>OY728128.1:1644894446-1647418446 GCA_963277665.1 Viscum album
TAATTAATATGGTTTTGTGTTTATATTCTATTCATATACAGTTACAAGAGCAAGGTGCACCGACTGATAAAATGTCGGTGTGGATGAGGTCTCGTGATCGAAATGATCGAGAGGCTGTAGCAATGATAGTAAGTGCTTGTACTCATTACCAATACTTACATAAATATGTATATTAACATATATATGTATATATATTTAAATATTTTACAGGCTCAATTTGAAGCTGAGTTAGAACAGCTTCCAAAGGACCAACGACAGCTTCCCTTGCGAAGGGATGAGATATTCCATCGCATTATTGGTCGGGATGGGCATGGATATAGTTTGACCCATGGAACAGGGATTCCTTGTTCTGTAGTATCACGCACTGCAGTTGCCGGTCTTGCTGTTGCTCAGATGACACAATAGTTGTCAGATTTCGAGGCACGACTGCACGCTTCCGAGGAGGTAAATGCGCAATTGATCGCTGAGGTTAGACCACTGTGGGAATATGTGCGTCCAGGTGATGGTGCAGGGGATCACACGACATAGGTTTATACTATATTTATTTATTTATTTTCTATTATTTTTGTTATGAAAATCTTCATAATTTTTATTTTTTGTAGGCCCCTGGCCCACCGGATGGAGGTAGCAGTCATGAACACACATGACACATCATATTCCCGAGGTGTGTTTCTTTTTTTATTGGTGGGGTTGTTATTGATGTTTAAGTTGGGTTCCTAGTGAGATTTTTTGAGATTTGGGGGTATCATGTGTGTTTTGGCCTTATGCAATGTTTGCGTGCACGAATTGAGAAGTAACCATGAAACTGATTAATGGTTTGAATATTTTTAGTTCATTTTATTCTTTAATGTTTTCAATTGCATGTTCTGTGAATAGTTTTGAAAAAACCATGTGATTCCTAATAGAAACCATGGAACTTGTTTTTGGTGACTGAGCTCAGGTTTACTATTTATAGGCCCCTGACCCACCCTGAATAGTCTCCCTCGTACCCCGGAGATCCCCCCCCCCGCACCCCGGACATCCCCCCGCACCCCGGATAGCCCCCCTACACCCCAAACAACCCCCCTGCCACCAGACAGCCCCCCTCCCCCCCACTGGACAACCCCCCCTCCCCCCCCCGCACCCTGGAATTCATTAGGATAATTGACCATTAGTTCATTAGGGAAATTTTTCATTAGGCTGTTAGGTCATTAGGGAAATTGGCAAGTTGGCCAATTGTCCAATTAGATGTAGGCCAAATGGCCATTAGGCCATTATGCCATTATTTAAATTGTACAACTAGACAATAGGCCATTATTCCAATTATTTTTAGTCCACTATGCCATTAGGGCATTAAGGCATTAGGTGAATTGATAAATGGGACAATTTGACATTGGGTCATTAGGAAAATTGACCTTTAGGCCATTAGGATAATTGATCGTTACGCCGTTAGGCCAATTGGCCATTAGACCAATTAGTCGTTATGCCCCCCCACCACTGGATAGCCCCCCCACCCCAAACAACCCCCAACCCCCAGACAGTGCCCCCCACCCCGGATAGTCCCCCCGGACAACCCCCCCCCCCCCCACACGCATTTCAAGCGTGGAAAACACCTAAAAAACGCATATTCAGCTGTGCTGTGAAAACCGCACATCCGGATGATGTTTCGTCTCCTTGTACACCTGAAGAATAATAATTAGGGTGTTTTTCTGTGTTTTCAAGTCATGTTGATGTCGTTCAGTATGCATTTGACCTTTAAATGCATGTTTTGGCCATTTACGACACGCGACGTGCGCTTTCGGTCACCGTGGTCATACGACACCTCCAATTGACGTGCCGTCGGCCCGACCATTTCACAATTCACCGACCTTTTGTTGTCGTTCGATTTCATGGAATTTTGAGGTCATTCGGCCAGTTTTGATCACCCCACGCATGCTTTTTCAAACGCGCAAAAACGATGTGTAACGGTCGAATTTAGAGAAAACGTGCTCAGAATGACTTGAAATCACAAAAAAAAATAGGAATACTATTCATGACATGTAGAAAGAGACGACACGTCAATCAGACGTGCAGTGTGCGCGATACGACCGAATATGTTGTTTTGAACAGTTCAGTGCGCTCTAAAAGGGCGCGTTGGGTGGTCAAAACCAGCCGAACAACCTCGGAATGCCATGGAATTATATGACAACAACTGTGGTGTGAATTTTAAAATGGTCAGGTAGACGACACGTCAATCAGAGGTGTCTTTTGACCGCGGTGACCGGAAACGCATTTCTGGAGTTATAAAATGCCAAAACAACGTGTAACGGTCAAATCTAGAGCAAACGTTCTCAGAATGACTTTAAATCACATGAAAAAATAAGAATACTATTCATGACATGTAGGAGAAGACGACACATCAATCGGACATGCAGTGTGCACGATACAAACGAATATGTTGTTTTGAACAGTTCGACGCGCTCTAAAAGGGCGCGTTGGGTGGTCAAAACTAGTCGAACAACCTCAGAATGCCATGAAATCATACAAAAACAACCATGATGTGAATTGTAAAATGTTCGGGTAGACAGAACGTCAATCAGCGGTGTCGTTTGACCGCGGTGACCGAAAACGCATTTCCGGAGTCATAAAATGCCAAAACGACGTGTAACGGTCGAATTCAAAGAAAACGTTCTTAGAATGACTTGAAATCACACAACAAAATAGGAATATTATTTGTGAAATTTAGGAGGAGACGACACGTCAATCAGACGTGTGGTGTGCGTGGTACGACCGAATATGTTGTTTTGAACAGTTCAGCGCGCTCTAAAAGGGCTTGTTGGGTGGTCAAAACCAGTCGAACAACCTCAGAATACCATGAAATCATACGACAAAAACTATGATATGAATTGTAAAATTTTAGGGTAGACGGAACATCAATCGGAGGTGTCGTTTGACCACGGTGACCGGAAACGCATTTCCGGAGTCATAAAATGCCAAAACAACGTGTAACGGTCGAATTCAAAGAAAACGTGCTCAGAATGAATTGAAATCACACGAAAACAATAAGAATATTATTCGTGACATGTAGGAGGAGATAAAACATCAATCAGACATGCGGTGTGCGTGGTACGACCAGATATGTTGTTTTGAACAGTTCAGTGCATTCTAAAAGGGCGCATTGGGTGGTCAAAACCAGCCGAATGACCTCAGAATCCCATGAAATCATACGAAAACAACCGTGGTGTGAATTGTGAAATGGTTGGGTAGACAACATGTCAATCAGAGGTGTATTTTGACCGCGGTGATCAAAAATGCATTTCCGGAGTCATAAAACGCAAAAACAACGTGTAACAGTCGAATTAAGAGAAAACGTGCTCAGAATGACTTGAAATCACACCAAAACAATAGAAATACTATTCATGAAATGTAAAAGGAGAATACACATCAATCAGATGTGCAGTGTGCGCGGTACGACCGAATATGTTGTTTTGAATAGTTCAGCGCGCTCTAAAAGGGCTTGTTGGGTAGTCAAAACCATCCGAACGACCTCAAAATGCCATGAAATCATACGAAAACAACCGTGGTGTGAATTGTAAAATGTTTGGGCAGAAGGAACATCAATCAGAGGTGTTTTTTGACCACGATGACTGGAAAAGCATTTCCGGAGTCATAAAACGCCAAAACGATGTGTAATGGTCGAATTTAGAGAAAATGTGCTCAGAATGACTTGAAATCACACGAAAACAATAGGAATATTATTCGTGACATGTAGGAGGAGACTTCATGTCAATCAGACATGCGATGTGCATGGTACGACCAAATATGTTGTTTTTAACAGTTCAACGCGCTCTAAAAGGGCGTGTCGGGTGGTCAAAACCAGCCGAACGACCTCGGAATGACATGAAATCATACGAAAACAACAGTGGTGTGAATTGTAAAATGGTTGGGTAGATGAAACGTCAATCAGAGGTGTCGTTTGATCGCGGTGACCAGAAATGCATTTCCAGAGTCATAAAATGCCAAAACGACGTGTAACGGTCGAATTCAAAGCAAACATGCTCAAAATGACTTGAAATTACATGAAAACAATAGGAATATTATTCTTGACACATCAATCGGACGTGTGGTGTGCATGATACGACCAAATATGTTGTTTTGAACAGTTCAACGCGCTCTAAAAGGGCTCGTTGGGTGGTCAAAACTAGCCGAACGACCTCAGAATGCCATAAAATCATATGACAACAATCGTGGTTTGAATTGTAAAATGTTCGGGTAGACGACACATCAATCAGAGGTGTCGTTTGAATGCGGTAACCAGAAACGCATTTCTAGAGTCAAAAAATGCCAAAACGGCGTGTAACGGTCGAATTCAGAGCAAACTTGATCAGAATGACTTGAAATCACACAAAAACAATAGGAATACTATTCTTGACATATAGAGGGAGACGCCATGTCAATCAAACATGCGGTGTGCGTGGTACGACCAGATATGTTGTTTTGAACAGTTCGATGCACTCTAAAAGGGCGCGTTGGGGGGTCAAAATCAGCCGAACAACCTCAGAATTCCATGAAATAATACGACAAAAACTGTGGTGTTAATTGTGAAATGGTTGGGCAGGCGACACATCAATCAGAGGCGTCGTTTGACCGCGGTGACCGGAAACGCATTTATGGAGTCATAAAATGCCAAAACGACGTGTAACGGTCGAATTCAGAGAAAACATGCTTATAATGACTTGAAATCACATGAAAATAATAGTAATATTATTCGTGACATGTATGAGGAGATGACACGTCAATCGGACATGTAGTGTGCACGGTATGACCGAATATGTTGTTTTGAACAGTTCGACGCGCTCTAAAAGGGCGCATTGGGTGGTCAAAACCAGTCGAACGACCTCAGAATTCCATGAAATCATACGAAAACAACCGTGGTGTGAATTATGAAATGGTCGGACAGATGACACATCAATCAGTGGTGTCATTTGACCACGATGACCAGAAACGCATTTCCGGAGTCATAAAACGCAAAAACGACGTGTAACGGTCGAATTCAGAGCAAACGTGCTCAGAATGACTTGAAATCACATGAAAAAAATAGGAATATTATTTTTGACATGTAGGAGGAGACGAAACTTCAATCGGACGTGCGGTGTGCGCAGTATGACCAAATATGTTGTTTTGAACAGTTCGACGCGCTCTAAAAGCGCGCGTTGGGTGGTCAAAACCAGCCGAACGACCTCAAAATGTCATGAAATCATATGACAACAACCATGGTATGAATTGTAAAATGGTAAGGCATACGACATATCAATCGAAGGTGTCGTTTGACTGCGGTGATTGGAAATGTATTTCCGGAGTCATAAAACGCCAAAACGACGTGTAACAGTCGAATTCAGAGAAAACATGCTCAGAATGACTTGAAATCACATGAAAACAATAGGAATACTATTATTGACATGTAGGAGGAGACGGAATTTCAATTAGACGTGCGGTGTGCGTGGTACGACCGAAGATGTTGTTTTGAACAGTTCGGCGCGCTCTAAAAGGGCGCATTGGGTGGTCAAAACCAGTCGAACAACCTCGGAATGCCATGAAATCATACGACAACAACCGTGGTGTGAATTGTGAAATGGTCGGGGAGAAAACAAATCAATCGGAGGTGTCGTTTGACCGCGGTGATTGGAAAAACATTTCTGGAGTCATAAAATGCCAAAACGACGTGTGACGAACGAATTCATAGAAAACGTGATCAGCATAAATTGAAATCACACGAAAACAATAGTAATACTATTCATGACATGTATGAGGAGATGACATGTCAATCGAACATGCGGTGTGTGCGGTACGACTGAATATATTGTTTTGAACAGTTCGACGCGCTCTAAAAGGGCTCGTTGGGTGGTCAAAACCAGCTGAACGACTTCAGAATGCCATGAAATCATACGACAACAATCGTGGTGTGAATTGTGAAATGGTCAGGCAAACGACACATCAATCAGAGGTTTCGTTTGACCACGGTGACCAGAAACGCATTTCTGGAGTCATAAAACGCCAAAACGACGTGTAACAGTCGAATTCAGAGCAAACATGATCAGAATGACTTGAAATCATACGAAAACAATAAGAATCTTATTCGTGACATGTAGGAGGAGACAACACATCAATCAGATGTGCGGTGTGTGTGGTACGACCGAATATGTTGTTTTGAACAGTTCGACACACTCTAAAAGGGCACGTTGGGTGGTCAAAACCAGCCGAACAACCTCAGAATGCCATGAAATCATATGAAAACAAATGTGGTGTGAATTTTGAAATGGTTGGGCAGACAACACGCCAATCAGAGGTGTTGTTTGACCACGGTGATAGGAAACATATTTCCAGAGTCATAAAACTCCAAAACGATGTGTAACGGTCGAATTTAGAGCAAACGTGCTCAGAATGACTTGAAATAAAACGAAAACAATATTAATACTATTCGTGGCATGTAGGAGGAGACAACACGTCAATCGGACGTGCGGTGTGATCGGTACGACATAATATATTGTTTTGAACAGTTCAGCGCGCTCTAATAGGGCTCGTTGGGTTGTCAAAACCAGCTGAATGACCTCAGAATTCCATGAAATCATATGAAATTAACTATGGTGTAAATTTTAAAATGTTTGGGCAGACGTCACATTAATCAGAGGTATCATTTGACTGTGGTGACCAAAAACGCATTTCCGGAGTCATAAAACGTCAAAACGACGTGTAACGGTTGAATTTAGAGAAAACGTGCTTAGAATGACTTGAAATCACACGAAAACAATAGGAATATTATTCATGACATGTAATAGGAGACAACACGTCAATCAGATGTGTGGTGTGCGCGGTACGACCCAATATGTTGTTTTTAACAGTTCAACGCGCTCTAAAAGGGCGCGTTGGGTGGTCAAAACTAGCCGAACGACCTCGGAATGCCATGAAATAATACGGCAACAACTGTGGTGTGAATTTTAAAATGGTCGGGTAGAAAACACGTTAATCGAAAGTGTCATTTTACCGCGGTGACCAGAAACACATTTCCGGAGTCATAAAACACCAAAACGACGTGTAACGGTTGAATTCAGAGAAAACATCCTCAGAATGACTTGAAATCACACGAAAACAATATGAATATTATTCGTGACATGTAGGAGGATACGACATGTTAATTGGACATGCGGTGTGCATGGTACGACCGAATATTCTTTTAACAGTTTCACACGGTGTGCGCGGAGAGCATTCCTTTTTAGACCACAAAACACTTCCACAAGCTAAACCAAAGACTCCAAAACAAGAAAAAAAATCCTAAAATGATAACATTTCTTAAATTGGGGGGTTTTAAATCATTATAGCACCCATAATTTGATGTCAGATTTAATTTTATTATATATATATTAACTGAATAAATATGTTTAATTTACATTTGTTTTGTTTAGTTGTTTTTTTTCATCTTATTGTAGGTTTATTGAAGCAGAAGATTGAAATGGATTGGACCTATTTGAATCTTTGATTGGGAACTATGATTTTTAAATTTTTTTTTCTAGGATAGCGACTGCCATTGGCGGTCGCTATAGGTCTCCTACTAAACAATATAGCGACCGCCAATGGCGGTCGCTATAGCTCAGCCGAGCATCAGAACTGCTACCGCCACTGGCGGTCGTTGTAGCTTATCCGAGGATCAAAACAGTGAACACCACTGGCGGTCACTATAGGCCGGATTTTCGGCCTCCTTCAGGGACCGCCTTTGGTGGTCGCTGTAGGCCAGATTTTCGACCTCCTTCAAGGACCGCCTTCGGTGGTCGCTGTAAGCCGGCAGCGACGGGCCTAAAGCGACCGCCATTGGCAGTTGTTGAACGGTCTCTATAGGCCATTAGCGACTGCCCATGGCGGTCACTAATGGCCTAATTTTTAGTAGTGTCAACAACAACTCCAACTCAGCCAGTAATGTTAAGCTCAGCCCCCAAAGTCCTCATGAAAACCTAAAAACAATTTATATGCGACATCTCTATTAGATCAAAATAATACAAAGATACACAAGAGAGGGGGTAAATTGTGTCTTTGAAAATCTCAATGGATTCAAACTTCTATCATTCTTCAAGATTTAAGCAGATATGCAGCGTTCTCTTCTTTAGGTAAGATGAGCAGTGGATAAACATAGAAAAAGAACACAAATTTTTTTAAAGTGGTTTAGGGTTCAAAGATCCTTCAATCCACTCCACCAATGCTATCTCTATGAGTTTGGTGATTTTCATTAAATATATCCTCTTATCACATGGCCTTAACAACTAAGTACAACCAATTGACACTTTAAAAAAAAGCTTTTACAGAGCAATCTAGTTCTTTTATAAGAAACCGAAACATCCAAAACTTAGTCCGGGAAACTCATACTCCACCACCACAACTAAATCCAAGTATCCAAAACTCCAATAACTCAACAGAGTGTGATTTTACTGAATAAATAGGGTCTTGTTCACAGATGCACCAGTAACTAGTAGAAAAATGGATATTCTCCTTCAAAGATAAATGTTTTCAAGAATGAACGGTTTTGAAGAGATATCTATTGCAAAAGATATTCAATAAAAACAGCAATAGACAAATAACAACAGTTTTACTTAGCACAAGATTGAAACATGGGTGTCTCCAAAGTGTAGCTTATCTAAAACAATATAGATGTTCGATCTTCTGACTTTTGCAGCAATTCTGCATTTAGAAAGATATCACACCGTATATTGAAAATGAGAATATTATTGTTATTTAACAAAAGAAAC
Organism: Viscum album; assembly: GCA_963277665.1. Taxonomy (NCBI): domain Eukaryota; kingdom Viridiplantae; phylum Streptophyta; class Magnoliopsida; order Santalales; family Viscaceae; genus Viscum; species Viscum album. The sequence goes on from OY728128.1 coordinate 1,644,903,197, forward strand.
TTGTCTTGCTTGCAGTCGTAACAGATCCAAGAATATCACCCGACAAATAACGATCATTTGAATTTTAACCATTCAAGAGACTCATAACTTCCCTTAGAAATAATAATGATTCAATACGATGAATACAAGCCTTTGAATCGGTCGTAAAACAGCTTTAAAGAGATATTTACTTCTGGTAAGATCGTTACAGAAAATGTGGATAATATATTTAATTTAAAACTTCTTTGTTGACCAATCAAATGTAGGGTTCTTTCACATAGTAAAAAACTCCAAAAGTAGCGCGCAAAATGTATTCTTGTTTACAAAATTAGGGTTGATAAACCATACATTTATTCCTTTAAATATAGGGTTTCTTCCAAATGTAGGGCTGCTGATCCATACTTTTCATTCCAAACACAGGGTTCCCAAACCATATGTTTTGCTTACAAACATAGGGTATGAACAGTATTTCCAGAATACTTAAACAAATATTTTAACCCATAAATAAGACAAACTTCTCAAAAAATATATTTCTGAAAAATAATTAAAGTAACTTCATTAGTAAAACAAACAAGAGTATTTGTGAGAATCAAAATCAATAAGATTCATAGAGTATCATTGAGACAATATATGCCCAACAATCCCCCCATTTTGATGATCACAAAACCCACAACATAACTTATAGAAAATATAGGAATTGTAAACAAAAATAAAATAATATATTTAAAGAGATATAATAAAAATTATAACAGAAACTATAGTTGATATTTAAAGTTGATTTGTATAGTAAACATTTAAGTTCCCATTCCCTTTAGTAAAAAAAATTTAAATTCCCATTATCTTTAGTAAAAAAACTGTATAAAATTAAAAATGTTGTGTTTACCAAATTTTCTTACTCCTTTTGTGATATTAAAAATAAAGTAGTTGGAAATAGTTTAAAACACATTCAATATATCACAAAATTGTGAATGGATCTTATAATATTCTAAGACAAGAATTATATTTGTTTTGGTAGTAGAAAATAGATAGAAAAATAATAATAAATAAACAAAAATACAATAAAAAAAACAATTTCTTTAAAAATGGTTTTGCTTACAAGAATCATTTGGGTGAGAAATTTCAAAAGATAAGATTAGCTGAGGGTGAAAGGTCTTGTTCGGAAGAGGTTTCAGAATCTTGAGAAGCTCGAACAGCCTGATGAACTTCCTTTATCTCTGCCATCAGTCCTTTGAAACTTTCATTAAGTTTTTATACTAACCATCTCATCAAAATCTTTGAATCCCGACCCACCTTAAAACTTTCAACCAATGTTACTTTCAAAAACTCATGAACATTATCTTATGACTGAACAAACTGTTAGAGAATTCCACCAAACTGATTGAGAAGATTTATTATACCAGGATCTCCTGATGTTAATTTCTCAAAAAAAGATATCTAGTTGTCCAACAACACATTCAAAGGTGCACTGTCACACAGAAGTGAATGTAGTCAATCATTAAAAGCAGAAAAAATTATAGTAATCGATTCAAACCTCCTAATTAAATCTGGAGAATTTTGAGGTGCAGAAGTAGACGATCGAAGACTGATTAGAACTATTTCTTACTAATTCAAACTGACTCCCTAGATACTTATTTAAATCTCCAAAATATGTCTTTGAAACTGATTCAACTATCAAATTTCCAAACTTATCTGTCATATCTCTTTGAAATGCATCAAAATCTCTTCTTGAAACTGAACTTTCTTTTAAATATTGCAGTTGAACTTTCACATATTCTAATTCCTCCATTGGAACAGTTGAGCTTCACAAATCTTCCAAAGATTTCTTAGTAATCTCTAGCTCATTTGCTAAATTTTAATTATCAGCCTTCATTTTGTTAAATTTGATTATAAACTCTTTGATTTGATTATTCATAGAATCAAAAGATCATCTATCTTGATTTCTTAATGGTAGTACTTTATCAACCACAACTAAGGATTTACCTTTATCCTTATCACTAGAAAAGGAAGATATATTTTCAAGAACTTCTATCTTCTCACCAGATACAGAAGTAACCTTATCCAAAGAATCTACAACACTATAGACTATTTAATTCTCAATTAACCCAGTAGTGTTAACTACTAATGATTGTTCTTGATCATTTCCTTGATTAGTTTCTTTAACTTGATCTTGTTCATGAGCTTCTTTCTCATTTATATTTTATAGTTGATTCTCAGGTGTTGTTCCTCAAGAGTGATTGAGACTCCTAACAACACTATTTGGTTAACTTCTTCAGTTACAACAACTGCAACTTCTAGAGCCTGAACTTTAAGAGATTGATCTACAGGTTCATCTTTTTTTTCTAGGCCAGGTGATGAGGGTCTCACTGTGTGCTTCATCTAAATGTTCTTCAAGATATTGATAGATATCTATTGAATATTTTGGATTAGAGATATCATATCTAATTATGTGTCTTATTATTTGAACAACATCCTCTATTCTTGAATCTCTTACTCCTTCATGCCAGCTAATTTTAGATTTCCTTGCCCCCTGAGTAACATGACCAGATTCTTGTTGGCCCTCAACACCAACACGTAATAAATTTCCTTTTATGGTACTCCAAAAGAAACCTAACTTTCTCAAAAATCCATCATTCATAATGTTCTTGTTATGAAACTTAGTGTGGATCTGTACATCCTAAATCTTGTTCTTTTTACACAAAAGAAGAGAAAATATCCTTCCATATGGATACAAAGACATATTTTCCTCTTTTTGACAATATTAATGCATATAATGGAGCATATATCTGGGGAAATTACTCTTCAATTACTCTGGCTAAAGTGGTGGGAGTTGTTTCTTGGTTTGGGAGGTTTTCCGGTTTGGTGGAAGTCTACTTCTAGATTAGTTTTTTCATGTGTGTTTTAAGTATGTTTGGGGTGATGCGTCCAACCTTTATTGGATCTGCTTTGGATGGGGTTCAAATCATGAAGCCTTCAACTATGAAGGCCATTTGAATTTGGAAGTTGAGAGGGTATGGCTACGCCATAGGTTCTGTGCCCTTTTTGCGCGGGACAACTAGCCGAGTGGTCATGCATTGGTGAGGGTTTGACGACACGAGGTAGTTGCTGGGGTGAGGTAGATCCGGTTTTGTTTGGATGTGTTCTGTTTTGGTCTTTTGGGTTGAAATTCTGGATCCTGTGGTTTCTCACATTCCCCTTAAAAGTGTTTTGATAATAAAAAAGTTAATTTTCAGTCAGTCACTCCTCATAAAAAACAGTATATACATGTTGGGATAAAGAATATTTTCTAAATCAACAATTCTTAGAAGTATTGCTGACTAAATAAATTTGACTGACACCTTCTAGTCAGGATCAAGATCTTTTACAATCATTTTTTAAATCAGGGTTAAGTCAAAGGGAAAAAACATGATATCTTCAGATTTATGATCTTGGTTTACAATGGATCTAAGATTGAAATGAAAAACTCCTTCATGGGTAACCAAAAAAATCTTTTCAATTTCTACAGAAGGAATGGAAAATTTTATATCATTTACCCGTGAAATAATGACATATTCTGTGTCTTCAATACTGAACTAAAAATTTCTATAAAACTCTTTTTCTTCTATGTCAAACACAAATTCAATATTTTCTTTATTAAAAATAAATTCTAAACCTTGAAAGGATAGAGATTTCTTTAATAGAATATTTTTCTAATATAACCATTCAAAATCTACAAACTCCCCTTGAAGAATTTTTCTGTAAGTTATGCGTTGATGCTTCGATCTTCTTGGTTTGCCTTCATCTGTCCTCTTGTTCGTTAACATTGCTAAGAATCTGAAGGTTTAAGGTTCATATTCTAGGGTTTTGAAGGAAAAACGAGAGCTCTAGAAGTTGAAAGGGTTCAAATACTGGGGTTAAAACTAAAAGAGAGGGGGAGAGAGAAATTTCTAACAGTTTTGGTGATGCTGATTCTAGTTTCTCAAGCCAATTACTTAATGTAATTATTATTATTTTTTAATTTTGAAAAGATTCTCTTTTTCAAAAACAAACCATAAATTATCATTTTAAACAATTAGTAAATAAATAAATAATAGTCTAAAAAAATAAGTGAAGTAATTAATACAAAATTAAAGAAACAAACTAATAAAAATTTATTAAAAATTAAATATTCATAACCCCTTAATAAAATTAGAACTAGCAGTGAAAATTTGTTTAGTAAAAATATTAGCAAGTTGATATTCGATATTTACAAATTCTAAATATATATCCTTTTTCAGAACATGATCCATTATAAAGTTATGTCTTGTATCAATATGCTTGGTTCTTGAGTAACTTAAATGATTTTTTGAAATATTTATTGCACTTTTATTATCACATAAAATATGAATATTATTAAAATTAAGTCCAAATTATAGTATGGTTTCACTGATGGAAAATTATGATATACCAACGGTTTAAAACCGTTGGTATAACTTATACCAATGGTTGTCCAAACTATTGGCTGCTGAGGTGTGGGGATAGATATATGCCAATGGTTATTCAATAACTGTTGGTATATGACACCTTACAACACATTATACCAACGGTTTGTAGTAACCTTTGGTATAACTTATTACCAACGGTTTGATACCATTGCAATATAACTCACCTTATATCTATACCAATGGTTTATGAACCATTGATATAGACTTTTACCAACAGTTTGATGTAAACCATTGGTAAATATTGAGTTTTCAGGTCTATACCAATGGTTTACAAACCATTGGAATAGACTTTTACCAATAGTTTATAGCAAACTATTGGTATAGATTTGGTTTTCACATCTATACTAATGATTTTTAAACTGTTGGCATAGAGTTTCTGCAAATCCAACAGTAGGTAGCATCTTGCCTCCCCCCCTGTGCAATTACCTTCAAGAATAACACCAATACAATTACCTATACAGAATTCCAAATTCAGAATTATAGGTAATTACCTGCAATTACCCATGAAATTACCTGAAATTGCAATACACTTTACATAATTTAGAATAACACCAATGTAGACAAATATGATCCAAATAGTATTCCATCAGAATAACACCAATGCAATTACATTACACTGTACAGAATTCAGAATAACACCAATTTAGAATAACACCAATACACCCAACAAAATACCCCACTTGAAACTACAACACCCCAAAAACAAACATCTCCATAAACACAACACTTGTAAATATGATCCAAATAGTAATGGAATTTTATTTCTCTCATTTGGGAAATTGATGCAACAATAATTATATGATCTTGTTTCAATTTGAATGGATGGAATTATATAGATTTGGGCTAGTAAAGTTTGTTAGAAATGGTGTCTCATTATAGCTAATATTAGAATCTAGTTTATAGGTAGTATATAATCATTGATGATCAAGTTCCAAGGGATTATTGGGATAGTTCCAAATCTGTGGGGAGTGGAAACCCACATTACAGTGCGGTGTAATATATAGAGGTTTGATACACCCTTAATAGATTACAGCGTGGTGTAATATACAGGGGTTGATGGATGATGTTCTTAATGTAATTTCATGTGAATTTTGGCCATGAGTTTTGAATGAGAATTTGAAATGTACCTCCATGGTAGAGAATATATTGGAAATGAATTAGGTTTTGTTAGTTAATTTACTTGATATGGTTCCTTGGCACGTATTGTCCAAGAGAAATAGTGTCAAGAGTTGTAAGTGCATTTGAATGGATTAAGAGGAGTGGCATGCAACAATTATAACTTTTGAGGTGGATCTTGAGGTGTAGTATAAGGTAAGGTATATAGTGGTGAGTGTACAATTGGTGGTTTGAGGGCATTCCCCTCATTATCTATAGAATTTTTTAGGTTCCTCACACCATGGTCACTCTGAATAATGGATAGGTCATTGGATATGATGGCCAGGAGCTTGATATAATGATGCAAGAACAATGACACTCCTATAGTGGGGATTTTGATTTCATTCATGGTAATATAACCATCATGATAATCAATCATGGATTCATGGAATCAATAGTTGAAACCTATTTTTGGAATTGGTATTTTACTAAAAATATACCTGAGACTATTTGATTTCATGGATGAATTCCAAGGGTAAACTTAGGTGATATATTAGATGGCTTCCAAGCATTATCCTTGATCTCAAGATGAAATTGAAATGATCTAGGGATGAATCAGATTAGGGAGGTGTTTGTGTTTAGGGTACATGTTGTTGAGATATACAAAATCACACTAAAAGAAAAACACCTGAAAATAACCTACCAACATCTTCAAAAAAAATACCGAATAGTGATGAATACACACCTGAAAAAAACTAACACAACACCTTATAAAGCACCATTGTAAATTCACCTAAAAATACAGACAATATAAAATACAATTATAGGTGGGTATGACCTAAGGTTCAAATTATGATAGTGATGTTGGTTAGGGTACATGTTGTTGATATACATTAGCTACCCTATCACATGGAGCTAAGTGGGGATGGTTGTGTGGATAACTAAGGGATATGATATGAGCTATTACTATTATTTTTCTCATTATTTATGATCTAACCATGTTATACAGTAGTGATGAGATTCATTCTAATTGAGAGGTTTGAGGTATGTGACATGGCATGAGAAATAGTATATAACCCTACCCTGAGTAAGAGGGTAGTGTTCAGGATACGATATAGGACCTTTCCCAGTATCCTAAATGTGTTATGGGACCTTAATATGAGTGAGTGGCTAGTATTTAGGATGTGATATCATAACTTACCTTGAGTGGAGGATAGTGATCATGATGTGATACATGACCTTACCTTAAGTTGGATAATAGTTCCCATGATATGATATAAGACCTTACCATGAGTGAGAGGGTAGTGGTTAAGATATGATATATAACCTAATCTCGAGTAAGAGGGTAGTGGTCAATATATGATATGTAATCCTACCTTAAGTGATTGGTTAATAGTCAGGATGTGACATCAGACCTTACTTTGAGCAAGAGGGTGGAAGTATGAGGATAAATATGAGATCGAGTCTTGGTGTAAGGCTCTAACTCGAGTGAGAGGGTGAAGTTCAAGACTAAGATGCATGAACCTTACCTAAGTGATAGGGTATGAGTTTGGGGTTTTGTTTTGAGATGAATTCTATTTCAACATTCTCCAAATCAAGTGAGGTCACATGTTGGTTCTCCATGGGTAGCACCCGCTGACCATTCATAATTGCTGCATGTTGTATATTGGTACTTGTTTTATTTTCCCATACATGTATACAATATATATAATGATGTATATTGGGGAAAATTGGCGAGACCTTACCAAGTTATATCATGGTGATGTTATTTGTTATTATTAGTTGTCTCTTAGCTATAATTTATTATGCTTACTCTGATGTTTTATTTTGATTATGTTATTTATATATTTTTATTTAGGAGGGTATAGAGAGTATAATATCCCCATGATACTTATAGACTCTCACCACTAGTCTAAAGCATCTGGTATAAGGGTAGGTGTTCCTGAGGTCTTGTTGTGATTTACCAATGATTTTATATGAGCTATTTTAGTCGAGGTGGTACAAAGAGGTTACAAAGAATTGTTTTTGGTCATTTGACTATTTGAGCATGGTAGTTGGATATTGGATGTGTTTTTGGAACTTGGAATATACATTGTACTGGTATGTAACTAACCCATGTATAAGGAAATTCAAATATATAAGGTGATGAGATTTTTGTTCATTTATTTTTAGTGTTCTAATTGAGATTTTGATTCAAGTATGATGTTTTGGGTGAGCTATTTTTTTACTCTTATCTTGATACTGCATGAGAGTGTGGTTTCATGCATCATACATGTTTGTATACTTGGACATGTTCATGATTCCTTGCGGGTGTGAAATTATTTTCATAATAAGGAAAATGGGTTTATAAAATTGTTAAAAAATAAAGAAAAAATCTTGATAATTGTATGGAATGGGTTTTGATTAATTAATGTGTCAATAATAAAATATTTATTGTTTTATAAAATAACTCATGGAGGAGACTTAATTAATTGGGACCATTGTGGTGATTATTATGTGATGTTTTTATGTGATTATAGTTATTCTCCTAGTGTTTGAAACCCATTTAAAGTGTAGGTTTGGGTACGATGTGCCTTATGATGGGATTTAGGTATGAGTGCCTAGGTATGGGTTGTGCATGAGATGTGTTGTTTGGTTAAATACATTTGAATGAGTTAAGTTGATAGTGGTGATGCTAGCATGGGATGATATTGTGGCTCTCTCTAGAGTGATTATAAGGTTCTCTAGGTAGGCTACTAGTTATGTCCATCAAAGTAGCGAGTTATGGTTAGCTATTATTGGTTGGTTGATCCTCATTTTTCCCGATGGTTAGATGATGACATTTTATTATTGATCTAGGTACATGAATGGAAACATACTATGATGAGAGGGGCATGAGTATATGGTTAGGTTGTTAGAGAAATTCTTGATAGGTGAAAGATCGAGTGCTCGATTTCTTTAGGCATTGCCTTGGGTGTCCTACGAATGAGGGAATCGTGATTTATTTATGAGTGGTAGGTTTTCCTTATATAATTGGGTATATTATAGTTGTCTTGTAATTTTTGTTGAAAAATATGGATTTTTAAAATCAATTTTAAATCCCCAAATTTAAATACTCATCCATGTCAATAAATATAGCAAGTATATATAATTTGATACTTTCAAGTACAACATGATATGTGAATGAGACTAGATCAAAAATGGTGTCCCATAATGTAAAGCATAAAAATACAATGAATCAAATAAAGATGACCAATAAGTGGTATAATGAAAATGAACAAGCTCAAGTTCTTCATCCAAGAGTTTGAGTGTACGTTAAAAGAGAATTGTGAAATATCTTTGATACTATGTAAAAAGGGAATTCATAGAATCCATACCTCTATGTCAAGTCAAGTTTTATTATTTGTAGATAAATAAATAAATATACAAGTAAGACCACTGACCTAATCAATCCTTTGAATATTGAATCATATAATAAATTTATAAATACCCTAATTACTTTATCAAAACAGATGAAAATACATTGGTAAAAGGTGTTGTGATTAAAAATATACAATATTTAGGCTACCCGAGTCAAGCATAATGTGACCTACCTAATCACACATATATTTAGTCACAACAAATAAACAAACATTAAATGTCAGTGATATCAGTAAAAAATGTAATGAATCAATTTGTCCATTATCACCATCACTATCACTATCACCACCATAATCATCAGTCTCATCCTCATCCTCATCCCTACCCCATCCTCATCCTTGGCCTCATACTTGGACTCATCCTTGACCTCATCATCAGCCTCATCCTCCCACTCATCCTACACCTTGACCCCTACCTCTCCCTCATCTTCAGCCTCTTCCTCGGTCTCGGTCTCGACATCATCCTCGTCCTCAGCCTCTTCCTCACCATCGTCATCTCCAGGAACGACATCATCTCGACCACCAATATAACTGCAACCTAGTGAACTATATATTTAATTCATCGATGAAATATATTCATCATAAGTTGTGCTGACTTCTGGTGGAAGTGTTGTACATAAAACTTTCATTAGTTTCATAAATTTAGTGTTTTCCCTAGCAGACCGTTCTTCCACCTGTGTAGACATTTTTCAGCCTATTCTGACCATGCCTTAACCTGTTTGAACTCGGTGGAAATAAAACTGGTACCTGAAGAGGGAAAATACCTTGTTGAGACTATACTCTTCCTAGGTCAACAATGTGCTATGCCAGGGTGCTCATCTCCCAACACCTAATGTAAGTGACCATTTAGACCAAAATTGTTAGGTTCCTGAGCATCAAGGGGCTCTAAAGCAGCCTGTTACAAATATAAATAGATTATTAAATTAAAAAATAGATATGAAAATTTTAAATCAACAAAGTAAAACTTACAATCTGCTGCTGTGTCAATTCATTAACTACACTTCCATCTTTTTTCCTTCTACTCAAGCAAAACAGTTTTTCTCGAGGCACACATCCTTCAATATTCAATACCTGCCTCTAAAATGACATTGAATGTAGGAAACCATAATTAAAAATAGGTTACCAATAATTAATTTCATAACTAAAATTATATGAAAACTTTATAAATTGAATAAATTATGGAGGAAACAATAGAAAGTGCAAGTCCTAAAGAAAAATTATAAACAACTATTGTACCTGCTTCCTCTCATGATTTGAAATTGTAGTACGTCCCAATGTGTGGAGGTATTTTTTAGCATCAATGTTTTTTTTTATTTTTTTAGATGATTCCAAAATCAAATTCAACAATACAAAATATATTATTAATGCAAAACATGAAATTTTTCATTTAAATACCTCAAATGTGATTAATACCTTAAACTTGATAATCATCCAATGAGTAATCATTTTCTGATATTGTTATATAAAATAATCATCCAAAATAGGTACCACCTATAACTTTGTACCAACTCTAGAATGCTAGCCAATATACAACTCATGCTTATAGACTCTACAAATCTCACCTAACTCCTCTAGACATGATGGTCGTGTACCCTCACCATCGGGGAGATTAAATCGAAGTTGACACCAAAATATTAATTTATATAAATAAAAAATTAATATTAAATTAAATAAAAAATATTTTTTACCCAAATCTATGCCCAAGTATTATTGTTGAATTCATTTGGAAACTGTCTCCATGAGATTAGGCTGACAGGAATGATGTCAGAGTATTTGGCAAGCGTTGCCAAAAAACTCCAACATTGATGCCCTATTTTTTTGATCATTTGATTGTCTTCGTTGTAGTCCACCATCAACTGCATATGGTGGTTCCACACTAAACTCATGCATGTATGCCCTCATTCCCTCTTCCTATCAGTAGTTTTATCTATTATGATAGAAAAACAAATATTATATCAATACATGTTATAATGAAAATAAATCATGGTAATTTTTTTGTTAGGGTTCTAAAATATACCTATGGTAGTCTGCTCAATGGGCGCCTCTGGATTCGCTGACACTGAAGAAACATCACCCTGTACTGCTAGAGTGGGTCCCAGTGTATGCTCCATAGGCACAGACTATGTCAGAGCATGAGTCGAAGAAGGAATGTAGAAACCCGAAGAAAAATAAGTAGATGGTAAAGAAGATGACATGGATGACTAACCAACTACATAATATGGATGAGGAGTGGGAATCATCATGGGATATGGTAAAGACATATGAGGAGGCTCAGATATGAAGGGTGGTGAAAATATGAGAGGCCTAAATATCCCATGTGTCCCTAATGACACAGCGGGATCAGAATGTGTGGAAGATGGTACATCAGTGGGAGGGGCATAGTCTAAATGGGTACGCTGACTAGAGCGCCTAGATCTCGTACCACCCCCCTCATACCACCGACCTGAGTACTGGGACCACTACTAGGCTTATCTTCAAATAACTGGTGCCTTAGTGGTGGATCTTTCATAAAATTTTAAAACAAAATTAATCACACGACATTATATGTTATTGATATATATATATATATATATATATATATATTTGAAATAAAACACTCACAACGAGAACTAACAGAGGAATTCCCATCTCAGCCATTCGATTATTGTGGCCATCATATTTTTTATTTGCTTCTCCTTATATGGTTTCATTTCTTTCATTTGAAAACAAATATGAAAGTAATTAGAAAAGGTTAACTACTGTGTAACAAAAAAAAACAAAAAATTTGAAACATGGCTTATTTGTCTCAGGTCATTTGGTTCATATTTTCAGTTAGGTTAATTTATATATTTTCTGGGTTAGGTCATTATTTTAATTGGTTTTTATTTTCATATCAATTAATTTAATATGTCAAATTCAATTCATCTATTTTTTTGTTATAATTTAACTGTTTCAGTTTTTTTGGTCTGGTAGGTCTGAATAAAATTCAATTCAATATTATAAAATGCAACTCAAAGAAAACTACAACCAGTAAATATTGAAAATGCACATTAAGGTCTAGTTGGATACAAAATATTTGTAATCAATAGTAAATAAATTTATATAGCACAAACCTAAATAACTCAAGTCGAGTTAAACCAACATAACTGAGAACAGAGACGAATGCTTCTATATATTTTCCACCACAACTTCATGTTCTCAATAAACTCTAATAATTAAAGTATTGGAGTCATCATAAGTAATAAATGGATCGAGGCCAATGGGAGTAGGGATGGTTTCAATTCCATCATCACCATCATCAAAAATATATCTTGGAATTACTTCAATAATGACATCAAATTCAGGTTGAATATGATCCTTGACATAAAAAACTTTTTTCACCATTGATGCCAATACATATGGTTTATTGGTAGCAAGAGTGAGATTCATGTCAATAACTTGAAATCCACAATCATCAATAAAGGTGACCTGCCTCATCATCAAATTAAACCACTGACAATTCATCATAGTGACTCAACCATGAGAGTAATAATCCAATATTTTTTTCAACGACTCCATAATAAGCTATATTTTCAAAATGAGGTCTATTATCTGATGAACTGACATAACAGTCTATTGTGGCAGTTATCATAACTCCATCATGTTGTGCTCTCATGTTCTTCTGGATTGAGTATTCTTCATACAAATAGGATATGGCAGTTTTCCCTTCATGCTCCATCCAGACATCATTGCATAAGCAGGAAAATCATTGATCGTCCACATAAGAACAACACGCATCTAAAACATGTCTTTAGAACATGCATCGTATGTGCACACACCCACATACCAAAGAAGTTTCAACTATTTTATTAAAGGTTTCTTGTATATGTCTATATCATTATCAGGATCAAAAGGGCCAGATATAAGTACACTAATGAAAGTGAAAGGTTTTTTCATACACAACCATGGGGTAAGGTTATAAATGTGTATTAAAACCAGCCATGTGTTGTGCGAAGTAAGCATCTTCCCAAAAAGATTAAAACCATCACATGAAAGACCCAATCATGCACATTAGCTGCAAAATCAGGATATCCAGCATTAAATATCTGCCATGCAAATCCATCTACAAGGTGAACCAACTCTTCATTATTCTTCTTTCTCTCGATATCATTCCATCGCATTTTTATTGGGTCTAAATACTTTCCTTCTCATGATAATGAATAAAAGGAAACCAGTCATATATCAAATTCTCCAAACCAGTCCTCTCATTTGGATCATCAACATTTTGATATTCCATTTTCTCTCCATTGTGATACCACACATAATAGTTTGTTTGAAAACCATATTTGGTTATATGGTATCTAACTTCTTTACAGCTCAACAAAGGTCTTCCAACATAATTATAACATGGGTAGTGTATGTGACCACTATATGAAGCATTTTAAAATGAAAAATCTAAAAAGATCTCCAAATTATTTTGAAAATCACTTGAGATCCGATCAGTTTCATACATCCAACTTCTATCTATTCTGTAAAAAAATTTAATAAGTCATTTCATGAAATCAATTCAATAAGATTGAAGTTTAATCGAAAATATATTTAAGTAAATGAGAATTGTTCACTTTATATAAAACCATAACTAACACACTAATCTATATGAGAATCATAATATGAAAGAAAATAAAATACTATATATATAACAAAATACTATAAATAAAAAATTGAAATCTTGAATTGAAACACAATAGATGTGATGACAAATCATTGTATAAAGAATGATATATCTAGGATAATTATGAGAAAATAATTGACATAAAGTCTACATTTATGAAGATCATTATATTGCATAATTAATGATATATTTCTAATCAATGGTGTCATTATAGTATTAGTGATCAGTGATATTTTTTATAAGGAGTGTTATTTAAAAGGTATCTATCTTGGTGTCATGAACTAGAAACATGTAGGTGCTCAACGGAAATGATATAAATCCAGTGTATCTACAAAAATGCAATATAATTAATTTATACAAAATTAGTGTATCTATGAGTATACATATGTCGTATATGAAACATAATCAATGAATCTATGAAATGTTAATGATTAATTATAGATTATGCGAAAGATTACCCAAATGTTAAGACTTAACATTCGACTGCCTATATTAGTCATAATATATGTTTAAACCATATCATTAAATCATGATATGGCCATATTGTGCAATGTGATCGACTATGGAAGTGGTAATATGATACCAATATATCATGCCTTGTGACATCCCTTATTTCAAGGAATATGATATTCTTTGGATTCATACATATCGTACCCTATCACATACACATATCTTCACACTACTGAAATTTTACACTTTACCAACGGTTGTAAACTGTTGGTAGAGTCTTGGAAACCATTGGTATATAGTATACCAACGGTTCCCTCAACCATGGGAAAGTAAGGTGTGACAATAGGCCTATACCAATGGTTCTGTGAAAACCATTGGTATATGTGTCAAAATAGAAGGTATACCAACGGTTTGCTACAAACTGTTGGTATATGTGTGTTAAAGTATAACATATACCAACGGTTTGTAAACCGTTGGTATATGTGTGTTACACTTATACCAACAGTTATAAATCGCTGGTATAGAGGGCATATGGCAAGACATAAGGCTATACCAACAGTTTTGTTATAACCGTTGGTATAAACCTATACCAATAGTTATAACAAACCGTTGGTATAAACCTATACCAACAGTTATAACAAACCGTTGGTATAGTTATATTATATTATCTATACCAACGGTTTTGAAACTGTTGGTATACAATTGCTCAGCTCCACAGCAACAGACCCCTCTCCCCTCTCCAGACCTACAACAAGACAACAACCCCTCTCCAGACCTACAACAACACCAATACAAAATCCATATCAAAAGTATTCAAAATTTAGAATTCATTCCAGAATTTAGAAATTTAGAAATTTAGAAATTCAAATGCAATAACACCCATAAGATAAAAAGCCTACATGTTATAGGAAATGAAATAACACACATAAGAGTATTCCAAATATATAATTCATTCCTCACTCAAACCACAACACCAACACACATAAGAGTATTCAAAATTTAGAATTCATTCCTCACTCAAACCACAACACCAATACACACAAGAGAAAAAACCTACATGTTATAGGAAGCACATGTGATGTTTAGTCATGGTCTTGGGTTGAGTATCTTAAAACCAACAGAAAAACTTGGGTAGAGTGGCAAGGATCATGATACACATAAGATATAAAATGGTAGTGTTCATGTGCTTAGACCTAGGATGAGTTATAGGAAGCACATGGGATGTTTATATTCCTCTAATGATTATGTATCCATGTATAAATGGTTCCTGATGTGTTAGTGGAAAACATTGGCCAATCTCAACATATGAGATGGGTTGCCAAAATAGCCTACATGTTTTTCATAGACTTTTCAATTAGAATAAGGGGGTATGTGGCTAATTTTAATTTGCTCTCCTAGGTGTGATGTGAGATGAATCCCCATCTTGGGTAGTGGGTATGAATATTCAATTAAGTCTTTGGTATTGGGTTCCCAAAGGGACTTTGGTTTGGTCCTAGAACCTACTGTTTGAGGATGGGATTGAGGTGATCCATGGGGATATGGTATCACCATATGTATTCCTCACCATTAGGGTATTTTTATGAGACTTTGAAACTTATTTTTCAAGAATCTGTGTGTAGCCTTGTTGACCAATTTGTTATATGGTATGCTTGAGTGTTCATAGGTTTCATATGAAATCACTATATGATATTTATTTGTTGTATATTATTGTATAGAATGAATGACCAGTGATTGATAATTAGAACATGAGTGTTGGTGCATGTTCATGATGGGATGTCGAGACTCATTCCTAATATAATTCATGTTTTTCTATATATACTAAGACCCATTGTGTTTCAATCTATTCCTTGTGAATATTTTCTTCTAATAACGTATGACCAATATACCATATTTTATTTTTTATCCCTTAATTTCAAGAATATATGTGTAGCCTTGTGAAGATTTTCCGTATGTTAGTTGTTGTTTTCACTAAAAATGTTGTCTGTTTCAAACAAAAGTGAGACACTTTGAGTGATACCAGTCACACCGTGTCTCAGATTGAGGTGGGGCTGACTCGTACCCGTCAAAAATGATCCATGGATCATTGGGTGGGGGGGCTGTCCGGGGGGGGGGGGGGTGTCCGGTGGGTGGGGGGGCTGTCCGGGGTGGGGGGGCTATCCGGGGGGTGCGGGGGGCTCTCCGGGGGTGAGGGGGGCTGTCCGGAGTGCATTTTTAGCCACTGCAGTCACACGACACCTCTGATTGACATTTCTTCTGACCGACCATTTCAAAATTAACCCACTCTTTGTTGTCGTCCGATTTCATGGTATTCTGAGGTCGTTCGGCCAGTTTCGACCACCCCACACACGTTTTTCAAGCGCGTTAAACACCTAAAAAACACATATTCTACCGTGTCGTGCAAAAAGCACATCCGAATGATGTTTCATCTTTTCTTACACCTCAAGAATAATAATTAGAGTGTTTTCATGTGATTTCAAGTCATTATGATGTCATTCGGTATGTATTTGACTGTAAAACACATGTTTTGGCCATTTACGACACGCAGAGTGTGTTTTTGGCCATCGCGATCACACGACACCTCCAATTGATGTTCCTTCTAGCCAAACATTTCAAAATTCACCCACCCTTTGTTATCGTCTGATTTCATGGCATTCCGAGGTTGTTTGGATGGTTTTGACCACCCCACACACGTTTTTCAAGCGCGTCAAACACCTAAAAAACACATATTCAACCGTGCCGTGAAAACCGCACATCCGAATGACATGTTGTCTCCTAATACACCTCAAGAATAATAATTAGGATGTTTTCGAGTGATTTCAAGTCATTAAGATGTCGTTCGGGATGCATTTGACCGTTAAACGCATGTTTTGGCCATTTACGACACGCAGAGTGCGTTTTCAGCCACCGCGGTCACACGACACCTCCGATTGATGTGCTGTCTGGCTGAACATTTCACAATTCACCCACACTTTGTTGTCGTCAGATTTCATGGAATTCTGAGGTCATTCGACCGGTTTCAACCACCCCACACACGTTTTTCAAGCGCGCCAAACACCTAAAAACATATATTTAGCCATTCCATGAAAACCGTGGGTCCTAATGACGTTTTGTCTATTCGTACACCTCAAGAATAATAATTAGGGTGTTTTCGTGTAATTTCAAGTCATTCCGATATCGTTCGGTATGTATTTGACCATAAAACACATGTTTTGGCCATTTACGACACGCAGAGTGCGTTTTCAACCACCGTGGTCACACAACACCTCCGATTGACGTGATGTCTAGACGAACATTTTACAATTCACCCACCCTTTGTTGTCGTCCGATTTCATGGCATTCTGAGGTCGTTCGGCCGGTTTTGACCACCCCACGAACGCTTTTCAAGCACACCAAACACCTAAAAAACACATATTCAGCCGTGCCGTACAAACCGCGCATCCGAACGATGTTCTATCTCCTCATAAACCTCACGAATAATAATTAGGGTGTTTTTGTGTGATTTAAAGTCATTATGATGTCGTTCAACATGCATTTGACCGTTAAATGCATGTTTTGGCCATTTATGACACACGAAGTGCGTTTTTGGACACCACGGTCACACGACAACTCCGATTGATGTGCCTTATAGCTGACCATTTCACAATTCACCCACCCTTTTTTGTCATCCGATTTCACGACATTCTGAGGTCTTTCGGCCGGTTTTGACCACCTCACGCATGCTTTTCAAGTGCACCAAACACCTAAAAAACACATATTCAGCCGTTCCGCACAAACTGCACGTCCGAATGATGTTTCGTCTCCTCGTACACCTCACGAATAATAATTAGCGTGTTTTAGTGTGATTTCAATTCATTCCGATGTCGCTTGGCATGCATTTGACCGTTAAACGCATGTTTTGGCCATTTACGACACGCGGAGTGCGTTTTCAGCCACCGTGGTCACACGACACCTCTGATTGACATGATGTCTGGATGAACATTTCAAAATTCACCCAACCTTTGTTATCGTACGATTTCATGTCATTCCGAGGTCTTTCGGCTGGTTTTGACCACCCCATGCACGCTTTTCAAGCGCGCCAAACACCTAAAAACACATATTCAGCCGTGCCGCACAAAACATGCGTCCGAATGACATGTCGTCTCCCCTTACACCTCATAAATAATAATTACGGTGTTTTAGTGTGATTTCCAGTCATTCTAATGTCGTTCGACATGAATTTAACCGTTAAACACATGTTTTGTCCATTTACGACACGCGGAGTGCGTTTTCGGACATCGCGGTCACACGACACCTCCGATTGATGTGCCGTCTGGCCGAACATTTCACAATTCACCCATCCTTTGTTGTCGTCCAATTTTATGGCATTCCGAGGTATTTCAGACAGTTTTGACCACCCCAAGAATGCTTTTCAAGCGCGCCAAACACCTAAGAAACACATATTCAGCCGTGCCGCGCAAACCGTGCGTCCAAATGATGTGCCATATACTCATACACCTCATGAATAATAATTAGGGTGTTTTCGTGTGATTTAAAGTAATTCCAATGTCGTTCGGCTTGCATTTGACCGTTAAATGCATGTTTTGGCCATTTATGACACGCGGAGTGCGTTTTTGGCCAACGCGGTCACACGACACCTCCGATTGACATGCCGTCTTGGCGACCTTTTCATAATTTACCCACACTTTGTTTTCGTCTGATTTCATGGCATTCCAAGGTCATTCGGATGGTTTTGACCACCCCACGCACGCTTTTCAAGCGCGCCAAACACCTAAAAAACACATATTCAGCCGTGCCACGCAAACCACGCGTCTGAATGACATGCCGTCTCCACATACACCTCAAGAATAATAATTAGGGTTTTTTGTGATCTCAAGTCATTCTGATGTCGTTCAGCATGCATTTGACTGTTAAACGCATGTTTTGGCCATTTACGACATGCGAAGTGCGTTTTCGGCCACCGCGGTCACACGACACCTCTGATTGAGGAGGATTTGATTCGTACCCATAAAAAATGACCAATGTATCGTTGTCCTAAAGTATCAACATAATCTAAATGCGTTTGATCAGTTTTCCATATGTCAGTTGTTGTTTTCACTTTAAATCAGGTTCATTTCAAATAAAAGTGAGAAACTTTGAGTGGTACCGGCCACACCGTGCCTCAGATTGATGCAGGGTTGACTCCTACATGTAAAAAATGTCCCATGGATCATTTTACTAAAGTATCAACAGAATCTGAATACGTTTGGTCCGTTTTCCATATGTTAGTTTTTGTTTTCACTTAAAATGTTGTCCATTTCAAATAAAAGTGAGACACTTTGAGTGGTACCGACCACACCGTGCCTCGGATTGAGGTGATGTTGAGTCATACACGTCACATATGACCCATGGATCATTTTCCTAAATTATCAACACAATCTAAATATGTTTGGTTGGTTTTTCGTATGCCAGTTGTTTTTACTTAAAAGGGTGTCCATTTTAAACAAAAGAGAGACACTTTGAGTGATACCAGCCACACCATGCCTCAGATTGAGGCGGGGTTGACTCATACACATCACATATGACTCATGGATCATTTTCCTAAAGTATCAACACAATCCAAAATGTGTTTGGTCGGTTTTCTATATGCCAGTTAGGCAAATCGTGCAACAATAGTGATAATATCTTATACTAAAACTATAGACATTGTGCATGATGTGCATACCCTAGTGCATGGTTAGGTAAAATCATGCACATTACTTCTAATATATATCCCTATATGGTTGTTAGATACCTTGTGAGATGGACTTAAATTTTTTACTGATCGTGAAGCATAGTGTTTTTTTACGCCAACCGGGGTTCCGAGCTTCGAACAAGCCCCAAAATCCCCATAAACCATTATAACATCATTAGTCTTCCATATTTGGTAAAAAATAAAGAGTTATACTAAATTAAAAAATATCCATACCAGAGTGAAAAACCATGTTAAAAAATAAAGAGTTATACAAAATTCAAAAATGTAATGGATCAATCTGCCCCTGATCACCATCATCATCACCACTGTCATCATTAGCCTCATCCTCACTGCCATCTTTGTCCTAATCGTCATCCTCTTCATAGTCCCCATGCTCATCCTTGGCCCCATCCTCGCCCTCAGCCCCATCCCCTCCCTCTTCCTCATCCTCATCCTCACCCTCGTCCTCTTCAGCATCCTCGTCATCACCAGGAACATCATCATCTTGACCGCCACTAGAACTACCGCCTGGTGTATTGGATAATGCACCCATCGACAACATATATGTCTTACAGGCCATGCTGGCCTCTGGTGGAAGTGATGAAGATAAAGCTTTGATCAGTTTCATAAATTCTCCCTCATTTGAACCTGTTCTTCCAACTCTGTGACCCTTTTATCAGACTGTCTTGCACACTCCTTGACCTGTTCCAACTCAGTGGTACTAGAATGGATACCCGGAGACATCCAATACCTCGTCGGGACTATATTCTTACCAGGTCGGCAGTGTACTCGACCTGAGTGCTCATCTCCCAAAACTTGATATAAATGATCGTGTGGCCCTAAATTGTCAGGCTCTTGGACATCAAGGGCCTCTAAAGCATTCTGTTAAAAATATTAATAGATCATTAAATTTCAAAATAGATATTAAGCTTTGAAATAAACAAATTAAAACTTACAATCTTTTCTTGTGTCGGTTCATTAACCACATTTCCATCTTTTTTACTTCTACTCGAGCAAAACAATTTTTCTCGAGGGATAGGTCCTTCAATATTCAATTTGTGCTTTTGTAATGACATTGAAACAATATAAAGTGCAAGTATAATCATATATTAAATATTCAATAAATCACATAATTTAAGTAGGAAGCAATAAAAAGGTCAAGTCCTAAAGAAAAATTATAAACAACTATATCGTATCAGTTGCCTCTCATGATCTGACATAGTAGTGCGCCCCAAAGTGTGTAGGTATTGCTTTGAATCAATGTTTTTTCTATTTTTTTTCAGAATATTACTAAATAATGTTTAATAATAAATAAGATAATATTAATGAAAAATATGAAAACTGTCATTTAAATACCTCAAATGGGATTAATACCTTAAATTTGGCAGTCACCCAATGGGTAATCATTTTGGCGATATTGCTCTATCGGGCAGTCATCCACGATAGGTACTATCTCTAACTCCATGCCCACTCTATCACACCAGCCAACATATAGCTCATGATTATAACCTCGCTAAAACTCTCATAGATCCTTTAAACATATTGGTCGTGCACCTTCGCCATCAGGGAAGTTAAACCGAAGTTAACACCTAATAAATTAATTCATATAAATACAAAAAATACTGCATTAAATCTAATAGATTTTTTACCCATATTTGTGCCCACACATTATCCTTAAATTCGTGTGGAAAATATCTCCAAGAGAGAGGGCTGACCGGAATGATGTCGGAGTATTTGGATATTGTCACTAAAAAACCCCGACATTCCTGCCCAGATTTATCAATCATCTGTCCATTATCATTGTATTTAACCATCAACTGTGTCTGGCGGTTCCATACTGCACGCAAGCAAGTACGACACCTCCCCCGCCTCCTATCAGTAGATGAATCTATTATTAAAGGAAAAAAATATCAGTACAAGTTATAATAAAAATAAATTTTGGTATAAAAATTTGTTAGAGTTATATAAATATACCTGTGGTAGTCAGATCAATGGGTGTCACTGGATGTGCAGAAGCTGAAGGAATATCATGTACAGGTGGAGTGTCCCTCAGTGTACGCTCCTCAGCCACATACTGTGTCGGAGCAGGAGTCGAAGAAGGTGGAATATAATAGCTCAGAGATAATGAACTAGAAGAAAAAGATGATGGCACAGACGTCTGGCCAACTGGTAGTGTAAATATTGGAGGCCTAAATATCCCGTGTGTCCCTAAAGACACACCAGGATCAAAATGGGGCATAGAATATACGTCTATGGTAAGAGAATAGTCCAATCGGGTATGACCAATGGATCATCTAACTCTTGTACCACGAGCCCTCGTACCACTGGCCTCAGTATTGGGACCACCAGATGATTTTCTAACTCTGACACCACCCCCCCTCCTACCACTAGCATCTGTACTGGGAACAATATCAGGCTCCTCATTAGATATCTCTCGTCTAGGGGGTGGATCCTAAAAAAAAGTTTAACACAAAAGTAAACACATGATATTATAAGTTATTGAAATATATATATTTGAAATAAAATACACACAATAGGGATGAGTGAAGGAACGCCCATCTGTGTCATGCGACGATTATTTTCTGTCATCTTTTTCTACCGCATCTCTTCAATGGGTGTCATTTCCTACAATGAAAACAAATATGGAAGAAATTAGAAACAGATAACTAACGTGTAACCCAAAAAAAATATAGAAAAACCATTCTGATAAAAAAACATAAAGAAACAGAAGATTTATGGTGGTTTGAAGGTAAGTACTAGGATACACACTCTGAATGATGTTGGTGTATTCATTGAATCATGTCCCAATTGATTTTAGAGAGGGACCTTCAATAGTTATAGGTATGAATTTGATTAGAAACACCTATAAAAAGGATATCCATGAATTGTGATGTCCCAAACCAGGATACCACTCATTAGTGACCCGAACCCAGATGGCCACATGGCCTCAAGCACATCTACCAAAATTCCAAATGTTATTGACTAATAGTGAGAGCCTTTGCTGTGTCTGGGGGAGACTATTCCCTCATTACCTAAGTTGCACAATTTTAATATTATCAGTTAAAAAGTAGAAGAAAGATAACAATGGGAAAATATTGGAAATGGATGAAAATAACCAAATTAGTAATACCAACTAATAACAGAATCATAAACCGAATGATGGTAATGTATGTCATGTATCAAGAAGAAAAACATAGTTACAACTAGTAGGAAGTAGTACTATACAAGAGGCTCAATAAATTATAAAATTCGACCTAGATTCTTGAGCTATAACCCAATCATCTAGTTCATCAGTGGTAAGAGTGCGAGTCATGTCAATAACTCAAAATCCACAATCATCAATAAAGGTGCATTGCCTCATCATTGAATCAAACCATTGGTAAAGGGAAGAGTTTTACCAACGGTTGCACACAATCGTTGGTAAAAGAGGACTTCAAGTCCCCTTTATAGGCATCCCAAATAGAGGCACGTGCCTCAGGTCCCATTATGTGTTATAGGCATCCCAAATCATTCACTCATGTTCAATAAATAATTCTTGGAACCTCTATGGTCATACCTTTCATTACCCAATTAGTTCCCCAAGTCAAGCGCACCCCATGGGTGGATAAAGTTTAGGCTTCTACTCTAATAGGTTGTTCTTGGCTTGTAAAAAGGTGTAATTTCATAAAGTATAGACAAAAACATTTATTTTTAAATTTGAGATTAATAATAAAGTATTTCAATGACAATAAGATTACTGAATTGAACTTGTGACTTATCTAACATTGTTATGGATGTATACACATGCCAGCATGGCTATTGAAAAGCACCCCACCATCATAAAAGTGAGTATTGGCCAAGAAAGAGACATAATATAAAACTCACAGTGAGAACCATATTGAATTGAACCTAAAGTTATATTAGTACAGTCATATTAGGAATCCAATTATCACTCATGACTAACCATGCCACTATAAACAACCTGGAGTGTATGATTTTTCTCTCTGATCTTAACAACATTATCACACATTCTTACCATGATGTGAATCATGTGGAATATGGATGATATTAACACAAAATTCCAAGAAATACCAAGCCTTCTAAGAACTGAAAATTTATGAATGATATTAACACATAATTCATTTTGAATCAAATTTTATTCACTATCAAATCCCAACACACACACCCAAATCAAACAGAAAACAAAAGTCATACACACCCAAATCAAAACAGAAAACTAAAACAGTAGATGCAGAACATTAAAATGAAAGTATCACTTACAAATTAGAAGTGTAGAACTAAGAAATTTTGAAAATGGATCAGAACAAAGGATTTCTACAGTAGGGTAAACAGAATCTCACTTCTCCACTTCACCCAAATGAAAACATAAAACCAAAATAGTAGATGCAGTATCACTTACAGAATACAAGTGAAGAACTGATAAATCTTAGAAATGGAAGGATTTAGGCCGTAGGGGAAAGAAAATCCCAATTCTCCCTTCTGTTTAGGGCTGTAGTTGCGCTGAGTGGGGGAGTCCGAGCTTCTATGAATTTGGGGCAAAACTTTCCCAATGGTTTGTAAAAACCGTTGGGAAAAGTACACTCTATACCAACAGTTTGTAAAAACCGTTGGTAAAGGATGATTTAAACCTCTCTATACCAATGATTTAAGGAAACCGTTGGTATAGAGTATACTTTTCCCAACGGTTTTAAAAAACCATTGGGAAAAGATGATTTAACCAGCCTTTACCAACTGTTTCCTTAAACCATTGGTAAAAGAACTGTACAGGCGTTGGGAAAACCTCCCTTTCCAGTAGTGTCACTATGAAATCGCAAAAAAAAAACATCATATGATTTATTTTGGATTTAAGGTATATACTCATCAAGAACTACTTTGGTACATGTGTTTTAGATGTTATATGCACTAGAGTATCTATGTTGTGTGCATAAACTAACCATCACTGTGTTGGTTTACTTCACTATGTGTGTTGAGCTAATGAAGTACATTAGATATGAGATGTTGTCCTAAAACCAACCATGGTTATTGTTCTCATCCTTAATTGTTACCATCCTTGTAATGATGTTATTTTGGTATTTTTTTGTGATATATATTGTGTTTATGACATTATGTAAGATCATTTAACAAGTTGTGTCCTATAGGTAATGTTGTTCTTTAACTCAATCTCCTAGCACATACACCATCACACATACACAACATACTTCACCCATGTGATATCTCATGTGATAAACATGAAACATACCTTGAATTATATAGAATATCATGATTGACACCACTAAAACCCAAATCCCATCCAATATTATACTAATTTATTCACATATATGAAATGGTATAATGATTAAATTCTAAATGAAGTTTTAACAATAAGGAAAAAGAGATCCAAATAAAATATTTCTATATGAAAATGGAATAATACTAAACTAAAATATAAAATAAATAGAATACAATATTCAATTTTGATTCTTGGAGAATATAATAATACAAATTATATTTATTTTCATTATACTGAAACTCTGTATCCGTAAGAAAAAAAAGAAAAAAAGTTGAAAACATTATTTCAATGACATAGATCAATAAGTATAACATATATAACAATATATCATATTATAATTAAAATAATATAATATAATATAACAAGAACATAGAGGCACATAGGAATATAATAATACATAAAATGAGTGGTTTTAAATACATCAAAAATAATAAATAAGAATCTCCCAAAAAACCTCCCCCTTTTGGATTATTTCAAAACACAACTGAGGGTACAAAAAATTCCTCCCCTTGAAATAATAAAAATATTAAACCAATAAGTATAAGTCATTTTAAATTATAGTAATAGAAAATTAAGTAGATAGAGAATTTGAATAACACAAATAAATTTCTTCCCTATCTAAAATAATTAAGCATATTTAGAAAACGATAAACTGTGGCTAACATGATTAAACTAAAACAAGGTACAAAGCAAACTAAGACATTAAATTGTATAAATTAAGGGGATATAAATTTTTCAAAGATAAAAAAAGGTAAGATAGTAAAGTATAACCCCCCTTAATCCAAGCATTTATCCCCTTTTAAAAGATATGTCAGTGTAAGAACCATCTTTTTTAAACTTCCTCTAAATAAAAAATTTAGTACAAACAACCACAAAACAAGCTAAAGATATTTTAGAAATTAAAACAAAGTGTGTAATGAATTAAACATAAATAGATTAGTATATTTCATGTACACAAATGATAAATGGAAGAAACCGAACTCACCAATTTGAAGATAAATGTAGGAAAAAATGGAAGAAACCGATTTGAAGTGGAATAAACATATTTAGAACCGATTTGGTGTTGGAAGACAGTGGTCGCTAGTTGGGACAGAGAACCGGTGGTTAAGTCAAGTATTAGATCTGGAATGGAATAGGGTGGGGGGATCAGATATATTTTGGGGATATATGAAAATTCTCCCCAATTTTAAGCCAAATAATGGATTTTATCATTGAAAAGACATATGTATACATTATAGAATGGAAACCCTTCTATTAAGAGTTACTCCTAAATCCAAGAATAGTATTACCCGATGTTATATAATTAAATTATAACAATATATTTTATCCAACTGATGCATTAATAAAAGAATCCTCATTGGTCCCTTTATTGAAACATTTAATCTTGCTAAAGATAAATATTCCAAAGGAGGTAAAATAATACGATGAATGACCACACCAGTACAAGGGAGCTCTCATTTAGGAAAAATCAAAACACAAAAAAATACAAAACATTAAAACCAAGGTATCACTTACATATTTGAAGTACAGAATAAAAAAATATCTTGATTGAAGATGGATCGATCGGTGGGAAGAAGTTCTGCATGCTGGGGAAGATGGAGCTTCGGTTTAGGGCAACAATCATGTGGAGGGGGAAACTGGAGGGCCGAACTGTATTTGGGAAAAAATTTCCCAATAGTTTTAAAAAACCATTGGGATATATTATACATCCCAATGGTTTTTATAAAACATTAGGATATCTTTGTATATGGGAGACTATCCTAATATTTTAATCAAACTGTTGGGATAGGTTGTGTTTAAATAGACTATACAAACGATTTTTTCAAACTGTTGGTATAAAAGCATTGGTATAGAGTCTATTTTCACTAGTGTGTGTTTCATCCACAACACTTATGAACAATAACTTCCAACAAATATATATTTTTCCTTAGCTATTAATGGAGCAGCTGAATGTTGTTTCTTACTTGACCATGAAACCAAGGATTTCCCTAAAAAGTGATAGGTTCATGATGTTGTTTTCTATCTAATCTACAACCTATAAAATCATCATTTGAATATGAAACTAAATTAAAATCATAAGTTTTTTGATAAATTAGAGATCGAAAATAATTCCTTTTAAATATCTAAAAATTCTTTTAGCATTAGTAAGATGAGATTATTTTGGGTTTGATTGAAATATAGCACATAGACAAAAAAACATTATGTTTGTTCTAATAACAGTAAGATATAGTAAACTACCAATCATACCAACTTGTTGTCAACTGGTTTTCCAGCTTCATCCAAATAAAGTTTTACATTAGTACACATGGGAGTTGTATAAGTCTTATTGTTTTATAGTCCAATTTTTTTTAATAAATCAATAATATATTTACATTTATTTAAAACATTTACATAATCTTTTTGATAGATTTTAAATCCAAGAAATAAGTTTAATTCTCCCATTATACTCATTTTAAATTCTTTTTGCATAAGTTTAGAAAAATCATTACAAAGCTTTTTATTTGTTGAATAAAAAATAACATCATATATATAAATATTTACTAATAAAATATCAGAACTGTTTTCATAGAGAGTAGGATCTGATAACCCTAAAAAAAAATCCATTTTCTAATAAAAATGATCTTAATCTTTCGTACCAATCTCTAGGTACTTATTTAAGTCTATAAAGACCTTTAGTAAGTTTGAAAATAGAATTTGGTAGATGAGGATTTTCAAAACCCGGTGGTTGTTCAATATAAGCTTCATCCATTAAATATCTATTTAGAAAAGCCAATTTTACATCCATCCAATATAATTTAAAATTTTTATGAGATTAATAAGATAGAAGGATTCTGATTGCTTCTAATCTAGAAACAGGTGCAAAGGTTTCTTCATAATCCATCCCTTCTTCCTGATTGTATCCTTTGGCTACTAATCTAGCTTTATTTATAGTGATTATTCCCTGACCATCTTGCTTATTTCTAAAAACTCATTTGGTTCCTATTATTGGATGATTGGTTGGTCTATCAACTAATTCCCAAACTTTATTCATACTGAATTAGTTAAATTCTTCTAGCATGGACATTAGCTAACTTTCATCTTTTAAAGCTTATTATATAGTCTTAGGTTCTAATTATGATAGGAAGGCATAAAATTAAGCTAAGTTTCTTAGATTCCTTATATTTATCATTCTTGTATTTAGATCTCATATTATTGTAACATATCACCCCTCCTAATTGTCTTGAGAAGGTGCGAATACATTACTTGGCCTTAAGTGACATCCTCAAGATTCTAAAGGTTGGAAATAAATGCCAAGGTATTCGTTTATAATTGGGGGATGATTTTACCTTTGAAAAATAAACGACCAACCAAATATTCCATAACCAAATGAACAACTATATGATGCATGATAAAAATGAAAGACAACTCAAGCATACCATTTATATCAAAACCAACTCTAAAGAGTACCACAATAGAAGACTACAAAACAACCAAGTACACAACAAAAGACTACAAAACCAATAAAACTCAAAGACAACCATAACTCCAAAGCTCCAACATGCTCCATGATCCACTCCAAAAAACCACCCAAGTATCACTAAGCACCACTAGAGAAGTGTGATACTTCACCTTTTCCCAAGTCTCAATTAACAACATCTTCAAAAGCACTAAAGTGTCAAAGCAAGGGTGAGTAATGAAACTCAGTAGATTTTCTCCAAATGACTTCCCTAATCACGCCACTAGGATAATTTTTTTTAGAAAATTTATATAATTTTTTTATATAACAACATATAAAATAGTTTATATCAGAATATAAACAAGTTCCATAATAAAGCAATCTTTACAAAACAATCTCAAGTTCTAAGGAAAGAAACCAAACAATGCTATAAAACCATTTCACAAATTCCATTTTGGCATAACCCATTCCATTCCATATATCCACACATCCAACAATTAATGCAACCTAAACCTCCCTATACTCATGAGTGGTGAGTTATCTTTTCACTAAGCCTCCACTTAGTGAACCATCTTAAAGGGGGTACTTCACGCCCATATCTGTCCCAACCTTTTGATGGGGGTACTTCATGCCCTTATCCATCCCAATGCACATGAACACACACCAACCGTGCCAAACCCAAGCCAAAACCAATTGTGCCAAACCCATTTCAATAAAAAAATATTTTTATTGAAAACCATTCCATAAAAACTTTTCATAAATCAAAACAAACAATAAATTTTGAAATCATCATTTTAAAATAAAACCACAAAGCATTTAGCATAACAATTCCACAAAAACTAAAAACCATCACTAAAGAGGGTTTCTACCATGATTTTCACACCAATTTCACAAAAAATTTCAAGTAAAACAATCAATTTGAAATCAAGATTTTATATTCTAAATAGAGGATTCAAGAGTGAAGACACCTACCTCAAAAAACTTGTAGAAAATGGAAAAAGACATGAAAATGTCCACATAATCGGGTTGAAAATCCAAAAACTTGCCTTATATATCTTCCCTTTACATCATCAAGGCCAAATCTAATCATATTTGGCATAAAAAACCTTATATCTATCCACACCGAACATAGATATAAGAAATTGGGAGAGAGGGATATGTATATCTAAGGAAAACCAAGGAAAAACACCATAAATGATGACTTACCATAAGAACTGTGCTACAACACACCAAGAAATTCCTTTGGATCACTTCCAAATTGACGTATAAGGGTTCCCTAGCCTTAGAGAGGGATAAATCTTGAGTTAGGGTCGGTTTGGGGCAAAAATGAGGGTTCAAAACACAATCCTTACCTAGATCTACTTTTTGTGGATCTAGTTTTTAAACCATTCATGGTTAGTTACACAGTTTAGAAAATCGTGCGCTAACCGTGTGACAACCTCTACCTTAAGGGGGGACCTTACACGATTGGCTCACACAATTAGGCAAACCATGCACCAGCCATGAAAAATCCCACTATCCATTTTCCACAGTTTCTACTAGGTGGCCACATAGTTTGGACAAACCGTGTGCCTTAACCGTGCAACTACCCAGAGCCCTCTATCTCACTGTGCATAGTTTCCTGTAGGAGTTTCATGGTTTTCACTAACCATGCACCAACCACGTACCTTAAGAAAAACCCTCAAAACATTCCATATTTTCTCCAAACTCTCCCAAACTTCACCCAAACACTTTACATACTTAAAAAACATAAAATAAGGGTTACTTACTTGAAACTGAGGGTGCTACAATTATTGTTTCTAGAGGAAGATCCTTTAATCTTATAGGTTGTCTCAATAAGACACTTTTAGGTTCATCAATTTTATATTCATCTGAACTGGACTGAATTTCATTTTTTTTATTTTTAAAATCAATCTCAAGTGATTAAAGTTTAATTATTTCTAAAGAGTCAACAATTTCATCTATTTGATTTTTTGTTTTATCAAAAGGATCACTTTCATCAAACTTCACATGAACAAATTCTTTAATAATCCTAGACTTTTTATTATACACTCTACAAGCTTTAGGGGTAACATAATATCCTAAAAATATTTCTTTATCAGCCTTTGGATCAAATTTACCAAGGTTTTCCTTAGTATTCAAGATATAAACCTTGCATCCAAACACTTTAAAGTACCTGAATTTAGGTTTTTTATTATTCCATAGTTCATATGGTGTATTTTTAAGAAGGGGTCTTATTAAAACTCTATTCATGATATGATAAGTTGTGTTTACTACTTTTTACCAAAAATAAGTAGGAAGACTATATTCATTTAACATAGTTCTTACCATTTTTTGAATAGTTACATTTCTTCTTTCTACAACTAGTACCCAACCCATTCATTTTCACAACATGATCATTAAATTAAAAAATTTCATTTATATGATCAATTTTTTTGGTGATGATCTACGAAACATGTCACTTGTCGGGAGACTGGGAGGAAATTGGAAGAAGAAATGGAGTGAGTGGGATGACCGTGACACATGGAAATGGACTAAAGGCTGGTGGTGAAAAGTGAAGCTAGAAGCATTCTATAAAAATATAAATGTGAATTTATGTGTACATGTGTATATAAATTAAATCAACGTATTCATAAATCATGGAGGATTAATATCCTATATCATGGAGGATTATCGACTTCTATAGGTTAAGGTCTCACACCCCATAATGTGGGGGAGTACTGATTCCAACTCTAGTATGGGGGACCCGTACCTCAACAGGATCAAGGGAGTGCTGACCCCATACCTGAACTGATCGATGTGGAGGAATCATGGCCCAAAATAGTGGAGTATTAACTCTATGATTATTGTTTACCCTAACATCAAAATTTCACTAGGGGAGTACCTGAACCAAATTTTTTCTTTGAATGTCTCAACCAAACTCTATCACCACCTTTGCAAATCTAAGATCATATAAAATTACAATATTCCTTGTAAATGGTCTCTAATAAATATGAGAATCTTTTAATCGTGATATATATGAAAATTCAATTAGAAAAAACTATTTACTTTTTCAATTTTGACACCCAATCAATAATATACAAAAACCACCAAAGAAAACATAGTACATGAGATGTTCTCTTCCAATAATAGAATGTCCTAGGAATGTACTACTACCCATGTAATATGATGTGTGCCCCAACCAATGTTGAACAGGGTGGTTGGGCCTATACTCTTCCACTCCCTGAGTTGTGTGGTTCTGCAAAACATGGTGTGTGACCTACAATCACACCTTATATGATATCCATATGTAAAACACTATTAAAAGTAATAGATACATGAAATAAATAAAAATGTTACACAATATGTGATATTTATAATCCAAAAAAACCTCAATTCCACAAAGACATACATGAAGTTTTTAAGTACCCGTATGCCTTATATTATTCAATTCTAGATCCATAACCTTCAGCTGTCTGCAATTTGAACCATCACCTTCACAATTTTTTCCATTTTTATTTCCCATCACTTTACCAACCATGCCTGGATGTTACAACCACACATCTGGTGGTCGTTTCCACCATTTATCATCATCCTTTCCACCTTTAAGTCAAGACTCCATGTGCTTAACACCATTTCCCCATTGATTCTTAGCCCATTCATCACTCGGGGCCTTTTGGGTGCCTGCAACCCTATACACGGGGGACATACCAAGTTACCAGGTGTGGGAAATTATTGTTATGCTTTTCTCTTTTACAATTGATTTTATTTCCACCTTTAGTGGTGTACTTAGGTGTGATTATTATCTATTATGATATGTGACCCTTTTCCTGGTATGAAAACTGAATGTCAAATGATTTTGAATGCCTTGATCATGATTTTAATACATGTTTATGTTCATGAGCATAATTTTTGGAAAGTGTGGTTGTCTGATGTGATTTTTCAATGTTTATATTTTCATCCTATTAATAAAAATGCCACAATTCATGTCAATTGGATATTGGGTGTAAATTTTAGTTCTTGGGTCCCTTTCATCATAACATGGGGTTTGGGTCCACTTTTAGTTTAAATTGAGTATCCAATAAAAAAAGACTTCATAGAGTAATGTGTTATCCAAATATGTAGAGTATGGAACTTGAGGATCATGAATCCATAGTTTTATTTCCCAGAGTTTGGCTTTACACATCTATTTTAGAGTATAGAGTTGAAAAAATATGTGGCATCCGACACTTGGGGATTGTGACTCTATAGTTATCTTGCCTAGAGTTATTCTTTTCATCTCTATTGCGGTTAAAAAAATTTAAAAAAATAAAAAAAGATAAAATTAGATACTCATATTAAGGTTTAATGTGATCCCCACCTAGTGCTTCCATTTATTTCCCCTTGAACAAAAATGGGTCCTATGTCTTTTGAGATACACAACACATCATCATGATTAATTGAAATTGGATGAAATGTGGCAATGAATCTGAAAAAAGTAATGGGCTTGGGCTTAGGATATAATTTTGAACCTATATTGTGTTAAATTATTTTTAAAGGTTTCATGATTTTTTGGAATGATTTATTTTTATGAGCATTGTATGTTAAAATATTTTTTGAAAAAAGAGAATTTAATTTCATATTTTTGAGAGACTTTTTGGTTGGGACTAGAAAAAATCAAGTTGGGGGGGTGTGATTAGCCACTAAAATAGGCTAATATTCATTGATTATATTTCAATATTCATGTGTTTCAAAGTCTATAAACTCTATTTTTAGTGCATTTTATAAATTGAACTTCATTTCTCATCACATGTTCAATTCGTGTTTAAAGTGATGATTTGGTCCCAATCAATCATCTACTTGTGGAATTCATTATTTTAATTATTTGAATATTATATTTTGGGATACGATTGATCAATTTGTATGGAACATTTATTATTTTAGGATAAATGGATGAATCATAAGGGAATATGTATATTTTTGGTAATGGATACATAAATTTTTGGGCAAATCATAATGGGACTTAAGCCCATCAAACAAAAGTTGGGCCCATAATTCAATCCCAATAAAGATAAAATTTTAAATTCCCAAATAGAAAATTATGGGGATAATTTCATTAAACTATGGCCATATCTAATTCTAAAGTTTTCAAGGATATCTAGGGATCCCAAGTTGACATTTAATTTGTGGGCTAGATTTGAAGGCCCATAAAACAACCACCATTTCAAGCATAAAATCAGAACGAATGATCCAATTGGTATGAAATTTTGAAAAATATTATAGGAAAACTGTAAGAAGATATTTATATTCTATTAAAATAAAATATTTTTCCATCTTCAATGACATATCAGAATTCCAAAAAGGGGGATGAATCTGGATGAATTTTTTGGTCAACATTGAAAGACTCCAATTTACTTTTTTATCACCCTCATTTTGACTCCCCAAATTAACGGGGAAGGAATTTAATGTTGGGGGATTGAACCTAGGATCATAATATTCCTATTTAAGGATTTTTTTGGTTATGGAATTGGAGGAGGAATGTAGAACGAGTTGTATGCCATTATAAAATCTTCTAGAGAAACTATTTATGAGTATTGGGAGTAGTTCAAGAAACTATATGCCAGTTTCCCACATAAATATATTAAAGAGAATAATTTTCTTATCTTTTTCTATCATGTTATTTTAGAAAATGACAAAAATCTTTTGGATGCATCATATGGATGATAATTGATTGATAAATCACTAGATGAAGCCAAATGATTTATTGAGAATATATCATAAAGATTACAACAGATCAGAATAAGAGGTATTGGTACCAAAGGAATACATGAGGTAAGAACTCACGATTCATCTCCTTTGCTGGAATGTAGACTTTTGGAACTAACCAACCTTATAAGACATATGAATTTTAAGAAAACTAGGGAATGATAATCACCATACAAGGTATGTGGTTTTAATTCATCTCCCAATCATTTCAATGACCAATGTACTATAGTGAAGGTTATGGATAGTTTTACAACAACTATCCAGACAAGGTAGTTTTAGAAAAAAAAACTAGGGATGGATGGACAATTCCTAAATCCAATATGAATTTAGAAACTAGTAGAACTAGGTCAAGACACTTTTTCAAAACCAATTTCAACCAAAACCACTTACCAATAAAATAAACCTTTTGAATAAACCTTTACTAATGCACAAACCCATATATAATGGTGTACATAATTTAAGCTTTAGAAACTTAGAAATAAAGTGTAATAGTTAATAAACAAAGTAGGAAGTCTTATGGATATTCTATCTAAAAATCAAAAAAAAAACTATGGCCTAATTAGTTTCCAATACCAAAGAAAATATGAGCATGATGATAACCAAAAATGGTAAATAACTGCCCCGTTTTCCACTCCTGAACCTAAACAGAAGCAACCAGACCTTTAGGAGACTAAAACTGAAAATTCTGGGTATATTATAAAAGATCCATCCTACCCATAAAATAAAGAAGAATAATAGGAGAGAGTTGGACCAAGTAGTAATAAAATATTAGAAACACCATTTCAAAGGTTGAAAAAGGAGAAGAAAGACCTATCACTACCTTTCCCAACAAGGATGATTCAATCTAAAAATATCAAGGAGGAAAAAATATAATGAGAAATTATATAGATTTTCCAAAAATTTGAGATTAACATTACACTCTTAGAATTTTAAAAAAAACCTGAATATTTCAAATTTCTCAAGTAACTTCACACTAATAAGATGAGCCTCCAAGGGAATGAAAGGGTGAAATCAATAATAAATGTATTAACCTTAATTTCACCACAACTCCCAAGAAAATGTCAAGATCTATAGACATTTTCTATCCCATGTACCATTGGTTCCATAAATTTTTATAATTATTTATGTGATTTAGGTTCTTATATAAATGTAATTCCTCTCTAAGTGTTTACATATTTGCAGATGGGATAACTAAATCCCCTAAGAGTGGTGGTATATCTTGAAAACAGATCCATTACTTTTCTCATAGGAGTTTTGGAAGATGTGTTAGTTGGAGTTCAAGACCTGATCTTCCCAACCGAATTCTATTTACTGAATATAGAGGAAGATAGAACACAAAACCACTCACTCATTATCTTAGGTAGACCATTCATAAAGGAATCCATAATCATCATCAATGTGAATGAAGAGACCCTCTCAATGGAATTTGGTGACAACACTATCCACTTTAACATATTTGATTTTATGAGGCACCCTTAAAATGACCATTTACTTATTAAACTTAACCAAATTTAATAGGATGAACCCATTGAAGACCCATGTATGATTCATGAAATTTTAGCTTTAGGGAAACACTTAATGATTGAAAATTCCATAGAGAATGAAGTTGTTCATAATTATGGAAGATCTGTTTCTAATTTAGAAGAAGAGGTAAATTCAAAATTAATTGATGGATTTTATTATTTATTTAATGATGAGGAAAATTACATATCATCTTTTTTATATGAAATACAAGTTATGTAAATGAAAAACCCAAATTTAATTTTATATTTAGAATAACCCCCAAATATAGAATTGAAACATTTACCCATTGATTTGAAATATGGGTACCACATGGAAAGAGAGAAACTACAAGTAATAATTTCCAAAAAACCTATCCCCAAACCAAGAAAATAAATTTATTGAGATTTTGAGAGAGAATTTGTAAGCATAAGGCTGGAGTTTATGTGATATTATAGACATTAGTCCCAAAATCTGCATGCATGGGATCCTTCTTGAGGAAAATTCTAGACTTGGTAAGCATCCCCAAAGATGGATAAACCCCACCATGATAAATTTTTCAAGAAAGAGATTTAGTGGTTACTATAATCTAACAACATCTACCCCATTTAAGACTTATAATGGGTCATCCCCATTCATATAGTTCCTAAGAAGATAGGGATGACCATTGTGAGGAATGAATAAAATGATTTAATCCATGTGAGAATTTAGAATAGTTGGAGAGTCTGTATAGACTATAAGATGTTGAATTAGGTTGTTAGGAAGGATAATTTCCCCATCCAATCCATTGACCAAATTCTAGAGAGATTGGTAGGATTAACACACTATTTTTTTAGATGGGTTTTTAGGATATTTTCAGGTTCCCATTACTCTAGAGGATTAGGAGAAAATTACCTTTACTTTCCCCTTTAACACCTTTTCTTACAAGAGAATGTTGGTGTAGGTTCTGGGCACAGCGGAAGCACCTTGGTGGCAAGGCCAACTCATCTTTTAGTCTTAAATTATGTGTATCCATTACCGTATATTATTAAAATGTCATGTTCAATAAAAATAGAAGATTACTTAACAAGAGATAAAACTCCATAACCAGAAGAGGAGGATCTTCACATGTGATTTATAATTAATTTATGGGAAGATAGAGAATGAATTAAACTTTTAGTTTTTCTTTCATTGATGGTTTACTTGACTATATATCATTATATCATTATTTCTCTATAGGATCTAAGTATATAATCCCTCTAGTGGTGATCCACACATGAACCTAAATCTCATAACATCACCATAGAATTTTTGGGTGTTAGCACTATTGATATTGATCACTTACTTTATTCATAGTTGATCACCGTAGAATTATTCTCGATGGAGGAAGAAATCTTGATGTTATCTCAATGTCTTGAGAGAGGAAGAAGAAAGAGCACATTATAGATATCTAGATCCCTCTCTAGGGCTTGAAAGACTATCTTTCTACCTATTGTGCACAATAAGAGTGATTATAGAAAGTGATATAATTGGACATTTATTATGACAAGTTTAGGGTTGGAAAATTGCACACAAGACCCTTTCCAACTTAATAATTCTTAGTTGACCCCATGTTTAATAATAATAATAATATTATTAATTTCTCGACATGCACAAAAATTTAATAATATGAATAAATATCATTTATACCATTTCCAATTTCACCTTTAAGCTTGATCAGTTTTCCCTCATCGATATTTACCGATCCCTAAATAATTAATATTTATTTAATAAATAAATTCCACTGCATTATTCATTGATAAATATAATATAATAAATATCATATTTTACAAAACTTGAAAAAAATATTTATTATTATTATTTAACTCACTTATTCTTTCAAATAACTTGTGATTAAATTATGGAAAGAAACCAAAACTGAATAAATATTATTTATTATAACTTATTAAATTCAATACTTGAATTTAATTGAGATTGCAGATACACTTAGTGTATGACCCTCTAGGACCCTTTCATAGTGGCATTTGGAATATCCACCTAAAGTCTAAGGTTAGTATATAAAAACATGAAAATAAACTCATAGATAAAGAAGTTAATGTCACAACAATATTCAACCTCCCATAAATTCTCACCATGTAATATAACCCCTTTATCACAATATCTCAAATCAAGTGGGTTGCATGTTGGTTCCATCAACCTATATGCTTAATGTCTCATTATTTGAATTTACAGAAATGAACTCACCCACCATGGATATGTATTTATCTAGGAAATTCCATTCTCATCAAAGGGACTAAGATATCAACTTCCATCAAGGTATAAAAGGGATAAATCCTTTCTCACATTATCCATTAATACAATATCACATGTGATGTACCCAATGTGTCCCACCTCACTATGAGAATATGTTATCACAATTTTCATAAATACATCAAAGTATGTGACTAATGATATCTATTAATGATAATCTTAAATTCTAAGGATTAATACACATGTCCACAGATAGGAACATCCAATAACACATCAAAATGTGGATTTATTATTAATGGGTTTGTTCTCATAACCTTATATCTTAGATATTACCAAGGTTGAACACCATAAAAAGTCATATCAATGTTTTATGAGCCTTGTACCCCTAATATAATGTATTTTCTGTTTCCTTTTAGGTAACATCATCTAAACATTGAATAGATATTCAAGAATAATTTTGTGGCACATTCTAGTTCTCATCATAGTGGGGAATTACTATGTCTTTTTAGTGAAACATACATTCTTAAGACATTACCACATAAAAATTTCATGCATAGGAACAATCATAATGTAATAATAAAACTGAATTAATAATAAATCATTCAATAAAGTGCTAAGAAAGTTGGTTTTAGTTCACCAACTCCAATAAACTCCCACTTTAACTAGAGATAACCAATAACAATTTTTAGTCCATTAGATCTCACATGATAATCATGCCTATGATGAGATAAAGCCTTGATCAAGGGGTCCACTAAGTTTCCCTCTATGGATACTCTTCTCACTGCAACTTAACCTCATTGGGAAAAATCCATCAAAAGATGAAACTTTTAAAGTATGTGTTTTATCCTTTGGCGTGACCTTGACTCTTTGGAGGGATCCATTGCTAAAATATTATCATAGTAAGCTATAATAGGGTTTTTACTTCTAGGTACCAAATCATTCTCTTGGAAAAAGTTTCAAATGCAAACTTATTCCTTGAATGGATCTAAATTCGCAATATAATCGAAATCTATTGTAGAATCAGCAACAATCGGCTTCTTTGAACTCTTCAAACTCATAGCTACCCCATTGAGACAAAAGATATATCTAGACTATGATTTTAGATAATTTTGATATGTATGAAAGATATAATCTATATAACCCCTGATGAATTTATTTTCATTTCCTTTATTCACAAGGAACATATCCTTAGTTCACCTCAGATACTTAAGGATTTCCTTAACAATAGTACAATGGTTTTCACCTGAATTTAATTGATATCTTCCTACCATGATCAAATCATAGGAGATATCAAGACTTATACATAATATTCCATACATGATAGATCCTATCATAGAAGTATATGGGATATTACTCATTCTCTCTCTTTCCTCTTATGTTTGAGGACACGTTTTCTTGGAAAGATGTATACCACGTGACACTGGAACCAATCCTATATTGGATTATTCCATATTAAACCTCTTTAGTATCTGTTCAATGTATGTACCTTGACTTAGTCCAAGATGCCTCTTGGATCTACCATGCATGATCTTGATCCCTAGAATATAGGATACTTTACCTATGTCCTTCATGGAGAAGCACTTGTTCAACCATGCCTTAACCTATTATAAGTAAGTTATATCATTTCTAATTAGTAATATATCATCAACATATAATACTATAAAAACAACTATACTCCCACTAAACCACTTATAAACACATGGCTCACATTTTTTCATAATGAAACCAAATTCTTTTATGACTTCATCAAACCGAATATTACATGACATGGATGCTTGATTTAATATATAGTTGGATATATAAAACTTTCATACCTTTTTGGAATTTCCTGAAGCCACAATCATTTCTAGTTGTGTCATATACACATCCTCTTGAATGTTCCCATTAAGGAAATCAGTTTTAACATCCATTTTCCAAATCTCATAGTCGTGGTAGGCTGTTATGGAAAGCATAATTCTAATGGATTTAAACAAGGAAACTAAAGAAAATGTTTCTTTATAGTTAATTCATTGATTCTATCTAAACCCTTTATCCATTATCCATGCTTTATAGGTATTTAATCTACCTTATATTCCTAGTTTTCTCTTGAATACCCATTTATACCCAACATGATTTACATCAATTGGAAGATCGACCAGAACCCAATATTTGTTTTGTAACTTGGAATACACCTTATAATTTATGAATTATTTCCATCTTGAAGCTTATGAGTTCTCCAATAACTCCTTTCAGGATATAGGATTTTCATTTTCAACCAATAACGAGTCACCATAATCAGTGACTAGAAATCCACATCTCTTTGGTTCTCTTACATCTCTAGCACTCCTATGCATCACTTGTGTTTTAGTAACAACTTCTTATAAGGGGATTTGTGTAATATGTTCCTATACCAATTTTTTTATCTTGAGAATCAACTCCATTAAATTAAATCTTTCTCCCACTATCATCCTTGAGGATGTGATCCCTCTTAAGAAAGACAGTCTGTCTTACGACAATCACTTTCTTGTATGAAGGGTTGTATAAATAGTATCCCCTTGTTTATTTGGGATACCCTATAAAGATACACTTAATTCCTTAGGGTTATAGTTTGTTTCTTGAGCTAGCTTTAACAAATTCCTCACAACCCCATGCACAGACATATGAAAACATGGGTTTCTTTCTACTCCATAACTCAAAGGGAATACCATTTTCCACTTTAGTTGGTACTCGATTTAGTAAGTATGATATTTTCTATAATGAATATCCAAAAAATTATAAAGTAAGGATTGAATGAATCATCATCTAACTTACCATATCCAATAGTGTATGGTTCCTCCTTTCACTAACACCATTCCACTATGGTGTATAAGGTGAAGTGAGTTGAGATAAAATCCCACACTCCTATGGAAATTTGATAAAGTCGTGGTTAAAACATTCACCACTTTGGTTCGATCAAAGTTTATTTATCTTATTAACAATATGATTCTCAACTTCATTCTTGAATTTTTTGAACTTCTCAAAGGATTTGTACTTATACCTCATCAATTAGATATAATCATACTTGATAAAGTCATCAGAAAAAGTAATAAAGTATAAGAACCCACCTCTAGATTCTACTTGAAAATGTCCAAATACATTAGTGTATACAAAATATAGAAGATTTTTGGCTCTTTCACGTTGACCAATGAATGGTGGTTTGGTCATCTTTCTTCGTAAACAAGCATGACACCATTCAAGTGGTTTAAATATCAAATATTCAAACTAACCATATTGAAAGAGCTTTGTCAAATGATTCTCGTTCATGTGACCAAGATGATGATGCCATAATTGGGTGCTAAATGAGTCATGCGTATTTATTTTATTATAAATTTACAATATTTGTTTTTTATATTTTAATACACAAAGATCTTTATTCAAATATGTCATACCATAACATATGCTATCTTTATAAAAGTATCAACTCTTATTTCCAAAGCTAAAAATAAATCCATCCATGTATAAACAAGAAACATAAATAATGTTATCAGTAACACTAGGAACATAATAACAATTCTTTAAAACCAAAATCAATCCTTTGGCAACATGATATGATAGTCTCCAATGGTTAGAGTATCTTTCCTTGCTCTGTTGACAACCTGTAGATCCAAATCGCCTTTGGAAACCTTCTGAAATATACTTGGTTGTTGTATTTGGATAAAAATTTGAGAACCACATGAAATATCTAATACCCAAATTGTAGATATAGAAAGACTACACTCAATAATTAATGCACATTAATCTTCCCCTTACTTATTTGGATGGGTGAAATTCCTCTTCCAGTGGCCTTGCTTTCCACATGTAAAACATATTGCATCACGTTCCTTTTCTTGTCTATGGATGTTCTTATTCTTTGAAGGACAATTCTCTAGATCCTTATACTTGGAATGATTTCATGATCCCTTTTACTTGATCCTAATATTCTTATTCACTATAAGTATTGTAGGTTTTTCAATCCCTATGTATTTATCAACTTGGAGAATAAGAGAAAAAAATTCTGAAAGTGTCTTCTTGCTATTTTCATATTATAATTCATAATAAAATTGGAGAAGCTTTTGGTTAGTGAAGACAAAATGATATCTATGCATAGTTCATCAAGGATCTTAAACCCCAATATGTACAAGAACTCAATGTAGCCAATCATATTTAATACATGTGGCCCATATATCACTAAATTTCCAAGATTTCATGTGAATAATACATTGGAGATATCATATGTATTTGATCTCACATTCTCATGATAGACATCCTTAAGGTGAGAAACAATACTATACACATCCATATCCCGATATTGCTTTAAAATCTCATTATACATGGAGGATAGAATGAAACATTGGAAATCTATTTCATTTTCCACATGACTCAAATAGAGAGATACTTATTCCTTACTAGAATCTTTGACAAGTGACTCAGGAAGTGGGGTTTCTAGCACATATATTCTCTATTTGTGGGGTAGTATAACGCACAATCACACATACCATTAATAGAAATTAACACCATTGAGAAGGTTTACCTTCTTTAGTATGGAAAACATTGATATTTCTAAAGTCATTTGAATTTCTATTTCTAAAAATTAAGAGCATATTATTAGTACTTGTTTGATTATAAAACATATTAATAAATTTAAAATTAAATTCCATTAATCTCCCACTATTTTTTTGAAACTTAATAGCCCTCACCATCAGTTTCGAAATATCTTTCCGCTTAGATATTCTAGTGTAAAATATTTATATTACCATTCATATAACCCATAATTGGGATTTAAATGTTATTTTAAGGGTTTTAAGTAGGAGTAACTTGCCAACTACATTAACTCAATAATTCCTTGATCTGTTGAGTGAAATCCCCAATCTTGAAATCATGAATAATATTTAATCAACCCTTGCCTCTTAGTTACACCAATTACTACTTGGGAAGTCAACCCTTGATATGAACCAAGTTAAGTCAACCTAAAACTTTAAGATAAAAGTTTCATGATAATTGAAAGTACCCTAACTTAGGTCGTTAAAGCACTTTGAACCATGAGTTCCATTCTAACTTAATTATTGGAAGGCTATTCCATATTAATACTTTAGTTGAGGGATTTTTATCTTTATATTTAAAGCCCATTTTATCACATGAATTG
This sequence comes from Viscum album, assembly GCA_963277665.1. Lineage (NCBI taxonomy): Eukaryota > Viridiplantae > Streptophyta > Magnoliopsida > Santalales > Viscaceae > Viscum > Viscum album. Next base: position 1,644,946,217 of record OY728128.1, read on the forward strand.
TTAATATTAACTGGATTTTACTTAAGTTATTAACCATGTTTGATAATATAGTCATGCATAATCTATTTATATTTTATTCTATCATGCATGCCTGTAAATTAATTTATTAGGCAATCACACAACATCCAAAAACATAAATAATTAACCATGAAACTGAAATACATAAAATATAAGTGTCATGATCATGATATTAAATAATGGTTAATTTATCTTATAGATGATAAATAAACCCTAAACCATAGGGAAAACACCTTGAACCATAGCTTGGCTGATGTTGCAACATTCCTCCTTTGGTCCTCTGTATCACCTTGATTGGTTTCACCTCATCTCCTTGAATCAAACCTATTCCTCTCACTTGGGAGATACATCCTTACATAATCTTTTACTCATATAGAGGTGAGGGGATCTAATGGATTAGATAAATGGGTTTTACATAAAAGAAATTGTGGGTGCATGGGCCCTTATATAGTTAGGTAGAGGGGACAACACACATGCTGTCAATTTTAATTTAATTATAATAAATTAAAAGAAACCAATCACATACAATGGGATGGTATAATATCATGATCATATACATGACATGAAATGAACATACATTTGTAATCTAATTATCAATTAATTTGATCCATTAATTAATTAATATAATGCACCATGAATTAATCCAATTAATTCAATTTATCTTAATTCCATCCAAGCATCCTTAACTCACCATAATATATAATTCTAAACAAAATTAATTACATTTAAAATTAATTAAGTATACAAGTGTACTTTGAGGAAACCATGTGTTCTTATCCAAATTTTAACACAAAAATTGATTTAATATATAATTATCAATCCTATGACATAGCGTGCACTTTCAAATAAATGACACATGGAATACATGTGAATATGTTTGATTATATATTTAATTTTTCTCCTTGTAAAATTGTGAACATTATCAGAATAAGACTATGCATAGTGTACTATATTACATGGCATGTACTATCTTTTTCCTATATCCATATCACATGCCTTGGGACTGGGCATGTTGCCTGCCGCATATGAGTTTGAGGTACATGATGTATACTTAGCTTACACAGTGTGTTGAAGTTGGTGTAATAGAACCAAGTTTTGTGTACTTTATAATTACATGTGTTCATATTTTTGAACATTAATAAACTAATTATCACATCATGACCATTGTTCTGTGTGACATAGTATGTAATAATGTCCTAAGAGTATCTTCCGCACTGAAAGGTCCTAACAGTTCTCTGCTATGATGTGAACCCATAAGTGCCATGATAGTATTCTTAAATATATGTTCTATATACATATAAAATAATTTAAGGGATAAAAATGATATAGGATATTAGGGGGGATACTCATAGGACTTTGAGACACCTTCTCATGGTGTACGCCCTTGGTAATTTCCAGTGTATAAGATTATGAGAATGATGCTCTCTAGTAAGAAATATACATTTATACATGTCATTGGATGTTCCTACCCACAAAATTATGTATTTATCCTTATAATTTAAGATTACTATTAATGGATATAAATAGTTATGTATTTTGATGTATTGATGAAAACTATGATAAAACATGTTCATAGTGAAGTAGGATATGTTGGGTGCGTCACTTGTAATATTTCATTAATGAATAATGAGAGAAAGGATTTGAACCTTAAATTCTTTAACAGAAGTTGATATCTTAGGACATTTGATGGAAATTATATATCCAAAATAAATCCACGACCATAGTGTTATGTAGGTAAGTTCAATTCTAGAAATTCAAATAAAGAGACATTGACCACATAGGTTGATGACACCAACATGCAGCCTACTTGATTAGAGATATTGTGATAAATGTATTATGTTACATAGTAATCATGCATGGGGTTTTATGTTGTTGTGACATTAAATTCTTTCTCTATAGGTTTCATGGAACGTTTCTAGATGCTGACCTTGGACTTTGGGATGCTTCACCTAATGCCACAAAGAAATAGGTTTGGAGGGCCAAACACTAAGTGTATCTAGAATCTCAGTTAAATAATAATAATATTTATTATTTAACATGTTGAATAAATATTATTCCCACACGTGGTTTAATAATTATTCATGTTTTCTTGATTGTATATATTTCGTCACTAGTTATTCAAGAGAATATTTTGTGAGTAAAATATTTAATAAATATTTACTTGTTATTTAGTGAACATAATTTTTATTTATTTACTAGAGAATAATGTGGTGATATTTATTTATTAAATAAATAGTTATTATTCAAGTCCTGATAAATATTATAGAGGAATGAAATACCAAGTTTAATGGTCTGATAAGAAATAATCTATATTAAATATTATTTGAATAAATAATATTTAATTAATTTGCAAGTTTTGCGCATGTAAATAAATATTGATATTATTATTATTATAGACATGGGGTTCTTTATGGATTAAGAAAATAATAAGTGCATATGTACAATTATTATTCTCTAACCCTAAAAATATATAAACCTAATTATATTATTTCTTATCTATGGTTTATATTTTGTTTTGTTTCACACAACAACATCTGGAGAATTATCTCAAGTCCCTAGAGAGATCCCTCTCCAAGAATTCTCTCAGGAATGAAGAGCAATCATCCTCCACTACCACTCTTGATTTTAGTAAGATCAAAGAGAATCCTTCTTTAAGTGATTCTAATGGAAATCAAAGATGAATGATGTAAGAATTAGAATCTACCACACTAGCACTTGGAGAATCCTAAAACAATGTTTAGAGGTTCATAGAGAATGTGTGGATCACCACTAGAGGAAATTTACACTCGATTACTACAAAACAATAATGGTACAATGTTGAGATGTAGTCAGATTCATCAATGAAGAAATAATTCATTGAAAGGAAATTTTTTAATATCTTAAATTAATTATAAATAATTATGTGATGATCATGTTTTTTGGTTCCGAAATTCTCTTATCAATTAATCCTTGATTCAATTCCGCTGGTCATGGAGTTTATCATTGATGTACATGTTAGATTAATCATCAATTACAATAAAAAGATGATTTGGGCATACCCCATTTGGGGCTTCTGCTATGCCCGAAGCCTTCAAGTGGTATTAGAGAGATCTCATAATTATTTACAATTATTTAAATATAGTTAATTGATTTATTCATTTTTTAGTTTTAAATTTAAGTTTAACCATTATTTAATCCAAATAGTAGTAAGATTTGCTCGTTTTCCTCTCTATCCTCACAAATATAATCAAAATTGATTAATTTTATAAATGAATAAAATTCAAAGAACTCATCTGGAGGCGTTGAAGATTTTGGCCAAATAACACAAGAGTATATTCTATGTAGCCTATTGGTACACTTCGCGTACCCTTGTGCAACTCACCAAGAAAATTCATGCATTAATTCATAATAAATTAAAGTAGTGTGCATTTATTACATGTATTGTGTATTTAAATACACAGTGTGTTAACCAGGCTAGCCTGACACACAGTTAGTTGGACTACATGGTGTGTAACTTTAGTATACAACACGTAGTCCTTTAGTCAAAGATGAGCCGTGTATTTTCATGTATAGACTACATTATTGGTGACCATGTAAATCAGAGACCACATGACATGTATCCCATGAACACATTTTGTACTCCATTAATTTTTGTGGTATGATAACACATTGAGTCCTTAGGTGTGTGTCGTAGATAGGCGGTGAGAAATATACACACTATATATTTGGATTGTACATGTCATGTATATTACCAAATTACACATAATTAAGAATTAATTTATTATATTGATTAAAACATATCAATATATGTTTCATGTGTCATTCATTTGACTATGTAAACACCATTTTATGAGTTATATATATATATATATATATTAAATTTCTAATTAATTTTTTCCTGATGTTTGGAATTTTATATCATTTATAAGTCATAATACAATCATTAATCTCTGTACATTGAAACATAACACGCTATATAAATAATATGTGTTCTATGTGTCATTTATTTGACTATGTATATGATATGAAATTATATGATAAGTCACAAATTCCATATGCCACATGATTAAATAGTATATGAATATAATACATGCTAGGTAATTCGAATAGATACTAACTATGTTTCCTCCAAGGTACATGCTTTTTACATAGCCAATTTTAAATAAATTTATTTAATTTGTTTAAAATTATGATGGATGAGAATTTCAATAATGTTAATATGAGAATTAAGATAAAATTATTGATTAATTAAATAATATAATTAATTGATTCAAGTGTGATTTATCTTAAATAATAATTATTGAAATTGAATACTTTTTATTAAATGCACAATTTTTTTCATGTATGTGGATGATCATGGGAATAGACCAAACCTTTGTATGTGATTTGTTTCCTTTTAATTTATTATTAAATTAAATAAATGGCCTACATTTCATCCCTCTTCTCATTATGTAAGGGCCGGCATTCCCACAATTTCCTTTTATGTAAATCCATTAACTAATCATTTGGTTCCCCTCACCCGCATGTGAGTAAAAGCTTATGTAATGGATGAATACCACAAGTGAGTAGAGTTAGTTCAAGTTTAGAGCTGAGGAAAAACCAATCCAATAGGTACATGGGTGGACATATGGAAATATGTAACACGAACCAAGTTGTGGTTCAAGGTTTCCCCCCCTAGGTTGATGATTAGTTTATCATTCTATAGATAAACTAACCATTAGTAAAAGCTCATGATCATACCACTTTATTATTTTATCTCTATCAATTCACATGGTTAATTTCATTGTGGATGTTTGGTCATAATCACATGAATTAATGAATTAACAAGAATACAATATAGATATAAAATAAACTGGATTATGTATAAACTTTATCTAAGACATGGTTAATCACTTGAGTAAATCCAATTAATATTAAAAAGAATGTAATAAATATAAAATGGTTAATTTTCACATACATATAAAAATACCTCAATTATATATATTATTTCAATATAGCCTTCCATTACTTATGTTAAAATTGAACCATAGTTTAAAGTACTTGACCGACCCAATTTAGGGTGCTTTCAATTATCGGGGAATTCTAACTTGAAGTCTTTTGTTGACTTAACTTAGTTAAAATCAATAGATGAATATGGTTGAGTAAATATATTTTAAGGATTTTAGGATTGGGGAGTCTACTCAACAGATCAAGGAACTATGAGTTAATTTAGTTTGAAATTTTATACCTACCTAAAACCCTTTAAATAACTTATCAGGCCCACGTTTGGATTATGAGAAGGGGAATATGGGTCTTTTACACTAAAATCTCTAAGAAACTGGATGTTCTGAAGCCAATGGCGAGAGATATTTCTTTTAAATAAAATAGTGGGAGAATAATAAATAAAATAAAATATTTATTATCTATTTTTATTAGATAAATTACTAAAATTATACTCTTATTAATTATAGAATCAATAATAAATATGACTTTGGACCTATCACTATGATCCGTACTTGAGAAGGATAAGCTTCTTACCAGAACTAATTTACAAGAATGTAAAAGGAACTTACATGTTATCCTGCACCATAAAAGGAAATTATATGTGCTGTAAGATCCTATTCCTAAAGTGCCTGGACAAATGTCTAGTGAGGAAAAGTTGTCTCTCTATGAAAAACATTTGGATGATGCCACAAATATTCAATGTTCTATTCCATCATCCATGATCAATGAGATTCTAAAGCAACATGAGGACATGGATATGTATAAAATGATATCTCACCTTCATGATCTCTATCAAGAGAAGGTGATACAAGTGAGGTATGATATCTCCAATGCACTGTTTACATGAAATATTAGAGAGTCAATGTCAGCTGAGCCTCATGTATTCAATCTTATTGGCTATATATAATGCTTAAACATCTTAGGAATTATATTCCCATATGAGTTGTGCACAGATCTCACCCTTCCTCACTACCCAAGTCCTTATCCAGTTTTATTATTAATTACAATATGATCATTAATGAGAAGAGTCTTTTGGACCTTCTTATTCTCATTCACCAAGTTGAAAAGGACATGGGGTATGTAAAACCCATGATCCTTATGGTGAATAAGAAAAGAAAGAACATGTAAAAGGTGCCTAAGAATCATAAAAAGTCTAAATCTCCCGAACACCATCTTTATATTAAGAGGAAGATCCAAAGGTAAGTGAAGGAAAATGAATCAATATATTTTTCTTGTGGTAAGCCAGGTTGCTAGAAGAGGAATTTCACCCAGAAGCATGAGGAAGCTAAATGTGTGTTTGTTATCTAGTGCAATATTTCTATATCTACATATTGGGTATTAGATAAGACATGTGGTGATCACATATGTATCCAAACATATGAACCAAGTATATTTTAAAAGATTTCCATAGGAGAGGTATATTTATAGCCTGCCAATGGTGCAAGGTTGACTACTCTAGCCATCAGAGACTACTACCTTCTATTGAAAAAATGAATGATATTGGTTTTAAGATATTGTTATTATGTACCGACTATTATCAAAAATATAATTTCTGTATACTTCCTAGATACAGGTGATTTTATTTTCAAGTTTGGAAATAAAATATATATATTTTATAAATAAAGCACATATTATGGTATGAAACATTTAAATAAAAATATTTATGTATTAAATTACAAAAACCAAGTATTGGAAATTGATAATGAATCATATTCACATGACTCATATAACACCCAGTCATGGAATCACTATCTTGGTCATGTAAATAAGAAGCGCCTGACAAAGCTCTGTCAAGATGGTTATTTAGAATCTTTTGATCTAAAACCACTTGAAAGATATAATGCTTGTTTAAAAGGGAAAATTACCAAACCACCATTATGTGGATAGTTTGAAATTCTAAAAAAGCTTTTAGGATTGATACACACTAATGTGCGTGGGACATTTCTAATAGAAGTTAGAGGTGAGTATTCTTACATCATAAACCACAGCATACACATTAAACCAAGTACCAACCAAAGTGGAAAATTAAATTCCCTTTGAGTTATTGAGTGGAAAGAAACTCATTTTTCACATACACATGTATGGGGTTTCAAGGAATTTGTTAAGGCCATCTCAGGAAACAAACTAGAACCCAAGGGCACAAAGTGTATCTTTATAGGGTATCTTAAGGAAATAAGGGGATAATACCTATACAAACCATCAAAAAAGAAAGTGATTGTCACAAAAAAGTTGTCTTTCTTGAGATGGAGCACATCCTCAATAAGGACAGTGGGATAAAAATTGACTTTTATGAAGTTGATGCTCAAGATAAACAAGATTTGGTATATAAACATATTCCATAGGTTTATGTGGAAGAATTTATTCCTAAAACACAAGTACTACATATGAAAACCAAAGAGGTAATAGAACCAGAAAGATATGGTTTTCTAGTCACTAAAGATGGTGACTAATTATTTGTTGATAATAATGAACCTATCTAATATAGAGAGGAAATAAAGATCTAATAAATTATGATATGGAATGAAGCCATGAATTTTGAAATGGATTCCATATATCAGAACCAAGTTTGGGTTTTGTTCGATCCCCCAATTGATGTAAAGTTTTTTGGGTGAAAATGGTTATTCAAGAGAAATATTAATATGGAACATAAATTAAGTAACTATAAATAAATTCTAGTGGATAAAGGGTTTAAACAACATCAAGGTATTAACTATGACAAAAATTTTTATCCAGCTTCCATATTTAAATCCATCAAAATTTTACCTGTTATAGTAGCTTACTATGACTACAAAATTTGGAAGATGGATTTCAAAAAAACTTTCCTTAATGGAAACCTTTAAGAAGATGTCTATATGAAACAACTAGAAAGTTTTGTGACTCCAAGGGATTCTAAAAAGATATTAAAGTTACAAAGATATATTTATGGATTGAAGAAAGAATCTAGGTTATGGAACATTCAATTTGATGAAGCTATAAGAGAATTTTGTCTCATTAAGAATGAATGTGATCCATGTGTTTATAAGCAGTTCACTGGGAATGCAGTCATTATATTGGCAGTATATTTTGATGACATATTACTTATTGGAAATGACATACCGGTCTTATAGTATGTTAAGGACTAGTTAAAAAATTATTTCTACATGAAGGACTTAGGTGAAGCAACCTACATTCTAGGGATAAAGATCATTCATGATAGATACAAGAGGTTGTGTGGACCAAGTAAAGGTACATAAATTGACCAGATAATAAAGATAATTAGTATGGAATAATCCAAAAGGAGATTGGTTCCAATGTCACATGGTATATATCTTTCTAAGAAATGCGTCCTCTTACACAACAGGAGAAAGAGGGAATGAGTAATATCTCATACACTTTGGTGATATGATCAATCATGTATGTCATGTTATGCACTAGACTTGATGTTTCCTATATGTTGATAATGGTAAGAATATATAATGATGATCCAGGTGAACAACATTAGTCCATTGTTAAGGATGTACTTTAGTATCTCGAAGAACTAAAGATATATTCCTGGTGTATGGAGGAGATGAGGATATAGTCATCAGGAGTTATACTGGTGATAGTTTTAAAATAGATCAAAATGATTTGAAGTCATAGTCAGGATATGTTTTTAGTCTCAACGGAGGAGCTGTGATCTGGAAGAGTTCAAAGCATCTAGTTGTTACTGATTCTACAATGGAGTCCAAGTATATAATTGCTTATGATACATTCAAATAATTAAATTGGATAAAAAAAATTTTCCATGAGATTTATGTAATACCTTATAGTAAATACCCTATTACATTATATTGTGATAATACTACAGTGTCAGACCTTGCAAAAGAGACATGGTCACACCAATAGACAAATCACATACTCTAGAATTATGAAGTCTTTAGGCATTTTTATCATAGGGGTGAAGTTGCATTAAGTAGAGTTTCCATGTAAAAAAACATGGTAAAACCCTTGAATAAAGCATCATCTTAGAAAAACACATGAGTATCATGTGAGATTTAGTGGATTGAAGGTTGTTAGTAGTTAGATCTAGTGAAAGTGGGTGTCTGTTGGAGTTGGTTCCCTAGAACCAACTTATGTGTAATTTATAATTAACTGTATTCATATTTTTGAATATTTATAAAAAATTTATCACATCATAATTATTCTTCTACGTGAAATAGCATGTGATAATGTTCTAAGAGTAGTTGTCACACTAAAGGTCATAATAGTTCCACTATATGATGAGAACCTAAAAGTGACATGATAATATTCTTAAATATATGTTATATAGACAGATGAAATCATTTTATATAAAAATTGATATAGGATATTTGGGGTATAGACTTATAGGACTTTGAGGAACCTTATCAAGGTGTATTCCCTTAGTAATTTCCAGTGCAAGAGATTAAAAAAACGAGACCCACCAGTAAGAAATCCACATTTATATGTGTCATTAGATGTTTCTATCTGCAGATGTGTGTATTGATCCTTATAATTTAATATTAGTATTAATAGATATTATGAGTTGGGTACTTTGATGTATTGATGAAAACCGCGATGACATATGTTTACATGGAAATAGTATATATTGGGTGTGTCATGAGTAATATTTCATTAATGAATAATGAAAGAAAAGATCTATCCCTTATTTTATTTAATAGAAGTTAATATCACAATTCCTTTTATGGAAATGATACAACCTAAATAAATCCATGTCCACAGTGTTATGTAGGCTGGTTCAATTCCAGAAAGTCAAAGAAATATACATCAAGCACATAGGTTGATGGCACTGACATATAACCTGATTGATTAGAGGTATCATGATAAAAAGATTATATTACATAGTAAGTATTCATATGTGATTTTATGTCATTGAGGAATTAATTTCTTTCTCTATGGGTGTCTTGTCATATTACTAGATGATAAGCTTAGACTTTGGGTAACTTCACCTAATATGATTGAGAAAGAGGTCTAGAGGAAAACACACTAAGTGTATCCAAAATCTTAGTTAAATAATAATATTATTTATTATTTAATGTGGTGAATAAATATTATTCTCACACATGGTTTAATAATTATTCATGTTTTCTTGATTGTATATATTTTTTCACTAGTTATTCAAGAGAATATTTTATGAGTATAATATTTAATAAATATTTATTTACTATTAGTGAATATAATATTTATTTATTTATTTATGAATAATGTAGTGATATTTCTTTATTAAATAAATAGTCATTATTAAAGGTCTGATAAATATTTTGGAGGAATAAAAAATCGAGTTTAATGTTATTATAAGAAATAATATATATTAAATATTATTTTAATAAATAATATTTAATTAATTCATGATTTTTACACATATAAATAAATAGTATTATTATTATTATTATAGACATAGGGTTTCACTTGTATGAAGGAAATAATAAGGGTGCATGTGTAATTATTATTCTCTAACCATAATAGTATATAAACCCAATTATATTATTTTTTATGTGTGGTTTTCATTTTATTTTGTTGTGCACAAAAAAATCCAAATAATTCTCTCAAGTCCCTAGAGAGAACCCTATCTAAGATCACTCTTAAGAAAGGAGTGAGATCATCCTTCACCACACCTATCGATTCTAGAGAGATAAAAGAGAATCCTTCTTGAAGCGATTCTCGAGGTGATCAAAGATAAATGATGTAAGCATTATGATCTACCATGATAGTACCTAGAGATTACTATAAATACATTTGAAATTTCTTAGGTAACATGTGGATCATTTATGGAGGGAATATAGACTTTATTCCTACAACACAACAAATTTATGATGTAGATATGTTGTTAGATTCATCAATGAAGAAAGAATTCATCTCAAGGTAATTATTTAATTTCTTAAATAAATTATAAATTATTATGTGATGATCCCATGGTTTGGTTTCAATGTTATCTTATCAATTAATCCTTGATTTTATTCTATTGGTTATGATGTTTATCATTGATGTACATATCAGATTAATCATCGATTACAACAAAAAGATGAGTTGGGCACACACCATCCAACAATTCCTCTATTCTTGAAACCTTCATAACATGTAGTATAAAAGTTTAAAAACTCATTAGTTCACATATAATGTATTCAATACACGACATTTTAGGGCACCCCATGTTCTCATACATGATAAACCGAGTACACATGTTTTGTACACTGTTTACATGATGTGTACTTCTTCAAGCCGTGCGCTAGTCTGTCCAGATATATACACTGATCAAATTTTTTTTAGATCTTAGATCCAATTTCATCAAATCTATTCAAATTTATTGAGAGATATTAACATTAAAACATTAATACATGATGTGTAAGTAGGTAGTACACACTGTGTACTTTAGTTTTTTCTAGGAAGAACATTTGACACCTCTAAATGGTGTTCTCCAGATGTTTCTTCATTTTTAATATTAACCATTTACAAGTTATGTTAGTGAGAATGAATAAGGGAAGATATAATAATGTCAGATATTAAAAAGAATTAATATGAGTAAAATAAATGAAAACACATGAAAACAATCAATGGATAATGAATAATTATAAATTAAACATGTGACCGTTCCAACACCACTTATAGGTTCCAAGAATAGTGGAAGTGACTTGGTGGAATGAAAAACATGTCTTTTAGTCTTAATTTACATGTAGTAATCTTAGAACATGATTAAAACATCATGTCCAATGAAAACTACATATTACTTAACCAGAGAGACAATGCTAGAACCAAAAGAGTAGGATCTTCACATGTAATTTATAATTAATTTATAAGATGATATAGAATTTCTACAACTTTTAATTAAAATTTCATTGATGATATAGTTGACTAGATCTCATAATACCATAATTATACTATAGGATCCAAGTGTTTAATTACTTTAGTAGCGATCCAAACATGCACCACAATATTTGAATATTACCATAGAATCGTCGAGCTCCAGCATGGCCGATCTTGATCACTTGTGTTGTTCATGGTTGATCACAACATAATTTTTCTCTAAGGAGGAATAACTCTTAATGTTATCTTAATATATTGAGAGAGGAGGAAGAGAGAGTGTGTGTTATAGATCTCTATATCTATCTCTAGGTATTGATAGAGTCTCTTTCCATCCATTTTGCACAATGAGTTATTATGGAAAGTAATATAATTGGATATTTATTATTACAAGCTTAGGGTTGTAAAATTGCACACAAGACCCTCTCCAACTTAATAATTATTTGGTGACCCCATTTCAAATAATAATAATAATATTTTTAATAACTCTACATGCACAATAATTTAAGAATATAAATTTATATCATTTATACCATTTCCAATTAGACTTTTAAGCTCGGTCTTCTTTCCCTCGCCAATATTTACCAATCCTTGAATGATGAATATTTATTTAATAAATTAATATAACTAAATTATTCATTGATAAATATAATATAATAAATATTATATTTTCCAAACCTTTTAAACAAATATTTATTATTATCATTTAACTGACTTATTTTTTTTAATAATTTGTGATTAAATTATGGCGATCAACCAAACCCGAATAAATATTATTTATTCTAAATTATTAAATTAAATACTTTAATTTAACTAAGATTGTGAATACACTTAGTTTGTGACCCTCTAGAAATATTTCATAGTGATATTAGGAATGACCACCAAAAGTTTAATTTTAGAGTCTAGCAACACACTAAGAGACTCACAGAAAAAGAATTTAATTTCGCAACAAGATTCAACCTCCCATGAATGCTTACCATGTAATATAATATTTTTATCATGATGTATCAAATAAATAAGATTTTATGTTGGTGTCATCAAACTATATTCTCAATGTATCTTTCTTTGACTTTCCAAAAATGAACTCACCCACCATAACCATGAATTTATCTAGGCAGTTATATTAGCATAAAGGGCCTAAGATATCAACTTTCATTAAGGGATAAAAGGGATAAATCCTTTATCACATTATCCATTAATGAAATATCACTCATGATGTACCCAAAGTATCCTACCTCACCATGAGAACATTTCATCATAGTTTTAATCAATATATTAAAGTATATGATTCATCATATCCATTAATGATAATCTTAAATTATTTGGATCAATACACACTTTCTCATATATGAACATCCAATGATACATGAAAAATGTGGATTTCTTATTGACGAGTATGTTATCATAACCTCCTATATTAGATATTAACAAGGGATAACATTATGAGAAGGTGTCTTAATGTATTATGATCCTCATACCTATGATAGCCTATATTTTTTGTTTCCTTTCAAATAATATCATCCAACCATAGAAAAAATATTCAAGAATAATGTCATGGAACCTCCTAGTTCTCATCATAGTGGGGAAATAATTTGACCTTTCAGTGCGACATACATTCTTAGGACATTATCACATATAAATTTTATATAGATTAAAAATCATGATGTGATAATAATTCTAAATTAATAATAAATAATGTAATCAAGTACTAATAAATTCAGTTCTGGGTTACCAACTCCAAAAGTTAGTCTACTAATGTTTCTCTAACATATCACATGTGTCTTATGTTTTGATGACCATAAAACTTCTTCATATGTTTTTAATAGACCTCTATTTAAGTGTTTTTAAACAATTTTTTAATTATATTTTTCATTGTTGAAATAAATTCTGCCCTTAGTTGAAAATTTTCTAAGTCTGGAAAAATTACCTTACATAGATTTTTTTGGCTACATGAAATCAGTTACGTAGTGATATCAACTACATGAAATTTTATTATGTCGACAATTCAAGTAAAATAATTATCCATGTGGTGAATTCAACTATGCAGAATCAACTTGGTGATGAATTCATTTATACAAAATTGGTTATGTGATGAATTCATCTATACAAAATCAACTACATAATAATTTTAACATGTGAAGACTTCAATTATGTAGAAATGGATCCATGAAATATTTTAGTTAAATGGTTCATATGGAAACATAACACAACCATATATGTTTTTTTATCTATGTGAACTAGTTCCATATGTAGTTTTGGATCCATGGATATATTTTTTCTGATACAGTGTCAATTCTGTTGATTTCTCCTATGTAGAGTCTTTTTTTCATATTCATTGCTGCTACTCAAGGTATTTATTATTTTTGAAGTATTTTAAGGAAAAATAAGTATTGTTTTAAAATACTTGGAGCAATAGTTGAGTAAATAAAGTATGAATGTATTTTCCAAAGCTATAATTTTCAAGAATGGTAAAATGACTACCTTATTTATGCTTCCATGATTTTTGTTGATAAAAAAAGGAACCAACTATTTGGAATTTTTTTTATTTTCTATATGGATTCAAATTATTGGAACTCAATGGAAGTTTCATACAAGGATATATAAGTATACTAAAAATCAAGATGTCACACATGAAAAGAAAATTAAGCTCACATTCTAAAATATATCATTGTCTTCATACACACTGCAACTAGATTTATTTTACTCAAAAAGAAGAAGTCTAATAAAATAACATTGATCTTATGACTTTAAGAAACATCATTTCTTATTTTATAAGTTATTCCTCAAGATAATCTGAAGAAATTATTTATTCTCCTAGAATACTTCTCTACTATCAGTTACTGCTTACAACTATGTGCCCAAACTAAAGATTATTTTATACATATTTTCTCTTATTATGTAAGTGCACACTTCTTACACTGAGCATGGGCAAAGGATATTGTATGTCTTGTAATAGGATCCTAGTAAAAGGTAATTATTCCTATTTGTACCAAGTTCCGACTAATTTCACTCAAGCTAGGAAATCCATAAGAAAAGTACTAGGCATAGTAAAAGTCACCAAGCTCATTGAGAGATTGTTGGTGGAGTGTACTAGGGGATATTCATTCCCCAAACCATTGTAAAATATCCTATGTTCATTTTTCTTGTTTACTTTTATTTCTATACATATAAGTCTTCATTATTTGAAAAGAAGTTCACAAGAAGAGGGTTTGAAATTTTATATCCCAATTTATGAGCTCAATTCACCCCCATCTTGATCCATTATACAAAAACCTGATACAACATTTGGTATTAGAGTGGTGGATTTGAGATATCAACCTTTTACTGGTTGAAGTCTAAATCTCTATCTCCCTACCACTACAATGGATGGCATGAAAGAAGGTATGCCAATGATAAGATCACCCCACTTCAATGGAGAAAACTATGGTTGCTGGAAATCCAAAATGATTATCTACCTAAATAATCTTGGTTTTCTAGTACATTTGAAAGTGATTAAACCTTACTAGTTACCTACTAAAGAACTAGAGATTTGGAGATCTAAATAAGAGGATGAATATGATTTAAACTCTAAAGCTATGAATTCCATCATATGTGCATTAGGTCCATATGAATTAAATAAAGTTTATTAATGTGATACTGCTCATGAGATTTGGGAAACCATATCTATTTCATGCGAAGGAGCTAATAATACTAGATAGTTAAGATACAATACTGCCAAGATGAATTTTGACTCTTTTAAAAATGATATATGGAGAAAGCATCACCTAAATGAATAAAAGACTCATAGAAATAATATTTTTTTTTCATCTCTTGGAAAACCTATTATAAAACTAGATAAATCTCTTAAATTACTTAGATTACTACCATCAAAATAGAATGACATATCAACTTCTATAGTATAGTCCACACTTGAAAAAGATCTAAAAATGAAGGACCTCATTAGTACTATTATGATTTATGAAGATGAAATTGAGTATGAGGTAAGTGATCATAAGATAATTAAAAATTAAAATGCTTTTTTAAGTTTTCTACTTAAAAGTATTATAAAAATTAAAAATAAGTATTACTATCTAACTCTTCCAGTGAGGAAGACTCAAACAGTTATGAATCTGATTGTGAAATTACTCAACTGGAAAAAAAGTTCAACAAAAGAAGATGTCCCAATACTACCTTCCAAAAATATAAAAATTATAATGTAAATTTCAAGGAATTTAGATTCTATGAATGTAAGGATCATAGTCACATTATCCAGATTGTCCTCAACTGCAAGGGAAATGAAAATCTAAGAAGAAGTTCAAAATAAAACCTGATTTCAAGAGGAAATGAAAAAGTGATATGAAATCTACATGGAGTGACTCAGAAAACTCAAGTAATGATCCATCCTTTGATTCAAAAGTTGAACATTCAAATTAGTGAGCTAACATGTGATTTATTTCACAACCACCTGAGGTAAATTCTATTTATTATTCTAAGTATGAATCTAATTTTGAAAATAAAAACTTCTCTTTTTAATTATTAAAAGAATACTTTACCATGATGGAATATAAATGTGAGATCATAAATAAAAATAATAAATATCTTAGAAAATCCTATAATATTCTTATGATTGAAAAATATTCACTAAGAAAACAAATTTCAGATCTATTTTTTTGGATAAATCATTTTTCTATTGTCCTGAGCATGATGATAAAATTAAAAGCTTACAAAATGAGATACGATCCCTTAAATATGTTGAAAGTGTTTTACTAAGGGGGAAACTATCTCAATCAAATACTTCTAAAAAATAAAGAAAATAGAGAAAGATTTGGCATAAAAAGTAACAGTGAAAAGCCTAAGTTGTACATGAATTATTTTGCATCAGGTTCTAAGAACACAAGAATATATAAAGTTACTTGTTTTCATTGTGGAGATCTTGAACATTATGATAGTTATTTTTGTCTTAAAGATACCCAATTTTGTTGTGTTAACCATTCCTTTATTTAAAATAATATTTCTAAATCTAGTGTTATATTTTCTCAACATCACAAGCATATTTAGGTTCAAAAATATCGATCCACTAACATTGTAAGACCCAAGAGAATATGGGTATAAAAATAAATTCTTGTTTGATTTTATTTTTATAGGAAAAAAGATATAATAATAACAATGAGAAGTGCTTCATATATAGTGGATGATCGAGAAATATGAGTGAAGTTTTTTCTTAAAATTTCATTCTCTATCCAAAATTGAGGGAGGATTTGCCACCTTTATTGAAAAAGAAAAAGAAAATATTATTAGATTTAGATCCATTGAAAATCCAAATCCATTCCTCATCAATATAGTTCTCTATGTGGAAGGTTTAAAGTATAATTTAATATGTATTTCCTATGTTTTTCATGGTGGATATTCTATTTATTTTTTTAACAATGCATGTTCTATATTCAAATAAAAGACCCTTAAATTTGAGGCACAAAAAATTTAATATATATATATATATATATTAGATCTTAATTATTTGAGTTGATAAAATGTAGTCTGTTTGAATGCTGAAATAAATAAATCTTCGATTTAGCATAAAAGACTTGGATATTGTAATGTTTATTCCTTGATAAATTTATCTAAAAGAAATATAATTTTATATTTTCATCAATATAAATTGAATAAAAAGAAACTTTATGATGCATGCCAAATGGGTAAGAAATACAAGTAATATTTTAAAAAAATTAAAGTGGTTACTACTTCTATACCCTTAGAAATTATCCACATGGATTTATTTGGACCATATAGAATAGAAATCCTAGGAGGTAAATATTTTTTTATGTTTTAGATGACAATTACTCTATATTTACATGATTTTTATTTTTTGAGACTTAAAAGTGAAGTTTATTCTGTTTTATAAGTTTTTGTATGCTGGTTCAAAGAGAAAAAGATGCAAAAATTATTTCTTTAAGAAGTGACCATAGAGGATAATTTGGAATCCATGAGTTCAATTAATTTTATTCAAAACATAGTATCAAACACACCTTTTCTACCCCCATGACACCTTAATGAAATGGTGTATTCAAAAGGATAAATAATAACTTGTAATAAATTTCTAGAATAGTGTGATGTGAATATATATTTCCAAATCATTTTTGGGTTTAAGCAGTTAAGACAACATGCTATGTCATTAACAAGGTTATAATCATAAATATTTTAAATAATACACCCTATTAGTTATGGAATAATATAAATACAAAAGTTAGATAATTCAATATTTATATTCTTAAGACTAATAATAATATTATAAAATTTTATCCAAAGGCTAATGAAGGAATATTTCTCAATTATCCTATAAATTCTAAAGATTATAGAGTTTCAATATAAATTCAAGTCCTATTCAAGAATAAAATCATGTAAAATTTGATTAAGGTGATCCTTTTAATCACAAAAATAATCAAGATGATGAGTTAAGTGATTCTTTGAAAAACATGAGACTTGAACCTATTTTTTACTCCAAAAAAGATGACGATTTAGAACGCAATTTTTAAAGAAATAGTTCTAAAAGGATAAAAACTAGTGAACCTAAAAATGTGTTTCCTAGAAAAACTAGAACCTTAAAAAACCACCTTTTATAGGTTGTTATAAGAATCTTAGATGAAGGAGTAAGAACTAGAAGAAGTATATGAAACCTTATTTAGTTCTCCAAATTTCTCTCTCAACTTTTACCTAAAACCATATAATAATCCTTGGTTGATGAGAGTTGAGTATTAGCTATGAAATAGGAATTAAACTTGTTAGAAATAAATAAGGTTTTAGAGTTAGTTGATAGACCCTATGATTATCCTATTATAAGAACTAAGTGGTCATTTATAAATAAGTAGGAAGATCATTGTGTGATCATTAGAAATAATGCTATACTTGTTGCAAAAGGTTAAAATCAATAAGAAGGGATAAATTATTTGGAAACATTTTCCCTAGTTGTTAGATTAAAATCCATTAGGATTATTTAATACTATACATCTCATATAAATTTTAAATTGTTTTTGTTGGATGCTAAATCAGATTTTCTAAATGGTTTACTTATGGAAGAAGTATATGCTGACCAACCTTCCATTTTTAAAATTTCTCTTTTTACAAATTCAGTTTTCAAGATTACTCAATCCCTATATGGCCTTAAATAATCCCCTAGAGCTTGGTATGAAAGGTTAAGTTATTTTATCTTATCAAATTGATTTTAATAGTTTTTTTAAGATCATACCCTTTTTTATAAAATTTCATCAAAATATATTTTAATTGTTAAAATATATTTTGATGATTTGATTTTGGATCAACCGATAAAAAATTGTGTAATGATTTATCAAAACTCATACAGAAAGAATTTGAAATGAGCATGATGAGTAAGTTAAATTTATTTCTTGTATTTATTATTTATCAAAAAGACTTTGAGAATGTTTTAAATTAAATATAATATATATATATTATTTAATTAATTGATTTAGACTTGAAAGTATTAAGGTACAAGAAAATCCAATGAGTTCTATTATAAATATTGATTTGGATGAATTTGAGAAAGTGGCTGACAATAAGTTGTATAGAAAAATCACAGAGATTCTATTATACCTAACTACAGGTAGACTGGGCATTATGATTATAGTATTATTATGTGATAGATTCCAAGAAAATCCCAAAGAATCCTACTTGAAAGTTTCAAAAATAATTTTAAGGTATTTGAAAGGATCAACTTATCTTTATTTTCTCTTTCTAGAAACTTATGATTTTAATTTAATCTTATATTTAGATGCTGATTTTAAAGGATATAGATTATATAGAAAAAGTAGTTCATGAACCTGTTACTTTCTTGGAAAATCATTGATTACTTAGTTGAGTAAAATCAACACTCAGATGCATGATCTATTATAGAAGTAGAGTACATTGTTTCTAATAGTTGTTGTGTACAAGTGTTGTGGATGAAACACACCTTGATGGACTTTGTATTTAATTTTAATAAAGTACCAATCAAATGTGATACATTAGTATAATCTACATTTATAAAAATACCATAAACCATTCTAGAATAAGGTACATAGATATGAGGCATCATTTCTTGAGATATCACACTCAAAAAAGTGATATGTTCTAGAATTTTTTTCTATTGAAAATCAGTTAGATGATATACTTACTAATACACTCTATTTTGATAGATTTTATTTTTTAAAAAGGTAAATAAGTTTATTTTATTATAAATTAATTAATTTATAATATTATTATATTACCTTCAAAATCTATTTATGATTTAGTTTCAGATAGTTTTTATTTTCATACATATTTTATAAATTCAGTGTTAAGTGGTTCTATTTAATAATGTTTTATGAAATTTCATTGTAATATCCTTGTAAATATATATCTTGAGATACTATAATATTGATACTCAATCAGATCTATTTAATTTATGTTATTTTTTGAATCCATGGCTCAAATCCCAAAAACTCTATGCATCAAAAACCTTACATGCCAAAACCCTAAATGCGTTTTAGCTGAGTCTATGAACCCTAACTACTTGCTCGATTTCCTTACGTATGATATACCTTGAATGAATCTCTTGAATATATCACTAGATCCATAAAACCCTAGATCCTTATCATTATCTACCTAGTTTGAGTATGGGGAAATCTAAGAGAGTAGTGGAAGGTTCCTCATGAAACTTGAAGAAATCTAAAACTTCCAACTTGTAGTGCTAAGTGCTTCTTGATAAGGTAATTGAACTTGGTTGGTTGAATAGCACAAATATTCCACTGAAGAGGTTCTTATGATTTCAAGGTTGGGAGTATGTGTTTGATGAATATAAAAGTGGATTTGTGTTTGAAAATAAAGTGTTCAAGTTCTATAGAAATGCACGGTTTTAATTCACGAGGAACAAGTAAATGATTTCCTCCATAGTGAATAGAAAGGAGTTCTCAATATCCTCTAAAAAAATGACAAAAATTCTTTATTTTTCTCATTAATGTAGCCACAAATTCATCCAAACCCTGGTGGGTATAGATGAGATTGAATCCGATGAGATTATCAAATCCCTATTTGGGACAATAGTGGTTGAGAAGAAGCTAGTTGAGGACTTGGAACCTGAAATAAAAGTTTTGTGTAAGTTCATTCAGATAATCATCACCGAAAGGGTAGGAGAGTTTGAAAAGATACTATTATAGGATATATATATGCTAAACTTATTAGAGAATCATAAGATTAACCTACCCAAATATATGTTGCACCTCATACATCATTTCTGCTTGGGAAAGGGTAAGATGAATTATTATCCTTTTGATAGGATACTATCTCTTATGTTTAAAAATAAATAAGTGAAAATGAATAAGGGTGAATCTATTAAATTATATAATAGTAATACTCTCACATACACTCTTATAAATACTTCTGGATACTCTTGGGACTCATCTTCAAGTAGGTTGGTGGGCATCAGAAAGTAAGGAGAAGCCTATCCAACAATAACACCTCCTACACTTGTTGAGGGGGATCCATCTAGAGATGATATTCCTTGGGATACAACACCCATTGAGGGGGAACCTATTAGGGAAGAAGATATGAAGTGTACTATAGAAAAAATAGGAACCATATAAAGCTATTAATGATAAAGTGGGAGAGTAATAAGTTATTTCCACATATATTTTTCCTAAAGTTCCTGAAGTTAGATCCATAGATGTACATAAATAATATGAGGCTGCAATTTCCAATTCTCTTGAGTCTCTTAGATAGAAGAATGTCCCTACTCGTATGGAACTTGATCTACCTATTTAATCACCTACACAAAATGGGAATATTTCTACTAATATTTATATACCTAAATAATCTTATAATCTTGAAGTTTAAGATGATTTCATTACTAGGATCTCACATGATTCTATATTTAAAAGGACCAAAAAAGTGGTGTATGAATATATTATTTATCAAACTTATGAGGATCCAAATTTGATAAAAAAGTATAAATAAATCTTAGGTTTTAAATATAAATTTCCAACCTTTATTATAGATATACCTTCAGTGAATAAGGATAAAGAAAGATTAAGTTTTAACTAGAAAGTTAAAACCTTTATTATAGATATCTTTAATGAGTTGAAAATATAAAGGTGACCTTGTCGAGATCAAGGATGATCTAAAGGTCTCTAAAGATGAGCTGAAGTGCATATGAGATAATTCACTTTCTAAAACTAATTTCAATAAGATGGCATAGTTAATGGCTACCAGTATGATATGCTTAAGAATTTACAACCTATTTAACAAGTTTTTTTTTCTTCAGACAAGGATGAGTTTGAGTCATTGAAGGGATAAGTACTTGGGTTAAAGTACATGTGTTCCAAAAATCTGAATTTAATTATCTAATTTTTTTGGTGGCATCTCAATCCGAGATGATTAAGAATCTACCTATGGTGAAATCAGATTTGTCTGAAAAATATATTAAGGATAAAGAGGGAGTGAGATATGATTTAAAAGAAAACTTTCACTTATTGAAAATTATGGTGAATAATCAGTTTGAATTTCTCAAGTGGTTTCCATCAATAGTTCCATCTTTTTTACACATACTCAGTCAATATCTAGAGTTATAATTTGACCAAATCTCTTTGAATCTAAGTTTTGTGAATGATCTAATCATATATCTTCAGTGTGACATGTTCAAACCACTATTAATATAGTATCCTAGGAAAGAGTTTCTTATAGAGTTTCAATATGTGAGGAATTTTGTTCAAAAGGGATTCCTTAGCACCGACTTGCAACTGGTTATCCTTGTTGGATTCCTTGAAGAGTGTATTCTATCCATTCAGTCTAAAGTTAATGAATCTACTAATCATTCCAATATAATCTAAAACCATTTGTATAATTAGTTAGGCTCTTTGAACTAGAATTTCCCCATATTTCACACCCACCAGAAGGAAATTATAATTTTTTTTAGGAACTAACTTCTTATACATCCTCTAAAGTATAACCTAGTGCACCAATTTCTGACAAGGGAAAGCAAGATATGATCTACAAGGACCCCTCTAGTTCACCAGTGCCTTCAGTGTCTGATGTTCCTATTCTAGTATCAAAACCCACTTTAGTTTTTTCTATATAACCTATATTTTTCAAATTGTTCTAGTGTTGGTTGAACATATTTCTAATGTTTATTATAAAATGAGATATTTTGATACTATGTTGATAAATCTTCATGCTTGTGTTGAATAAGTTATAAGAAATATTCCAAGGCAGTCTAGTATGTCCAAATCCATATCTAATCCACCTATTTTCCCTCTTCTCGGTAGTTTTCAATATATTAGATGGAATTTTTAAAAAGTATGTTGAACCACTCTCATGCAGTACTTGCTCAGTAGAATTATCAAGGGTATAAGACCGTTCTAGACTTCTGTAAGGAGGATATCATCAATAGAATTGAAATGTGTAAATACGTCCTATTTTATCTCATAGGAATAAGATCTATTGGTAATGAACCACCTAATATGTATAAATAATCTAGAAAAAAGTTAGATCAAGTTATTGATCCTTCTATATTTTATCAGTAAGTGAGCCATAAGTTAGTTGAGGCTACTCAACCAGAACCACACCCTGCTTCTTACATACCTATATTGTTCACTTCCTATAATAAGTATGACTTAAGTGTAGATTCAAAGCACCAATAAAAAATACTAGCTACTCCCATGTGTCTCTATGATTGTGACAAAATCAGTTTTAGAGGATAAAGTTAGTTTGAATTTTACATTGGTAGTGCTACCATTCCTCCTCTTATAGAACCTTCTTCTACCTTACCCCCTTTCTTAGCTTTAATAAACTACCAACTTTTTCAAAATATAAATTTAAAAATATCCTATATTATTGTGCCTAATGGATTTGTGTCTATGTATATTGTATATTTTTTGATATTTAATAAACTTATTATTTCCATCTTTCTTTTATGGATGATATTTTTTACTATTTGTCCTATTATTTTCATATTATCTAAGTTTATGTGAAGTTCATATTCAATTCAATACCATTTTCTTATATTTAGTCACACTTATGTTCCATATTGATTATGCTCTTCATTATCTTTTCTTCCTTTTCAATCTCATAAAAGGGGAAGTATATATGACAAACAAAACATTTATCTTATCAAATACATATAAATTTCATGATTTACTTTATGGGTTATATGATCATAAAAAAGGGGAGATTGTTGGACTACTGATGTTTATCTAACATATCCCATGTATCCCATGTTTTTATTCTAAAAAAACTCCTTCCTATGTTTCTAATTTATCTATCTTTAAGTGTGTTTAAACAGGTTTTAATTATATTTTTCATTGATGAAGTAAATTCTTCCCTTAGTTGAAATTTTTCTATGTTTGAAATTTTTTTTTACATGGATATTTTAGGCTACATGAAATCAAATACATAGTGAGATAGATTATGAAATTTACTTATGCCATTACTTTGGCTATGAAAAATCAACTATATGATGAACTAAACTATGCAAAGTTAGCTATGTGATGAATTCAGTTATGTAGAAGCAGCCTTGTGATGAATTTAGTTATGCAGAATCAGCTATGTGATGAATTCGGTTATGAAGAATCCACCACAACAAACCTCCTCTGAGCATGTTCAGAGATTTTTTAGGCACTTAGGGTCTTCGGCGTCCGGTGGTTATCTCCGAGCTCTCTTGGGTGGTGTTTAGCATTTATTGGTCCTCCTTTTAAGATTTTTCAAGTTATTGGGATAGGGAGGATCGTTGGGGTGGTTTGTGGCACTTCTCCCTATCCCATTGGTCTTGGGATCATCATTATGGCTGGGAGTCCTCTTTGGCAGCCATCTGGGTCAGCTTGCCTGTCCTCTTGCTTCACTTTCATAATCTGACCATCTTAAAATCAGTGGGAGATGCCTAATGTTTGTTCCTATGTTTGGATAATGACATGGGCTTGCCCAAGGATCTGTATAAAGATGGACCTCTCAGTGAAGTTTTCAAAGCGACTACTTTTAAGGTTGGGGGATGGCATCCACTGGTGGAAAAGGATTCTCTTCAAATCCCTTCCAAGGTTCTGCATGTCATGTGGCCTTCAAGGGAATTCAGTAGTGGTTTGTAGAAAATAGAGGTCTGATGTTGGTCCCTCTAGCTCAGGGCATCAAGGTGCTCAACGTGGTGGTTTGGCGGATTTGGCATCACTAGGATTGATAATAAGGAGGAAGGAGGATGTTACCGTTACAAAGAATTGTTCAAATTTGAATGGTGGTCCCCACATGCATGTGGAGACATAATATTTACCCATTCTTCTAGTTTTTTGAGTCCTTCATGGTAGACGCGTCTCAACCATATCTGATTTCTTTGTTGCCAGCTCCAAGCGGTGCTTCTAACAATGCCAACTCACCCTCACTGGTGACAAGGGAATATGGGGAGTGCTATTTTTTGGAATTTTCCATTCCTATGTCTATAAGGACCTTGTCTCCTCCATCTTCATCATTTTGGATCTCGTCTCAACTCTCTTAGGATTTTATTCAACACTCCCTACTCCAAAGTTGGTCGCTATCCTCCAGTGGGTTGCTGAGAAGGGAGTTGATACCAGCAGGTGTGTCGAAAGAGATGAAGTCTTCATGGGGGTCCCCATAGTGTTTTCTTCTGGTCTCCATTATCAATGGGGAGTCATATATGTTCTCTTCACCTCCATCATCTATGGCTAGACTATTGCTGCTCAAGGATACAGAGGGGGAAATCAAGAAGAAGATCATTATCCCCAAGAGACATGGCTCGGTAGAAGGAATTTATGGCCCAGTAACTCATTCTAAGTCAAAGGAGGTAGGTTTTTCCTTCTCTATTTCCCCATCTATAACTTCTAGTCATAATATTAGGAATATCAATATTTAATGTTTTTTTAATAATATGGAATGTGGGAGGTATGGGGGTTCCAATGAAGAGTTCCCTATTGGCTGCAAAATCTAGAAAATACAAGTCGTCTGTTTTGGCCATTATTGAACCTAAATAGAAAGCTTCTAAACTTCCCAATATGGCAATGAAGATGGGATTCCAGTCATCCATGCATGGGCTCCCAGAGAACTAACATATTTTGATATGTTGGAAACATGCGCTTAATGTAGAGGTGGTTAGTCTTATGTCACAATGTATCAATATCAAAGTATCCTACATGGGGGGGGGGTGATATTATTGATTTTTTATTCTAGTAATGAGGTGTATGGGAGATTGAAATAGTGAAGTTTCTTGGGTTCCTTTTAGATGGTCTCTCTACCATGGTTTGTGGTTGGAGACTTCAACATAATCATTGACCCTTCAGAAAAGAGGGGGGGGGGTATTCTTTTATCAATAGTGGGATGCAGTACTTTTACAACTTCATCTCCTCAGTGGGTCTTTTTGACTTGGGTTTCAAAGGTAACCATTTCACCTGGTGAAATAACTACATGGGCTCTAGTCATATATGGAGCCACCTGAACAAGTGCTTTGTGAACCTCCAAGGCCTCAACTCTTTTGGCCAGATGACGGTCACCCATATTCCTCACTTCTTATCAGATCATGCACCATTGCTTGTGGAACTGAGAAGGGACGTGTCTGGGAACCATGCTTTCCATTACTCCACTAACTAGCATCCGGAGGTCGACTTCATGCAAATAGTGGAAATATCGTGGGGTTATGAGGAGGCTGGGAGGGAATGGAATGGTTTTGAAAATAGACTTAGTCACCTTAAGAAGGATATAATTGAATGGTTGGATCACATGCCAAATGACATTTTGAGGGTGGAGACCATCCAAGAAAATATTGGTAGGTTAGAATAGAAGCTACATAATGACTCAGATGTGAATACATTTTCTTCTCTCTGTGACAAGAACATTTTTCTTATTGAGAAGTTGATTGAAATTGAGAAGGAATACAAAATGAGAACTTTTTTGAGATGGATGAAGGATGGTGACCACAATAGCACATACTTACATGCATGTCTGAAGAAGAATAGTAACATGAGGCTTAAAATATGTATAGGTAATGGGGTCTACACATCGAATGTGGAGGTTTCTGGCTGCTTAGCTTTGGAGCATTTTGAAAACCTCCTAGCTGGTGTGGAGAACATTAGTTATGGAGATTCTCGAGAGGAGGCGAATTCATTCTTGGAAGGAGTCCCACAAATTGTGGGAAATTATGATAATGAGGTCATGTCAGATATGCCTAATGAGGAGAATATCAAGGGATCAATATTTTATATGCCACATGGCATCACCCCTGGCCCGGATGGCTTTCCTGGAGAATTTTTTTTGTGGTGTCTTGGGATATTGTAGAAGGTCAATTTGTGGAGTCCATTCAAGATTTCTTTAGGGGTGGTGCCATCAAT
This sequence comes from Viscum album, assembly GCA_963277665.1. NCBI lineage: Eukaryota > Viridiplantae > Streptophyta > Magnoliopsida > Santalales > Viscaceae > Viscum > Viscum album. Next base: position 1,644,973,312 of record OY728128.1, read on the forward strand.
AGGTCTATGAGTGATTCCAAGGTGATACTCATCCCAAAGGACAAGGATCCCTCCTCACTTGTACAGTATAGACCCAATTTCCTTTGTAACATGTCTTATAAAATACTGGGGAGACAACTTGCAAGATGTTTGAGCGGTATTATTCTGAGGATTGTGTCTAGTGAGAAGCATAGGTTTTTCAAGGGTTGAAGTATTTAGAGGGTAGTTGGAATTTCTAGTGATCTTGTGAGCAATATTAATAGAATGGATGTTGGATCTAATGTTATTTTCCAAGTTGACATGGATAAGTCTTATTACAAGTTTTAATGGAGCTTCATCATCCGGGTGATGCATATGTTTGGGTTTTAGGAATGGGTTTGCGACCTATGATTTCATTGCTACTCATCTCCATGGCTTTTGATTTCTCTTAGGGGGAAGTGTTTTGGATTATTAAAATCTGTGCGGGGTGATAGAAAGGGAGATCTGTTATCCCCAGGTCTCTTCATTTTGGTGCAGGAATACTTATTGAGGAATCCCCATAGAGGCTTAAAAAATGGGAGGCTGTCACCTTACTACGAGCGGAAGGGCAAGGAGGGAATTTCACACCTGATTTTTGTAGATGATGTTATGATTTTTAGGAACAGCGGGTGGAGATCCTTGATTAGTCTCATGGACATCCTCTCTACATATAGTCGTTTGAGCGGGAAGAGTTTTAACTTAGGGAAGAGCCATGTTTTTGTTTCTAAAAAGTGTCTGGGAAGGCATTGTAGGGGAATTCAAGAGATCCCGGGTTTCCAAAGAAGACAAATTCCTTTGCTTTATCTTGGGGTTCCACTCTCTCCAGGGCATATTAAAAATATATTCTTTGAAGACATCACAAACTGGCTATTGGGTAGGATTATGAACTGGAAGAACAAGTTTCTATCTTTTGGGGGGTGAGTTACATTGATAAATAACATACTTACTTACATTCTGATGCATGCCTTCTCTATCATCAAGCCACTGAAGGGAACTACTATGAGGATGGAGAGGGTCATGTCGGCTTTTCTATGGGAAGCCAATCAATTGGGACGATGTCATTGGGATTCTTGGATGTTTATTGCAAGGAAAATTGAGGAGGGTGATGTGGGATTATGTGACATCGCTAAAAGGATGCAGGGCATGCAAGTACAGCTCACTTGGGACATCATTACAGGGAGCTTGATGTGGGATTTGTACTTCAAGAAGAGGTACGAGGACCACTGGGAATATGGAGAAGGATAAAGAATAGGTTCTACTAGCTTAGAAAGGTGTATGTTCTCTCATCTTGAGGACCTCCATGAATCAACTCGGTGGATCATTGGAAGAGGGGATGTCAGCTTCTGGAAAGATAACTGGGTGGGAGAGAGACTCTTTTTCCTGGGACGACCTACTCCCAATATTTCCTTCAAGGAAGCAAGTCATCATCATGTTCTCATTGAGAAAAATCTCAATTAGGAGAATATGGTGGTTTATGATAGTATTTTCATGATTGATGAGGAAGATAAATACTATTAAATGGGTTTAATATTGGGTAAGTTCTCTATCCAGGAGTTTATAATAATGAGACATGCAAAGAGCACTGATGACGAATGGTATGAAAAGTCATGGTGTAAAGAAATACCTAAAAAATGAACTTTCTTATTTGGAACATAAAAAATAAGTCCTTACCAATGGACGATAACATTCAAGGAAGGGTTATCCATTTGGATTCACGATATTTCTACTATGTGAACTCGAGGAGAGAATTTATTGAACATCTTTTTACGTAGAGTGATTGGGAGGCCTAGATTTGGTCTCTCTTTTCTCCATGTCTACAAGTTTCTACTCAGTTATCCTCTTTTAAAGGCATCATTTCTTCATTTATTCAAGGTGTGGGGATAAAAAACATGGAATTAAAAGTTCAGGCCATCATCCTCACTTCCATCCATGAGACTATTTGGGAGGTTGGGAATCAGTCTCATTTGGGCGCCCGATGTTCTATGTCCTTTATTCATATGAGGGTTAGATCCTTAATATATGATCTGATTTTGATGATGAAAGTGGTCCATCATTCGGTTTTAGTTGGAAATATTTTTAATAGACCTACTATGCATGACGATTTAGGAGGAATATGGGTCAGTTGGATCCCTCCCATCCGCGGGATGAAGCTTAATGTGGACAGCTCCCTCAAGAACAGACTCATGAGAGGCAGAGGATTCCTTTGTCACTCACGTGGATCAGTTATCATGGATTTAAGAAAGTTTTATGGTCCAGGTAGTTCCCTTGGGGTAGAGGCATGTGCACTGCTTACTGGTCTCCAAGTTTGCAGGGATCATGATTTTTAGGTGTTTGAAGTGGAGTCAGACTCAGATGTCCTGGTGAATCTGGTTCATGGGAGGTATGAGATGCCATGGGACCTGACTTACATTATCAAGATATGTTCTATGGAGGCTTCTTTGGGTATGAACATCCACCACATTTTGAGGGATACTAATTTTGTTGCATATGCTCTTTCTATATTTGGACGACCAGGAGAGGGACTAATCATTTTTGATGGAGTGGGGTCACTCCCATTATAGTGCAAGGTCTTTGTGTAGGGGGATGCTCTTGGGTTGCACTAATTCTTCCCTCCTCGAGGGTTCCTTGTAATTGAGGGTCTTCCAGCCTTTTCTCTAATGGTAATAAAAAAAATAAATTTCATGTCATGTATTTAAATTATGGGACCTCAATAGGAGTTTCATACATAGATATATAATTAGAATAAAAATAAATATGTCACATGGGAAAATAAAATTGAGGTCACCTTCCAAAATATGTCATCTTCTCTATACACACTATAAATATATATGTTCTACCTGAATTGAAGAAGTTTACTAAAATACTAATACTCTTATACCTTCAAGAAACATCATTTATACTTTTAAAATTTCTTCCTTTATTTTCTCTAAAAAAATTATTTATTCTCTTGGATGACTTTTATACTGTTAGTTTCTTCTTGAAACCATGCACGTAAACTGAAGATTATTTTCTATATATTTTCTATTCTTACGTAAGTGCACACTCCTTGTACTGAGTGTGGGAGAAAGTTATTATAAGTCCTATAGTAGGATCCCATTAAAATCTTATTCTTCATGTGTGTACCAAGTGATGACTGCTTGGACTCAATCAGGGTGATATATAGGAAAAGTATTGGACATAATAAAAGGCACCGTACTCACTAAGAGAGTTTTGGTGGAGCATACTAGGGGATATTTATGCCCCAAATCACTATAAAATATCATATTTTCATTTATACTATTTTATTTTATTCCACTGTATAATAATATTCATTATTTGAAAGAAAGTTCAGAAGAATAGGGTTCAAAATTTTAAAACTCACTTTATGAGTTCAATTCACCTCCTCTTGAGCCATTGTACAACAACCTGGGATAATAGAGAATGCTATTTAGATTGTATAATTATCTAGGTACATTTTAGAGGTGTATGGTAAGTATCTTTTCCAACCACATTGAATACTTCCTGAAGGTATTTTTAGATTATTTTACTATTTTGGAGACTCATTTGATAATTTATTGAGAAATATGAAAAATGTTTTGATAACTTTCATTAATTTTTTTTTTGAATTTTGAAAAATTTAATTTTATGGTGGAATGAGGAATATTTATTGGGCCTATTATTTCAAAAAAAGTCATTGAGGTGGATAAGTCAAAAATTGATGTGATAAATTCCTTACCTTACCCAACTTGTATGAAACATGTTAGATCTTTTATAGGAAATTCATTTTTTTTACAGAAGGTTTATCAAGGATTTCAATAATATTTATCTCCCAATCTCTAGATTATTTTTGAAATAACATGAATTTGATTTTAATGTTGAGTAAAAAGTGGCTTTTGATGACTTGGAGAGTAGTTTGATCACCCCATCAGTGTTGCACCCACCGAACTAGGAGGAACCTTTTCAGTTACTTTGTGATAATTCCAAACAAGTGGTGGGAGAAATTCTATCCTAAAGAATTGAAGGAAAATCTCAAGTTATTTCATATGATTCCAGAACCTTGTATGATACCTTGATCAACTATACTACCATAAAAAAGAATTTTCTAGAAGTTATTTTTATTTTGGATAAATTCATTTCTTACCTTCTTAGAACCAAATTCATAGTTTCCTATGATCATATAACTCTTAGGTACTTTATGTAGAAGGATTAAGAAAAATATAGTCTAGTAATATAGATACTACTACTTCAAGAATTTAATCTAGAGATTAAAGAAAAGAAAAGAGATGAGAACCAAGTGTCTGAGCACCTGATCAGGATGCCTAACACTATTGAAATTGAATTTCTAGACCAAGAACCAATGAATGAAAACATTATAATAGAGTAGTTTTACTTAATTTAAGGAGAGTTATCTTATTATGTTGTCATGGTTAACTATTTGGTAACTTATTAAGTCCCATATCACCTGAATCCCCCAAAAAATAAGACTAAAAAATGACTCAACATTTTACATTTTGGAAGATCCATACATGTAGAAAATTTACAATGATTACTTGATAATGAGATTCTTATGTAAGAGTGAAATTTTATCTATTTTTAACTTTTATCACACTATAAATTATAGAGGACACTTTGGTCACCAAATGAAAACTATGAAAGTCCCAAAATCATGAATCTATTGGCCCACTTTGTTTAAATATACATGTAAATTTTGTAAAAAATGTGAGAAATTCCAATTTTATGAAAAAATTTCAAAGAGACAATAAATGCCCCCCAAACCAATTATTTTTTATGGAAATTTTGAAATATGTAGAATATATTTCATAGAAAATTTTCCATGCCTTTTGAAATTATTTTAACTTACTTTCAATTGATTATGTTTCAAAATGGGAGAATCTAATGCCAATAAAACTGATTATGCTAAAGTTTTTTTGTGGTTTTTCTAGAATTAACATCTTTTTTTATGTTTGGAGTGACAAGGGTCATTATCAGTGATCAAGGGACCCAATTTTTCAATATTATCATTAAAGTCTTGATGAATAAGTATGGGGTACATCATAAGGAATCCACGCCCTACTTCCCATAGACAAACAACCAAGTTAATGTGTCCAACAGAGAGATAAAAGGAATTTTGGAGAGAATTTTTAAACTAAACCAGAAGGACTAGAGCCAAAGGTTGGAAGACACCTTATGGGATTATAAGATATCCTGCAAAACCCCTATTGGTAATGATTCCATATAGGTTAGTTTATGGAAAGAGTTATCATTTACATGTGTGGAACACAAATCATACCGGGCTATGAAATAATTCAATCCGAACATAGATAGATCTAGAAAAGGGAGGAGTATACAACTAATAAAACTAGAGGAAATTAGAAGATAAATTTTTTAGAACTCAATAATTTATAAAGAAATGAAAAGTGTGGCTCATGAAAAAATCATTCAATACAAATAGTTCCACTCAGAGGACCAAGTGCTGTTATACAACTCAAGGCTTAAGCTTATGCTAGGTAAACTTTGTTCCAAATGGGAAAGTCCATTTATAGTTACTAATTTATATCCTTTTTGTTCTATGTAGACTGTGAAAGAATGAAACAATAACCCATTCATTTTTAATGGTCACAGACTAAAGAGATTCCATGGAAAATTTCCATAAGAATTAGTGGATGAGATAACACTCCTTCAACAAATTTATCACTGAAAACCATTAAGGTGTACCTATCACTAATAATTGTTTGATCATTATGATTCCATTTAAAATTGGATTACTTATTAAATAAGTTTGAATACATTAAGGACATTTAATCATTTAATTTTGGGGGATGAAACATTTGTGGTTTAGGATTTTTTCTTTAGTATTTTTCAAATTTTGTGTCATTTTCAATTTTGCGTGTGTTCCTTTTTCAAATTTTAGTGTGATTTTCAAATCTGTTGAGCTAAATTTGAATGCCCTTACAAACTTTGAATCTATAAAAATGTAAAAGAACTAATTTAACCCATTTAACCACCTTATATGAATGATTAAATGAATTTGTTTTCAAATTATAAGTGAGGAAAATTCATGCTAGGACAATACATTTTTTGAATCTCATTCCATGATATACTATCCTATATTTTAAACACTTACCTAAGAGGATTCTGAACCAATTTTTAAATCTTCTTTAGAGTTCCCTTTTTCTTGAGAGAATTATGATTTTCTTTAATAATAAAAACTTGTTGAATAATCTAGTCAAAACCTTACAGTATTTTAGTATTTTTTATTATACACTAATGAGATATTATTTGGATTTTTAAGCCCATTTTACAGTAAAATCTATTTTATGTTCTACCTTGTCACACCCCAACCTCAAATACTCCTTTATTTTGTTATATTTCTAGTCTTGGTTCCTTCAGTTGAGGTTCACGTTGAGTCCTAGTCGAAAATTTTAAAGTTTTAAAAGTTTGTGATGATTTTATTCGTGTCGCACAGTTACCACATTGTTAGTAGTAACCGTGCGACATGGTCATGAGGCTGGTGAAGGTTGGACAGAACTGACAACACAACTTGAGTATGACCATGTGATAGATTCCAAGTAATTGTGTGTCTTTTAATTTGTAGGTATAGAGTCCCACACAACCACCACATGGTTTGGAAAACTGTGTGGCCAAACCGTGCAATTAATTCCGGGTCATTAAATTTTGGTTTCCCTCTTTCCCTCTTTCCTCCTTTTTACCCATTTTCTAGATCCTCCTCCTCCCTCTCATTTTGAAACACTATGGGGTCCTCCCTATCCCTCCTCCTTGGCTCCCAATCCTACATGTATGCCCCTCCTTTGGTTTCAAGGTATGTTTTTAGGGTTTTTTTGGTTTTCCCTCCTCTTTATATTGCCTTCTTCCTTTCTTGGTTTTTATTTGGGGATTTATCCCCCTGGCTAAACCCTAATTCTAGGGTTTGTGTGTGGGTGGTGATTTCTTGTGGCTAGGGTGTGTAGATCATTCGTGGGGCTTAGATATCCCTCTCCTTGAAGTTTTACTCTGTCCACACTTGATTTGAGGTAGGTGTTTCCAAGTTTTCATTTCCTAAGGAACCTCCCTTGATGCTTGGCATTTTAAATAATTTTATAAACATTATTCTCACCTTTATGGAACCCTTTATATCTTATTATAACATTTTTGAGTTGGTTTTATTTTCCAAAAGTGGGTTTCATGGATATTTGTGTGAACTGTCTAGTTTTATGGCACTTCTGGTGTTTGATTTAAATGCTATTATTCTCTTAAAGTGAAATTAGGGGTTTTTAAGAAATGTGTATCCTTAATTGTATTATGATGGAATGGTTTGGTTGTGAATTTTTTTTGGTGTGAGTTATTTGGTTATGTTATGGATTGATATATGTGTTAAAATTATTTGTAAAGGTTTTTATGGTTTTGAAGGTATTTTTTTATGTTTCTTAAAATAATGTGGATAGTTGGTTATGGTTTTAATGCAAGTGGTGTTTTAGGGAAATGGTTTTTGAGTAACTCTTTAGATGTTTAATGTACCATTGGATGTTGGAACATCTATGGGTGCACTAGGTGCACACATGTATGTGTCCTCAAATGAAGATGGTACTTAAAAAGGATGTTCTATTTTAAACTCCGCTTCTTAAATGGGTTTTAGGTTTCAAATAAAGTTGGATCCATTGTGCGATTTCTAAAGAAATTTTTAAATGAGTTTTGGTCTTTTGTGTGGTTATTACAAATGGTATTAAATGTGTTCCTCAAGGTTTGGACCATTTGGCCTTGGAGAATGTTTTGGTGTAAGTTTGGAAAGGATAAGGTCTTATTTAGAACTTCCAACCCTAGAGTAAGGTTTGTATTGACTCTTTGAATGGCTTTAGTTTTGGAAATTGTGTGTGACCTATTAAAAACCTAAAATGTTTTATAAAATAATTTGAACATCACTGTGGTATAGTGGCCCATTTGGCACCTTGTTTTATGATATGAAAATGTATGTATATAGGGAAAATTTATAAGAGTGATTTCCCTTAGGGGTTATTGTATATCGGTTTCCGTGTTTGCGGTAGGCAAGTACAGTGACATCAGCCGAGCTGAGTCACGTGTGCATTGGCCTCTTACTTACATAGTATTATTATAACCACCATGGGTTACTGGGTGTCTTATAGTTGATCGAGTGATGGTTGTTTGATAGTTTAGATTAGATGGGTTAGTACCCTATGGAGTTGTAGACATTCCATGAGGGTTTTTCTACTGGTGAGTCTAGGATAGAGTATCTAGTTAGTTATTGACTTAGGGGCTTCACCATAAGCCGACAGGTGGTTACGAACTGAGTACGTCCAGGGGTCTTTGAGGGATGTTTAGGATTTACAATAGTTATTATCTATTTTTTATTGTTTTTATTTCTCTACTCATAGTTTTCTTTCTACCCTACAAGTTTATTTTTAGCTAGCACTATTTACTTGTTTTATTTTAGCATAGCCCTGGTTTTCCTTATTATTGATTTTGGTCATAAAGTGGAAATTAGTTTTTAAAATCTTATGTGGAGTGAGTTGGATTTTAAAATGGAAAAAATAGTATTGTTTTATTTAAATGTGAAAACCCTAATTTTATAATTTTATTTCAAACCAGTGTTAATAGACTATTTTGGGAAAACCAGGGCTATGCTAATAAGGAAAACCAACTCACTCCACATAAAATTTTAAAATCCAACTCACTCCACATAAAATTTTCAAAACTAATTTCCACTTTATGACCAAAATCAATAATAAGGAAACTAGGGCTATGCTAAAATAAAACAAGTAAATAGTGCTGGCTAAAAATACACTTGTAGGGTAGAAAGAAAACTATGAGTAGAGAAATAAAAACAATAAAACTTAGATAATAACTATTGTAAATCCTAAACATCCCTCGAAGACCCCTGGATGTACTCAGTTCGTAACCACCTGTCGGCTTATGGTGAAGCCCCTAAGTCAATAACTAACTAGCTACTCTATCCTAGACTCACCAGTAGCAAAAACCTCATGGCATGTCTACAACTCCATAGGGTACTAATTTATAATTTTATTTCAAACTGGTGTTAATAGACTATTTTGGGAAAAAAGATACTTGGATTCAGTGGTTTATTCTTGGAATCCATACTGAGAATTTCAGTGTTCATGCCAATTATATCTTTTTAGGTGCAGGTTTAGCTTTTTTTCAGGTTTCTTGGTAGGTCCTCGACATGTAGAAAGTTTGGTTTAGTGGTTGGAGGTTACCAATAGGTCACATGGTGATCATGGTAGTGTGGTCTCATTTTCAGTCTTGCATTTTTTCCGCTTGTTTAGTGTATTATTTACCCATACCAATTGTTAATTTATTTATATTCAATTATTGGATCTTGTGGATTGTTTGGTTTGTTTTAATTACCTAGTCCTGGTTGTTCCTTTAGGCTGAAATTGTTCCCTCTTATATATGTTTTGATGCCTGACACTAGTTTTCATCATATTGGGATTGGGAATGCCCCTCAAGACATGTTTCAGATTGGCTTGGGTGACCGGTTTAGGGTTGAACTAGGTTGGTTTATAAAAAATGGTATCATAGGAGGCCCTTGGTATTTGGGGTGTTTGGTAGATAGAGATTAGGACTGTCGGGACTTGGGAGGTAGGTGCGGGAAGAGCGCCGCAAACTCTTGATCATACTGATCCTCGAGTTACTAGGGGTAGTATGGGATTTGAATCTTTTGTCTCAGGTTGTTTTGGATTGAGGGATGACAACGAAGGTGGATTAGTGTCATGTTGTGGCCTCACATGGAGTATTGACCCATGTGGAGTCCAAGTGCCTGGTTCATGTTCCTCCTAGTGTTATTACCTACTTGGGGCATGACTCACTACCATGTCATCAGGTGAGGCATAGATGCTAGTCCCTCCTTCCAGTTGTTTGGTGTAAGTTGTGCTTCATTTTGATCTAGTTGGTGTAAGAGGTTTTGAAAATGAAAATGGTTCTGGGAAGGAAGGTGATTTCTTTAAATGATTTTAAATTAGTAAAGTGGGTTTTAAAATTGAAAGTGTTTTGATTTATAAAATTTGGTATGTGTTTGGATTTGATAAGGAAAAGAGACATTTGAACCTTGGTACTCTTTATGGAGGATCACATGGGTGCGGGTATGTACGAAAATCACATGGGGGAACTTGTCCAAGTATATTTTAAGTAGAATTGGATGGATGCACATGTGATGGTTCATCAGATTCCATGGGTTAGTTTTAAAATTTAAGGGTTTTGGAAAATGAGTTTTGGGTATTTGGGAATTTTCCCTAGAGAAGACAGTTTTAAAAATTTAAAGGGAAATGGTGGTTTTGAAAAGGGAGATGAATTTTGTAAATTGGATTTGGTTCAAATATAGGCTTTTATAATTTTAAAAATATCTTGGAAATGTGTTGGTTTTTAAAGTTAACATGAAATGGGATTTTTGAAAGGATGTTTTTGGTTGCGATTGATTTTTTTGGCTTCCGAGCCGGTCATTTTGAGCTCATGGTGTTTCTTTTGATTGCGTTTTGGGCTTGATTCCATTTTTGTTTTGTGCTGCTCATGTTTTTTAGGATGTTCCACCCAAGAAGTCCCCCAAGGTTTCCAAATATTCATTCCTAGTTTCTAGTTCTTTTTGAGTGTTGCCTATTTATCATTGTGATCAGGGTCTGTCAAAGGCAGTTTTGTGGTTTGTGGAATTATAGTGTGTCTTCGGGTGGTTGGGAACTCCCAAGTTTGACATGGTTCATGTCATCATAGGTTTTTTGAGGGTCCAGTTTTGGATCACTAGGGGTTGGTTGTATTTTTGTTGTTGGAATTTGGGGTGTAGTTGGTAGAGGTTGGATTTCGCGGAGGTTCCCCATATGGTGAGGAGCACATGCCAGAGGAACCCATATGTAAGTAGTTATCTTTTCTAGCTCTAACATCTAGTTCATCAGATCAATTTTGGCATGCCATCGATATGGACGGTTAGGTCATTCCATGCTATTTTGTTGCATCCCTCTGAAGTCTTGTCATCTTTTTAGCCGTTCGGGTCACCGAGAAAGGTTTTATGGGAAACACTGTTTGAGGAGTTGTGATTAGGGGATGCTCATGCTTGAATCTGAGGTAGGAGATGCTTCAGCCATTAGATCCCTAACCTTAGGTATTTGGGTGAATCTCACGGACATTAAGGAGTTACCTTGGGTGTGTTGAACCTCATATTAGTTCTTGTTTCCATAATGGGATGGAAGTGTTTAAAGTTTTCTCGTTCTTATCTTCCAACCATTTTGGTTTTTTCATTTTTTGTAAGTTCTTTGTTTTGTTGTAATAGTGGGATGGACTTGTCCTTTTGTAACCAAAGTGGTTTTTTCTATTTTGGCATAGTTCCTTAAAATGTTCATTTTCCTTAACGTGTGTTTGGATCTTGTGTGGGATGGTTTGGGTTGTAGGGGTGTTCGTTTGGTGATAAAAGTGCTTGAGTTTTATGGAGATAGTGTATGGTGTTTCTAGTTTTGGGTGGTGTCCTCTTTTATGGTTGTTCCCTAGTGTTGGGAGTTCTAGATTGGTGTGTGAAATTCATAGTTCTGACGATGTTTCTAGAGGGAGATGCGTCGTTCGGGTGCTCGGTATGCCAAGTTGATTTGTTGTGTGTTTCCCATTTGAGTCCTAATGGTGGAATAGTTTTGCTCAGGATAAGGGAGTTGGTTCCATTCGGGACTAAGAAATCCTTAGTCTTCAGTTGTGGTAAGGCCACTGTTTTTTTGGTGTGAGGAGTTGGGGTAAGTTTTGGTTGGGAGCTCCCACGTTTCCCCCCAGGGGTAGTGTATTAGGATTTTCAGGTTTTTGAGCTAGTCAAATTCTTAAGGCGGGGAGAACCCTCTCGTGTTCTCTCCTTAATCTCAGGATGTGGTTTTTCTTGAGTTGGTTGGGTGCGACGTATGTTGGAAATGGTCACCCTGAAGCTTTCGTTCTTCCTCAGTTTTACTTGGGCATGGACTCGAGTTTGGTAAACTATTGGCTTGGTGACTTTCTGGGGGCAGAAAGTGTCTGTGGTGGGAAGAATTGTCACACACTGACCTAAGATACTCCTTTATTTTGTTCTATTTCTAGTCTTTGTTCCTTTTATCGAGGTTATAGTTGAGCCTCAGTCAAAAGTTTTGATGTTTTAAAAGTTTTGGAGGATTTTCTTGGTGTCGCACGATTACCGCCTGGTTAGTAATAACCGTGCGGCTGGTGTAGGCTAGACAGAACCAGCTGCATAACTTATGTATGGCCGTGCGGTAGGTTCTAGGTAACTGTGCGTATTTTCATCCGTAGGAAAAGAGGCCCACACGGTTACCACATGGTTTGGAAAACCATGCATCCAAACCATGCGATCATTCAATGTCATTAAATCTTGGTTTCCCACTTTCCCTATCTCCTCCTTTTTACCCATTTTTAGGATCCTCCTCCTCCCTCTTGTTTTGGAGCACTAGGAGGTCCTCCCTAGCCCTCCTCCTTGGCTCCCAATCCTCCATGTATGCTCTTCATTTTGTTTTAAGGTAAGTTTTTAGGGTTTTTGTGTGGTTTTACATACACTTTATCTTCCCTTTTTTCTTTCTTGGGTTTTCCTTTGGCCTTTCTCCCTTCGGCCAAACCCTAATGCTAGGGTTTGTGTGTGGGTGGTGATTTCTTGTGGCTATGATGTGTGGATCATTCATGGGTCTTAGAACTCCCTCTCCTTGAAGTTTTACTCTGCCCACACTTGATTTGAGGTAGGCATTTCCAAGTTTTCCTTTATTAAGGCACCTCCCTTGATAATTGGCATTTTAAATAATTTTATAAACTTGATTCACACCTCTATGGAACCCTTTTTTATCTTATTATAGAATTTTGGAGTTGGTTTAATTTTCTAAAATAGGGTTTTCAGGGATATTGGTGTGAAATTTCTAGTTTTATGGAACTTAGGGTGCTTGATTTAAATGCTATTGTTCCCCTAAAGTGAAATTAGGGGTTTTTAAGAAATGTGTAGCCTTAATTGTGTTATGATGGAATGGTTTGGTTGTGAATTTGGTTTGGTGCGGGTGATTTGGTTATTTTAAGACTTGATAAATGTGTTAAAATGATTTGGAATGTTTTTTTATGGTTTTTAATGGATCGTTTTATGTTTCTTAAAATAATGTGGATGGTTGGTTATGGATTTAATGCAAGTGGTGTTTTAGGGAAATGGTTTTTGAGTAACTCTTTGGATGTTTGATGTACCATTAGATTTTGGCACATCCATGGGTGCACTAGGTGCACACATGGGTGTGTCCTCAAATGAATATGGTACTTGAAAAGGATGTTCATTTTTAACCTATATTTATTAAATGGATTTTAGGTTTAAAATAAAGTTGGTTCCATTGTGTGATTTATAAAGAAGGTTTTAAATGAGGTTTGGTCTTTTATGTGGTTCCTAAAAATGATTTTAAATGCATTCCTCAAGGTTTATCCCATTTTGCCTTAGAGCATGTTTTGGTGTGAGTTTGGAAAGGATAAGGGCCCATTTGGCACTTCCAACCCTAGAGTAAGGTTTTTGTTGACTCTTTTAAAGGATTGAGTTTTGGAAACTGTGTGTGCCGAGTTGGAAACTCAAAATGTTTTATGAAATGATTTGAAAATCATTGTGGTTAGAGGCCCAGTTGGCACCTTGTTTTATGAAATGAAAATATATGTAAATGGGGAACCTTTATAGGAGGGATTTCCCTTATGGGTTATCATATATCAGTGTCCATGTTTGGGGTAGGCAAGTGCAGTGACGTCAGCCGAGTTGAGTCACGTTTTCATTGGCCTCCTACTTATATATTATTATTATAACTACCATGGGTTCTTGGGCATCTTATAGTTAATCGAGTGACAGTTTCTTGATATCCCTGATTAGATGGGTTAGTACCCTCTAGAGTTTTAGACATTCCATGAGGGTTGTGCCACTGGTGAGGCTAGGATAGAGCAGCTAGTTGGTTATTGACTTAGAGGCTTCACTATACGTTGGTAGGTGGTTCTGAACTGAGTATGTCTAGGGGTCTTCAAGGGATGTTTAGGATCACCAATGGTTATTATCTATGTTTGATTTTTTTTATTTCTCTACTCATAGTTTTCTTTCTACCTTGATAATGTATTTTTATACTATACTGTTTACCTATTTTATTTTAACATAACCCTAGTTTTCCTTTTTATGAATTTTATTCATAAAGTGGAAATTAGTTTTGGAAATGGTATGTGGCATGATTTGGATTTTAAAATGGGAAAATGGTATTGTTTTATTTAGATATGAAAACCCTACTTTTATAATTGTATTTCAAATTGGTGTTAATGGATTGTTTTGGGAAAGGAGATACTTGGATTCAATGGTTTATTCTTGGAATCCCTACTGAGTATTTCAATGCTCACACCTATTATATATTTTTAGGTGTAGGTTCATCTATTGTTCATTTTTCCTATTAGGTGCTTGATTTGGAGCAGGTTTAGTTTAGTGGTTGTAGGTGACCAAGAGGTCACATAGTGATCATGGTAGCATGGTCTCGTTTTTAGTTTTTCATTTTGTTTCTACTTGTTTAGTGTATTATTTATTTGGACCAAATATTAATTTATTTATGTTCAGTTTTTGGATCTTGTGGCTTGTTTGGTTCATTTTAATTACCTAGTCCTGGTTGTTTCTTTGGGCTGAAATCATTCCATCTTGTATATGTTTTAATGCCTGACACTAGTTTCCATCCTGTGGGGATCAGAAATTCCCCTTGGGACATGTTGCAGACCAACTCAGGTGTCCATTTTAGGGTCGATCTAGGTTAATTCATGACATAACTTGACATTTGAACCTTTTATCCCTTATAATCCTTGAATAAAAATTTTAATTTACCACATTATAAGCAAAAAATCTACATCTACCTTTTTTAGAAGTTGATGCATGATATAGGTTGAATTCAAGTGTGGTGGAAGGGAGAAAGTGAAATTTAAGAATACATTTGACATACTCTATTAGATCTGAAGAAAGGAAGGGCTATAAATTTTTTTTCTACCGATTTTAAATAAAATCAATCTGGTAAGGATGGGAATGTGGCCTAAATATCATTCAAATTTATTCATGTAATTCCACCACTGTTTGAATAAAAAAATTACCACTCTTTCCCTATGAAAATTCAAATTTGAACAAGAATCCCATAATATAAATACTAGAGTTAGATCTAAATTCAATTTTATATAATTACACAAATGGGGAAATATTTAATAGATATACCATTGATGAAAAAGTTCTTTAAGGCAGATTTACTAAGAATCTGGAGAGGAGTTGGGAGGAATACTATAGCTGAAATCTTCTCAGGAAATTTTGGAGTGTGTAAAGTCTAGTTTGGATGAGTTTTTTGGGAAATAAGTATTGAATATTGAGAATTTTCAAGAAGGCCCTAGAACACATTATAATATGAGGAAAAATAATTCCTAGTCCTGGGCAAGACAAATCTCACACCCACTTAAAGGAATTCAAAGTCTATCTATACCTTTATGAGAAGATTTTTTTTTGAATCCTATTAGAGGAAACAAAGAGTGGAATGTTTAATAATGTTTAAATATTGAAAGGTGTAGACTATTCTTTAAAAAAACCAGTATATGGGGCTATTATAGTGGAAGTTAAGGAAGAAGGAGGAATCCATTCTTAAAGGAAACTAAAAAACATGTATCATGATTTAAAATGAGTCTAAACTCCTTAATTTTTCATATAATTATATCAATATAAACCATTAACCCAAATTCATATAAAAAACTTGAAATACCCTCAATATATGAAAAAATACTTTATTTGTTGGGTGGATATGAAGAAATTCATCAAGCCTATGGAGACCCTTGCATGAAATTGAAGTGTGAAGATCCTTTCTTGAAATTCTTACTTCAGTGTTGAGTGAAATATTTTTAGGAAGGTAGGTATAAGTGTATATAATTATATAGAATAAGTGAAAATTAATTGAATTCAAGAAAATTAAGGAGACCATATAACTTGCGGAACATGGTGTTGAAAGGGGGAACTCACATCAGCTTGTGTTTTAACTTTGTTTGAGTAATCATCTTGAATTTCACTTGTTTGGGATTTAAAGGGTTAAGTGTGGGGGAATTTATATAAAAAACAATTTTATATATTATACCTTTTATTTTAATGATTTTAAAACCACTATTTTAACAATATTTGGAATATTATTTTATTTATTATTTTTAAGAGTAATTAGATTTAATTGTGGAAAGAGATTAATTCTTGAGTTTTAATTATTTTATATGAATTTATAACTATTTGAGTAAAGAATATATTTAATTCCATTGTTTTTGATGTTATTTTAGTAAGATTGAATAAGTGATGAGTTTTTAATGAAGTCTGATTTGTGTGTGGGCCATATATGTTTGTGTAAGCATTATTTAGAAATACATGTAAACATAATATAGTCTATGTAAACATGATTTTCAGTATTGTATAAACATTATATATATATTCATAAGAATAATTACTTTACAAAATTTATCCCACATAAGGGTCACACATGTTTTCATAAACATCATCGGTCCATCGTAAGAATCAGATAAGCCCCAAACATGTCCCCATAAGCATAAAAAAATTATCTATAAATATCACCTGACACTTTCATAAACATAATACTTGCTCTATAAACATTATTCTAATGATATTCATGGAACCAAATAGTAAAACCATGTGTAAAATAATATACATGGTATTTTGATCAAGAAAAAAGAAGAGGAAACTATGAATTTTTAGAAAAAATAGATCACGACTAAAGAAAATATTATAGAAAGAAATAAAATTTCAAAAACTAAAAAATAAATGAATTTTTAGGATTTAATGATGGATGAAGAAGATGTAAATTTAGGATCTATATTAATAACATTAGGTTTAATCTTAATGAGATAGAGTTCAACTGGGGAGGCTCATGCTGCGACAAAAAATACTATTTTCTGATGTTGATTTCTTTTGTTCTTGATTTATTTTTCTATATTATCTAGTTTTGTAATTACTTATAGTTTATATTTCATTTCTATTAAAATTATAATGGAGGGTTAAATTACAAGTGATCAGGTATGGGGAGGAAATACATTATAATTCCTGAGTTCTATTCTTATTGAATAAAATTTGATTGTGTTGATTGATTTAAGTTTTTAATGGTTGTTTGATACTTTTAATAAAATTGTATTAGGGGTTTTGACTTGTAAATTTTTTACTACCTAGTTTGAACATTTATAATCTCCCCTAATGTAACTTTTAATGAATATATAGGTTTTATTATATGGTGAGTGATTAGAAATTGCTAGAATAAGTGCGAGGGAAGTGAATTACTCTTGGTTTTCCTAGGAAAACCAACACCCAATTGAGTGTTTCCTTGGTAGTTTAGGTGTGTATTACTAACTTTTTATACAAACAGAAAAGGGAGGATATCCAAGAAATAACAAAAGTTATGTGAGTCTCCATGACGACCTTCAACTATAGGTGTTTGATAAATAAATTGAGGAATCTTTTGTTGATCAATCAATAAGAATAAGAGTAAAATTGTTATAAAAACACTATAATAGAATTAAAAATGGAAATATAACCTTGAACACATCACTTTATTCATTATATATATTTCAATATTTTTTTAATTAATCATTCATTTCTTTCAAAACCTAATTACTTCAAAAACACCCCCTTTTTAAGTAATTTTTTTTCACTCCTCTCTGGAGACAACCTAAGGTTACCACTAAAACAAAATATAACCTAGGAAATAAGTTTTTTTATTCCACCCAGTATCAAGGTGTGTTAAATACTCATTTTAATTTCATATCATTTAAAATTTAAATTCAATATCATTCCCCCTTATTGATAATAAATGAAAAGGTACAAGGATAAGGGAAAGTCCTGATTATATCATACTTATTCCATGTTTTGAAATTTCACCTTCTCCCCTTTATTATCTCCCCTTTTTTATAGTTAAAGACCAAATCACTTGAGATTAGGGTGAAATAAAATTTATATTAGAAATGATCCATATAACAATTAAATACATGTTTATTTGAGCTAAGTTTGTGTAAAAAAAGTTTAATTAATCTAGACAACAAAGTTATCCATTAAACTGCTCAGTATAAAACACCAACTAAAAAAATCTATTTCTAGGGATTGGTTAAGAAATTTTATGAATAAAAATACACACTCTTATTCAAAAAACACATTAAAAATATTTAAGTACAAGAATTTCTCTCCCACTTCAAGCTATCTTTTAGTTTAGCATACACTTCCCTTTAATAATTATATTTGATTCAACTCAAAAAAAGGATGGGAAAAGTGATCATTATGCCTCATATTATGCATTATTTAGAAACTCAAAATTCATATAAAATTATGATATTATACTCGCTTGCTCATCTTATATCTTCCTCAAGGGATGCAATCAATCAATTCCTCATCAGTGTTGGTCTTCTTCAAAATGAGATCTAAGTATACTTTGGAACCAATTTGAATTTTTCAAGGATACATCGTGATACTAGTTAAAGTATTCCATTATAGATATATCTTCTTACAAACTTCACTTACAATTCCTTAGGAATAAACACAAAAAATAGATATATGGGAATAAAGTGAGTTCTACATAGATCCTTAGTGAGGGAAACAAGGCTGAAATTATTATATTCAACCCAGATACTCCTTTGTTTCCAAATCTATGTTTGGGAGGGATCTTCATAGATGCCCCCTAAAATTTTATGAAGGTAGAATCCATGGGAAGCATGAACTTGTTACTCTCTTTAAAAACCTCCATGTGTATAATTTTATTATTCAAATAAACCAATAAGGAAAATATATCTTTTGGTGCTTATTTCATCATCTTTACCATTTCTATTTGGACTATAAAGATGATCATATAATCCTTGTGATTATATCCAACCTACTTGCACCTTCCACATAGAAACTAAATAATCTTTAAGTTTCCATTTTTTTATAAAGTTTTTAGAAGATTCAAATCCTTCATAGATGTCTTCAACTAAACCAATCCTTTGATTTCTTTTATGGATTAATTATCTTTTATATTGATTTATCTTACCTCCATAAACACTAATTTTCATGGATTTTTTTCAATAGTCCATAACATGTCCTATTCAACCAAAATATAAGTGAATTATTTTTTTTTGGTGAAACATATTTTTTGGTCTTCATTGGAATACTTTTCTCAACACATTTATTATTCTCATGACCCAAGGCAGACTCACCTTTCCTTTGATTCAACTTATGATTTTGTGGTCTTTTTTCTTCAATTGATTTTGGCACATGCTTGGTTGTTTTGGACAAGCATGCGTCTTCACTATGACCAATTTGATTGAAAATTATACAAAAATTATCTAACCTTTCATATCTATTAGATATAAATGGAATTTTACCTTTCTCTTGTAAAATTTTTATCAACTCATCTCCCCCCCTTGATGTAAGATTTATTTGATTTATAGAGGTTAACATATTTTACCGATAGTGAAGTGCATTGTGCTCGAATCTTTCATGACACCAATAATAAGAAAATTAACCATAATATTTCACCTTTAATTTTAGTTTTCCTAGATTTAACTTCATGTTATTTTTAGAGTAAAAAACCCTTATTTTGAGTACTATTCAATGAGATAAAACTCATAGTATTCTTTTTATCCCCATTTGATGATGTGGTGAGTTTATTAGAATTTTTATCCACCCACATTTGTCCAGAATTTGATTTAAAACCTACACTAGTGATTGAAAAACATTAGTATATAAAACATATTATTGGAAATGGGTTAATTTTTATTATGAGCTTGCAGTGTATATATTCTCATATAATATTAATCTATTTTTAATAAAATATAGAGGCCTTTTATCACAATAATTATACTTGGAATTATGTGTGGAAAAAATCATTTCTCAATAATGTAGGAAGTTCCAGACTGTGTCACTTCCTAATTTATTATCTTTAACTCCATATAAAGACACTTTAATTTGAAGATATTTTTCTCATAATTAACTAATATCATTATAACTTCTTATTACTTCTTGATACTCTTAATATTATTCTCATGAATTTTTATTCTCTCTTGTAAGGAATTGTCAAGATCTTTCATGATTTTAGGTTTAATCTCCAATTGATCATTATTGACATCTATAATAGTTATTAGGTTCCCTTATAATGCATGAATATTCTCTTCACAAGATTTTATTGTATCATATTTCTCATCATTTTTTTAAATCTTCTTCATTTGAGGTGAGTTTTGTGTTATAGGATAATAATATTTATTCCTTGGTTTCAATATCTTTGATGAGAGTGTTTTACTTTTGAAACTTCTCAATTAACCTATTTTACATAGTGTTTTCTTCCACATCTAGCTGTGATTTTTTGTCCTGTATACCCTTGAAAAAAATCCAATATATTTTTAATAACCTCAATATGGATCATTTTAAAATAATCTTTAATTTTAGAATAAAAATCACTAAATGACTCACAAAACAAAAAATATTCACAACTAGAACTTGAAACTTTTGGATGATCATTATAAATATATATAATTGAACAATTACCACTCTGACTACCTTCAAGTAATAGTGGATACTATTTATACTTTGAGATATTTCTCATCTTCCTAGACTCTTTATTATTCATGTTATTTTAGGTTTTTGTAGAAATATCCACGTTTTTATTAGTATGGATGAGAACTGAATTCTCTACCCAAGACAACTCAAAATCTTCTTCAAATATGTACTTCATGTATAACTAATAAAAACCATTATAAAAAATATATATTCAATTATAAGGATCCTATATTAGATCCGATACCACTTGGAGCTCCCTAGTAGGATCATGTAGTCACCTAAGGGGTGGGGGGAATTAATGTGGCCTTTTACCAAATTCTTTTTTCATTTTAATTAACCATATAAATAATCTAAACTTTTTCATTATTTAAGATATATATGGATCTTCTTATGAGTTCCCTCAACACATTCACATTTTATGCGTGATTGAAATTAAGGAGGCGAAGCACATAATATTTTTACAAGGTTTGATCCTAATGTGAGTATATAACTTTTTCTACATTTATTCCAAGTTAGAGATGTATATATCAACTATATAAAATAAGTGAATAAAATAGGTTACCTCCCAGAAAGCCTCTTTTGTCTCCTAAAAGGTTTATAGGCTCCTGAATGATTATTTATACTATCTCTCACTAATATACAAGGTTTCCTCACTTAACGAATAATATTATCCTTATTCTTGGGATGTCACTACATCAAAATGATAATATATCATTCCTCAATCAGTATTTTTGATATTCAGTTGATAATATTCTATAGTTTCATGCATGTTAGTATCTTTTTGTAACTATACTTTCAAATCTTATTCAGGACCGAAATTGTAGACCTTACTAAACATAATCTTATTTTAGCCTCATATAATATTCAATCAAAATCCTCAATGTAAAGACCCCGACCCCAGTTTCCCAGAGCTAGTGGTTACTTTATTACACTGGAATAATATATAAGTAATCACATCTCGAAGGACTGAATAGTTTAGTAGTCTTGGTAAACTCATATACATTTGAAAACATAAAATAAAAAAAAAAAAAAATCTTTGAGATCATTTTTACCCGCCTCAGAATATCCTTTCATATCAATCATAAACACTTCCTAACATCTTAAGGAAAATAAAACATAAGAAAGGGGTGAGATCAGATGATCAGTAAGGGTATGCATACAATAGAATATATCATGAATAAATAATCATAATCAATATGAAAAGGTAAATAATTGAAACAAATTTCATTTAAAAAATAACTTGAGAATAATATGGTGAGAATAAATGATGATCAAATAAAGATATATAAATAATCACATGATATTTAAACTTATCCATCAATATTCTAACTAATAGAATAATTAAATTGACATTAATAAATAATCTCATAATTAGGGAATGAATAATGTTGGATATATAAAACACACATTCAATACCTTTCACAAGATAGTTTAAAATTGTGGTTAAAAACCCATCTAATTCGTCCAACAGATTTGTCTCATGATATTTTTCGATGCATCAAAGGATTATCTATAACCATGCCTCACTCTTTAATTACTAAGTCTAATTAATTCTTCATATTAAAGGGGTAAAACATAATATATATAAAAATTTATATTTAAAAACTAACATACAAAATGTTAATACTTACCCTAACCAAAAAACATAATCATAAAACATCTAGAGTAATATGGTGAATAGTAATAAAATTATACACCCTCAGTAAAAATAATTATAAACCATCCAAAAAAATAATGAGGATGATATAAATAAAACATATCCCTATATAATTATAAATACAATAAATAGTTGATGTCATTTTTTAATATAAATACCATGAAAAGATCCTTAATTTTTTTGAGGAAAATAAACTTTGTATTTTGAAAATAACCTTTTAAAAAAAATTTCACAAAATGTTTTGAAAATAAATTTACTTTAAAATTAAATTTTAAATTTATAAATTAATATTTAAAACATTGAGTGGTCATTATGGTAATAAATTCTATTCATGTCGTATATGTTAAAACAAATATTCCTTTCACATTTTTGTTAAAATCCAAATGGGAATTGTTTGAAAAATGTCATAATATTACTTTAATTTTTTTTAAAAAGGAAAAAATGGGTAAAAATTTATTTATTAAATCATTTGGAGAAAAAATTGATTTTTTAGAAAACATGGTTTTGGAAGAAAAAGGATTTTCATCCGAAGAGAGAAATGAAGTCAGATTTTCTTATAACATTTCTCAATTATTTTAAGTATAAAAGATTGGAAAAATGGTACTAT
Source organism: Viscum album (assembly GCA_963277665.1). Taxonomy (NCBI): domain Eukaryota; kingdom Viridiplantae; phylum Streptophyta; class Magnoliopsida; order Santalales; family Viscaceae; genus Viscum; species Viscum album. The sequence continues at coordinate 1,644,996,097 of OY728128.1, forward strand.
TACTTGAAAATTTCATGAAAAAAATATAGGAGATGAAAAAATATTTTTTTAACACAATAATTCCAAATAATTCCCCCAAGTGATACTTAACCACAAACAATCCAGAATAATGATGAGATTGTGAAATAAACCCTTACCACTTTGGTAAATTCTAAATCATAATCCCCATAAAAGAAATAATCATGAAATAAAACATTAAATAAAATGAATATAAATTTATTCATGATATAATATACCAAATGATAAGTATATACACCATGTAAAAGAAATAAGTGGTGAATATGGCATATGTCTCACAGAAGTAAAAGTGAGACGAGAAACCCTTACATCAGGTTTTAATCCATTCGTATGTGTTCAAAAATACTATATAATCAATATAGTTTTATTATAAATATATTAAATAACCATAAAAATATATATTTTACCATATATATGATCCTTTTATAACATTTTACTACCCATTTGTTAATAATATTTTATTATTTTCATTATTTCAGGTGTTAATTGGCGTATTTTTTCATGCTTGTTTTATCATGAAAGTTCTATTTATTGTACATAGGATATATTTATACCATTAAAATAATAATATTAATGTTATAAATATTATTTTTTTCATTGGATACATCCTTATAACAATTTTTAAAAAATATACATAGAAAATGAATCTCATTGCTTCGTGGAGATGGTGGGTCGTACGTACACGAGCGATGATATCATTCCCTTAAAGGGTGAAATGGTAAATAAGTGTATGATATATTAATTTTATATAATTTATATCATTTCATATATATCACACATATTCATAATATTTATCCTTATTAGTTTAAATTTAAAACGTAACTGAAAAATGAATCACATCGCTTTGTGAGGTGGCAGTCCGCCGTACACACAAGTGATGATGTTATCTTATTTTAAATGGAATATAAAGTAAGAAGGTATATGTGATATTATAAATCCAGGAATATAATTATATTATATATATATACATTAAATCTATCATTATATCCAAACATGATAATTGTTGACAGAAAATGAGTTACATCAGTTCTTGAGGGGGTAGTCCACCGTACACACGACTGATGATTTAATTTCCCATTTGATGGGAGTGGAGATGGATAAATATTATGAAATAAATATAATAATATCTAATTATATGGTAGATACTGGTTTTATTATATTTTAAGTGTTGAAACATAATTTAAGGTTGTAAAAGAATAATGAAAAAGAACGTGTTTAGTGAAGACAATTACCTTCTCTTAGAGAAAACTCCTTTGGATATCTTCTTAAGGACACTAGGGTTAGTCATTTGTAAAGACAATCACCTCAATATTATTTATAATTATTATTTTTAGGTATTTTTTAAGGTTTTTTTCTAACCAAATGGATTTAATGTTATGAATAAGTGAGGGGAGTGAGTTTCCTTTTATAATTGAGGAGTGACATTTTTTTAAATACCCAAAACTATTTAATAATGGAAAGTTAATATTACCCAAAGTGCCTCCAAAATTTATAAATAATAGAGTCTACGGATGATATGTTTGATAAAAACTTTATATACAAAAAAAAACATGTTTTTAATATGTTATTCTTTAGCCGTTATGTTTATTTAATTTTACCATTTTAGTTTTCACTACGGTAACTATTATTTTTAACCTAGGTAATTTATCCATTAATACTAAATTAAAATGATCATTATTAGATAATTTGGAAAAAATAATTATAAATATTAAATCCAATTTATTAAATAAAAATTTTATGTGTGTGTAAAATTATTTTTAACACAAGCGCATGTAATGCGTAAAAACACTACTTTAACCTTAACCACACTAATAAGGTTTTTACACTTCAGGGGTCAATATAGTCACTATAAAAGAAAAAATGTTTTATAAATGGAAAATAATTGATATTTTTAATCATTTAAAAATTAATTTATATAATAAATTATTTTTTAAGAATTTTAAATCATTTAATAAAATATCATTTATTATAAAATAACATTAATGTCAATTTTGACATTATTCATTTAATTTGAATTTAAAAAATATCAATAAAATGATGGAAATCGAATATATTATGTTAACATATATATAATATGATATATTTCTATAAAAAATTAATGTATTTCAATAATTCATTTAATTTATTTTACTTTTAATATTTTTAGTATCATTTACTTTATTTTTATATTAATTAAATAATTACAACATTGGCATTGCTTAAGCATTTAAAGTAATTAAATTATTAATAAAGATTAAAAGTAAATTATCCTCATGAAATTAATTTAATTATGATAAAAATGAATTTCAATATTCATTCACATATTCATTTTGAACCTATGTGAACACATAATTAAAATTTAAAATCAAGAGGGTGACATTTTATCTTTTTCTTTACTTAAATTATTATATAGGTCACTTTCATGGAAAAGTGTACCAAAAACTCATAAAAATAAATAATAAGGTGATAAGGGTATAAATATGGTCATAAAATAAGAAATGGACTAGTTTTTAGGTCATTTTAATGCTTATATTTGTAGTTTAACCCCATAATAAACTCATTTTAACCTTAACCATAATAATTAATTTTTAATATTTTTATTATTCATTAAGAAAAAAATTAAGGTGAACTTATTATATAATATTAATTATTATGATTCCAAATATGTAATTATTTTTATCAAATTAAACTCACATATGTGGAAAAAATTAATTTAAAATTAATCCTATAGGCATGATGAAAAACAGTTTTCCAAAGAGAAAGTTCCTATAAGTGTAGAAAGTTTTAATATCAAAATTCAATATAAAATTGATTAAAATAAACTAAATTTCATTTATTATAATAAAATTTAATTAATTACACTTTAAAAATAATTTAAATAAAAAATTAACCTTTAAATGATTTAAATAAAAAGACTATTTTCAATAAAAATCAGTATTTTTCACTATTCATCGAAAAATGAAATTTTTTAGAAAAATCCAAAAAATTCACCCTAATATAATTTTGATATGATGATTTAAAAAATTAATTTAATTTTATCAAATAAATTTAATAAAATTGGTAAAAATTAATTTTAAAATATGTGTGTAAGGAGTAATGAAACTGCCTTTTAGAAAAATATAGTTTTTTCAAAAAAAAATTCTTTTTTTCTTTCAAATGACTTTTATTTTATTTATAATTGATAGATAAAAATTGAATTTATTTAAAAATAAATATATTACAAAGTCTCATGGTGTTACATTCTCTTCTAATCTTGGTGTTGTGTGTCATATACATTATTGAACATGATTTTCTTCTTTTACAATATGAGGATGTTACATTCTACCCCCTTAAATAAATTAACTCCTAGAAATTTAATATTCATCTTAATAATAAAGGTTTTTACCTTTTAAAATAACCTTCTTGAAACTACACATCATAAAAAGAGTTAATAAAACAACCCCTTGATAAAAGAGTAAGGGAAGTATGGAGGTTATCTGGAATAACACATAATAGGTTTCCAAATAGGAGAACATTGGTGGAAAGTAAAGATATGGATATGGAAGAAAAACATAAATAATTATGGAGAGTAATAGAGACCATTGATCATAATAAAGTGGATGATATAAAAAATTTAATAACAAAAAATTCATAGACATGTGATGAGTTAAGTGACCATTTGATTCATCATAAATGAAAATTCTAGGATAACATTTTCATTTCAAGATATTTTTACTAGAGTTGAGAAATCACTTTACCATATAGATTGAGGAAATAAGAAAATATAATTACTTGAAATATTACTATTTTATAGTCATAATTTAATCCTTTTTTATGCTTTAATCAATTCTTAATTCATCTCTTACTTTAAGAAATGAATATCCAATAATAATTTTTATTCCCGAAGCACTAAAATTAACATTTAATGGATCATTTGATCAATAAAAGAATAAAAAGTCATTCCTCCTGTTACTAGATAATTTTAAAAACCAAAATGGTCAGAACAAGTTATACAATATAATATATTAATATTAAATACCTAAATAGTAACTTCAAAAATTCAATTTAATCCATTTCATAAATGGTTAACCTTAAGATGCATCCAAAATATGTCTAACCAAATTCAAAGTCCAAAAATTTAAAAGGAATGTCACTAAATTAAAATTATATTCCCCATACAATATAAAATGGATCTTAATGTCACATTCCAAATATGTGAATACCTTGATAACTATAAAACCTCAATTAAAACATTCATTCTTCCTAAAATAAAATCCCAATTTGTCCAATATATTCCATAAATATAAACATGAAGTAAAATCCAACAAATATAGCATAAACTATAAAATCACTAAAAAATTTCAAGGTCACCAATAATATCCCATAAAAATATCCTTATCATTATTATCTCAATATCAAGCACATATAAAGGTTTATATTCCCCCAATCATGTTTTTTACAAGAATTTGAAATTTCTAACGAATCAATTTTCTTAGTCATTTGGGTCATTCAACATATGCTCTCAAATACTTAAAAGAAAAAATAATACAGTAAAATACTTACACATTTCATAATTATTATAACTAGAATATTTTTGATAAAATATTTCTATAACATAATTCTTGAATCCAAATACACAAGCACTTTAGTCATTACATTTCATCCATAGTAATAACATAAACTTGGCTTTGATCCCTTAGCTTCTTATAAGGAATATTCCCTTGACTCTTGGGGAATTCGTTTGTGTAGTGTCTCATATTATTATAGTTGAAACACTCAATATAAATTTTTCTTTATTACCCTTTAAATTATGAGCATAAAATCCTTTATCTTTAAACTTATATAAAACTCCCATTCCCTTCATGCAAGTACCTGGGTGTTTCTTTCCATAATTATCACATGGTGAAAATCCTTCTTCCCCTTATTCCCCTTATCCATATTTTTATCTACTGTCATATTCTCCTCTTACTTACCTTCAAATCTATAAGACTTGGAGAATTATTTCTTTGCCTTGATAGAACATGATATTATGTCCTCGTATGATAAATTTTTTTAGGAGAATAGTTACCTTTAGATGATTAGCTTAATCCCATCAACTAAATAACCATTCTTACTATTTGTATTATGCGCATTGATACGGTTCTCATTCCTTATGTTAGGAACCATTTAAAAACAATTACATAGACTATATTAGATTATAGAATTATAAAACATAATGTATAATCATAAAACTAGTGTAACACTTTTCATAAATTAAAAAATGTATGCATGGATAATATCATAATCATAAACAAGGTTTATTTGGAAATTTTTTAAATCATAAACATATTTTCCAATAAATTATAATTATTTATAAAGAGTATGTGAATTAACCAATTCATATCCCATAAGAGTATCAAACCAGGTGTAGAGTAAGGCCCTTTTTCATGTATTAGATTACACTCAAGTCAAACCCGACCTACCTTTTTCAGATTTATTACCCCCAGGGACATCTATTCCAAAACCACATCCAATTATAGTATCCTATAAGGGATGTATTTCTAGGAAAACCATATAATACCTACCTTAATAAAACTTTAGTATGTTATCATATACTTATAATTATTATTAAATTAAGTTATAGAGTTATATACCCTAATATATGTTTTCTTAAATCTAGTTCCCAAGGTTTTTACTAAATTTACTTTAATACCAACTATAAAGACCCCAAACCTAGTTTCCCAGAGTTGGTGGTTACTTTATTAAATTGGCATAAGATATAAGAAATCACATCCTGAATGATCGTATAGTTTAGTAGTCTTGGAAAACTAGAAACATACTTGAATTTCATATACATTTGAAAACATTAAATTCAAAAAATTATTTTCTTTTAGATAATATTTATGCACCTTATCATATAACTACATGTCAATCATAAAATAATTAATGGTATCCTGTGGAAAATAAAATATAAGAAAGGGGTGAGCTTAGATGATCAGTAAGGGTATTCATACAATAGAAGATATCATGAATAAATAAGAATAATCAATATGTAAAGGTAAATAACTAATACACATTCCATTTAAACAATAACTTGAGCATAATATGGTAGGAATAAATGATGATCAAATAAATCCATTTAAATAATCACATGAGCTTGAAACTTATCCATATATATTCTAACTAATAGAATAATCACATTGACATCAATAACTAATCTCATAATGATGTAATTCATAATGTCAAACATTTGAAACATACTATCAAGGCCTTTCAAAAGGTGGTTTAAAACTATGGGTAAAAACCTATCTAATTTGGCCAACTGATTTGTCTCATGAGACTTGTCGATGCATCAATGGACTATTTTTAATTGGGACCCAATCATCACTTACTAATTCCAATTCATTCCTCATATGAAAGGGGTGAAACATAATAAACATAAACATTCATGTTAAAAAACTAACATATAAAATAATAATACTTACCCCAATCAAATAAACATAATCATAAAACATCCAGAGTAATATGATGAATAGTAATAAAATTATATATCCTCAGTCAAAATGATTATAAACCATCCAAATAAATAATGAGGATGATATCAATATAACATATCCCAAGTCTATCATAAGTAAAATAAAGGCTTGATTTCATTGATGAATAGAAATACCATGAAAATATCCTTAAAAACATTTTTGAGGAAAATAAAATTTTAATTTTGAAAATCACCTTTTAAAAAATGTTCACAAAATATTTTGAAAATAATTTTCTTTGAAAATAAACTTTGAAACTTTTAATGTAATCTTTAAAACATTAATTGGTCATAATAGAAGGAAATTCTATTCATGTCGTATATGTTAAAACAAAGATTCCTTTAATATTTTTGGTATAATACAAACATGAATTATTTAGAAAATGACATGAAGATTACTTTAATTTTTTTTAAAAAATAAAAATTGGTTACAATATTCTTTAATAAACTTTTTTTTATAATTTTTTTTAGGAAACATGGTTTTTAAAGAAAAAGGATTTTCGAATGAAGAGAGAAATGAAGTCATATTTTATTAAAAACATTTTCTCCATCATTTTAAGTAATAAAGAGTGGAAAAATGGAAATATTACTTGAAAAGTTCATTAATAACCATATTAGATGAAAATATATAGGTTTTAATATAGGAATACCAAATAATTCCCCTAAGGGAGACTTAATCATATATAATCCTGAATAATAATGAGATTGTGAAATAGACCCTTAACACTTTGGTAACTTATGAATCGTAAACACCATAAAATAAATAATCATCAAATGAAACTTTAAATACTATGAAGATAAATATATTCATGATATAAAATATCAAATGGAAATTATATACACCGCACAAAATAAATAAGTGGTGAATATGACATATGTCTCATAGAAGTAAAAGTGATATGAGAAACTCTTACCCCAGGTTTGAATCCATCTGTATGTGTCTGAACCTAATATATAATAAATATAGGTTTATTATAAATATATTAATTAACCATAATCATTTATATCATACCATATATGATCCTATTATAACATTTTACCCCCCCCATTTGTTAATAATATTTCATTATTTTCATTGTTTTATGTGTTAATTGCCTTGTTTTCTCATGCGTGTTTTGTCATAAAAGTTTTGGTTATTATACATAGGATATATTTAAATCATCACTAGAATTAAATTAATTATATATATTTTTTCATTAGATACATCCTTATAACTATTATTGCAAATTTTACATAGAAAATGAATCGCATCACTTTGGGGAGATGGAAAGTCATACGTACGTACAAATTACAATATCATTACCTTAAAGGGTAAATAAGTGTATGATATATTAATTTTACATAATTTATATTATTTAATATATATCACATATATTCATTAAATTTATCCTTATTACTTTCCATGTAAATCATAATTGAAAAACAAATCATATAGCTTCATGAAGCAGTAGTCTGCTTTACACACAAACGACATTATCATATTTTAAATGAAATGGAAATTAAGAAGGTATATGTGATATTATAAATATATGAGTATAATTATATTATAGATATTATATATATACATTAAATCTATCATTGTATTCAATCTTTATAAGTTTTTATGGAAAATGAGTTACATCAGTTTGCGAGGCGGTAATCCACCGTACACACGATTGACAATTTCATTTCTCATTTGATGGAAGTGGATATAGATAAATATTATTCCATAAACATAATAACATTTAAATATATTATAGATACTGATTTTATTATATTTTAAGTTTTAATACATAATTTAAGGTTGTAAAATAGGAATGGAAAATAATGGGCTTAGTGAAGACAATTACCTTCTCTTAGAGAAACCTCATTTGGATCTCTTATTACGAGCACTAGGGATGGTATTTTGGGATTAATAGAACCTATATAATGTGTATAAGGATGTATTTTTTTATGGGGTTTTCAAGATAAATGTATTTAGATGTGTGAATAATTTATAGGAGTGAGTGCCCTTTTATAATTGGGGAGGAGTGACATTTTTGCAAATACCCAAAACTATTTAATAATGGGAAGACACTCTCACCCCAGTGCCTAAAATTTTTATAAATAATACATTTTAGGGATTATATGGTCAATAAAAACCTTTAATACAAAAAAAAACAAGTTTTTAACATGTTATTCTTTAGAATTTAAGTTTACTTAATTTTACTATTTTAGTTTTAACTATAGTGACTGGTATTGTTAACCTAGGGAATTTATCCTTTAATACTAAAATAAAATGATAATTATTAGATAATTTATAGTAAATTATTTAAAACATTAAATCCAATTTATAAAATAAAAACCCTATGTGGCTGTAAAATTAATTTTAACACAAGCGTATATAACACGCAAAAACACTATTTTAACTGTAATCACATTAATAAGGTTTTTACTTTTTAGGGATCAATATAGTCACTATAAAAGAAAAATTGGTCCAAGAATGGACCATAGTTGATTTTTTTAAAAAATTAAAAAACAATTGGCATAAGATAGAATTTTTTAGGAATTTTTAATTATTTAATAAAATATCATTTTAAAAAAAATAACATTAATGTCAATTTTGACATTATTCATTTAATTTGAATTAAAAAAATATAAAGACAATGATGGAATTATAATATAATATTTTTAAACCTGTATAAAATGATATATTTATCTAAAAAATTAACATAACACAATAATTCATTAAATTTATTTTACTTTTAATATTTTTAGTATCATTTATTTTATTTTTCTATTAATTAAATAATCATTATGTTGGTGTTGCTTAAAAATTTAAAGTAATTATATGATTAATAAAAATTAAAAATAAATTACCCAAATGAAATTAATTTCATTATGATCAAAATAGATATCAATATTCATTCACTTCTTTCTTTTGTCCCTATGTGAACAAATAATTGATATTTTAAAGCAAAAGGGTGACATTTTATCTTTTTCTTTACTTAAATTATTATGTAGATAAAATTCATGGAAAAGTGTCCCAAAAACTCATAAAAATAAATCCTAAGGTGATAAGGGTTTGAATATGGTTATAAAATAGTAATTATATAGGTGTTTATGTTATTTTAACCCCATGGTAAACTCGTTTTAGCCTTAACTGTGGTAATTGATTTTTATTATTTTTATTATTAAGTGAAAAAAACTAAGTTCAAATTGTTATATAATATTAATTATACTGATTCTAAATATGGAATCCTTTTTTATCAAATTAAAATCATATAAGTGAAAAAATTTAATTTAAAATTAAACCTGCAAATGCGATGAAAAAGCGATTTTCCAAAGAGAAAATTCTCATAAGTATAGAAAGTTCTAATATAAATATTCAATATAAAATTTATTAAAATGACCTAAATTGTATTTATTATAATATAATTTAACTTATTTTAATTTTAAACTAATTTTAAATAAAAAAGGAACCTTTAAAGTATTTAAACAAAAAGGCAGTTTTCAATAAAAATCAGTATTTTCACTATTCATCAAAAAATGAAACTTTTCAGAAAAATCCAAAAACTTCACCATAAGATAATTTTTATGAGATTATTTAAAAAATTAAGTTAATTTTATCAAATAAATTTTCTAAAATTGGTAAAAATTAATTCTAAAATATGCGCACAAGGCACGACGAAACTGTCTTTTAGAAAAATACAATTTTTTAGAAAACATTTATTTTTATTTTAAATGATTTTTATTTTATTTATAATAAATAGATAAAAATTTAATTTATTTAAAAAATTATCAGGGTATTAAATTCTCTTATAAACTTGGTCTTGTATTTCATATACGCTATCGAACATGATGTTCCTCTTTTAGAATCTCGAGATGTTACACTCAATCTTTGAGAGTCTCAAAACAGGTGATTAATGACAATGGTGTTTATCAATATCTCTCTCATTTTACCTTATTATTCTATAAATCATATTCTATGAAATTATGATATCATATTATAAGTTTCAATACTAACTTATCCTTCTTTTATTCATCTGCTTCTTTGATGCACAAGCTCTTTTTTTCTAGATTATCATCGGATTCTCTCTCTTAGATACATAGAGTCTTCTACCGGTATATAATATCAATTTTTTATCACTATTCAACACCTTTTCCTTTTATAATTCAAATAACTTGAATATATTTTCCAAATTTTAATATGGAAAACTCCTTTAATCTTGGAAATGTAATCTTGTCATTTACCTGGTTAATAATATTTTTAATAAATCCTCAAATGCTTTATTCTCGTTTAATACTGGTAAAATATATATACATTTAATTTTCCAAGGGAATTATAATTATCCTTCTTCAAAACTTCCACAAAATATGTTATCATTCAATGCATGATGGTATGCACGTTCTCATGCATAAAACTTCACAGTGTAATATATCCTTCATGGAATGAGTAAACTCTCACCTTTCTATTAATAGCATAATTTAGACATAGAAACTCATATCATGATGTGATTGTAATATGAGATCCTAATTATATAGATTACTAAAATATGATTCTCTCTTAATAGTCTAAGATCAAGTATATTCTTATCCAAATCTTTCTTGGTTTCAACATGACTTTCTTATTCATGATGTGAAGATCATATTATTAACACTCAGATTGAATCAAAATATATTTTTGAATAATTGGGATGTTTAATTCATTGAGTACAATCTTCAGCATTGACTCACTTAACTTCTATATCTATATTCCAAAATATATTCAAATTCTCAAATTTTTCTAATTAGTTGACCCTTACACATCCTAGTAAAATTTACATAAGAAATAATCACACTTATGTATCACTGTGAAGCTCCTGAAACTTTTTTAATTATTTGGGGAGAAACCCTTACATAGGTTTTTTTACTCTTACATATCATGTAATGTTCTTTACTTTACACATTTCTCTAACTGATGACCCCTATATAACATCTGTTAGCTCTTACATATCACATAATTTTTTCCCTTTGCGGTATTTTTTCCAACTGGTGACCCTTACCTATAGATTTGTTTCCCTTATATATCATGTAAGTTTTTTCTCTTTGTTTCATTTATAGTATTCTTAGTTTAAATCCTATTATGTATCTATGTATCTTCTAACACTTTTCCAATTTTTCATTTATTATATCTGGGCTACCTTTTTGTATCATTGCAATCACCTTTACACATTCCATGCCTTAAATAATTTTTAGCTTCAGTTCAGAGGTACTCTTACATATGGAATTGTTACCATTACATATCATAGGGGGATCTATTCCTTTTAAAATTTTCATCTCCAAGAGTTACTTTTACAAATTAGAGTGTGTTCCAACACTTTTCCAATTTTTACCTTGTAAATTTTGGGCTACCCTTGTGTATTTCCCATGATGACCCTTATGAATCTATGCCTTTGTCAAATTTCTACCTTCAACTTTATAATTTCAGAACTCTTTCAAGAAAACTAAAAACTTCTTAAAATAATATCAAGGCTTCTCTAATCACTCTAATTAATCTAAAAACAACTTAACGACTTTGTAAATTATTAAAAATGTTCCCAAATATATTCAATTATATTTACAAAGGCCTATTGTCTATAAATCCTCTTATTGAGTATTTGAATAAAACTTCACCCCCTCACACTTTTCAACACATATCAACACTTATTATTATAAATAGTGTTTAAATAATTACCAATAATGAAACACCTGTCTTAGAATTTAAACTCATAATTCTACAATATACTTTATACTTGACAACTCCAGGATGGTTCCTCAATCTTCTATCTAGCAGTTTTACTTCTTTCATTTCTCTTCAATTTTTTTGTCTATTCAAACTCATCAAGTATCATATGGTAGACGATGCTATCATCCAATAAAACTTATAATTGATTCACATATATAATCAGCTCTATAATCATAATATGTAAAGGTTGCTTCCCAACACATAACATCTTAATCCTTTTCTTCAATATCCTTTCCAACTTATGCATGGATCTTCATAAAACATTGTAAAGAAACTTTAATACATGTGATCCATAGTAACTCCAAATCACATTACGCAGTTTAACCTATTCAGTCATAGTGAACTCTTAATCACCACCTAACTTCATCATATATTGAATATACTCTTTATTAACACATTTACAACAAATAAATCCAATACATCTCTCTTTATCATAGTCTAATTAGATACTTCAAATATTATTAATAACTATCATTTACTAAAATATTTTAATTTGAATTACCATAATGAAAATTGGTTTTCTATTTTTATATTCATTCAATATTGATATAGGTGTACATAAAAAAGATATATTAAGTTTATATTTAGTTTTTACCTTGATAATAAGTAAAATTTAATGGTATAAAACAACCCTTAATCCACCCTTGAAAATAATACAAAATACGATATGTTTAAAATTATTTAGCTCAAATATTTTATATTTTATTAGTCAATATTTAAAATATAATTAAATTAAATGGTAAAATATAGTAATAATGATTTTAGAATAATAAATACATAAAATTATTATTTATTTTAAAAATATACTTGTAATATATATTATCAGGCAGATGGGTCAAGGTTCGGGTTATCAATTATGATTCAAGACTATATCAAATATTAATCAAACTATTCAAAATGACTAATTTATTATTTGGCCAAAAAACTAGGTTCAATATTACATTATCTAGGGGTCGAAAGTATTAGATCAAGTGGGCCCTGAAACCCATGCACTACTCTAAGTATCAATATAATATGTGTTAATTGGGTATAAAAACGTCCATTTTAAATTAGTTTTATGCTATGTTCATTGAAAATGAACATTGACATGAAAAAAATAATGAATAAAAAGAAATAAAAATTTATTTTGGTATTGGACTCAAGGAGTATCTATTTAATTATTTAAGTATAACATGTTTTATCTCAATTTAGGTGGAATATATTGATTATTTTATACATTTAATGTGATTTAAGAGTATGAAAATCATATAATAAAACCCATTCAAGATCCTTGAGAGAATAATTTAATTAATTATAAATCAAGGGATTATAAAGATTACATGTTCCTTTATTTAACTCCCTTCTTTGTTGTGATTTTATGGAAGTCACAAACACTAAACTACAAACCCATGACTTTGTAAGTGTCCCACAAACTATACGAATCTATAATCAAATCAAAAATATTTCTCAAATTTCACATTGTGTGAGCAACTCAATATGTAAAGGAGAGAAAGGGAGAGAGGGAGGGCTGGGGGGGGGGGATTTGTCAAGGAATTGTCTCGCTCATCCAAATCTTGATCCTCAAAAGTCATTATGAGAAATGTTTTTTCTCAGGAATTTAACTTTGGTTAAATAAAATGTTACATTGGATAACATGAAATATATTGTATGCACTAAATTATAATGTGGATGATGTTATAATCCAAAATATATATGCAATATGGAGTGGGCATGCAATATGGTTATGATGCTCATTATAAGGAGTGATGGATGCATATCACTACCTGAAATATGAATGTGATATATGATATGATATCTATACATCTAAATTCTTACACTTAAAGGATATAAAACATTTTACTAATATAATTTTATGATATTTATGGGATCACAATGAATATTTAAGATGTTAAACACCCACAATAAATTTGGTGAGTCATTATTGTTCATTATAAATAATAAAATTAGGATAATTTTTGAAGTATTTGGAGTATTAATTCCTCTCTTGGACCATATAAGGGGTTTCCATATAAAGGAGGATAAATTGAGATGTGTTATAGATAACACTATTTGATACTTAGTCAAATCTCATTGTTCTTTGTCATTCTATTTTAATCCAAGAATTTGGAAATTCATGGAGTGAAGAAAAAATACTACCGTGAAGAGTTCTTTGTGATTCACCTTCCTATGGATACCATTGAAGGTGTGAGTCTACTGGTTGTTATAAAGGTATCCCCCTCAACCACTATAGAGAATTTATGATTTTATTGAATCCATGTTCTATACTTTAATCATTATTCTAAATTTCCTAAATTTTATAGATTGGGTTTTATAAAAGTTTTTAACTATATTTTTTGTCATAGATATGTCCTTCAAAACCCTTTAGTGATATCAAATATATTTATGTAAGGTTCTCAACCTCATTATCGGGCTGAGTTGGGGTGCCATGTAAACTTAGACACACCTTCCCATATTCCAGAGATTACTAACTAGTAATGAGGGTCTATGATTAATATGGGAAGATTATACCTTTGATATAATTAAAATATAATAATCATTAAATAATATAAACATTCATAAAGAGAATAATCAAAGAACCTATATGGATTTATAGCGGAAAGTAAACATAACCTGACCCGATCCATCGGGTCCCCACCAGGGCTAACAGTAAGCCAAGTGTGCCACCCCAAGCTCACCTAAAATAGTCTAGGGGCTAGTTAATAACACCAAGAAGTCATGAATAATATATGGGAGGACTTAAACTATACAACATGTGCCAACTTACAACACCAACCACACATAATCACTACATCGATGCTTGATATACATATCTAAATAAAATAAAACATATAATTAATACACAATAAACATTTAAAAGGCATATAATACAAATATTATATAAAAAAGTAAAAGATACAATCCCCAAAACCCCAGAACATAAATATCCTTGAGTGACTGGGAAAGGAGATCACCACATCGTGAAAACTCCACTCCACACACTACCAACACTAGATACTGTATGGATCCACTAATCTCCCACTACACTAGCTTCATGTCCACTGAAATCACCACAAAACTGTGCACCATCTATATAGACACAACTTGTGTGGGTGAAAATCTTGTGTAAGGGTGAGTATAAAAATATCCAGTAAGATGCCTTGAAAAAAGGGTAATGATAGAGCTAATATTTTACTCATTTTTATATGTATTTAAATTATTTAAATCCTCATAATTTATCAATTTGAGTTTATTTGCAACAATTTTGGATTTATGGGTTGTTTTGGGATAAAATATGAAAAGTTCTTAATTCTATAAATTTAATAGATTTTAATCACAAGGGTATTTTAGGAATAAGTTTTAAAATATTAATCCAATTTAAGTGATTATTTTTTATTAGATTAAATGATTTATTTTATTAAAATTTTTATTCAGGGCCAATATATTATTCAAACATATAGTGTCCCAAAAAAATCATTAAATTTTGAAAATCTTTCGGGTGGATAGTGTGGATCCCACCTCTATAATTGATTAACAACTTGGTCCACACACCTCCAATTTATGTGATTCTACTTGTAATGGAACTAGAACTTCTAGAAGCATTTTAAAAATAAATTTAATAGAGTTATGAGATCATCAAGGTTTCATTTTAATGAAATAAATTTAAGGAAGCTTCCTATAATCTTCATCCATAAAAAGTCATAGTCAATAATAATTCAATAACTTCCTCTAGGCATGTCCTATTAATGTGAAATTTAGAGGTCACACAGTAAATTAAATTTAAAAAATACTATAATAAGGGACCATGGGATCATTTTAAAATATGTGGTGCCAAAAAGGATAAAATATTTTGATAAAAGATTTTACTCAAAAACTTTTCTTATTTTATTTTATCTCTTTTCTTCTACTTAGTTTTGTAATGATTTCTTATTCCCCATTAACCTCAATTACCCTTACCATTATGGGGTAAAAATTTGAGTGATTGGGGAAGGGTTGGTTTTCTATTTTTTAATTCTTGAGTTCTTGGACATAATTTAATGAATTATCTTTCTCTCTTCTACGACGTTGTTTTCAATTTCATATAGCAGTTTTTATTATCAAGTGAGATCATATTTGGTTTTTAATTACGTTATTTATTTTTTTGCTTTGGTAAATGATAATTATCTCCCTCCAATAGGTTTTAGTTTATATACTATAGAATAAACCAAGGCTTAGTGGTGAAGTACTTGATGATCTTTAGTATGTGTGTGAGGGGTAATGGATGTTCTTAATTATTTTGGATAAACAAGATCTGATTGGGTATTGCCCAAGTCATTTGAGGATATTTATTGAAACTATATTTCACATGGAAGAATATTAGACCAAACTAAGATCTTAGTAAGGTTTTCTCTCACCATAACCATTTGACTAAGAGAGTGAGAGGAAAAGATCATGTAATCTCACTTTAATCAACTAAGCAAAAGAGGTTTAAATAAAATAAAATAAGGATAACATTGAATTTTGAAAACTAACCCCAACCTAATAACCCTTATCATATAATAATATTCAATCACTTGAATTTAAAATTTCATTTAAATAATTTTCTTATTGATTTATTTAAAAAAAACTACATTTTTACCTGAATTAAAAAGTGAAAAACTGTTTTGTGTACACTCTTCTTCAGGAGACTACCTAGGGTTATCCACTAGAATATTATTAGGTAATATAAAAAATATATTTTACCATGACCCACAATAGGAGTGAATAAAAATTGGATTTTTTATAGGGAGTTAGTTCCATAATCTAATTATAAATATTTGGCTCTTTTCAAAATAAAAAAAAATTAATTAAAAAAAATCTTGTTTTCCATACTGTTTTCAAATAATTAATAATTTAATTCATAAAAAAATTACCCACTAATGAAAGAAACAATTATTGACTCACCGTTTTCTATGGAGGATGGTGTTTCTTATAATTTTATATAGGTTTGGTTATATTGGAAATCAAATAATGAGGAACAAGCATTCAAAGAATTTATAGATGGCCTGAGGGAGGACTTGAATAATTTTTTTTGAAGTAATGGACTGGGAACTAACTGAGTTATACCATTAATTTATAGAATTTTATGAAGTTTACAATCTCCAAGAATATCCCCCTTTATTCTTCCTAGATTTTTCTAAGGATATCCAAGAAATGGAGAAGATTGACTACCTGCCTCTATCTGGTACTACTCAACTCTAAGAGGTTTTTTCCACTAAAGAAGATACTAATGCCAAACAAACTCAGGGAGTTTATATTTTAATGAAATAATTATCTTATAATTTTATTGAAAATTAATTGAGTATCACATCTAATTGTTTTAGATTTTCATATTTTTACAACACATTTATTGTCTTGGTGGATGAGGAAGAAAAAGAAGATACACCTGATGAAGAGCATTTGGAGCTACCTGAACTTATTGAACACTTATCGGAGGGAGTTAAAGAGGATACCAAAGTGGTTTTTCCTAAGGAAAAATAGACTAATGATGATCACATTAAAATGGAATAATTTTATATTGATTATTAATAATTTAATTTTTTTTAAATATAATTAAACTCTAACATTCCCTTTGATTATTCCATTGATGAAACATACCTTGAGAAAGCACTGGTGAATGAAGAAGAAAATTTTCAAGTGGAAACTAAGAAAGAGGAGGAAAAATTAATTATCTTACTCCCACCATGAAAGTTTTATCACATTACCATGGGTGTGTATTTATCATAATATATCCATAGAGTCCTAAAAAAGGGAATAAGTGCATACTGGAGAGAAGAATTTTTGTTGGTTCTTGAGGAAAATACTTAAACCACCATCTGATTGGGGATAACCAAATTGAAATGCCCATCTGGAGGAAGTCAAAACCCAAGGCCCACTTGGAGTATCATACCAAGATTTATAATTTACCTTCTTTATAGTACTTTCAATTTAAATCTTAGGAATTTAGATTTCAACTTCATTTTTAGGATTATTACAGCATGCATCCAACTCTCTTTTATTTTTTTGAGCTTTAATTACATGAACCACATGCATAATTGAGTATTTTTTTATAGATTCATGATGGAATAAGGAAACCCCAAAAATTGGAAGAGGTGAACAAAAGATTCATTTTAAAATGGATTTTAATTTTATTTTTTTATCTTTTAAAACTCATTATATTTTGTCTGAGATTATTATTTGAGCATTAAACTAGAAATTTCATGCCCACAGGTGAATTATTCTTTACTTAACTTATCTAGGAGACATTATTTTCTTATGAATCATGTAATTCCATGTTTTATATTTCAATTTTAATGAGATTTAATTATTAAAATGGAGAATTGAATGTTTAAAGTGAAGAATAGATATTGTAATGACGACTCATGATTTGAGGGAATTGATTGATTCATGTAAATGAAATTTCCCAACCATTTCTAACGATTTAATTTTTTAAAATTCATGCGAATTGAATTTTTATTATTAATCATGCCTTGAGTGATTGCCCAAATAATATGTCTCATTAACAAGAGGATTTATATACCAATTACTTTCAATTAATTCTTGAGAATATTTCTTGAATGATCTTGTGACGTGTCACCTGTTATAACTTGAATTTGAATTTATCAAAGCTATGAATGTACAAAACCAAATTTAATATGATTGAGGAATATTTTTCTTAAAAATTATCCTTAAAATAATTTCTTTACATCAATCCTTATTTATCCCATAGATACCATGAATTAACTTTATAGTTATGATCTGTGTTTCAAGCCATTTTTATCCATTCCTACCATACTCTTGGTATTTGCATGATATTTTAAAATTGGAGTGTGAGGGTGAAGTGAGTCATGGTAAATGGTATGATTTACATTTTAAGGAAGAAGTGTGGGGGTGATTATTTTGGGAATTGTAAAAGGTTGTGGAATAATTCATTGTACTCTATTTTCCCCCCTCTTGAATAAAAAAATGAAAAAGAAAAAATAACAAAAAAATGATAAAAATGGGTTGTTATTTGGGAACACAAAAAATAACCATTATTAGACCTATGATTTATATTATAAGTTGTTATGTGGTTGATTTGAAATTTATTCTAAAGAATAACTTTAAAAAAATAAAAAAAATGAAAAAGTTATTTGAAAAAAAAGTATAAAAGTAAAAAAAAAATATTTAAGAGGGTGAAAAAATCATTCATTATTCTTTAACTACCCATAATCTTTGCTTTGAGTTTTGATGTAAGTGGTAGTTTATACTTTGAAAGGGGAATTTCATTACACTTTTACTTTTGATATCATTCATTTTACTTAAGAGATAAACCTCCTCCTTGAGCCATAATTTTTAAATCATAAAATCCTACCAACCTTAAGCCTCAGAGTCATTTGAACCTTTATTTAAAAGTACTCATGATTTTATGCACCTTTTGTCTTTACAAATTAGAGAAAGTAGTTCATTTACAAGCCTATAAATAAAAAGCATAACTCTACTTTAATTTTATCACGATTGATGAGAGAAAAGTATAAAAATTGAGGTAAATCATGACTTGGAATGTTTGATAATAATGAATTGAAGATCATGAATTAATGAAAGGAGAAGTTCCATAATTTTCCATATGGGGAAATTAAAATTCATGAATTTATTTTTTACTTGGAAAATCTGAAATTAAATTGATATTTTATTTAGATTTTATAGTTTTATTTTACATTGATTTTTTTTATTTTACTACTTTGGAATTTGAATATTGTTAACATTGGTGTCCTCTGAATTTCATATTAAGATTTTATGATTGAGGAAAAGCATGATTTAAGTGTGGGTTAATTGATAGAGCTAATATTTTACTCATTTTTATATGTATTTTAATTATTTAAATCGTCCTAATTTAGGAACTTGATCTTATTTATAAAAATTTTGGATTTATGTGTTGTTTTGGGATAAAATGTGAAAAGTTATTAATTCTGAAAATTTAATAGATTTTAATCACAAAGGTATTTTGGGAATAAGTTTTAAAATATTAATCCAATTTAAGTGTTTATTTGTTTTGGATTCCTTGATTTATTTTATTCAACTTTGTCTTCAGTATCAAGAGCTGATTCTAACATATAGAGGCCCGAAAAAATCATTGAATTTGGAAAATCATTCAGGCGGACAACGTGGACTCCACCTCTATAAATGAATCACAACTTGGTCCATACACCTCCAGTTTAAGTGATTACACTTTTAATTGAATTATTACTCCTATAATCGTTCTAAAAATAAATTTAATGGAGTTATGAAGTCATTAAGGTGTCCTTTGAAGGAAATACATTGAAGGAAGCTTCCTAGAATCTTCGTCCAGAAAAATTCATAGTCAATAATAATTCTATAAATCCTCTAGGAACATAAAATTAATGTGAAATTTATAGTTAACATAGGAAATTAAATTTAAAATATCCTATAAGAAGGTACCTTAGGATAATTAGAACATATGGGGTGCCAAACAGGATCAACCATTCAGAGAAAAGATTATACCCAACAACTTTTCTTCTTTTCTTTTCTCTCTTTTCTTATTCTTAGTTTTATACTTCCTTCTTCTTACCCATTAATCTTACTTACCCTTACCATGGTGGGGTAAAAATTTGAGTTATTGGGTAAGGGTTGGTTTTATATTTTGTAATGCTTGAGTTCTTGAACATAATTGAATGGATTCTCTTTCTCTCTTCTGCGATGTTGTTTTCAGTTTGATATAGTAGTTTTTATTATCAAGTGCAGTCGTATTTGGTTTTTAATTACATTATTGATTTTTTATTTGGTCAATGATCGTTATCTCCCTCCACTAGGTTTTATTTTATATACAATGGAATAGACCAAGGCTTTGTGGTGAAGTACTTGATGATCATCAGTATGTGTGAGAGGGGTAATGAATGTTATTAATTGTTTGGGATAAAAAATACCTGATTAGGTATTGCCCAAGTAATTTGAGGATATTTATTGAAACTCTCACACATGTAAGGAGAGTGGACCAAACTAAGATCTTATTAAGGTTTTTTTTCACCATCACTATTTGACCAAGGGAGTGATATGAAACGATTGTTGAATCTCACTTTAATCAACTAAGTAAAAGGGATTTGAATAAAATAGAACAAGGATAGAATTGCAATTGGAAAACTAACCCTGACCTAATCACCCTTCTCATATCATAGTATTCAATCAATTGAATTTCAAATTTCATTTCAATAATTTTCTTATTGATTTCTTTCAAAAACACTAAATTTTTACCCTAATTAAAAAGTGACAAACTGTTTTGTGTTCACTCCTCTTCGGGAGACTACCTGTGGTTATACACTAGACTATACTTAGGTAATATAATTTTTTTATATGACCCACTATAGGCATGCATCAGGAAATGATCTACAAGCCAGTTCACAGCCAAGGGATGAAGCATACAACCACCTATCCTAAGACAAAAGGGGGGAACAGAAGATAAGGAAGTGAAAGTAATATTTCAAAAATCATTAGAATGTAATATTTTATTATTGGGTGTATCATAGAGTACAATACACATGTGGAAATTGTATTATGTTTAAGTTCATGGGAATATTGTATTTTATGATATAAGATATCCTATGTTGGTTGTTTTAGCATATCATATCACAAGATATGGTTGAATCAAAATATCAAGTATCAAATGGTTTGATACTACTGCCACTATAACAATTCACTCAACTATATAGACATTAAGGAGTTAAAATTGAAAACTTCCTAAACACAATAGTTATCATTAAAGTATGGGATAATTAATGGTCGTAGGTTACATGAGATATAATTGAAGGAATTACTCATATGTTTATGAAATGTATGAGTAAATGAATAACACTGGTGAATGGATCAGGGGGAATCCCCATAGAATATATAAAGGAGAAAAGAACTTTGGAAGTTGTGTATGATCTCCTAAAATGGTCACTAACCAAAACTCTTCCTCCCCAAAACTCTCTTCTCCCCTACCTCTTTGTAACTGGGATACTAACATATAATGAAAGAATCTGAAGATCCTTCCAAAAATGGTTTGGGTGATTTGGTAAAATCTATGGATACATGTCAAAGGTAATAACCTTTTGGTTGGTCCTTGGTGATTATTATTAATCACTGTAAGAAGGTGACAAAATCAAGAATTATACAGTGTAAGGTACACATTTTTATTTCTAAAATCACATGATTCCAGTTTCAAATGCATATTGTTTCTTATGTTAAAGGTTTATTTATTCACTTCAATTACCTTGATTAATATTTAATATATTTAAATAAACCTATCAATGGTATCTGAGCCTTTATATGTCGTTTTATTTGTGAAATCATTTGAGAAATATTATTTTTCAAAATCATAATGGATATTGTAAAAACTATCATAACATACAATCCAGAATTTTTCTACCCATTTGAATCATATACTACAATATAGGATATCATAATCTATGAATTGGTATAAATTCTTTGGTTTTGTAAAGATCATAACATATGAAAATGGTATATTATATTCTACGATAGCCTTTTGTGAGTTTTTTTAAAAATAGAGTGTTTTATCACTATTACGATATGTATTTATATTGTAAAATATGGTTGTTTATCATATTTAATGATGAGATTACTAGTCATAAAGTATTATTGCTAGAACATAAATATTTTATGTACCATGACTTATTAATCATATCATATGATTTATGGTGAATCATTAAATACGATATGTTGGGAAAAATATATTTTTTATTTTCAATTATGAATTGATTTATATAATTTATAAATAGTTTATAAATTACACTAAAAGATTTTTTGGTGATATTTATTAATTTATAAAAGTTTTTATGAATTAATTAATTATAAAGAGTTTATAATTAATAAATTAAATGTTTATAAAACATTTATTAATAAATATTCCATAATATTAAATGTTAATATTAAAATAAAATTTTAATGTTATATGGAATGACTTATAATTTGGATATAAATTGTTTATATATAAATTATATGTATAGATTTATCAAATTCTTATAAATTACAAAAATAAGATAAAAATATAAAGTATTTTTTTATATTTTTTAATTATTCATAATGTTTAATTTGAATCATTCAAATAAAAAGGTATTTATTTGGAAGTTATTTAAACCTTATCAAAATATTTTTTATAAGTTACGTGATCAAAGGTTTAAATAATAATAATACGTGATATTTAGATTACGTGAAATGTTTATATAAGAGAAATTGAAATATAAAATGTTTAAATTACATAAACATATCATATATTTAAAATAAATGCCATATAATGATTAATATATAGGAGTTCATATGGGAGTAAATATAAAGTGTTTATATTTATCTAATTATGGAATATCAATAATAAATAATAAATTGTTAATAACAGTTAATTTATGAATTGTTTATAAATAAATATCCAATGTTTGGAAAATAGATAATGTTTATTTATTTGCTTATTCCTTTAGAATATTCATGTTTATAAACTATTCATGAAATATGATTATTGTATATAATTTAATTTATATGATAAATTACTTCTTATAATATTGTCAATCCAAAAATTACATGCTTGGTATGAAAATATAAGATTTAGTTTTCTTCAAACATGATCTCAATTTGTAATTAACACTATTAGCTCAAATTTTGTTGTTGGAGATAGTTTGTATATGTTAGGTATTAGAGTTATGACGAATTGGTATCTCACTTGAGTAAAGTATCCCCAAGGATAGGGACTTTGGGTCAACCTTCCCACTGTCATGAAGGTTTATACCATATTCTATAAAGGTGGGGGTTGTCTATCTATTTCTCTAGGCTTAATCATATAAATATTATCAATATCATATAATTATAAACCTTTATATGAAAATTTTATAAACCTAATGAATATGATGCATTAAGATATGTGTGAATATGATTTAATTCTATTTTTTGGATGAGTGACACAAACTTGTGGGTTGTGTAAAGAGTTACACATTAATATAGCATGAAAATGTTAATTTGGTGGATGGTATATAAATTCCAAAACTAAATTGTTAGAATCATGCATGTATAAATGAATAAAACATGAGATAATAAATATTTCATGTGATTTTATGAATTTAATATGTATATGATTTATATTTTATTGTGATAATTTTAAAAGAAAATATCTTAAATACTAATGTGAGATTACTTCCAAAGAAACACTTATCAAGACCTCAATTATTCAGTATGGGTGACTCTAACCATTAAGTGATCATGAATTATCTCATGTAAGGAAAGAAATTAACAAGGTGACCCTGTTAGGTTACTTTTTCTTGGTGTTATATTTGTGTTACACTTAGCTAACAAACCCAAAATGTTGGGATGCTAGATAAATATAATTGATTTTATATTCATATTATGGATTTGGATAAAGAGTTATCCACTCAACTATCCATGAATCATATAAGATATGATTTTAAATTGTTTTATACCTGATATATGAAGGTTTCAGGAACAATGTAAGTGCCCATTGGGCACGACCAAATCAAATTTTTGTCATAATAGATGAATAATTATATATTTATGTTATGGAGAACATCACGACCAATGAAATTAAATCAAATATTAATTAGCTTTTAAATTCTAAAACTAGGAGGCAATACCATCACATATAATTTATAATTAATTTATATATTGATTTAGAATTACCATATCTTGTAATTATTTCTTCATTGATGATTTGGTTGACTTCTCTCATCATACCATCATTACTTTATAGGATTCAAGGGCATCCCTCTAGTAGTGGTCCAAACATGCTTGAAAATCTCAAAACATCTCTGTATAATTTTTGGGAGTTAACGCAGTTGATTCTAATCACTTACATAACTGGTTATTGATTATAATAAGAATATATTTATGGATGAAGTATTATTAAGGATCTATTTAAGTATTTAGAGGTTTTAAGAGGATTAATTCTCTTTTTATTGATCACGTTCTTGAGAGGATTCCCTCTAGGGTCTGAGAGAACTCTCTAGGTTAATTGTGCAAAAAAAGTGGTTAAACCTAGAAAGTGATATTATCAATTATTTATAAATATAATATAGGATTGGTAATTGAACATAATTCCTTATAAAATATATTATTCCTTAGCATACCCCAGGTCTAATAATAATAATATTTTCTTAACTTGTGTAACACCTATAGATAAATAAGTATCATTTTTCAAATAATTAAATCATTATTTATTTAAATGATATTTAATATATCATTTCTATCAAACCATTAAACTTGGTCTAAAACCCTCCTCAATATTTCTAAAGCCTTAAATAATGACTATTTATTTAATAAATACTTATTACCACATTATTTTCTCATAAATATAATAAATATTATATTTACTAAATCTTGTGAAAATATATTAACTATTATTTAACCCACATATTTATTAATCTGAATAGACCATAATTTAATATTGTAAATTAAAAAATTACAAATAATTATTAAACTACAAAGTGGGAATAATATTTATCATAAATTGTTAAATTCAAAAAAAAAAACTAAGATTCTAGAAACACTTAGTGTGTGAGCCTTTATGACTTTTTCTCAATGGAATTAGGTGAAACCACCTAAAGTACAAGGTTATTGTCTATAAACATGACAAGTATCCCATAGAGAAAGAATTTAATGTCGTAATAACATATAAACTCTTATTAATTCTCACTGTGTAATATAATCCCTTTATCATGATTCTCTAATCAAGCAAGTTGCATGTTGGTGTCATCAACCAATTTTCTTGATGTATTTTTTTTTTGACTTTTTTAAATTAAAAATACCCACAAAAAAACCATGGAAATGAATTTATTTAGCCTATTAAATTTCCCTAAAAGGGCATGAGTTATAAAATTCCATTAATAACGGATGAGACTAATCCTTTCTCACATTATTCATCAATGTAATATCACTTGTAACAAACCCAAAGTATCATAGTTATATACGAACATATGTCATCATGGTTTTCATTAATACATAAAAGAACTTGATTAATGATATCCATTAATAGTAATACTAAATTATAAGGATCAATTCACATTTCCATCGATAGATAAATCGAATGATATATATAAATGTGGATTTCCTACTGGCGGTTTGTGTTCTCATAATATTCTACATTAGAAATTACCAAGGGTTTACATCATGAGAAAGTGTCTCAAAGTTCTATGATTTTCCACCCCTAATAGACTATATAAATTTTATATCATCAAATGATATCATCCAGCTATATAACATATATTTACGAATACTTTCATGACAATTTTAAGTTCTCATCATAGCAGAGAACTACTATGACCTTTTAGTGTGACAATTACTCTTAAGACATTATCACATTTAATATTATGTATAAGTACAATCACAATATGATAATTTTTTTACTAATAATAAAAACAAAAAATACAAGTAATCATAAAGTAAATAGAAGTTGGTTCTCATGGAACCAACTATAACAGACTCCCACTTACACTAGATCTAATAGTTAACAACCTTTAGTTTGTTAGCTCTCACATGAAACTCATTCCACTATTAATATAAGTATTTAGTCAAGGGGTCCACCATATTCTATTATGTGGAAACTTTACTCACCAAAAATTCAATCCTTTGAGAAAAATCCCTCAAGAGTTGATACTTTTAGAGCATGTAATTTTTTCATTAGTGTGACATTGGATTCTTTGCAAGATCCACCAATATAGTATAATAACAATATAATATGATAGGTTATTTACTTATAGGAACCAAATAAAGCTATTAGACAAAGTTTCATATCCAATAATCTTCTTTGGATACACAATAAGCCATTATATACTTGGAATCTAATATAGAATCAATGATAATTGTATTCTTTAAACTCTTCCAGCTCACAACTACTTTGTTGAGATTGAATATTTATCATGAATACAACTTTAGATCATTTAAATCTATCTAAAATATATCATTAGTATAACCTATAATGATTATCTCATAATCTCCTCTATATACCAGGAACATATCCTTAGTATGTCTTAGATACTTAAGGATAACCTTAACAAAAAACCAATGTTGTTCACCTAGATCTTCTTGATATCTTCCGAACATGGTCAATATAGAGGTAACATCAATCCTAGTACACAACATAACATACATGATTAATCTTATCATTTAAGCGTATAGCATCTTACTCATTCACTCTCTATCCTATTGTGTATGAGGACATATTTTCTTAGAAATATGTATACCATGTGACACTAGAACCAATACCTTATTGGTTTTTTATATATTAAATACCTTTAGTATCTGGTCAATATATGGACTTTTAATTAGTCTAATTAGACTCTTGGATCTATCATGAATGTTATTTATCCCTATAATATAGGCTACTTCACCTAAGTTCTTCATGGATAAACACTTTTTCATCCATTCATTAACTTACTGTAAGACTGGTATATCATTTCTAATAAGTAATATATCATCAACATATACTACTAGGATAATAACTACATTCCCACTAAACCACTTGTAAGCACATGATTCACATTCATCATTAGTGAAACTAAATTAATTTATAGCTTTATTAAATTGAATATTCCATGATCTAGATTATTGATTCAATCTATAAATGGATCTCAACAATTTACACACCCTTTTGGAATTAACTAGAGTCAAAAACCCATATGGTTTTGTTATATAGACATCTTTCCAAAAATACCCATTTAGGAATGAAATTTTTTCATCCATATTATAAATCTCATAATAATGGAAATATTTTTTTAGCAAGTATAATTATAATGGATTTAAACATGGATAATAGAGAAAAGGTTTTAACATAGTCAATTCCTTGATGTTTTTTAAACCTTTTAGCCACTAGTTGTGCTTTATAGGTATTCAATTTACCTTATATGTTCTATTTTATCTTGAATACTCATTTTCACCCAATGGGAATTACATTAACTGGTGGATGAACCAGAACCTAAACTTGGTTTTGATATATGGAATCTATATTATAATTCATTTCTTCTTTCCATTTTCACCTTTTTATCTCTCTATTACCTCCTTATAGGATAACATATCATCATTGTCAATAAAAAATGATTCAACATCATCAAAGACTAAAAAAATATATTTTTATGGTTCTCTAACCTATATGGTGATCCTATATAGTTTTTTTATTATAGGAAAAACATCTAATATAGGGAATTGTGGATTTTTTTCCTGTACTAACTCTTGTGTATCTTAAACATAAACTTCATCGAAGTCAATCTCACTCCCATCATCCTTCTTGAGGATGTTCTTCCTCTTAAGAAAAATGGCTTATCTTGTGACAACCACCTTTTTGTCTGAGGGGTTGTATAGATAGTACCCCCATGTTTCTTTGGGATATCCTATATATATAAACTTCATGCCTCATGGGGATAGTTTATTTCCTAAGTGGTTCTTAATAAATGTATCACATCCCCATGCATTATAATGTGACAAAATTTTTTCTTTACACTTTAAAACTAAAAGGGAATTTCATTTTCCACTTTTATTGGTACTCAATTTATTATATATGATGTAGTGTATAACTAATACCCCTAAAAATATATTAAAAGATCTATGAGACTCATAATTCACCTTACCATGTCTAATAGGGTACAAATCCTCCTTTTAATAACACCATTATACTATAGTGTATAAGGTGGAGTGAGTTGAGATAGAATATCATAATCTTCTATAGTCAAAGTATCAAGTTATGATCCATTGGCTACTCAAAGATCCACCTCTCATCGGGAAATATTCTTAAATCTACTTGATTTTTTCATTTAGATATAGATGTGTGAACCCAAATTTGTATCTAATTCCCAATGTGTGTATATATAAATACTTTAGTCAATAAAGAACACACTTGAAGCTTCCCACTACTTCTTCAACTGAGTTCAGTTCTTCTTCCAGTAGAATAGCCTTCCACATATAAAACATACTGTGTTTTGTTCCTTTGCTTCCCACTGAATCTTCTTATTCTTGGAAGAATAGTTCTCAAGAGCCTTAGACTTGGGATAATTCTTAAGTATTGGTCCCTTAGAATTTCTCTTCATTTTCTTATTCATCACAAGGACTAGAGGTTTTTCATGCCCCATGTCCTTTTTAATTGGTGAATTAAAGTAAGAATTTCTAAAAGAGTCTTATCATTATTTCTCATGTTATAATTCACAATGAAATTGGAGAAGCCTTTAGGTAGTGGAGATATAATGAAATATAAGTGTATCTCACCAAGTATCTTAAATCCTAAAATGTATAATCACTCTTTTTATCTAATAATATTAATTACATGATGCATAGATAGCACCTAATCTCCAAGATTGCATGTGAATAGTGTATTGGTGATCTCATATCTCTCTTTTCATGGTTTCTCCTAATAAAGTTCACAAAGGTGATACATGATGATATATGCATCCATATATTTTTATTACTTTTAAAAATCACTGGACATGGAGGATAACATGAAACATTGTATATCCATGGAACCATCCACATGTTTTAGGTAGAGATATACTTCTTCCTTACTAACCTCTTTAATAATAAACTAGGAAGTGGGGTTTCCAGCATGAATAATTTCCATTCATGGAAGAGTATAATGTGTATGAGCCTATATCATTCTTGGAAATTAGAGTTAGTTGTCACGACCCATCCCCCGGGGCCCTTGCTGTGACTACCCCAAGATCACCTTCCATAGGATAGGGGCTGAAGACTAGCACCGAAGGCATATTCCCCAAAACTGGTAAGGCATTGACTTTATAACCTATAAACACACGCAACCAAGCACACAACAAGATACGAAATCAAGAAAACTATATATTAAATAATGCGAGTACAGTAAGAAAAAGGGGACAAAATACAATCCAAATTGGAAAGTACAAGAAACTGAAAGTATAAGTAAACTGGAGAAAAAAGGAAGAAAGCTGCTGGGTTGTCCTCTGAGGTTCCTACCTGAAGGGTAGGTACAGATCACCTTCTCAGCACTCCACGTCCGTCCGCCTCCTCCGTGTACCGACTCATTTTATGGTCCACCTCCGGGCATCGTCCAGTCCTGGTACCCTTAGTCTCGATCAACTCTGTCTGTTGTCTGCACCAAACACAACAAGGTGCGGGCATAGCCCATACAGGGGTGAGTAAAACAATACTTAGTAGGGACCCAAGACCCTCAAGATCTCACAAAATCCACAAAGGATAAATCTCAAAGCATGAAGTCAAATGTCAACCCTATTTAGGTATATTCCCATACATATACCTAAGTTATCAAGTATACCCATATCAATCATGATGAAACATAAGGTCCAACCCAAAATCCCAAAGCTCAAATATTCCACAAAGGAAGGAAAACCACAAAGGCAAGTACCACACAGGTACACCACATAGAAGAATACCACCAAGGTATTACCATGAAGGAAAGTACCACACAGGTATGAACTCAGCTCACACTATGTATAACTTAGGTACGGTAGTAGAGATGATTATTTATAGCTACTAATCATCTTACTCTATTAAGAGGATATGCTGCTGACCTACACAGAATCTCTAGGAGCTGACCCACACAGGATCGCTAGGAGCTGACCCACACTGGATCTCCAGGAGATGACCCACCCAGGATCGCTAGGAGCTGACCCACATAGTATCTTTATGAGATGACCCACACAGGATCTCTAGGAGCTGACCCACAATAGATCACGAGGATCTGATCCACATAGGATCGCTAGGAGCTGACCCACAGAGGATCGCTAAGATATGACCCACACTGGATCACTAGGAGATGACCTACACATGATCGCTAGGATCTGACCCACAGAGGATCGCTAGGAGCTGACCCACATAGGATCACTAGGAGATGACCCACGAAGGTTCGCTAAGAGCTGACCCACATAGGATCTCTAGTCAGTATTCTCATCACAACCAGCTACTAGGTTCCCACACTAGGTTTTCTCATCTTTGGGAGAGTCCTCTCCTCAAGCCACTAGTCAATACTATAACTGCCATGAAGAAGTGTCTCAAAGTACTACCACGTCATAGGGGTCTCAATGCAACAGACGGTGCGTCAATCAGACGCCCGGTCTGTGAGTTATTAGCCTTTAAGTCCCGAGGGCCTGGTCAGATTCATGCTTGATCCAACCCGACCATTCCCCATCCTTATCCAAAACTTCAGTGGGGTATACCAAAAGGACTGTCTCAATCCAAGGTTTCCGGTTCCATAGACGGTTCGTCATTTTGACACCGTATGAGGGAGATATGTCGAATACAAGATCTTACAATAATAATAATAATAATAATAATAATAATAATAATAATATTGGGTGTTTCATGGAACCGAGCCACGAACAAAAATTTAATATTAAAAATTAGACTTAAATCGACCGTCTTAATGTCAGGATCACATTGCCACTTACGGTAAGTCATTCAGATGTCGTACGCAGGAGTTATGGATGGTCGAAGATTTAATAATAATAATAATATATTATTATTTGAGAGTTTCGGGTACCTGATCTAAAAACCCAAAAAAGACATCCAAAATAAGAATCATAATTTACATCTCAAAGTTAGGGTCGTACTGCCGCTGACAGCTCGTGAAACTGAGGTCACACGAAGAAGTTACGTTCAAAACACGGTTTTCCCAACAAAAATTAAAATAATAATATTTTTATATTATTATTAATATATTTTTTAAACCATCCATGTATTACATTGTATCTCCCTTTTTTTCAAGTTGAGCACACATCCCTCTTAATTGGCACCTTATATTCATTTTTAATATATCTATCAAAATATTTAAGTTTCTCTCTCCAATCTAATTCCATCTTCATTCACAATTTTTCCTTCTTCCACATGGCCAAACCGCCACCAACACCTTCGGATACCTAAGCCACGATCCCTCTAGAATGTCGCACCACCTGGATGCTACCTCTCGGATATCCTTCGCCACTGTACGTTGCATCGTCTACCTCACCTGGAGCCGCGCCCTGAACACATACTAGAAATCACACCTCCACGTTGCACCTTCCGTGGGCCGCCGCATCTTCGTTCTAAACTCAAAAAAATATAATGATCACATATTCGCGATCCTCGGGTCAAGGGCTCTGTGTTCATATGTCATGCTCAACAAAATATTGTGTTTCTAGCGCCAATAAATATTTGGCCACCTCCTTCTACGAGCCATTGCGGCTTCGTTCCAAGACCGAAAAATTAAACGATCATATATTTGCGATCCTTGCATCGAGGGATTCACGTTCATATATTGTGCTCATAAAAACTCTATGTTTCCAGCACCAGTAAATATTAGGTGTTGAAGAACGCATGGAGAACGCGCGAAGAATAAAAAGAAAGAGGAGCATGGTTTATGTGCGGGATGATGGCCATGTTCGTTTGACCATCGTCATTGTGAATTTAGGATATGAAGAATCAATAAAAAAAATTCAAACATATATAAAAAACCCTACCTCAATTGTCTGTTGGAGGTGGTGTGAGGAAGAAGATGAAGTTGATGAGATGGTGACGTCGGCGTTCATTGTTCCTGCAAGATGTTTCCGATCCGGGCTCAAGCGTCATACTCGTTCTCCAATTCTGGAGGATGCTCTTCGTTGTAGTGGATGTTATTTGTTGAGGAATCTCCTTCCAAGTTCTCCAGAGCTCTCCCTTTTGCCAACAATCCTCAAACCAAATGGTGAAGTGCCAAATAAGTTTATTAAATAAACTAATTGAGTTGGCACATCAATGGGAGGAAAACCAAGAGTTATCTCTCATTAAAGGGGGATTTAAAGGGTTGGGTGGTCCCCACCTTTGAATTTAAATTGTATTTTTTAGTTCAGGTGGTCCCCACCACTAAACATCAAATGGGAGGTTTTAAAAATAAAATAAAAGTTGTTATTTATTTTATTTTTATTCTTTTAACTCTCCCATGAAATTCACGAAAACCAACATTCACCCTCGACCTACTGTGGTCAAGGTGAAGGTCTCCTTAAGAGAATATCGGTGCTGCAAGTTCAACGGTGCCATCAGATTTCAATTCCGAGCACTGGTTCAAAAGTTATATAACGCTGCTCACATGTTTACTGAACGTACTCAAAAAAAAGTTTGGAAAAATTATAACAGTCACCCTTGACCCGCACCGGTTGAGGTTAGGTTCTACCTAAGTGAAACACACCCCAAAGAACCCAACAATACTCTCAGATTTCAAATCTTAGTTACCATTTAAAATTTATGGATTTTATAATGAAATAATTGTCACTTAATTATTTTATTTACGGCCAAAAACTAACTTTCAATGGTGGCCCGCACTGGCCAAAGTTAGTATCTTCTTAAATAAATAATTCCCTCATGAGTATAGCGGTGGTCTTAGATTTTCAATCCGAGCTACCATTTGTGTGTTATAAGCATTTGAAAAATAAAATAATTTATTTAATTATTTTATTTGCGGTTATGCCATTTTTGGGTTTTCTCACAGGAGGCCCGCACCGACTAAACTTAAGTCACTCCTAGGGTAAACCTTCCATCCTGAACGCAACGGTGCCCTCAGATTTCTGATCTGAGTTACTGTTTAAGAGTTATTACACTTTTTCAGGAAAACTGCTTATGAGCACTAATTAAAACCCAACCAAACTTTGATGGATCATTCCAGGAACTCAGGGCCTCAGAATTGCATGCTATCATATTTCACGGTCTCTAAATAATTCCATATAATTAAAAAAAATTATATGGAATTTAAAGGACATTAAATTTAAATTATACGGAATTTTCATGACATTACATTAGTGATAAGTTTATCCTTATTTAGTATTAATTAATTTTTTTTATTTGAAGTCATGAGACTTTCCATTTCTATAATAATTAAGAGAATAATTTGAGTACATTATCTAGATTATAAAAATTAGCTAAATAAATTTTAAATTTATTAATCTTCCATTATTTTTCCAAAAACTAATATCCCTCACAATTAGTTTAGTAATATCCTATCACATAGATATTATAGTGTCAATTATCCATATCCCCCTTCTTGTTACCCATACATGGGACTAACAAGTTATTTGAAGGGTTTTAAGTAGGTATAACTTTACAACTACATTAACTCATAGTTCCTTGATTGGTTGAGTGGACTCTCCAATATTAAAATCTTGGATTAGGGTTTCCTCCAACCTTGCCACTCAGTTATAGTAAGTCTGACTTTGGTAGTCAACCCTTGATGTGAACTATGTTTAAGTCAACCCAAAACCTAAGATAAAATTCCCTGATAATTGAATGCACATCAACTTGGGAGGTTCAAGCACATTGAACCATTGGTTTGATTTTAACTTAAGTAATAAAAGGATATACCAACTTAATATTTAATTTGAAGGATTTTTTCTTTATATATAAATAGCCCATTTTATCTTTATTACATGCTTGTTAATATTTATTGGATTTAATTAAGTGATTAACCATGTCTTAATAAAATTATACATAATATAATTATTTAATTACATCTTATATGTTTTGTTAATTCATTTATTTAATGTTAATTACATCCATTATAATAAATAACTAACCATGAAACTAATATAAATAAATAAATAAAGTGGTATGATCGCAAGATTTATCAAATAGTTAGTTCATCTAGATGATGATAAAATAACTCTAACCCTAGTGGAATAACTCCTTGAACCCACATTGGATCGAGCAGCTACACTCCACCTGTGATCATTTGAACCACCTGAATTGGTTTCATCCCAACTCCAAATTTGAATTTCCACCACTTGGCTAAAAGCTCTATCTATTACATAAGCTTTCCTCACACACAGGTGAAGTAAAACAAATGATTGGTTTAGTGGATTTATATAAAATAAACTACATGCACACGAACTCTTACATAATGAGAGGAGGAGATAACACACATGAAATCAATTTAATATAATAATAATAATAATAAATTAAAATAAATAAATTGCACACATAGGTATGGTCTATGCTCACGATCACCTATACATAAACAAAGAATATACATTTATGATCTTAATAGTAATTACTTCAATTAATTATTTAATTAATATAAATTCTTTGAATTTGTCCAATTAATTATCTAATTAATTAATTAATTAAATTGATATTAATTATATCTAAATCTTTCTAAAATTTCAACCACCTATAATTTTAAAAAAATTAAATAAATAAATTTTATTTATAATTAACAAAGTACACAATTTTACTTGAAGGAAACAACATGTAATTGTCTAAACTACTCAGCGTGGTCATTTTATTATATATTCACATGGAATCCAACATACATTTCATGGTCTGTAATTACAAGTGTGATTTTTTTAATAATTGAACCATGATCATATGTAAATTACACAGAATGTAATGTTATTAATACCCATAGATTACACTATAAGTAAAGACCATGCAAAAATTATAGTTCAAAATTTAACATGGAAATTATTTTAATATATAATTAATAATCTAATCCCATGGTGTGTACTGTCAAATAAATGACCCAAAAAACACATGTAAATTGGTTTAATTATGTTAATTTTTTTTTCTATTTGTGTTAAATTAATTAAAAATGATACAACATGTTACATGATGTGAACTCGAGCCACACGTTGTGTATCCACGTTTCCCCATGTCAGTGACACACTCCATGGGGCTAGGTGTTTTTATTGGCCGCAAATGTGTATGAGGTATATTTAATGAAGTCTAAATACTATGTAACCTTAAAGTTACATAATTTGTTAGTCTATGTGTCTTGTATTAAATAAAAACACGACTTCGACCTCCAATGTTTTTTTCTAAGAAAACACATGGACTACATAGCATGTAAGCGAGTTACATGGAGTATAGTCCAGAAAAATATATGCCATATTGGTTTGGTCAATACACTGTGTTCATTAAGTGAATTCCACATGTAGTTAATGCACGAAAACCTTCTTTTAAAGTGATTCATAATGGTGTATTGAACACACGTATACAACATATACCTTGGGGCTATACATTGTGTACTTTTTTGTTATCTAGCCAAAACCCTCGACAACTCCTAATGAATTATTCAGAGGATCTTCATGCTAATTTAACATTTTTTAGTTATAAGAGTGAAAATTAATAAGGAAGGATAATAAATATATTTTCAGAATTAAATAATGAATAATCTTGAAATAAAAATAATAACCAATGAATATGATCAATCAATGATTAATAAATAAATATAAATTAATTGTGTGATTGCTCTAATACCACTTGAAGGTTCTATGAGTAGTGGAAGCACCTATTGGGAATGAAAAACTTGTCTTTTTTATCATAATAAATGAACAATCAGAGATGTACATGATTAATAGAAACATGAATAATAGAATAAAATAAAACATTAACTGACTTAGAAACACTCAAATCAGAAGGAATGATCATAAAATATATTTTTTAATTAATTTATAGATAGATTTAGAATTACCATGTCTTGTAATTAATTAATTATTGATTATTTTTTGACTACTCTCAACATACCATCTTTTCATCATTGTATCAAAGGGAATAATTTCTCTAGTAGTGGTCTAAACATACTCTAAAATATCAGGACATCACCGTAGAATTGTCGGGTACTAGCATGATCGATTCTGATTATTTTCATCATTTATAGTTCATTGTAGGAAGACTCTATTCAAGGATAAATAATTCTTAAGGATCTATTAAAATATTTAGAGGTTGGAGGAGGATTGAATCTCTTGTTCTTGAGTTCATTCTTGATAGGATTCTCTCTAAGGCTTGAGATAATTCTCTCTAGGTTTGTTGTGAACAATAAGCATCTATATAACACCCCATGATTTTGAAAACAAATATTGAATGCATTTTATAATCTATCCATTAAACACAACTTTACCTCTACTATGTTTGGATTTTCGAATAACGTTCATCTAGAGTTGTGACCAATAAGTCATTTAGAGTCTGACAGAACAAACTTGTTTTTTTGGTGAATAGTAACATACCCTTATGAATAGTAATATGAATAGTAATATTACCCTTATGAATAGTAAATAATAATAATATTTTATTTTCTTAAGGAAATAAGATAATGAGATCTTAATTAATTTTTCAATGTGAAATAAAACTAATTGCACCTTAAAATTGATATTTTTCGAATTAACTATGACTTTATTTAAAAATTAAATTAATAATATTTAGAAAATAAATTTTGAAAACTGGAGTTCATTTTTGAATTCTACACGTCGAAAAATGGTAGGGGTAAATTTTTGGGATTTTTCTGAAATACTAGAATTTTTTATGAATAGTGAAATACGATAAAATACCGTACATACAAATTATCAGTTAAATACACTATTCATGACATCACAAGGGATGAAAGACCACCTGGTTCAAACTCAAATGCACTTATTACTATTAGGGATCACATGAAATAATACTATTGGTTGTCTTGAGGGAAATAATAAAATAATGAATTAAATATTCAAAAATTACCCCTCTCCTCCAATATAAAAACCCCTCACCACTCCCTCTTCTCTTCACTCCTCTAAGCCTTGAAGCTCCTCAAAGTTCTGACTAAATACCCTAATCACTCCCCACGACCAGGAAGCTCTTGTTCTTTCCAAAAGACCTAAATCCCTTAACTTAAGGAGGTTCTCGAGGAAGTTATTTCAAGAGGTAAAACACCTTTCTTTTTCTTTGAGTTTCATTTGAATTTATCTTATTTTGATATCCTCTCCTCACCTACTCTATCGAAATGATCATGATAAATCTAGTATCATATATATACTATAATTATATCATTTTAATGTAAGAACCATCATAAATATTCTTACTTCCTCCTTTTTTTTATAAACAAAGTCAACGTCCATGAGGTTCCAATTTATAGCCTTCATGGATGATGAAGTTTTGTTCTTCAATTTCTTCTTCATTACTGGTCATGAAACCATATTTATGGTTTAACCAGACTATAATATATTAATTAAAACCTAGTTAATATTCAGGAATCAGTATATGTACATATTATTAATTTATGTGACAAAACTAGTTCATAATAATCCAAATACCGCCAAATAATCGAAGTGACTGTCATCTAACGATTCATCCTCATTCCATGTAACCAAATGATATAAGTGGCCATTAATAATTATTAATGTTCATAAATAATATTTAATTTCAATTATGGATATTTACAACTATTCCACATGAACTTCATTACTTAAAAACAAGTGAACCAATTATGAAAATCAAGAAAACAAACACTCCAGAATGACAGAATTCAATATATTAACTTATAAATAATAACATAAATGAACTAAAAAGAATTATGATAAACTAAATACATGTCTATTAGGTTCTTAAATAAGTTATTGATATGTATAATTTCATATTCCAGGACCTTAAGTTCAAGAGGGGAACACAT
Organism: Viscum album; assembly: GCA_963277665.1. Classification (NCBI taxonomy): domain Eukaryota; kingdom Viridiplantae; phylum Streptophyta; class Magnoliopsida; order Santalales; family Viscaceae; genus Viscum; species Viscum album. The sequence goes on from OY728128.1 coordinate 1,645,034,665, forward strand.
TCGGATTTAAGGTAAGGGTTTTTTCCACCCGAACTTCCATTTCCATTCGGGTTATTTTCATTGTCTAAATTACCTCAATGAAATTATTATATATTATTATATACTCATTATAAATTCTATTTGAGTGTTCTATATATGTACACAAACCAGAATCCTTCTTTATTTTATGGTTAGTTACATTCTTAAAAAGGATCTTTCAAATTGTTTCCGAAATACAAGCCCGATTCAAGAGAATATCTCAATTTATTACCTATTTTCAAGGGAAATATCTAATCTGTTTTTGGAAACCATTATATCTATAAAATCAATAATTTTGTTATGAAAATAATATCTTACTTCAATTCTGGTTTTATATAAATATTTTTCCAAAAGAACTCTTCTTTTCAAAGTAAAAGAGTATTTATTTCAAGAATTACTCGAAGATTTAATAAGAGTATCTTCCTCTATTTCAACACACTTGTTAATTCTTATATATTATTGGGATTAGTATTCCATATTATCATCTACCATATTCAGTTTAATGGTTTATTATTATTTTGGCTATTGATGTGCTATCTTTAAACCATTCATCAGTTTACTTCGAATGGTTAGTGTTTTGGCTTAATGTTCGGGGAAAGATATTTACATTTAATATATTAATGTGTATGTTGTTTATGTTTATCCCTGTTAATATGAGGAATGCATTGGACATAGTAAGTGTTGTGTGGGTCCCTCTATATCCCCTTGGTGTATCGGTAGGTCTCATGAGACAAACTAGAGTCTTGGCACAAGACCTTGAAAAAATGATTATTTATGGTCTTGGCACGAGGCCTTGACGGTATAGATATTTTTTCCCGCATTATGCATTCCCTCACTATGAATATATTATTGATGATTCATGTGGTCATTCGACTAGTAGAATACCCATGATTATGCTATGTTATGGAAATATTTACTCAGCTCATATTTCCCATATAATATGTTCAAGTTTATTTCTAAAGGCATGTGTTTTCAATTATTTACCATGTCTAATGTTTATGTTATCTTTTACTGTATTGATTACCCTTATTGAGCATTTGAGATCACCCCTTTATTATGTTTCATTTTCTCAGGGCAAGAATAATTCTATTATGAATGACATGATGAAATAACCTAGGAGTTATGGAAGTTGTCTAAGGAGTTTCTATGTTGTTTTTCATTTCAAGTTGTAATGATGAACTTATGTATGTATCTTGTTTCCAATAATACTAAACTACTCGGTCCTTTGAGATACTTAATCCTTGTTTGTATGCCAATGTAACCAATAAGGCACTAGCTCCGGGTAACTAGGGTCTGGTCTTTACAGTTGGTATCAGAGGATGTTTAGTAGAATACTTGGAAACTAGATTTAGAAAACGTAGAATTAGGGAAGAGTCCCTAAGTTAGTCTTTGAGAATATACATACAATAACGTCCTGGTATTTTGGTAAGGAATATATTATGTGGATATTTTAAGAAATGCATCCCTGTCTAGATAAGAGCAGGTAAAGGATGCTCTGGCACAAATGTATCTAGGGGTAAAACCCGAAAACACCGCTTTGAGCTAGACTCGAATGGGAACTGGTGCACGACAATGGGCCTTGCTGCACTCTTGGTTACGACACTCCCGGGGGATATGCTTAGGATAATTCAAATTTTCTTTACAAGACATTATGAAGGATATAAATGTAAAATTTTACTCAAAGAAACCATTTTTGAATATGGGATTAGCCATGTGTAGGATCTCAATTTTTGCTAAGTATTTTGTTAAGTTAAGATTATACATTATGATTTATAACCTAATCTAGTGTATGCCATTATCTAGAGATGGTTCCAAGTGGAAGGAATGGAAACCACATGAACGCACGTGTTCCCTGTAGGGATTTACCTCTGATGTAAGATAATGATGTTGGATCTGGTGCTGAGCTACTCATAACTATATTGGGACAACTTACTCAGGTTATGAATAATAACCTTAATCATATGGAGAATCCAGATCCACCACGTGGAGGAGCTATGTTAGATCGATTTATGTGATAACAACCTCCATCATTCAATGGGACTACAAACCCATTTGTAAGAGAGCAGTGGATATGTTCCCTTGAGAAGATATTTCTCGCTTTGGGATGTAACAAAAGAGAGAAGGTTGTCATGGATATTTATCGTCTAATGGGTGATGCGGATCAGTGGTGGTCCTTAGTCCAAAATACGAAGGAGGAGGAAGAACTAGAAGATATGGAATGGAGGGATTTTAAGGAAATATTCTTAGAAAAGTATTTCCCTCGTGAACAACGAGCAGATATGGAGAGGAAATTCTTGAATCTAAGGCAGAAGGAGGATGAAAATGTTTCCAAGTATGAAGACAACTTTACAAGGATGGAAAGGCATGCTGTAGACTACATACATAATCCAAGGAGAAAAATTGATCGATTCTTTGATGGTTTAAAACCACTCCTCCAAAGGGCTCTTGTCTCCCAAAGATTTGAATCATATGAAGATATAGTCTCAAGTGCTATCAAGACAGAAAATGAATTCTATAAGTCTTATGACTTTAAAGGAAAGCAAGAGAAGAAGAGGGAATCTGAAAACTATGGGAAAGGAAATAAGGAAATGGGGAAGAAGGGAAGAGTTGAATTTCCATCATGCAGTAATTGTGGGAAGAAATACCCTGGAACTTGTTTGAAGGGAATGAGAGTCTGTTACAAGTGCAGAGAAAAAGGCCACCTATCTCGGGACTATAAGGGGAAGAAAGAAGCTACCAATGTTATGTGCTACAATTGCAGGGATATGGGACATTATTCACATGAATGTCCTTAGCATCAGGGAAATGTTCCCTAAAGAAGGCCAAGGGAGAAAGGCCAAGCTTATGCGGTTACAACTGCGGAGGTTGAAGTTCCTAACGAAGTGGTGGTAGGTACATTGATTGTTTCATCCAACTTATCCAATACTTTATTTGATTCTAGATCGTCACATTCATTTATATCTTCTCAATTTTCCAAGAAAATTAGATATGTCCAATTTGATTTAATAAAGGACTTATCAGTCAAAACTTCTAGTGGATGTATCATTGCAACAAAGGCGTGTCAATTAGTCCCCCTCATAACACATAAACGCGCTTTAGTTTCTAACCTTATCATCATACCAATTTTTGACTATGATATAATTCTCGGTATATATTGGCTCTCAAATTATGATGCGAATATATATTACAAGAAGAAGGAAGTTAAAATTTTCAAGAATGGGGTAGAAACCCTTATTTTTAGAGCAAAAACCTCACCATGTGATTCTCATCTAGAACCACCCCCAGTAGCTCTACTGAATTCAGTTATCGGGGAGGAAGGGAATCAAATAAATATGGGTGAGGAGAAGAATGTACAGATAGAATATGTACCTGTTGTGCAAGAATATATTGATGTCTTTACAGAGGATTTACGTGGACATCCTCTAGAGCGGGAAATTGAGTTTTCCATTGACTTAATTCCTATTTCAAGGCCCATATCAAAGACTCCTTATAGAATTTCCACTGTGGAGTTAGTGGAGCTAAAGAAAAAACTAGAGGAATTGAGTGATAAAGGATTTATTCGCCCTAGCGTTTCTCCATGGGGAGCCCCTGTTCTTTTTTTAAGAAGAAAGATGGGTCTATGAGGTTGTGAATAGATTACAGGGAAATCAATGCTATTAAAATAAATAATAAGTATCCTCTTCTACGAATTGATTATTTATTCAATCAACTTCATGGAGCCCAATATTTTTCGAAGATTGATCTTCGATATGGATATCATCAGTTACTTGTGAGGAAAGAAGACATTCCAAAAACAACATTCTGAACTAGGTACATGCATTACAAGTTTATAGTAATGCCTTTTGGACTAACTAATGCACCATCTGTTTTTATGGATTTGATGAATAGAGTTTTCAAGGAATATCTTGATGACTTTGTGGTGGTGTTTATTGATGATATCCTGGTGTACTCTAAAAGCTATGAAGAACATAAAAATCACTTGCGCACTATTCTAAAGACTCTGAGAAGAAATAAATTATAATCGAAGTTTAGAAAGTGTAATTTTTGGCTCCAATCAGTTTCCTTTCTAGGACACATTGTTTCTAAGGATGGAATATCTGTAGATACTATGAAGATAAAGGCTGTGCAAGAACGGCCTACTCCAACGAACGTAACTGAGGTACATAGTTTTATTGGTTTAGCAGGTTATTATCGGAGTTTCATTCATAACTTTGCTCGTTTAGCTAACCCAATGACCAATCTCACATGAAAAGGGGTTAAGTTCGTATGGACAAAGGAATGCGAAGAATGTTTTGAATAATTGAAGAGGAGTTTAGTGAACGCTTTGATCCTAACCCTACCATCGGGGAATGATGGGTTTTTTATCTAGAGCGATGAATCAAAGAAAGGACTTGGTTGTGTCCTTATGCAGAATGGTCAAGTGATTGCTTATGCATATAGACAGCTAAAAATTCATGAACAAAACTACCCAACTCATTATCTTGAGTTACCAGCAGTAATCTTTGCTTTGAAGATTTGGAGACATTACCTCTATGGAGAAAAATGTGAGATATATATAGATAATAAGAGTTTGAAATATATATTATCACAGAAATAACTAAACATGAGACAAAGGAGATGGATTGAGATACTCAAGGACTATGATTTCTCAATACACTACCACCCGGGGAAGGCAAATAAGGTAGCAGATGCTTTGAGCAGAAAGGATCATGGAGTTCTGAACAAGATGAGAGTTGAAAGGGATCCTTTGTTCATGGATCTAGTAAAGATGGATATGGGAATTATCAAGGAAGGTAACACATTATTACTTTTTCAAATGGTTTCCTAACCTTCTTTACTGGTGAGGATAAAAAATTCTCAGGCTGATGATGAGGAGTTTCAAATGAAAATTAAAGCTATAAATGATGGGAAGTTGACTGACTTTTCATATGAAGGTGGCATTTTGAAATTCAGGAAGAGGCTTTGTGTTCCCGCTATTCCTAAGCTAAAGAGAGAACTATTGGATGATGCACATAGCTCTAATTTCTCTATACACCCTGGTATCACAAAGATGTATCGAGATCTCTGAAAAAACTTTTGGTGGGACAATATGAAAAGGGAGATAGCTGATTATACATCAAAGTGTTTGGTATGTAAACAAGTGAAGGCTGAGAGGAAAAAGTCTAAGGGGATGATGCAACCACTACCCATACCAACATGGAAGTGGGATAACATTACCATGGACTTTGTCACTGGACTTCCAAGGACATCCAAAGAAAACAATGTTATATGGGTCGTTGAGGATCATCTTACAAAGAGAACTCACTTTATCGCGATTCGAGAGGACTTCTCATTGGATCAACTTGAACAAATTTACATCAAAGAAGTGGTAAGGATGCATAGAGTACCACTATCTATTGTATCTGAACGTGACCCTAGATTCACCTCAACATTTTGGAAGAGTCTCCAACATGCACTAAGAACTAAACTGAACTTTAGTATGACCTATCATCCTCAAACTGATGGCCAATCTGAGAGAAATATTCAGACACTAGAAGACATGTTGAGAGCATGTTCTATGGAATTCAAAGGAGGATGAGACCAACATCTTCCACTGGTTGAATTCTCCTACAAAAACAGTTTCCACTCGAGCATCCGAATGGCACCATATGAAGCCCTTTATTGAAAAAGGTGTAGAACACCGGCGTGTTGGGATGAAGTCGGTGAGCGAAAACTGCTAGGACCTGAATTGGTTGAAGAAATGGCAGAGAAGGTGAAAACCATTCAGCAACATATCAAGGCAGCCCAAATTCGACAGAAGAGCTATGTGAATAACCGTTGAAGAGACCTTGAATTCAAAGTTGGAGACCTGGTATTTCTACGCATATCTCCATGGAAGAAGGTCATGAGGTTTGGGAAGAAAGGAAGCTAAGTCCCAGGTATATCACCCCCTTTGAGATCCTCAATCGATTCGGAGCTGTGGCCTATCGACTGGCACTTCCACCTACCATGTAGAAAGTACATGATGTCTTTCATGTATCCCTCTTAAGGAAGTACATACCAGACCCTTCACATGTACTCTCTTCAGAGGTGGTACAGTTGGAGGATGATATTTCCTATGAGGAGAAGCCAGTGAGAATCTTGGATCGTAGAGACAAAGTTCTATGCAACAAGACTACACATCTGGTCAAGGAACTATGGCTAAACCATAAGTACAAAGAGGCAACATGGGAACTGGAGGAAGCAATGAAGGAAAAGTACCCCCACCTGTTTTTGGCCTAGATTGTAAAATGAAACTTCGAGGACAAAATTTTTGTAAGTAGGGGAGAATTTAACACCCCATGATTTTGAAAATAAATATTGAATGCATTTTATAATCTAGTCATTAAACACAACTTTTCCTCTACTATGTTTGGATTTTCGAATAACATTCATCTAGAGTTGTGACCAGTAAGTCATTTAGAGTCTGATAGAAAAAACTTGTTTTTTGGTGAATAGTAACATACCCTTATGAATAGTAATATGACCCTTATGAATAGTAAATAATAATAATATTTTATTTTCTTAAGGCAATAAGATAATGAGATATTAATTAATTTTTCAATGTGAAATAAAACTAATTGCAACTTAAAATTGTTATTTTTTGAATTAACTATGACTTTATTTAAAAAATAAATTAATAATATTTAGAAAATTAATTTTGAAAAATGGAGTTCATTTTTGAATTCTACACGTTAAAAAATAGTAGGGGTAATTTTTTTGGATTTTTCTGAAATTCTATAATTTTTGATGAATAGTGAAATACGATAAAATATCGTATATACAAATTATCAGTTAAATACACTATTCATGACATTACAAGTGATTCAAGGCCACTTGGTTCGAACTCACATGCACTTATTACTATTAGGGGTCACATGAAACAATACTATTGGTTTTCTTGAGAGAAATAATAAAATAATGAATTAAATATTAAAAAATTACCCCTCTCCTCCACTATAAAAACCCCTCACCACTCCCTCTTCTCTTCACTCCTCTATGCCTTGAAGATCCTCAAAGTTCTGCCCAAATACCCTTCCCTAATCACTCCCCATGACTAGGAAGCTCTTGGTCTTTCCAAAAGACCTAAATCCCTTACCTTTAGGAGGTTCTCAAGGAAGTTATTTCAAGAGGTAAAGCACCTTTCTTTTTCTTTGAGTTTCATTTGAATTTATCTTATTTGTCTATCCTCTCCTCAACTCCTCTATCGAAATGATCATGATAACTCCAGTATCATCTATATACTGTAATTATATCTTGTGAATGGAATAACCATCATAAATATTCTTACTCCCTCCCTTTTATTTTTATAAACGAAGTCAACGTCCATGAGGTTCCAATTTATGGCCTTCGTGGACGATGAAGTTTGCTTCTTCAATTTCTTCTTTGTTACTGGTCATGAAACCATATTTATGGTTGAAACAGACTATAATATATTAATTACAACCTAGTTAATATTTAGTAACCAGTATATGTACATATTATTAATTCATGTGACAAAACTAGTTTATAATAATCCAAATACCGCCAAATAATCGAAGTGATTGTCATCTAACGATTCATCCTCATTCCATGTAACCAAATGATAGAAGTGGCCATTAAAAATTATGTATGTTCATAAATAATATGTAATTTCAATTATAAATATTTACAACCATTCCACATGAACTTCATTACTTAAAAACAAGTGAACCAATTATGAAAATCAAGAAAACAAACACTCCATAATGACGAAATTCAATATATTAACTTATAAATAATAACATAAATGAACTAAAAAGAATTATGATAAAATAAATATATTTCTATTAGGTTCTTAAATAAGTTATTTATATGTATAATTTCATATTCCAGGAACTTAAGTTTAAGAGGGGAACACATTCGGATTTAAGGTAAGGGTTTTTCCACCCAAACTTCCATATCCATTCGGGTTATTTTCATTGTCTAAATTACCTCAATGAAATTATTATGTATTATTATATACTAATTATAAATTCTATTTGAGTGTTCTATATATGTACACAAACCAGAATCCTTCTTTATTTTATGGTTAGTTACATTCTTAAAAAGGATCTTTCAAATTGTTTCCGAAATACAAGCCCGATTCAAGGGAATATCTCAATTTCTTACCTATTTTTAAGGGAAATATGTAATATATTTTTGGAAACAATTATATCTATAAAATCACTAATTTTTTTATGAAAATAATATCTTACTTCACTTATGGTTTTATACAAAGATTTTTCCAAAAGAACTCTTCTTTTCAAAGTAAAAGAGTATTTATTTCAAGAATTACTCGAATATTTAATAAGAGTATCTTCCTCTATTTCAACACGCTTGTTGATTCTTATGTATTATTGGGATTATTATTCCATATTATCATATAACATATTCATTTTAATGGTTTATGATTATTTTGGCTATTGATGTGCTCTCTTTAAACCATTCATCAATTTACTTCGAATGGTTAGTGTTTTGGCTTAATGTTCGGGGAAAACTATTTACATTTAATATATTAATGTGTATGTTATTTATGTTTATCCCCATTAATATGAGGAATGCATTGGACATAGTAAGTGTTGGGTGGGGCCCTCTATAGCCTCTCGGTGCATCGGGAGGTCTCATGAGACAAACTGCGGTCTTGGCACAAGGCGTTGACAAAATGATTATTTATGGTCTTGGCACGAGGCCTTGACGGTATATATATGTTGTCACGCATTATGCATTCCCTCACTATGAATATAGTATTCATGGTTTATGTGGTCATTTGACTAGTAGAATAACCTTGATTATGCTATGTTATGGAAATATTTACTCCGCTCATATTTCCCATATAATATGTTCAAGTTTATTTGTAAAGACATGTGTTTTCAATTATTTACAATGTATAATGTTTATGTTATCTTCCACTGTATTTCTTACCCTTACTGAGCATTTGAGCTCACTCCTTTATTATGTTTCATTTACTCAGGGCAAGAAGAATTCTATTATGAATGACATGCTGAAATAACCTAGGAGTTATGGAATTTTTCTAAGGAGTTTCTATGTTGTTTTTCATTTCAAGTTGTAATGATGAACTTATGTATGTATCTTGTTTCCAATAATACTAAACTACTCGGTCCTTTGGGATGCTTAATCCTTGTTTGTATGACAATGTAACCAATAAGGCACCGGATCCAGGTAACTGGGGTATGGTCTTTATAATCTAACCCTAGAAAGTGATATAATACAATCCCTTATTCATTAAAAACACTATGTATAATAACAATAATATAAATAAAATTATTATTTGATTTATCTTCTCAACACCTATGGATAAATAAATATCATTTTTCAAATAAATAAATTATTATTTATTTAAATGTTATTTAATACATAATTTCTAGCTGAACCCTTAAACTAAGTATGAAACCCTCCTCAATATTTATTAGGACTTAAATAATGACTATTTATTTATTAAATAAATATCACTATATTATTTATCAATAAATATAAAAATATTATGTTAACTAAATCTTACTGATATATATTTATTATTATTATCCCACATATTTATTTTTCTGAATAACTCATGATTAAATCTTGGTGATCAACCATTCCTAAATAATTATTAAACCAAAAAGAAGGAATAATATTTATTTTAAATTATGAAATTAAAATAGAACTTAAATTTGATTATGAATACACTTAGTGTGTGACCCTTTGGGCCTCTTTTTCAGTGGTATTAGGTAGAACAGTCTACAGTTAGATTCTAACAATACACCAAGGCACCCATAGAGAAACAAGTTAATGTCACAGTGATAAATAACCTCATATAAACACTTAATATGAAATATAATCCCTTTATCATGAAATCTATAATCAAGAAGGTTTCATAATAGTTTCATCTACCTATGTGCTCAATGTATCTTTATTTGACTTTGTAAAATTGAACCTACCCATGGAACACCATGAACATGGATTTATTTAGGATATTACATTCCCATCAAAGGGCTTGAGATATAAAACTCCATTGAGAATATAAGAGATAAATCATTTCTTACATTATTCATTAATTCAATACTAATCGTGATGTACCTAATGCATCTTACTTCATCGTGAACATATGTCATCATGATTTTCATCAATACATTAAAGAACTTGACTAATGATATCCATTAATAATAATATTAAATTCTAAGGATCAATACAAACATACATATATAAGAACATATAATGACACATATTAATATGGATTTCATAATAGAGGGTCATGCTCTTATAATCTCCTGCACTGGAAATTACCAAGGGCATACACCATGAAAAAGTGCATCAAAGTCCTATGATTGTCCACCCCTGATAGTCTGTATCATTTGTTCCCTATAAAATGATATAATCTAGATATAGAACATATATTTAAGAATACCATCATAGAACTTCTAGGACTTCATCATAGTGGGGGAATCTTATGAAATTTTAGTGTGAAAATTACTCTTAGGACAATATTATATTCAATGTTACATAGAAGAATAATCATGATGTGATAAGAAGTTTATTAATACTCAAAATAATAAATACAAACATTCATAAAGTACACAGAAGTTGGTTCTAGGGAACCAACTCCAACAATATAGTCATGTATTATTTATATGATACTCGGTATAAGTCATGATGAAATATGGGGTTTGGCTCACAAAATGGATATGATGTATGGGGTTATCATTTTTAATAGAAGTAATTTTAATAAAAAATCTTACTAAATTAATATAAAACACGATACTCATCGAATAATTTTTTTTTGTAGATAATTACATTTTCTTAAACTTAAGATCAATATTAAATAAGGAAACACTAAATGGTAGTATTTTTTTACTGGTACTAGAACTTGAGAATAATTCTCAAGAAATAAGGAAAATTAATTATGTTGGAAGAACCCCTTTATAAGTAACTGAACAATGAATACATTCTAAAAATGAAGTTAGAACCCATGATAAGCATCTAAAAAACTCATTGGAAGTCTCTACTCTCATACTTGTGACTATGGAAGCTAATTTTCAAAAGCAACATGAGAACATGGATGCTTATAAGATGATAGATAACCTGAAAAGGCTCTATAAAAAATAAGATATACATGGGAGGTGTAAGGTATATAAGGATATATTTCAGTGTAAAGTGGAAGAAGGAACCCCAGTCTTAACTCATGTACTCAATATGATTTGGTATGTCAATGACTTAGATAGACATGGTTTACCTCTTAGACTCTATATCACCACAAAATTTATTCTAAAATCACTTATAGAAAGGTTTTAATATTTTATTGTAAATTATTTAATAAAAGTTTACTTGATATCCTTAATATGTTTAGGATAGTTGAGAAGGACATAGAAGGTCTAGGATCAAGTTACATTATGATATCTTAGAAGGATAAGGGTAAAAATTTTGGCCATAAAGAGAATAAAAGAAGTCATGGAAAGTCTATAACACCCCCTAAACCAACAGAAAGGAAGTAAAATTATTTCATTGTAAAAAAATTAGCCATCAGAAAAAAAATATGGAATACTTGAAGGCTTATGAGAAACCACATGGGGAGTCCTCCTTAGGGATTAATATTATAGAGTTCAATTCTCATATGTTGAAGGGTATAAAATACAAACTATATGTTTTAAAAGTGTTTTAAATATACATGAGTTTATGTTTTAAGGAGGAGTTTAAGATAGGATATTGAAGTTTTCTTTAAAGTAAAAGAGAAATGAGTTATTTCATTGAGGACTTGGATATAAGGACCACTTCAAAATTGGATTAATTTTTAAAATTTGTTTATTGTTTGTCTCATTTTTCTCTTAAGAAGAGCTTTAAAAAAATTATTGTTTGAATAAATGAGATGAAGTTTTTGATATACATGGATTATGATTTATAAAACTTCTATAACCATCTTGAAAATGAGATAAGGATAAAAGGATAATTATCCAAGGTAAAGTGTTTATAAAAGAATAGAATAGAATATTATTACACCACTAACAATGGAATATTTTATAAATTCTTATTTTTAATAAATTTATAAACACATAGAATACCATATATGATATGGAAACAATATTTTATTTGTTAAATATTCATACTAAAAGAAAATAAGAGTTATTTCCAATACATAAAAATGATTTTTGTATCTTAGTATGATATTCTAAAAAGGATATAGTTTACATAATGACCTATCTTAGCACTAAAAATAGGATTTTCAGCGTAAAAAAGCAGCGATAATTGAATATACCATAAAAGTGCTCAACCTTTATCAGTTGTAAAAAAAAAACGTTGATAAAGGACCCCTTTATCAAAACTTTATTTTAGTGCTGATAAAGTCCCCCTTTATCAGTGTTTTTTGTTTGGCACTAATAAAGGAGACCTTAATCAGTGCGAAAAGAAAACACTGATAAAGGGGTCCTTTATCAACACTTTCTTTTAGTAGTGATAAAGGCCATGTAGCTTCTAAAAAACATGAAGCTATATAGTAGCCACATAATAAAACCAATTTTGAAAAATATAATCAAATTAAAATAAAAATATTACAAAAACCCAGATTGAAATAAAAATATAACATTTCACTAACATTTCAATTCAAAATTTACATACAAAATATTTTAATTGATGTGATATTTACAATTAATGAAAAAAATTAAAACCAATATAAAAAATCATAACTATTATAGTAGACATTCTATAATGATCAACCTCCGTACAAAAGTTTGTCCTTGTAATAAAACTAATGTTTATTTCAGTAAATATACATAAAAAAATAAAAGAATTATAATTTTAATGTTATATAATCCACATATGATAAATTATATTGTTAATTGATATATATATTAATGATAATATTAGTTATACTATTAATTATATTATTAATTATTATATTGTTAATTTTATATTAATTATTAATTATTAATTATAATAATAATTCATAATTATATTATGAATTATTCATTAAATTATTAATTAATAATATATATAAATTATATTTTCAATTACTAAATATATTAATGATATTATTAGTTATTAATTATCTTAATTACTTAAATATTTGTTAATGATTATATCATTAAACTAAAATGACATTTTATATTGAAATCACACACTTAGATTCATATCGATCACTTCATGTGTTGGATTGATGTGTGGTCAATTCCTACACACCAAAAATGAATTATGGATTATTATCCTAAAGTATCAAGACAATACAATATTTTTTACTTAGTTTTGACTATGTGATATGCATTGTAAACTAAAATGAAACTTTTATATTAAAAATATACACTTTGAGTCATATTGGCCATATCATGTGTTGGATTGTTGTGCAGTTGATTATTACATGAAAAAAATGAATTATGGATAATTTTCATAAAGTTTTAAGATAATATAAGCTAATTTACTCAGTTTTGGCTATGTGACATGTTTTTTACACTAAAATAAGACTTTTATATGAAAAAATGCACTTGGAGTCATATGAGAAATCGAGTCAACAACTAATGTGAGAAGAAATGCGATGACTACCCAAATGAGATGCCTAACCTGATGGGTGAAGCAATTGATAACAGCATGATTATACTTTATCAATTAACTCAAGTTTTGAACCAAAACTTGAATCAGGAGGAATTCCTGAATCACCCCAAGAAAGATAAAGTTTCAATTGAAACCTTTATGCACAAAGGCCTCTAACTTTTAGTGGATATTCTTATCCTTTAATCATGAAAAAATGGATTAAATCCATTTAAAAGATATTATTTGTCCTTCAATGATCTGAAAAATAGAAGTTTGTGATGACTATTTATCATATAGAAGTATAACTTGATCAATGGTGGATGTTAGTAAAAAACATGAAGCCTAGGGAGGAGATTGAAGTGATGGAGTGGAAGGAATTATAGAAAATGTTTTTTTATAAATATTTTCCTTGAAATCTCCAGTTTAAAATAGACATGGATTACCTAACCCATAAGAAAAGGGATGAAAAGTCCATTAGGGTGTACAAATAAAACTTCACAATACTTGAATGATATGCCTACAAAATTTTCATCTCCCCCAAAAGTAAATTTGACCACTTCTTTAGTAGGATAAATGTAATTCTATAAAAGGATTTTGAAATTTGAGACTTTGATAGATACGAGGAAATTTGAGACTTTTGAGCTGATGTTTCTTATTACCCCCTTCCCTTTCTCCATCTATAATAACATTCATTGGTTCAGACCCCTTTTTCATTAATTTTTAAAGGTTTAGCTTGAAAAAAATTGAAATAAATACCTCCTTGTTCACATGTACTCTTACAAGTTGTGACGACCATGAAATGAATGTCCCAATATCCTTTCCGAATGTATGAATATCATCGTCATCAAGTGGAATAGGTAGCTCTACATTTTTCTCATGAGCTAGAATAATCGTCACTTTCAGATGATCTTTCGGAAGTGGTCTATTATGCAGCTTGTCCTCTGGGATGTTGAACACCGTAGCTCTCGCTACAAGGTGATAAGTGGGTATTGAAAAATATAAATCACAGTCATTATCATCCTGTATAAGATTAGTACAGGAAAAGTATCAGTGTTTGTCTGATTCACATTTCATGGGAACAATTGTTAGAATATTGATTACCACGACTAAGATAGTTCTTTGAGGGGAATGGCTCACCTCAAAGTTGGTGGGGGGGGGGGGTGGGGAAAGATCTTCACACGTTGGTTGTTCCTCAGTTGTGTCTTATCCTTGATTCCCACCCATTAAAGTTTCTAGAAACTCTCCATACCATTGAAATCGTTCTTCAAGAGTTTCTAGTCTTTCGCTCATTTGTTTCATTTTTTCATCTCTATTATCCGTTTGTTTTTCTCATAATATAATCAGGGTGTCACCCCAAACCCCACACCTCTAACACGACAATATTTTTCTGGATGCTTCAAAGCCGTCAATAATAGGTTCGCATTCGCTACATGAGTAGCTGATTCTTGTGACTGTCAGATATAGAAAAATAACTAATTATTTTTATGTAATAGCAATTTAAAAAAAATATTTTTATTGTGTAATACTTACACATATTTCCCACACTTTTTGTGTGTTTTAATCTACTATATTCCCTTACTTATTCACACATTCCTCCTTCCATAGCACATGAAAATATTTCTGTAAATTTAAAATATGTACCATTTTCTTTTCTAGTGAAGCGTACCCCATCCTTGCTTTACAATAGGGGTATGTTGGTTTTGATGCACGTTCCTTATTTTTAGTACTGAGTTACTGTTTCATAAATGAAATAGTGACAATCAAAGTGATGAATACACATATCCTCAAATGACGTATTATCAGCCAAAATGTACCTGAAACTTCTCACCCCCACGACGACCAATAAATGAATCCCATGCTTCTTGGGATATCAGGTGAGCGTAAACAAGGGCTGGGTGTGGGTTTATTTTACCTTTGGAATCTTTCAGGTGACATTTTGTTAAAATAGTGTGAAAACCTCAATGACACCTTCGTACATGCCTTAGTATATAATTCTTGTGTGAATAATTTACTATAAATGTACTCTACAAGAGATTGAGAAGAGTAAGACACTGTTTCATTATTTTATTTGCTAGTAAATTAAAGAAATAACATCAAAATGTTACCGTAATTTCTTCCCAGATCACAGCCTTCAGTCCGAACACAACATGGTTCCATGAATCTATGTCAACTGGCATGCATTGATGAGTGACAATTCCAATGTAACTACTAAAAACAACCTTGTTGGGTTTCACAGGTTGGCCTCATGAATTCCATCCGACATCAAATTTGATGCCTTTGCTTTTTTTTTTCTTAAGAAATTTGGCTAACACCGTCAAACTACGACGCACCTGTGTTTTCTGCGACGTCGGTCCTTCATCCCTGACCATTTCATAAATATAAACATCATATATATGTTCATCTGAAATTATAGAAACACCATGTGCTGATGGTTGTTGGAAATCAAAACTAGAAGCAACAACAGGTTCAGAAACTTGTTGTTGCTCTGCACTGTGAGTAGTCGCAGCAGCAGCAGCAACAACAACAACAACAATGACAATAGCTTGAGATACTTGTTCATCCTCGAGGTTAGGAGCACCAGAACGTACAAAAGTCATTATCTGCAAAAGTGTTTGAAAAATTAATTTAGATTACATAAATTCAGTAATGATAAGATAATAATATGAGATAACAAAATCTATATTACAAAAAAATATAACCTATTTGTTGAACTCTCTTTCTTTTTTTCAAAGGTTGAAGGGATTTGACACCTCTATCGATTATCCAAATCCCTTCATTATGGTCTCCTCTAACATATAAAACATAATCTACATTGGGACCACTACGAAATGATTGTGACGTACTACTAAAAGTATCATCCTCAACTGAATTTTCATCGGACCCTTTAATAGTTTTGGACGATAACAGAACAATCGACCACTTTCAGTTTGTAGGATCTGGAATATAAAATACTTTTACCGCTTGTGATGCCATTATAAACTATTCGTCTTTGTACCCTTCTTTACTAAAATCAACTTTCACAAATCCCAATTCATCTATTTTAACACCACTATTGTTATCAACCCATTTGAATTAAAAAATTGGTAATTGTAATGTTGTATAATCCAACTCCCATATTTTTTTGATAATTCCAAAGTATGAAATATTTTCATAAATTGGATTTCTGTACTTACTACCAAAAACATGAATTGATTCAACCATAATTATAACTCCACTATTTTTCATGGTTCTATCTTCATCATGTTCATCTGTATAGAATGTATAACCATTAATTACATAACCATTGTAATATAATACATACACACTTGGTCCGACGGCTAGCCATCAGAGTCGTTTTGAAATTGAATTTAGATTTTCATCTAACTCCTTAAAAATATAGTCCTGAAACCATCCTATAAGCTGGTGATTATGTGTATTTGATATCCATTTTTCAGCCCTTGATGGATTCAACTGCCTAATAATTTCTTTTTGGGTTTCAATATATAGAGAAACCTCCCAACTGTTACAAAAAACATAAAGGTGGGCTTACTTCTGATCTGTAATATTGATTATCACAACATTTATTCCAGAAATTCCCTCACCCTCAATGCATCCAGTGTGATGAGATTTCGGGAGACCAATGCTTTCCACATCAGATAGGTATTCGGTACAGAATTCAATGGCTTCCTCAACAATATATCGCTCCACTATAAAACCCTCTGGTCGACTTTAATTTTTGACATACTCTTTCAAAATATTCATATAACATTCAACGAGGTACATCCATCTATAGTGCATAGGACCACAAAGTTGAATCTCTCTCACCAAGTGAAGCATAAAATGAACCATCATATCAAAGAATGTTGGCAGGAAGAACATTTATAATTCACATAATATGATGAAAATTTCTCTTTCCATAGTTGGCAATTTCACTGGGTATAAAACTTTGCTACATATAGATTTGAAAAAGAAACAAAGTTTGGTTAACGTATGACAAACATTCTTGGGAAAAATGCAACATACAGCTATAGGAATTAAATCTTTCATCAAAACATGGAAGTCATGTGATTTCAAACCTTTTAACTTCAAATCATTCATTGACACAATGTTCTTGATATTTGATAAATACCCCTCTAGAACCTTTACATCATTGAAGAAGTTTCAAAACTGATATCACTCCTCCCTAGAAAGAGTGTAAGCAGCTGGAGGAAGAAAAATTCAATTTTCACCCTTCACGGGAGCCAAATCTTCTCGTATTTCCATGTCAACCATGTCCAACATTTCCTTAATTATATAATTTGTTTTTCTAGGGGCATTTAGCAATTTTTCGATAACACTGTCACATAATTTTTTCCACATGCAACATATCAAGAAAATTTCTGGCATACAAAAAATTCCAGTATGGTAATTCAAAAAAAAAATTGATCTCTTTTTCCAACCGATTTTCGTAAGGTTTTTTTAAAATGGTTTACCAAAAACAGTGTTCACATCTTTTAATTTCTCAAACAGCTGATCACCTATTAGTGGAGATGGTGTTGTGCATTATTATGAACTTCCATTGAATGATATGTTCCAAGATTAGTACTTATGCCGATGAGGTAGAAATCTATGATGTCCTAGAAACATAGTTTTCGATGAATGTTTCAAGATAATTGATTCTATATCTTCTTTGCACATGTGACAACCTTGAGTTCCTTCAATGCTATAGCCTAAAAAATTTCCATAATAAGGGAATTCATTTATCATCCCATACAACATCTCTCTCAATGTGAAGTATTCACTTTTATAAGTATCATACAACATAACACCTGAATCCCACAATAACTTCAAATCCTCGATCAAAGGATACAAATAAACATCAATATTGTTACTTGATTGTTTTGGTCCTGATATAAGCATAGATAACATGATAAATTTATGCTTCATGCATAACCAGGGTGGAAAGTTATGATTTACCAACATAACAAGCCATGTACTATGAGTACTGGTTTGAAAACCAAAAGGATTCACTCCATCTATAGATAATGCAAGATGAAGGTTTCTCGACTCTTTTCCAAATTTAGGATACTCATGATCAATTATCTTCCATTGAGGAGAGTCATCTAGGTGACGTAGTTTCCCATATTTATTTCTTTTATCTGCATGCCATGACAATCATCTTACAATTTCTTCACTTCCATATAGACACCTAAACCTTGGAATGATTGGAAAGTAACATACAAATTTCGTAGGACTGGATTCATATTTCTTGTATCGAGAAGCACCACACTCTGGGCATTCTATAAGTGATTTTTTATCCTTCCGAAACAGTATATAGTGTTTCGGGCAGACATATATTCTTTCAGAAATCATACCCATCGAGCATAGCATTCGTTTAGCTTCATATGTCCGATTTGGGAGCTCATTATCTTCTGGGAGCATGTCATTCAAGAGAGAAAGTAGTTCCATAAAACTGACATCACTCCATCCATTGCCTGCTTTCAATTTATAAAACTTTATTACAACTGATAATGCTGTATATTTAGTGTAACTAGCATACAATGGCATCTTTTCACAACTCTTTAACTTCTCAATAAATTTTGGGCAATCACAGAGTTCATCTTTAACTGTCCTTATCATTTCCTCAATACGATCTTCATTATCATTGACATCTATAATCACATCCTTCGTATGATCTTCTTCATTATACATATTTGTATTCATATCCGATGATTCATAAAACGCAGTTTTATCCCATCCAGTAGCTATATTCTCTTTTCCTCCATGTTTATTCCAAAATTTATAACTCCGATCTATTCTGTGACATATCAAATGTTCTTCCAACTCCTCTAGAGTAATTATCCTAGAATAAAAACAATGTAATCACAAACAAAGGATTTGAGAAGAATCCTTTGTGTGATCCTTTGCAAACTTGATGAACTCTTTCACTCCGTTCTTATACTCTATTATCAAATGATTAGAATCCATCCAATATTTGTTCATCTCCATCCTATTTGAATCTCAAATATTAGTATTTATGATTCAAATACACAAAACAAGACTTCCAAATATAGTATAACAGAAACAATTCCTTATAAAAATAGATATTAATAGATCCTACCATATACCTAGAAAATAATTGAAAAAATTAGGAAAAAATAGTTTCTTGTACCTATTTCTAATAGTACTACAAGAAAAGCATAACGAACATAGATCGTACCTCCAAACACTCCTAGAGCCTCATGGTAAAAAGTCTCTAGTGACTACAACTATCTGAGATTCTAACCACTAAATTCCCAATACAGGACTGGTCTAATTAGGGGTAGTATTAGTAGAATCAAACCAAAGTTCCATCCACCTCATGCTGCTCCCCAATCTCCTCCATCACTTTAGTGCTGTACAAAACTCCTTTCTCTAGTTCCTTCCTCTACCTAGGCTATTCATCGACTGCCTCTCTGACTGTAGCATGAATGTTAAGAAAATGTAATGTGATATGTCTATACCCATCAAAATCATATTAAATTACTTGGAGTAATGGGATATCCTTGAGGTAGCTATGAATGACAGTGCCTCCTGATATGAGACTTGCATGACACACCAACTGTGGGTGGGTGCTACTAACCCTACATCCCAGAAGATCACTACCTTAAAAGATTATGATATCAACTCAAACCATAGGCATAATCATAGAACACTAATATAGCCATCCAATGCTTAGTATTACACGTTTAATTCCCCCAAACCACTAGAGGTAGGTCTATGAATTGATCAACATAAATTAATGGATTTAATAAAAAGAGTTGAAATACAATCCAACCAAGTGAGATACATTTACAATCTCCTGAGAATAAATTCATCCCCCATCACGTAATCGGGTTCTCCATAATGTAGGTGTACTTAACCAAAATCACTTGGCTCAACACACCAAGGACAGTTCTTTACTAGAGAAGCCTCCATTCAAAATAACAATCTTGATACCCATAATAGGTATCGGGGAAGAATCACTATCTACCCAATGAAGTGCATGGTGTCTCCCCATTTTCAAGAAAAAACCTTCTATACTAGCACCTAGGAACAACTGGTCATAGAGGTTCACTAAGTTGACACCACCCTTAAATTATCCTTGAAATAAAAGAAATATGTGTGGAATATACCATTGATCAAAGTCAATAAACATCCCACAGTACTAAAAAGAATTAACTACCCAAATACAACTACTCACATGTTCATACCACTATCTAAACCCAAAGAAAATGCTTAAATTCCAGAAGAAAACTACATAAAAATGTGCCAGATTATCACCTTTCCAACAACCAAGCTAGAAAAACTTATAAAAAATAATTTATTATAATTGATAAGAACTTTAAACAATTATAAATATGTTTTTTCAAGATAAACCCCAAGTGCAGTCAAACATAGCCTTATACACAATCAATTTTGATCAGTTGTGAGCACTTTTCAATAAGTGATGTCAAACATAAACTATGTAACCTATAAACACTTATAAAAAATCATTTTTCATAAATGGTGTCACAATTTTTTTTTGTAACTGTAAAAAACAACCTACATAAATGATAAACAACTAAGAATAGACACTAAGTATATGGAAAACGGCTAGAGAGATACAGTAGAGGAGGAAGAAAACTGAAGAAAACACTACGGGATAGATCCCACCCAAACCGAAGCCAAGTCCAAGTCTCATAGCTGATTCCTACTTAATTTTATCTACCTCTCCATCGCTCTAGACTCCCTATATAAAAACCCCCATGAGGCCCATCCCAAAGTAGAACCTTCCCCATAAAAACAATAATAAATAAAACCTTCCTCATAAACACAATGACCAGCACATCATGACACCCACAAAGTGTAACCAATTAATAATGAGGTAGGTACTATCAAAACTATTATTTTTCATGAAGGGGTTTACAAAAAGACCACTTTCCCCAGTATAGATACACCCACCATAAGGATGAGGAAAAACACTCAACATTAATAGAATATTCATGTATAACAAGGTCTAGCTTGAGGTTTCACGAGAATATCAAACCCTCATACATATGAAACTTGGTGAAAAATAAATTCTAGTTCCAAACATCATAAGGACCCATGGGGAATCATAAAAAAGTCATACTTTAGTTCAAATCATATGCTAACCAAGTATAAGAATCCACTGTGTGTGTGATTTCGTGACATATATTGTTAGAACTCTATGTTAGTTAGCATCTAATCCAAGGGTGGTGATCATGGGGAATAATCCAAACATCACCCTAATGGAAAATACTCTCACAAAAACTATCCACCAAAAATAAACCTAAAAGGAGAAGTGTGAGACTTACCTAGAGTATATCGCACCCGCAATGGAGGGAGAGAAGAAGCTTCAAGCGGTCAGGAAGCCTTCTGCGCTATGTCAGGAGGGGAAGGCGTGACTGTGAGGGGGAGGTGCACGGGAGGAGCCACCACCATTGAGAAATGGGGGAGTAGGGTTTACAGGGAGTCTAGCAGAGAGGAGGAAGTAGGTTTTGTGGGGAGGATGATACACAGAAGGGGTTTGAGGGGGAGGAGGAGTAGGGCTAGCGGCAGAGCTTCGACAAAGAGAAGATCACGGGGGGAGGAGAGTTGTCACAGGGGTACAACACCGCGAGGGCTTGAGGGCACAATAAACAGAGGATACTGTGCACCAGATTTTATAAAATATGGGACTATGGTTTTATCAGCACTTTTTTAGCACTTATAAAGCGTACTATTTATAAGCGCTAAGAAAAAATCACTGATAAAGGGATTTTTTATGAGTGATTTTCTAGCACTGATAAAGAAGCCCTTTATCAGTGCTAGAAAAGTACTGATAAATAATGACTTTATCAGCACTAAAATTTTATTGCTAATAAAGGGTTCCTTTATCAGCGCTTTTGTATTAGCGCTGAAAAAAGGTGGCACTTCCCTTGCCCATTTTTGTAGTAGTGTGGTGGATTACTGAGTATATCTCACACCCTATCTAGGATACCAATGGTACCCAGGGATATTATATAGATGTAGGTAGAGAAAAGGGAAAGTGCCCAGTGGTTGATACTTGATTTGGTTATAAAATGGGAGTGGGGAAGCAAAGGACCGAGCTATGTCTCGTGATGCTATTAGAGATAGGATTTTTGGTCTTTTTTTCTTTTGATACATGTACTATATTTCATTATTACTACCATGTCTTCCCATTTACTTTTGATAGATACATGACATTACATAATCTTACATATGATGCTGGATATGGTTGATGTTCAATATTTATTACCTTTGGATTCTTTTCCTTATACTATCACTTATTTATTATTATGATTTCACTATTTATCTATTCATTTCACCATCATGATACTCTGATCATGATGATATTGTCTCCCCACTCTACTAACTTGGACTCTCGCTGCTAGTCAGAAGCCTATAGAATATGGGGAGGTATGCTTGAGGCCATGTGGCCCACCAGATCAGGGCATCGTTTAGTAGCATCTAGAGCGAGATGTCACAAATTAGTATCAAAGGTAATTCTTTTCTTTTTTTCTTATAATTTGGGAATATTAGATAGGATATTATGAATGTATCATAATTTGGTAATGAAATTTTCTTGGGAATATATAATCCACGTACAAGGAAAGGCCAAATTACCTGGGATGGGACATGCTATTCTGGTTTGTTCTCATTATAACTACCTTATTTTCACCTTTGGATGATGCCCATGATGTGTGATGTTTATTATTATGAATGGGGATTATATTTTATCCTTGTCTTGATACAACAATTAATCCTAATCATGTATCATTTTAGGAACCTTATAGGATTAATATTCCATGCATTATACCATGACACATTTATATTACCGTGTTCCTCACTTGCAGCATGTTTTTTGTGATTATTTATATATCCATGAATTGTGATAACATATTATGAAGGTACATGATAAGTTAGTGGTTTCTATTGAATGGAAACCACACATCAATTTATAAGGTGTATGGGACCTTGTAAATAGGAAGTGATAATCCACATAGTACAACTTTTTAAAGTGAATTGATATATAAATGAGAATGAAATAAATAAAATTTAATTCTAAAATAAAATGGTCACCGTTAAATAGGGATTCTAACTACAATTTAAGGGGTGTTTTCTTCTATAAATTGCAATTAAAATTCTATATACTAAAACCCTTATAGAAAAACACATAGATTGAACCAGACGTGGTCTTAGTAGGGGATGTAGGTAGAATCTCTTATGTTCTATATAATTGTTCCTATCAACCAGACCTAGATCTAGGAGTAGGAAGAGGGTTGTAACTTTTATATAGGAAGAATTTTACCTATCCCATTCATGTATCTATGATCTTTATTGTTATCAAAACCCATCTGATGTGTGTTCTTGGAATTTGTAAATCTATTCCACCATGACATCCTCTAGTCATAAGTTTGGAGTGTGGTGATGACCATGCTCAGGGGATAGTGGCCCCCAGGATGTAGAGTTATGGTTTGGGACAATATTATATACCTTTGATCACCTTGATAAAACTCTTTATAGGAGAGTTAAGCTCTCTAACTATATTATTTTGGGATCCTTCAAACATTGGTGTGATATTATAAACTTGGTAGGTCAGTATCAGGAAGTGATTTGATGGGATTTATAATCTATCTTTTACAAATATTTATTCCCTAATACCCTAAGGGATGATCATTCTAGGATGTTTGTGAACATACTATAGGGTTCTATGTCTGTTATGGACTAATCATCTCATTTTACATAGCTACAGTTCTTTGAACGTATCTATATTGCTGATAATCCAGCAAAAGAGAGACAGTTTGAGGATTGGATTAAGTATCCTATTCATTATCATGTTAATGTTTTATAGTTAACTACCATGTCCAATGTAGTGAATCAAGCTCTTATCACTGAGAAAAACCTGAGGGAAGTTGACAGTGTGAGTCAGAGTGATTCAGAATCAAGACTCTATAGTAGTTCAAATAGCGATTATAAGTAATTCTTTGAGACTACATGTGCGAGTAGTGATAGATAGGTGATTCCCACTGATAGTTGTGTGGTTTTCATCAGTGTGGAAGTCTGGGCATAAGAATCTCTAGTGTCCCAGAGACCCTGTTGAGTGATGAGGCTATGATAGGTTGGGTTATCTTCAACATTTTTGCAATACCTCTCCATCTATGCCTAGTAGGAGATAATCCATATTAGTTCCACCATTAGAAGTAGGATCAGTAGCAACTCACCAAGTAGGTAGCTGGAGTACTACTAGCCATATAGGAAAAAGAGGAGGTCATGAATGAGGTATCCAGGAATTGGATACATATTTCCAATAAAGAGTACCCACTCAAGGTAGTTAGGTTGTAGTAAAAGGCCATAGATCTGGCCATATTTATTCAGTTCAAACTGCACTAGAGGAGCAGGGTGTCAGGCTATCTACTGTTCAAGGTACTATTCTAGTGGCCTCTACTATTGTATCTTCTTTGTTCAAAATAGGTTAAACTCACTCATTTATCTTTGTGAATACTGTGGAAAGACTTTGTCTTGATATTGAGTATTACTATGGAATGATGATGCTTGATGCCCCATTGGGTATGCATTTAGAGATTGTACGCCAATTTAAGGAATGAACCTTAAGGTAGTAAACCATCATTTTTATGGGATATCTTCTTCCATGAGATGATGAGATTTGATTTCATCCTTAGGATGGAATATTTGGTACCCTATCATTCTTATGTAGATTTTTATTTCCTAAGTGTGTAGTTTACATCACTAGAGGGCAGTAATTATACTCACAATGGCAAGAACTACTTGAATATTACCATATACCCAATGTTCTAAACCGTGGGTATAGCCTAGAAAACTGCGGGTACTCTATCCTTTGGTATAGGGATATACCCATGATTTCTATAGAAACTGTGGATATAGCCTATGAGGATTTATTAATACCCATGGTTAACTTGAAACCATGGGTATATGTCTATGCCCATGGTTTTTAAAACCGTGGTTATATATGGGTGACCAAAATTCTTGTATACCTACAGTTTTGAGAACCATGGGTATAGAGACCTACCCCCATTGGAAAACAACCACACCATCCAACAACTCTGAAAAAACCTACAAATAAGTTACAAAACATGGTACACATTTAATACAGTACACTTATTATATATTTATCATTCAACCATCAAATTATAAATAGTTTTCAATCCATTTAAAATACTGTAACATACATTAAAAATCCACATTATCAATTAGTTTTAGTTATCCAAACATGTATCTTTACCTAAAATCAAAAATGGAGGGGATCAATTAGTCATCACCAGCATCGATGCCTGGAGAACCAACATCATCATCAATACCACCACCACCACCACCACCACTACCACCACCACCACCACCACCACCACCACCACCACCACCACCAAAACCAGTACCATCAACTTCAATTCCACTAGGACCCTCATTGAAATCACTTGGGGAATCATATAAATAGTTAATTGACTCCATAGATGAATAAAAAATAGTAGCAACCTCTGATGGAAGTGATAGACATATAACCGACATAGCTTTTAGGAAGTGATAGTGACCAGTTTACCTTTTTCATGATCCTGAACAACTATTTTTTTGTCCTCAGCTTATTCTGCATGATATTTTTATAGCTCAGTGGTTTGATAGTTTTGAGAGGTTTCTGATGAGGGCTAATACCTAGTGGGGCTGGTGTTTTTATCTGGTCAACATTGGACTCTACCATGGTTCTCCTCACATAATACTTGTCTCAAAAGATCAATTGGATTGAAGTTGTCATATTTTTTCTTATCGAGGGACTCTAGGGAACAATTTTGAAAATATAAAAAAGATATTTAATTATGAATTAAATATAAAAATTTAAAATATAAATAAAAATATTTGCAATCTTTTATTATGTCTATGCATTTACAACACTTACACCATTTTTCTTCCCACTCGAGAAAAATAATTTTTCTCTAGGAGCATGGAATTTTATGCCTAATACCACTTGCTAAAAATGACATTGATTACTATAATGGTACATTATTGAATAATATAAAATTTATAAACCATTCATGAATTAGAATTTTAGCTATTGAAGAAATCCATAAAATGAAGAAGCATCTAAATATACATTTAATTAGAAATTTAATACTAGTGGCATAACACAATCAATACATAATAATTATCACGATAAACATTGGTATGATACATATTAATCTTTTATGTTCATTTTTTTATTTGTGTTATGTTATTTAGTTATTTGATCAATCAATAGTTTTGATCATTTTATCATTTGGATCATTTTTTGGTTAGGTTGTTTGGTAATTTGATAATTTGGTCATTTGGACAATTCCAATTTTACATTTATCCATTTGGCCAATTCTATTTTTGTTACATTATTTAGTTATTTAGTAACTTAGGAATTTTTATCATTTGGATATTAGGGTCATGTTTTGGTTAGTTTTTTTGGTTATTTTTCCATTTGGACATTTTTCCATTTGGCCATTTAGCCATTTGGGAATTTGGACATTTGGGAAATTATCCAATTGGCCATTTGAGAATTTGGCCATTTTTTCCATTTGGCCAATTGGGCATTTGTCTAATTAGAAAATTTTTCATTTGTATATTTATCCATTTATCCATTTGGGAATTTGGTCAATTTTCCATTTGTCCATTTTAAATTTTGTCTATTTTTGCATTTTTCCATTTGGGAATTTTGGAATTTTTCCAATTGGATGATTGGCCATTTGGTCATTTGGGAATTTTGGAATTTGGGAATTTGTCCAATTGGGCATTTGGCCCATTTGGAATTTGACCCATTGGGCATTTTACTATTGGGATTTTTTCCAATTTTCTATTTAACAAATTTTCCATCTTACAATTTGGCCATTTGAGCATTCATTACTTTGGGAATTTGGCCAATTGTCCATTTTCCCATTTTCCCATTTTCCCATTTGTCTAATTTTTCAATTTTCCATTTATCTATTTTTCCATTTGGCCATTGGGTAACTTATCCATTTGTGCATTTTTTCATTTTAGTATTTGGAAATTTGGGAAATTTGGCAATTGGGTAATTAGGAAATTGAGAAATTGGCCACTTGACCACTTGTCAACTTGGCCACTTTAAATATAAAAATAGCCATTTGGGAAATTTGGAAATTGGTCAATTGATAAATTTGGTGATTGGGAAATTGGGAAATCAAGAAATTAGGAAACTGGGCAATTGGAAAATTGGCCATTTGTTCATTTTTCCCTTTGTCCATTTAGCCATTTAGTCATTTGTTCATTTGAGCATTTGGTCATTTAGAAATTTTTCCATTTGGAAACTTGTCCACTTAGACACTTTAAATTACCAAATAACCATTTGGGTATTTGGGAAACTGTGAAATTGGGTAATCGAAAAATTGAGAAATTGAGCAATTAATTGGCCATTTGTCCAATTTTCCATTTGTCCATTTATCCATTTTTTCATTTGGTCATTTGTCCATTTTACCATTCCCACTAAAATTTTAACTTAATCAAATAAATACCTTATATTTAAGTAAAAATATAAATATATATGTTATTTCTATTCATATTTAAGTACTTGGAACCTCTCATGACCAGGCATTGAGGTTCACCCTAGAGTGTGGAAATACGTTATAACATCTTTGTTTTTTTTCCAATGCATCCTTAAAACAAAAATTCAATAAAATTAACAATAATTAATATTTCAATTCAAACCATTAAAGATTAATAATACCTTAAAATAATTACTCTTACAATATAAAATCATTTATTGATATTGTGTTGTTAGAAAGTTAGGGAATATTGTCACACCCTCTAAATCAGAATCGACTCTACTATTATAACTAATATATAAATCAAGCTTATATGATCACCAAAACTCCCCAATATCCACCAACCATATGACCTTAATAGATTAACCATTGTGAAATTTAAATTGACACTATAATGAACATGTTAATTCATATAAATACAACAATAATATAGATATAAACATTATTTTTTTATTACCCATATCCCTTACAATGCTTTATCCTTGATTTAATTATCAATATGCCTCTATGATACTGGTTGTACCATAATGATATCATTGTACATGGATAAAATTCCCATAAAACTTCTACACTGCTTGACATTTTTACCTATCATCTGATTGAATTCATTGCAAACCGCTATTATTTATCTTTGGTGATTCTAGGATTCATGCATATGGTTTCTACCACACCATCTATTAGAATATCCCACTGAATTAGATAGAATAAAAAAGAAGAATTATGTTACAACACAACATGAAAAAATGATGTGATATAATTTGACAAACTTATAATAAAAAACATGATGTAGGCTTCTCATTAGGATCTGATGGATCTGTGGGTATCCTGAATGAGTAGCCTATAAAGGATGTGACTATTACAATTCATGCATTAGGTGATCTGCATGCACTGGAGTGGAAGCTAAAGGAATATAATGATCATATCCTGGATGGATATTAGGAAATGGAGACGACACAAACATGATAGAATAAGGGTATAAGGGCTAGAGATACATCATAGGATATGGATACGGTATAGGTGGGGACATACTTAGAGTTGGCATAGACATGGTATGGGATGAAGAGGCTAAATGAAATGATGATATAGGCATGGGTGGGAGCATCCCTATAGGATCAAGTGGAGGATGAAAAGGTGTAACAGATGGGGTGTCCGTTGGTCGGTTAGGGTGTGAACAGGTATGAAGGGTGCTCCGTGTAGCTTTAGGAGCACCCCCAATCAGATCCATACAAGTAGGCTTAAGATAAGTCAAATTTTCTTAAGATGAATGTCCCTAATTTTTTTTATAAAGAATAAGAACATGACATAAAATGTAATGCAAAAAAAAAATATTACAATTATTATAATAACTAAGGGAAATAGAGGATCTATCTCACACATCCATCATCCACTATCTTATAATCACCTCCTTCAAAAATATTCAATATCTTTCATAATCTGCATAAGAATGAAAGTTACATTTTTTAGAAATAGTTTTTAATAACTTTTCATACAACTTAGAAGCCAGAGAATCCATAAACAATGTCATAACATGTTTTAGAAATATAATTTAAAACCAAGTTATACATTTTTTAAAAACCTATTTTATACCCAGTTTTTTAATTGAAATAAATCTAATTAAATTCAACAAAAAATACTAAAATAAACATACCATTCCAAAAAAAAACTAAATTAAAGTAATTATAATAGTATTAACCTGAGAAACCCACATCAAGGAAAACTAAATGAATTGTGAACATATATGGTTGCTTTTATATATTACCCACCACTAATTTAGGTTCAACATCAATTCTCATAATGGGACAATTTGATTAATCAAATATAATATTTTGGTCAACAACATTGGGGGTGTAAATGGTGTTAATTTCATCTCCACCATCATGAAAAATATTTCTTGGTATTACTTCAATAATGAAAATGTAATTAGGACTTAGATGATATATCACATAAAACACTTTTTTCCATTGATTCCAAAATATATGGTTCATAGTCAGCCAAGAATTGAGTTATGTCAATAAATATGAATCTACAGTCATAAATAAATATACCATGTCATGTCATTGAATCAAACTATTTACATTTTATCATAGTAACTTGACCAAGAGAGTAGTAATCCAATAACAATATTTTATGAACAAGTCCATAATAATACAAATTTTTATTTTGAGGGATACTATCTGATGTAATGGAATAATAGTCTGTTGTTGTAGTTAAAATATCCCCATCATGCTATGTTCTCATTTTCACCATTCGATCAGTTATAATAAATTTATACCCATTAGTTATTAAAGATTTTCATTCATAAACCAAATAATTAGGACCAAAATCCAAAGATCTTAAATCTTGAGAGACAAAGTCAATATGAAAACTCAATACCTAAAATATATATGACTAATAACATTAAATTAATATCTATATTTTAAGTTAATTAAATTAATGTTTATACCTTTGATTTCAACCAATAAGGATACACCTTTCTATATAAATTCTCTCTCCTTCTCAAAAGAAAAGATTGATGAACTATACTTATAATATTTTTATATTACCTACATAAAATGATAATAAAATTTTAAGGTATATGTGAAATTACATAGTATGAGATAACATATAAATATTCAAATTACTTACTTGATATTGTCATAGAACAAACCATAATTAAACAAGACTTTGTGATGTTCCATATCCATCTCTTTAAGGACCAATGTAGCCAATGTATATGAACCAGAAATTATTTATGTTTTGGGAAGAGATGGAAATGAGGGATCAATTTCTACATACTTATCATCTTCATTTCTCATTGTATGGTTATGTATTGTTCTTTCATTAGACAAATATATTGAACAAAAATCCTTGAATTCATGAAGTAGATAAACTCTCATAATGGAACCTTTATAATGATTCTTATTTCCAAGATAAGATTTCATTTTTTACATATTTATTTCAGTAGGATATATCCACTAAAAAACAATGAGACCCTCGAGAATTATTTTAGTTGGAAGATGAATTGTTAAATGAAACATGTAAGTAAAAAATTATGGAGGATTTTTTTTCCAAATCACACAAAATTAATGGTGCCTCTTGCTGCATTTTTAACAATAATGACTTGGATAACCATTTATCACAAAGGTCTCTACAAAAATGGCACAAGTGAATCACCATAAACCTTACATTATTAGATAGTAAATTCCATATTGTTATTGGAATCAATTCATAAATAAGGATATGATAATCATGATTTTTTAGGCATTTTAGCTTCAACTCCCTTCTATTGAATCATTTAGATTTGTTTCTGGAATAATAGTCATAAACCTTGATATTCTATAATACTTCCAAAAATTATTTTTTATCAAAAGGTTTCATCACATAAGAAGCACAAGGAGCTTTCCATTTTTTTTCACTAATACACACAAGAAGTATTTTTGGCCGAATACCCCAATCCAATAAGTCTCGATGAGATCATAACTCATATTTCATCTCCCCTTTGATATTTAGGATAATTGAAATCAAAATTTCACATATAATTTTCTTAATGTTGATTACATATAAACAATTATGTAACAAATTGGTAGACCAATATAGAAAATCAAAATAGATACTTTTATTTTTCCAATTGTAAGTTGATTCAGTTCCAACATTCTTACTCTTTTTAGATTTCATATGAAATTTACCTAATGAAAAACAAAAATATTTCAATTCATTAAGTGCATAAATTCTTGACATATTTTGAGGTGGGGATGCAGTGTCAACATTATTATCAAACCTCTAAATATTATTCCATTTATTGATAATCCATTTGCAATAATTATTGATTTCCCATGAAATTGAAACTATGAAAATATTTAAGTCTTCTCAATCATGTATTATTTATACAAATAGGAAATGACAGTTTTACCTTCGTTCTCCAACCATACATCATTTTATAAGAAGGTAAATCATTTATAGTCCATATAAGTGAAACATAAATATAATATTTTTTTAAAGAAGCATCAAATGTGCACACACCCATATTCCAAAACTGCTTAAAATATCTTACTAAAGATTGAAAGTAGACATCTATATCATTTACAGGATCATAAGGTCCAGGTATTAGTATACTTAATAATGTGAAAGGTTTTTTTATACACATCCATGGAGGAAGATTATAAACATGAATAAAAACGGACCATGTGCTATGAGCAGTAAGCATTTGACCAAACGAATTAAAACCATCAAAGGATAGACCCAACCTGACATTACACACATTAACTAAAAAATCAGGATATTGTGCATCAAATGACCATGATTCTAATCCATATATAGTATCAACCAACTCATCATTAATTTTAATTATCTCACCATCATGCCATTTCATATTAGTTGATATTTCTATCGATGTGATTACATTTTGTAGCCTACGAATTAATGGAAAGTGACACATGACTTTATGTGGCACATGAGATGGTGTTCCATCTGTATTTTACTTCCAAAAATATATACCTTATTATTTATAGTCATTAATGTCTATTGTTTCCTCCCAAAATAAACTGTAATATCTCAGATAAGCATGAATTTTATTAGTAGAAAATCCAAGCTTCTCAATTAACTTCCACGTGTTATAATTATTTGAGAGAATATCTATAACATCAAGAAGAAAATATTTCAAAAAGTTAATAATATAATCAATTTTGGTATTATAAATTACATACATGGATTTTCCATGATATAACCACATTAAAAATTCCAACCTTTTCATTTTAGTACAGTCTTGATATACAGGAGTTCTGGCATCATCCATTAATTTTTTCACTCTCTAAACACCATCATCTTAATTATTTTCCTCATGTGTATTGATATCATTATCTTCTTGCATTGGAACACTATCTCTCTCATGATTATACAAAAATGGAAACCAATCAAATACCAAATTCTCCATACCACTTATTTCTCTCCATTCATGAATAGTATAAGATTGTCTAATTTATCTATTGTGATACCAAACATAATATTATTTTTTGAAATTGAGCTTTTTTTATATGTTAGATTACTTATTCCCAACTTAAACATGGTCTTCTAACACAATTATAAAATGTAAACTGTATACGACCTTCATATGAAGCATTTTTAAATGAAAATATAAAAAATATCCAAATTATTTTGGAAATCAGTTAAAATCCAATTAGTATGATACATCCAACTTCTATCCATTCTATTACAGGTGAAAAATTTATATTCAAATAAAAAATTTAAACCATAATTACTAAATTCATTACCAAAAATTTTAATATAAAAGTCATCAAAGGATTCTAGTAGCTAAAAAATAATAATAATAGAAACAACATATGATTTAATAGATGCCTACAAATGAAAAATTAAACAAAGTATAAGACATGAAATGAGGGAAAAATGTTATATAATCCAATTAAATACATATGTATTTATGAAACAATTGTTTTTAAAACTTCCATATTTTGAAAATAACATTAATCCAATTAAATACATTTGTCTTTATGATGGAAAACATTTAATCAAGAATAAAAACAATGTGTCACAAAAAATCAACAAACATAAAAACATGATATAATAATATCATGATAATTCTACTATAATCAATATAAATATAAATAATCATCTAATCCTAATATCATATAAACTAAGATTTTTAAAATAAAAAATATATCCAAAATGAAATAAAGAATACAAAAGCACAAAGTTGTATGATATATAGAATGGGATAGTGTATGAAACACCTTTAATCCCATTATATTTGGAAATTAGAAATTTGGCATAGTTAGATCACCATGATCCTATCCCATATAGAGTCAACATATCCAAATACCAATCCCTTATTTCAAAACCTATTCATCACTGGATATGATACCATATTAGGGGATATATAACAAA
The DNA here is from genome assembly GCA_963277665.1 of Viscum album. Lineage (NCBI taxonomy): Eukaryota > Viridiplantae > Streptophyta > Magnoliopsida > Santalales > Viscaceae > Viscum > Viscum album. The sequence continues at coordinate 1,645,068,621 of OY728128.1, forward strand.
AATATATCCCCTTTTATATGCTTAATAATAGGGAAATAAACATGAAAATTTCTACTATACTTACTATAATTCCACAATGATATCCAAAGTCAAAGAAAAATTAAAATTATAGTGTAGAGGATATTAAAGAACACTAATAGGAAACCAAATTAAATACAATACATGATGAAAGTAACCAATATAGAATACTATTGTCCATAAAAATAAAGAACATGGAATATTATAAGAAAATACCAAGGAATAATCATAAAAACCCAAACAAGTTGCATGTATTGGAATAAATAACAACTAAGGAATACTAGAAAAAAAATGTGTATTCCTTATCTAGAGAGGTATTCTCATTTTAAAACATAATTAAGGATAACATTTATTCATGAAAGGATTTTATTTAAGGTTAAAATTACTTAAATTATTCAAACCCAATGAAAATAGATATTACATGATGTTTTATTTCAATTTAAGGAGTATTTAATTTGGTGGAGATCCATCAAGACTAAACAATTAATTCATTTCATCCCATTTTATGAAACCCATGCATTACTTCACCACTATTTAAGCCTCTTAATTGAGGTAACGTGTGGTTAGATGGTTTTTAATTTATTTAACATGTTTTGGAAATTAATGGATAACTACTCAATACATGATAAATGAAATAAGGAAGCATTATTAACAAAGAACTAAGTTATACTCAACAATTAATAAAAATAGGTGAAACTAAGGTTTATACCATTAAAGTTTTATTAAATAACTAAATTATTATGTAAAACTTTATCAATAGAAACCATATTTCATAAATTGAATATGATCCAAAAATATTTCCATTATAACTTATATAATTATTTCATGACATTTATTGAATTAATCTATAAATATTTGTACATAATAAAGGTTTAAAAATTATTAAACATTCTATATATAAAAAGTTATTTATTTGAAAGAATATTTTATCATTCATTCATGTCTAAATCATAATAATTAATTCTAAGAAAAATTCTTAAAAAGTACTATAAATACAATAGATAATTCATGAAGAACAAACCTTCAGAGATAAAGTAATATTCTAGATTTACTTATAATATAATAATCATGTACATCATTTTACAAATATTTCTTTTTGGGTTAAAATAATCTAATATACAGTTTAATCATGGATAATGATATAAAAAATAAAATTTCAATAATTAAATCCCATAACTCAAAAATAATAAAATCCAACATTAACCTCTATAATTAACTTAAATATGATTCCCAACACTAAAAATATCTAAATCCCTAAAATATTCCACCAAAAGAATCTTAAATTTAAGTTAAGTTCATAATATTCCCTAGGATAGTTTTCAAAATGAATAAATTATAATTAAAATAGTACTTATAGGAATTTAAGAGACTATATTTGATCTCTAATAGACTAAAATTAAAAGAAAAACACTGATAGAATTGATGCCAACATTCTCAAATAGAATCACATGCATAGATAAAAATGAAAATAGTATACAACATAAGAGAAGAAGGATTCATCACTCACTAATATGATGTCAAAGAAGATCATGATCAAAAAATCCTTGAATTAGGTGAGAATGTTATAGAAGATAACTAGTCATTTCTCAGTTTAGGGGATAATAAATAAGTGGATGGAAGGAAAGCTTACCACTCAAAGATCACAACAAAAAAATTCTATAAATGGAGGAAGAATAGATGACTGGTGGGGGAAGCATTGCTTGAGGAGGGGAGGGAGGAGGCCGAGGCTTGTAGGAGGGGAGGGAAAATTAGGGCCCATAAATGATGAGGGGAGGGTGAGATTGATATGTTAAGACTCTATACCCATGGTTTTAAAAAAAATATTGGTATAACTCAAACTATACCAGCAATTTTTCAAAATCATGACTATATCTTTTGCTAGGAATTCTATACCCAAAATTTAGAGAAACTGTGGGTATGGATGCATGGGGATAACCCTATTTTTTAGTAGTAGAGTGTGATATATAGAAAAATAGAGATATACCAGCACATCTTGGGCTAGGTGGAGTGATCACCCAGATTTTTAGTCTTTATATAGATGATTAGGGTTTACATCAGACTAAATTACCTCCTGTAGTTAATCAATTTGAGATATGTTTTCCCCAATGATTTTTCTATACTACCTCCTGAGAGAGAGGTAGAATTTACTATAGATAAAATTTCTAAAGATGCATTGGTATTCATTCTTTTTTACAGGATGGATACTAATAAGTTATAAGATCTCAAGATATAGCTATATGATTTAGAGGCTAAGGGTTTTATACGGACATCACTTATCCCTGGGGTTCATCGGTCCTTTTCTCTAAAAAGGAAGATAGAACCCTCAGAATTTGTGTGGATTAATAGAAGTTGAATCATCTTAATATAAAGAACCAGCATCTCTTACCTCAAATTTATGTTCTTTTTAACCAGCTCTAAGGAGCTAGAGTGTTCTCAAGGACCAACTTGAGATTATGATATCATTAAGTGCAAGTCAGACCTTCAAATATACCACGTACCACTTTCTGTAGTCGGTATAGTTTATATGAGTTTTTTGTAATTGTATTTGGTTTCATGAATTCACCTTCCATTTTCATGGCCTTGATGAATAGTGTTTTATATCTTCACCTATATTCCTTTATCGTGGTCTTTGTAGAAGACATCTTGGTGTATTTTGATACTCAAATCAACCATTCCAAACATCTTCAGATTATTCTGAAAACACTAAGAGAGCACCAGATATATTCTAAGCTCAGTAAATTTCACTTTTGGATCGAAAAGGTTCACTTAGTGGGTCATATTATCTTAGAGGTAGGAGTATTAGTTTTCTTAGAGAGGGTGAGAGCTATAGTTACCTGGGAGAATCCCAATAATTTCTTTGATATACTGAGTTTCTTGGGGATATATGGATATTACATGCACTTCATATAGGGATTATCATTCTTAGAAGAACCTCTTATAGGATTGACTAAGAAGGATGTGATGTTTATATGGTCATAAGCCTATGAGATATCCTTTTAGAAGATAAAATGAAGACTGAATTCAGCATTGATCCTAATTCTTCCAGAGCTATGGAGAAGCTATACAATATATTTTAATGCATCAGGTGTAGGGATATGGGAAATTTTTATGTCTTAGGATTGAGTCATTATGTATGGGTCATGAAAATTATGGCCTCATGAGCATAATTACCTAATGTACTATATTGAGTTTTTAGTTGTTGTTCACGCCTTGGGTTGTTAGAGGCATTACCTACTGTAAGAGAGTTTTGTGGTGTTTATAGACCACAATAGCCTTAGATATATTTTTATACAACGTTACTTTAATATCAGATAAAAAAGGAAGGTTAAATACATATAGTACTTTGACTTCGAGATTGATTATACACCTAGGAAGGGAAATATTGTTGTCGATGCTCTGAGTAGGTGTACTCAGACATAGATGGTTTAGGAGGCCAGTAGTGAGTGAAAACTTATGACCCTATTTTATGAAATGCACATAGATGTTTAGGACCATCATGGAAAGTATGTACTTTCATTTCTATCAGTGACTTATTCACTTTAGTAGAGAGTGAAGATGAGGTAGTTTTAAGACCTTGAAGGCTTGATCCTATGAGTGAGTATTTCTAGTGATAACCCACCTCTATATTGGTCTGTTTATGGAGATGACATCCTATATATACATGGGTGTATCTGGGCCGCTATAGAAATGAGATAAGAGTTGATGCAAGATCCACATGACTATTAGTGGGTAGTGAACCTAGGTATCTCTAAGATTTATTATGATATGCGCTATCAGTATTAGTTTCCAGAGATTAAATTTCATATAGTGGATTTTATCACTTGGTGTTCCACCTATCAGTAGGTGAAAGAGGAACACCAGAAACTTGCTGGATTAATATATACATTAATAGTATCAGAATGAAAATGGGATGATGTTGCAATGAATTTTTTGGTTGGTTTATTAAGGTATCCTTGAGGAATCAAGGCAGTTTGGGTAGTCATGGATCAACTGATGAAGGTATCCCACTTCCTTCCTATCTGAGATAATTTCTTAGTTGAAGAGATAGGAAGAATGCATGACTATGAGATTATATGTTTACATGAGGTCAATCATACTATCATTTAAGATAGGGATTCTCATTTTACATCAAGGTTCTATAAGGGGTTATATAGAGCTTTGGGTGTACAGGTACTTTTGAGTACAACTTTTCACCCTCAGACCAATGGAAATTTAAAATAGACTATATAGGTATTGAAGGACATGATCCGGGCATGAGTCCTTGATTTTTAAGGTTCTTATGAGAATCATATCCCTCTTATTGATTTTCCCTACAATAATTTATTTTTGTAAACAATTCAAATGGATATATATGAGGCCTTTTATGGTAGGTCATTCTGTTTACCTTTGTGCTATATAGAAGCATGGGAGGTAGTTCTACTAGGACCTCATATTGTGCAGGATAATTTGGAGTGGGTGTAGTTGATCATAAAATGTATATCTAATACTCAGTCTAGATATAAATACTATTCCAATCACTATTGATTACATTTGTAGTTTTAGATCAGGGATCATGATTTCTTATGGGTATCACCCAAAATTGGACAAAGACAGATACAAAGGCAAGGGAAGCTATCACCTTGTTATATCGGGCCATTTGAGATTTTGGATAGAGTCAGGATAGTAGCCTATCAATTTCTATTACCTCATAGGTACCATGACATACAAAAAATCTTCCATGTATCACACATTTTCCATTACCATACCAAACCATATCATACTTTTGATCCTGAGGATGTCGATTTAGATTTCGATGCTTATTTTTAGGAGTATCCCATATGTATTGTTGATCGGATCACGAAGGCTCTATACTAATGGTATGTCCCTTTAGTATGGGTGCTATGGAAGCATAGTCATGTGAAATAATAGAATTGGGAGAAGGAGGCCAACATACATGATCAGTGGATAGATTTATTCATAGATGAGGTTTCACCACCCTTATAAGGGTAACTCGAGGTTTAGTTCATTTAAGGGGGAAAGACTGTAAGAATTCCATTTTTCCTATAGGGTAAAAATACTTTAAATTTTGGTTTAATTACTTGGTTTTGAACTAATGTAAAATCCTAGTAAGGATATGTAGGAAACAAGGGTGTCCATGGATTTTTTAAATCTTGGAACCCCGACCAGTGGAAGAACCAACTAGGCCACATGGTTAGTAGGAACTGTCCAACCCAGTTCGCATGGTTTCTCCTAACCATGTGGGTTGTTTCAGTGGGAAATAGTAGGATGTATGGTTTACCCTAACCATGTGACCTAGGGTGAATGCCTATGCGGGGTCTCTAAAAATCTTAGCATATGAAAATCACACATTTTCACATGGTTTCCCAAACCATGCACATGAACCATGAGGGTCCCCTTTTGAGATAGTTCGTGGAGCATGGTTTAACCAATCGTGCAGTCAAACCGTGTGACCCCTAGTTTTTATGAAATTTTACCATTTTCTCTTAAGGGATTATATATTTTAAACCCCTATTTTATTTTCTTCATTGTTGTATAAAACAACATTTATCTCTCCCATTTGACATCCTACTACCATATACCTAGGTTTTTGGATTAATCTTCCAACTAGACTCCTATTAAACTTCTGATTGTACCTTTATTATTGTACCTTTAATCATTTGTCTTCCACTCTATGGAATTATTTTGGTATAGGATCATATGCCCTATTTTTAAGATGTTCGTTCGTTTTGTCATTTTTTTCCAATTTGGACCAAACAAAAACCCAATACTAGATGAGTGCTCCTATACAGGCATAAGGTAGGTGGTATAGTTCTTATATCTCAAAATTGAGATGTTTTATATTATGTGTCGTTATATTGTATTCCAATTTCACTATTTGTTACCCCTAAAATGAAACTATATTAAATTAGTTTCCCTATTTTGTAACCTAATGACACTCATAGATCCTACAAGATGTTAGAGGTAGTTAACCTCAATGTGAGGAACCCATTTGGGTGTTCCCTTTAAATGATTAATTACTCTGTATGGTTATATAACTAAAAAAACTATTGTATGTTTAGCTTGACTTATAAATGGTGATATCATATTGATAATGAATGATTGTGATGTTGTAGCATGGCTAGAACAATTAATATACCATATTGAATTAAATGTAAAGTGAGTGGTATGACCATGTCACCTATTTTAAATTGAACAATGTTCACTCACTTGTTAATAAATAATGTTAATGAACTATGAATTATATATTGGATCTTATTATAGATGTTGAATACTTATAACTATTATGATAGATGGGAACAACGACCCTCATGCATTATGATATGGGAATGGTGTCCCTTCTACTATATTGTGATACAGGAATGGTGTCCCTTATACTATATTGTGATACAGGCATGGAATCCCTATATTGTGATATGGGCATGGAATCTCTATATTGTGATACGATAATGGAGTACCTATATTGTGATACTAGAATGGCGTCCCTATAATTTGTTATGATAATGGAACCCCCATAATGTGTTACATGAATGACAACCCTATATTGTGATACGGGCATGGAGACCCTTATGGGTTATGATACATGGGAATGATGAACCTATTCTTATGATTTAGGCATGATGAACCTATTGATATGATTCAGGCATGGAGATCCTATTGGTATGATACTAAGAATTAAGACCCTTAAAAATATTATATACGTGCATAGAAACCCTAATATTATGATACTGGTCATGAAGTACCTTATTCACATGATACCAGGCATGTCATCCCTTAAACTTGTGAGACTCATGCAATATCCCATGGATGCCTAAGTTATGCCTCGAGTCTAGGATAGTTGTAGTATCCATATATATGGCTGTAGACCTCACTAAATATACATACCATATATACATATACACATGGTTACATGTTCATAGGTTATCCAACTTAGGCCAAAGCAGGTAGTGTCATCCTAGTGTCTTTCAAGAACCAAATCCAAAACTTTATAGATTTATTACCACTTACCATTATTATCTGCACACTGCTGTATTATAGGCACTAAATAGATATTTATATACACTATTGGTGTTGACCTACTAAGTTTATCTCACACCCTATATGGGCCGTTGATGGTACTCGAGAAGATTATGTGGATGCAGGTAGGGACAATGGAAAGCGCCCAATGGTTAATACTTGATTTGGTTATAACATGAGAGTGGGGAAGCATAGGACTGAGCTATGTCTCTTGATGCTATTAGAGATATAATTTTTGATCTTTTTATTCTTTTGATACATGTACTGTATTGAAAGTCCACTATCATGCCTACCTATTTACTTTTTATAGATATATGGAATTACATTATTTTACATATGATGTTAGATATGGCTGTTGTTGGTTATTTATTACCTTTGGATGCTTTACCTTCCACTTTATGTTATTTATCATTATTCTTTCTCTATTTATCTTTTCATTTCAACACTATGATACTCTGATTATAAGGGTATAATGTCCCCACCATACCACCTTGGACCCTTTCTTCTAGTTATAAACCTCTAGCATATGGGTAGGCACACTTGGGGCCATGTGGACCATCATCTTGGGGAACCGTTTAGTGGAATCCAGGTTGGGACGTCACACCTAACATGTTTATACTCAAACCCTATATAGGAACCTCTAGAAACATGTATAATTTATGATTTTGAGATCAAGTAAGGTATTAGTCTTGGGATCTTGTCCTTTTTGATCCGGGATGTACTGATTTTTCATGGGATGGATGGTGGTGGACTAGGTGATTCCTCTACAACAAGTTGGAACTTATTTTTTATATATATGTACTATATAGTTGTCCATGAGTGACATTTATTATCTGATTTTTATTACTGATCTTGATATATGTATTTATCTACAAATAGTTTGATGAATTTGGGATCTTTATTACCATTGCTGTTGTATATGATTCAATCATGTTTATTATATTGTTTCCATCATTATTGTCCTTATTTTTCTATGCTATATATATGGACCATTATTATTTTAATCACTAGAGGGCATAGTCTCCCCACTATCACTTAATTAGAACCTCGATGCTAGTCATAAACCTTTGGCACATAGGGAGGCATTCCAAAGAACTAGTAGAAAAACAACCTAGATTAGATTAAGTGGAAAGCCAGACCGAGGTGCTTAAAATGGTATTCGAGGAGTTTATTTTCCTTTTTTGTATTACTATTTGGTATATGGTAGATTGGAGACTAGGATGTAGTCAAAACTAGGTAAATATATCATTTTTGGGTTCCTATATCCCCATGCATGTGGGAGAGACCAAGTTTCTAGGGGTGTAAAATTGATGTTATGATTTTTTCTTTTACAGTTGATTGATTTCCACCTCGAGTGGCACACCTGGGTGTGATGTTAATGGATTTTGAGATTTTGATCCTTGGACCAGTATGGAAATGGAGGAGTATTAATGCATCATGTTAGGAACTTAGGATCTTATGCTATGTGTATATTCTTTTTTTGGTCATTGGGAATCTGGAATATGATAGAGGGGTTGGGCTATTTAAAGTGTCAACAAAAATCTAAACAGTGTTTTCCTGTTTAGCCTTTTGATGGTATTCTACTCACCCAAACCAATTATGTGGTTCTTGGTGAGATCAATATGCGATGCTATGTGAATATGGTATGTATGGGCCTAAATCTATTATGGGTAGGTAGGAATAATAAAATGGGGTGATATTTTTAAAGCATCAAAAAAATATACTTATTGTTTTCTTATATTACCTTTTGGTGGAATTATAATCATATAACCTATATTTATGATATCTGGATATACATGATATGTGATGCCTGACTCTATTATGGGTAGGAAAGAGACTATGAGTTTAGATGTTATGTGATACCAAACACTGATATGGGTAGGTAAGGGGCCATGGGGCCGGATGTCATATGGAATGGGTGTGGTTGGGGAGTGTAAGGGTGGTGAGATGTGCTACATATTACAACTTCTATTCGTGATGTATATATATATACTATTACAAATGTTTGACCATGGTGATTGGTATTTAGAGTGATTCCACCTAGATGGCTTCTGGTGGAGCATCAGAAGGGAAGATATGTGGTGCTTCTAGAGCCTTCATATGATGAGGCCCTTGAGGGGAGGGATAAGGACCTTGAGGGTTAGTATGATCATGGTTTACAGGTACATGATCCGATTTTTATAGGGGTATCTATAGAAGATGGAAGATTTTGGTTCGTGGCTAGAGGAGCAACTTAGGGTGAACTTGGTATGAGTCACACATGGCATCGACATGGGAGCTTAAGGAGCTGATCCATCCATGGATTATTTGACTCATGACTTCCAGTCTCAATACCCACTATTATTTCATTGTTAGGGTGGATTGTAAATAGTCAAGAACTGAATAAAATTATTGTCGAATTTTTTTGACCAACTTGAAACACCCCCATATCAGAGGGTGAAGCTGGTGATGTATATGCTTATAGAACCAAAAAAGTGTAGGTGGGACATACATGTGCTGGCTAGTAGACACGAGAGACTTGTTGGAAGTATTTTGAGGAAAATTTCTTTGAGAAATTTTTTCCTAGAGACATTGAGGGCAGTTAGAGCTCATGAGTTCATAAAACTATAGCATGAAGATACATCCGTTATGGATTATGCGGAAAACTTCATAGATGTATCCTGATTTTCACCTTCTATGGTGGTAGATTACATCACTAGGGTTAGGAGTTTCAAGGATGGATTGTGGAATTCCATTAGGGGTAAAGTGGACATATTCAGGAAAAAATCTTTCTCAGAGGTAGAGAATCGGGTACTGATATCCAAGGAAAACATGATTGACCGATCATATTTTGGCCAGATGATGAATTCATGTGAGCTTAGTGGTGATTCTTTTGGATTCTAGAAAAGAGACTGTGAGGAGTTTTAGTATGGAATTCAGGTTAGAGACATTTAGGATTGGTTATTTGATGGTTTAATTCCAGTTCATGCAGTTGGGGAATGTTTAGACTCAGTGTGAGTGGACTCCAAAGGAGTGCTGAGCATGCGGTTAGATGGGGCATCTAGAGAGGTTCTATAGGAAACCTTCTTAGATATATGTGATCTAGGGACCAGGTCAGACTCAAGTATCTAAGGTTGAACTAGAATAAGTACTAGTATTTGGAATCTAGGATTATACTTCATGTATAAATCATGGTAGGGAGAGAGACCCAGTAGTGGGGTCAGTGGTCGGTAGCTAGTGCATCTCTATAGGGAGGTCATACCTTAGGTATTTGGTCTTTAGGACAGGTGAATTCTATTGATCTGGAAAGTTTAGGATAGGCTGACGAGCCAAAGATGTTTAGAGGCATGACTTGATTGTAGCATGACCTTCTGTTTTTTTGGCATGGTGGAAATGGGTGCACAAGGTGCACATATTGTATTTGGACTAACCAGACACTAGTTATTATGTGGTCATCGGTTGCGATGCATGTTTTGTATAAGGTGTATAGGAATTTGGAATATTATGGTAATGAAAACACACACACACACACACATATATATGATTCATGATTACTTTTGAGCATCAATTTTAATACAGGGTATTTAGGCATCTAATGAGATGTGTGACTTAGGGGTGTCATGCATGACACAAGTACCTAAGATCATTTGATGAAATGTGATAATTAATGGGTGTCATGTATAAAAAATATATGAATTAAGAATCTAATGAGGTTAAGTAATGAAGGTATGTCATGGGAGTATTTTTACGCCCAATGATGGTTGTTGGAACCGTCATAATAATTGATTTTTGGGCCAAGAAGTGACCAGGTAGGTAATTCGTAAGGTGGGAAGCACCACAAGGGGAATGGACCATGAATAATAATTGGGGAAGATAGGGGTGATTTTAATGAGATGGGTATGTTCAGTACTATATTTGTTTGATACCACATAGCTTGGGGACAATTTATCATAAGATGGAGGGGTTATAACGTCATGGGTTTTTGAGCGGGTTGAAATTTCCAACCTTTTTAAATTTTATGTTTGGTGGATGAAACAACTTTAATTATAGCCTTAAAAACCTAATTCAGAGAGTTTGAACACTTAAAATCATTTTTATATGGGTTTTAAGGTTTTGTGAGTTCCTTGAGATTGTGAATGGGTTTCTAAAGCACCAGGCTCCGAAAACCCAGTTTTTTGAAAAGCAGACTCAAGCGCACAATTTTTCTAACCATGTGGCCAAAATTGTGAGTCCTTTTTTTCAAAGGGTAATTTTTTTAATCATTTAGCCCCTTCCAGGAATGTTTTTACTATAGTGTAGGTGTTCAGATCCACCCACACGATTGGCATATGGTTTGTAAAACCATGTGGCTAGATAGTGTGAGGTGTCTTCCCTCTTTGGAATTGAGCACCATATAGTTTTCCAAAAAATGTATTAACCACATGGATTTTTAAAGAGCATAAAATTTACATTTACCACCATATTATTTAATATTACTTCTCCTATTTTCTTTATCCCATGCATGCACCACTCATCCAGTATCCATGGAGCTCCCATTTCCCTCTTCCTAGGATTTCTACCTCCTCCCTCATTTGGACTCTGAATCATGACTCTTCGGTGGCTATGGAATCTTCTCAGTAATGAAATTAATCCAATTAATTTAGTTTCTTGTTTATCACTTCATAGAAAATGGTAAATCCATGTGATCTATTTTTACATATATTAAGGGAGTTTGTTTAAAACTCCATTTTATTTTGATACGACTCGAACTAGAGGTCATTATTCGATGAGAAATAACCAACAAGTATAAGGTAGGTGGTGATTAGATTTCTCTTTAAATATATGGGTGTTATGGGCTCTATTATTAAATACACACATGTGGGTTGTCTGAGTGAGACATTAAATTAAACAATAATTGTATTTAAGTTGATTAATTGATGTTATGAGATACTATTGGGCATGACTTAGTGTATTTAAATATTCTAAGCCAGGTATGGGGATTTTGACCATTTGGGTATAATAGGCTAGTCATTTAATTTAAATTAACTAATTTTTTTATGATTGCTTGATTTTATTGGGAAAATTTCAGCCTTGACTCGAGATACATGGGTTGATTTTTATAACCAGGTTGAGGCAGTATTATCATCAGAGTTGAGGTGATGAGGTCATTTGGTTGAGTCCATGGCCCGCAGGACTTTGGATGATGTTGACCATTGAGATTTGGGGTATGGGTTCTCATGTGGCAATGGGGTTTATTGTTGGTGGGACTTATGGTATTTTTGATGATTTATACTCACCGTTTTGGATAATGTTTCCACTGGATTTGTTTTCACATAGATATAACCTAGTTGAGGTGGTATTTACCACTCATTATTAGTGGAGGCCTTCTTAGATATTATGGATTAAGGGATGGTGTTGACTATAATTTTTGTAGAAGGTTCTCACTATAGAAATCCACAGTTGATGGTGGTGGACCATCAGTTGATGGGGAATTAGGCCATTAGTTGGGGGATGAGGCTTAGGGTTTATACTTGAGGCTGATGGGATGGGATTATTGAAGGATGAATATCATCATGACTTAGAACGCCAGGCTGTTGAACTGAAAGTGATGTGTTACATATGGGAGGATGAATATTTCTATACCTTGGGACTTCGGGCTATTAAGATGAAAGTGAATTTCCAAATGGAGGTCTGAGGTACCTGGTACATATTTATGGGAGTGTCGTTGGAACATAGATTAGTTGATTTTTGGAATGCTTTGTTTTAGATGGAATGAGGTTTCTATAATATATTATTGGGAGGAGCCTGAGGGATCTCTAGGTATGATATTATTTAGGGGATTCCTTGGCACTAATCCATGAGTCCTCACCACTGAAAATATATCCTAGACATGTAATGTATGAAAATATATATTTGGGGGCATGAATTTAGAGATTTACGCGTGAAATTATTATAGTACATATTAAGTGTAACATATTTATTCAAGTTTTTAATTAATAATTAAATATTTATTATCTGATATATATTCCAAATTGAAAAAACAAATGATATTCATGAAAAATGTTGTTAAATTTCTATTAATATTAATTAGTCAATATTTTTAATTAATATTAATTTTAAATTAAATTTTAAACTATTTTTCACTAAATATATGACATATAAATATGATTTATAATACCTTAGTGTTATATAAATAATATTTAAGAAAATTATATATATATATATATATATATTTCTATATGGAATAATATCTTTAATAATATATAAATTTTATTTTATATTCCATTTTAATTAAATATATTATATATCAAGTGTAAATGTATATTTAGTCATATATAAATCATATTTAAAAAATATATTATATTTCTATCATTGTAAATATATTTATATATTATTATAGGATTTTTAATGATATAATTTTTTTTATGATATATACCCTTCTTCAACATTTTTTTAGTGCCAATAAAGGCCACCCTTTATTAGTGTTAAAAAGTGATGATAAAGGGGTTCCTTTATCAATGATTTTTAGCACTGATAAAGAGTACATTTTCAATGTTTTTAGCACTAATAAAGGGAACCCTTTATAATCAATTTTAGCTACCATTGATAAAGAGTAGCACTGTTTATCTTGGGTTGTTTGGTAGTGTTTCTTTGAGGTTTTTTGGAGTATGTTTGTTTGAGAAGTTCAAAGTTAACAGATAAAAGATTATACTAGTAAAAGATAAAAGTGAATTTCGGTTGATTTCCTAAAAGGTTTAGGATATAATGGTAAAGAAAAATTTAAAAGTTACATTAGTAATCGTAATGAATTAGATCACACTTGATATCTTAAAAATGTTTAGGATATATTTCTAATGAAATAATATAAAGAGTTACATTAATTACTAGTATATTTCAAGGGAAATTTTAATGGAAAGAGTTTAAACAATGATGAGGATGCACTTATAAATGGGTTGTAAGTATAAAACAAAATTTATTAACATTATAACATTGGATGTTATGGATTTAAAGAGTTTTAATATGTTTAAGAAGTTAAACATTTGGAATATGATTCCTATGTCCCACCATTATTCAAACTATCTTAATTCATAGATGTTACTCTCTAAAGAGTTTAGTGATAGGATTTTATTAAATGGTCACATAATAATGTGGAAAAAATTACATATATATGTAATGAGTTAACAAAACCCTAAAAATTATAGTAAATATATGGCTGATCTTGAAGTCTATCATATATGATGAGTTAGACAAGTGATTATATTGGGTTTTTCTAAGTTGTCTTAAAATGGTTTAATAATATAATATGTATCGTACAAAAATTAATCTCCACTTTACTATTCCTTCACATTGGCTATATATATATATATACATTTTATGAAGTGTAATTATAATTAACCTCTCAAAGTATAACCTTGAGTTATCCCAAATTGATGTTCATCATATAGTATTATAGGTTGTTATGAAATGTTAAGGTTAACATGAGTATAAATCTTGTATGGAGATATGAAATATGCGCAAGATGAAAAAAATATTTTGTGCACTGGATTACCAATGAATTATACCACATGGAGTGTCATACACAATGTATTTAGTATATTGGGAATGCATTGTTCACATTTTGAATCCCCACACTTGAGGTTAATGAGATACCTAGCATGAGAATCTTCATACTTTGATACCTTTCTTATGAAATCCTTGAGGATTAGCTAATCAGGGGGTGGTTGGGTCTGTTAGTGATCATGTTATCGGTTAACACTCAAGAAAGATGATATTTTCCCTCTCATTTGATGAGTGTAACATCAGGTCCCTTGATAGAGATAGACCCAAGAAATGTATACCCATATTTAGATAGTACATGTGATATGATTTTGTACATGGATGTGCTTTTGTTCATGGATGGGGGTCATGTTATTTACTCATCTACTAGATGGATGACATATGCTGTATTTATTGAACTGGACAATATATACTTAGATAGTCAAGAATGTTCGAGGATGCTCTATGGGATTGAAATACATTGTGTCCGATGTTCACTTAATGTCTTAGTCAAATGGAAAGTATGAAAACACATGCTAGAATTTTATGTGGTTGGAGTAAATATGTATAGAGATACATGTGTTTAATGCAGATCACACAATATCCCTTAGTATCTTGAGTAGCATTGATTCTTTTTTAGAGGATACTCTTTTCTTACATTTATGAATCTAGTGATTCATATTTGTTGTCAATGCTATAAAGACCCATGGGGCCACACATTGTGATTGACCAGATGAGGATTTAGTTAGGATTATATAGTTACTCTAAAAGTGCTTTATTGTTTTATCCAAAAGAGTTTTGGATAATATTTTCACATGGTATTACATATGGTGTAATATATGGTAATATTAATTATAACTTTCTAAAAGTTTTTTGGAAGATACCCAAAAGGTGTTTTGGATATGATTTCATAAGTTATTGTATATGTTATAGTATAAGTTTAAATTTAATGAACATATATTAGGATTTTTGAAAAGTGGGAGATTGAAAGGAATATTCTGTATAGCCATGGAATATCATCTTTTATGACTGGATATATCATAGAGTATGATACACATGTGGAAAATATATTATGTTTAAGTTTGTTGGCATATTATATTTTATGATATATGATATCATATTCTGGATATTTTAGTATATATTATCATATGATATGGTTGGATTGTATTCTTGATTATTAAATGATGCAATACTATTAGAACTATCATGATTCACTTCGTTATCCATATGTTAAGGAATTAATGTTCAAAACTCCCTAAACATATCAAATATCATTAAAGTATGGGATATTTAATGGTCGTAGGTTACATGGGATGCAGTTGAAGGAATTAATTGTACATTTATAAAACATATGATTAAATCCATGACATAGATACATGGTCCGAGGAGTATCCTCATTACTTATATAAAGGTGTATTGTCCTTGGGAATTTGTTTATGATCTTCTAAAGTGACCACTGACCAAAAATTTTCCTCCCACAATATATATTCTTCCTTTCCTATTTTTTACTAAGATACTAGTATATTATGATGGAATAAAAAGATCTATCCCAAAGTAGTTTGGGTGATTTGGTATAATCCTTGGATACACCTCATAGGGAAGAACCTTTTGGTTACTACTTAGTGATCATTATAAAGAACTGTATGAAGGTGAAAATAATAAGAATTCTATAGTGTAAGGTACAAATTTTCATTTCTAGTGTTTCGTGATTAAAATTTCAAAATTAATTGTGTTTCATGGGTTTAATATTTCTTTATTCACTTTATCCACCTTGATCAAAAGTTAATCCATGCAAAGAAATCCATTAAAAAAAGTTTCAACTTAACTTTACAATAACCCCAAACCAAACTCATAGAGGGAATAAGAGTTCCTTGATAATATAATTTTTTCATGGAATGAGGAATCTATGAATAAGCACCCCACATCAATAAAGTCATTCTACCACCTTTCTCAAACATGAAACAAAATACCAAACCAAAATAGGACAACATAAGGTGACTACCACCTAATTCACCACACTATACCCTGAGGATCTAGTTAGGGAGATAAAATATCAATGAGAATCTTATTATACCATAATCCACACCTCATGCACATATATCACCACTCACTCGATACACAAGGAGAATAGGAAAAACTACTAGTTTATATTCATTTCTAGAACAATTACTTTTACCACAAAATATCCATATGAACATTCCTACTCACAGAGTCCAGTATCTATAGATTGATAAAAGTGGGGGACCCATAACTCACCATAAGTGACACATATTGATCGAAGTATTTATCAACCCCATGAATGCATTTTCTACACCCCATTATATGTAGTATTTCTTTACCGCATATTACTAGAGGGAAAAGACACCTCCTTAATCATTTTAGAACAAAAAGGAAGTCCTATGAGCCAAATATTCCCAAAGGTATGATCCACTAATAATAAGGTATATTCATACCCACTTATCCCATTTCCACCAGAGCGATACATCATGTGATAACCTGAAGAACCCTATTCATTATTATTCCCAAAGCACCTAAATTATCCACACTTATTAGGTACTTCAACCATCATGACAACAATTCACAATCATTACTAGGGAACCACACCTCTATAGAATTTGTAAACCAACTGAGGGAATTACCAAACCCTAAGGAATACCTCACACCTCACCAAAGTCTTAGATCGATCATGGGGAGTACCATATCCTTACATATAAGGGTTATCCCATACCTCAAAGGGGGATCTAAGAAACTATTTCCTAGTGAGGAGAACCCACAATCCATATCTCTAGGGGAGTAATAACTCTTTCACCACCCACATAAAGGATAAATCAAACTATAAAGGGAGTGATAAGAAACTATTTCTTATCATATAGAACCAACTACCCAAATGTTTGGTGGAGTATTAACTCCGTCAGTTTATGGGATGACCCACACCTCTGAAACGATGCTAAGACCAAGGGAGTACCCAAATCCCATCTAAATACCACTCCTTTTTCACAGTTATAAACTCCCAAGTTTTCAGAAGTGGTAAATTGGGTTAGTTCTTAGGTGAAATGAGTGTTATTAGACCCTATTGAGGTGTTATAGGTGTTAGTGTAGGAAGAGAATCATGTTAGGGAGTTGTATCAGGCCAAGGGATGGAATTTTACAGTAAGTAGAATACTATTCCATAATGAACGAGATCATTATATAGTGATTGGTGCATCAAGATGTGACTCAAGGAGTCACGATGTGGGTTGTAGGTCATACTGTGGCCTATAAGGCACCACAGAATGATGTTCTAGAGGCGATCTATTGAAACTTACGATGATTTAGGTTCATGGTGTGGATAAGTTGAATTATAAAACAATTTTTAAAAGTCATAATTTGTCCTAGTATTTATTGTATAATGTTTTATTTTGATACATAAGATATTGGGACTTTTTGAGAAATTAAAGGAAAAGGGAAGGTCACACCATGATGATAGCGGTCACACCATCATGATTCATAAAGGTAATAAATATAGTTTTTTCTTTAGTAAAAAAATGTAGTTAACTATCATGAAATGAAGGGGGAAGTCACGTTGTGATGAGGGTGTTGTGGGTGGGAGCTACATTGTGAAGGATTGGATGCATAGGGTGTCACTCTATGAAAGGTAGTTTCATGAAATTATGTGACCTTGGGTATCGGGGTAAGGGTTTTTTGGGGATTCAAAGGGAGGTGTATCATGAAATTTTAAGAGGGACAATATCATGGGGGTGTATTGATAGGGGAAGTTAATCCTTAAGTTATGAGGGTCATTCTGTTACATTCAATGTTTGGTGAATATATATATATATATATAATATATAATAAATTAATTAATTAAATTAATTACAAAAGGGTATCTTTAAGGCCAATTTTAGATAGCGATAGTTATATCACACCTTATTCTTCTTTCCCTTATGTTACTTTATCTTTCTTGATGGTCCTTCATCGATTATCACTAGTTCTTCATGTATTATACCATAGGGATGAGATACAAGTAAGGATAAAAGTACATATGTTTCTCTCTTCTAGATTCCTCATAATTTATTTATAACCTGTTAAAAATCCCTAATTCCAGGTGTTTTGTTAGATTTTGGTGGATTTACAGATTGGGGTAAGAATATCCAGGGTTTCTTAGTGAGTAGAGTCCTGCCAACTCATGGTAGGCGGTGCCAAGATTTTTTCTTATATTATATATGTTTTATGCATCATGTGATAATCTAGAAAGAGTTAAGTTAGGTGTATAATTAGGGATAAAAACACTTGAATATTTTATCATCAATGATATATACCCAAGGGTAGTCTCATGTGAGAAATTATGACTTAGATTGGTAGGAATTAGTTCACTTGGTTGTATGGATTCATGACATGGTGGTCATGGTGAAACATGACATTGGAATTATTCTTTAGGATTAAATGATGGATGTGGTTCCCTGGTAAACTCATGTGTGACCCATAATACCATGGGTGAAATTGATCATTAATAATGGTGTAATAAAGGTTTTTCATGGTGTGGTCATAATATGTTGGTGATGCTTCTCACTATGAGGGTCTGATTCCATTGAGGTCGAGTGCATGCTGGATAGATCCCTTAAGGTGGTTTAGTCAGATCATTGTGGGTGTAACATCTATAGATCAAGAAACATAGGGAGATTATGTTGACCATTGGTATGAAGGATGGAATGTACCATAATTTACCATGTTTGGTGGTTTGTGATACCACGAGATAAGTGTATGATAATTTACATATATGTTTGATATAATGGGGATGATAGATCAAGATTGAAAAGGATGAGTATCTCCATGCATTAGGTTTGTCTGTCTATTGATTCAACAATTAGAAAAGGGATTCAAAAGATCATGGTTATTGTTATATGGATTGTGGATGTCCCTTTGGGGTGACGTGAATGTCTTAGGATGGTTTTATGGTTATTTTTTGCATGTGATTATATATAATATGTAATTGGTTGGATGGCCAAGGACCCATATGGTATGATAGACTGTGGATACATTGTTCCAATTTGACACTGTCCAAGGTAGGTAAAGTCTCACTCAAGGATAGTTGAGAAAGAGTGGAGTAGGTTTTATGGTTTTATTTTGTTACTGTTTATTATGTATTTTACACACTGGTATATAGATGGATATTAGTTAAGGACACCATTGGAAGTGGCCTACTGATTTTGTAATCACACCCTATACATGCCCTTAGTGACACATGTGAACTTCATGGTTCTTGGTTCAAGTTAGAGTAAGGGATCATAATTTGGATCCTAATGGAGATTAGAGTATAGATGGTTCATGGGATGGTCACTATAGTTTTTTAGATGGGTTGGGTAAATCTTCAATGCTGGTTGGTGATATTTTTATTTACTTTTGAGTATGTACATATGTGATCACCCAAAAGGTGATCTTGTTTATTTTTGTATAAAATGATTAAACTTGTATACATTGATGAATCATGTGGTATGTCGTGGTATCTATTTCTGTTATGCTTAAATTGGTATTTATAGTTGATATGTTATTTATTTATTTTTTCCAGAGGGTATACTCTCCCCATTATCACTACTTAGACCTTCACTTCTAGTAAAAAAATTTGTGTGTATGGGGAGGTGTGACTAAAGTCCAATAATACCTTTATCTGGTTACTATGTAGTTATCCATGTTGAGGCATTACAATATTCATAGAAACCATGTATTTTATGGAAGGGACACTTAGAATGATCCAAACCATTACTCCCCATCCCCTATGACTGCTCATGGGGTGATATATATGAGAAGATATCCACTATTTATAACATAGACTGGACATGTAGTAAAAAAAATAATAGGAGTGAATGATTGAATCATGATACTATTATCTAAACTACTTTCAAGAAATATGACCTTGTGGATGCATGGAGAGAAGGTAATCCTCTAGTGTTTTGGATCGAACTACAAGCCCTTTTCAGAGCACCCTACTACATTGAGGGAACTGATGAAAAATAGACAAAACTACAATGTTTGTGTCCCTTATATTCTTTTTATAGGGGTATAAAACTACCAATTAACTCCTAAAGAGCACACAACTTTGAATTCCATATGAGGGTTCTATGCCTCAATATCTCAATACTACCAGGGGGTTTACCATCTTCGCACTCGCACTGCATCATCAACTAGATCCAGTCACCAAAACCATGAGGATAAGATCCACAAACATAATTTAATTATCTATATAATTAACTATAATAGTTAAGAATACCCTACCATTACAATTTAAATATACAAATTCTCAAAATAGACTATTTACTTGTCTAAATACAACTTAAGGGTGAGAAAATATGCAAAACCCCACTGAGAGAAAAGTACACATTGTACACTATGGGGTACACAAAATGTGCACACAGAGCCTCCAAATATGCATGTAAAAATATAATTTAATTGTTTAATATACAATTATAGGGCATGCATCATTATTTATATGGATTGTTTATCTAAAGAGTCCAACTAGTCACGTAACACTAAGAATCTCACCGTACAAACCTGGGTTATACAACGTGGCTTAAGGAGTATACAATGCATAGAACCAAATGGAACCACAATTATAGTTACCTTAGACCACATGACATGTAATATTATCAACATGGTGTGGTGATTCAATTATTTACCATGTCATGTATCTAGCTCAAGACGTGTGGTGTAGATTGGTTTGGCATGTACTACTACATGTTATATACCTTGCATGGGATGTTTGTCCATGTACTGAGCCAAACCCTAACCCATGTTCCTGATGGTCAAACATGGTGTGTTCATAAAGACTAAATTACATGTGGACTATGTATTATACCTTATATTCACTGAATAACTACATGTTGTGTGTTTATAGAACTACATTCCACATGATCGGGATTTCTAGGTGCAAACATCTATGTGAACCACCTGATCTTCCAGTTCCTTCAGAACCCACTTCTCTATTAGTCATAAACCATCAATGAAGCATATAAATTTTAAAAAAATAATTGAAAATTACAAGAAACTAAAATGAGGAAAATTGAAATATCAATTCTTACCTTGTGAAAAAATTCAAAAGATTTGAGGTTTTCTTCCACGCTCGATTATTGCTTCCTCCCAATTCAAATATAACTGACCTTCTCAAATGAGGCTCCTCCACCCTATCCCCCTTCCAAATTTTGGTTCCATGAAATAAATGAGGTTATATTCTCACTCTTCCCCCTAATTTACAAATGGGTGATATTCTATGGGTCGAGGAAAAATAAAACTTGAAATAAAATAAAAGTGGACCCGAGGATGACCCGATTTGAGACATAAGACATGGTTAGAGTTTATACCACACATAGGTAAAAAAAACCATTCCTGACTCAACAATCAAGTCATAATTTACATATAGGGATACATTTAGGTGATTTAGTTGTTCACATGTGTGGGATAATAATAATTATGTATTTAATAAATAATAAATATCCTAAAAAGTCAACTGACTTAGAATCTCACAAAATAGTAGCCTAAGGGTAAATATCACATCTCAAGAACAACAGAACCATACCAAAATATTTTTAAGGTAATTTATTAGGGTAAATTTACTATTTTACCCTCATAAAAGGCCTGGGGATCTGAAACTAAAAAATGATCTATGTTTTCTGCACAGAAAAACTCAGGTTGCAACATCCTCTCTACTTTCAAGGATTTTTATTCTTGAAAATAAAATAACTAGGGTTTATTTCAGAGAAGATAAATAATCATCCTCGAGAAAAATATATAACAAAACCTCGCACGATCTCTTCTAGCTTATAAATTTACATAAATCTATGAAATCGTAAAATTCAACCCAGTTGGGAACACATCCCATTTACATTATATAGATCAGGGGTTTCACATCCAAGATTATCATTCCTCCATGAATGCTTAATAGGATCAAACCATCATATATAAAGATTTAGATTCAAGTCTAACCCACATTTCATGAATCTAATCAAGGTTTTATACCCAAATAACTTTTCTATAACTATGGAATTCCCATCAATGCCAGCTTGAAGAAAGACCAAGAAATATTAATATTAATCTGATATAGTTGTTTAACCAAGGAATTTCTCATGAGGGTTTTATACTATCCATATTTATAAAGGGTGATATAAAAGACTATCATACATGGATAATCTAACCATAATGAATTTACTCCTAAGAAACTTAATAAGAGAATCACACTACATCTCTAAAGACTTCTGCCACCCCTCATAAATAGTTTTTATGTTAACATATCAAAACTTTCAAGATCAAGGCATGAGGATAGAATCAATCCTCTCATACCCTTATTCCAAATTAATTAAAGCACAAAATTATTCAACACAGACCTCAATTATGTTATTAAAAGTGACTTGATTCACTTTCCCCAAACCCTGGGTCACCATCTACCCAAAAACTAAGTGACCATAACCATAATCCTATTGAATGATCTACCACATAACACATCACAAGATGTTAAAAGTAATCTCCCACAAAAGAAAAAACTATGTCACCAAGGTGGCCACATAATTGATATGATTTAAAACTATCCAGTAGGATACTTGGAATAGTTAAACTCACATTTTCTAGATTATCCTCGCTATAACACATTGATAGGCCTAGATTTATGGACATTACATAGAACCACACATGAAGATACATACTCTATAAAACATATACTCAAAGAATAAATAAAATTTATTTCAAATTTTTGAGATCCCATAAATTAGGACATAAAAAATCCCCAAAATCTCAGTACTCATCTCCCTGAGCATAATTATGACACCCAAAAACATGAAAAAAGGCATCGATTCCATCCTATAATTAAAATAGATGCATATATCCAACTATCAATAAGGGTAAACCTTAATATATCTCACATGTAAAAGACTATAATATGATATAAAACTACATGAATGATCCTCTAAAACAACCATGGAAACAAATCCAAGCTCTCCTACTAATGAAATAATTGTTTGTAGATTCATAAGAGTTGTCCCTTATCATTTTACAGGTCCCACTTCCTAATTAAAGTGTATCATGACCCATATTATCAATAAAAAAGCACACCATAAATAAATCTATCCACCAAAATTTTTCAGTGGGTCTATCACCAACAATATCATCATTGGTCCTTACTTATCTATGAAAGGATCCTAAAAAAACCTCCTTGCTAAAGTTGGTTTACACTGATGAAATAATGGGGGTAGATGGACACCATAATTTCCAGTCTCTAGTTATAATATACTAGTCTAAAGACTCCATTGATATCACTATGTCCCAAAGAAATGATGCTATAATGAAAGAATATAACACACTAGTGCTAACCAATAGAAGAATTAAAGAAAAAAGACCACATGATGAATCTTGGCCCACATTCAGTGCAATATGAAAAATCCTTCCATAGCTCTCACCCATCCAAGGTCTTATATGCCAACTTACCAAGTCAAGAAAGTACCACCTAAAGGTAAAAAGGGTGGTAGTGGATCAATATTCCATCTACCACACATTAAGATACAATAATCATGATGATCATTATTTGTTAACTATTTATTAATCATGGGACAAAATCACTACATAAAGGATGCTTCACATGCATGAGGGGGGAACAAACAACCAATCCCATTCATATAAGGCTCCCAATCTTAGAATATGGCTCATAATAACCACCATATTCTAGATACAAGAGCCTCATAGACTATATTGACCTCAACCAATGGATCATCCTAAGCATACATGCCTATCCAATAATTCATAATAACACCACACAAAATCCAAACTACCATAAATCTCTAAAATATATTGAGGGGCCTAAACCTCACCAAGAGTTTATGAATCAGTCAAGGGAGTAACCAACATCACTAGTAGGGGAACCAACACCCCAAACTTTTGGGGAGGCACTAAACCATTAGAGAAATATAATCATACACTATACGATGTTGAACATTGAAATTTATAGATATAGAACCTATGCTCTGTATCAAGGGTGAGTGTTACATCCTTTTTAGTATAAGGGAACCATGCTTCATCAGGATCGAGGGAGTATTTAACCCATGCATGAATGGGGAATCCATATGTCTTAGAATGGTATTCTATACTCCTACATCCATGGGGGAGCACCAAACTACCCAATACATATGAGGCACCTTGCTGATAAGTACATGTCAACTGAGGGAGTACCTACCCCTATCATGGAGGAACTTCACCAAAAATAATTAGGGTAGTACCAAATATACTATAATATAGGGGGATCACACCTCTTTAGGATTGAGGGAGTACCAATACCATGCCTAAATAGAGGACTCATGCACCTACAAAAAGTAGTCTTCACCCTTGTATCTATAGTGGAATACTAAACATTACTATCTCATATAGGAAATCCACACCCTAGTGTCGACATATCCATAAGGGATTTATAAACCCCAAGAATAGATGGCCCATTACCTATCTCATATAGGAGTACCAAAACTCCATGTTTTCTCTGTAGAGTACACATGAGGCCCTCTCTATGGCATCTACATCATCAGGGGGATACTGTTATCATCCCATAAAAAATTCCCATACATACTATGATATTTTTCACTATGCTATGATCATTATGAGAAAATTCTATAGGAATCAAACCACCAAAATATTAGGACATCACCACCTGGGAGATCACACTACTATGAGTAGTCCCATTGCTTTCATAATATAGAGAAGGTCCATTCTATACCTCTAGAGAAGTCTTTATCATGATGAAATCAATATCCACATCACACATCAACATATCCTAATAAAGATGTCATTCTATGGAACCAACAATGAACATACCTCTATACGATTCATGGAATTACTTAACTGTACCATATAATTATTTATCAAATTCATTATATAGAAATGTTTCAGCTACCATACCCTAGATGGGTTCCCTGATCTATCAAATATATTTAAAAACCTAAAGTATTGTTTCTCCAAACATACCAAACCAAAACCCATGAGACTCCTATATTCAAAATCCATAATTAAGTCCAACTCAAACTGATATCAATCTGACATGAATCAACCCACTGAGTCCCCACCAAGGATGATGGTAGGATGAGTGTGCCTTTTCATGACAACCTCCAATAGGTTAGAGGTTGGTGACTAGCACCAATAAGGTATGAATCATATATGATAGTCATTATACTATACAATTTGAATCAATATACAACACCCTACATCCATAATCATCAAATTCATACAAGATATACATATCTAATTGAAATATAAAATACATGAAATATATGAAAAACATCCCAAAGGTATATAACAAAAAATCTAGATAAAAAAGGATAAAATACAAGGACTAACAACCTAGAACATAACTGACCTCACGTGATTGAGAAAGGATATCACCACATCCCAAAAAATCTATCCTATAATCCACTAACACTGGATACCAAATGGATCCACTAATCTCACATTATTCTAGCTCTAACCATGGAAACAAAAGGGTAACATGTTATAGCTCATCTTGTAACTAAGGGTAGAACCATACAACCACCCAACTCAAGACAAAAGGGGGGAACATAAGATATTGAAGAAGATATAGATTTAATTCCTAAAAAAACTAAATCCAAAATAATAAGGGATAAAGGATTCCCTGATAGGTTAATTTTTCATAGGAAAATGACTTTACATGTAATGTACCCACCCAATTTCACTATAAATGGTAAATTTATAGGGTTTTCCACATGACCTTAGGCGTGCCTCCCTATATTACAGAGACTACAGACTAGTAGTGTGGGGAGGGGGATAAAGTGGTAATTTGGGGAGAATATATCCCCTATATTAGAGTGTATAATAATAATAAAATAATCAAACACCAGCCACAATAGTAAATAATCATAAAGATGAAGAAACAAATATAACAAAATGAATAATAAATTAAAATCCATAAGTCCTGAACAACCACATAATTCATACATCAGACTACCCAATATTATTGTTACATATACATTCTAAAAGGTAAAAGAAAATAAAGTTGACTACTCCTTGAAAACTATTATTTGTACCTCATCCAAGTATTCATGTACACCTCCGAGATATCCCACTCGATCATGCTATCCTAGGCCTCAAGACAAACATGTGCCTATAACGAAGTGAATGTATTCTTACGTACCCAAGTGAAATTGTGGCTCGAGCAGAATGTGACTACAAAACTTAGTAGGGAACTGCTAACATGGTCTTGTACATATCCAATAAATATAGTGTGTGTGTATATAAATTACTCAATTGAATAATAATTATGATTTTTATAAACTAAAAATAAATTAAATAACTAATTTCATACTTAGGGTCTGATGGCTACCCTTATGTGACCATAAATGGTTCATATAGTGTTAGAGATATCTCTGAGTGAGCTATGCTACCACAGGGGGATACAAGTCCAATCCTTGGGATCACCCATACCTACCTCTATTAAATATAAGGTTGAATTACAAGTATCAGTTGTATATCTTATAAGTAAGGAATCATGTAGGATTCTAAGAATCCTAATCATACAACTCAATCCATGAGTAACCAATGGAACCCATACTACTTATCAGTGTTCCTTATTCTAGTACGATGTCAGTTTCCCAGGTCCCAGTCGATCGGCAACAAAGACTTAGAAACTATAAATAATTCCTAAGGGAATGAAACTTAGGTAATATATAAGGAATAATATCATGATATGAGCTAATAACCCAAAATCATCAATCATTGTATCTATGCCCTATTACCATATAGCTCTGGTAAATACAATCATGGTTCATCCACCCGATCATAGGAAGTATCCTAGGCATCAATCAAGGAGAAATTCATTAACCTTGGGGATGTTATAAACATCTAATGATCAGTAGAAATGTGGCCACCCAACAACCTTTGGAATCTTCTGGATCCTAGAATTCAAGTAATCATGGGAACATCAAATATTGGATCTTTATTTCACTAGGAATCCATTGAATTACAAGAATTAATTACTTTTAATTAAAATATTAAATCATAATCAAATGACTATATTCATTAATTAGGGGATAGATCTGAATATATCATGAATCCAAATTGATATATATAATTTATGTCATACATATATACACACAAGTATAAAAATACATATTATTATAACTATATACAATATACTAATTTTTCATATTTAGGATTCAAGTGGAACCAATATCTAATGTCATATATAGGTAGGGTCGGGTCCTAGATGTCCTTAGTACTAGACCATAGAAATAGTTGAGGGAAGAACATTCGTTAAGAACTACCAGTTAATTTATAATTATCTAAGTATAGTCAATTACAATTCAAATGATAAATGAATTATTATTTAACTTGAAGCTAGAGGGTTGTCCGAATGCCATAACCCATCTTATGATAACGCTGGCCTTTGAGGGCACTAGTTAATCCATGATTTAGGGGGATAATATTATTCATCACTATATTCTTCCAATGCTCCTTTATCAGAATCTTAACATGATTGGGGCGCCCTACTCAGGGTCCCCTCCAAGTCCCATATCAAGTTTGAATCTTGTCTCTAAGAGGAAGAATGCCCCTAAGGCGTACCTTCTAACACATTGGGACCTTTAAGGCCTTAATGGAATTAAGAAGTTAGTCTCTAGGTATTGAATGACTCCCAATGATAACCATACTAGTTCAAAATCACCAAATTCTTAAAAAAGGTCCCAAATTCATCTAGGTTTAGGTGTAGTAGGTCTCTATCACCTATTCAAAATTTAGGGATCCTCATCAGGGTCCACTTCATTCTAAGGTAATAGTTTTTGGCAAGGTAATAAACTAAAACAACTAAGGAGTTAAGTTTATCTCTAGGGGACTGAAGTGGACCTTGGATTCTTTCTCTATATATAAGTTAAGGAACTTGATTTATTTCAAAAAATTCAATTTATTTATTTAAGAAATTTAATTAATATAAGTGAATAATACATTTATTTTAGGGCCCCTAAATATCATTGGAGAGACCATAGAAAATCACATAACACATACTCATGAGCAATTTACCTAAGGGGGAATGTATGAGAGACCAATTACCTTTAGGGTTCTTTCCACATTCATTTTAAATGAGTCAATAGTAACTACCTAGGACCATCCGAGCTTGTATAGTAATGTATTAGACATTTCAGTCCCTTCCTCAAAACAAAACCACCAAAATTAAAATATTTTAATTAATTAATTAAACTTATCAAATTATAATTAGTTAAACCATTTTATTTAAATAAGAACAATGCCCAAATTCTCATTATCCAATCTTTTAATGCCAGTACCATGACTAAATGATCTCCAAAAACCCACGACATACCCTAAATTCAAACTAGAAAAAATACCTAATAAAAAGTTCCCAAAAAAATTATTAATATAGTTTAATTTAATCTTAAAAGATTTGAAAATTCACTGAGGTGACATACCTCAATGAAATGACACACGGTGAATTGAAGATGGCCACTTGGGTCACCCTATTCCTAGGAAAAGTGAATGACCCAACACACTCATCCAATTACACCATGATCTGATGGAACTAGAACCAAACCCAAAAAATAAGGGAAAATAAATTAGAAACAAATTGAGGATAAGACTCAAGGAGCTTACCAAGTATCAATATAGGGTTATATATGCCTTAAATTTTCAAGGGAACCCATCAAAAACCACTTTTAAAATGATATTAAAGAAGCGAAGGAAAGGGGAGGGTATCTAGCTTGCACGAGGGAGGAAAATGGAAGAATTAGGGGGCTTCCATCTTAAAGGATCAAGAGGTAAAATGTCAATTTTACATCTTTAAACGAGCCACATAGTTGTTGAGATCATGTGACCCCACTATCTGAGGCATAAAACCTTGAACGGGCATGACATACATTTTAACATACCATGAACCAACCATGTATCATGTCTATAATTCAGTGTATACAGTCGCATGGCCTCTTGAGACTAGTCACATGGTTTCTCAACCTATGTGCCTATACATTTTGGGCCGCATGGTTGGGGTGCACGGTTAGCACCAAATGTGCACCTTAGGCCATATTAAAAAAAAAATAAAACTCCAAGCCCCAAAATACCAAGATGATCCCAAAAAAATTAAACCCTATAAGGAAATTAATTATAAGTCCAAATTTGTAATTTTGTGGGATTCCAAACTTTGAGATTCCATTTTGAAGATCCAATCAAAATATGACCTATCCAATATTTGAAAATTCACATTACTTATAAAATTTTCAACTCATATGGTCACAGGATATTAAAAACTCCCCACCTTAGTAATTATTTCCCCAAATAATCCTTATTGGCTATCAAGATGAATATCCTAATGTACCTCATTTATGAATTACCTCACAAACGGATGCATTCCACCTAGAATTCCTAATGCACTTCACAAATTCCACTTTTAACATACAACACTTAAACCATCAAAACCTTATCCAATACTCATAATGACCAACAATAGATTGATATGACCCCCATCTGAGTCCATTGATCTTGTTACATGACTGCACCACTGTCTCATTCATCAATTGGTCTATGGTGCTCCCAAACCTAGGATGTGGCATGAGAAGGCCAATTTTGAGTCACAATAATTTCCATCATATTAATTTACTACCAAACACTAATACCAAATTATAATTACATTACAAATAGAGTTTAAAACTCCCTCATCCATTCATTCATGAGAACACCAATCCCAGTTCTTTATTCTAGATTCCAAGTCAAAACGGACACAATTTCATCTTCCATTCACAATATGAGTATGTAATCCTTTCCTCAAAACCCCTCAAACAAAACCCAAAAGGATATCATCGCATACCAAATGAAATGATTGATGCATATCCTAATCGACCACATCAAATTTAACATGAGAACATCAGTCAAACCACTTATGGATAACCTTCCCTGAAAATGATTATCTCCGACCACTAACATGTTATCATAACCTGATCATGATTACTTCATCCCAAAAGAGATATCATGATCACCCAAGAATGATCTCTAAAGAATATACCCAACTTTTGATGCCATTTCCTAGCTGAACCATCCAATTTCCATTTCCATCACGGTGCCACAACATGAAAATTGACAGACCACCTTCCCAATCACACTCTGATCATCTCAAAATAGTCATAATTCCAATGCTCACACTTATAATCTATCTAATACCACATATGTGGTATTCTTGTCATTCATATAGGAATCCAATAGCACTCAAGTACATTTATCCAATGACATTATAATAACTAAATGACCTTCCAATGACCAGTCACACTTCCATGACCCTTCTCCCGTGAGGGTCACATGCTCACAACTGACATCCTTCTCCCTACCTTAGGATCATCCCTATCATAATGATACTTAAAAAAGTTCCTAATGACCATGTGCCTCACCAATTATGTCATTATATATAACCATTGGTGTGAAAAAACCCACTTATACTCAAGAACAAACCTGCAACACTAGAACATCGCCTATCCCCACTTCATAGAAATAATTCCCACTATAACCACCAATGGTGTACTTATCACCATATGTTTTATCTTATAATAACCCTAGAGTTTATTATTGGAAGGTTCACAAACAACCATTCATGATAATCCTCCTAATCTATGCTCGTCAGGTTCTCATGCTACTAGGCCCACATATAAACCATTGAAATTTCCATCAGTCCTCAGACCGCCTATGACCATCACTGATTCCAAAACTTAACTCATTATCATATGCATCATATTACATCAAGATAAATCTATCTGTTCTCAATTTCACATTAGTATAAACATGCTAGGAGCTATTTTGGAACTCTTCTCTAAAATTGGGTACCTCACTTGTGCTATGATTCAACCCAAGACTACCCATCTCATGACATTGTTATAGCACCATAAGTTATCATACTCAATATAAATCATTTCAAACTCATATAAATTCTTATCCACCACCCAAAACCATTACCATCATGAGAATCCACCCACATTCTATCCACATTGCTAACAACACACCCATTGGTCAATAGGGCTAGGGACCTGGATAATCCCACCTGTCGAAGTCAATATCAATACCCAAGCACCCTATGTGTTTACTCAAAAACCAAATGCATCATCCTAACCATGACATAAAACCTGATCACCTCCCATGAACTAGACTTATACATTGAATCATATACCCATTCTTCACCTCAAAGGAACCACCAATGCAGTCTAACCCCTCTCATAGGTTTCCCCTAATCAAACCAAACACCAACTCACTAGGCTCCTAGTAGAAATGATGGTTTCTAGGTATCCCACATAGCCCTAACTTCTAGGTCTCATCCCATGGGGAATCATCCATTATATAATAAAAAAAAATAATGTATAGGCATTCCCAAACATCAACTCATGGGGTATCACATATGAAAAAATCACACGCCTACCACTAACCACATTTAGGGAACCTACATATAGGTCAAATACTATTTTAATTATAATTCATGAGAAATATCCTTGTACCAACCCTGACCATTAAAAATAATCTAAAGTACCATATAATCCATTATAAATGAGGTAATTTTGAAGAAATTCAATGGAAATATTAACCTATGAGGGTCAATTCACACCTACATGGGTCCAGTTATATAGGTTTTGAATTACAAGTTATAGAGGGAAACACCCTATAAGTTGTAATTGGGAACCCATTTAAGTTCAACCCATTAATAATATATTAATTTATGAGAGGATTATAAATCCTTAACCATTTAAGGAATCAACTTCCATGCATTGTCTTACAAAGA
This sequence comes from Viscum album, assembly GCA_963277665.1. Taxonomy (NCBI): domain Eukaryota; kingdom Viridiplantae; phylum Streptophyta; class Magnoliopsida; order Santalales; family Viscaceae; genus Viscum; species Viscum album. The sequence continues at coordinate 1,645,100,911 of OY728128.1, forward strand.
ACTAACCCTCACTGAGTACCATAACACAGGGATACTCCCTAGAGGGTTATGATGTCAACATATAAAAGATGATGAAATAACCCTCACTATATATCCATATATGGTAATACCCCCTTGAGGTTATAGTTCAACAAAGAGATTTTTGGTACCTATCAAAATCATACTGGATTATATGAATATATAACCATAAATTAATTCCATTTAAGTTATATTCTATACCAATCTATATGAAAAAACACCATATAGGATGTTATGACTTTTTAGATAACCATAATTAAAAAGTATAAACCCATAAAGGGTCTAATAAAAATTTATTACTTTCCCAAATCAACCTAAAAAGGTTATCATAGAGTCTTAAAGTGATAAAGACAATATACTAGGGTCAATATAGGAGCACCTAGTGACTACATGGTTGTCATAATAGTCCCTTTATAAGGAATCACATGACCCTAGTGACCTACTGGAATTAATAACAAGGCACTGAGAACCTATTCTTACCTACTAAGGGTCACTGCACCACCTATACAGAAGGGACTATATCAGTATCCTCATCACTAAGTCACATAATAGAATAGTCCATGTGGCCTATCATAATTTATTGTAATCAAGGCAGTCAAACTGAGTAGAGTGACACTAAGAACCTATATGAGAAAATTACATTTAGGATATTATTGATACTTTAAATAGTTATCCTAATCATCAGTAATATAAATCACACATAACTAGTCATATATCGTTTGAACCCACATACCAAATATGATACATAAGAAGATGCATCTTACCTCTATAGGATAAGAGTCAAAATCAATCACTAGGCTCTTTATAACGAGGCAATAGATAGAAATCCATAAATAATCACAAAATCCAAACCACATGTGTCGCTCAAATAAAAATAATATATAACCATAACATCACAATCCAAGAACATAAATCCCATATCCCTAGTAACCTATAATTCCAATTGGAATAAGTGTTCTTAACACATTAGTCCAATATCCATCATAGGCTCTGACACATACTAAATAATCTTATATACCATTTCCCAGATAGTAAGACAATAAGAAAGTAACTACTCTAACAATTTCTTTTAATGTACCCAACCTAGTTTACTAAGAACAGTAACCAGATTGATTTCCCCATGTGACCTCAGGTGCGCCTCCCCCTACTCCATATGATGTTGACTAGTAGATAGGGTCTAATTTGGTACTTTAGAGAGACTATAAACCATATATTATAGTGTTAAATAAGAATAAAATAACCAAGAAACATCCACAATAGTAAATAATAATAAAGAATAATAAATACACATAAAAAACTAAATAATAAATGAAAAGTCTTAAGGTGATGAACAACCATACAATACATACATCAGACCACTCACTAGGTTGGTTATGTATAGATATCAAAGGTAAAAGAAAATAAGGACGATGACTCTTTAAAAACCCCAACCCATACCTTGTCTAGGGTTCCATATACATGTATGATATATCCTACTCAATTATACTATCTTGGGCCTCAACCCAAACCTATGCATGTAACCAAGTTATTTTTTTCTTAGGTACCCAAGTGTAATGGTGGCCTGAGTAGGGTGTGAGTACAAAACTCAGTAGGGAACCACCAACCCAGTACTATACATATCCAGAAAATGAAGTGTATGTGTATGTTTATTTTTCAATTGAATATAATAATTATGTTTATCTTATGAATAAAAATTAAATAACTAATTTTGTACTAAGGGATTGATTTCAACCCTTGTGCGACCATACCTACTTTATCTAGTGCAAGAGATGTATTTGATCAAGCTATGATACCACAGGTGGATATAAGTCCCAACCCCATGATCACCCATACTCACCTCCATAAAATATATAGTATAATTTAAGTATAAACTATACATCCTATAAGTAAAGCATTGATTTGGATCCTAGATGTCCAAGGAATACCACTAAATCTATGAGTAACAAATGGAACCTAGAATACTTCTCAATATTCCTTATTATAGTATAATGTTATGTTATGAGGTCCTAGCCCATTGGAAACCCAGACTTGGAAACTAGAAAGAATTCCTAAGGTAATGAACCTTATGAAATATATAAGGAATACTTTCCCAATATGAGTTAATAAATCAACATCATAAAACATTGACTATATAACCTATTCTTATATAGATCTGGTAAATGAAATCATGGTGTGTCCACCTGATCCTAAAGGGTATCCTAGGAATCAATTGAGGTGATCATCATCAACCTCGGGGATGTCATAAAAATCTAGTGCTTGGGGGAATTTCAGCCACCTAACAACCTCTGAAATCATTTGGATCCTAACATGATAGGCTTCCTAGGTGATGTTCTAACTAAGGGGGATTTCTAATATACACTCAGAAACCTCCTCTATTTCATAGTGTAGGTTGGAATCCTAGACACACTAGGCATTCGAAAAATGATATTTTTGAATATTGGATCCTAAGATCACTAGAAATTCAAGGAATTACAAGCATTAATTACTTTTAATTAAAAAATTAAATTATAGTTAATTGACCATCTTAATAAATTAGGGGATGGAACCAAATCTACCAGGAATCAAACTATATATATATAATTTATTTCATACATTCATACTCAAAAGTTTAAATATAAATATTATTATAACCATTTACAACATACCAATTTTTCATATTCACGATTTGGGTAGAACCAACATCCAATGCAATAGATAGGTAGGTCCAGGTATTAGGTTACCTTGGAACCCAACCATATAAATAGTTGAGTGTATCACGTCCCTCAATCATTAATAGTTCATTTATAGTTATCAAATTATATTCAATTATAATTCAAATGATATATGAATTTTTACTTAACTTGAAGCTGGAGGGTTGATCAAACACCAAAACCCATCTTATGATGACATTGGAATTTGAGGCTGCTAGTTAATCCATTATATAATGGGATAATCTTATCCATAAATACCCATTTCCAATTATCCCTTACTAGGGTCATAACATGACCAAGTCACCCTACTCAGGGTCCCCTCCAAGTCACCTCTCAAGGATAAATCTCATCTATAAGGGTAAAAACACCCCTAAGTCATACCCTCTAACACATTAGGATCTTTAAATACTTAATGGAATTAGGCATTTTATATCTTGGTCTTGAATGAATCCCAAACCAACCATACTAGTTCAAAAGTTCCACCTTCTTAATTAACGAGCCGATGTCACCTAGATTTAAGTCAAGTAGGTTTCTCTCACCAATTCCAAATTTATGGATCCTCACTGGGATCCAATTTAATATTAGGTAATAGTTTATGTAAAGTTATTAGAATATGGTGGCTGAGGGATTGAGCTTGTGCCTAGGGTAATGAAGTGGTCCTTGGTACATTTATCTATATATAGGTTCAAGAACTTGATTTATTTTAAAAAATTTAATTATTTATTTAAGAAGTATAATTAATTTAATTGAACAATACATATTAATTAAGGGTCCCTAACCATCAGTGGAAATACCCAAGAACATAATATAACACATATTAATGAGAAATTTACCTAAGGGGGAAAGTATGACATACAATATACCTTTATGAATCTTTCCACATTAATTTTCAAGGGGATAGAAGCAATTTCCTAGGCCCATCGAAGCCCGTACATCCATGTCCAAAACATCTAAGGCCCTATCTCACAATGAAACCACCTATATTAAAACATTATAATTAATTAATTAAACTCAAAAAATTATAATTAGTTAATTTTTTTTATTTAAATAGGTATAATACCAAAATTCTCACTGATAAATCTTGTTACACTAGAACAATGACCATATGAATGCCAAAAACTCATGACATACCCCTGACCTCAAACTAGGAAAAATTCCTAAGCATCGATTCCCAATTTTTTTTAATCTAGTTTAATTTAAGATCAAAATCTTTAAAAATTCATCATGATGACATAAATCACTGAAACAACATGAGTCTAAGTATATATAGTCTCATGGGTCACCCTCTTCCTAGGAATAGTGAAATCACCAACATGCTCATCCAATTCCACCATGCTATAGTAGAATTAGAAAAAAAAATACCTAACTAGGGAAAAATTGAAACAAATATAGGATAAGAATAAAGGAGATTACCATAGATTAATAGAGGGTTATATATGCCTTAAATCACCAAGGTAAACTATCAAAGTCCTCCTCTTAAAGGATCTTGAAGAAGATAAGGAAGGGGTAGGGGATTTAGATCACATGATGGAGGAAAAGGGGATAAGGAGGGGGATGTCCTCTTAAAGGATTGGGAGGAAAAAATGGAAATTTTAACTATTTAAATGAGACACATGGTTTGGACACATGGTTGGACAAACTGTGTTCCAACTATGCACCCCCACTATCGAAGGCATAATACCTTTAATGGGAATGATGCATGATTTAACAAAATATGCACCAACTATGAAAAAATGTTTTCAATTCACCACAGACACTAGCACAGTCTCTTGGAAATATACACATGATTTCTCAAACCATTAAACTATAAATTCCAAGCTATAAAATTAGGTTTTATGGCTATCTCTAACTGCACTCCAACCGTGTTCCCCATGCCATCTTTCCAAAACATCAAAATATGAGACCTAAACTCCTAGGATGATCTCTAAACATCTAAACCCTCTTAAGAACTTCATTTTGAGTCCAAATTCAGTATTTTGGGGGATTCCAACTTTTGAAATTCTAGTCCAAATATCTGATTAAAATTTGACCCTCCCAATAACTAAAAATTAATATTCCTTTTGAAATATTCAACTTGTACGAACATGGGATCTTAAAATAAGAGTAAGAAATCCATATTAGAGGAAAAATCCACCACCCTACTCAACCATAAAATGAAATATAAAACTAAAATTGTTAATCACAATGGGATTTTTACCCAATTTACTAAACTATACCCCAAGGATATAGTCATGAATATATCATACCAAACGGGATCTCATCATACCACAATCCACACCGAATACACCGATATCACCACTAGCTCTATATGAAGGGTGAATAACCATAAATTTCGGTGTTTTATAATTCTTAGGAAAAAAATACATACCAGAAATTCCCATATGAACATCCCACTAATAGAGTCTAGTTACCATAGTCTATTTTAATTGGGGACCTATACCTTATTGAAAGTGATGCATACCGGTCATGGGAGTTATTGACCTCATAGATGGGTGGACCACACCCTGTTCCATGGGGAAGTTCCTTACCCCCTCATACTAGAGGGAAAACACACCTCCTCAACCATTCCTAAACTAAAATGGAGTCCTATGACCACAATATTCTTTAAAGTAGGATCAACCAATAGAAAGGTGTATTATTTCCCACTCATCCTAGCTCCACTAGAGAAACACATTAAAGGATAACCTAGAGAGACTTATGTATCAAAAGTCCTTGAGAACACAAACTATCCAAATAGATTAGATACTATGATCATCATTACAACAATATGTAATCATAATAGGAGACCCATGCCTCCTCAAAATATAAAAACCAACCAAGGGATTTCCCGACCCCCAAGGAAGAACTCATGCCTCAAAAAAGACATATATTGATCAAGGGGAGTACCGTATCCTTCAACATAAGGGTTAACTCACACCTTAAGGAGGTATCTAAGAAATTATATCATATTAAGGAGAACCCACACCACATGTCTTTGGGAGATTACTAACCCTATTATCGTTTGTCTAAAAGGATATCTCGCATCATAAAGGGAGATCTAAAAAACTATTTCTTATAATAGAGAACCTAAACCCTATGTCTTTGGGGTAGTATTAAATCTATAAATTTAAGGGATGAAATTCAACTTAACAATGATGATAATCCTGGAGGGGTAACCAAATCCCATCTTTGTAGCACTCCAGTATCATAGTCATCAGAACCGTGGGCTCTATAGAAGGGAAATTAATAATGCTTTGAAACTATTAATCCTTATATCCCATGACCACTCATGGGGTGGTACATGGGAGATGATATCCACCATATATAATGTATATTATCCATAAAGACCATAATGTTACATGAGTGAATGATAAACCCCCATATTTCTCTCTAAACCACATGCATGAACTCCAACCTTGAGGGTGTTAGAAATTTTACCAACCAATTCCATTGCACCCAAGAACCTTAAAGTGGTATCAGAGAGGTAATATATTAATTTATAATTATTTCTTATTTTTTGATAAATTTATAATTTTTTTGTTTTTATTTAATTTCTAGTTTTTTATTTCTTTAATCCAAAATTAAGATAATATGATAGTTTAGTTTTAAATAACCAATAATAGGCCAAAAATTAATGAATAATTCTTTTAGATATCATCCAAATGTGTTAAAGATGTTGGTTATAGGGAATGGTTACCCAATGTGTAACTAGAATTACCCACCGTGTACCCTTGTTCAACTACACAAGCATATGCCATAATAATCATGAAACATCATGTGGGAATTGGTATTTAGAATTTTTAATTACACAAAATGTATTGACTACCATAAAGTATGTAGTTAGATAGGGTCACATGAATTGTGTTTATCATATCCTCCATGTAACCCCATACAGTATGTCTCTATATAAATCATGGAAACTGTGTGGTCAAAGTATATGAAATATAATTAATATATTCCTTGTATTTATTTCCAGTTGAGTAACATGAAATCATGTAAAGAACATAGTGTGTATCAGGATGTATACACCATGTAACATGTGACAACCTTTTTTAGAACACACTAAGTCTCTAGGCATGTAGTGAAGATGTCCAATAATAAATTCCACGTTATGTAGTAGGTTGTACACATCATGTAACTTGAGTCAAATCATGTAAGGTACATGATATGATAGAAATTTTATGTGATTCAAACATGTGGAAAGAAAGAATTAATTAAAGTAAAACTGAACTAAATGGTGTGTAACTGGTTGTACACACTATGTGATAGGGTTTTCCACAATAATTAGACACTGAGTAATTTTTGTGGTTCATGTGGGATATTAAATGATATATTAATTATTTTTCATGTTATTATGAAATTACATGGCATGTATAGTTATTGTACACATCATGAAATTCATGAGAATAACTAGTAGTACATTCCATGCATATACAGGTATACAATGTGGTCAGACATACCATGCAGACTACATAACCTGACTCATGAAATAACATGTCGTGTATATTACAACATTCCATATAGTCATACATTCCATGAAAGTACATAGTACATGATAAGAACCATACAAAACATTATTCACACACTTTTAATATTATAATACACTTACTGTAATAGTTATATTCCAAAAATAATGAAAAAAGGATATTGAAAGTTAACAATAAGAAAAAATGAGGAAATAATGTCATTTAAATAGGAAAATTTATCTTTTACACCTTTTATATGCTGGGTAATGTTAAAATTTCCCCCTTTTACCCACCATGTAATAGTTAAACCCCAATTTCATGCGATGATACAACATTATTATTATTATTTTACATGAGGTTTACTTAGAATAAAGAAATTAGTTAAGAGAGTTTGTGTAATTAGTAGTTGAACGATAAGGAAAATAACTATAAAAAATATTAGTAAACATGTTGTATAAGAATAAATGTTGTTCAAGTACATAGTTGACAACAAGTACCATACACAATACAAAACAATGACCATATATGATGCAAAGGCGCTAGCTAGGGAACCCATAGTGTAAGTGATTGGGCATGTGCCCAATAAATTATTTCATTGATTTCAATGGATAAATATAAACAACTACATGAATGTAACCCCTGAATATTCATAGATATGATATTTTCATATATAATTTATTATTAATTTATAATAATAATTACATTGACTTGATAATTCTTACATCACTGATGATTATTTCAATTGACATTCTTTCCATGTCATTATTGTAGTGAATAATCCAAAGTAGAATTCCTATAGTGGAATCCACACATTCTCTATGAATCTAAAAACATCACTATTAGAACTCTAGGTTCTTGTAATGGCCCATACCTCTCCGGCCCTTTCCTTTGTCAAAAAAAAGGTCACGAAGTGTTCTAGAGGGTAAAATGGACTTTTCCCACACTTTCCAGAATTTTGAAACTACACGCCGTGTACCCCCTTTCCGGGTATACCCCATGTCGCAGGCCATGTCATATCTGTGTGACGTAAATGAGTACATGCCGTGTAGTGTAACTACACGCCGTGTACCGCCTTACCGGGTATACCCCGTGTTGAAGGCCGTGTCCTTGCTGTGTGAAATAATGGGTGCACGCCGTGTGTCCAGTTCTACACGCCGTGTAGTCCTTCCCCGCGTACGCGTTACCAGTCAACGTCCGTGTACCATGTTGGAGCCAGGTCCTTGCCGTGTTCAATAAACGAGTACACTCCGTGTGTCTAAACTACACGCCGTGCAGTCCTTCCCCGCGTATGCGTTACCCTCAAACCATGTGTTGACCAGTCAACGGCTGCGAAGCCGTGTTGGAAGCCGCGTGGAGACCGTGTAAAATAACCGAGTACACGCCATGTACCATAAAGTACACACCGTGTACTTTTCATTTTATCAACTATAAAAGGAGGGGTCCCCTCCTCCTTTTCAACTCACTCCTCTCCTCCCCTTTCCTCTGAGCAGAGTTCTCCCAAGAGACTCGAAGGCTCTTTCTTCCATAACTTCTTCGTCCGAGCTCCGATTTACGATCTGTCAGCGGCCACGACATAGTAATGACGAGGCGGAAATTCTGAGCTTGGATCCGTTGTGTTTACCTTGGCCTTTCATTTCTGACTTCCACCTGAGGAGGTTTTGCTGGGACCCGATAGAAGTGACGGACGCCGACAGACATCTTCTAAGGTTGATCCGGGGGAGCGTTGCGATCAGAACCTGTTGAGGTAGGGATATTACCTTTGTCTCTCTAATTTGTGCATCATGCGGGGTGGGTGTTCTCTTGTTTACGTGATACAATTTTGAACCGGTTTAATAAAGATAATAACTGGCTTATGTAATGGGGTTGGGAAGTTTGTGATTGCTGTTACTTTATATCCCGTGGTATTATGTTGTGAATTGAATGAGCTTCTACCTACTGAAAATCATGGTCGTTGGGGGCCTTTTCTTATGTAATTAAATGTTTCCCTCTCCTTCTGGATTTTCTTATGGATGGAAACTTTGTGAAATGCAAAAATTGGTTAATCACGTAAATTTGGCTGTTTAAAACCTGAAACCCTTGTGTGATAACCCTGAATAAACAAAAATGGAATAATGAACATGTGGGTGTTGTCTTGGATACGTGGAATGTGATGGGGGTGTTTTGTGGGTTGTTGTGGATAGGGTGAGCAGTGGGGCTGTGGTTGACTTGGTTGTGGGTTGGTGTGAATGCTATGTTGGTAACGGGCAGCGGGGCTGCGATAAGTGGTATTAAAGGGATAATGATGTACGGGTTACGGTGCGGTTTTGGTTATGGTGGTTGGCAGTGGGGCTGTAGGGATGTGTTGGAATGTGAACGGACTTTGGGTTGTGAATAACAAAAATAGAAGAGTTAATGAATGATGGGACATGGTAATGAAACGGAGTTAATAATCAATGGGGCTGTTTGGTTAATAAGAAGGAATTTATTGTGTTGCTTGTGTTTTCCTAACTTGATTTGTGGATGACAGGGTTATGTTTTACGAACGATCGATGTGGTTGGTTGTGGTTAGTTGCCCAGTAGTTAAGGAATTAAATAAACTAATTCTGCTGAAACGTGAAAACCTAAATGGAGTTGGGGTTGGTTGTTGTATGCATGCTTCGTGGTAGCAGTGCCGAGGCACTTGCTCAGTTTCTCTATTTAGAAGACATAGGTTGGGATGAGTGTTTGGTACATATATATATATATATCTGTATCTTTTGTGTTTTATCGCACCCCACCCATGTTGAGCACTTAGTGCCGAACACTCCAATTTCATGGGAGAGGGTGTTTTCCCTTAGTTACTAGCTCCTTTCTGCTCGTTCTCCCCTAGGCTGTGATGACTTGAGGCGATCTTACACCCAAGAATCTTCGGGTAGGTTTCAATTGGGGTGGTTTTAGCCCAAGACTCTTCGGGTAGGTTCTACTGTTTCCCAATAATCTTTGGGATGAGGCCCAGGTGTGTGCGGGCGGGATACGTGGTTGTGAGGCCCAGGTGTGTGCGGGCGGGATACGTGGTTGTGAGGCCCAGGTGTGTGCGGGCGGGATACGTGGTTGTGAGGCCCAGGTGTGTGCGGGCGGGATACGTGGTTGTGAGGCCCAGGTGTGTGCGGGCGGGATACGTGGTTGTGAGTCCCAGGTGTGTGCAGGCGGGATACGTGGTTGTGAGGCCCAGGTGTGTGCGGGCGGGATACGTGGTTGTGAGGACCAGGTGTGTGCGGGCGGGATACATGGTTGTGAGACCCAGGTGTGTGCGGGAGGGATACGTGGTTGTGAGGCCTAGGTGTGTGCGGACGAGATACGTGGTTGTGAGGCCCAGGTGTGTGTGGGCGGGATACGTGGTTGTGAGACCCAGGTGTGTGCGGGCGGGATACGTGGTTGTGAGGCCCAGGTGTGTGAGGGCGGGATACGTGATTGTGAGGCCCAGGTGTGTGCGGGAGGGATACATGGTTGTGAGGCCCAGGTGTGTGAGGGTGGGATACGTGGTTTTGAGGACCAGGTGTGTGCGGGCGGGATACATGGTTGTGAGGCCCAGGTGTGTGCGGGCGGGATACGTGGTTGTGAGGCCCAGGTGTGTGCGGGCGGGGAGAGTGTGGCAGCGTCAGGACGTTTTCCGTTAGGAAGAGAAACTAACTAAAGGGAAATGGTGCGGGGTACCCAATATTCTTGTTCTTATATACTACTACCTGTTGTGTTGTGTTTTTGGTGAGTGTGGCTGGTGAGGTTGGGTGGATAGAATTCCTTGCTAGGTTTCTTCTGTTGTTCCCACGGGACATTAGGATGTCTCCCCACTTATGCACGAGAGATTTAGGTTTCCCTACTGAGTATACTTGTATGCTCACCCTACGTTTACTTTCAGGTTTCGAGGAGGACTACCGGGGCCATACGGGACCCTACTAGTCGAACAGTTGGAGTTTTTGCAGTTGCTATTCTCTTGTTTTCTTTTGGTGTTGTACTTTGAGCTTTTTGTACTTGTACATTGTTATAAAATTATTTAAACATGCATGTGGGTTTGGTTTGGGTTTATTTATATACACTTGTTCTTTTCCTTTTTGGTGGTTGACTTGTCCTATTTCCCAATCCTAAATAATAAAAAGGGTAATGCCTCCCATATTTGTGAAAACTCATACCCTTGGTGCTAGTCACCACCCCAGGGCCTACTGGAGGTGGGACTCGAGGGTCATTATCTCCCGTTCACCATTGCCAGCTTAGGAGGGGCATCTTTGGTGGGAGGGGGTCGTGACAGAATGGTATCAGAGGTGATGGTTGAGAGATAGGATAGAGTCTGGAGTTAGGCACAGTGAGGATTGCATGGGATGGTAGGGAAACGGTCTTAGTTAATCTTGGTGCGTGACATAGGCCAGGGAAGACCGGCTAGGACACGAGATTTTAGGGCCCCCCGTGATCCGATGCAAGGACTTTGAGCCTACCGAACGATCATGTGAAACTACATTGATTGCAGGGTAGAGACCCTAGGGAAGGTACATGCATCATCATGATTGTGTTTTACTTGATTTGGGTGTTCTGGGAAAGAAATTGAAATAAATTGATAAAAATAAAACCTTGAGTTTTCCTTACTACTCGGGCTTAGGAGTTCTTTGTTTACCATACCGCTATGGAACCTGGTCGACATCAGAGAGGTAGAGGAGCTGGGCGTGGACAGTTACACGCAGCCGAGTTGGCATCTCCAGCCGGACCAGAGGTGGTGCGAGGTACGATTTGTTTGTTCAGTACTCTTGTTTCTGCTTTGTTAGATTTGGGAGCTTCACACTCCTTTGTTGTACATGTTCTATCCCATGCTTTGGGACTAGACGTAGAGAGACTTTCCATACCACTGGTGCTGAGTACACCAGTCGGAGGCTAGACCAATGTATCTTGTGTTTTCCGGGGATGTGGGCTGATGTTGGGACCACATCGATCTAGTGGGGACCTTCTTCTGTTACAGATGCAGCCATACAATGTCATCTTAGGCATCGACTGGTTGTTTTCTGTTAGTGCTGTTATCGACTGCTTCCGGAGAAGAGTTGTGTTCTCCGATGTAGATGGGCAGTGCACATCTTTTGTTGGCAATAGTAGCTATCAGGTAGGAAGCCGGAGTGTGAAGCCTCTCCTTTCCTTGTTAGGCGGGTTATCAGTGGTTACAACTGATACAGAGATGATGGATGTCCCAGAGGTTGTTGGGGAGTTCCTCGATGTTTTTCCTGAGGAGGTTGTGACTCTACCCCCCGACGTGAAGTTGAGTTTGGGATAGACTTACAGCCTGGTGCCCATCTGATTTCGATGGCCCCTTATCGGATGGCACCTTCGGAGTTGCGGGAGTTGTGGATTCAGATTGACAATCTGATGGAGAAGGGTTTTTTTCGACCCAATGTATCACCATGGGGTGCTCCGGTTTTTTTCGTGAAGAAGGTAGATGGTGGTCTCAGGCTATGCATAGACTACCAAAGGTTGAACCAGGTAATGGTCAAGAATCGTTACCCCTTCCAAGGATAGATGATCTCTTCGACCAAATGAGGGGAGCAGGTTGGTTTTCCAAGATTGATCTATGATCTGGATATCATCAGCTGAGGGTAAAGGACAGTGACATCTCAAAGACGGCTTTCAGGTGCAGGTATGGGCACTTCGAGTTTGTAGTGATGCCGTTTGGAGTTACGAATGCACCTGCCGTGTTCATGGGACTTATGAACTTTTTCTTCTGAGAGTTTCTGGACCGGTTCATCATTGTGTTTATTGATGGCATCCTGGTCTACTCAAGATCAGAGGAGGAGCATGTTGATCATCTCAGGGTAGTCTTGGAAGTCCTTCGACACCACCATCTTTACGGGAAATTGTCGAAGTGTAAGTTCTTGATGCAAGAAGTACACTTACTTGGGCATGTGGTGTCTCAAAATGGAGTGTCATTGGACCCGTTGAAGGTGGAGGTAGTTGTTTCTTAGGAAGCACCCAAGAGAGTGGTAGAAGTTCGTAGTTTCCTGGGGTTAGTAGGTTACTATCAAAGGTTCATTTCAGACTTCTTCTCCATTGAAAGCTTCGACGAGGAAGAACCAGGTCTTCCTATGGAGTGAGTAGTGCCAGAAAGCTTTTGACTACCTAAAGGAGAAGTTGGTCAGTGCTCCCGTACTCAGGTTTCCAGAGGAAGGGTTGTTGTATGAGGTGTTTTTTGATGCTTTTGGCCTTGGTCTGGGGTGCGTGAGGATGCAGAAGAAGGGAGTGATCTGTTATGGGTCTAGGCAGTTACGCCCTCACGAGCGTAACTATGCCACCCATGACCTAGAGCTTGCAGCAGTAGTGTTCACACTGAAGTTGTGGCGACATTACCTCTTTGGGGAGCGCTTTGTGGTCTTCTCAGATCACAAGAGCCTGCATTATATCTTCTCCCAGCATGACCTGAACCTGTGGCAGCGGAGATGGGTCGAGTTTCTCTAAGACTATGACTTTGAGATCTCTTACACTAAAGGTAAGGGAAACGTTGTGGCTGATTCCCTGAGCAGGAAGTCACATTATGAAGTAGTTTGGGAATCCACTGATGCTTGGAAGGCAATGGGAGAGTTGGCTACCTTGCACTTGGATGCCAGGGTAGAAGGTGTTAGAGGCTATTTGTTTCAGATGACGGTGCAGTACTCTTTGTTGCAGCAGGTGGAAGAATCTCAGTGGGGGGGACTCCGAGGTGGAAGTGATGCGTGATCGTGTCGATCAGGGGAACACTCTAGAAGGATGGTCAGAGGACAGCCGACATCAGATGCTTTTCCATGGAAGGTTGTTTGCCCCGGAGACAATGCGCGAAGGAGTTCTCCGTGAGTTCCATAGCTCAGCCTTGGCAGTACATCCAGGAGTTTCAAAAATGTACCGAGGCCTAAGGGAACAGTTTTGGTGGCCCAGGGTGAAATGGGCAGTGGCGGAGTTTGTGGCTAAATTCCTATCGTGTCAGCAAGTGAAGGCTGAACACCATGTTCTCAGTGGTTTGTTGCACCCTTTAGATGTCCCTGAGTGGAAGTGGGATGACATCTCAATGGACTTCATCACAGGACTAACCAGAGCTCACAGTGGTTATGATGTTATCTGGGTTGTGGTGGATCGACTGACGAAATCAACTCACTTCTTAGCAATTAAGGAGTCAGGCCAGGTGAGTACCTTAGCACAGAGGTATGTAGACGAGGTGGTACGTTTGCATGGAGTTCCAAAGACTATCATCTCAGATCGGGATACTCGGTTTACCTCACGAGTCTGGAGGGGGTTACAACATGCTTTTGGTACCCAGCTACGCCTTAGCACTGCTTTCCACCCACAGACCAATGGGCAGACAGAGCGGACTGTCCAGATGCTGGAGGACATGCTGCGAGCATGCGTTCTGGATTTCGGAGGATCATGGGTACAACACTTGCCTTTAGTAGAGTTTTCCTACAACAACAGATTCCACTCTACTATTGTCATGGAACCGTATGAGTATTTGTATGGAAGACCATGTCGTTCACCCATTCGCTGGGCAGAGGTTGGTGAGACAGGTGCTCTTGGGCCAGAGGTAGTGCAAAGCACCACAGAGAAAGTCCAGCTTGTACGTGAGAGGATGAAAGCAGCTCAGGACCGACAGAAGTCTTATGCTGATCGTCGGAGGAGGCCCTTGGAGTTCGAGGTGGTAGATCATGTGTTCTTGAAGGTTTCCCCTCAATAGGGGTAGCGGAGCTTTGGGAAAGGGCTCTCACCTAGGTTCATCAGACCTTTTGAGGTGCTGAGGCGAGTCGGCGAGGTGGCATATCAGCTGGCCCTTCCACCTCAGTTGGAGAAGGTTCATGACTTCTTCCACATCTCCCAGCTTCATCGATACTTACACGATGAATCTCACATTATCGACTGGGGAGAGGTAGATATGGGAGATGACATGACCTACGAGGAATGAACAGTCAGAATCGAGGATCGTAAAGAGAAGGTGCTCCGTGGATGAACCATTCCGTTGGTTCGTGTGTTGTGGAGGCATGATGACCTCGAGGAGAGAACTTGGGAGCAGGAGACCCAGATGCACGATCAGTACCCAGAGTTGTTTTGACTTGTGTTTTTTCCCTTGTTCTTCTGAGATTTGTGTTGATGTTGTACTCTGTACCCTTGATTTATGGAATTCTTGGCTTGTCAGTTGTGAGACCTTAGTAATGTGTAACATGTCCGGATGTGTGGTAAAGGGGAAAAACTGACCCTTAATTGAGAAGAATTAATGCAGATGCGATTGAACCCATACGGGTGAGTCAGTGTTTCCTAAAGTGGATAATATCTCAACATGGGAGAAGGAATTTCCCAAAACCACGTGTTCGGGCGGTGTGTTGGTTGTGTGGTGTTGGGGGTAGTGCGAGTTGAAAAATCCTAATGTATGAAAGTGGGAAGACCCAATTCTTAATCAAGATGCATTAATAAGGATGCGATTAAACCCGTGCAGGTGAGTCAGTGCCGCCTAAAGCGGATAATATCTCAACATAGGAGAAATAATTCCTAACACATATGATTAGGGTTGTTGGTTGGGTTCCTGTTATAATGAGAACCCTAAGAGGTATCTTGTCGGGTTCCCTTGGGTTGGTTTTGAATTCTCGGGGATGAGAATGTTTTAAGAGGTATATGATGTAATGGCCCGAACCTCTCCGGCCCTTTCCTTTGTCAAAAAGAAGGTCATGAAGTGTTCTGGAGGGTAAAATGGACTTTTCCCACACTTTCCAGAATTTTGAAACTACACGCCCTATAGTTTGAGTACACGCCGTGTACCCCCTTTCTAGGTATACCTCGTGTCGTAGGCCATGTCCTCACCATGTGAATTAAATGAGTACACACCGTGTAGTGTAACTACACGCCGTGTACCGCCTTGCCGGGTATACCCCGTGTTGAAGGCCGTGTCCTTGCTGTGTGAAATAATGGGTGCACACCATGTGTCCAGTTCTACACGCCGTGTAGTCCTTCCCCGCGTACGCGTTACCAGTCAACAACTGCGTACCGTGTTGGAGCCGTGTCCTTGACGTGTGCAATAAATGAGTACACACCATGTGTATAAACTACAGGCCGTGTAGTCCTTCCCCGCGTATGCGTTACCCTCAAACCGTGTGTTGACCAGTCAATGGCCGCAAAGCCATGTTGGAAGCCGCATGGAGACCGTGTAAAATAACCGAGTAAACGACGTGTACCATAAAGTACACGCCGTGTACTTTTCCTTTTCTCGCCTATAAAAGGAGGGGTCCCCTCCTCCTTTTCAACTCACTTCTCTCCTCTCCTTTCCTCTGAGCAGAGTTCTACCAAGAGACTCGAAGGCTCTTTCTTCCATAGCTTCTTCGTCCGAGATCCGATTTACGATCCGTCAGTGGCCACGGGATCATAACGACGAGGATGAACTTCCGAGCTTGGATCTGTTGTCTTTCCTTTGGCCTTTCCTTTCCGACTTCCACCCGAGGAGGTTTTTCCAGGACCCGACAGAAGTGACGGACGCCGACGAATGTCTTCTAAGGTTGATCTGGGGGAGAGTTGCGATTGGAACCTATTGAGGTAGGGATCTTACCTTTGTATCTCTAATTTGTGCATCATGCAGGGTGGGTGTTCTCTTGTTTACGTGATACACTTTTGAACCGGTTTAATAAAGATAATAACTATCTTATATAATGGGGTTGGGAAGTTTGTGATTGCGGTTACTTTATATCCTGTGGTATTATGTTGTGAATTGAATGAGCTTCTGCCTACTAAAAATCATGGTTGTTGGGGGCCTTCGATTACGGAATTAAATGTTGTCCTCTCCTTCTTGATTTTCTTATGGATGGAAACTTTGTGGAATGCGGAAATTGGTTAATCACGTAAAGTTGGATATTTAAAACCTAGAAACCTTGTGTGATCACCCCGGATAAACAAAAACAGAATAATGAACATGTGGGTGTTGTCATGGATACGTGGCATGTGATGGGGGTGTTTTGTGGGTTGTTGTGGATAGGGTGAGAAGCGGGGCTGCGATTGACTTGGTTGTGGGTTGGTGTGAATGCTATGTTGGTAACGGGCAGCAAGGCTGCGATAAGTGGTATTAAAGGGATAATGATGTACGGGTTATGGTGCAGTTGTGGTTATGGTGGTTGGCAGTGGGGCTGCAGGGATGGGTTGGAATGTGAACGGACTTTGGGTTGTGAATAATAAAAACATAAGAGTTAATGAATGATGGGACGTGGTAATGAAACAGAGTTAATAATCAATGGGGCTATTTGGTTAATAAGAAGGACTTGGTTGTGTTGATTGTGTTTTCCTAACTTGATTTGTGGATGGAAGGGTTATGTTTTATGAACGATTGATGTGGTTGGTTGTGGTTAGTTGCCCAGTAGTTAAGGAATTAAATAAACTAATTCTGTTGAAACGTGAAAACCTAAATGGGGTTGGGGTTGGTTGTTGTATGCATGCTTCGTGGTAGCAGTGTCGAGGCACTTGCTCAGTTTCTCTGTTTAGAATCCATAGGTTGGGTTGAATGTTTGGTACATATATATATATCTGCATCTTTTGTGTTTTATCGCACCCCACCCATGTTGAGCACTTAGTGCCGAACACTCCCATTTCATGGGAGAGGGTGTTTTCCCTTAGTTACTAGCTCCTTCCTGCTTCTTCTCCCCTAGGCTATGATGGATTGAGGCGACCTTACACCCAAGAATCTTCGGGTAGGATTCAATTGGGGTGGTTTTAGCACAAGACTCTTTTGGAAGGTTCTACTGTTTCCCAAAAATCTTTGGGATGAGGCCCATGTACGTGCGGGCGGGATACGTGGTTGTGAGGCCCAGGTGTGTGTGGGCGGGATACATGGTTGTGAGGCCCAGGTGTGTGTGGGCGGGATATGTGGTTGTGAGGCCCAGGTGTATGCGGGTGAGATATGTGGTTGTGAGGTCCAGGTGTGTGCGGGCAGGATACGTGGTTGTGAGCCCCAGGTGTGTGCGGGCGGGATACATGGTTGTGAGGCCCAGGTGTGTGCGGACGGGTTACGTGGTTGTGAGGCCCAGGTGTGTGCGGGAGAGATACGTGGTTGTGAGGCCCTGGTGTGTGCGGGCGGGATACGTGGTTGTGAGGCCCAAGTGTGTGCGGGCGGGATACATGGTTGTGAGGCCCAGGTGTGTGCGGGCAGGATACGTGGTTATGAGGCCCAGGTGTGTGCGAGCGGGATAAGTGGTTGTGAGTCCCAGGTGTGTGCGGGCAGGGAGAGTGTGGCAGCGTCAGGACATTTTCCGTTAGGAAGAGCAGCTAACTAAAGGGAAATGGTGCGGGGTACCCAATATTCTTGTTCTTATATACTACTACCTGTTGTGTTGTGTTTTTGGTGAGTGTGGCTGGTGAGG
Organism: Viscum album; assembly: GCA_963277665.1. Taxonomy (NCBI): domain Eukaryota; kingdom Viridiplantae; phylum Streptophyta; class Magnoliopsida; order Santalales; family Viscaceae; genus Viscum; species Viscum album. The sequence continues at coordinate 1,645,119,400 of OY728128.1, forward strand.
TTGGGTGGATAAAATTCCTTGATAGGTTTCTTTTGTTGTTCTCACGGGACATTAGGATGTCTCCCCACTTGTGCATGAGAGCTTTAGGTTTCCCTACTGAGTATACTTTTATGCTCACCCTACGTTTACTTTCAGGTTTCCAGGAGGACTACCAGGGCTGTACGGGACCCTACTAGTCGGACAGTTGGAGTTGTTGCAGTTGCTGATCTCTTGTTTTGTTTTGGTATTGTACTTTGAGCTTTTTGTACTTGTATCTTGTTATAAAATTATTTAAACATGCATGTGGGCTTGGTTTGGGTTTATTTATATACACTTATTCTTTTCCTTTTTGGTGGTTGACTTGTCCTATTTTCCGATCCTAAATAATAAAAAGGGTAATGCCTCCCATATTTGTGAAAACTCATACCCTTTGTGCTAGTCGCCACCCCAGGGCCTACTGGAGGTGGGACTCAGGGGTCATTATCTCCCTTTCACCATTGCCAGCTCAGGAGGGGCATCTTTGGTGGGAGGGGGTCGTGACAGTTCTAGTGTGAAGGAATCAAACACCTTGAATCATTTTCCATTGATCCCAGTAATAATTTTTTTATCCTTTAAAAATTCTTTCTCCTATTCTCTTGGTCTTGAGAGGGAGGAGTTGTACTGTCTCTCATTCTTGAGAGCATTATTGAGAGTTTCTCTCAGTCTTTTGAGAATTACCTTTAGAGAATATACTGTTCACAACTCTCTCATATTCTAAAATGAAATAACTTTGGTTGTATACTTAGGGTTATACGTTTAGTAATTATATGAGCAACTTAACTAATTTCTTTATTCTAAATAAACACACATAAAATAATAATAAAAATAATATTATATTCCACGATTTTCACTAAATCATGGATATTTAAATATTAGTTATTAAATAAACCAATAAATATTTATTTAAATGATGTAAAATAGTCTCTATAATATCATCAGGCCCTTAACTTGACCCATCAATCCTCTTTACCATTATCAAACCTTGAATAATAAATATTTATTTAAATAAATAAATTTTTATTTAATATTTAACTCACATATATTCTTAACATGAATAACTAGTGATTGAATTTTTGAGATCAGCATAACCTAAATAATTATCATTCCTTGATCTTAGGAATAATATTTATTTGAATATTAAATTCAAATAGAATTTAACTAATAATTTGGATACACTTAGTGCATGATCCTCTAGGCCTATTTCTCAGTGGTGTTAAGATATATTTTCCAAATTCCAAGATTAACATATAACAACATTCTAAGGCACTAATAGAGAAAGAAATTAATATCCCAGTAATAAAAACCTCATATGTATGCTTATTGTGTAATATAATCCCTTTTCTTAAATATATCATAATGTGGGTTGCATACTCGTGTCATCAACCTATATACTTGATATATCTTTCTTTGAATCTCTAAAATAAACTTGTAAATAAATCACCATGACCATGGAATTAATTAGATAGTTATATTTAAACTTAAGGTCTTGAGATATCTACTTCCATTAGTATAGATGGGAAAAATACTTTCATGACTTATTAAATCAATGTCACATCACTTATGACACACCCAACACATCCTACTTCACCACAAGCATATGTCATCATGGTTTTCAATAATACATCAAAGTACATGATTCATGATATACATTATTATTAATCTCAAGTATAAGGACCAATACACACATCTATAGATAGTATTATATAATGACACATATAACAAGTGAAATTCCTATTGGTGGGTCTATCCTTAAAACCTATTTTCTTGGAGGTTACCAAGTACGGAAATTCATGAGATGAAGCCTTATTCACTGAAAAGAATCCAACACATAATAGTCAAAGAATCATATGTGTCCCATTATAAATATTACATACAGACTATATTACATATGTTTAAGAATGTTTTAATAGCACTTCATCGTTCTCATTATAGTGGGGAACTGCTATAACATTTGATGTGAAAAATACTCCAATTACATTATCATGATGATTCAAAGTCCTCAAAATTCATCAATATGAAGAAATATCATCATAATGGTCTTTCAATGATCTCCTTTTCAAATTAAGAGGTGAAATTTCTCTCCTTCGATCTTCATTTCGTGCTCATTGGAAAGTTTAGAAATTGAATACCCTCACTAATATTCCTATGAAAGACACCTGAAAATATTGGATCTATGAATTTTCATATTGTTATATTAAATTCCTTACATGTGGTTTTCTGATTTACATATGAAATGATTACTATAGGCTTTGGATTAGAGGCTCATGGTATTTTGGTGGCTGTTTGATGAAGGTCTTGATATGGTCCCTGGATTTTTTCTTTGAGTCGAATCCCTATATCATCGCCATAAGAATGGGATTACATGGATCTTATTTTCACCTATTTAAACAAAAATTCTCTTTTATCAATAGCTAGTTTATTTTGAAAACCCCTCAAATTAGATTCTTCCATGAAGAACCTCTCTTAACCTTCAGTTTCTAGAATCTGTGAAAAATTTGATATATCACAAGATTTTCTATCATGTTTTTGGATTAAAAAATGGTGATGATGTTTTTATTTGGTATTTGGTTTTTGAAAATGTTTCATCCTACTATTAAATATGTTTCAAAATTGGAAACTCATCAGGGTAATGTGAGAATAAACATCATGCTACTGCCCTCTTTCTCATTTTAACTCAATTTGGGTTGAAAAAGGAGAGAAAAAAAGGATGTCTATTGTGAACTTAGGTAAAAAAGGGGTTCCTATAGATAAGAATGTCAACAGGAATATTTATATTTCTTCTAATGATCAGATTTTCTTAGCTAATCTCTTGGGTTTCATGGAGGTAGTTCATAATGCTCAGTCAAATATTAAGGACAAGGAGTTTATTATTAAATATGCACCATATACTATTGAGACCACAATAATGGATCATGGAGTGGAAAAAAGTGAATAATCTAATTTTGGTAAGTCTCTTCATAATGATTTTGATAAATCTTATTTTCTAGAGAATTATTTCTTGAAATCGAGTGATAAAAAATGTAAAAAACCAATGGTTTATTCATATGGTTTCACCACTCCAAATATCAATAAAACTAGAAAATGTAGGGATTACACTATAATTGAGATAACTATTGTCATGTGATCCCTAGAGGCCTATAAGAATGAAAAAATTAATATCCCTCCACAGTCTATGGATGCTAATCATTTGACTTCATCCTCTGAATAAATTGACTCAGAAGACATTAGCAGTGATGATGAAGATGGCCCTACTATGAGGGATGCTTATCAATTGAGGAGAAATTGTATTTTTTTGGAGGAACTTAACTCTTTGATGGAAGATCATGATGCAACTACTTTCCACCAATATAAAAATGGGGAAATGTCTACTAATACCTAAATTAAAATTAGAAAAATAATTTTAATTAAAGTGTTGAAGGAATTTAAGAAAAATTCAAACATCAACTTCAGAGAAATTCCTTAGTAAGGAGACTACTTTTTTTTATTCTTTCTCATGATAGTTTCTATTTGACTTGAGCCTCCTATTTGAACTTTTTTACACCCTATTTGGTTAAGAATATACTATGGTATATGAAGTTTTATGGAATAAGGAATCTTATACTGATTAAGGGGTTATTTTTCAGAAAATTATGGCACTCTGATTTGGACAGGTCTTAGGTTGCAGTGTTGTAGAGCTCATGTTTTTGACTTTTTCTATGGAATCTACTGATTTTGGGAGCTGTTTGGAATTAGTGTTATTGAATTATATATGATGTTGTTGGTTCTATAAGCCTTCAATTTTATATAAGTTTTATTTCTTACAATGAAACTAATTCATGGTATTGAGATGATTGATTTTTCAGGATGATGGCGGTGATTATTTAAAGTTACTTAATCAGATCTCTCTAATGAATCAACAATCATTGGTGTTTTTTTCATACTTCACTTTAATTATCCTTATTGAAGCATGATTAATTTTCTGAAGGATGGATTGATTTTTTGATTGAACTCACTTGATGTTTATTTGGAATGAACATTTAGATTTTGGGAACCAGTCTTCTTGTAGAATTATTCACATACTATTCGGATTCTTTCTCTATCCAATTCACATGGGAGATAGTCTAATTATGTCTACTTGATGGAATTATACTAATCCTCAATTTTTGGATCATTTATTAATGATTTTTTATCTTCATTTTACTACCTTAGTAAATTGTTTAGAAAATATTTATTCTATTGATTGTTAGGTTGGTCTATGAGGTATATGAAGGATTTTTTTGATAAAGTGATGCACTAATGAATATGAAAACAATGGTTTCTTCTTCATTATTTACATCTTAGAGTTTTTATTCAGTTATTTTCATAAACCACACATGACTTCTAAGGATTTATTACACATGAAGAAGTGTTATTTTATGATTTCGATGTATTATAAGCAGAAGGAATGATGTTTCAAATGGGTATGTTTCATACTATGCTTTCAGATGTATCTTTATGTGTCTTTAAATTGTAACTTCTGCATTTCCTATATGGTGTGATCTTATTAATTCTCATACTTTTACTTATAATATTTTATTTTATTTTAACGAATTTTTTAGAGGAATAAATTGGGTGACCAATTTATGTCTCAGTTTATTTAAAAAAAGTTTGTTGGTTCTAGGGTTCCAGTTCCAACATGGGTGCATGGGGAGAAGGGAGTCCCTAAAGTTCCATATTGAACTACAATACCCCCTTGAACCACCATAAAATACTAAGGGAATTGCTGATGATTTTCTCATAATTCTATGTTTGCAGTCTTTCTATCCTCTATAAAAGGGAATATAAATTAAAAAAATTCCCATAGAGCACTAAAATCTAAAGTATATGTGAGGGTACCACACACTAATATCTCAATATTATCAGGGGTTTATCATTCCTATACTCATACTAATCATCGGATGGATCTAGTCACCATGACCATGAAGATAAGATCCAAAAACTACCCAAAATCATATTATTAATGTAATTTGATAGAAATTAGGACCCTTATATCATGAAATATATAGAAACATACTTATAATATAATATTTAATTGTCCAAATAAAAATCCAAGGTGGGAAAATATGAAAAACCCCAGAGAGGGGAAAGTACAGAACATGTGCTGTGGTGTGCATGATGCGTACACCCAAAGCCTCCAATTAGGTGTATACCAACACCATCTCATTGTGCAATCTACAAGTACATTATGTGACTCATTCACTACATGGAATGTATACCCAAAGAGTCAAACTAGGTGTGTACCACTACCTGTCTCATCATGAAAACTTGGGTTACATGACACGTCTAAAGGAGTACATGATGTGTGGATTTACATGGAACCCTATGTCATACGATCTTAAACTATATGATATTTAATCTTGAAAACATGGTGTGTAGGACCCAAGGACAACTCATCTTATGTAATATATCTCAATTTGTGTGGTGTAGACCAACATGGCATATACTACTACATGCGATGTACCCTTCATGTGGTGTTTGACCCTATATTGAGTCACACCTTGAGTCTTGTAACCAAAAATTATGCAAAAAATGTTCATAAAACCTACACACCATGTTGAATCCATATTATACCTTATATATACCAAAAAACTACATTGTGTGTGTTTATTTAATTACAAGCCATGTGATCAGGATTTTTAGGTGCAAATATCCCTACGAACTACTTGATTCACACTTTCCTTCAGAACCCACTTATATATTAGTCATAGACCATAAATAATGTTTCAAAATTAAAAATAAATAAAAAAAAATTATGAAAAATTTAAATGAGTAAAATAAAATATTAATTCCCACCTTTTGGTGAAACACGAAAGCTTTGAGGTTCAATTCTACACTTGGTCATCACTGCACCCATATTTGATTCCAATTGGCCTCTTCAAATGAGGATCCTCCTACCTCACCATACTTATCCTTTTGTTTCTATGAAATAAATTAGGTGAGAGCCACCCCTTCCCACAATATACTATTGTAGGATAGTTGGGGGGGAGATAAAACCAAAAATAGAACAACTGGAGACCCGAGGATGACTTAGCTAAGGACTCAAAACTCAGTGAGAGTTTATACCTCACCTAGGTAAAAAATTCATTTTGGAATAAATAATTTTATAGGAAATTATATCTAGTACTTCATTTAGAAGATATAGGTATTCAAATGCATGAGATAATAAATATTATTTATTTAATAAATAATAAATATCTAAAAAAATAAAATAGATTATAATCTCCCAAAATATTATCCCAAGGGTAAAAATCTTATCTGAAGAAATGTAAAACCATCAAAAAATATTTACATGGTCATTTATTAAGGGAAATTTACCAATTTACCCTTCTTTAAGGTTCAAGGTTTCAAAACTCAAAAATGAGTTAAGTGTATCGCATGAGAAAACCCAGGTTGCTATATAACCATAAAATAAAATGCACCAATATGTTATCTCAAAATAAAACAATGATAATATGAGAGAATAGAAAAGGTGTTGATTATTAGACTAATCATATACCAACATAGCCGAAGTAATAAAACAAATAAAGGATGAATCACTATAAAAGTATTGGTATCACCCTGGTAATGTCTTAATAACCTCACCAAGTTACTAAAACTTGATTATATATGCAAAAAACTTAACCTTGACCTGCATACTAAACACAAGGATAACACATCCATCAATGTACATGTGTAGGGTGTGATTATAAAACTCAGTAGAGAACCACTATCCCAATACCTAAGACATGACATAATATATAACATGGTAGATTGTATGAAAAGGTAAAAAAGTATTAATAGTAATCATAAAAATGACCAAGTTGAGCCATCATGTTCTTACTAGGATATAATGACACCAATACTACTTGATTTGACCATTTCCATATAAACATACTAGTCATATTAAAGAATCTATACCATGGTAGCACCATGACAACCAATCTGGTTCACTATAAAAAAAATTTTCACCACAATCATGGTAGTGGTGTAACATATCATAAATAACACATGGTGAGTGTCATGAGACGAGCGTGTTCCCATAGTATCTATGATTGTCCTCAATAATGGCCATCACATGTGTATGCTACATCTAAACCATGGAAAGGGAATGAAATATCTAGTTACCTTTGGAAGTGAATGAAATTTATGAGAGGGGTTTAAGGTAGATAACTCCCTCTAAAATTTTATTTGAATCATGGATGGGGTGTAACATAACTAGTTTACTTTATAAGGAACCGCACATAGGGTTACATGAAACACCGGGAAAGCCCCGTGCATCTAAACAACCATCAAGAAAATATCATCAGCACACATTAATTATACATTATATTACCACTGCAATAAACATAATTTAATCAAACCCATTACATCAAAAAACCTATTCCTTAAACTCAATTTATGATTAGCACATCAAGTCTTTTCCATATACCAAATATCTATACTAGGTGATTATTTTTCCCAGAATAAATACACTATAACCTCAATGATATTTAAATAATAACTAAAAATATAGGATATCACTACTCACAAGCCATAAAAATATAGAATAATCAATAATATAATGTCATATAAGTTAAACCATCTCACTCGGTCTCCTAAAACCTAACCAAAATTCTTACCTATCATACCCTCTAATAAAAATTCTCCTCCATAGTGCTTATATAGCTTATCAACTTATGTTGTTCCCAATAAATATGAAGCACATTATTTTAATCTTTCTTCATAAATTGATCAATTTTCTTATCCTTTGATAGGACAATTCATCTTGTGGTAATAAGATAAACCGGGACTTCCCCAATTTTTCTCAAGAAAAATCCCACCACATTACTCTTTATAGAGGACCCAAGGTTTGTGGAACTTGTTCAATCTCTTTACCATAGTATCCATATGGTAAAAACATCATTAAACCCGAACCTATGGACTTCTCTAGGTATAACTTTTCACTAAGATACATCAAGACTCAAAAGGTATATAAAGGTTAATTCCATAACCAAAACCCTAATAACCCTTCAAGTGATATTTCAAAGTGTAAAGACTATACTCACCTCCTATAAAAACAACTCACAAGGTGAACCTCTAATCAAACCAACCCTTTAAAGGACTACCCACACCAGACCTTACTAATTGGGTCATAAGATACCTACCTAGGTTTATCTTAAATGACATCACACTTGAAAACCCATTTGGAACCCAACACATAATTAACTAAGGGTTCACATGGTGGTTCAGTTTCTAAAAAATTATAAATTCATCCAAACTCACATGGAATGTTTTTTCTAGTTCCAAAAAACTCTATATAATGACCCTAAATTTTTTGGTATAAATTAAAGGCTTATTTTATATTTAAATTATTTATTCTTCGATGTTGGGAGTGTTAGTGAAGGTTGGGTATTATTTATTTAGTTGTGGTTTGGTGCTGAAATTTTGATACAGATAAGAGATCATGATGTAGATTTGGAGGTTGCAGTGTGGCATGGAATTATCTAGGATTGAGACTTTAGAGTAGATATTGTTCATAATATAATAGTTATGCAAGAAACATAATTATTATCATTATCATGTGAGAATTTAGGTCATGCCTCAATGGAAATCCTTTGGGTATCGGTCCCTCTGGAGTAAAGGTGGTCATTGCATCGTGAAGTGGAGGTACACACCACAATGTGACCTTGGGTGAGGGAGTTTCACCATAACCACTATGGTCACACTCAAATTTTCTTACTAGATAGTTTTTTTAATTTTTATAAAATTAATTATGGGGGATATTATTAAGGGGTTTAATTATTCCCCCAAAAGAACCATAAACTACCCACCCAAGGGGGGTTCCTCCTTGATTCCCAAAGATCTTTCTTCCTCATTTATTGGTAGTTTGATGTTTTTTATTACGATTATCCCTTTTTGGGGTGTCTAATACCATGGAAGACCTTAGATTTATTTTTTTATCATTGTTTCATCTTCCTCCATATTAAATCCTTAATTTTTTTGGGTTTCCATTAGGTGATTGGATTTCAGTGGATTTGTCTTGATCAAGGTGAAATTTCTTGGAAATATAGATCTCCAAGGATTGATATATGAATTCCTTACCACGTTTCAACATTATTCTATAATTTTATGGGCTTCCATGCATACAAGTGTGTGCATATGCATGGATTTGTTTTTCCTAGTGTTTTAAAATGACTAGGTGGGTCTGAAATGATAGAATTGAACCATGGTAGAGCAGAGATGAGTAATATAATTGGGTATTACAAACCCCAGTGGTATGATATCTTAGTGTATCATTTTTTCATAGTTTTGTTAGGCTTAATGTGGGTTACTTGATCTTGATTATATATTGGATGAATTTATAGTATAGATTATGAGCATAGGCACTATCCACCTTCAAATGTGAATATTTAGAGTAGTGGGCATGGATAGTTTGAGACTATTATCATGGGTTGAATTATAGAATAGCTATGGGGACACTTCTAAGAGTTTCATATTTTGGGATGGTTTATTAGAGCATAAATTTGAACCTAGTAGTTGGGTATTGGATTTTGTAACCTTTTTGCTAGTTATATGTAAGTTTTAATAGAGTTATACGTGGGGAATTAAAATTAGGATATGGTTTATCTTACACTATATGTTGTCAATATTACACGACCCTTGGATTGTTTCTAAAGATTATAGATTTATGTGTGGCTCAAACATGGGTTCTTACCTCCAAGGAGGCATTGGTTTGTCTTTTTTTGGTGGTTGGCTGCATTATAAACTCCCCAAACTACTTTCTATAAGACTATTGGACATGATATTTGGCTATGGTACCTGAACCTAAGGGGATTTTTTAGCCTGGGTGAGAGGATAACTGTGTTGTTAAATCCTTATATTAGTCTAATAACATCAGATATGGTTTTGGTATAGAGTGGATTAATCCTTATAAAGTTAACCACATTAGGCATGGTCATGGTTCATGGCGGTCTCGTTAGCATATGATAATATGAAACATGTGCATGATTGTTATTTATTACTCATACACTACACATGAATCTTAGTGAACATGTCAACTTTTTTGGAAGGGTTCCATCCAAAGGGAAGGGAGCTATGTCAGGTACTTGAGTAGGTGGAGCGGGATGTGGACATAAACAACACCAGGACTTACTCCAGGATCATTATATGGTTGTGATTTTTTTTATTTTGATTAATTTTATATATCGATATTTTTATCGTTGGGATCCTATTTTTACTAGATATATGACTATCATGTACTCATTTTGTTATATCATATAATTTTTTTATCTAGTTGGTTCATCGCTGTGATTCCAGGATTGTATTTATTCTTTAATCTTGATTTCTTATTTTTTATGGTTATTTGATGTCAAGGTCATAGTTTCCCCAATGTATGGTTTAAGACCTCATCGCTAGTTAGAAACTTATTGTGTATGAGGAGTAATGTGGTGCTTCGAATAAGACCCAATGATTTGGTTTGGGGTGTTATAATATGGTATTGGAGCCTTGTTCCTTATTATTTACTTAATTCTTAATAGAATTGAGATGGTTGGTCAGAAATCAAGTTGAAATATATTCTTGTTTCATACTATCACCTGTATAGTATATGTTCATGTTTCTAGGTAGTGAGATATATATTTTTTGTTTGTGATATTATAGACGCTTATTTTTAAGTGATATCATGAAGTTATGATTTATGATTTTTCACCTTTCCTAGGATGGTGAGAGTATGTGAGCTTAGGAATCATGATTTAAAATATTGGTTCATAGGGTATAAACCTATTTTGTATATGTATTTTAAAGGTTTAAATTAATTAAATTTCAATAATAATGTATTTAGTATTTCCTAAAATAATTATTGATGTTATATAATTAATTTAGCATGAGGACTATGATTATTTTCATATAAGAATGTGATTTACATGTAATCAAAAGTGAAAGGGTTTTTGACTTGGGTTAGTAGTGGCTGATGGTCTTTTAGTGTATCTTGTAGTGGATACTTATGTAATGTATCCTAGGGAGATTAATATGTGTGTTATTGTTAATGATTAAATTATATTATTTTTTCTACATTAAATGAATTTCTAAGTTTGTGTTTTAGTGTTTAAGAAAAATCTACCTCAATGAAGTCCCATGGTACCACCTTGGGACACAAACATGGATCTCACTAAGGTCTAGAATACTCCCATTATACCTCTAGATAATTTGGTGCGTAGATATAAGAATTACATAGAGGCTTCTCTAAATTCTCAATAAGATGAGTCCCTTCATCTAGGGGTGTTATGTATCATAACCATGTGAGGTAGAGAGATACATTGGGGTGGAGATACTATAATATAATTTTCATGACACTTCTATATGTAGAATCCATTGGTTATATAGAGAATAGGATATCCTAAGGATGTTGAGGATTTAATTAAGACTATAGAGGGTGTCTTTGAGCTGGAAAATATTCTTGATGAGTGATAAGTGAATTTAATAACTTATATTCTTCCTGGAATTGCAAGAGATGGTGGAGGTATTATGGTTCTAGATTGAAGGTACGAGGGCTTGACCAAAGAGGCCTTCAATGACCCATTATTCAAATAGTTTTTCATTAAGTTGATAAATTTGGATAGGGATTATGATTTTATGGATAATCACTAGGGAAATTATGGATGATGGATTATGCTACTTGTTTTTGAAGTTTCTAAGGTTTAGTCTTTCACTGGTGGGAAATGGGGTCCAAAAGGCCCATAAATTTGAGATTTTTATTTAACATAATTTGAGGTACTTGGATAGGATGTTCAACCATAAATCTTATTATATAATAGTTTTAAAGTATCTTATGATCAATAATATCCTGATGGAGAAGAGTGTAGTAGGTTACCTCCTTTTCATTGGTGGTCATAGTTGTGGGCCTGCAGTTTGTGTTAGTGGTGCCTCTTCCAGTAGAAGGAAGTATAGGTATTATGAGATAATCTAGGGTGGTGGTACATATTCAGTATAGGGTAAATTTTCTTTAATACTTCCTTTTTAAGGTTATTTAGTGATTTACTATTAGTTCGAGAGAAGTTCCATTACTATAGTTCATATATCTACCAGCCGGGGTAGTGCCACATATGTGGTAGGATGTGGAACCTATAACGTTTTTGCATAAGGGTGTCTCAATAGGGTTTAGGAAGAGGATCTGGGTAAGTGTAGGATTATCAATTCTAGTTAGGTAGACCTTAGTTAGATAGTAATTATTCATCTATGAGGTCAATTTAAGGAGATGTATAAGGGTTTTAGAGGAAGTGGTAGCCAAATATGCTTTAAGTGCTAGTTATTCAAGTTAGTCACGGATCATGGGGTTAGAGTCATAGATATAAGGTAGGTAGGGTTTATTATTTGGATAAAGTTATATATTATAGGGTATATTGTCTATATACTATGATAGGTATGGTTTTTGTTGGTTCTATGCAACCCATTTAGTTATTTTATATATTATAATCTCATTATTTTGTATCTTCTCTTGTGTTGTTTGAGTTGGGACTAACTATGGAGTTATTTCAAATTATTTTATCACTTTATATGACTCTTATAAAAAGAATAAATAATATTTAGATATTCTTAGTGTGTATTATAGTGGTTGGGGCCTATTAGAACTTATGGGATTTCTTCATTTTAGATATAGATATCTTAAATGTTATCTTTGAGATGGATTGGTTGATGTGCTTTTGGGATATCTTTGACTTATACTAGAGTCTTGTGTCTTTTACTTCCTTTTGAAGGAAGGATTATGATTTTATGGGTGAATTTAATGTTGATACATGTAGAGTAGGACTTTACCTCATTCAGATATGGTCCATTAAAATATTAAGTGGTGGTTATGTTTTTTTCATCTGAGTATGAGATTGATCTGTACACTTTTCTATTAGAAGTGGATCATTTTTAGGATGTTTTTCCTGATGATTTCTTATGTTTTCCTCATAATAAGGGGATCAATTTCATAATAAATCTCATATTTGGGTTTGGAGACCATATTAATACCTATTGGAACCAATTTTATCTATGCTAAAAGATGATGGAATCTAGGGAATTCTCAAGAGAATATTAGAGAACCAATGATGAGTTTACATGGTGTGTTTGTTATCAATCCAATTTATGTTTAACCTACTTGTATAAAAAATTAGATTTAATACAAAGATAGATGGTTTATAGAAATATTTTTTGTGATTAGACATTATAAGTGTCTAGAAAATTTTAATTCTTACACACATATTTGGTGAGAAGAATAATATTTTATGTGAGTATAATTTTTTGATGTATTTTCATATTCATAGAAAAGGTAAACTTTAAGTGAAATTTTGGAGTCTTAGGTGAATTTTAGAGAAAAATATAGAGTAAAGGAAGGTTTTTTATATAGTAGTTTCAAGAATCATATTGTTTTTTAAAGGATTTATGTCAACTGAAAAGGAGTTTTTTGTGAAGGGAATTCAATAGTAATTTTAGAACTATAAAGGGTGGATATTTTATGAAGGATATAAAGATTTAATTATTTTTAAGCTGGTTATAGGGATTTTTTCATGAAATTAAATATTATGTGAAGTGGGTCTATGAAAAGGGATTAATTTTAATCATTTAATTAATGAGTTTTATATGTAACATTGCTTATAAATAACCCACCAACATTTTCATTGATAATTAAATAAAAAATAAAATAAATATGGAGGAATTAATCATTTTTTTTGTGGATAGAAGAAGAATTATTGGAAATGAAAATTATTTTTGGTTATCAGAAATATCTGGAAGGAAAAACCATTCATGAAGAAGAGTTATTCATGAAGTAGTTCTATTTATGAAACATGACTATTCATGTATCCATGTTGTTTTAAAATAATTTCCATTTAAAAATTCACAATATAGAACTATCCATGAAGTAGAATCATTCATGAAGAAATATTGTTCATGCAGGAAAGAATCATTCATGAAGTCAAACCATAAAGTATTTGTGTGGAAGATAGTTCTTGAGTGGAGTATTTATGTGGTGAAAAATATAATTCATGGAGGATATGCACTTATTACATGTGGTTATTCTTGATATCAAGGATTTCATTAGAGCATTATATTTTTTCCTTCATGATTTAAGGAATGATATTAAATTTACCTATGAATAAATAATTTGAGAATATATCCACTTGAAGTAGTGAGAAAAATAGGATTCATAAGGAGTAAGATAGGGGAGGCAGTATGAAATTCCCTAAATATAATTATAAAGTTATTGAGCCTAGTATAGAGTAACCATGACTAAAAATTGTATCCATCAAATTGCTGAGTCTTAGTGAATTTTGGAACATCGACACATCATAAGAATGTGCACATTAGATATATCCCTTAGTGGTGAACCATGTAAAATTATTATGCCTTATTTTAATTTCTAATTCGTAATTGTGTTGGATGTTTGATTAACTATGATATGATTAAAATGTTCCTACCAATATGGGAGCAAGATACAACATAATGAAAGAAAAATTTCACACCCCAATTCACCCCCTATTAGGGTATCTTAGGTTGTAAAAAGTGGTATCAAAGCCAATGTTTACAAGTATTGAATATATAATTTGAAACATTTCATTATGGAAAACATAGTGAATTAAAAATAAGTACATATATTTGATGGATGTAATTACAATATCTGTCATAATAGGAAAATATCACATTTATGGTATCTAGGGCTAGATGTTTTCCCAGCTTCCATACATGGGATATATATAGCAATATTTTATAACATTATTTGATTGAAACTAATAGAAAGTTGAATGATATTTATAACAAAGATCATAATTATTTATCTAGAGCTCTATTAAACTTTATTAACATAAAGGTGATGGTTTACACTATTTACAAGTCTACTTGGGATAAATTGGACAATATATATGAAGATGATAACAAGGTTTATATTATATCACTTTTTGTGAGGAAATAAAAGAGAGTAAAGTTTAGATTTGAAGAGTTAATGGAACAATGTGTTTTGGAAATGAAAGAGATTTTAAGATCAAAAGAAGTGGAAATAATTTACTAGTAGGTGATGAGCTAAAGAAGATAAAAGTTGTCTATACAGATGGTTTATGACACAACTTCTTGAGTACGATTCAACTTTGTGACTCTGAACTTGAAGTTATACTTAACCAAAATGTGTGTTTAATCAAAGGAAAGGCGTAGGACCATCTCATGAATAGTTGAGGACAAATGATTGTTTTACCAAGTGGATAGTAAATAAAAAACTTATCTTATAATGTTTGAAGAGGAGAATGAATTTTTTCATTAGATGCTAGACCCCATTCACTAACTAAGCATGTATAATTTATCCTAGATAAAAGATACAATGTATAATAAAATTATAAAGAGAGATAATGAAAATAAATTTGATGCATTTATATCAGGGAAGATGGTCTAGGATCCATATTGAGAAAATAAGATAAAGGAATCCAATTTAATTAATTTGGTTTACATAGATTTTTTTGGTCTAATAAATCAATTTGACACATGTGAAGAGAGGAATTTCATCCTTTTTATTGATGATTATAACATAATGGTCTATGTTTTGTTCATTTAGATCAACATGGAAGTCATGGATCTCATGAAGAGGCATTAAAGTAGGGTTGAGAATATTTAGTAAGAAATCATAAATAGAATAGATTTTTTGAATGATGAAATAATTTGGTAAACAACATGAAAAAAAATTTCTCATTGAGAGTGGTATCTCTCATCACTATTAGAAGGATGCATCACAAGTTGTGATGTATAATCAAAACTAGGTAGTATTAATCCCTATAGAGGAGGGACACCCTATTAAATGTGGGAAGAAAGGAATTTTTTTCTAATTTTTTAAAGTCTTTGGAATAAGATGTTATATGAGGAACGAATAGGAAAATATTTACAAGTATGGTGGTGAAATAAATGAAGGGGGTGTTTTTTGGAAACTCAACTAAGAGTAAGGCCTACAAATGCTACAAAAAAATGCCAAATAAAATTATATTGAATAATAATGTCAAAATAATTGAATAGAAATATGAAAATAATTATTAAAGTCCAATTTTTTTTGAATTAAATAAATAATAATACAAAGTTGATATAAATTTTGAGGTCATAAAAAATTCCCTAAATGATGAAGATTCAGAGGCTGAATAATAGGAAATAATTATTGAATAAATTCAGTCACACATTAGAGGATAAAAATGAGAGTGGAATTTGATCCATCAAATATAATTGGAGATAGATCTATTCTAAAAAAAACGTGAAATATGAGTAATTAAAATCATACTAATAATTTTTTTGTGGTGGAAGAAAAGATAATTGAATATGTGGTGAAAGATGAATCATTGATTAGATCCATGAATAAGGAATTGAATCAAATTGATAATAATCAAACTTGGGAACTTATGATGAATCCAAAACATCATAATGTGATTAGAACAAAGTGGGTCTTTAAGAAAAATTTAAATGAGCATGATAATGTAATCCAAAATAAGAAATATATGGTGTGTAAAGAAAATTCTCAAATTGAAAGAATTGATATTGAATAAAATTTTTCTATAATGGATTTACTTGATCAAAAAATTCTCTTATTGGAAATATATATACAAATAGGTTTTAATATCTATCATATGGTTATAAAAATGAAATTATTAAATAGTTTACTCAAAGAGGAGGTATATATTGAATATCTAGTGATCTTATTAATTATTAACAATGAAACTAAGGTGTGGAGGTTAAATAAGGACCTACATAGTTTAGAATAGGAATTACGAGCATGGTATGATTGGATAGATTCATACTTAAAGAATGGATAATTTAAAAGGGGTGATTTTTATCATAATATCTAGGTGAAAACATCTAGGGAAGAATAATTAATGGTGTTGGTTTATGTGGATAATATAATTTTTGGTGGAAGTAAATATAAATCTACGGATTACTTTTCTAATATAATGAGTTTAAAATTTTAAATGTCTATGATTAAAAAATTTACTCACTTTTTTAGGATATAAGTGGTTCATAAATAGAAACATACCTTTATATCTTAGGACAAATATGTGAGATAACCATTGAAGAGGTTTTATATACATGATTCCAAACCAATTTCAAACACAATTGTGGTTGGAACCAAGCTTGGGAAGCATGAGGATGGAAAATCTATAGATTCTAATTTTTATAGGAGGATAATTGTATTCTTTATTTACCTGACTACAACTCATCCAAATACTATTTTTTTCAACTTGTAAGGAATGTTGTTTCCAAATTAATTCAAAGTAGGATCAACTAATAGTAGTTAAATAGATAATGAGTTATATCCATGTCAATCTCAATTTTGGATTATTTTTGAAGCATGAAAGGATCATAAATTATTATCAATTTTAACATGGATTGGGATAGTGATGCAGTGGACTGATGGTCTACAAGTGGTGGTGTATTCTTTACTGGAAGTAAATGTGTAGGTTAGTTGAGTAAAAATTAGAATAGAAATTCAATGATCATGACATAAGAAGAACATATCTTAGTAACCAAGGAATGGTCCTTGCCTCTATATATGAACAAATAGCTATAGGATATTGGTGAATAAGTGAAGTAACTTATGATAATATTTTATGATAACAAGAGAGAAATTAAACTCATGAAAAATTATATACAATACTCTCATACCAAAAACATATTGAGATAAGATATCACTTTATTAAAGAAAAGGGAGATAATAGAGCGATAAAGATGGAGCATATTGGAACTAATAAATAAGTGTAATACATTATGACTAAGCTATTTACCACACTAGAATTTGAGAAACATTGGTTTCACCTTAGTGTTCAACCAAATCCCTTAGCTTGATGAGGTTTGAAAATTCCCCTCTTCCCATTTGAATCCAATTCTTTATATGATGTTTTCTTGTTTAGAATATTGTTTCCCTTTATGTTTACTATAAAATGGGGATAATGACTATAATTATAGAAAAATTCACTATATTATATAGTTGTGGTGAAATTTATTGAAAACATTAGAGATGAATTATATTGTTTCCTAAAAATTGGTTTCAGTGCTGAATTCCCTCATCAAGGGGGGTATATTGTATGAAATTTATAGGGAGATACTATCTATGAGTAATGGAGCTTGAATAAACATGAAGATAGGTGATTTATACAATGAAGAAATTCATGGAACATGAGATAATATTTTGAGATCTTTTTTTCTATGATGAGAATTTATTATATAGGCTTAAAGTGATAGATGAGATATTCTATTGAAATATCTGAATTTCAATTTGGATTGCTAAAAAATCCAAAGGAAGGAATATTATAAACTAGGTTATCTATACTAAAGGATGATGGAATCCAAATTATTCTTGGGAGAATATTAGAAAATAAGGTATGAATTTATATAACTGGTAGAGATATTAGGTATGTTGTTTTTATTTTTAATCCACTTTGTGTTCACCCTACCTGGATGAGAAAGGAGTTTGAAGAAAAAGGGAGATGGTTTAAAGAGAAAATCTTTGTGACTAGACTTTACTAGTGGCTAGTAGAGATTAATTTTTTACTTATTGACTCAGTGAGAATAAAAATAATTTTCAAGACTCTAATTTAATAGTATATTTTTTTTATTCAAAGAAAAGGGATAAGATCAGTTAAATTTTGGAGTCTCCAATGTATTTTAATAAAAAACTAGATTATAAGATGATTTTACATAGGATTTTCATAAAATATATTGTTTGTGAAAGGATTTATGTGAACTGAAAAAGGTCATTTGTGAAGGGAATGAAATAGTAGTATATGAACCATGGAGGGTGGATCTTAGGTTAAGGCTATAAAGATGGGATTATTTGTGAACAAGTGGTGATTTTATTGTTTAATACAAATGAAACATTATTGAAAGTGAGGATATTCAAAGGGATTAAGTCTATTTTTTTGGTTAGTGAGTTTTCTAGGGAAAATTAAATTTAAATAGCACACTAATTATTACATTTATGACTGATGACAAATTTAAAGAAGATAAAAGGTAATTAATCATTTTTTGTGGATAGAAGAATATTTTTTGGAAAGAATATTTTTTTATGGTTAATAGAAGTGTGTGGAAGATATAACCATTCACGAATCAGGGTTGTTTATGAAGCAATTTAGTTCAAAAAACAAAATTTTTTGTGAAGTTATGTTGTTTGTAAAGTAGTGTTATTTGAAAAACATAATTTCTCCTGAAAAATAATCATTCAAAAATAAATATTGTTTAAAAAGGTCAAAATTTTTCATGAAATTAGACTTCAAATGAGTCGTGTGAAAGGAAATTCTTGAGAAAAGGATTTACATGGTGAATAATATACTACACAAAGGTTATAAAATTATTGCTGGTGATTATTCTTGAGATTAATGATTATATTAGAGAATCATATTTAATCCTTTATAATGTAAATCACCGTATAAATGATTTATGATATGGAAGAAACCTATATGTTGTTAAATTGAGAAGGCATCCATTTGAAGTAGTGAGAAAAATAAGATTTAGTTGGAGTGACCTAAGGGAGGAAGTGTAATATTCCTTGAAATTAATTGTATAAGTAGTGATATTGGAAGAAAGTGACCATGAAAAAAATATATCCATCAAAATAGTGAAGCTTAGAGGACTTTATCACATCGACATAATCATTAGTGTGTGCTCCATGGATGTATCCATTAGTGACGAAACACATATTTGTTTTGTTTTATTTTAATTTTGTTGAGAATAAGGTATAATCTAACATGAGAAAATGTGCACACCTGGTTTAACCCCCCTCAAAGTGTCTCAGTTTATGTCAATACCTCCTTATCTTATGGGTCTAACTGAGTTAAGTGAGATGAAGGTGCATCTTAGGGGACTTGGGGTGAAATATTTTTTCATCCACATACCTCTCCTTGAGGTTTACCTATTTTATTCTCCAATAAAGGTGATAGAAACTTGATATTGGGGATAGATTACCAGAATTTGAACCAGGTTATAGTGAAGAATATGTATCCATTACCTTGAATAGATGCTATGTTTGATCAGTTGATGGGAGCCTAATGATTCTCGAAGAATGATCTATGATCAATCCATCATTAGTTGTGGGTTAAGGTAAAAAATATACTAAAATAGAATTACAGAGTAGGTATGGGTTATATGAGTATCTCATGATTTCATTCAACCTTAAAAATGTATTGATGATGTTAATGGATATCATGAACTGAATTTTTTATCCCTGCTTAGACTCATTCATTATGGAGTTCAATTAAGTTATTTTGGTATAATCATTGACCTGAGAGTTTCTTTCCGAGCACCTGTAGATTATATCGAGTATGATTTAAGAATATAAGATTTATGATAATTACTAAAAGTGTTATTTATGGATTCAAGTGGTCTATTTTCTCAATAATGTCATACTAGAGGCTATAATATCAATTGGCCTTGAAAAATTGGTGGTAGTTATATCTTGGGCATGTTCAATGAATGTGTTTGAGATAAGAAGTTTTCTTATCCTAGGTGAGTATTATATAAAATTAAATTTGGAATTTTCTTTCTTGGAAGTGATTAAGATGAGCCAGAGCCCATGGGGTTCTTTGATTCAAAACTAGTGATTCATGTTGGGGTGTTATAAAATGGGATAAGTTCCTTATTCATCTTTATTTTCTTAGTTTTTTATATAATATAGATTTTTTTGTAACTTTAGTGGGGAGATATTCTTGTGTTTAACTGACGCTTGTATAGTTAATGATCGAATTTCAAGGGTGGTGAGATTTTTTTATTAGTATTTCTATTATAGTCATTATGTCCGAAAGGTTTAAAGAAGGTCTAGAGGGGGGAGGTATAAATAAAACTTATGAAAAATTTAAATTAGATAAGATAAATTCCAAATTTAATCAAAAAAATTAGTTAGTAGTGGAAATATAAAAAAAATAAACATAAGGATTTTTATAGAAGTTTGGTCTAAAGGACCTAGTCTACTCTTAAAACTATCTATTTAGTGAGAGATTTATTTTCACTACCTAATTTTTGAGGTGGAATCATAACCTGATACAACACATTCCTTATCTAATGGAGGTATAACTAGAAATAAACACTAAATTTTATATTTAGAGTCACAAATCAATTGAAAAAATGAATTTATATAGTGGGAGTCACAACCTGAATAGTCATAACCTTTGAATCTAGGAGTTATAGAATAATAAAACATTGAATTTAGATATAGGGTGTCACAACCCTCAGATCCTAAACTTAGAATTTGGGAGTCATAACCCAATAATAAAGAATGATTACTAAGGGGAAATCATAATCTAAAGTTACAATACAAATAAGAATAAGGAAATAATTAAAAAAATGGCTTAGACTAAACTAGTAAGAAGTCAATGAAGAATGATATATCTTATCCTCTGGTTATTGAGTAAGGATTATAATATCTCTTTAAGGTTAATGAATTCAAAGATAATTTATCCCTCCTTAAGAGCTCATCAAGCATATGAGAGATTTTTTTTCACATTATCACTTTCACAATTATAATCTCCACACTATCACAACCATCATCATATTCTATATATTCCTCAAACCCTTTAAATAAAGATAACTGAACACCTCTAAGTATCTTATTAGAAAATTCAAGATAATATAAATAATTCAGAATTATCAAGGATAAAGAGAGATATATTATTGATAATTTTATTGTTTGAAATTCAACAACATTTACACATTTAAAACTCATTTGAAATCAATCAATTATTGAGTTCAAGGAAACTGTATAATAATAGGTCAAATAAATCTAAGAATCTCCACTAGATTAAAACTATAAAATTAAAAATTTGAATTTTTAAATTTATTTCATATTAAACATGTGATAATATCAATCTTAAAAGATTCTACATTAAAAAAATAAAACAAGTTTGAATATCTTTTTAGTATAAAAATTGAATTTAGAAATATTAAAAACAAAAAAATCAACTCAAAATATTAAATTTGAAATATTTAAGTTTTATTATCTAACTATATACATAAATGGAGAATAAATCTGATCTTCATGTAAATGTGTTTAAAAAATGTAAAAATACTTTTCATAGTTTCTGTAAAATTAATAATAATTTATTGAATACTTAGAATAATTAAGCACCTGTTATATGCATATAGAAAATGAAAATATCATGAAAATCACAAAATAGAGTAAAATTTAATTTCTAGAATTTTATACCTACTTAAGGGATATTTACATTCCATGCACAAAGGTAAGATATAAATTTTATATACTGCATAAATGTAAGAAGGATTTTGTGTTGGTTAAGTAAGGGTAACAAACATGTGTAAGTGTAACATGAGAGATTTCATACCATGCATAAAGGTAACCTTAGAAGCTTGTGTAAGTGTCACTAAGTGCAATATAAGGGTGTATAAATTCACTACACAAAGGTAACTTTATATGTATAATGTAAGGGTAAGTTATAACACCACGTAAAGGTAAAACAAAAATTGTATATCACAAGTAAGGGTAAGAAAAAATTACCTAAGGGTAACTATTAATTCCGTAAGGGTAAACATAGGATTTCAAATGTTATATAAGTGTATAATCAATGTTGTGTAAAGGTAAAAAATACATTAAAATCCATATATAAAGTTAGATTGGAATCCATGTAAGGGAAACTCATATATATTAAACACTACAGAAGGGCACAAATCGAGTTGTGTAAGGGTAAAAAAAGAATCCCAGAACTTGAATAAAGGTAAAATATAGTTGCATGCGGGTAAAAAAATATTTTTCAAAACTATATAAGGGTAGAACAGAAAGTTTAAATCTCATTTAAGGCTAATGAGAAAACTTAAGTAAAAGTAAAGTGAATTTAAAAAAGGATATGTAAGGGTAAAAAAAAACTTTATGAAATTAATTTTCACAAAAAAATAATTAAAAAAACTACGTAGAATAATAAGAATAATAAACATAAATGATGCAATAATTAGTAATTAATTAAATTCAAAAAAATATTATTATAAATAAAAAATAATATTTTTAATTTTCAAAATAATAAATAATAAAATTATAATTAACCAAAAAATGAAATGATGAGACATTATAATTTTGAAAACCTAAAATAATTAAAGTATCAAGGAGCCACTCTATAATTCTCCTCCTTTTTTATTATTATAAAAGAAAATATCAAATTCAAAATTTCACCCCCATTTTCAAATTGATCAAAAAGATTTAAAAATTTAAAAACAACAATTTATCTTCCTTTTTTAAATATAGCATAATTATTATGCACATTTTCTTTACAAAATAAAATATTTGAATCATATTAATAAAATCCCCATAAATTAAACAAATAAAAGAAAATAGATAGCTCTCCCTAAATTACTGATTTTTAATTTTTTTAAAAGGATCTATGAAAAAAATAATATGATATTCAAGGAATTTTTAAAATATTATTCAAAGAATAAAAAAAGTTATCACATGTCAGTAAAATATAAAATAAAAAATTGAATTCATGCTCACTAGCCAAAATTAAATGAATTTTAAAGTACACATCGACATACCATATGATAAAACAATTTGGTTATGGATGTTGTACATAAAAATCGTAAAAACTTACTTGTTCATATAGACTAGTTTTAGTCCAATTGAATTTTAAAAATCAACTTTAGGAAGCCATGATATAGAAGGGTTAGTCCTCTTAACATTAAAAGACGATTCAAAAATATTATCATGACCCGACCCACAAGAGACCACCTGGATGATGATAAGCTGAGTGCGACACCCCAAACCCACCTCCAATAGGCAAGGTGCAGGTGATAAGTGATGAGTAGGCTATAATGAATATGATAGGATTTATCCTATGCATATATATGCACACAAACACACAAACACATCCATCTCCTTGAAAAAATGTAGAGATATAATATAAAAATATTGAATATCTAGAGTGTAACCATGCATGAAACAACCTCTAGGAAACCATCAGAGTACAACAATGTAGTAAAGAATCAAAAAGGAAAAAAATACACACACAACTAGAAAATGAAGTCCCAACCTGAAAATAACCATATAAAGGGGATTGAAGAGAGATCCTAGTACATAATCTTCAAGGATAACCACCAAACATGGTCAGTTCCAAAAGCTGCTAAGATCTAGTGAAAATAGGACCTCTGATATCACTTCAAATCCACATGTAGTCTGTAAAAAACATGACATGTGTGGGAAAAGACCATGTAGGGGTGAGTATATACATACCCGGTAGGCACCCCAAAAAATAAAAAGGGAGAAATAGAAAATTAACAGTTAGCATAATTCCAAAAGTAGGTGGGTAAAGAGAAACCCAATAGATATTTTCATAAAGAAACCCAAGAAAGAGAGAAATGGGATCTCTATCTCCACCACCTAACTAAGAATGATGAATATGGATACAACTCCAAAGGTCCATCTTAGATTCCCAACACCAAATATAACCTCACTAGAATATGAGTGGAGGGGCTAGCTCCTCGCTATTATACTCTATAGCTGAGGGAGAACCAACTCTCCTGGGGGAACCACTCTCCTTAGAAGCTCGATAACAAGGTAGAACCAATCCATATATAAAGTAACTTTTCCCTCTATAGTATAGAGGAGTACCGACTCTACTTTTGTAATGATTATGGGGGACCCACACCCTAGTGAAATAGAGGAGTACCGACCTTGAAATCTCTCTAGTGATATAACCCCATCACTGCCACTGGACAAACATAATGGAAGGAATAGTCACACTAATAACATCTCTTGAAATATATCTAATTCCAAAATGAAGTCCACTATCACATTATACATGGAAAATCACATAGGATAGGCTACAAATATGCCCAATTCTGAGTCCTAATGTAAGATATATGTGAGGTAGAAGTATCTAAAGGGAGTACAAAGTGTTCCCTCATCGATTACACGATGTGTCTCATGAGGATAGACCCTTTCCATTTCCCCTCATGATACTCAGCATGTAAAAGTAAATTAAACTAATGTGACATAACTTGGACACCTGGGCATTCCCTTACCTACATATGGATTGTTTGGCCATGTGAAAGTACATGACATGTACAAAGAATACACGACATGTCCTAGAAGCCTAGGGTATGCTAGTTTCCTCTCAACCCATGCCTATATACACCACCCCATTCCCATATACTTGGTTATGCCTAGTTATATCTAGGGTCTAACCATATAATAATACATATCCATGTACTTTTAATATGGGGTATCTTCACATGTACTTGGCCATGTGGCCAAGTCCCACTACACTGCATGTTCTTTGAGTACATGGTGTGTAGTCTGAAAAACTATTTATCCCCCAATGAAAAGAACACATGACATGTGCTCCTAAACTATATACCATATAATCAGGGTTTCTGAATAATAAATCCCTAAAAACATAAAAAACCCTATTTTCTTTGATTAAGAATAGATAAACCCCCAGGGTGTCCCAAGCAGTCATAAAAAGGATTTAAAACATTTATAAAACACATTTTTGGGGATTAGGGCTCAAAAATAAAAATATGACTACCTTTTGGTGAAAACACCAAAGATTTAGGTCTAAATCCATGCTGAGAAGCTACTTCACCTCTATATGGTCTTGATCAATATCAATAACGAAGTACAGTGACACCTCCTCCACTTAGTTCAGTTAATAACCATGGGAGAAACCCTCTCCCTCCTTTCATACATAGGAATCCAAATGGGAGGGGGACATATTTTATCCCTTTTTAATTAATTGAATAAGAATTTAATTAATTATCATATATTACAATGGTCAACTTCCACTAAACGCCTTATTCTGAAAAATTTATGTCATTCCTATGGTAAACCCCATGTTTTGAAAACAACCATAGTCCTGGATTTCCCATCCAAGGTGATAAATAATGGGAAAACCATTTATTCAAAAAATATACAAGTGCATAAATCAATATATTAATATTGTTAATATATTGTTTCTAAGGTCCTATGACACCCAAAAACAATGCTAAATCTAATGAAAAATAAAAACATTTATAAAAGTAATCAAAGGAATAAACCAGTAAAATTAAAATCATTACATTCTATCCTCATTTAAGGATTTTTTCCCAATAATCACAAGTTACAGAAAAATGTGGGGGTAATAAGCCCACATATTAATCTCACACTCTTAGGAGCTCTCCTTCACGATCTTGTACTTCCAAAGAAATTGAAATAAAGGGATGGTACATCCATATATGAGCCTCTCCTATCAATCCTAAATCACTATCAGTTAGTCTAGAAAGGTGGTTCCATCCTCAATGTCCAACTCACCCAAGTCAATAATGTGCTTTGGGTCACGCATGTATATCCTTAGCTATAACACATAGAATACTTCATAAACTCGGTCCTAATATGGGGGAAAGGCTTAGAGGTAAGTAACATCACAAACCCTTTAAAGTATTTGGAATATTCCAATGAGACTTGTGGATTACTTGCCTCCCCAGCTAAGTCTCAGAAATTCTCATCATGGGAAAACTCTCAAGAAAACATGGGATCCCTACTAAAACACTAAATATTCATGATGTCGACCTATGTTGGACTTATGTTGGCTCTGGGATATCCTAATACACTCATAGATCCCTTGAAATTTATCTATTGTTTCCTACACTAGCTTTGGACCAACAAGAGATGTCTCACTAATCTTAGTCTAGCATAAGTGTGACCAATACGGTCTCCTATATAGGGACTCTTAAAGAACTATAATGATAATGGAGTGATATATGTTATTATAA
Source organism: Viscum album (assembly GCA_963277665.1). Lineage (NCBI taxonomy): Eukaryota > Viridiplantae > Streptophyta > Magnoliopsida > Santalales > Viscaceae > Viscum > Viscum album. The sequence continues at coordinate 1,645,146,130 of OY728128.1, forward strand.
GTAAACCCACAATGTAAATTGATCCTCCAAGCTTAGATCAATGTTTAACACACAAGCCCTCAATATATCCTCAACCATCTAGACAATCATCTTGGTATGCCTGTCCATATGGGGGTCAAACACCATGATCATACATAACTTGGTCTCAAAAGACTCTTGTAAGACCCTAAAAATCCCTGATGAAAACTAAGAATCATGACTGGAGATGATCATCATGGGTACCATATGAAGTCATGTGATCTCCAGAATGTACAACTACCCCAAACCCTCAATTGAATTATGCTCCTGGATGGCATGAAGGTGTACTGACTTGGTTAGTCAGTCAAAAATAACCTAGATAACATCATGGACTCTCAATTCCCATGGAATCCCCATCATAAAATCCATAATTATTATTTCCCAATTATATTCTGGGATCTCTAGTGGTTGATTCAAACCTACTAGAACCTGATGCTCAACCTTTACCTGCTGACATGCGAGATATTGATAAACAAACTTGGCAACACTCCACCTCTTGCCAGCCCACTAAAAATACCACTGAAGGTATTTATACATATTTTCTACACTTGGATGTACATCCATGGGATAAATATTAAAATCCCTCTAAACCATCTCATGAAACATGATCAAAACTTCTATCCATCCCCAGAAAAGGATTACAAGATCCCCTCCTTAATAAAAAATGTCTAGAACATATTATGAGGATATATGGTCATATAGAAACTCATAATTGATTTATCCTAATTGAGAATCTCTGACATGATGAAAAAGTGGTGGATTCAATATTTAATTAAGAAAAAATACACCCATATCCCCTACTGAGGTTAGTCGTAACAAATCCAACTACTCATACACCTCCTCTACCAAGTGAGAACATGACTTCCTATTAAGGGAATCTACCCCCATGATGCCCTTAATAGAAGTACAAAATATATTTAAGTCATAGTTATGTATGAATTTCAAAAAAAAATGTTAATTTCAGATTTCTCTATGAGAAGATAGACCTAAGACTCATATCATTTGACAGAACAACAAAATAGTCTCCCAGAAGATAGTTCCTCCAAATTTTTAGAGTGAAGACTACCACTACAAATTATAGGTCCTGAGTCTGGTAGTTATACTCTTGGGGTATCAAATAAATCAACACATAATTAATTACTTCTTGTATCTGCATAAACATGAAATAAATACCAACTCTAGAGGAATTACAAAACACCACAAACTCAATGACCTCCTCTGGTAGTCTTAATACAGGAGCACTGGTCAAACACAACCTAAACTCCTCAAAGGCTCCATAACACTACTCAATCTAGATAAATGGACACCCTTTACACATTATTTATATCAAATAGGATGTTATTCTAGAAAATTTTACCATGAAACTATTGTATTACCCTAACAAATAAAGGAATCTCTACACCTCTGACAAGCTCTTGTGTGCCTCCCAAGAAAGTAGTGCATCAATATTTGCTGGATCCATAGTTAAAACAGGATCAAAGATTATATTCTCTAGAAATTAAACCTCACAGTTCCAAAACTAACACTTTTAAATCTTACCATAAATTTGGTTCTCCCCAAGTAATTCTAGGACTAATCTCAAATTCCCTACATTCTCCTCCTCATACATAGAGTATTTGATAATTTGATCAATGAAGACAACCAAAAATTAGTCCAAATATGGCTATAAGATCTGGTTTATAAGATCCATGAATACAACATGTGAATTAGTTACACTAAAAGGCATCAATGATAACTCATAATGTATATAGAGACATCATAATATCGTCTTCAGAATATCAACCTCACTAAATCTAAATTGGTGGTATCCAGACTTGAGATATTTCTTTGGGAACTAACTCACACTACTCAATTATTCAAAAAGGTCCTCAATCCTTGGAATGAGGTACTTTTTATTTATCATTACTTGATTTAGGAGATGATAATCAACATAAAGCCTCATGTTCCCATCTGCCTTTTTCATCAAAAAAAAAACAGGAATTTCCCAGGGGGACACACTAGGTCTAATAAAACTTTTTTCGCAAAGGTCTTACAAATGCACCCTAAACTCATAGTACTCACTGGAGGCCATACGATATGCCATAAAAGATATCAGTATAGTTTTGAGGTGCAAGTAGATGAAAAATTTAATCTCCCACCTTGGAGGTAGTATTGGGACATCTTTGAGAAATAAATCCATATAAAACTTCACTATTGTTGGAGGATATATATCTAAATAGCCTATTGTACCAATGGATAAGCTCACCAACCGATGGGTGATGGGTTGTAATTTCATGTTCACGAGCCCCACTCGCTAAAATATGAAACATATATCATCTACAAAGGGGAATATAATCCCATCTGTATGAAATAATATGACTCCTATATGATAATACTCTATCTAGGAATATACCATAGAAAACCAGAACATCACCAATATGATTTCATAAGGTTTCATTATAATGACCAATAGGTCCCATGAGAAACTCTCTCTATTGAATGATAACTCACACTACTAAAAAACATGTGATATAGAAGAATCACTCCCAGTAAGAACCTCTAGAAATAGAAACTGGGATAAAGTCTTAATAGGAAGCTATTGATCTCGCATGAGGGATATAGAGTTAAAGGAATGACTTGAACCTATGTCTACAAGTAGTGATACAAGACTATAAAAGACACAAATCATAACCTGAATCATCTTGTGTTCAGCCTGATCATATACCTACATAGCTTGTAGATGCTCACAGCCTCGATTAACAACTCTTTGATCTTGGAATGGGATATTTTATGGCGGTGGTGGGAGTAGATTATAACACCATCCTCCACTAATAGATCCTCCCTATAGAGCTCCACCCTCCCCTCTATCAGCACCATCTCCTTGGTGGCCACCTTGATCATGTTTGAGAGATCCTTATTCATGGATCTACCTATACAATTGTACTCCATCCCTTTCCTACCATCTTGGATCAGCACATCAGGTTAGGAAATCACAATCCATTCAACCTCACCCATTACAAGCATAACACCACCCCTCTCTAGGATGATTGGATCCTTAGAACTAACCCTACACTATAGATCCATGTGTCTGAGTATGAACATGGATATTCCTCTTTCACTAATACCCTAACAATGGATATATTCTAGTTTCATCAGATGGCTCAGTCTCATGATGACCACTAATAGCTCTAGGCACTTACTATCCATTTAAAAGAAATCTCTCTGTAACTAGAGACCACTCAATTACTCTAGTATAAGTGGGTATGAATAAAGAGACCACACTAGCATAGATGTATCCATAAATAACCTTCTCAAAATCCCATGCCTAGAAGTATCCATCCTGCACCATATTGAGGGAGTAACGTGTGAGGTCAGTGAACCTCTCATAATACTCAAAAACATACATATCACCCTAATATAACTTTATAAGATCATAAATATATATAGAGAATAATATAGAAGATTAATACTCATCTTGGAATAGATAATGGATGTCCAACAATGAGATCATCACCTCATAATGGGTTTATGTGATCAGAATCCACTAGCTCCCTACTTCCCCAGGAAGAAACTTGCTGTAAGTGAAACCATATAACCAGCTAAGATCTAAACAAGCCTGAAGACCCAGATCACCAACTCAAGCCAATCCCCTACTATTTGAGGGACTGGTTCACTGTGAAACCCTAGTGTTCTATTATGCTAGTACTTTTATAACATGCCAAGACTATGTGAATTTTCATCCTAACCTTTCAGATCTACCGTTTTCCCAAAAAATAGTCGATCATCCACCCAAACCACTGGAGGTGGATCCATGCACTATTCAATAGGTGGTGGAATTGATCTATGCTAACTTGGAGAAAACACATCATGAGTGGGTCCTTAAACTAAGGCCTCATTTCACAATAGATCATTATCACAATCCTATCTTGGTACCCAAATTGGATTTCATCATAGATTCATCTTAAATGTTACAATAAATACCATTATTAGATGATCATATCTATGGAGATGAATAAAGAAGGATATAAAAGTCAAAATTATGAATCCTATATGATTCATATTCCATTGGTTCCCTAAAATAAATGTCTCATTATATAGAGTCAACAAGTAGTTATTCAGAGTCCTTATGTATTAATATGTTGACCTCCACACCAACACTAGGTTCCCTGGTCCAAGTTCCAAACTAGAGACACTCAGAAACCATTTTACTAAGTTATAAAACCAAAACTCACCACAAGATCCAACTCCAAACACTGATCTAGGGAAATACTACCTCTAATACCACTCTGTCATAACGCAACCCACTTAGGCCTACCTGGACTATGGTAAGTCGAGTGTGACACCCTAATCCCACCTATAATTGGTAAGGGGGTGGAGATAAGAACCGAGTAGGATATAATGAATATGGGAGGCCTTAGACTAAGTAATTTTACCCACAAACATGCACACACACCCATATCCATGAAAAATTACAATGATATAATATAGAAAATTTAAAATCTATAGTGTAACCATGCATGTAAAATCCTTTAGGAAAGCATCCGATCATAGTGGTGTATTAAAAATGTAAAAAGGAAATAAAATACATGACCAAATAGAAAATAAAGTCCCAACCTAAAAATAACTGGAGAAAGGGAACTAAAGAGAGAGCCCAACACATAATCTCTAAGGTTAAACACCAAACATAGTTAGCACCAAGAGCCGCTAAGATCCATCAAAACTAGGACCACTGATATCAGCACTGATATGCATGTCATCTATATAAAACACAAAATGTTCATGTAAATATAATGTAGGTATAAGTATATACTTACTCAGTAGTTACCCCAAAAACAAGAAAGGGAATAGAAAAAATAAATAGTTAGCATAACCCCAAAAGTGGGTGGGTAAATAGAAACCCAATATATATGCTCAGAAAAAAAAATCCAAGTGAGAGAGAAATGGGATATCCATATCAACCAACCAGTTAATAATGATTAGACTATGTTTAGCTCAAAAGGTTCATCTCTAATTCCCAACACCAGACACAACCTCACTATAATCTGAGTGGAGGGGCACACTCCTTGCTATTGTGCTCCACAACCGAGGGAGAAAAAAATCTCATAGAGGACCCACTCTACACCCTATATCTATAAAAGGGGAGTATCAATCCATAGATAGAGGACCCAAAACCTGTATAGTATGGGAAAGTACCAAATGTGCTTGTGTAAAGAGTATAAGGGAATAATACCCTTGTGAGATAGGGGAGTACCAACCTTGGTATCTCTATGGTGATCAAAACTGATCACTACTATCAGCAAAGTATCATTAAATGAAGATTCATGATCATAACACCTCTTGTCATATTTATAAAACCAAAAAAATACACCATCACGTTCTATGTAGAAAACCACTCAGGATAGACTACTTGTGGGCCCAATTCCATGTCTTGAAGAAGGATACATGTGAGGTAGAAGTCTTTGAAGGGAGTACATGAATTATCCTCTAAGGGTACATGGCGTGTCTCATGAGGAAGAATCTAGGCTATGTCCCATCAAGGTACTCAACATGTAAAAGTAAATTTCATGGTGTGTAAATAGGGTTAAATGGTGTGTGACCTTACTTGTACACCTAGGTGTGTCCTTATCTATACATGAATTGGATATCCATATTAAAGTACAAGACATATAAAAAGGGTACACAACATGTCCTGGTATCCTGAGGTATGCCTATTTCTTCCCAGCCCATGCCCTTTTATGCCACCCATTCATGTGTACTTGGTATTTCCTAGTTACACCTAGGGTCTGGCCATGTACTACTACATAACCATGCACTCTTAACATGGGCATCTTCCCATGTACTCGACTACATTTCCAAGTCCCACTACATGGTGTATACTCCAAGCACACAATGTATAGTCCCCAAACTCTATCTTCCCTAATACAAATAACACATGATTTGTGCTCCTGAACTATATGATGTGTGATCTAGATTCCTAAATAGAAAATCTCTATAAACCTCCCCAAACCCCCGCTTTCCCTGATTAAGCATAGATCTACCCCTAGTGGGTTATTAACAATCATAAAGGGTATTTCAAACCTTTAACCAACACATCTATGGGGATCATGGATCAAAAATAAAAATATTCCTACCTATGGTGAAAATTTTGAAGTATTAGGTCTAAATCCACTCTCAGAAGCTACTACACCTTTATCTGATCTTGATCATTATTAATGATGAATATTAGAAGCACCTCGTCCTCTCAATTTAATCAATTCCCATGGGAGGAACCCTCTCCCACATTCCCTACATAGGGATCCAAATGGGAGGAGGGAGATATTTTTTCCCTTTTTAATTAACTGAATAAAATCTTAATTAATTACCACATCTTCCAAAATTCATCATCTAATGAATGAATAACACTGACTAAATTTATATTGAGCCTTGGGTAAACCCTATATTTTGGAAAAACTGTAGTCTTAGATTTCCCATTTGAGGTCCTAAACAACGGTATAACCATTTATACCAAAAATATATATGCACATGATTCAATATATTAATATTAATAATATATTATTTTTGGGTCCTATTATACCCAAACACATCATCGACTCTAAAGAATATCCTAATATATATAGAAATTTCAATATACTAAACCAATGAAACTAGAGTTGTTACAAGTATAAGCCCTTTTGTGACTAATATATTGAGAAAATTTTAATGAACAATCAGAAGTATAATGTCCAAATAAACTACATCTAAATCATGTTACAAATGTAACACCATCGTTTTTACCTTTACCAAAATATGTTTTTATGAATTTGGGGAAATCTATTATCACAAAAAAGGCAATTTATATTGGATTTTGATTTTTTTAAATCTCATAAATTCATCCAAATATTAGATTCCCATATTAAATTTTGATAAAAATTCCTTCAAACTTAAGATCTCTACATTGAGCATCATATTTTCATTTTTAAAAATCTTAAAATTATGAAACAATTAATACTTAATACTAGAAGAATAATTTTTTAGACTATGATTCTACTTTTATAGTTTAGAAAAATAAATTTGTAAAAACTTATTTTCTTAATAAAACTTAAGGATATAATTTGTCAACATTTCATTTTCTAAAACAATATTTTTATTTTATTCTTTGATAATATCATTATCTTTACTTTCTTTCTTAATTTACCTAATTGTTGGAAAAAATACCTCTTGATGTTACTTTTGGGTTGATTTTGTTTTTTGAAAAGGTTTGATGTTGTTGAAAATGGATGGCTGTCAAAAGGAGGCATGGATAATTTTCATGAATATCATAAATGATAATGTAGAGAATGAATGCCAAAAATGATCATGTGGAGAATGAATTCTAAAACTGATCACGCAGAGCATGAATTTCATAAATGAACATGTATATAGAAAATGATATAACTGATCACACATAGTGATAATGTCATAAATAACCATGTGAAACATGAATTAAAGAACTAGTCACATGAAGCATGAATGTGTGAACTGATCATGTGGAGCAGAAATATCAAAACTGATCATGTAGATCACCTAAAGATGCCACATGATTTTAAGTGGATGTCATAATGAGATCACTTAAAGTTTACATGATTGCCAATTTATCTTGTGAATAGATCACATGAAGCACATGAAGTAAAATATGATGTAAATGATGGAGTATTTTTTTAATTGTTAAAAATCACATGATGCATACATGATGGTCTATAGATATCGTGATGGGATTATGGGATGCACTAGAATACAATGGAACCAGAAACATGATTTTCTTTGAATCTCATGATGAGATTTCATTAATCCCACCTGATTTCCAATTCATCATGCGATGGGATATCATGACACACTCAAGGAAAATGTAGGTGATCACATGAAGAACTGTTGACATGTGGTAGGTGATCATATAGAGTAATCACATGAAGCATGTCCAAATGATTGATTAAGTGGTGGAATAAATGGATAACCATGATTTGTGGAGTTAAGTTGGTGGATTTATGTATATAAATAAACCTAAAATTGTCATTAAGAAATAGAGAAGTTTTATTAATTGGTCTTATCTAAATAAAATTATTTCGCATGATATGAAGAAGGTCTCGAGAAGGAGTCTCGTGGATATCTCATAAAGGAATCATACAAAGTGAAGTATGTGTAGGGTATTTGCATGCATAGGTAGACCCTTTGATACCACACATACCATGAAACCTTAAAAGGTTATCAAACCAGAGTCTTACAATCTGTATGAAAATAAGGACTCATGAAGTGATATTGAAAAGGAGTCTTGTGCCAGAGTCACATGATCTACTTGAAAAGAAGAAGTAATTGTGAAGGGATCTTATGAAGGGGTATTATGGAGGGGTCTCACTAAGGGGTCTTATGGAGGAGTCTTTTATAGGGGGTATCATAGAGGAGTTTTGTGGAGAGGTATCATGGATCCATCTCATGGAGAGGTATTGAGAAGGAGTCTTATGTAGGGGTTACACACTGCTAGGAGAAAATTATTGAGAAATGGTGGTGGTTATCTCATTGATAAATCAATAGAATAAAGACACACATAAGTGTGAATTAAATTAAAAATTATTTTCAGCATATTCTACTAGCGGAGTAGTGGATTAACTTAATCATTTAGAGTAGTGATATTTCAAATTGTGAATGGCTGTAAACTAAGGGGGATAGTGAGTCCACTCGAAACCTTGTAACAATAGTAAAATCTAGCATATTTGGTACATCAACATATTTCTATTGTATTCTCATTATACATATCCCAGTTAGGGTGAACTAAGTAATATTTTTGTGTCTTGTTCATGTTTTAATATACATTTATTTTATGATTTGGGGAGGATATAGAATAGATTTTTTTAATGATGAAAGAAGATATAAAATGGATTTTTTTAATATTTTATACTCTAATTCAAAATACCTCTTAGGGTATTTAACATAGTTGGGAAAAAATTGGTATTAGAGGTAAAGGTTAAAATCAATGTTTCTATCTTAGTGGTTTCAATAGAGGTTATTAATCACAAAGGGATTATGATTGTTGAAGGAAATAATTTTTAGTTATGGAAGAATTCAATGTATGACTACTTCCAATTTTTAGGAATGGATGTATTTATAGATATAATGTAAGGTATTTTTTTCTATTGTGGATAGTGGAGTTTTATCATAAGTAGACTTAAGAGAATTGGATGATGATTCCAAAGTAATCAATGCCTTGGATGAGATTTATCTAACACAATATACATGAAGGTGATGTCATGTATGTCAAAAATTTCTATGTGTAAAAAGTTTATAAATATTTATGAAGTTGATTAAAAAGTTAGAGAAGAAAAATTACATGTTTTGTGAAACAAATATGAGGACTATAGAATGAACCTCAATGATTCTGTTGATGCAATTTTTGATTGGGTGAATGTTTTTGTGGAAGAAATGCATGGTATTAGATAAATTCTTGAATATACAAATATCATTAAGTGCATATTGATAATTATTCCACCTCAGTTCAACCCAAAAGTTTTTGTTATGGAAGATAATGATATGAAGGAGCTAAAATTGGATAGATCACATAGTAATCTTATTTTTCAATAGAAAATGGTACTAAATTTCAGTATTTTAGAATTTAGGACATTTTGGGATAAATAATCTCATACAATTAAATAAATGAATTTTTTTTAGATATTTTGAGACCTTTTCCCATAGTTATAATCCAGTTTAACCTATTTTCCCCTTTATTGCGACAATAAACTTTTAACATGGTTACTATTCATTATGTCCAAAAAATTAAGTTTAACTTATTAAATAATTTTAATATTATGATTAAAAACATAAAATAACTTTTTTAATATTCAGTTTCAAGAATTGGTAAAAATTAATTTTAATATTAGCTTGCAAAACGTAATGAAAAATAGTTTAAAAAAATGCCCATTTTAATCATAAAAATGATTTTATACCAAAATAGAGTATAATGTTAATTCCATATGAATTAATTAGATTAGTTCAAATAAAATGAAACTTATTTGAATTTATAACCAAATCCAAAACGAATATAACCTTGGAAAAACTTTATTAAAATAGAGGAATCAAAAATAGTTTTTATTTGTATAAAAACATTACTTAGATTTCAAAAATGTCAATCCTAGATTTCTAAGTTCGAAATTATATTTTTAAATGAATTATATTAATTATTAATGTATTTTTTGTATAAAATTTATTTTATAAACTTTCAATACATTCTTATATCAAGACAATGTCATAAAAGTGACATTATTTTTATAGTCGATATTTTTCACTATTCATCAAAAAATCAATTATTTATGAAAATCCGCAAGAAATAACCCTAAGATAATTTTTATATGAGGAATAAAAAATGAAGTTCATTTCATAAAATTAATTTTATAATATTCATAATTTTTTCTTTTAAATGAAAAATACAAAATATAATGAAAATTGACTTTTATAGAAATATGACCCTTTTAGAATTTAATAGTTCCCAACCTTATATGATTTAGTTATTATAATTAAAAATATAATAGTAATTTTCCAGGAAAAAATAGATAAATTTAATTAAGTAAAATGTGTCAGCATATATTTTCTAATGTGGTAACTTATATTCGTACCCTCCAAATCAAAGACTTGGTTATAATAGTCATATTTAAATAATAATATTTCCATAGTATATCACGATTCGATTAAGATTGGTGTTTGATGTGATAAATACTATCAAAAAATTATTTATTTAAAATAAAATAAATTCTGAAATATCAGGGTGTTACATCTACCACCTTAAATAAATTACATCCTCACAATTTTATCTCATGTTTGATAAAAAAGGTAATAATATTTTCATAATCAATTACAAGGACCGGAAGATAAATATAAAAAAGTGGAAAAAATAAATTTTAATCTTGATGTATTACATTTCCTTTTCAAAATATCTTTATTTTATATTTTGAGGCTAGGAAACTTATCATTTTCTACATATTTCTTAAACCATGCATTTACTATAGAGAATTTGAGAGAATATTCTTTCTTGATTTCTTCCTATAATTTCATCCTTTGGTTGTGTTTAAAGTAGTTTTCCACCTATAATTCATATCAAAAGTTTAATAACCATATTATTTTTTTATGGTTGAAGCACTGAAATTATATTTTAATATATTAAAAGATCGACAAAATTAACCAAAATATTCCTTCTATTTTTACTCATTAACCAAAACCAAAATGGTTAACATATGTTAATATAATATAAAATATGAATAAAATTTTGTCAAACAATTTCAAAAATCTCAACAATAACACTTAAATTTCAACTTAAATCATTCAATAAATATTTAACCTTAAAACTCTTCTAAAATATGCTTGACCAAATTCAAAATCAAAAATAAGAAATATTTGATCACATATTCTTCCAAGATCAACTTAACATTTATACATAAATAAAATTAATCACTCATAAATTCACATACCAAAAATATATATACCCTATTCATATATTATCTAAAATATACTATTAATTTACCAAAATTACCCAAATCACCATAAAACCATAACAAAAATATATACGCTTATATAAGTTAACTCAATATTTATTCTAAAAATAAAGTTTCATCCTTGAAAATAATATTTTATTTACATTAATTATATAATGTTCCCAATATAGTGAACATCCTTAAAAATAACTTTAATCACTTCATCACCAAATCACTTTTCAAACTCATATATTCATGAATTATAACCCATTTATTTCCATTAACGATAATTATTTCATCATCAAAAAAATTCACGAACCTTAAATGTTATGTGTTTCTTTCAGCTTATATCCCCAATAACGCTATTACTGAATAATTTTATATTAAATAAAATGTCAAACCTAAGGGTTATATATACCTCAATGATATATTAAAACTCAGTAACATTTCCCAAAATGTCATCTGTCACCTTAAAATCCAAAAATATAAAACCTCAAAAGGATATATATATGATTTTAAACCTATGATAACCCTTAAACTTATAAACACATAATGGTATCCTTAACTCTTAAGTTATCCTCATATAATAACTAAATAACCCCTAATGTTTTATAAACCCTGCTCTGATACCAATGGAGATAGCCTAAGACATGTACATATCGATTGGGTGATAAAATCATACTCTTTACATGTTGGTTATGATACCAATTTAGATAAAAAAATTTTAACCATCCCTGAATACAATATCAATGTCCAATATTGATTCCTTTATATACCCAATACCTTTTAGGTTTAGGGTTTATTGAATTAGGAAAGTACCTTTTCATAACAAAACCTATTTGTTTCTCATCAAATGGATATTTTTCCAACTATACAAAAAATTTCTTATTCCATAAGAAGTATTCAATATATTTCACAAGATTCTACACACATGATACTCTTATATACAATTCCTATATTATATCATTCTTCAAAACCTGGGGAAATGGAAACATAAGAAAGAGTGATCTCAGATTCTCAGTGAAGGTAAACATAGGATATATCAATCAATGATCATATATATAAATATAATAAGAATAAGGGTACAAAATCATGATCATAAGTTAATAAATTCATACCTAATCATTAATATATCATAACTCATGAGTCATGACCTAATTTTTTTTCTTAATATGATACATGAGTCATAAGATTATAGGATAATAAATAATAAATAATGGGTTATGAGAACATATCATAAATATAAGACATAAGTTTTTGGAATATATATTATAATAGAAAATAATTTCCTTAGTTATGGATTACTACCAAAACTATCATAGTGGACAGAGTCCCATAGTGGATTGGGTTCACTACCTATTATAATCATTTGTTTATTCGAAGCTCACTATCAGGATTATAATAGTGGATAGAGTCCTATACTAAATTGGGTTCACTCCCCATTCCAGTTCATATCATATAATGAGATATAAATATTTACCAAATTAATTAAAGGGATATATATAAATTTGGGATCATCCATCACATAATGAAAACCATACACAAGAGTTCTATAAGATTATAAAAAAATTCATTATTTCATCATATCATAACCTGTAAAAAATAAAAGTGTTTTAAAAAATTTTCATCATCACATAATCATAATCCATATAGAGAAAGGAATTGGAAGGTATCATAAAAACATTCATTATTTGACCATATATTAATTGACCCACAGACAGAAATGAGTCTCATAAAAATATTCTTAAAACAACATCATCCTATGCCATCTAAATAAATAAAATGGATGGTATTATAAGATTATATCCCTAGTGAATCATAAAAATATATAAATAATTTTAATATAGATTAAAATTATTTTTATAAATGAATTTAAAACAATATTTTAAAATCAATAGAAAAAATCCCTTTTATTTTGGTAGCTTTTTAAAACTAAAATTTCTAGATTGATAGGAATAATATTTTTTGTAAAAACTTTAAAAATTGTAAAGTAATATCCATGAAGAAGAAAGATCATAATGGTAGTAAAATATATTCATTCCATATATGTTAAAATAGAATAATATTTTCATACTTTTTTTAAAAATTAACAATTTATTCATGAAAAAAAAACTTTAAAAAGATTACTTTTAATGATTTGTAAATAAAGTTAAAGGTAGTGAAAATGAACTTTTTAAAATATTTATATATAGTTAAAAAAATTATATAAAAAATTTGATGAACAAGGATATGAAAGAAAATATTCCAAACAAAAAAATTGAAATAACATCATATTTTATTAAAAATATTTTCTCAATAATTTTATGTACCAAAGATAGAAAAATAGAAGGAAAACATGAAAACCCCAAAAATAACCATTATAACAGAAAATAGATGGGGTCTAAGAGATTAAGAGAATATAATCTCCCAAATAAGATTCAAAAATAAATAATTCCAATGAAAAATGATATTATAATATAAATCTTCACTACATTGGTAGTGTTTTTTTTAAATTGGCTCATGGCCTCTATTATTAAACCAATCAAGAACCTCATTTTTCCTATGTGGGTAGAGAGAAACCCATTACACAGACCATAAGCTAAGAGGCAAGTGAATTGGAGAAAAATGAACCACATGATCATATATGACTAAAGGAACATTAATTATAGGCCCTATAATATCCCTGATCTAATGATCCTTTGTCCCACATGCCCAGATTAAGACCCATAGGTCCATGCCCACCTTGGGCTACACCCAGTAGTGGCTACCTCACTAAGAACTTTTGATTCATTAACCCATTGAAATGAATCACTTAAATTGGAACTTTAAATACTATTAAAAATGAATATATTCATGATATAATATATCAAATAGTTAGTATATACACCAATTAAACACAAATAAGTTCATAATATGAAACATGTCTCAATGAAAATTTTTTAAGATGAAGAGCGTCACCTCAAGTCACAAATTCTTTCATGTGTTCTCTTAGCCTCCTATATAAAGAATTTATATTTATTATATATCTATATAAAAACCATATTCATACTTATCATAATATATAAAATTCACTTAAAACATATTTTTACCTATTTAATAATATTTATTTATTAAAATTATTATTCCAGGTGTTAACTATTCCGCTTTTCATGAATGTTTTGATTCGATGGTTCTAGTACTCACACCTTTTTCATGGTTTCATCATCTAAAAAATATAAATATTGAATTATATATCATATTTATTCATTATATAAAATTTTATAACTATTCATATAATGTTGTGATGAAAACTTAATTATATCATATATATCATATATAATCATTAAATCTATATTTACAACCATTCTCACAAATCATAAATAGAAAACGAATCACATCACTTTGTGGAGGTGGTAGTTCACACGTATACACAAACAATGTTATCATTTTCAAAAAAATGAGAGTGTGAGAAGGAAGATAATATTTTATCCTAAAAAAATATAAACTATTTCATAAAAATAATATATATCCGTTAAATCCATATTTCTAACCATCTATTAAGGATAATGATGAAAATTAAAATGCATCGCTTCATGGAGACAGTAGTCCGTACATACACATGAGTGAAGTTTTAATTTCTCATTAGATGGAAAAGAGATAGAAAATGGTTGTAAAATTAACACAAAAACATTTAATTACTATAAATACAGTTAGCTTATTACGTTAATATGGTTATAGAATATTTTAAGGATGTTAAAGAAGAAAGAAACTCTAAATTGATTGGTAAAGAAAATTCCTCTTCTTTGGGAATCTTCCTTAGACTTATACCTTTAGATTTATAGAGATGGTATTTTGGGGAGAAAAATACTTATAGGTATTGGATAAAAGGTTGAGAAGTAATTATTACCATATAGTTCAAATTTTAATATTTAAAAAATTAATTAAATTTTATTTTGGTCCATAAAAAACATAAAATAATTTAACTTATAAAAAAATAACTTTTATTATTTTAAAACTATTTATTTTGATTTTTCACCTACTTGAAAAAGAAATGAATCAGTGATGCATAAGAATTTTAGGTTATTACATGATTAAAAATAATTAAAAATAATTCAATGTCATAATTTTTTTTATTAATATTAAAAATAAAATTTTATAAACATTCATAAAATCTTTTTATTCTTATGAAAACATATTTGATATATTAAAATAAAGAGTGACATTTTGTAATTATACTTTACTTAAAATTATATAATGGTCATTATTAAAGGAAAATGGCATAAAATTGACATATTTTTAAAGAAAATATTATTTTGGGATAAAAAATATCATTCAATTAAACAAAGAAAAGTTCTTGGGATATTTTTAGACCATATACCATATTAATAACCACATCAAACCTATTTTCCCCTTTACTATAGTGATAAAATTTTAACAAGGTTACCGTTCATCATGAAAAAATTAAAATGAAATTATTACTTAATTTTAATATCATGATTAAAAATATGTAATATATTCTTTAAGATTAAATTTACAAAATTTACAAAAATTACTTTTAATAAAAATTTGGAAAGCGTAATGAAAAATTATTTTTAGAAAAATTCCCATTTTAATCATAAAAATGATATTATTCCAAAATAAAGTATAAAGTGGATTCAAATTTAATTAATTGGATTATGTTAAATAAAATTAGAATTATTTTATTTAGAAAAAACCCCAAACCAAAAGTAACCTTGTGAATCCTTTATTGAAATTGAAGAATTAAAAATAGTTTTTATTTGAATAAAAATATCTCTTAGATTTCAAAAATGTTAAACATAGATTTATAAGTTCAACATTATATTTTTAAATAAATTATATTAACTCTTAAATATATATTTTGTTTATAAAAATGGGTTTATAAACTTTCATTTCATTCATATATCATGATAACGTCATAAAAGTGACATCATTTGTAAAATTGATATTTTTCTCTATTCATAAAAAAAATATTTTTGATAAATCATATAAAATCAATATAATATAATTTTAATATGATGAATCCAAAAATTAAGTTCATTTTATGTAATTAAAATTTTAAAATCCATAAATTCATCTTTTCAATGAAAAATAAAAAATATAAGGAAAACTCACTTTTATAGAAAAATGACCCATTTAAACTTTAATTATTTTTAACCTCATCTAATTTAATTATTATCATTAAAAATTTCATAATTATTTCCTATGAAATAATCAATAAATTTTATTATGGAAAGATTTTCAACATATATTTAATAATTTGGTTACTTCTTTTCTTGTCTTCCAAACCTATGGTTTGGTTTTAATAGTCATATATAAATAATAATATTTCCTCAGTATATTGTAGTTTGTTTAAAGTAGGTGCTACATGTGGTACATTCTATCAAACATAATACTTATTTAAAATAATATACATTCTAAAATCTTGATGTGTTACCATTCTTCATGGGAATCATGGTTTCTTTACTTCTTTTAATAATCTTGTTGAATGAAACCCCCTTCTTAGTTTTATCCATTAAATATTATGAGTATTTTGGTGATATATTTATCTTCTTAAATATTTATTCTTAATATATAATTATAATAAAATAATCCTTGTATATATGACCAACTTACTTGAACCTCCCACATAGTTATTCATGAGATCTTGGGTTATCACCTTCTGAAAAGTTCTCATGAAATTAAACCTTTTAATGTTTTTTAAATTATTTCCATTTAGCATATGAATTAACTTGTGATTTTTCTATTTTTATCCATATCCAATTAGATTGAAAAAATGATCATTCATTATTTTAAAGAATAATAATATTACTTAGATTTTCCACATTGTCTCTTAGAAATGATTTTCACTAAACCAATCCTTTTATTTTTCTATTGGATTTATTTACCCTTGTAATCCATCTTGGATACATTAATTCCAATAAAAATTTATTTTTTAAAATAATTTATATCATTTACTATTATTTCATAATAAAAGAAGATCATTCTTTTTGGAAAAGTATTCTTCTTATACTTATTAGAAATATTCAATTCAACACTTTTCATATGCTTCCTAAGGAAGAACCGACTCTCTTCATATTTTATGGTATTATAACTTCAAGTGATTTATACATATTATTAGTTTATTTTCCAAAGCATGTGTCTTTACAATGATCAATTTTATTTTATTTTTCTCAAAAGTTATCCAAGTGTATGAATTTGTTTGAGATAAACATATTTTGACACTTCTTTCATATACTTTACTTTATCTTATATTCTAACCCCCATGTTTTTTGTTTTATTTGATTTCCATAAGATGACATATTGTTTCAAAAAACAAAGAGTCTTATAGATAAACCTTCCACAACACCAATAATATCTAAAAATATCTATTTTTTCTCTTAGCCACACAATATCTATACCTTTTACCTACTACTTTTGTGTAAATTTATCATTCAGTTGGGATTCTTTTGAGGGGAAAATTTTACTACAAATTCTCTCATCCATAATATATATAGTGGTGGTTTTCTCACTAATTTTCTCGACCCATATTTTCCCAAAATTTGAATTCAAACCTATAATATTCATGTAAACAAAATTTGTGCAAATAATATTTTCTAGATAAAGGGGTACCTTCTTCTTTGATCTTTCATGATATTTAACATTGAATAATTTAAATTTATTCTTACCCAAATATAGATTATTTTTTCACAAAAATGATTCTTAAAATAATGGTTGACAAAAACACTTTTTTAGCTTATTTTTAAGACACAAAATGTGTTATTTATTTATTTATCAGTTTTAAATCAAGCTCAAAATACATTATGTTAAGAGTATTATTATGATTTAAAATGGAATTAAATCTTTATTCATAATATATTCTCATATTTTATACTTAATCCTCATATATTTTGTTTTTATCTTGAAAGGAATTAACGATATCTTTAACCCTATTGTACTTGATCTCCAGTTGATCATTCTCGATATTAATTACTTTTTCTAATGCATAGAATTCTTATCCAAGACATTTTTTGGCTTCTTATTTTTCTTGGATTTTATTTTTCAAATCCCTATAAATTTAAGAGTACTGTTCCCTATGAATTTCATTTGAAGAAATTTTGATATTAACTGGTCTGGTGAGTTTGATACTTGATAATATCCATTGAGCTAATGATTCCTCCATTATTTATATATCATCTTCAAGATGGATGATCTCCTCCTTTATATTTATAAATAATCAAAAAATAAAAGTGAATAATTATTTGGGAAATTCTTATAGGGTATTTATAAAATAATCACATAAGTTATCATATTCATTATCTTGTATATATTTATAGATATAAGAATCCCCATTTATTCTTGGTTCATAAAAGGGAAAATATTGGTAAAAAAGTTTATTGAACTCATCATTTTGTAAATATTTTGAATCACCTAAGGTAAAAGTGTCTCTAATCATCCTTTATTTATATTTTTTAATCAAATATTTAACCTTTATTACAATTCAAAAATAATTATGATTATAGCTGGTAGATGTTGTATTTTTCTCGTATTTACATGTGAGGGATGTATTTGATATTAATTTTATCTCCTTTATATTCTTTGGTGTCTTGTAAAAGATAGAACAATGATAAATAGTTAAAACTTATTCTTCAAGTCTATAATTTCTAATTTATTTAGGAATATAAACTCAAAACTTTAAAATATTTGATATTGTTGAGAATAAAAAAATTGGTGGAACTGTGGCTCTAATATAAATTGATTTTCTACCATGAATAGTGAAACACACTAGGGGTGGGGGGATCAGTGTAGTTGATATTTTACTAAATAAAATCTTTTCTCCTCATATACATCCATAGCTTTTCAGTAAATAGATCTATCACTCTTTTCTCTCCTACGATTTTTATTCATATAATGATAAATAATAAACACATGATAAGTCCCAGTAGAGTTTTTAATGGGTTTAGGCTCTAATGGGGATTACTATGTCCCCCTGTGTATGGTGGTTGTTATCCCATTCACAAAAAACCATATCTTATTATTAATATTAATATCATGTAAGGGCCTATTATTGGACCCATACCCAATGTACCAACTATATAAAATTAAAGCACTCACTTGACCTAATATAAAAAATATAGGTTTTTTCTTTCTCCTATATGAAGTTTGATAAAAAAAGTATAATAGGACTTCAGTTGAAAAAAATATTATGATCTTATTCCTTAGCTTGTAATAATATCAAGGGATACCTAAAACTTTTATGGATATTATAATATAAGTATATCATAATATGTATATCTTAAAAAAAAATTTATGATACAAGGGATCATAAGTTTTAGTCCTTATGATATAAAGATATAAATGGTTATAATCCTTAACTCTTATTATTCATTCTATGATATCTTCAGTAGAATCAAGGCTAATATCTCTCACTTATTATTATTACTCTTCAATTTACAATATAAACCCTTCACAGTAGTGATGGTTATGTTAGATTCTATTTTATTTAAAATATAAATAATAATCATAGTTTTAGTTCTCTCACTTATTATTTGACTCAAAGAATATGAAAGATAACAACAACATTAGACATATCAAGTTTCTTTTTATTTTTCTCAAATTATATAGCCAAAAACTATCCTAGATATGGTTTTCATATATTTATTTTAAAACCATTCTTTTTCAGAATTTAAAATGTTTTGGATATTTAATTATTTAAATCTCATTGAAACTTATCATTTTTAGATTTCGGGCATAGTGGAAGCGCAGGACGGGCATCTACCAAGCTTTTAAAATTGTCATAATCATTAATTAATCTTGGATCAATACGACGATGAATACTATTATCCATGAAATTGAATGAAATATAAAAGAAAAAAGAGAGAACCTGAAACTGAGAAGATATGATCGACATATTTTTTTATAATTAGTTTAATTAAATTATAGAATTACCTCCAAGGTGATTTTTTCTTCATTGATGCATCCGACCACAGGTGCAAGGTACAACTTTATTATGATGTAGAATCTAAGGATAGAAATCCTCTAGCAGCGATTGACACATGCTACATATTTATCTAGATGTTTTCGAAGGAGTCTTTAGCTGCTAGTGTGGAAGATCCTTGTGCTTGCTATGTCTGCTTTCGGTCTCCTTGAGAATATATTCCAAAGCGTTCTCCTTGATCTGGTGGAGGAGGATATCTCTCGTTCTTGAGAGAATTATTAGAGATATAAGAGTTCTCTAGGATCAAGAGTTCTTCTCCAAGGATGTTGTACACACAATAATTGGTTAGACGGTTGAATGACCCCTTGGAAAATATAGATAATAATAACATAATGGGGAATTTACTTCATCAGGTAATACTAAATAATTATCACAGGTGCTGTTACTTAATTTATTATTCCATGTGAAACCCCATGTCAAATAATAATATAAATGCTTTTATTTCCATGACATGTTCTTAACTTGAATGTTATATTTAAATTTTATTTAACTAAATAATATTTAATATTATTTCTCACCAAACCCACAACTTGGTCCTCCAATCCTTGTCAATATTTACTAGGTCTTGGATAATGACTATTTATTTATTAAATAAATATAACTACATTATCTGCAGATAAATAAAAATTCCATATGCAATATATTCTCTCAAACAACTAGAAATGAAATAAATGTGATCAGGCATACTTGAATAATTATTAAACCACAACCAGGAGTAATATTTATTCAACTTGTTAAATAAATAAATTATTTAACTGAGATATTGGCTACAC
Organism: Viscum album; assembly: GCA_963277665.1. Classification (NCBI taxonomy): domain Eukaryota; kingdom Viridiplantae; phylum Streptophyta; class Magnoliopsida; order Santalales; family Viscaceae; genus Viscum; species Viscum album. The sequence continues at coordinate 1,645,167,321 of OY728128.1, forward strand.
TTGGTGTTTGATCCTCTAGGCCTCTTTCTCATTGGCATTAAGTGAGCTTGCCTAATGTCCAAGATTAATGTATATAAACAAGTCAAGGCACCCAAGAGAAAGAAGTTGATGCTACAACAATATGTAACCTCATACGAACATTTACCATGTAATATAATCCCTTTATCCCTATATCTCTAATCAAGCGGGTTGCATGAAAGTGACATCAACCCATGTGCCTGATTTATTATTCTTTGAATTCCTGGAATTGAACTTTCCTAGGGAACACCATGGACATGGATTTAGTTAGGCTATATATTTTCCATCAAAGGGACTGAGATATCTACTTCTATAGAAGTGACAAATCCTTTCTCGCATTATTCATTAATGCAGTATTACTCATGACACACCTAACATATCCTACCTCACCACGAAAATCTGTCATCACATTTTTTATCAATACATCTAAGTGCATGAGTCATAATACCCATTAATAATAATCTTAAAGTCTAAGGACCAATATAGACATCCATAGATAGGAACATCCAATGACACTTATAAACGTGGATTTCCTACTAGCGAGTCTTGTTCTCATAATATCATTCTGGATATTACTAAGGGAACACACTATGGGAAGATGCCTCAAAGTTTCATGAGTCCCCACCCCTAATATACTATACTATTTTTGTCCCTTAAAATGATATCATCTGACCATAGAACATATATTCAAGAATAATTCAATGGAACATCCAGATTCTCATAATAGCATGGATCTGCTATGACCTTTTAGTGTGAAATCTATTCTTAGGACATTATCACATATTGTGTCACATAGAAGAAAAATCAGTATGTGATATGTAGTTTATTAATATTCATCTAATGAATATATGTTTATCAAAAAATACAAAGAAGTTGGATTCTAGGGCACCAACTCCAACAGACTCCCACTTGCACTAGAGACAACTGCTAACAACCTTTAGTCAACTAGATATCACATAATATTCATGTTTCTTTTGAGATAGGCCTTTAGTCAAGGGGTCTTCCACATTCCCTTCCGTGGACCCTCTTCTCACCATAAATTCACCCCTTTTATAGAAATTAATTAAGAGTTGATACTTTTAGAGTATGTTATTTTTCCGTTGATGTGACCTTGGATATTTTTAAAGAGACTACACTATAGTGTTATCACAATAAAATGTAATGGAATCTTTACTACTAGGAACCACACCAAGATAGTAGAAAAATTTCCAAATCCAGATGGATTCCTTGGCTGTATAAAAAGCTTATATATATTTGGACTCTACTTTAGAATCAACAAAAACTAGGTGCTTTGAACTCTTCCAGCTCACAGCTCCTCCGTTGGGAAAAAAACATATCCTGATTGCAACTTCAGATCATTATGATCTGTTTGAAAACCAGCATAAAAAAACCCTATGATGACAAGCACTTCATGTCCTCCATACTCTAGGAACATATCCTTAGTTCTTCTCAGATACTTTAGGATATTCTTGACAGCAGTCCAATGTTGTTCTCCTGGATCTTCTTGATATCTACCTGCCATTCTCAATGCATAGGCAACATCAAGTTTGGTACATAACATGACATACATGATAGATCCTATCTCTGAAGCGTAAGGAATACTACTCATCCGATCTTTCTTATGTTGTGTTTGGGGACACATTTTCTTGGAAATATGTATACCATATGACATTGAAACTAATCCCCTATTGGATTGTTTTATAATAAATCTCTTTAGTATCTAGTTAATTTATGTACTTTGACATAGTCCAAGCAGCCTCTTGGATCAATCATTAATGATTTTGATCCCTATAATATAGGCTGCTTCACCTAAGTCCTTCATGGAGAAGCACTTTTTCAACCAGTCCTGGACTGACTGGAAGACTTGTATGTTGTTTCCAATATGAAATATGTCATCAAAATACACTACTAGGATAATGACCACATTCCCATCAAACCTCTTTTGAACACATGGATCATATTCATTCTTAATGAAACCAAATTCTCTTATGGCTTCATGGAATCAAATGTTCTATGATCTGGATGCTTTATTTAATCCATAAATGGATCTATACAACTTGAATACCCTTTTAGCATCACCTAGTCTCATAAAACATTCTAGTTGTGTCATATAGAAATCTTCACAAAGGTTCCCATTAAGGAATGCAGTTTTGACATCCATTTTCTAAATCTCATAATCATTGAAAGATGCTATAGAAAGTACTAAACATGGTAAATGGAGAAAAGGTTTTATCATAGTCAATTCCTTGATGCTTTTTAAAACCTTTAGCCTTTTTCCTTGCTTTATAGGTACTAACTTGACCTTCTATGTCCAGTTTCTTTTTGAATACCCATTTACACCAAATAGGATTTAAATCAACTAGCACATCGAACAGAACTCATATTTAGTTTAGATACATGGAATTCATCTCAAATTTCATAGCTTATAACCATCTTGAATCTTCTAAGCTCTCTACTATTTCCTTATAGGAGATATTTTCATCATTTTCCAACAATAATGAGTCACCATCCTCTGTGACAAGGAAGCCATATCTCTCTGGTTGCCTTACCTCTCTTGTTCTCTTACACAGTACTTGTGTTTTAGGAAATACCTCTTCCAAGAGGACCTATGGAACCTTTTCCTATACTAACCTTTTTATATCTTGAGCATCAACTTCATCGAAGTCAATCTTTCTCCCACTATCCTTTTTGAGGATGTGATCCCTCTTAAGAAATACATCCTATCTGGAAACATTCACTTTTTTATTTTATTGGTTGTATAGGTAGTATCCCTTTGTTTCCTTCGGATACCCTATAAAGATACACTTCATTCCGTGGGGTTCTAGTTTGTTTCTTGAGAAAGCATTAACAAATTCCTTGCATCCCCATACACATGTATGTGAAAAATTGGGTTTCTTTCCACTCCATAGCTCAAAGGGAATCCCATTTTCTACCTTAGTTGGTACTTGGTTTAATATGTATTCCATAGTTTTCAATGCATATCCCCAAAAGGATAATGAAAGATCTATATGACTCATCATCGACCTTACCATGTCCAACAAGGTACAGTTCCTCCTTTCACTAACACCATTCCAGTATGGTGTATAAGGCGGAGTGAGTTGAGATAAAATCCCAGAATATTATAAAAGGTCGATGAACTCTTGGTTAAGATGTTCTCCACCTTGATCCGATCGAAGTTTCTTTATCTTCATACCAAGATGATTCTCTACTTCATTCTTGAACACCTTGAATTTCTCAAATGACTCAGAATTATACCTCATTAAGTAGACATATCCATATCTACTCAATTCATCAGTAAAATTAATTATATAAGAATATCTACCTCAAGATTCTACTAGAAATGGTCTACACACATCAGTGTGTACCAATCCTAGAAGCTCTGTATCATTTTCACCCGGTCCACCAAATGGTGTTTTGGTCATTTTACATAGTAAAAAATCGTGACATATATCAATTAGTTTTAGCTCGAAAGAGTATAAATAACCATCTTGATAGAGCTTTGTCAGGTGCTTCTTGTTTACATGACCAAGGCAGTGATGCCATAACTGGGTGTTGTGTGTGTCATGTGAACTTGGTTTTTTTATCAATTACCAGCACTTGGTTCTCGTAATTTAATACATACAGGCTGTTATTTAAATGTGCCATACCATAACATATGTTGTCCTTATAAAATTAACAACATTTATTTATGAACTTGAAAATAAATCAATTTGTATTTAAACTCGATATAGAAATTATGTTCTTGGTAACAATAGGTACATAATAACATACATGTAAAATCAAAATCATTCCCATCGGCAATGTGAGGTGGTAGTCACTAATGGAAAGTGCAGCCATCCTTTCTCTATTGGTAACTCGTAGATCCACCTCTCCTCTAGAAATTTTATGGAATCTACTAGGTTCCTGCATTTGAATACAGATGTGATCCCCAAAAGCTGTATCTAATACCCAATGTGTAGAAATAGAAATATTTCACTTGATAATGAATGAAAATTTTGCTTCCCCTTGCCTCTTGGTGCAATTACTCTTATAGTGGTCTGAATTTACACAAGAAAAGCATACTACATCCTTTTCCTTTCCCTATCTATGGATATTCTTCTTCTTGGTTAGACAGTGCCCGAAGGCTTTATATTGTTTATAAATATTATTAACCTTTTCCTTGTCCTTCCTCTTCCGATTTACCATAAGGACTGTAGGGTTTTCACGCCTCATGCCCTTATTAACATGGTGAATTAGGTTAAGATTCTATGATATAGTCTTCTCATTATTTTTCATATTATAATTCACAATAAAACTATAGAATGTCTTAGTCAACAATGATAATATAAGATCTGTACACAAATCATCTTATAATTTAATCCCTAAGATGTCTAGACGCTCAATGTAGCTAATAATCTTGACTACATGTGGTCCATATAGCATTGGCTCTACAAGCTTAGTAGTGAAAAAAGTATTGGAGATATCATACCTCTCCTCACATTCTCTTGATAGAGATCCCAAAGGTGAGACATCATGCTATAAGAATCCATTTCCTCATGTTTCTTCAAGATCTCATCGGCCATGGATGATAACATGAGGCACTGAAAATACGTAGCATCATTTTTATGTTTCTCGTACAAAAAGATCTCCTTATCACCTACCTCATTTCCATGTGCAATTGTTAAAGGATCTTCTAGCACATAAAGTATCCTCTCATGGAGAAGGATAACCCGAAGGTGCCTTTGATGCTCTTGGAAATTATTGCTGGTTAGAAGGTTTTCCTTCTCAAGTATAGATAATAATGATATGTTTAATGACATTTTGATTTTTGTGTCTACAAATTAAGATGAATAGAGTTTTAGTACTTTATTTTGATAAATATAGACAAATAAATAAATTAATATCTATTAGTCTCCCACGATTTTGTCGAAACCCAATATCCCTCACTATTGGCTTCAGAATATCATGTTTCTTGAACATTATAGTGAAAATGATCCATATTTCCCTTCACATTACCCCAACTAGGGTTATTCAAGAAACTTTAAAGGTTTTAGGTAGACATTCAAACTGCCAACTTCATTAACTCACAACTCTCTGATCTATTAAGTGAACTCCCCAATCCTAAAATCCTTCATTTTGGATTTCTGTAACCTTTTCCTATCAGTTACACCAAGTCCTACTAGGTAAGTCAACCCTTGATGTAAACTAAGTTAAGTCAACCCAAAACTTAAAATTTCAATTCCACGATAATTAAAATCACCCCAACTAGGGTTGGTCAATCACTTTGAACTGTGGTTCAATTCTAAATGAAGTAATGGAAGGATATACAGACTTAATATTTAATTGTGGGATTTTATCATTTATGCATAAGTTTACAATTATTATCTTTTCACATGCTTGTTAATTTTAAGTGGGATATACTTAAGTGATTAACCACGTATAGATAATATTTACACATAAGACATTTTATTTTAGTTCCACTTTGTATGCTTGTTAGTTCATTAATTATGTGATCATGTCAAACATCCTTAATGAATAACCATAAAACTGACAGAAATAAAATAAAGTGAATGATCATGATATTTACTATTGTTTAGTTAATCTAGCAGTTAATAAACTTACCCTAACCTAGGGAAGAAACATCTTGAACCATTTAAGGTTTTTGTTTATAGATTTCCACATGACCACCTTTGTATCTCCTTGGATTGGTTTCGCCTCAGCTCCTAACTTGAACCACCTCTAATAGATTGGGAGCTACATCCATTACATATGCTTTTAAATCACACACAAGTAAAATAGAGTTTACATAAAAGAAACCATGGGCACGTAGACCCTACATATTAATTAGGATAAGGCATGCATTACAAAAATTTTAATTTAATAAATAAATTAAAAGGAAACCAATCAAATAGAAAGGTTTGGTCTAGGTCAGGATCATCCACATACATGAAAATAATTACTTATTTAATAAAACTATCATTCAATTATTTAATCGTTCCTATTAAGATAAATTATGCTCAAATAAATTAATCATTATCTTTAATTAATCAATCCTCTTTATCTTAATCCTTTTCTGAATTTTCTTGAGATACTCATCCATAACCTTGTACATAACTTGTACCTTAGAATCAACCCAGTGAATACCCATCCAAAAATACCCAACATGTTTTATACTTTTATACACTTTATTATTTGTGACATGTACCATGCACACAAAATTATAATTGTAATAAAAATCATACATGATGTGTCAGTATTTGAACATTATGCATATATTAATTAAACACGCACACACACACACACACACACACACATATATATAACACCCCACATTTACACCCACATGAAGGTACATGTCTCAAGGGTTACATAATATAATAATAAAATTTTAAATCTGCATAATCTGGAAACAGTACACGACATGTAGATCCGACTACACAACGTGTAACCTCCTCACTATCCATCCGAAGTACACACCTATAGAAACAATGTGTGGGGTTTACTTTAGAAATATTTGGAGTACATGGCATGTCTAGTGGTCCACACTCCATATAGACTCCATGTTATATAGTCACCAACCAGGAAAGTTTCATATGGGATACATGACTTGACCCTAACTTGAAGGTACTACACGCCATGTCTAGTGGGCCACATGATGTGTAGTCTAGCTGACCGTTTGACAATCTATCTTGGTCAACACATGGTGTAATAATTAACTACATTTCATGTCATTAATTCAAAATGCTTGAGTAATTTCCAAATTACTCTTGATGCATTTAACACAAATGCACAACATTTTTATTTGAAAACATGGTATGTATTCCTGTGTTATCTGGATAGACCCATCAGTGCCTCATGATGAGATCCTCAATTTAATTTTAATCATAAAATTATTTTTTTGTTAGATCTGCAAGAAATGATAAGGGAGGAATAGATCTAGAAATTTAGATGACAAGAATGATTAAACATGATTTGAAAACATAAATTATTAAAGTGTAAATCATCAATGAACTATTTAAATAATTATAAATGAAAATATGACCCCTCTGATACCACTTGTAGGTTCCAGGCATAGCAGAAGCACATGTGTACCTAACTTTTCAAATTATCATAATCGATGATTAATATGGGATCAATACAATGATGAATGCCAATATCCATAGAATTGAATCAAAGATAAAAGAAAAAGGGGAGAACCCAGAAACGAGAAGACAAGATCAACATATTTTGTTTATAATTAATTTAATTAAATTATAAAATTACCTCCAAGGTGGTTATTTCTTCATTGATGCATCTGACCATAGGTCCAAGGTGCAACTTCATTACGATGTAGAATACAAGGATAAGAATCCTCTAGAGGTAATACACACATGCTCCACATATCTTTGGATATATCCAAATTAGTATTTGGGTGCTAGTGTATAAGATCCTTGAACTTGTGATGTCCACCTTCAACCCCCTTGATAATTGCTTCCAAAGCATTCTCATTGATCTAGTGGAGGAGGATATCTCTTGTTCTTGAGACTTTTCTTGGAGAGGGAAGAGTTATCTAGGCTCAATATCTTTTCTCAAAGGGTGTTTTGCACACAACTATTGGTTATCCAGTCGAATGAACCCTTTGATAATATTGAGAATAATAACATAACTAGGAATTTAATTCACCAGGTAATAAAAAATAATTAGCATAGGTGTTGTTACTTAACTTATTATTCCATGTAAAAACCCATGTCAAATAATAATAGTAATTTTATTATTTCCATGACATGTGCTTAACTTTCATGTTATATTTAAATATTATTTAACAAAATAATATTTAATATTATTTATCACCCGAACCATAACTTGGTCTTCCAATCCTCCTCAATATTTACCGAGCCTTGAATAATGACTATTTATTTATTAAATAAATATAATCACATTATCTGCTGATAAATAAATATTCTATATGAAATATATTCTATTGAATAACTAGCGATGAAATAAATGCAATCAGGCATACTTGAATAATTATTAAACCACAACTAGGAATAATATTTATTAAAATTGTTAAATAAATAAATTATTTAACTGAGATACTGGCTACACTTAGTGTGTGACCCTCTAGGACTCTTTCTCATTGGTATTAGGTGGACTTACCTAAAGTCTAAGATTAATGTCTAATAAGAGGTCAAGGAACCCAAGAGAAAGAAGTTGATGTCGCAATGACATGTTACCTCATACGAACACTTACTATATAATATAATCTCATTTTCCCGATATCTATAATCAAGCAGTTTTTATGCAAGTGATATCAACCCATGTGCTCGATTTCTCATTCTTGGACTTCTCAAAATTTAACTTTCCTAGAGAACACAATGGCCATGGATTTAGTTAAGATATACCATTTCCATTTAAGGGCCTGATATATATACTTCTATAGAAGTGACAATTACTTCTCTCATTATTCATTAATACAATATTACTCATGATACACTCAACATATCCTACCTCACTGTGAACATTTTTCATCACGATTTTCATCAATACATCTAAGTGCATGAGTCATAATACCCATTAATAACAATCTCAAAGTCTAAGGACCAATACAAAAATCCTTAGATAGGAACATCCAATGACACTTATGAATGTGAATTTCCTACTGGTGGGTCTTGTTCTCATAATATCCTCCTAGATATTACCAAGGGAACACACCATGAGAAGGTGACTCAACGTTTCATGAGCCCCCACCCCAGATAGCCCGTATCATTTGTGTCCCTTCAAATGATATCATTCGGCTATAGAAAATTTATTCAAGAATAGTGTCATGGAACTTTCGGGTTCTCATCATTGCAGAGATCCATTATGACCTTTTATTAGGACATCTATTATTAGGACATTATCACATACTATGTCACATAGAAGAATAATCATGTTGTTATAAGTAGTTTATTAATATTCATCCAATAAATATATGTTTATTATAAAGTACAAATAAGTTGGTTTCTAGGGAACCAACTCCAACATCATTAGCTTCCATGTGATTTCAAGAATAATTATGGAATTCTCTTTCCACATTAAGTACAAGACTTTAATATCCATATATTTACAAAAATCATACAATGAAAATGTTTCATTGTAAAGTATTCTCTTACATCATGGATGTTTTAGATAAATCATGTGTGAACCACCATGAATTCAACCATGGTGTGAACGAGTCTCACCATTTCTCACAAGGAAATATATCAAATTAAATTCCTTATTATATGACGTATCCTTTAACATTTTACAATTTCACATCAACCAAATTCTTCACCACACCTAGTGAAACAAATTTCACCCCTTTTCAATATCTCTAGGTCTTCCATGATCCTACAACTAAAATGTCAATCATATTTTCTAATTGATACACCTTTACATTTTATTTTCATTGAATTCCCTTTATTACTATGGTTTGGATGTATATCAAATGGAAGAATAATCTTTAGTAGGACATTCATTATTAAGCTCCCTTATGACATGATATATCTCATCATATCGTGATAACCTTTTCCTTAACTCTATATGAGTCCCAAATTGAATCATGGATTAATCAAATGCCCATGATATTTTTAACTATAAGAAAAAATTAAGAATAGGAACATTTAACTTCTAGATATTGCATCTTTAGAATGTTGAAAAACTTTAAATATTAAAAACTATTAAAGCTTATATAATAAATATGATTTCTTACACATCAAAATGTGATAAAAATGACTTGTGTATGATTTTTTCCATTATTGTTTTATATAAGTATCATTAAAATTCATTACAAATCACCAGAAAGACATTTTCTTACTCTACAAGTATCTTATGCATTGTATAAGTTTTTTTTGACTTAACCAAATTTCCTCTTAAGGACCAAAAAATATCTTACATATTCCTCAATAAATATTACATATGAAAAGGGAACTTATGAATTTTCCATTTAATTTTTTATGATTTACAATTGCTTTCATGTATGCTTCATATGCCTTCTATTCATGCTCATACATTTTTTAATTCTACGATTATACTCTAGAGTTACTTATACACATCCCATGCCTTTGAAAATATCTCTAAAATATTTAAATTCTATAACTTTGTCAAATTGAATTAGGTCATTTTTCAAACTAACTCGTTTTATACTAAAAAAAAAACCATCTCAAAAACAATGTAACTAAATTTTTAAATAATTAGAATATTTAAAAATTTATTAAATCTTATTTCCCAATCCTAGTTCATTATATAAATATTTCTTAGAGTATTTTAAGTGTGTTCTACTACCATTATAACTTAAATTCCTTTTTTTAAAATCATCCAAGTATTCTTTTATATGATGTAACACTTTCATGATTGATAATTTTATGGATATAAATTTATAACCAACCTTTAAAAATTATTCAAAATGTTACAATTATTATAATCCTTAAAACTATATGGGATATATCCCTTAGATTCATAAAATATTCTTATATAGATTCTCCCTAAAAAATATCAATAAGTAGACCTTCCAACCATATTTTTTCCATATAATAGAATCTCTAAGTGTATTACCAATGGTATAATATCACTTAATTTATCATATTAGTATGGCATGTCACTTTTTATCTTCAATTTGTTTCTCCAATCCTTATACTATATTCACAATCCAACATATAATGACACCTTTGTTGGGAAATCAAATATTGTTCACATTAATAGGATTGATGACTCTAATATCCTTCCAATAAATTCTACTCAATACATACTAACATCATGAATATTTATTTAATTCTTATTAATAAAAAATACAACTCAACACTAACTGGGTTCAAAAATTGGACCATTTCTATGATGTGTTTCCAAATGATTTCTCAAGTTTTCTTCCTGATTGGGGGACCGAGTTCACAATTGATCTCATTTCACGTGTAGATCCCATATCGATACATTATATTTCTATAGAACTATATGATTTAAAAGATTTTAAGGTAAAACTTTAGGACCTTTAGGTGAAGATTTTTTATTAAATGTAACACATCTCCTTGGGCTGCTCTTATTTTATTCTATAATAAGGGAGATTATAACTTGATATTATTTATGGATTACCTGAAGTTGAACCAGGTTATGGTGAATAACCAGTATCCACAACCTTATATAGATGATCTTTTTAATTAGTTTAGGGGAGTATGATGGTTTTATGATATTGAAATAAGTCCAGGCTATCATTAGTTTTAGTTTGGAGTGGTGTATATCATGAATATGGAGTTTCAATGAAGATATGGGTTTTATGAGTATTTTGTGATGTCATTAAGAATTATAAATTCATTTTTGTGTTTATGAATATCATGAAATGGATTTTACATACCTATATTGAATCCTTCATCATGGTGTTCATTGATGATATTTTGTTACACTCAAGGACCCAAAAGCTGCCTGACGAGCACCTGAAGATCATATTGAGCATGATTCAAGAACATCAAATTTATTCAAATTACTCAAAGTGTAATTTTTGGATTTAGGAGTTGTTTTTTCTTAGGAATTAGATATTAAAGGATATTATGTTGATTTACTATAAGAATGTTGAGGAGGTTATGTCTTGGTAATAACACATGGACATGTTGAAGATCAAGAGTTTTATTGGAATAATTGGGTATTAAAGATGATTCACTCAATAATTTTCATTCTTATTAGAACTTATGATGGGGTTTGGGATATTATATGTTGTAGTTTAGATCTAGTAATTCAATTCAGGTGTTAAAAAATTGTATTAGATTCTTATTCCTTGCTATTTACCTTGGTCTTCATATAATATATATAAGTTGTTCAAAACATGTGGGATGCTATACACGTGTTTTATTAGAACCTATATATTGTATGTTCAAGTTACTAGGGTAGTGGGATTGATTTTATTTATTTTTCTATTATAGTTTCATGTTTCTCTTCAAGTGATTTAATTCAGTTATGGTTTATGAGTTTTTCCACTTTCTTGGGCTGGTAAGAGAATAAGGTTCTTACATCGTAATTCATTTCATAAGGTAACATGTCACATGTATTCTTGTATGTGATTATTAAAAGTTTAAATGAATTAAATTTATATTATAATATATTAAGGGTTTTCCCAAATACATTATTGGAGACATCTAATTAATTTAACTCGAGGATTATGATTATTATTATATATGACTATGACTAAGGAAAGGTATAGGTGAAAGGGTCTTATGACTTAGGTTAATAGTTTTTGGGGGTCATTTATTGTCTCTTGTAATGGATCATTAAATAATTTATTGTATATGTATGTATGTGTGTGAACCTGTTAATGCTTAATATTTTTTAATATTTAAACAATTAAAGTCATTTCTAAGTCCATGTTTTGAAATTTTAGAAAATTTCATCTCAAGGTTGTCTGGTGGTGCCACATGAAGATAGGGTTAAGGATATTATTTAGGAATTTAATACTCCCATTATAACTCTATAAAATTAAGAGGTAAGATATTATAATTCCTTGGAAGATCATCTAGTGGATTAAGTGTCTGAGCACCTTTAACCAGGGGTTTTTTGTATCATACTTATGGGATGTGGAGGGAAAAATCAGGGTGAATCTACTATGGTAAAATTTGCTCAAAACTTCTAGATGAAAAATTCTTTGGATTTTATGGGTGTGGGAGTTCCTTAGGATTCTAAGTACTACATTGAGACCATAGAGGGTGTCTTTGAGTTGACAAAGATATTGGATGAGTGATATGTGAAGTTGATAGATTATATATTTCAGGGACTAATTAAGAGATGGTGGGGTGTTATGGTTTATTATAGGAGGCATACATGATTGACCTAAAAGGCCCTCAAGTACCCTTATTCACGAAATTTTTCAATGAGTTGCTATTTTTTTACAACAATCAAGATTTTATTGAGCATCACCAAGGGTATTATCGATGATGAATTATGATACCTATTTTTTTTGATGTTTTTGAGGTCCAATCCTTTACTGGTGGGGAAAGAGGCCCAAAAGGCTCCTTGATTTGAGGTTCTAGGTCAGGATTTTCAACCTGATTTACTATTTTATATGGTTTATATAGAAATTATGACTAATAAGATCCTGATAGAGAAGTTTCCAGTGGGTTCCACCACTTTCCTTGGTTTCTAATGATGGGTCTATAGGTCGTGTTAATAGTGCCTCTTCCAATACAAGGATTTAGAGGTATGATGTGATTCTCTAGGGAAGTGAGCACTAATCAGGTTAGATTATATGTTCTTTAATACTTAATTATAGAGGGTCATTAGTGATTTAGTATTAGTATAGAAGAAAATTCCATTACCATAGTTCATTTAATATCCAACTGAGGGAGTTCCATTAACAATTGCATGATGGGTCACTTACAATGTTTTAGTACAAGGGTGTCTCAAGAAGGTTAAGATAGAGGATATAGGTAGAAACATGATTTTTGAGATTTTTTAGGTAGAACTTAGTTAGATTGTAGGGATCCATCTAGTTAGTTGGTCTTTGGAGTTGGTCAAGGGTCTTAGGGGAAGCAGAAGCCGCATACACCTTAGGGGTCAGTTCATTAGGCAAGTCAAGGATCATGGGGTCAGATCTACAGATTGAAGGTAGGTAGGGTTAATGATCTATAAAAGGCTCAAACTAAGGGTTAGTGGTTCCTTATATTATTAGGGACATCGTAAAGGTTTTTAATATTCAACCTATTTCATTATTTGACACATGAACATATAATTATTTTGTATATTCTCATGTAGTGTTTGAGTTAGGCATGAATATAGAGTTATTCCCTATTATTTTATCTCTTTATATGACTCTTAGAGATAGGATATATCATATTGATCATTTTACAATGTGTTCCATAGTGTTTGGGGGCCATGTACACTTACAAGATTCTTATATTTTAGATATGGCCAACTTCAATGTTATCTTTGGGATGAATTGTTTAACATGATTTCATGATCAAATTGTATGTTACCAGAGGTAGGTGTATTTTAAATAACTTAAAATTAAGGATGATTATTTTATGTTTTAATTTAATCAAAACAACCCAATATTTTAAATTTATTTCCTTTTAAATAAAACTTAAAGTATTCAATAGCTTGCCGTACATGCAAACCCAAGTCTATATGAACCGTAATATAGTAAAACATTATAACCTAGATATTAAATTGAAAGGTATGAATAATAATAACAACATTATTAATTTTTAAAGTTTTTTATTAATTAAAATGTTTTTTATTAATTCATAATAAATAAGTACTCCATTTTCAGTAAATTCATTTTACGATTGAAAAATATGTTTTATTAAAAAATGTTTTTATTGCATTTTTGTATGAAAAATTTATAATTAATTTCTACCATATTTATAAATTTTATTTAAGTAAATAAGTATAATTTTTTGAAAAAATAATTTCAATATTATCTTATGATGATTTTTTAAGATTTTTCTAAAAAGATTTATTTTTTAGTGAATAGTGATTAATATTGATTTTTTTTAAAATGCCATTTATATTCATGTAAATGTACCATTATTTTTTTCATTTGGTATTAAAGTAATAAATGTATCATTTAATTATAAATAATATTATTAATTACATATAATTTTTCATTAAACTTTATTTGGTAATAAATTAAATTTTGAACTTAATTTTTTTTCTTCTAAAAAACTGTTTTTATGCGCACAATGTGTTTTTATTTTAATAAATTAATTAAATATATATTAATTTATTATTTTTGTAAAATTTATATATTATATGTTATATATAATATTAAAAATTCATTTTATGGTTTTTATAAGGTAAGTAATGGAAGTAAATTAAGTTTTACCCTTAAAAATTCATTTTTCGAAAACATGTTTTCATTGCGACTTGCATGCTTAATTAAAATTAAATTTGCACACTTATAGAAATTAAATCTGGTAAAATGTATTATATATTTTTAATAATATTAATTAATATAATTTATATAGTTTAAGATTAATTTTTAGTCATATTGAATAGTAAAGATAATAATTTTTTTTACTGTTATTAAGTTTTAAATGTGTTTATTGGGGAGGGGGGGGGGGGTTAAACCATGTGATAAAGGTAGTGTTGCCACCCAAAACTGTAAAATAATTATTTATTAAAGATATTTAAACCTTATATTACCCAAAATAATAATTTATGGCCATTTATAGCCACTTTCTCATGAAAGTGATCATAAATCATTGAAATATTTTAAGAAATTCTATGTGTGTCCCTCCCCTCACTTATAAAAGGGAAGCTATTCTCCTCAATTATTCACAAAATTGTATCCTTATATCTTGGTAAATACCTAATAAAAATAATTCCTAGAGTCATTAACTTCATCCTAGATATTCTGGTTTTCTTCTATGACCAATCCTTCAAGGATTAAGGAGTAAGCCAAAGGAGGCCTCTTAAAGAAGTATAGATCTTAAAAAAGTTCTTTCAATTTTATTTTTTCTTATACTTAATTAAAAATTTTTATATCCACAAAAAAATTATGAATATAGTATCTTCAATATAACTATATGTTATTATTATGATGGAACAACCATTTATCACCTCTTCTCAATCCAAGGGGAGATGGAAGTATCACTCGTGCATTCATATGGAGCACTGTCTCCGCACAATGATTTGAATCATTTTCCACCACCATCATTCATGGTTGGTTATTATGATATATTTAATTTTTATATGTGATATTTATTTTATAATAATTATTCAAAAAAATGAATTAATATTTAACTTTATTTTGTTCCATCCATTGAAAAATGGAAATGTCACTCGTGAGTACATATGAACTACCATCTCCGCATAGTGATGCAATTCATTTTTCATAACTGATTTATATGATTGGTTATAAATATGTTTATACTGAATATATATTATATTTATATCATTATTATTATTCTGTATTTTAAGTAACCATGATGAATGTTCTAGTACAATAACCTCTGAAATGAAACTTAATGAAAAACGAAGCAGTTAAAACCCGAAATGATGACAATAATAAAATATTGTTAATGAATGGGTGATAAGATTTTATAAGTAAAAATTGTATGGTATTATAATAATTATTATGGTTATATTATATAATTATAATAAATTTAAATTTATAATATAGGAGGTTATGTTTCTTATGAAGCAAGACAAACTTGAGGTAAGGGTTTTATGTTACAATCTCATTTTTACCGAGATTGTTTATGATTAAATTTTATGATGATAATATTGTATGTTATATCTATAGAAAATATTATTCATTTTATTACCTATGGTTATATTTATATATTTAATATTTTCCTTTAATTTTCCTCTCTTTAAGTACTCAAGATATCAAAGTAATATTTTTAAGAAAAACTGAATTTGTTTTTCCCCTTCGGTTGGGAATATTTCCCTCAATGTCCATATTTTTATTTAAAATGTTTTCAAGAATATTTTTACTATTATAAAAAAATTATTTAAATTATTTTTGACTATATTTTATTTTCCTTACCAATTTTTAAATTGTATATTCTTATTGTTTTCCAAACATGGTACTTTTGACTTTTTACAAAAAATACTAAATGATTTTTTGTTTTGACATACATAACATAAATGAATTACCCTACCATCCTGAATAATCTTTTCTATAAATCTTAATTTATAAGTTTCCTTTTTTATATTAAAATAAACGTTTTTTACTTTAATATTTTTTAAATTTATTGATTCCAAAATAGATATTTCAAATAATAAGTTTATTTTCCTCAAAAAATGTTCTGAGATATTTTAAAGGTATTTTTATCTATAAAAACATCATTTGTTTCCTATTATGATTAACTTGGGGTATGATTCAATGTTTACATATTTAATCTTTCTATTTATGGTTTATTATTATGGTGATGAAATGTTTATGAAACTCATATCCTTTCTATAGTTTATGATATGATGAATGTTTTATGATCTTGTGGCACACATATGTATGGTTTTCATTACGTAATGGGTGGGATTGGAATTATATAGACCTAAAATGAATTGGGAAAATAAGGATATCTCATGATATAGTAAGGAATTTAATGGGGAGTGAAACTAGTTCAATAAGATACATTTTCCAATAAGATAGTCTTGGAAGTGAACCTTGACTATGGAAATGAAGAAATGAGGAACAAAACCAATCCACTATGATAGTGTCGGTAGTGATCCTTGACTAAGGAAATGATTTATATTCTTATGTGTATGCCAAAAACTTATGTCTTATTATTATGATACTTTCTCATGGAAAATTATTGATTATTGATGATTCCAAACTCTTATTTCTTATATATTTTGATTGATAAAAATTTATTCCATGTTTAATGATTATGACATATGAAATAATGGGTAATGTTTTCTAATATCTAGATCATATTATCATACCATTTTTCTTATATTATTATAAATTATAATTATTTATTGATATATCTTATGTTTACACTTATTGACCATATGATATCACCATTTTTATATTTCCCTTCCCCAGTTTTTGGAGAAAGGTTTTAAGTATGTTATGTCTAAGAAGGGTGATAGTTGTGAAGAAATAAATGAGAAATAATATAGATATTTTATGCACCATTCTTTTACATATCAAAGTTTCCAAATACATTAAACCTATATGGTGATCATGTGTGTATTATTGTGAAATTTATTAAATATTCTTCTAAAATTATGTAATATTTATGTATGAAAATTACGGGTTATTATAGTTGGTATTAGATGAAAGGTTTAGTAACTTTTTGAAATAAGGATGAGGAATTTTTTTAGATTATTTATGATAAGAATAAGTATAAGAGAAAACCTAAGTTATACTAAAGAATGAAGTGTGGTTTAAATAATAAAATAAATTCCTATTTGTATAATAAAGGTGGACATGGTTTTGGAATATATGTATATATGGGTGATAACCCAGTTAGTTAAGTGTATCTCAACCATCATTATGGTGAAAAATGAATGTTCCATTACAACACACATGGTTTGACACTCCTGGGGATATGATTAGGTTAAGTCAAATTTTATTTTAGTTCCATTATAAAGGACATGAATAATATTTATACCATGAATGACCTAGGTTAAAACTAAGGTGTCATAGATTGAAAATAAAGTTTCAAGATTAAGACTTTCTAAAACTAAATTTTCATGATTAATAACTTTGATTAAAAATTTATGATGGTTGTTCTAACCATTTTGGTTTTATTAAGGGATTTAAGATAGAAAAATTTAGTTGATATGGTGATAGATATATTTATATATTTAATTATATTATTTTATATTAGTCATATGGATTCCTTTATATCATGAGAAGTCTCAAGGAATATTTATTCATATCCAAAATTATTAGATGTTTAATTAGTAGTAAAAACTTCCAATAGTATGATGATCCCATATCAAGTCTATTATTCTTCCCTAATTTAAGTTTGTGAGAATTTACTTTTTTATAATCTTGTTATTCTTACTATAGTTGAATTTTTTGTGATTTTAGGCTTGGATTGGTTTTCTTTATATAAATATCATATCAATATTTGAAGAATGTAAGTCAAAATTGATATTCCAAAACCAACCTATTATTGTCTATCTGCGCAAGGATAAATATGACCTTATAATAGAAACTATATCCATTCCATGGGTATTGATTGGTATTCAAAGGTTTTACTTATCTTATATGGTTGGGGAGAAACTCAAAATCAAGGATATTATTATTTTATGGGTGATTGTTGATGTCTTTTCAGAAGAGTTTCCTATTTTTCTTCTAAATTATGAAGTCAAGTTTTCTATATAACTCATACACAGTGCTACACCCATTCCTAAGACTCCATATAGAATGGCCCTAATTGAGTTACAGGAATTGAAGAAGAAACACTAGGAGAATCATGACAATAAATTCATTCAACCAAGTGCATCACCATGGGGTGCACCTGTACTTTTGTTAAGAAGAAAGTTGGATCAGTGTGGAACTACATTTATTATCGTATACTTAAAAAGATCACAATAAACAATAAGTTTCCTCTACCTCATATTGATTATATTATTGTTCAATTATGATGAGATCTATCATGAACCAATCCCGGGCCGACCCTGAACTGGTCACCCAAGCCGGTCCGCGACATGTCCCAAAGTGTGTTCCCAATCCCCACAGGCTGGAAACTAGTGCTGAGCATCAAAATTTAATCATTGGGAACAATTTGGCCCATAGAAGATAAATAAATAAATAAGAATAAACAAAACAATAAAACTAAACTCTAGGAGCGGAAAAGAAGTAAACAGATGAACTCAACATACCTCTTTGTGACCTTCTAGGTCACCTCCCAAATAAAGGATGACCTTGATCCAATGATGAGCAATAAAGCCAAGAAAACCTAATAAAATGGTACCTTCAACTGAAATTATTAAAATAGGCATGAACATTAAAAATTCTCAGTAGAGATGCCAAAAATGAACCACAGAATCCTTGAATTATCTAATTCCAAAACATACCAATAACACTAGTTTGAAATACAGGTATAAAAATAAGGTTTTCATATATACAATGCATTTTGATAACTAACAATCACAATTTCATATCCCTTATAATTTAAAAATAAGGAAATGAAATAAAGATAGGCTCACAGAAACTTTTCCAAAACAGCTACTTTGAAATCCTTTTTAAAACCAACCACACATACAAATTTTTTCCAAGAAAACACCAAAACCAAGTTCAAGGGTATGATTCCACACACACAGTAAGGGAAATGGTACTAACAGTGCTCGTATCAAAGGATCACAGAAAAACTAGGAACTTAGAGGAAGACCAGAACGTACTATACATGTGACTCATCCTGAAGGCATGCCTACTCTCTATGAAGTCATAATTCCCAAAGGCTTGGTGTTTCCCTACATGGACTAAGAAAGGGGTCAAATACCCTAGTAGAGAAAATTCTATACTAAGGGACACTTGACAATGTGTGGTTTAAACTAGTGCAGGAATCGTTCTTAGTAAACCCCTTTTCTATGCTAAGTTTCTATGCTATGTTCACAAAGAGGTGCTCCACACATTCAAACAACAAACTATGTATATATAACTAAGCACAAGACACAATCTGACATACCCTAACCACCTCAAGTTTAGTATCATGCCTTAAAATAAATATTCTCCAAAGGAGGTCCATATCGAGTACCCTCCTATCAAAGGATCTACCTATGAGGCAATAGACCTAATCCAAGAGGGGATTTACAAACAACCCTTTTGAAGATGAAAACTAGGACTTTCGAAATTTTTTAAAAACCAAACTTTTATAAACAACTAGATACGCAAATCACTTTAGTTCCAAACATTTTTACAATGACCAAAAAGGCATTGCATTGAGCACTTAATGTGAAAAACCATTTGAACGCACCTATCATAATTTTTCTTGCATGGAAATTACACTCATAAAAATCAAAATATAGTTCTAAATATCATAAACCATATGCAATATCCAACCATAAAACTGAACCAATGTTTGGTGTGAAAAACCCAACAAATATTCACGACATGTTAAAAACCACTTTTAAAACCATACACACCCCAAAACAACCTCCAAACATGTTTTACAACCCTTTTATCATTTAGTAAACCATTAAATCACTTAATAAAATCATTTTAATTAACACCCCAAAGATTCTATATCGATACACACCCAAATATATCTCGAAAGATAAAACACATTCCAAAACCATTTCCAAAACAAAAAACCCCACTTTTACATAAATATGGCTAAACAAGCATTTACACCATGAATTTACCCAAAAAGTGTCCAAGTACCTTTTTAAGCCAAGTTGAAACACACAAAGCATATGAAAGTGCCCAATGAGCCCTTGAGTTTCAAACTCACACACACCCCAAACATTTATCAGTTTCCAAAAGGTCCTTAACCCTTTTCAAACACACACTAAATCGTTTCCATAAAAATACATCAAATCTTTAAAATGACGACACCTTTATAAAACAAGCCAAAAAATTTATCAACAATTATATAAATAACCCAACACATTTATAATTTTTTTATCACAAGATAATTAGTTTATGAACAATTTTTACAAGCAGGACAAATAGTTTACTAGAAATCCTATAAACAAAACAAAAAATTTATTAAAAATTATATTAACAAATTAGAAAGATTACACAAACTATAAAATAATACAACAAACTACTTTTAACAAACCCAACTAACTAGAAAAAACTATATAAGATTGTCCAATTATTTTCAAAGGTGAAAATCTAGTAAAATAATTAATTAAAAACACACAAGTATAAAATGAAATTATTAGAAAGGGGAAAATGCGGATTCACCTACCTCAAATTCGAGAAAATGGGACGTCACTTCTATGAAAAGAGGAAAAACCTCTTATGCACCAAACACTTAACTAAAACAACTAGAAAATCATGCTAATCAACACACAAGATGTCGAGGTTTGACCACTTAAATAAAACACTGAAAAAAGGAAGAAAAATACCACATGCGAGGTCATCGGGCCGGAGAACTTGCGGATGGCTAGAGCGAAAGTGGGATGTCACCATCGGGTTGCAAGATGAAGACTACTGGAAATGAGGGAAAGTTGAACTTCCACTAAGAGAGAGGGGATGGATGAATGGAAGTGCGGCGAGGGTGGAAGTGGCCTGGCCGATGGTGCAGAGGGCTGTAATGAGGCACATCTGACATTGGGGTGGGAGACCGGGACGAACTGAGGGAGGCATGGTCAGATGGAGATGGTACAAGGAGTAGTTTTAACTACTAGGAGAGGCTAGAGAGAGGGCGATGGAGGACAAATCCAGCCGACCAGGAGGAGGGGAGTAGTCCAGAGATGAGGGAGGCCAGAACGGCGAGGGCAGGGGTGCGGGGGGATGGAATGACGATGGTAGGGGTCCAAAGAGCAGTGGCAGCCAAGTGGCTGGAAGATGAGGGATGGGGTGCGGAGGCCAGGATGCAGGCGGTAGGATAGAGTTAGGAGGCTATTATGCAGAGGCTGGGACATGGGTAGAATGTTGGAGGCAGAAGGTACCTGCTGCGGATGGGGCTAGAGGCAACGAGGACTGCTGTCAGGGCGTGTCGAGAGAGAGGGTGGACAGGGTGAGGGAGGCGGGGTCTTGTGGCGAGAGGCAGAGCTGGCTGGGCATGAGGGCGAGGTGTGAGGGACAAAGTAGCTGGGGTGGCCGTGAAGGATGGGGGTAGGGGGGCTATAGTGCGGAACATGGAGGGGGGGGGGAGCTGCTGGGTAGATTAGGTTTAGATAATTTTTTTTCCATTTTATGTTATAATAGTAGTAATAATAATAATAAAACCAAAAATGACTATAATAAAATAACAAAATAATAATAATAATAATAATAATAATATAAAGACTAATAATAATAATAATGACACAAATAATAATAATAAATATAAAAATAATAATAATAATATAAAGGATAATAATAATATAATAATAACAATGATAATAATAAGAAAAATGAGAAATTGCATGACTCCTAGGCTGATTGCGTTGCTAACACCAACTGCACAGTGACCACACATGAGTCCGAAACCCAGTAAAAAAAAGTTAAACGATAAAAATTTTAAACTCACACTTAGCCCGTACCTCAATGAGGTTAACCAAAGTACTGAAATAAATAAATAAAAATAAATTAAAAAGTCAGGGTGTGACAATTATCCCCACCAAAGACACTTTCTGCCCTAATAAATTCACCTAATCGATCAACAAACAAAAGAAGAATCCATGCCCGAATGAACTCAAAAGAAACCACAACACAAGAGAACAAGAGAACACAAGAGAGTTCTCCCCACCACAAGAAATCATCTAGGGTGAAAATTTAACACCCAAATATACCACCCCGGGAAGGGGGGGACACAAGAACTCCCAACCAATCCAAAATAACTTCTATAGCACAAGCGAAACAAAACCTCCACTGAAACTTGGAACTATCGATCCAAACTAAAACCCCCTAATACTAGAGAAACACCTTTGAGCAGAACTTAACCCAAATAGTGAACCCGAGCATAACCAAAAACATTGATTCTTCCACATGCACTTACATATCTAAACAAACACAGCTAAACCAAGATCATCCCATATAGGGGTGAAACACCCTTTTAAGAAAAGTACACAATTCAAAAAACTAGGATCAGACAAACAAAAATGTTTGGATTACAATAGACATGTTTGTCATAACTCCACGATGAAACAATGAACTTGCAATGAAGTCAAAAATTTTACAGTGGAAAATCAAGGTCGAAAAGACTTCAAATGTTCCACTACCAACACGGAGTACAAAACCTCGAACTGAGGCTTCACACCCTCGACAACTCCTTACTGCGCGCGAGCTTCACCCCAAGACCTATGGTTGGGGCTCTGATGGCTAAAGAATCTCTTGCCTCATAGTCAGACACTTGAATTCCTTCATTCATAGTGTCTTATTTAGGTGAATCTTCCTGCAAAACTTCTCCAAGTGACCGAGACAACTGAAACAATGACAAGAATTTGGAGGGATGTGACATGACGACTTCACATGCCCAAACCGGCCACACTGGTGTCACACCACTAAATGTTCCGACAAACTGGAATCCATAACCACTGCAGAGGAATCCTTAGAAATAGGTCCCTCTGGCACACCCTGCTCGCCAGATGAGGATCCTTCGTGAGAAACTTTATACGCTGGATTTCCAAGCATCAGTGCTTCAGAGCCCAACTCAGTTAGGAACACCTCATCCACCAGCTTCTCAAAACAATGGCCCCTAGAAGGGAGGACTCACTCCTTGGTCTCTGGACGAAAACCACTAATGAGGAGAGAAGTCTTCATCAAATCCTGCGATGCTACCTCCAGAGAAAAGGAAACCAGTTCCTTGAAATGGTCAATATAATATTTCACCGCCCATTGTCCTTGTTGAATACACATTATCTCTTCCCTTTTATTCTTCTCCACCTCCTCAAGTATAAACCATCAGATGAATAATAATTTAAATACATCTCACAGCATCCCAACTAGCATTGTTGGTGGGGCGAACAACTCCCATTCATCTAGTACTGTACCTTCAAATAGACCCAAAACTGAATGTACTCTGATAGCATTGGGAGTTCTCAACATACCAAAAACACACTACACCTCTTCAAACTACATAACTGCCTTTAACAGACCCTAATCACTGTTAAATACACACAATGTCCAAGAGAGACCAAAAACTGGGCATGACTTATCAGAAACCTTGGGGACCTTTCTGGGTGGCATTTTCTGTAAAACATATAAAACACCAAGTTGAAAACGATATCAAATCAAAGTATAATTAAAAGTAACATTCCTGAGCCAAAAATACCAGATCAAAAACTAAAAAAATACAAATACAACACAAAAATTCCCCTTTCATTTTAAATTTCAAAACTGCCTTCTTTCAAGGCCACTTTCCAAATAACAAATCCACTTTTCAAACCAAATTCAATTTTCAAAAATCATTTTCCATTTTTGAAATCAGTTTAGAAAAAAAATTTAAGCCTTTAATTTCAAGTACACACCCTAGTAATCCCATGAAATATTGCACATGTCTTCATACGCTTCCATCTATACGCACCAACACGCACTTCCCATGCATTCCCTCACTTGTGAAAACGTTCATAAAGAGTAAATAAGGTTGCACCCAAACCATTTCTCTACCAATTCCAAGAAAATGACATATTTTTAGACCAAGATCTTTCAGTTTTAAAGAACTCATTTTAATTTTCAAAAGAAAACTTACACCAACCAAAACCAAGATGACACTCAACTTGCATCAAACTACTAGAGTGAGGGACTAGTAGTCATGCTTAAACTGGTGACATGGTAGTGTGCCATGCCCCAAGTAGGCATCAACAACTAGGAGGAACTTAAATCATCTTCTAGGACTCCACATGGGTCACTAATACATGTAAAATCATGATGTAACATCGGCTTGCCTCCGTTGTCATCCCTCAATTCAAAACAACCCAGAATGAGATAAGGAATCAATTCCCGGACTACCCATGGTGACTCGAGGTTAAGAACGAGCGAGGGTTCATGAATTCCTTCCTATACCTACCTATGGAGTCCTGAATATACTAATATCCATATATTGGACACCCCAAATAACAAGAACCTACCTCTGATACCATTTTGTCACGAAACAAGCCCAGGTTGACCCTGAACCAGTCACCTGAACCGGTCCGCGACATGTCCCGATGGGCGTTCCCGATCCCCACGGGCTGGCAACCAGTGCCAGAAATCAAAATTTAATTGTTGGGAATGATTTCTCTCATAGAAGATAAATAAAAAAACAATAATAAAAAAACAACAAAACTGAAATCTAGCAGTGGAAAAGAAATAAACAGAACAACATAACATACCTCCATGTGACCTTCAAGGTCACCTCCCAAATAAAGGCTGACCTTGATCCAATGATGAGAAACTCATCCATGAAAACCTGAGCAAAGGAAACCTGTAATTAAAGTGATAAAAATAGGCGCGAGCATTAAAAATGATTAGTATAGATGCCAAAAATGAAACACGGAATCCTTGAATTTTCCAATTCCAAAATGGACCAATAACACTTGTTTGAACTATAGTTATAAAAATTAGGTTTTCGTACATACAATGAATTTTGAAAACTAACAATCACAATTCTAATGCCCTTATAATTTAAAAACAAGGAAATTAAATAAAGAGGGGCTCATAGAAACTTTTCCAAAACAGCTACTTTGAAATCCTTTTTAAAACCAACCACACATACAAAGTATTTCCAAGAAAACACCAAAACCAACTTCAAGGGTATGATTCCATACACACAGAAAGGGAAATGGTACAAACAATGCTTGTATAAAAGGATGATGGAAAACCTAGGAACTCAAAGGAAGACCAGAACATACTATACATGTGACTCACCCTAAAGGAATTTATACTCTCGATGATGTCATAACACCCAAATGCTCAGTGTTTCCCTACCTAGCCTAACCAAGGGTCCCAATCCCCTAGTAGAGTAAAATCCGTACTAAGGGCCACTAGCTAGTGCATGGTCTAAACTAGTGCAGTAATCATTCTCAGTAAATCCCCTTGCTATGTTAAGTTTTCGTGCTATGTTCACAAAGAGGTGTTCCACACATTCAAACAACAATCCATGTATATATAACCAAGAACACGACATAATCCGACACTACCACGACCACCTCAAGATTAGTCTCATGCCTTAAAATAAATATTCTCAAAAGGAGGTCCATACCAAGGGCCCACCTATCTCATGATCAACCTACAAGGCAATAGACCTAATCCAAGAGGGGTTTTCCAAACAACCCTTTTGAAGATGCCAACAGGGCCTTTCAACATTTTTACAAAACCATACTTTTATAAACAACCAGACACGCAAATCACTTTAGTTCCAAACATTTTTACAATGGCCAAAAAGGCATCGCATCGAGCACTTAATGTGAAAAACCATTTGAAAGAACCTATCATCATTTTTCTTGCATGAAAATTACACTCATAAGAAAGAAACAAAATATTGTTATAAGGATTATAAACCATATGCAAGAGCCAACCGGGAAACTCAACCAATATTTGGTGTGAAAAAACCCAACAAAGAAGCATGACATGTTAAAAACCACTTTTAAAACCATACACACCCCAAAAAAACCTCTAAACATTATTCACACTTCTTTTAACATTTAGTAAACCATTAAATCACTTTATAAAATCATTTTAAGTAACAAACCAAATCTTCTATATCTATACACACCAAAATCTATCTCAAAAGACCAAACACATGCCAAAACCATTTCTAAAACAACAAACACCACTTTTACATAAATATTACCAAAGAGTCATTTACACCATGAATTTACCCAAAAAGTGTCCAAGTAACTTTTTAATCCATGTTGAAACACACAAAGCATATGGAAGTGCTAAAGGGGCCCTTGAGTTTCAAACATGCACACACCCCAAAAATTTATCAGTTTCCCAAAGTCTATTAACACTTTTAAAACAAACACTAAATCATTTCCATAAAAATACACCAAAGATTTAAAATGATGATTTCTTTATAAAACAAGACAAACAATTTATCAAAAATTATATAAACAACCCAACCAGTTTATAAACAGTTTTATCACAGGATAATTAGTTTATGAATAATTTTTATAAGAAGTCCAAAAAATTTACTAGCAATCCTATAAACAAAACAAAAAATTTATTAAAAATTATATTAAAAAATTAGGTAGATTACGAAGACTAGAAAATAATATAACAAACTAATTTTAACATACCCAACTGACTAGAAAACTCTATAGCAGATTGTCCAATTATTTTGTGAAGGTTTGAATCTGTTAAAAGAATTAATTAAAAACACACATGCATTAAATGGACTTATTCAAAAAGGGAATATGCGGATTTGACTATCTCAAAGTCGAGAAAATGGGACATCGCTTCTGCGGAAATAGGAACAACCTCTTGCGTACCAAAAACACACCTAAAAAAACTAGAAAATTGTTCCAATCAACACCATAGATGTTAGGGTTTGACCACTTAAGTAAAAACACCGAAAGAGGGAAGAAAAATACCACATACGAGGTCATAGGGCCGGAGAACTCACGGTTGGACGGAGCAGAAGTGGGAGGTCGTCGTTGGGTCGTGCGATAGAGACCACCATAAATGAGGGAAAGTCAAACTGCCACCGAGAGAGTGGGGAAAGAGTGGATGGAAGTGAGGCGTGGGAAGAGGTGACCTATCCAATGGTGTGGAGGGATGGAATGAAAAACAACCAACACTGGGGTGGGAGACCGGGACAAATCGAGGGAGGCGGGGTCTGATGGAGCTAGTGCAAGGAGGAGTTTGGGATGTTAGGCGTGGCTAGAGTGAGGGAATGGGTAGGCGAAACTGTTCGGCTGGGAGGAGGGGAGAAGGCCAGAGATAAGGGAGGCCAGAATGGTGATGCTAGGGGTGCGAAGGAATGGAACAGTGAGGTAATGGGTACAGAGAGAAGTGGAGGCTGGGAGGATGGAGGTAGAGGGCTGGGGTGCGGAGGGTAGGACACAAGCGGGAGGCTGGAGGTAGGAGGCCGGGATGCGGAGGCTGGGACATAGGCGGAAAGCTGGAGGCAGAAGGGACCAGCTGCGGAGGGGGCCAGAGGTGATGAGGGCCGCTGCTGAGGCGTGTCAAGGGAGAGGGTGTCCATGGTGAGGGAGGTGAGGTCCTACGGCGAGAGGCAGAGTTGGCTGGGCGTGAGGGCGAGGTGTGAGGGATGAAGCCGGAGGCAGATGTGCCAGTCGTGAAGGGGGGTATGAGGGCGGCCCATAGTGCGAAATGGAGATGGGGGGAAGCCGCTAGGTAGATTAGGGTTAGATAATTTTTTTCTTCCATTTTATGTTATAATAATAATAATAATAATAATAATAATAATAAAAACCAAAAATAATTATAATAAAATAACACTAACAAAATTAATAATAATAATAAAATATAAAGAATAAAAATATTAATAATATTGACACGAATAATTATAATAAATATACAAATAATAATAATAATAATATAAATAATAATAATAATATAAATAATAATAATAATATAATAATAACAATGAAAATAATAAGAAAAATGAGTAATTGCATGACTCCTAGGCCGACTGCGTGACTACCTCCAACCACATGGTGACCGCTCATGAGTCCAAAAACCATTAAAAAAAAGTTAAACAATAAGAATTTTAAACTCGTGCTTAGCCCGCACCTCAAAAGGGTTAACTAAATCCCTGAAAAGAAAATTAAAAAGTCAGGGTGTGAGAAGATCAATATTTTTCCACGATTTTTATTTGATATAGATACTACTAGTTTAGGGTTAAAAGTGTATAAATACCTTAGAAAACATTCCATCTTAGTTATGGACACTATGAGTTTATAGTGATTCCATTTTGATCTTTTTAATTCTCTACTATCTTTAGGAATTTAATAAATATATTCTTTATATATTACCTTAATAATTTTTTTTGTATTATTTATAGATGATATTATTATATATGCTGAGAGAAATTAAGATCATTAAGATAACTTAAGGAGTGTACTGAAGACCCTAAATAAGAATAATTTGTATATAAAATGTTCCAAGTGTGAATTTTGGCTATATAAAGTTTCATTTTTGGGTCATATAATCTTATATGAGGGTATATCAGTGGATCTATCAAAGAAAAAAGTTGTTGAACAATGGCCTTAATGAACCAATGTGACTGAGATCCATAGTTTTCTTGGATTGGATGGATATTATTGATTCATTATGAAGGATTTTTCTTTACTATTTAATACACTCACAATTTAACTCAAAAGGTATTTAAGTTCATTTGGATTGCTGAATGTAAATAAAATTTCAAGGATTTGAAGATAAAGTTTGTAAATACCTTGAACCCAATAGTTCGGATCCAGTTACTTACTTTATTACATTGGTATTAAGAAAAAGAGATCACATCCAAAAGGACCAAATAGTTTAGTAGCTTTGAAAAACTATATGTAAACATAAGTTTTACATTAGAAATTGAAATAAAATAAACAATAGTAACTCCACTAAAAAACTCATATTCTCTTATCGTATCCCTAAATTCCAATCATAATATACATCTTGGAATCTTAGGGAAAAATAAAACATTTTAAAGGGGTGATCTTATATTCTTAGTAAGGGTAAGAATACAACTTAATCTATCATAAATAATCATAAACAACAAATAAAGGAAAATAACTAAAAACATGTCATTGAAACACAATCTTGATCATAATATGGTAGGAATAAAAGCTCATAAAATAATTCTATATAAATAATCAATTGTGAATGAAACATAACCATGGATATTATACTAATTGAATAATCAATGTATTATCAATAACTAATCTCATAATGAGGTAATTCATAATGCAGTACATCATAAACATACCATCAAGACCTCGACCAATATGTTTACATAAATGGGAAAGCCCTCAACCAAAATCTGGTTTAGTTTGTCTCATGAGATATAGTGATGCATCAAGGGGATATATGGGGCCCCACTCGACACTTAATAAGATGAATCCATTCATCATATGAAATGGGTGAAACATAATCGACATATACATTCATATTGAAACTAGAATATGAAATGTAAATAATTTCCCCAATCAGTAAACATAATCATAAACTATCTAGAGTAATATGGAGAATGGTTTTAAGATAGTACATCCCCAATCAAAATGTTCATAAATCATTAAATAAAACATGTTAGATGGTATCATAAGATATCAAACTCATTTAATCATAAGAAATTAATGTAAGTGTTACCCATGGAAAGATATGGGTATCATAATCATGTTATAAGGCATAAAAAATCAACATATCATAATGGTGTCCATGAAAGAATGGATTTAAATCATACATGGAAATTCATAAGGGAAATAGTCTTATATATCATCATAATTAATGTCCAAATGGAGTGAAAACATTGTTTAAGAAACTTTATAAATTAGCCACTTTAGTACAATTTAAAGGAAAATATCAAAGAGTCTTTAAAGTGGACAAAGTCATAATTGTTTGCATAAAACCAGAAATTAAATTATATTGTTTTTAATGATATAAATATTGTTTTTATAAAAATATAGGTGGATTAAAATATATTATATAGTGTAATTGAAAATGGGTATGTAATTGGGAAGTTCCATTTAATCGGGTTTGCTTATCGAAAACATGGAGAATGGAACCTTAAGAAACCCGTATTTTACAATAAAATATGGATGAATGGATATGAATACATATTTTTGGAACATATAAATATAATAAAAAAGAAGTATATAATAATAATTTATATTTACATTGGTGTAAATAGAGATAAATCATAACTGAAAGGTAATTGAGAGGTTCAGAGAGAATCCCTTACCATATGTCCGAAAGTCTTCTTCATTTATACTTAATGTACTAGATAATTGAATTATATTAAGTAATTAATTAATTAAGAACCAATTAAACATATATTTTATTTATTCTAATTTTATTAAGTTCATTTATGGCTATTTTTATGAGTTACAGTGTTTAACTTTTTTGATTCATGTTCGTTTCTTTAATGATTTTATAATCGATTACCTTGAGTTTAGTTATGAGAGTTCTCATTAAATTGAAGAAAAACAAAAAAGTGGAATTATATGATATTAATGAACCTATATAAGTTTATATGATTTCATATATCAATTTTTTATATGATATTAGAACGATTCAATAGATTAAATGTTGATGAAAATGTCTTAATTTATTTTGGTGGTTTTTACGACCATCCCAAATTAGTATCATTTTATTTAATGATATGTTTAAATACTAGTTCTAGAATGTTAAATAAGTTTTAATTCACATATTATAATATTTTTTAACTATAAAAATGGTTTTATTACTAGTTTTGAATGTGGTAAAGAAAAAATAAAACTCATCATCCTCGAAGGTGGTGAATCAACACTTCACGAATGATGTTTTCATTTTTAGAACAAAAAGATAATTAAAGAGACTTGATGATTGATATTACATTAATAAAATATAGTTCCATTATTAATATGATACTGGAGTTATCATGATTTTTTTGGAAAGGTAAGGTGATGAGAGGATAATAAAATAAATAAAATTAAAAGGGAAATAATGAGGGTTTTGCCTCTTGAGTGTTGTCTCCTTGTGAACCTCCTTAAGAAACTCAAAGATGGTCTTTTGGTGAGACCAGAAAGACCAGAAAATGAGGAATAAGTTTGGGAGAGAAATTGGGAATAATATAAGAAATATTTAATGCTGAGCAGGTGTGAGGATAAGGGGTGGTGAGGGGTTGTATTTATAGTAGAGGAGAGGGGTGTTTTTTGATTATTTAATTCATTAGTTTATTATTTTAAATCAAGAATATCAATAATGTTGATTATTGTGACTAAAGATAGTAATTAGAGCATGTGAGTTAGAAAAAATGAGTTCTTACCTCATCCTTACATCATCCATGACTTAAAAATTCATTTATTTGGATTATAATTGTAAATATTGTAAATTACAGTATTTTACTCTTCATAAACAATTCAACTATTTCTGAAAAATCCTAAAAATTTACCCTAAATATTTTTTGACATGTATATTTCAAAAATGGACTCCATTTTATGAAAATAATTTTCTAATTATGATAAATTTAATTTTCAAATAAATTTATCATTTATTTGAAAAATACCAATTTTAATATTATAATTGATTTTACGGAACTTTAAAAAATTTATTAAGGTCTCATAAAATTATCTTATAATCAGAAGAAAAAAAATTAATTTATGATTCAATTTTTGGAAAATAAATTTTCTTTTAAATAATTATTTTAATTATGAAACTGTAAATAAAAATTTTCATTTAACAAAAACACTAATACTTAATTTATCATTTTTAAAACATTTATTTACTTATTCCATGATATAACTATATTATATTTTAATTCATAAGATACCTAAATTTTATGTATACTTTCATAGGTGATGTTACTATTCTATTGACTATATTACTATTCCCAATGGCCATATTACCATTCTAATGATCATGTTAATATTTTATAGTATATCACGGTCTTTTTATGCTTGATGCATAAGCTATCAAAGATGTTAAATTCAAAAGAGACACACCATAAGATCTCAGGGTGTTACATTCCACCCTCTTTCAAAAATTTTTCCCTTGAAATTTCCAGAATGTCACCACATAAAAATATTTGGGTATTTATTCATCATAATTTCCTTTATTTCCCACATATCCTCTTCAATTTTAGGATATTACAAGGTACCTTTACCAACCGAGTCATTCGATTCCTCAACACATGTTCTCAAGTGTCCAGAATCTAGATAGGATCCTCATAGTAATATATATGAGGTTCAAATTATATTTCTTCAAAAGTGAGAACATGCACTCGGTCTGGCATGTAATTACTTAACAAAGAAATGTGGAACACATCATAAAATTTTGAGATAATTGGTGTCATTGATAATTGGTAAGATACAACTCTAATTATTTTTATAATTTCAAAAGGTCTAATGTACCTAGGACTTAGTTTTCCTTTCTTTCCAAATCAAATAACACCCTTCCATGGAGGTACCTTCAAGAATACATGATCTCCCACTTGAAACTCCAAATCTTTCCTCTGGATATCGACATAGCTCTTTTACTGACTTTGATCTTCTTTGATATGAGTTTGAATAGTCTTTACATGGAATCATGCCTTTTTATTAAATAAACTTTAAATTATATTGTACCAAACAAGGGATCTTTTAATATTTAATTTTCTTGAAAAAAAGGTACATAATACATGAAAAATTTAAAAAAAATTAAACAACTTGAAAGGATTAAACATAGGTTAATCATATTTACATTTAATACATATAATAACCTGGTGATATACATCAAAGTAAAGGGTGAGTATAAGGTTCATTATAGGAAATCAAGGGAAATAATTAAAAGTGATCATTAGAATTATCAATAAGAACTTGAAGAATATCAAAAAGGTATGAGAAAAGGAAAAAGAGGCATATACTAGTAAAAAGAACATTAATAATAACATGGAAATGTGGCTTAAACATTTAATTGACTAATTGATAAGCATATCACCAAGTTTAATCATCAAGGTGTTATAAAAATTACCGAATTTATTCACCAAGGTATTGTAAAACATGTCATATCTAGAGATTAAATTTTTTACCCAATGAATTATAGTTATACCAAGGAGCATTCATAATATTTATTAATTAATGTGATTAAAATATATCATAATAAAAAATTTCATAAATAAACCATGGATAATAAAAGATATGGGTTGCATATCAGAATCATGGCGTTTAAAAAATACGTAAAGACAAGATATTTATGTCATTGTTATCCAAAAAAAGAAAGAGAGTTTCATGTTTGTTAATTTTATATTAAAATCAATCATTTTAAAATTTAGGTGAATACCCCTGGAAAATAAAGAGTTTTGGGTATTCAAAAAATAAAATAAGATAATTTCTTGAGAAAAAGAGAAATTTTGAGAAGAAAATTTGGCAGCATAACGGATATGAAACATGGTTTTAGAAAACATTAAAAAGAGAGGGTAAATGTTTATAAAATTCATAAAATAATATTATTATTTTAAATGGATATAATAAAAATGTATTGAAGAAAATATAATGGAAATTTGAAAGACATACCACATAAAAAGGGAACTTGAAAGGAAAAGGGAAGTTGAGATTTCCCTTACCTTGAAGAGTAACTCCTAAAACATGATGATTGAGACCTTGGGGACTTGAGGAAACCTTATGAGGACTCCTTAATAGTTAAAATATCTGATATTTGTGTATATTAATTGGGAGTTAACTGAAATAGATAAATGAGTGGGTATTTATAGAAAAATAGGGAGATTTGTTTAATAATTTCATTGAACAACTAGGTAGTGGTAAATTCAAAATCATTGGATTGACCTTGGTATTTTCCCATAGTATTGGTTAAATGGGACACATATTATGTTATTATAATCCAAAAGAGTCGAATAGAACTTTATATGACATATTACATTATTATGATGCTATTAAACATTCCAAAAAACTGAAATTGTATTTTTACTATTCACCAAAAAACAAAATATTTTAGAAAATTCTCATAAATTCACCCTAACCTAATTTCAATGATTTTATTTTAAAAAATTATGTTTATTTAATAATAATAAGTTTTAAGTATGATAAATTTAACTTTTATATTTATGATTCTTATTTATTAAAAATAACAGTGGATAGAAAATGCATAGGTAAACTTCTGACACTTGAAAAAAATTATCTTATAATTTAAATTTGTATAATATTATTTTAACTATATAATTTCATTTAAATAATTATTATTAATAATATAATTGTTTATTATAAATATTTATATCTTTTCTGAAAATTACAATTTTTATCTGAAAAATCAATTTATCAATTTTCATCTCAATTTTATTAAGAACAATTATTCTTAAAACAGAAATGATGGAATAAAATTTTTATTTATACAAAGGGATTATACATTAAATAACTACTGCCTCAACACATAACCCCATATAACACCCGCATATAGCCTAAGGGTTTGGTGTGCGATTGGGTTAGATTCTTGGAGTGGCTCGGATAACATTGCCCGAGTGGTAATTTATACTATCTTGAACTTCTCCCATTGGTGATTTACTTCAAGATTAACATGTTGAATATAATCTTGGTATTATTCAAGAGATAATTCCAATTATGCTATCTCCCTCCAAACTTTTTACAAATGGGCTTCGTATGACACAACTCTACTGGATGAGGCCATCAACTATTTTTCTAAATTAATTTTCCTTTTTCATTTCTACTTATAAAAAATAATTATAACGATAAAATTATTATTAAGAGTATAGTTTCCAATGGTAATTTTAACCAATGGTAATAATTAACCAACTGTAATAATTGTCCAATAGTCATAATTGACCAATAGTCATATAACGGTCGAAACCCAATGGTCATATTTCAAAATATTCTCACTTCATTATTAGAGAGATATAATATAGTATAAAACACATTTTCAGGAAACAAATATTATTAAAAAAGTTTGGGTTGTTACATTATCCCCCCTTAAGAAATTTCATCCTTGAAATTTCAACTCATTCCCTAGGCTGAGAAAAGGTATTGGTACTTCTAACTCATTGTTTCCTCTGGTTCCTACATGGATTCTTCATATTTGTGTTTCCTCCATAACACTTTAATGATGTGAGTAGTATTGATACGCATAACCTTTTCTCTATGGTCCATGATTTACCCTAGATTCTCCTCATAATATAGGTGATGTTCCAGTTGTACCACCTTAGTATTTAGTACATGTGAATGATTAGGTGTGTACTTCGTCAAGAGTGATACGTGGAAAACATCATGAACTTGATCTAGATTTGGAGGAAGTGAAAGACGATAGACCATTTCTCCTATATGATCAAGTATTTAATAGGGGACAATGTATATGGGGATGAGATTCCTTTCTTTCCAAACCATATGACTCTCTTATAAGGTTAAATTTTAAGGAATATTTTGTCACCAACATCAAACACCAATTCCATTTGACGGTTGTTAGTATAGCTCTTATGCCGAATCTGAGCAGACTTTATGTGTTGTATAAAATTAACCTTTTTTGTCATATCTTGCATGAGATGAGGCCTAATAATAGTTCTCCCACTATCTTTATCCCAAAAGTAGGAGTTCTACAATGCTTCCCATATAGAGCTTCATAGGGTTCCATTTGAATACTTGAATGGAAGCATTTGTTATATGAGAACTCAACTAATGGGAGATATTGATCCCATACACTTTTAAATTCCATTGAGTATGTTATCAGTATGTACTTGAGTGTTTGAATAGTCTTTTATGATTGGACATTAGTTTAGGGGTGATAGGCAGTACTGAAAGTTAATTCTATACTAAGAGCATGTTTAAGACTTCTACATCACTCTAATGTGAACCTTAGATCATAATCAGATACAATAGAAAGTGGAACTCCATGAAACTTAACCACTTCCCCTATGTTAATATTGGCTGGTTAATCCAGAGATAAGTATTCCCAAATAGAGATAAAAAGGGAAGTCTTGGTGAGACGATCCACTATAACCCATATCACTTCATTTCCTTTGGTAGTTCTCAAGAGACAAGTGAAAAAATACATAGTGATATTATACCACTTCCATGATGGTATGGGTAGTGGTTGTAATACCCTTTTAAGAAGTTATTGATCAACCTTAACTTGTTGGCATACCAGGAACCTTGTAGTATATTCAACAATCCCCCTTTTCATGTTATCCCACCAATAATGATAACAAAGGTCCCTATACATTTTAGTTCTTCTAGGATGTATAGAGAATGTACAGCTATGAGATTCATTCATAAAATCCTTCTTTATTTACAGAATATATGGAACACATAGACTTGTATAAAAATTCAATATATCTTCTTAATCAATATTTAACTCAAGAAACTTCCCATTATTCACAGCCTCTAACTTATTTTGTAAAAAATGATCTTCTCTTTGAGATTTATTGATCTTCTCTAGTAATGATATTTGAGAAATCATTTAGGGTAGGTTTAATGATATACCATCCCTTATGATTCCCATGTCTAGTTTTACTAGGTCTTGGATCAAAGGATATCCTTGAATACTCATCATTATTAGAACAACATGGTCTTTCCTACTTAATGCATCATCAACTTTGTTTGCTCTTCTAGGGTGATAATGAA
Organism: Viscum album; assembly: GCA_963277665.1. Classification (NCBI taxonomy): domain Eukaryota; kingdom Viridiplantae; phylum Streptophyta; class Magnoliopsida; order Santalales; family Viscaceae; genus Viscum; species Viscum album. The sequence continues at coordinate 1,645,204,548 of OY728128.1, forward strand.
TTGAAAAATCATAATTCTTTATGAAGTTCCAACCATATCCTCTATCTCATGTTAAATTTATTTTTCATGAAAATATACTCTAAACTTTGATGGGCTATGTTTATATCACATTTCTCTCTATAAAGATAGCACCTCCATATCTTTAGATAAAAAATAACGGCTACCAGCTCCAGGTCATGTGTAGGATAGTCTTGCTCATGAGGCTTCAAATGTATATATACATAAGCAATCGTGTTGTCTTTTTTTTCATGAGTACACAATAAATATTTTTATATATGAATCAATAAAAATAATGAATCCTTATCCGATAGAGGGTAGAGTTAACATGGTTGCATTAACCAATATCTTCTTCTTTAACACCCTCATGTTTTTATGAAATATTTTCTTTAAATAATTTTAATTATTTAGTAGTTTTCATTGCACACAATAATGATTTGAAAAGAACCATGATATTCCCTTAGTATAAAATTACCATTATATCCTAGCCGTTATGTTACCAGGAATAAGTATAAATAACTTATGAAAAATGCATTATGAATTCATTGGCTATCAATTATTTATGAAAAATATAAATTAGATATTTTTATTTTGAGTTAATTACTATTATTTATGAAATTAATGATATATATATGATATATATTTAATAAAATATTTTTTATGTTAATCCAATGGATATTTTAATCATAGGATGTGAATAAACCATATTTGTTGTATAAAAACCTATATTTTTTTAAAAGCATAATATTACAACTTTGAATGAGGAACCCCTTTTAAATTAATATTTTGACACATTAATAATTTTTATATGACAATATAAACATGTTATTTTAAATAGGGACATAAAAATTTACTTTGGATAAATTTCTGATATTTTTCTGATAACATTCAAGTTTTGATGAATACTAAAAATACACCAAATTTTAAGGGAAAACAACTTTTTTCATTGAAATAATTTATATTATTAAATTATAATATTGAATGGTTTTAAAGTATAAATAGAAAATATTTTTATCATTCAATATAATGTATGTCATTAGCATTAATTTTATATTTAATTTATATGTAAAAGCATTTAAATATTTTGAAATGTTTTAACTTTTAAAAACCCATTCTCTCATTTAAAAAACAGGATTGATTTTAAATTAAATACTTCAACTTCTATGTTTTGAATTTTAAAAAATGGAATCCATATTTGGAATTATTAGGCTCCAAATTATGTTAATAGGATACTTTTATTTTTAGGCATTATGAATAGTAACTTTGGTAATTATTTTTATTACCATGGTTGAAGGTAAATAGGGTAATTAAGGGAAAAAATAATGTTATAAAATTACCATAACACCTATCAAAATAATATTGGATGACTAAATTTGACACTTATCATCTATTTTTCGAAATTAAATCACTTAATGACCACTTTCCGATGAATATGACATGAATATAATAAAAACTAATAAATGTGACTAAATGTCACAATATCATTTTAAATAAGTATATTAACTTTAATATATGGATAACCTAGAGATAATATCTACTATATGTAGTCTTTGGAAATAAAAAATAATTACATACTTCATATAAATTTATTTTTAATTTTTAGAGATTAAATAATTACCATTAATGATGAGCCCTATGGTTGAATTTATTTTGTGAGGATCCCTAAGAAAACTTCTCGAGGATGAAAATACCTTAATGGGGTATTTTCTTATGGCCCTTAAATTTTAGGCATGAATTTAAGGCTTATTATATCTTTAAATTATTTATTCTTGGTTGCTGGGAGTGTTGGTAGAGGCTAATGATTTGGTATTGAGGATTTGGATTTTGTTTGGGGCTAAAATTTTGTTGAAGGTAGGGGATCATGATGAAAAATTGAGGATTGTGGTGTGGCATGATCCTACCCAGGTTTGAGATTTTTCAGTTTGGGTGGTTTATAACATAATAGCATTTTTTTCATCATGATTATGATCATTAAAACATGAGTCTTTGTGTCATGTTAGAATAGAACTCTTCAAGGTATCAATCCCTCTAATGTAATAGGGATCATTATATCCTAGTGTAGAGGGTCATGCCAAAACATAACCTTGAGTGAGGGAGTTTCACTGTGAACACTATGTACACAAAAAAATCTACCACTTGGGATATTTTTTAGGTTATTGTTAAATTAATTAAGGGGATATTATATAACAGTGTTTTTTTCTCCCCCCAACCCAACTATGATTCATTTTCACAAGGGGGGTTTCTACTTTCTTCTTTAAGCTCTAACTTACTCATTTATTGGTTGTTTGAGGCATATTTTGTTGTGATCATCCCCATTTGGTAAGTCTAGAACTATGGAATCTTGAGGCTTGGTTTTAATTCACCTTTTACTTTTCCTCTATGTTAAATACATATTTTTAGGTTTTTTTTCATGTTTATGTATTATGATGGATTATCTTTTTCTAGGCGGAATTTTTTGGAGATATATATCTCAAAATATTTAGGTAGGAAGTCCTTACCATGTTTCAGCATTCGTATGTGATTTCATTGTCCATCTTCTGTACAAGTGTGTGTATATGTGTGGAGTTGTTCATCCTAATGTTTAAAGTGACTAGTTATGTCCAAATTGATATAATTGACCTTTAGGATGAAATATATGGGTGTTCTAGTTGGGTATGAAAAACCCTAGTGGTATGGTATCTCAGTACAGAGTTTCATGCCTATCAAGGATAATCTTGGCATGGGTTACTTGATCTTGATTATGGCATTGCTGGCATTATAACATGGTATTTGTGTAACACCCATGATGTAACTTTCAAGTGTGAAATTATTTATTAATTTATATATATATATATATATTCCTTTTTAAGTTAAATATTATTGAAATTTTGTGGAAAAAAGGGAGACCAGGTGTATCACATGGTTAATTCTAACTCCATGACCTTGATGTTTAAGGGGGTGTAACTCATTGTAAAATAATTCACATTGTTGGAAATGGTTTTCCAAACAGTGAAACCAAACCATGAAACCAAATAGTAAAACTTCTCTAGGTTCTCCAAAAGTTATCACGTGGTTAGACACAATTTCCAAAACCATGTGACCAAACCATGCAATATTCTGATAATTAAAATATGTGAAATTATAAATTTACTCTTAATTTAATTTAACCCCTATTTTGTATCTATCTACCCTCTTAAAATTATACATATCTTCAGCCACCTTCTTTTATTTTATCCTCCTTCACATCTTGATTTATTGTGTATTTTTCATTAAAAACCACCAAGAAAAATTAATTAGGTAGTCATCCCTCACTTAACTCATCATTCTTTTCCATTCCCTTTGCTTTTATTATTCTCTTATTGTCATGGTGGTCTAGGGTTCTTGTTGGATGAATTTTATGATGGGGGTATTGATGTTTAGGGATTAATCTTATCAATTATGGTTTATTCCTCTTCTACTCTAGTGGATATACATCAACCTTTAATAGTTTCAATGATTAAAGGCAGGTGGTTCCATGTGTTACCTCTTTTTGATGAACCATGAGTGTTTTATATTTTATTTTTTTATTTTAAATTACTTTGAAGTATTATATTACATATTTGAGTAATGAAATAATGTTTATAATTTTAATTTCTAATCATTCACCTCTTTATGTGTATCCAAAGAGTTCTTCAAATATTGTTTTGATATGAAATTAAAATTTGTACACCATGAATTTTTTAAAATTCCTAAAGTGGTTTTTATGAAACTTAATAGATTTGTTTCTTATAAATGAGTGTAATAAAAGAAGTATATTTATGTAATGGTTTTGTAGGAAAATTACTAGAATGAGACTCATTTTTTATGTGATAATGATATTAAATAGAATTTAGATTCTTTATCAATGATAATTCTTCATTGGAACACTGAGTACTGTATGAGAAATGTAGAAATACACCTCACTAGGTATCATTTTTACTCTATATAGTCTCCCATGAATTACATCACTTGTGAAGGATTCCTCTTTGGATAGTTATTACTCTTTATATTTTAGGATACCAATCCGTCCAGAATCCTATGCATAATTAAATATACTTGTAACTTAGATATGAATGAGTATTAGGATCCTAGTGTGTCTTAACCATAGTTCTTAAATATCACTTTGAGAAGATTAGATATTGATGAATTATTATGATGTGAATGAGACCTTAATAAATGGTGCACTATGCTGATCTCAATTGATACGTGGTCTAAATTGAATTGATCTTACACTGAGGGATGAAGTTCTATCACAATCATCGTTAAATAATATAGTGAGGTGTTTAGATGAACTTCATATTGGAGGCATTTTATGACTTGTTTCTTTAGGAAATTCATTCCTGGGTTTTGGATGATTTCATGATTTATTTATAATAAACATTCTCAATGATGAGTTGGAAGCTCTTTGAAGCCAAGTGTACATGCATAGGAATAAAATGAGTTATGCTATGTTACCGATGACTAAATAATTTCATGATGAATGACTATTATACACAATGTGATATTTTTTATCTCACATATAAAATACATTATCTAATGTGAGAAGAAAACATCCCAGATTTATTCCCATGGAGAAATGAATTTAGATCAATTGAGATGGATCACATTGATAACACATTAATCATGTTATGGGGATTTTATTAGGTGAATAAGTTAATCTGATATGATATATTTGTGTTGAGGAGTTAATATAACGTGGAAAAAGTTTAATATGATGCTAATTAAATCACATAATATCCAAAACAGTTTCACTAGAACGGTTCAAATGAGGAGTTAAGGAGAACTTGACTGCAATATGGAGTAACCCTAGGAGAGTAAAGATCTTTGTTGTCTTAATAAGTCATGTTGTATCATTATATGATTCAACAATAAATATAGTAATTTAATGGATACCATTGCAAGAGATATGATTATTCCATAGGGTATAAATAAGGGAATTGCACCACATCGTAGTCGGATAAGCTGCACCACTACAATATGGGAAAAAACTTTAGAGAATTTTTGGTTATAATGATATGAAGTATACTAAACCATAGTGAATGATACATTCAATTGTGATCTTAGGGGGAGAATATGGGTTCTAGAAATGTTGAATATGTAATTACACAATCTACCTATCACACCACAAATCCAATTAAAGATATTATGAGATACTCTAATATCAATGGGATTTAGTCTACTAAAAATTTTGTATTTTAGGGTTATAGTATAAAAATAATATTTATCCATCAATGAATATTATGTCAATAAAATATAGTGATCCACTTGAAGAATGTGTGTGATAAATATGATACTCTTAAAGATACAAACAATATTCCTAGAGGGACTTGATATACTTTTAAGGAGGAGAAAATGGGTGAAAACCAGGTCCAAAATTTTGTTGACACTTGAGGTATGATAAGTGAAGATCATTAAACCTCTTTATTCTCACTTTTATTCAAGTAATTGGGAGTTTAATACAATATACTTGATCATTTACTTATTACTTTGATAATAAATTGTAACTTGGGTAGCATGATAAAAAACACCTCCCACTAAGGATTAACCACCTGGTAATAAGGGTGAGTGAAAATTTTAAAAAATTGTATGTTTATGTGTACACTCTCTTATTAAATATCTTATCATCAAATCATCACCATCAAGATATATTCACACTAACCAATGATAAAAATCATTTAAATTGTGAGATTTGGTGGTTTTAGTGACCATTGATTCACCCCTAAATTAGTGGTAGTTACTCTATCTAAGAACTCATAATTGGTATTAGAGAATAGTTGAAATGGTTCCAGGTAAAATTCCTATAGATTAGAGTTTTTTTTAAATTTACTATATCAGAGTATGTTAATATTTTTAATAAAAAGGTAGTACATATTTTTTAGGGAAAGGTATTCCATTTATGGAGAGAGGATGATTATGTATTTAATATCACTAAATCTAGACATTCTTGATATCATCAAGAATGATGCTAATCTTCCTAAAGTTTGGATGAACTTTAATTTAATTGATAATAAGAATATAAAAGATAATGGGAGAGAATAGAATATGTTACTCTCATCACTCTCAAAGAAAGGTTTGACATGACTCTGGGGAATGAAGGGAAAAAAAAGAATCTTGAGTAAACTCCATGATATCCAAGAAGGAGAAAACATTGTGAATGATTCAGGGTTATGAAAAAATTATGATCAATATTAAGATATATGAATGTAATAAGATGAATTGGTAGAATAATTCTTTATTTTATTACGAAAAATGGTAATCTCAATTCAAATTTATGGCCAAACTCTAAATAATTCCACTACGATTAAGTAGTTGATGAGAATCCTCATAGATAGATTCGATGTGAATTTTTTATCCCTTTAGGATCATTAATCGAATGAGTTTACCATGACACAGTCAACAAAATATTAATAACATAGATATGTTAATATATCCAACCATAAGGATAAAAGGAAAAATATAGAAGAATACTACATTGAATGTTTCAAAAGGCTCAAAATATATTGAGTCAGAAAATTATTATGAGGTAGAAATTGACACTGAAGATGATTTTGTAAACATTGAAGTATTTATTTATATTTTCTTAAAAGGTATGTAACATGATAGAGGTAAATATAGATGAAAGATACCACTTAAATTCTTTAATTTTGGAAATATTGGTCACTATTCAGTAGGTTTCCTAGAGAAGTTTGGAGAACATGATAAGGATGATCAATATAAAAGATCATCTAGGATGATTAATATGGATAACTATTGTATTAAAGGAATATTATTTAAATTCAAAGGATAATACCACATAATAAAGTAGAAAAATATTTTTTAAAAACATGATGACACATATTGTGATGAAAGTATATGAAAAGATCACAACTCAAAGGATTAATGAAAAATTATATTTATGGAAAAATAAAAACATCTAGATGATTCCTTGAATAAAGAATAAGAATATTAAATTAGTAATAATGATACAAAAAAAATATATTTAACTTAGAATATAACTCATGGTGTTCATGAAATATAATATAAGACTTGAAAGTGAATATAAAGAGTCAAATATAATGAATGATTCATTAAGTAAATACTTTGATGATTCAAAAGTGAAAGGCATTGCAAAGATGGAGACTAAGATAAAATGAAAATTTGGAGTCATAAATGAAATTACTGAAGTGAAATATAAGATACTTGAGATTACCATTTAAAATTATATCACTAAGAATGAGGAGATAAAATATCTTGATGATCAACTAGTGGAAGCTGAAAATTTCTTATGGAATTAAGAATCCATAGAGTTCCAAAATTCAGTGGATGTGGTTAGAGAAAGATCCAAAATAGAAAATAAAGTTTATAATACTACTAGGCATCCTAAATACGATTCCAAGATTCCAAGAACATTTGTTTTGGTCACCCAAGCCAACATAATAGACAAAGGTGCATAAAAAAAATAAAAGAATAAAGTGATTATATCACCCAAAGAGGAGAACACACCCATTTGTAAGTTTAGTGATGGTGATAGAAATTAAAAATGAAAAGTGGTGTGGATAGAGAATAAAACTATCAAGATGTCCCAAATGATTGTGTAGTCACCTAAATGGAGGTTAAATTAGGTGTGACTAACTTTTTATCAAATTATTTTCCACTTTTACTTTTACCCTTTTGAATCCCTCTAAATTATTGAACCCAGGTTACTTGTTAGTATATAAATGAATATATTTATCTATTACCAAACATTAATCAACCCCAAGAAATTTAAAATGTAAAGTAAGTAGTAACATGCTGTGTTTTTACAAGTTTTGTCCTCATCATGGGAAACCTACTCCTTACTGTAATTGACTAATCATATATAGTCATATTATAAACTATATAATGAAATTGGTAAACAAGGTAGAGATTATCTTAAACTTATAGTGCATCTCACACATACCCAATATTCCACTATACTTCCTAGTATCCCACTAGATTTATATTATATCCCATATTCTTTAGTCTTTTGACTGGTATTTAAAAAATTCTTTCCCAGCCTAGTGAACAAGATATGTTTCAAGCACTAAGTTGTCACTACATCTATGTGATGAAATGTTATTCCTCAAAAAGTTCTTAAAATACTTGTATATTTTCAAGAATAACAATACGAAACTTAGCCTCTATAAATATCTAATCTCTTATATCTTTTATATAATAAGATCATTGGATTCTCAAAAATTATTCTTCAAGGATCTCATCTTCTAATAAGTATTTAGTAGCTCTACATGCACATAAAAATTCTTCAACTCTTATTATCCTTCATTGTTTCTCAATATTTATAAATTTTTTAATATAGAGTATCTCATATCTTCTTCCTCTTCTTGTTATTATTATTCATCCCCTTTTACTTCAATTAAATGGATCTGATAAAAATCAGGTTTAATTAATCTCTTTCTTTTATATAAATAATGTTCTTATTCTCAGAGTAGTGTCAATATATTTCTATCTATACTCATAAATATCTCTCAATCACTCTCAAGTTATCTTCTTTAAGAGTCTCAATTTATCTCTATTATTATCCTCTATTATACTCACTTAGAATCATGAAAATATAATTTCTATATTTTTAATATATAAATTCCTTCAAAATAATCATGATGATCATTGAATATTTCCTCAACACCTTCACATTGGTTTTCTCCCACAATGACATTATATTATTTTTTCTCATAAATTTTGATCTCTTGTGAATTTCTTGGAAAATATTTGTATCATTTGTACCTCACATTCTCTAAGTTGAATAAATATTTAATTAAATTTATCGGAGTGACTTGAGAAGTTTCTTCTCAAATTATTTCTATAAATAACCTGAAAATAAATCCATGTACATTATTATATTAAAATCATAAAGCATTAATATTTTTACAACATAACTCACATATTCATGAAAATATAGACTCTATGAGTGTTTCATAATAAGATTCAACATGTATTTTAATTCACAGATTCCATCACACCCAAATCTTCTCATTCCCATATTGAATCAAAATTAATTTTTGATGTTTAATGCACTGAAGATCAGTTCTAGCATTGAATGATTTAATTTCCTTGTAATATTTATTTTTGAAATTTCTTAGATATTTTATTCTTTATAAAATATCTAAATTTCATAATGGATATAACTCATATGAATCTACCTATATTGAAAATATCGTAAGAATAAAATGGATCTTATGATGTTCTATATAATTCTATTACATTATCGAATTTCTATATCAAATAATAAATTATAAGATTAAAATGAATCTCATGATATAGGAATTTTCAAAAATTCATGAATATAATCATATTATAAGAGTAGATGTTTATTATAATGCTTTTGAAATATCATTAATTATCAAATTTTTATTAGTGATATTCCATAAGAGTAAATGAATCTTATGGAAATCGAATGAATCATATGAAGTGTTCACTAAATTTGATATAGAGTTCAAATGACCCTTATAATGTTAGAAGTCTTTTTGTCTCATTCAAATTTCTCATGTTGTGAATCTTATAATAACCTACACGACTCCTAAATAATTCATATATATATTATATAATTAAAATTAATCTTATATAGAGTCATTAATTTGCTTATTTTTTTTCCACAATAGATATTATGAAAGAGTAAATGACTCTTATACTTATCCAATTTTTATCTTTTGTATATAATTTCTAAATTATTTTAGATCAATAAAGAAAAAATTTAATTCTTCCTTGGGATTCTACTATCACTCTAAAACCTATCAAGAAACATTAAATTTCTTTGATAAATATAATAATATTTCCAAATCTTTTCATCACAACTCAAAAGTCTTTTATAAAATCCGATCACTCGATTTTTATTATTAAAATACCTTCACTACCTATTTAATTTTACATTTAAAAAAACTTATTAAATTTTTCATCTAAGATATATTCAACACAAAAAACAACAACCATCTTGTTTAATAAATCCTTGGATGGTTTCACCAAAATTTTTCTAAATTTTTCTTGCTTTTCATTACAACTCAATAAGTTGTAAAACATTTGACATATTCAGTTCACTAAAAACTATTATAGATAGTGCATCATTCATTCTTATAGAATTTTTGATGACCCCATACAAACCGTATCTACAATCACCAAATTTTATAGTAAGTACCTAGAATATATAGATCAATGTATTATAATACAATAACTTAACTTTTATTTACACATCAATGTATGGGAAACCTATTTATCTTTTTTATCGTGCCCTTCATCTATTTCCTAAATTTAACACACATTGAATTTCCTTCACAAAATTAATGGTTTTGGGTGCAAAAAAAGTTCCCTATGGGGTCTTACCAACTCATATTTTTTTGTAACTGATTATTAATTTGAGATGTACATCAAAAATAAACACCACAACCAATATAATTGAAACAAAGATTAATTGTATAGAGAAAACTGAAACCAAAATACAGGATCATCACATAATGATTTATAATTAATTTAAGAAATTAAAGAATTACCTAGTAAAAAATTGTTTCTTCATTGATGAATTTGACAATGTCTCTATGTTGTACCTTTATTGTGTTATAGGAATCAAGTTTAGATCCCCTCTAATAGTGATCCAAACATTCTCGAAGAACCTATAAACGTTGTTGTAGGAATCACTAGGTGTTATCAGGATATGTCATAACTCTTACATCGTTCACCTTTGATCATCCCAAGAATTAACTCAAGAAGGATTATATTTGATATCTCAAGAATCAAAAGTGGTGGGGGTGGATGATCTATCTATATTGTTGAGAAAATTATTAGAGAGGGATTACTCTATGAATTTGGGAGAATTTATTCATATGCTGTTTTCACAAAAAAGGATACCACTCATAAGAAATAATATAATTGGGTTTATATACTTATTTAGATAGAAAATAATAATTTCACATGTGCATTTATTATTTACTTAATCTCTATAGAAACCCATGTATATAAAATTAACAACAATATTATTATTTTTTGACATGCACAAAACTAGTGAATTGATTAAATATTATTTATTCAAATAATATTTAATATATATTATTTCTCACCAGACCATTAAACTATGTCTGACATTTATCAAAAATATTTATTGAGCCTTGAATAATGAATATTTATTTAATAAATAAATATCATTGCATTATTTTATAATAAATAAACAAATATTACATTTAATAAATTGAAAATAAATATTTATTAAATATTATTCTCACAAAATATTCTCTCGAATAACCACTGATGAAATATATGTTATCAAGAAAATAGGAATAATTATTAAACCACTTGTGGTAATATTATTTGTTCAAAATTTTAAATAATAAATAATAATATTATTTAATAGTTATTATGAATAAACTTAGTGTGTGACCCTCTGGGCCTCTTTCTCATTCGAATTATGGTAAGCAACCCAAAGTCCATGGTTAGCATATAGAAACATGCTAAGAAACCCATAGAGAAAGAATTTAATATTTAAATGATATAAAAACTCATATTAATGTTTACTATTCAATATAATCCAATTTTTATGATAACTCTAATCAAGCAGGTTTTATGTTGGTGCCATCAAACTATGTGCTCGATGTCTCTTTCTTTGAGTTTTTGTAAATAAAACTACCCATATAAAACCATGGATATGGATTTATTTAGTCTATATAATTTCCATAAAATGGATTGAGATATCAACTTCTATTATAAAATAGAAGGAAAAAAATCCTTTCTCATATTATTTATTAATAAAATATTACTCGTGACACACCCAACACATCCCACTTCCCCGTAGACATATGTCATCACATTTTTCTTCAATAGATCAAAGAAAATGACTAATAATATTAATTAATAATAATATTAATGTATAAGTATTAATACACATGTCCATAGATAGGAACATCCAATGAAACATATATATGTATATTTCCTATTGGAAGGTCTTGTTCTAATAATCTCCTACACCAGAAATTTCCAAGGCAGTACACTATGAGATGGTGACTCAAAGTACTATAATTATCCGCCCTTGATAGCATATATCATTTATGTAACATATCGGTTCCAGAAGCCACGCAGAGGTGCCCCATACCCGGTTGGTCACATGGCCTCAAGCGCATTTCCCCGAACGCCAGAGGCTGCTGACTAGCAATGAGGGTCTTGGGTGTGATGGTGGGGAAACTATGCCCTCATTGGCAGAGTACACATCAGAAATAAACAATACATACAATAGAGGAAGCATTAAATATCCAACAATAGTTAACAACATAAGACTAAATAGTAAACAATTGGATCACACACATATATATGAAATGATGCATGATACATATGTCTAGGAAAACATCCAAACAAGTCACAATGATGAATACCGAACTAAACCAAAATACTAAAGAAAAATAGATAACTTCTCAGTATCATAAGACATAGCTTGGTCCCATGCTCTCCACCTCCACATCAAGCCAAGTACCCGAAGTAGAAGGGCGCTTTCCCTTATCTATACCTGCAACAATATAATCTGTTTGGGCCCAAAAGCATGACCCAAACATGGTGTGAGACTAAATACTAGTAGAAAACCACCTGAAGATCTGTGCCTAATAGTTAGTGAGTATATGGTAGGTAAAGTATATTAAGTATTAAACAGTAAGTAGTAAATAGGATAATACACTACAATAAACAATCCGCAGGTCAAACAAGCAACAAGGAAGCAAACAGATAACCACAAATAGGAAACCCTCTAGGAAGTACTCTCAGCTATTCCCTTTGGTCCTATCCAAGAAGTACCAACAACCCTCTAGGAAGTACACTCAGCCTAACCCCTCTGATTTGGTCATAAGAAATTATAATACTCTCTGAGGAAGCACACTCAGTCAATTCCCCTTATAGTCTAGGGTAGTCAAGGACTCTCTGAGGAAGATCACACCGTCAATTCCCCTTATAGTCCCAAGGTCTAGAGACTCTCTAAAGAATCTCACTCATTCAATTCCTCTTATAGCCTCAGTTCTATCACAAAATCTCTGAGGAAGCTCACTCAGTCAATTCCTCCTATAGCTTGGAGTGGTTTAAGGAAATTCAAACAAAATAAATAATCTCTGAGGAAGCTCACTCAGTCTATCCTACTGTAGTCTATAAAGCTCAATAATCTCTGAGGAAGCTCACTCAGTCTATGCTCCTATAGTCTATAACATCCAAGAATCTCTGGGAATTTCACTGGGTTTATCCCCTATAGTCTATAATGTCCAATACTCTCTGAGGAAGCTCACTCGGTCTATCCCCTTATAGTCTATAGCACCAGATTCTCACAGCCACGTTCCAGTCAGTGCATAATAATGCTATAAGGCCAAATTAAATCTATAAAGCTACTGGGATAACTAGTCTACAACATAACAAGCATGTTAGGGAACAACACTTCATCCTATGGTCACAAGGAATAGAAATCAGGTATAACAACCAAATACGCTGAACAAGACCAAAAGGTCATAAACAGACCAAGGAACGGGAAAAAAATCCAAGCATAGAAATTATCCTTATACATAACAAAATTACCTCTACACAAGCCTAAAAGAAAGGCAGGAAAACAACAGGGGTAAAACAGTAAACATGCAATACCCCGTTCAAGGGTATTGGTGGAATTTTTACATAATACTCAAGGAATTTGAACAGAAAGGCACAAACCACCTACCTTGATGCTAGGAGATCGATATACTTGAACCACGAGGCTTGAATCTTCTTAGAATATCGTAGATCTACAAAAAAGTACAAAATGTTCAACCCATGATAACTTTCAAAAGAAGAGGAATTGGAAAATGATGCTTTAGAAGAAGGAAGATCTTACCGCTCTGGTTCCAACGCAATTGACGACGGTCAATTCGGAGAACAGACAGAGGATCGGGGGATCAGAGAAGATCCGCAGCCATATGGTTTCTCCCGGATGAACGAAACCTAAAAGAAGATGGTTCTGTCCGTCAGACATGACCCTGATGTGTTTAATGAAAACAAAACAAACTACACGGTGTGTACTTTTATAGTAAACGATGTGTACTAGCCTTTTCCGTACTCCGCTTTAAGCAACCTCCACATATCCCCTACATGGCTGTGTGTGTGGCCTGGACATGGTCAGCACATGGCCTCACGCGGCAAGGGATTACACTGTGTATACTCATAAAGTACATGATGTATACTCATAAAGTACACAATGTGTACTTAAAAAATTTCCAGAAACTCATTTTTTCTCAAAGACAACAGAAAAAGGAAAAAAATACCTGAAAAGAAGGTCTGGGTTCTTACAAACTTCCCCCTTAAAGAAATTCATCCTCAAATTTCCCTAGCGAGGCGTAGAAGAAGAAACCCCGAATAGCTCTGACCACTATGATCATACATCGGCTTCCCTCTCCCAAGTCTCATCCTGTACTCGCCCGTGCTGCCATAACACCCACACTAGAGGAACAGACCGGCCACAGAGAACCTTCATACTGCAATCGACAATCTGGATAGGATGCTCCTCAAACGATGCATCTACTTTGAGCTCAACCTCCTCAGGTTGAAAGACATGAGATGGGTCTGAAAAAGTAACTTCGGAGCTGAGAAACATGGAAGACGTCGTGTATAGCTCGATACCTCTGAGGTAACTGCAACAGATAGGCAATTGAACCAACTTTATCCAACACCTCAAATGGCCCGACGTACCTCGGTGAAAGTTTACCCTATATCTGAATCCTCTTATGTCCCAAACTCAGTGTGACATGTAGGAAAACCTGATCCCCGACCTCAAACTCCAGAGGTCATCTCCGCTGATCAGCATAAGAATTTTGTCGAGACTATACTGTAGCCATTCTCTTCCGAATCAACTCTATCTACTCTAAGGTCTCCTAAACAAGATGAAGTCCCAGCAAAGATGCCTCTCCTGCCTCCAGCCAGCATAAAGGTGATCAGTACGGCCTACCGTACAAAGTCTCATAAGGTGCCATCTGAATAGTTGCTTGAAAACTATTACTGTAGGAAAACTCCACAAGAGGTATATGTTTCTCCCAAGAACCTCTAAAATACAAAATGCATTCTTGGAGCATATCCTCAAGCACCTGGATCATACACTCAGACTGGACATCAGTCCGGGGATGGTATACTGTACTCAAAAGTACCTGTGTATCCAAATCTTTTTAAAGTCCCTACAAGAACTGAGAAGTAAAACGTGCATCCCTGTTTGAAATAATGGAGTGCGGAACTCCATACAGACGTATAATCTATTGGATGTACAACCTCCCTAGCTCATCAACACTGAAGGTCTCCATGATTGGCAAGAAGTGAGAAACCTTCATGAGTCTGTCAATGACAACCCATACTGCGTTGTTCCCTCGAGGTGACCTCGACAAACCAGTCACGAAGTCCATCGCAACATCATTCCACTTCCACTCGAAATTGGGTAACTGCTGTAAAAGACATGCTGGTCGCTGATGCTCCGCCTTCACCTGCTGACAAGTGGAATACCTCATGACAAAACCAGCAACATCCCTCTTTATACCTAGCCACTAATACTGACAGTGTAGATCGCAGTACATCTTGGTGACGCCAGGATGAACTACCCAAACTGAGGAATGAAAGTCCCGCATCAGCTCCTCACGTATGTCTTCTGGTACCCATACACGTCCCTGGAAATTCAAGATCTCATCCTTCCCAATGGTCCACTTAGGAATAGGGTCCTCTCCTGACACGATTTCCTGTAGGATTAGGCCTTCAGAATCTGATAGCTGCCTCATTCGTACCCGATCAAGAAGAGTAGAGGTAACAACTACAGAAGAAAGAAACATCTACCCCTGACTATTGTGCACCTCCAAATGCATCTCAGAGAACAGAGCCATAAGCTTCCACTCACTGCTGGCCTCATGAACCACCTGTATCTGAGTCCTCCTGCTCATTGCATCATCCACAACATTGCCCTTCCCAGGCGTGTAGGCAAGCTCAAAGTTAAAAGACTAAAGGTACTCAACCCACCTTTACTGTCTCAAATTCAAATCACGAGGTGTGAAGATATAGTTGATACTATTGTGGTTGGTAAACACCACAAAGTGCTCTCCCAGAAGGTAATGTCTCCAATAGCTTAAGGCATGTACAACAGCTGCCAACTCCAGATCGTGTGTCAGGTAATTCCACTCATGTGACCTTAACTGCTGAGACCCGTAAGCAACGACTCCATCTCCCTGCATAAACATAGCTCCCAGTCTGATACCTGAAGCATCACAAAAAATAGTATATCTCTTGACCGACTCTGGAAAGACCAGTATTGGTGCTGAAGTCAACCTCCCTTTTAGATCCTGAAAGGATGAATCACAAAAATTTGACCATAAGAACTTCGCCCCTTTCTTGATCAGACCTGTCAGTGGTGCTTCTAGTTGTGAAAAGTTCTGTGTGAAATATCTGTAGTACCCAACCATCCCTAGGAAACTCCAAACCTCAAAGATGTTCTTCTGCTACTCCCAGGAAACTACTTCTCTCACTTTCTCTAGGTCTACTGATACTCCTACCTCTGAGATAACATGACCCAAGAAGTGAATATGGTCCATCCAAAAGTGGAATTTTGAGATATTATCATATAACTGATGCTCCCTCAGTGTACTCAAAACAATATCAAGATGGGTAGCATGGTCCTGTTGAGTGTGAGAGTACACCAAGATGTCATCCATGGAAACAACCATGAAAGAATCCAAGTATGGACGGAACACTCGGTTCATCAGTGCCATGAAAACTACAGGCGCGTTCGTGAGACCGAACGACATAACCATATACTAGTATAGACCATACCTGCTACAAAAAGCTGTAAGAGGTATATCAGATGGTCTAACATGCAATTGATGATAACCGGAACTCAAATTAATATTTGAGAGCACTCGGGCTTCTTGAAGCTGATCAAAGAGATCATCAATCCTCATCAAGGGATATCTATTCTTGACTCTCAACTGGTTCAACTTACGATAGTCCACACAAAGCTTGACGGTACTGTCTTCCTTCTTCGCAAATAGGATAGGTGAAACCCAGGGTGAATTACTGGGTTGGATGAAACCCTTCGCCTGAAACTCCTCCAACTGCTTCTTGAGCTCCTGCAACTCAGGTGTAGCTATCCTATAAGGAGGAATGGACACCGGTGCCGCTCCTGGCCCAAGCTCAATCAAGAAGTCTACCTCACGCTCTAGAGGAAAACATAAAAAGTCCTCTGGAAAGTCATCTCTAAAATGATCCACCACTGGAGGAAAGTCTAACTGTGAAGTTCCCTGGTCATCCAGATAAAGGCTAGCAATCTGGGCTGTAACTCCTCCCAACTGATGATGTTCTGGACCTGCTCTGCTCTCCTGGACATCCCATTCGCCTCTATAAAGAAAAGATCCACCCTTTGGTGATATGAAGCTCACTCTGAAGTGATAACAGTCGACGAATTCCTGGAAGGGAACTAGCCAGTCCATTCTAAGAATGAAATCATAGCTCATCATCTCTAGTACATAGAGGTCCCATAAGAAGTGACACCCTGCAACCTCAAGAGGGAACTCTCTACACTGATATAAAATAACCGATCTAGTCCCCAACGGTGTTTCTAGAGTCAAAGTATCAGTAGAGGAAAAGATGTAGAGCTCAAGTCTCTGCACAAAAACAACAGAGATAAAACTATGCGTAGCACCAGTATCAAAAAGAGTTGAAGATAAAATTGTGGCTACTAAGATCATACCTAGAACTGTAGAAGGGTTGGGATCCTGCTCCTGATGGGTCTGCTCCACTGCAAAGGTCTGGCCTACACTGTGGACCTGTGACCCTACCTGACCACTCTGAGCTGATCCACTCTGCTGTTGCTGGTAGCCTGGTGACTGACCACCATGGCGTGACCTCCACCTTTGCCTGAACGACCGTAAGAACTCCAGTTTCGAGACTGGTGAGAAACTGGCGATGCATCTCCCAAACGAGGGGTCATAGAATAACCCCTACCATCCACTGTAGGTGAGAAGAACTGACAGAAACACTGAATATGACCCATATTTCGGCAAGATCGGCACTCCATCGGGTCTCTCTGGCACTGAGGCCTAGTATGCCCTCTTCTCCCGCATTGGTTGCATACTACCTAGCTGCCCGAAGATACATTCCACCTACTCTAATCTCCTCGAGCAGACTCCCTGCGGCACTTCCTGCTATCAGTAGGAGGAACACTGACTCTGGATGTCGAACCACCTGGGCTCACTGCTCCAAAATCCCTCAGATTGCACTCAGTGATCAGCGCCTGGTTGACGATAGAGGATATAAAAGTCAACCTGAAGTTGTTCACCTATGATCAGATGTCATGCCTCAGACCATCCTCGAACTTCCACGCAAGGAACAACTCATCGCCTCCAAGAATAGGTATGAAACGCTAAATCTCAGTAAAGCGAGACGAGTACTCCATAACAGAAATAGTACCCTACCCCAGACTCATAAACTCCCGGGCTCGATCATCCCTCATGGTCTCAGGGTAGAATTAATCATAGAATATTCACCGAAACTCATCCTAATTCATAATATGTTGGCGTCCTGACTGTGAGATCACCTCCCACCACCTCTTGGCGGAGTCTCAGATCATATAGGTAGCGAGCTTCGCCCTCTTCTCTGGAGGTATCTCCAGATGCTCAAAAATTGTCAGTGTGGCCTCTAGCCAAGAATCTACAGCTTGAGGTCCTCCTTCCCCTGAAAAGGTGGGAGGATGCTACTATTGGAAAACCCACATCAATTATTCCATTGACGGGGCAAGAGGTGGTGCTCCCTAGAAGGTCTACATCATCCTCAGAAAATCTTTTCTAAACTACACATCGGCGCCTTCAACTGGTATAAATGCTGGTACCAAGGCTGTCACTGCAGGAGGATCTGTAGGGCGTCCCTGATCAGCCATATCCAATGTCTGATCACCATCTGGCAGCTGACATACAACCAGAGGATTTCTCGGTGTCATATTGCTGAAAGGTCAAAAGCACACCTTAGATTAGGATTAACAAAGACTGAACACAAGAGTACAAGAGGGGAACATGAGAAATAAACCTTCATGTTTTAAAAAACATGACTACATGGCGTGTATAAAAAGTACACGATGTGTTCTTTTAAGCCATTCACATGGGCGTGTACTTCTGCCACAACTGGTCATGTAACGCCCCAACCACACGGTGTGTTGTCCCTACACACGGCGTGTACTTGAACTATATTCCCCTACTTGAGTCTCCTTACACGGCTAACCCACACGGTCCTCTTAATCCTAGACTACACGGCGTGTTTATGATGGACATGACGTGTACTAGATAAGGTTTCAATGACCCGTGTTGTTAGTTACATGGATGACTATACAACTCACTCTACACGCCGTGCTCCATGGTAACACAACGTGTACTTGAAGGCTTTCCCCGAACCGTGTTGTTCATGACACGACCGGGTACAAGGTTCACTTCAAACGGCATGCTCCCTGTGCACATGACGTGTATTTGAGGGTTTTCCCCGACCCGTGTTGTTTGTGACATGACCAGGTACTTAGGTTACATGGCATGGCGTCTGCAAATAGGACATGGCCTATAAAGTCAAAGTTTCATCCATCCATGTCATTAGTCACACGGGTAGACACACAGTCACTACTACACGACAAGTACTTACCATACATGACGTGTTCTTGAAGATTTTTTACAACCCTGTGTTTCTTCCCACACAGTCAGTGACATAGTTTAAAAACTACACGGTGTGTATTCATAAAGTACACGCCGTGTATTCTGGGTTTTTCTGGGCAATAGCCTTAGAAACAGCTCTGGAGCCCAGAAAACACGGAAAAAAGCATGAAGGTGCCAAATTCAGATCTGTGAGGGCCCATACTCCATGTGAATCAAAGCTTGGAATCTCTTAAATATCATATTCAAGGGAAACAAGTCAATGATCCACCAAGTTACGATTCATGTGGGACCATAACACCTCAAGAATCGAAATTTGGCATTCATTTCAGTAAATCTCTACCCAAACAATGCCCTATCAAACAGCAGGTATTCCTATCAAGGAAACTATCACAAAAACATGCATATTTTACACATCATTTATCACAACAACATGCAATCACTAATGTATCCTAGATGACATGACAAAAATTCATGACATGTGATTTCTAGCAAGTGCCTATATGGTGCATGAGATGGAATACCCTCATCTCATCAGGTTCCAATAGAAATAGAACCTCAATAATATCAACAGTAACATCACAAATGATGTGAGTCACTCAAGGTGAAATCAAATAAACTTTAAAAATTGCAAAACCTGAAGAAATTACAATAAATGAGGTAGATTGGATTTTCCCTATACACGGGTTAGCTAATCTCAAGCGCATATCATTACCAAGTACCTATTCCATCCTATCCCTGACTATATGCTCCAAATAGTAAGTCCAGAGAAAAGAATTCCTCTAATATCACTTTCTAACGTCCCAGTTCTAGAAGCCACCCAGAGGTGCCCTGTACCCGATTGGTGACATGGCCTCAAGAACATTTCCCCAAATTCCAGAGGCTGCCGACTAGCAGCGAGGGCCTTGGGTGTGATGGTGGGGAAACTATGCCCTCATTGGAAGAGTACACACTAGAAATAAACAATACATATAATAGAGGAAGTAGTAAATATCCAACAATAGTAAACAATGGATGACTAAATAGTAAACAAATGGAGCACACACATATATATGAAATGATTCATGATACATATTTCTAGGAAAGTAGAAAAACAAGTCACAATGCTGAATACAGAACTAAACCAAAATACAAATGAAAAACAGATAACTCCTCAGCATCGCAAGCCATAGCTTGGTCCCATGCTCTCCAGCTCCACAACAAGTCAAGTACCTGAAGTAGAAGGGCCCTTGCCCTTATCTATACCTACAACAATATAACCTATTTGGGCCCAAAAGCATGGCCCAAAAAGGGTGTGAGACTAAATCCCAGTAGGAAACCACCTAAAGATTTGTGCCTAACATTCAGTGAGTATATGGCATGTAAGGTACAATAAGCAGTAAACAGTAAGCAGTAAACAGGATAATACATAGTAGTAAACAATCCGCAGGTCAAACAAGCAACAATAAAGCAAACAGCTAACCACAAACAAGAAACCCTCTGGGAAGTACTCTCAGCCATTACCTCTGGTCCTATCCAAGAAGTACCAACAACCTTCCGGGCAGTACACTCATCCTAACCCCTCTGGTTTGGTCATACAAAATTATAAGACTCTCTGAGGAAGCACACTCCGTCAATTCCCCTTATAGTCTAGGGTAGTCAGGGACTCTCTGAGGAAGATCACGCAGTCAATTCCCCTTATAGCCGCAAGGTCTAGAGACTCTCTGAGGAAGTTCACTCATTCAATTATTCTTATAGCCTTAGGTCTATCACAGACTCTCTGAGGAAGCTCACTCAGTCAATTCCTCCTATATCCTGGAGTGGTTTAAGGAAATTCAAACAAAACAAAGACTCTATGAGGAAGATCACTCGGTCTATCCTCCTGTAGTCTATAAAGCTCAAGACTCTTTGAGGAAGCTCACTCGGTCTATCCTCTTGTAGTCTATAATATCCAAGACTCTCTGGGAATCTCACTCGGTCTATGCCCTATAGTCTATAATTTCCAAGACTCTCTGAGGAAGCTCACCTGGTCTATCTCCTTATAGTCTATAGCACCAAGTTATCATGGCCCCGTTCCAGTTAGTGCATAATAATGCTATAAAGACAAAGTAAACCTACAGAGCTACTTGGCTAACTAGTCTACAACATAACAAGCATGTCAGGGAACAAAACCCCATCCTACGGTCACAAGGCATGGAAAATAGTTATAACAACCAAATAGGCTGAACAAGACCAAAAGGTCGTAAACAGAATAAGGCATGGGCAAAACATCCAAGCATAGCAATTATCCTTATACATAACCAAATTAACTCTAATAAAGAATACAAGAAAGAAAAAAAACAACAGTGGTAAAATAGTAAACACGCAATACCATGTTCAAGGATATTGGTGGAAATTGCACAGAATACTCAAGGGATTTGAACAGAAATGCACAAACAACCTACCTTGATGATAGAAGATCGATATACTTGAACCATGAGGCTTGAATCTTCTTATAATGTAGTAGATATATGAAAATGCATAAAACGTTCAACCCACAATAACTTTCAAAAGAGGAGGAATTTGAAAACGATGCTCTAGAAGAAGGAAGAGCTTACTGCTTTGGTTCCAACGCAATCGTAGATGGTCGATTCAGAGAATAGATGGAGGCTTAGGGGCTCGGAGAAGATCCATGGATGTATGGTTTCTCTTGGATGAACGGATCCTAAGAGAATATGGTTCTGTCCATCAGACGTGACCCTGGTGTGTTTAATGAAAAAAATAAAGTACAAGGCATGTACTTTTGAAGTACACGATGTGTACTAGACTTTTCTGTACTCCACTTTATGTGGTCTCCACATCACCCCTACATGGCCCTGTGTGTGGCTCGGACACAGCCAACACACAGCCTCACACGACAAGGGAGTACACGGTGTGTACTTCTAAAGTACACGACGCGTACTTCAAAAATTTCCAAAAACTCCTCTTTTCTCAAAGACTCCAGAAAAAGAAAAAACATACCTAAAAAGAAGGTTCGGGTTCTTACAATTTATGTCCCTAAAATTATTTCATCTATATATATAACATATATTTAAGAATACTATCATGGTATTTCTGGGAACTCATCATAGTGGGGAACTTCTACGACCTTTCAGTACAAAAAATACTCTTTGGACATTATCACATACTTTGCTGGACAAAATATAAATCCACTAGATCTCACATTATACTTATTATTTTTCTAAGGTAATTATTTAGTTAATGGATCCACCATGTTTTATTTTGTGTAAAATATTCTTACTAAAATTTCAACCTTAGATAAAAATCCCTCAAGAGGTTATACTTCATAAGTATGTTCTTTTTTATGTTAGTGTGACCTTGGATTTTTTTGAAGAGACACCTCTATAGTATTATCACAATATAATGTGATAGGTTATTTACTACTATTAACCTCATCAATATCATATATAATGTTTCATATCCAAATAAAATTCTTTGGTTAAATTAGAAGATACTATATTCGTAAGATCTGCTGTAGAATCGGAGAAACTAGATAATTTAAACTATTATTTCTCACAAATCCTTCATTGAGATTGAAAAAATATATTGACTAAGACTTTAAATCATTTTTATTTGTTTGAAAACTATCATATTCATAACATTGATGACTATCTTCTCATATCCTCCATACACCAAGAATACATCATTAGTTATTCTTAGATACTTAAGGATAAACTTAATAGTAGAGAAATTCTTTTCACCTTGATCAGGTTGATATTATCCTACCATGTACAATACATAGGAAACATAAAGTCTAGTACATAACATGGAATAAATGGTTGATCCTATCACCAAAGAATATGAGATATTATTCATTATCTCATTCTACTATTGTTTTAGAGGACCCAATTTCATGGAAAGGCATATACCATGTGACACTAGAACCAACCCCCTCTTGGATTGTTACATACTAAATCTCTTTAATATTGGGTAAATTTTTTTATGATGACATAGAATAAGAAGAACCTATGATATATCAGGAATAATCTTAATCCCAATAATATTGTATTCTTTATAGAATCCCTTCATGGAGAAGAATTTGTTTAATGAGTCCTTAATAGACTATAGGATTGATATGTAATTTTCAATAAGTAATAAACCATACAAAAATACTAATAGGATACAAAAAATATTTATATTAAACCACTTGTAAACACATAGATCGTATTCATTCTTAATGAAAAAAAATACTTTTATAGCTCCATCGAATCTAATGTTTCATGACCTGGATGCTTACTTAAATCCATAAATGGATCTATAAAAATTAAATATACTTTTGGCATAAACTGTAGTGACAAACCCTTATGGTTGTTTCATATATACATCTTCCTAAAGGTTCCTATTAAGGAAATTAGTTTTGACACCCGTCTTCCAAATTTCAAAATCATGGTAATATTTTATATCAAGTATAATTCTAATGGATTTAAATATGGTAACTATATAAAAGATTTCATCTAAGTCAATAACTTTATGTTGTCTAAAATCTTTAGTCACTAGCCTTCCTTTATAGGTACTTACTTTACCTTCCCTTTCCATTTTTACAATGAATACCCATTTTCACCCAATAGGATTTACAACAATTAAAAGATAAAATAGAACCAAAACATAGTTATAATACGTGTAATCCATTTCAAATTTCATGAATTATTTCTACATTACAAATTCAGATATCTCTACGACCTCTTTGTAGGAGAGAGGTTCATTATTTTTAACCAATAATGATTCACCATCTTCAATGACCAGAAAATAAGGTATCTCTAATGAGGATGTACTCCCTATTAAAAAAGGAGGCTTGTCTAGTGACATTATCATTATCATCTAAGGGGTTGTATAGATAGTATCTCCTTGTTTACTTAGGATATGCTATAAATATACACATTATGCCTTGGGGTTATAGTATTTTTCATAATACATTCTTAACAAACTCTTCACAACACCATATACATGTATGTGAAAAACATGTTTCTCTACCATCCATAAATTAAATGGAATTCTGTTTTATTCTTGAGTTTTTACCCATTTTAATATGTATATTAGAATTTTTAAAGAATATCCCCCAAAAAATAATGGAATATTTGTATAACTCATCACAAACCTTACCATGAATAAGAAGGTATAATTACCCCTTTCACTAAAACCATTCCACTATGGTGCATAAGGTGGAGCGATTTGAGAAATAATCCAAAACTCATGTAGAATGTCTATAAAATCGTAGTTAATATATTCACTACATTAACCAGATATAATCTTTTACATTATTCTTTCCAAATTGATTCTCTATATTTTTTTTTGAATTATTTGAATTTCTAAAAGGATTCTGATTTATAAAGTTGTCATGTAGACATAAACGTATATACTCAAATCACCAGTAAAATTTATGAAGTAATAATACCCACCTCTAGAATATACAAGAAAAAGTTCACACACATAAGTGTGTACTAATCCTAGAATCTCTGTAGTACTTTCACCCTATCCACTGAATGGTGGTTTGATAATTTTATCTTGTAAACAATTATGACATATTTCAAGTGGTTTTAGCTCAAAATAGTCTAAATATCCATCTTGATAGAGATTTTTTATATTCTTATTATTTAGATGACCAAGATAGTGATTCCATAACTGGGTTTTATATGATTCATGTGAACATGATTTGTTATCAATTTTTAATACTTTATTTTCATAATTCAGTACATAAAGACCATTATTTAAATGTGCAATACCATAACATATGATGTATTTATAAAAAAAGAATATGTTATATCTAAACATTAAAAAATAATTTTTATCTATATAGGATACAATAATTATGTTTTTGGTGATAGTTGATACATGTTAGAAATGAAAGGTGGTAGTGTGAAATGGATAGAACAACCAGCCTCACACCACTAGTAGCCCACAAATCCACATATCTTATAGAAATATTTTGAAATATACTTGGTTATTACATTTATATATATATGTGAGCACCATAAGTTTTATCTAATACCCAATGTGTAGATATTGAGAGATTACACTTGATAAAAAATTCACTTTTAGATTCCCCTTGCTTCTTGATGTAGTTCTCTTCTTGTGGACTTGCTTTCCACATGGAAAACATACTTCTTCAATTTCATTTCTCTAGCTCTAGATATTCCTCTTCTTGGAAGGATAATTCTCAAGAGAATTAGACTTATTATGAGTATTGGTCCCCTTTTCCTTATTGTTTCATTTCTTATCCACCATAAGGACCATGAGTTAGTCACACCCCATATCCATTCAAACTTGGTGAATGAGAGTAAGAATTTCCTAAAGACTCTTCTCATTATCTATTATGAACCATACTTTAAACACATTGATATTAATTCAAAATTTAATAATATTCATTAAAAAATATAAAAAATCCATGAAATGGACGTATAGGTATAGTGTCTTTAGAAATTGGGATATATAAAAAATTGGTTCATAAGACATCTACATTGTCTCCCACTTATTCCTTCATAACTAGACCCTTTTTTGACATATATTAATTAATAAAATTCTTCATAACATGGGGAAAATAAACATATAAAAGGGTGAGCTTATATACTTAGTAAGGGTAAAACATTGTAAGGGTAAATAAGGGAGATAACAATCATATAATAATCATAAGACATAAGAACATAACATTTGAAAATCTTATCCTGTATATGAAAGACCGCGATATCATGCCATGGGATAAATTATAAAAGTCAATAAGAATCAATGAACATAATCTCAAAATTCACAACATAAGACATGAAATTTTGTGGCATACACGTAAGCATAAAAAAACATTTCATATTATTCAAATCCCTTTTGAAAGACCATCATAGAGGACAAAGCCCATTACTGAACTAAGTTCACTCCTCGTTACAACTCCGTACTACCGAACTGAGATAATTTCCCATTCCAATGATGTCTATATCATGAGATATAAATATTTACCCAATAAATTAAAGAGAGATATAATTACCACCCTTATCATAATTAAATAATTCTTATATGTTCCATAATAACATAAATCATTCATCATAACCTAAGGAATAAAATGGGATTTATTAAACATCATTCCACCATAACATAATCCATGTAAAACCAATGGATTTCATAAATATCATTCCATAATTAACACAATAAATCCATATGAACAATAAATATATTATACTTGAAACAAAAACCTATTTAATAATTCCATATTAGATGGAAAATAATTTTGACAAAACACTTGAAATTAATTCTTGAGGAAAATATCCTTTCTTCTTCAAAAATATTTTATTTTCTCAAAATGACACTCAATTTTAAAATAAAAGAATTTAATTAAAAATAATATGGAAATATTTTAGGAAGTTTCATGTAAATAATGAATTATAAAATTTTTTTTTATGCTTTATAAGTTAAAAGAAAAAAATTCATCTCATAGTTTTATCAGAAAGTTAAAAAGTTCCTCATACTGAAAACATTAAAATATTTTTTCATACCGTTTAATAAAAATTCACCAATGGGAAAATTGACTTTAAAATTTTTTAGAATAATAGAAATAATATTTTTTAATACATAATTTGAAAACATGGACATGGATGATAAATATACCCCAATAAATACTTATGTATAAACAATCTATGATACTAATGTGATTGTGAAATTATCCCTTAACATAGGCCCAATTTATTTTGTATGTATCCAAACTTAATGTATAATGATTTAAATAATGTCATTGAATTATTTAATAATCATAGTCATTTTTATGATATCATATATGATCATATTATAATCCGTTTGTTAGTAACATTATTACTCATCCATCAGGTGCTAACTTCATTATTTTCTTTCACATGTTTTGTCAAATCAATTCTTGTTTCTCTTATTTGGTTATAGATATATAATTTAAATAATTATATTAGTATAATATATATCATATTTATTCATTCCATTCATTTATATAATCATTATTTAATTAATATCATGAAGAATGAATCACATGGCATCATGTAGATGGTATGCTGTATGTACTCACGAGCGATGATATCATCCCCATAATTGTTGAATGGTATTTAAGTGAATGGTTTATAATATTTCATAATAAATATCATGTTATAATAATAACATATAGTTATTATTTCCAACATTTTACCCATCCAAGTAAGGTGGTGGTGAAAATCAGATTACACCACGGTGTGGATACAGTAAGTCGTACGTATGCACGCGTGGTGATTTAATTTTTCATAGGATAGATAGAAGATGAAATAAGGTTGTTTTATAATAATAATTAAATATAATTATATTAGTGATACTGGAGTTATTAATTTATAATTAAAAAACTCATAAAGAAGAAGTAGAAGAAGAAAGAAGCTTGAAGGAATTGGTAGAGGGGATTACCTCTTCTTCGACATGCTACCTCTAAATATCCTCTTAAGGGAACTAGTGTTAGTCTTTAAAGAAGACCAGAAACACTATAATGAAACTAAGGAAGTTGATAAAGGAAATTTTTAGGGGATTTTGGAGCTTGATGGATAAAAGTGAAGTGGACAGGTGAGAGAGGAGGTTCCCATTTATAATTGAGGTTAGGAGAACTTTTGAAATCTCCAAAAATATTAATTTATAATAAAATAAAACCCAACCCAAAAACCTAAAAAATGTTAAAATTTATAATATGAGATTATATAGGGTTGTAATACTATCAACCAATAAATTTTAGACATGTATTTCGGTCAATTTAAAACTTATCATTTTAATTAACACTTAGTTATTCATTTTAATTTTTAACTAGGGTTATATATTTTTCAATATTAAAAGGGTGAAATATTTACTTATTTGATTTCAATTAGACCATAAATAATACCTTATAACACTTTATAAAATCTAATAATTATTACATATTTTTATATTTTTATTATTTTAAATTAATTTAATAAAACTTTATTTTTGATAAACAACCAATAATGTCAATTTTGAAACTATTAAATTCATATATTTTTAAAAATATCAAGATAATAAGTTAACTTTGAAAAAATTATATTAGTATAATCCTAAGAGGTCAAGTTAATATATAGAATTCATTATACATATTAATTTTCCTAAACTATATTTATTTTAATATTTTTAATAATGTTTATTTCATATTTCCCGTAATAAAATAACTACTACAATAGTTTTTTTATTGTTATTTAATTCACTAATTTTTTTAATAAAAATTAAAAAAAATAATACAATGAATATAAATCTACTATAATTTAGAAGAATACTTTTATTCAAATATATCTTCTGTAAAATCCATCATTAAAAATGTTATACTTTTTAAAACATGAAAGTGGAAAGTTTATCATCACTTTACATAAAATAAAATAAGTGTCATAATCTCTTCTACAAGGCTCTAAATGGTCAATAATAATCCATTGTATAGTTATGGATGATATATACTCGAAAAATAATATCTGGTCAAGTTTTTGAGTCTTTTAATGGTTATTATCATTTTAATAATAATTATTTTATTGATTTCTCATCAATTAAATAATTTTTACATCATTAAAGTATAAGTCTTAAAGGTAGTTATTTATTTCATAAATATTAAAAATAAATTATCATGACAAATTAAAACATTTTATCTTTAAAATTATTACTTATAATCGAATTTATACTCTGTATAACCTTATATTAAAAATTATTTAGTTATTAAAATTTGAGTGATACATATTTAAATTTTCTTTAAATAAAATAAATTAAATGTTCTAATCTCATCCAAGTGGCTTAAAGAAGATAAAATTTCGACACAAGGATTATTTATGTCAAAACACACTCATCCAATGATATTAGGACAAGTGTTAGGGTAATTTCATAAAATTATTTTTATCCTTAATTACCCGATTTACCTTTTTAGCATATTAATAAAAATTACAAAAGTTATTATTCATAATGCCACAAATAGAATTAAGATATTTAAATAATTTCCACTTATTGATTCCAAATATGGAATAAATTTTTCAAAATTCAAATCATATAAGTTGAAGTTATGAATTTAAAATTAATCCTGTTTTCAGAAAGAGAGAACGAGTTTTAAAAGTTAAAACATTACAAAAGATTGAAATGTTTTCACATCTGAATTCAATGTAAAATTAATTCTAATGACATAAATTATATTTAATGATAAAAATATATTATATTTATACTTTAAAACCATTCAATGTTATAATTTAACCATATAATGTTTTTATAAAAAATTTGTTTTTAATTAAAATTTAGTGTATTTTTACTATTTATCAAAACTTGAAAGTTATTAGAAAATATAAAAAGTTCATCCAAAGTAAATTTTTATATCCCAATTCCAAATAAAATGTTTAAGTTATAATATAAAAATTATTAATGTGTCAAATTGTTAATTTAAAATGGGTTCTCCATTAAAATTTGGAAATTACCCTTATAGGTTTTTATACATCAAATAGGGTTTATTCATACCCTATGAAAAAAATATCTATTATATGAATATAAAAAATATTTTATGAAATATACAACAAATATATTTTATTAATTTCATTTACTAATTGTAAATAAATTTACAAAAATAAAAATATATAATTTATTTTTATTTTCATTCACAATATATTTTCATAAGTTAGTTATTTTTATTCATACTAACCTAACAACTAGGTTATAATGGTCATTTTATACTAAGGGAATATCATAGTTTGTTTAAACTCATGATTGCATGAAATGAAAGCTATTGAAGAATAAACATTAATTAAATAAAATATTTCATAAAAAAATCTGGGTGTTATGTTCTAGGCCCCATTAAACTAAATTTCACCCTAAGAATTCATTATTTAGAAACAAACATATGAGGATAATTTTACCTCATCACATCCTAAAGATCCCATGTAGCTTCCTCAAATTGGAGGTTTCTCCATAAAACGTTAACCAAGAGAGTGGTCTTGTTTCAAATAATGTTTTTACTACGATCCAAAATCTCCATCGGCTATTCTTCATAAGAATGATCTTGTTCCAGCAATATGATTTCAGAGTTTAGCACATGTGAAGGATCAGGTATGTACTTTCCCAGGAGAGATACATGGAACACATCATGAACTTTAGAGATATTTTGAGGAAGCGCTAATTAGTAAGGTACCTTCCCAATATGATCAATAATTTTATAAGAACCGAAATACTTAGGGATTAACTTTACCTTCATTTCAAATATTATTACTCACTTACATTGAGATATTCATAAAAAAACCTTGTCACCCACTTCAAACTCTAGGATTTTTCTTTGATTGTCAGCATAACTTTTTTGTCGACTCTAAGATGATCTTATGTGTTGTTTAATAGATCTGAATTTTTTTTCCATTTTATCAACTAGATCATATCTTAATAGATTTCTATCCCAAACTTCATCTAAGAAAGTTAGAGTTATGAACTTCTTTCCATAGAGGGATTTATAAGGAGCCATCTGAATACTGGTATGAAATTTATTATTGTAAGAAAATTATACATAAGGCAGGTGTTGATCGCAACCACCTTTGAAATTCATAAAGTAAGCTCTCAAAATGTATTCTAGAGTTTGAATTATCCTCTCAGACTGACTATCTATTTTAGGATGATAAGTAGTGCTGAAGCTTAACTCTATATCTAGTGACTGATCAATACTTCACTAGAACTTTGAGGTAAATCTCAGATCCTGATTAGATATAATGGAAATTGGTACTCTATACAATCTTACCACTTCCTTTACATATATCCTGGAAAGCTGATCAATAGAGAAATCCTCTTTTATAGAAATGAAGTGTGCTGACTTTGTAAGGTGAAAAACTATAACCTATATATAATTATGAAATTTAGATGTTTTGGGAAGTCTTATGACAAAGTCTATAGTGATGTTTCAACACTTCTATTTTGGTATGAGTAATGGTTAGAACATCCCCTTATACTTCTATCGCCAAGTCTATTTTTTTTATTTTCTAATAATCTATTTCTAAGAGATAAATGGGAACCATACAATAGATCCATTTATGAAAACAAAACTTCAAGAATAGGAAGATGCAAAAACCAACCAAACATTTCAAATTCAAATTTTAAATTGCGGAGTAAAATATCTATCATCGAGCTCAACACCCACTGTCAACTCCATGGGTTCTGTGAAACCTCAGGTCAACCAACCTGTCACCTCATCAACAGCCTCACATCATCATCGCCTCGAACATAACCTCATCAGGAAGAACAGTCAAAAGGAACCAGAAAAACCGTTGTCAATGAACCTTGAAGCAAGTCATATCCAACAACAACCACACAAAATCATCAAAAGGGACAAGAACCCAGCCAAATAAATAACTGAACACCATGAACAACAAATTCCAAAACTATGGAACACAATCATCGTCACCACAAATCAATCCATTAATGCCACTGAAAACCCACTCTACGAATGAAGATCCACCAAGAACTGGGAATAATGATTCCTTTGAAACATCGCCATCCTTATTGTCACATCTTCATCGCCACAAAGATGAAAAAAATAGAAAGTAAACAAAGGCGAGTCTCCTAGAAAAACCTCTGATGCTTGATCAACACCTCCCAAGACACCCTGAGAGCCTTCACACCAGACCAAGATTAAGCCCAGAAGCCAAGTATCAAGTGACAAGAGTAGGGAGGAAGTGAGGAGAGACCTTAACTAGGATCCTCGACTGAAAGAAATTTTATGGAACAACCATCAAAGAACAAGTAAGGGGGAACCAGGGATGAAACCCTAAGAACAAGGAATGAGGAAGCAAGAACCAGGGATTAAAACCTAAAACAAACCAGCAAGAAATTAATGAGGAATGAGAGAAAACAAGGGAAGAAACCACTAAATGGGAGGATGAACTAGAGGGAAGAAGAAAAAGGAATCGGAAAACCTGATCCAGGAAGAAGAGAACCCTAGAAGGGAGGGGCCGCCAGGAAGAAAGGGAAAGCAAAAAGAAGAAAGAGAACCTAGAATAAAGAATGCGGAAGAAGCGGGATAAAGGGCCATCGCCACCGGGAGACACTTCAAAACCCTAAAAGAAGGGTGAAAGCGGAGGATGAGAGCGGGATCCAAGCGAATGGGGAGCCATCTTCCCCCCCCCCCTCATAATTCTATCTCTCAGCCTTAAATTGACAACAAAACAAGCATTTAGATACATATTTGGAAACATCTCTTTTCATTCCATCCCACCTAAAATACTCTTTTAGGTCCCTGTACATATTTGTGAATTCAGGGTGAATAAGGAATAAAGGACTATGAGCCTCATCCAATATCTACTTCTTTAATTATGTAATGGGAGGAATAAAAACTTAGTTCCTAAACATTATAATTCCATCACAATTAAGGTTTCATTCAAGAACATTTCTCACCTTATTTTATAGATCTACACATTCCTTCTGCACCTCTTTAATCTTCACTTATATATATGGTTGAACATTCATTTGATAAATATAAGATTTATCACCTTCGTTTTAAATTTCAAGATCTATACTTTATAAATCAATAAATATTGGATCTTTTATGATCCTCATCATGGATAGGCTAGCATGGTCCTTTTGAATCAAAGAATCTACCACCTTTTTTGCTTTCCTAGGGTGATAATGTATTGAGAAGTTTTAATTTTTAATCAACTCTAACCATCTTCTTTGATGAATATTCAGATCCTTTTGTGTGAAAATATACTTTAAAATTTTATGATCAGTATAAATATCACACCTTTCACTGTAAAGTTAATGTATCCATATCTTTAGTGAAAATATTACCCTAGCTAACCCCAAATCATGAGTTTGGTAATTTCTCTTATGGATTTTTAATTTTCACGAGGCATAAGCTATCACCATATCATTTTTCATGATAACACAACCCAAACCCTTCTTGGTTGCATAATTTTAGATTACAAAACTTTATACACTACAAGGAAGTGTGAGAACAAGTGCACTATCTAGCCTTCCTTTTAGCTCTTTGAAATTATCATCACATTCCTCCATCCAAATGAGCTTAACTCCCTTCCATGTCAACTTAGTGACTTTATTTTATAATCATGAAAAATATTTCACAAAACGTCTATAATATCTATCCAAACCAAGAAAACTTTGGATCTCAGTTATCATTGTTGGTCTTGGACAACTTTCAATAACTTCTATTTTTGTAGGATCCATAGATATCCTCTATCTTGAGATTATGTGACCTAAAAATGAAACTTTATGAATCCAAAATTCACAATTTGTATTTTTTCATAAGGATACTCCTTTCTCAATGTCTTTAGTACAATTATCAAGTGATATTTATGTTATTAACTTCTCTTCTAATAGACTAGAATATTGTCTATAAAGACTACCAAAAACTGATCAAGATAGTCTCGAAAGACTCTATTCATTAGATACATGAAGATAGTGGGGTAATTAGTAAGACCAGATGGAATATTTATAAATTTATAGTGTCCATAACTTTTAAAGAATGTTTTCTTTGGTATATAATTCTTCATGAACCTTAATTTATGATATCCTAAATGAAGATCAATCTTGGAAAAGTATTGAGCTCTGTATAGTTGGTCAAATAAGTCATCAATGCAAGGAAGATGATATTTTTTCTTGATAGTGATCTTGTTAAGTTCTTTATAATCAATGTAGTGTCTCATTGATCCATCATTATTATTAACAAATAGAATAGGTTCTTCTCAAGGTGATGCACTAGGGAATATGAATCCCTTGTCATGATACTCTTTGAGTTTCTTCTTCAATTCCTACAACTAAATTGGATCCATTCTATAAGGTGTCTTTGAAATAGGAATAACACTCGATATGAGTTCTATCGAAAACTCAAATTCACAATTTTGTGGAAGACCCAATAATTAATTTGGAAGGGCATCATAAAACTCTTGTATAATGGGTTTATTCTTAACTGTGAGTTTCTCTCAAACATTTTGAGATAGATAACCTTTATTTATAAGGGACAAAACCCATAATAAGGAATAAATTTCTACTAGAAGGTTATATTCATCCTTATATCGATAGATGATCATATATTGATCTAGAATATGAAACATGACTTACCTTGGAAATTGATATGATATCCATATAGAGAAATCCAATCCATTACAAGAATCACATCAAATTCCACTATAGGAAGGATCACAAGACTTTTAGGAAGAAATTTCACAAAAATATCAATCAGAGAAGAATTATAAAATTTTATTGCAATTATTGTGACATTAGGAGATGTCACAATGAAAGAAAAATCTAATTTTTGAGGTAATTCATAGATACCCTTAAAAAATTATTCAGAAATAAAAGAGTCAGTGGATCTACAATCCAATAAAACATGTTCTACTTTAGAGTGTATGGTAAGTGTGTCTTTCAACACTTCATTACCATACTCCACATCACCTATAGTGATCACATGTGACTGGACTTTTTAATTGTCATTAATAGTTTTTTGTTGTCGACAATCATTAATAACCTTTGGATTAGGGAATTGATTGGAAAAATGCCCCATTTACTTTAACTTGTAACATTGAAGTATAGAAGGTTCACTATGTGTAGCATTTTCTCTATTCGCATCGTTATATATATTTTCCCCATCACTTCGACATTCAACTACCCGATGACATTCTTTTACACAGTTAAATTTTTTTTAGACCCTTTAGAACAATTTCTACCATGTTTCTTCCCACACTTTGATCATAATGAAAAAAAATATTCTTTTCAGTGTGGTCTTTATATTTTCCCTTGAATTCTATTTTTCTCTTCTTATAAAAACGAAAGGACTGATGAGTTACTCCAATCTTTATCTCAACCTTGAGGGCACATCAAATTATTTCCTCATAGCTATTGAAGTCCCTTATGGATAATGCCCTTCATAGACTTGGTTTTAAGACACTAAAGAATCGATCAATTTTACTCTCAGGTTGAATAATAATTCCCAAATAATACCTTGAAAGTATTGTAAAATTTTCTTTGTAAGTACCAACAGATTCATTATCCTTTTTCTTAAGCTCAAGGAACTCATACTCTATCCTTGTTCGAATAATACAAGGGAAGTAATTATTGAAATTTTTTTTCTTGAACTCATCTCATTCCATGGATTCAATTTCACCTATTTTCCTAATATTATTGATAAGGTTCCACCATTTATCAACTTCATCTTCTAAAAAATAGACTACTAATATGACTTTATCTTACTCTGATCATTAAAGAACTGAAAATAAATTTTTAGTTGTACTGATCTATTGTCCATCCACTAATAGATCAGAATACCCACTGAAATAAGGTGGACACTGCCTCATAAAAGAATCAAAAGAATATTGTTCCCTATTTTTCTCATTTGAAAGTCCTTCATGATTTATAGCTTGAATTTTTTTTGTGAGAATAGATACAAGATTAAACATTCCAGCTCTTATAACATTTGTTTTCTCAAGGGGAAAATCATTTAATTTCCCACTACATTAAACACTAACTCAATTCCTTTGGGTTCCATCCATTGACTAAAACCAAGAATCATAGTGTGAGAAACACTAATCATAAGGAGAAAACCACATAATCAAGAATAAAATTTCAATTTAGGACACTTTAGGTTTTATCCAAGGCTATTCATGGTCATTTATAAAAAAATCATATTGTAAAATATACTTTGATATATCCTTTAGGTTCTTACTAAGGTTTTCTCATCACCATTTCCAAAGGTTAACTATACCTTTCCTATGATACCAACTATAACGACCCATACATTACATACATAGATATTAATTAAAAATTGAAGAATATTCATTATAAAATATAAAAAAACCATGATAAAACCATATATGTATAGTGTCTTTAGAAACTGAGAAACATAAACATCTAGTTCGTAAGACATCTACATTGTCTCCCACTTATTCCTTTATAACTATACCCTATTTGACTTATCTTACTTAATAACATTCTTTATGACCAGGGGGAAAGAAACATATTAAAGGGTGAGATCATATTCTCAATAAGGGTAATAAAAAATAAGGGTAAACAAGGTAGATATCAATAATATAATAATCATAAGACATAAGAACATAACATTGGAAAATATTATCCTGTACATGAAAGATCCTGATATCATGTCATGAGATAAATCATAAACGTTCATAAGAATTAATGTAAGTAATACCAAAAGTCATAACATAGTACACGGAATTTTTTGGCACACACATAAGTATAGAAAATTATTTTATATTAGTCAAATCTCATTTCCAAGACCATCATAACAAGAAAATTCCATTACTGAACCGAGTTTACTCCTCGTTCCCGCCCATACTATTGAACAGAGATCATTTCTTATTCCATACATTTCTATCTCATGAGATATAAATCTTTACCCAATGAATTGGAGGGAGATATAGGTTTGACCCATCTCATAATGAAATCATTATTACATGTTCCACAATAAAATAAATCATTCATCATAACCTAAGGAATAAAATGGGTTCCATTAAACATCATTCCACCATAACATAATCCATATAAAACAAATGGATTTTATAAAAAACATACCATCATAAACATAATAAAAACATAGGAACAATAAATATATTATACTTGAAACATAACCCTATTAAATAATTCCATCTAATATAGAAAATAATTTTGATATAACAATTGAAATTAATTCCTGAGGAAAATATCCTTTCTTATTCCAAAGTTTTTTATTTTCTCAAAATACCATGCAATTTTAAAATAAATGAATTTAATTGAAAATAAAATTGAAATATTTTGAAGTAAACTTCATGAAAATAAGGCATTATTAAAATTTAAAAATTCATTCATGCTGTATAAGTTAAAAGAAAACATTTTTCTTGTACTTTTTTTAGAAAGTCCAAAAGTTCCTCATACTATAAATAAAAAAATATTCCTTTGATACCATTTAATAAAAATTAACCAATATGTAAAATTGATTTTTTTAAATAATAGAAAGAATATTTGGGAATAAAAAATTAGGAAATATGGACATGGCTGATAAATATACCCTAATAAATACTTATATATAAACAATCTCAGATGATAATGAGATTGCGAAATTATCCCTTACCTTAGGTCTGATTTCCTTTGTATGTATAAAAAACTTCTATATAATGATTTAAATAATTTAATTGACTTATTTATGAATAATATTAATTTTTATGATATCATATATGATCATATTATTATCCATTTTTAGTAACATTATTACTCGTCCATCGGGTTTTAACTTCTTTATTTTCTTACGCATGTTTTGTCAGATCAGTTCTTGCTCCTCTTCTTAGGTTATAGTTATATCATTTAAAAAGTTATATTAGTATTATATATATAATATTTATTCATTAAATTCATTTATATGATCATTATTTAATGAATATCATGTAGAACTAATCACATCGCATCATGGAGATGGTAGGCCATACATACGCACGAGCGACATTATCATCCCCATACTTGTTGAATGGTATTTAAGTGGATAGTGTATAATATTTTAAAATCAATATAATATTAAAATAATCATATATAGTTATTATTTATATCATTATACCCATCCATGTATTATGGTGGTGAAAAATAGATTACACCATGGTTTAGAGATGGTAAACCGTACATACACACATGTGGTGATTTTATTTTTCGTAGGATGGATAAAATATGGAATATGGTTATTTCATAATCATAATAAAATATTAGTATATAAGAGATAATATATTTATTACTTTATAATGAAAAATCTCATTAAGAGGAAGTATAAGAACAAGTAATCTTGAAAGAATTGGTTGAGGAGATTACATCTTCTTCGATGTTCTCCCTCTAAATATCCTCTTAAGGGCAATAGAGTTGGTATTTGAAGAAGATCAAAACCTCTATAATGTAACTAAAAAAGTTTAGAATGGAAATTTTTTAGATATTGTAGATATTTAAGGCTCAAAGTGAAGTGGAGAGGTGAGATAGGAGATGCCCTTTTATAATTAAGGTGAGGGGCACTTTTGGGATCTGCAAAAATATTAATTTATAATAAAGTAAAAACCCATCCAAAAGCCTCATAAATGTCCAAATTTCTAAGATGAGATGAGATAGAGTTTTAGTCTCATCAACATATAAATTTTAGACATGTATTTATATCATTTTAAACCTTATAATTTTAATTAACACTTAGTTATTCCTTTTAATTTTTAACTAGGGAAACAACTATTTCAATATTAAAAGGGTAAAATATTTACTTATTTGATGCAAATAGATAATAAATAAATAACTTTGAAAATTTTCAATCATATAATAATTATTATATTTTTTTTAATTTTTTTTTATGATTTTTAAATAATTTAATAAAACATTTATTTTAATAAACAGCCAATAGTGTTAATTTTGACACTATTCAATTAATTGATTTAAAAAAATATTAAGATAACAAGTTAAATTCAAACCAATTATTGTATTATATTCCTAAGAGGTCAAAGTAATCTAGAAAATTCAGTGGAAATATTAATTATCCAAAATTATATATTTTTTAATATTTTTAATAATATTTATTTGATATTTCATTTAATAAAATAACTACTATAATAGTTTTGGGTAATTATTTAATACACTTATTTGTTAAATAAAAATTAAAAATAAAATAATATGATAAATATAAATATATTATATTTAATAGGAATACTTTTAGTAGGATATATCTTCTATAGAATCCATCATAAAAAATGTTATACTTTTTAATACATAAAAGTGACAAGTTTATCATCACTTAACATAAAATAATATAAGTGTCATAATGTCTTCTATTAGTCTCTAAAAGGTAAATAACTCGTCCCTTGGATGGTTATGGATGATATATAATCAACAAATAATACATTTTCAAGTGTTTTAGTATTTTAATAGTTATTATCACTTTAATAATAATTATTTTATTTATTTCCTATCAATTAAATAATTTCTGTATCATTAAAGTATATGTCTTTAAGGTAAATATTTATTTCCTGAAAATTAAAAATAAATTATCATGATAAAGAAAAAAAATTATATTTTAAATGAGTATTTATAATCAATTTTATCTTCTATATAACCTTATATTAAAAATAATTTAGTTATTAAAATTTGCGTGAGACATATTTATCTTTTTTTAAAATAAAAAAATTAAATGTTCTAATCTTATCCAAGTGGCTTCCAAAGAACACCATTTCAACTTGAGGATAATTTTGGCAAGAAAAATTCATCCAATGATATTATAACAAGTTTTAGGGTAATTTAATAATATTTTTTATCCTCAATTACTTTATTTACCCTTTTACCACATTAATAAAAATTACCGAAGTTACTATTCATAATGCCAAAAATAAAAGTAAGATATTTACTTAATTTTGAATTAAAGATTCCAAATATGGAATCCATTTTTTAAAATTCAAAGCACATACGTTTCAGTTATTAATTTATAATTAATCCTCTTGTCAGAAATAGAGAAAGAGTTTTAAACGTAAAACATTTCAAAAATTGAAATGTTTTTACATCTGAATTCAATGAAAAATTAATTATAATGACATAAATTATATTTAATGATAAAAATATATTTTATTTATAATTTAAAACCATTAAATATTATAATTTAACAATATAAATTATTTTGATGATTTTTTTCAATTAAAATTTAGTGTATTTTTACTATTTATCAAAACTTAAAAATTATCAGAAAATATCAAAAATTCATACCAAGTATATTTTTATATACCAATTCCAAATAAAATCTTTATGTTTTAATATAAAAATTATTAATGTGTCAAAATATTAATTTAAAAGGGGTTCTCCATTAAAATGTAGAAAATTACCCTTATAGGATTTTATACATCAAATAGGGTTTATTTATACCCTATGAAAAAATATCAATTGGATAAATATAAAAATTATTTAATTAAATATATAAAAAATATTTTTTCCTTAGTTTAATTTATTAATTATAAATCACTTTTAGAAAATTCAAAAATACAACCAATTTATATTTTTCATTCAAAATACATTTTCATAAGTTAGTTATATTTATTCTCACTAACCTAAAAACTAGGTTATAATGGTCATTTTATATTAATGGAATATCTTGGTTTATTTAAACTCATCATTTCATAAAATGCAAGCCATTAAGAATCAAAATTATTTAAAAAAACTATTTCATAAAACATTAGGGCGTTATATTTTTTCTCTTATTATGATTAAAAATAAAATTTGAGAAGGAATTGGGTAGTGAGGAAACGATGTGTTCTATGCAAAAATAATCTAGGAATTTAATTCCCAAGACATATAAGAATTATATATAGCCAATAATCTTGTGTACATGATTCCCAACTGGAACTGACTCTCTAAGAATGTATATAAAAAGTTCATTAAAGATCTCATTCCTCTCTTGTCTTTCCTTTTATCGATAGAGATCATGAAGGTGATACATCATGCCATACGTATCCATATAGTTATGTTTCTTTATAATGTAATTGGTCTTGTATGATTTCATGAAACATTGGACATTGTGGAATCATTCAAATGTTTATTATAGAGAGTCAAATATTCCTCACTAGAAGTTTGGGAAGGATCGTTAAGAATAGGTTATTCTAGAACATATAATTTCCTTTCATAGAATTGGAATTCATAAATTAATTTTAGATACTTGGAAATTAGTTCTAGTGAGAAATTTATCCTTATAAATTATATATCATAATAATATGTTTTAATTTATATTTATTGTTTCCTAAAAAAATAAGAGGATCAACATTTCATTACTTTATCTGATAAAAGTAGATAAAAATTATTATATTTATTAATATTGTACTATTTTAACAAAGACTAATATCCCTCACAATTATCATTGAAATATACGATTTATTGTAAATTCTAGTGGCAATGACCCATTTTACCCTTCTCATAACTTAGAAGTGGGCCTAAAAAGTTATTTGAAGGATTTTAGGTAGCCATTAAAATGAAAACTACATTAACTCACAATTCCTTGATATGTTGAGTGGAATACCCAATACTAAAATCCCTAAATTTTATTTCATTAAGAATTACCTCTTATTAACACAAATTTATGCATGAGAATTCAACCCTTGATGTGCACTAAGTTAAATCGACTGAAAACTTCTAGTTAAAACTCCATGATAATTGAAATCACCCCGACTTGGGCCATTCAATCACTTTGAACCATGGTTCAATTTTAACTTAAGTAGTTAAAGGATAAATCAACTTAATATATATAATTTATGATTTTTTTATATTTATGTGAAAATTACCCATTTTATTTTATTATATACTTGTTAATATTAAGTGGATTTACTTAAGTGATTAACCATGTATTTGATAAATTTTATGTATAATCTAATTTATTTTAGTTCTATATTTTATGCTTGTAAATTCCTTAATTCATGTGATCATGAAAAATATCCATTATGAAATTAACCACGAAACTTGATAGATATAAAACAATAAAGTGTTATGATCATGATATTTTACTATTGTTCAGTTTATATAGGAGATGATAAACTTACCATAGACCTTGTAAAAAACACTTTAAACCATTAATTGGTTTTTATGTAGCTTTTCACCTGTCCACCCATGTAACTTCTAGATTTGTTTCACCTCAACTCAAAACTTAAAACTCCTCTACTCACTTGTGAGATCCATCCATTATATAATATTTTACTCACACATAGTTAAGGGGAACCAAATGATTGGTTAATGGGTTTACATAAAAGGAAATCATGGTCACATAGGCCCTTACAAAATTAAAGGAGGTATATTGCACATTCCATTAATTTGATTTAATAATAAATTAAAAGGAAACAATCACATACAAAGCTTTAGTATATGCTCATGATCATCCACATAAATGCAATGAATTATGCATTTAATAAAAAGAATTAAATTCCAATCATTCTTATTTAAGATAAATACACTTGAATAAATTAATTAACTTATTTAATTAATCAATTATTTTATCTTAGTTATTATCAGAGAATTGTTTATATCACTATCCATCATAATTTTAGATAATTTTATTTAATTTATTTAAAATTATCTATGCACAAAATATGTAGCATGGAGGTAACAAAGTGGGTACCTATCTAAACTACCCAACATGTATTATATTAATATATTGTTTAATCATTTGGAATATGGTATACATGATGTGTCACATAATTTCATAGAATGTAAATAGTCAAATAAGTGATAGAAAAAACACATGTTATTCACATATCATGTTATGTTTCAATCCGCGTAGAGTAATAACTGTATTACAAATCATGCATGATATGTAGTTTCTGACATTATGTGGAAATTAATTAATTATTTAATATATATATAAAACCCCTCAAATGTAATTTACATATTCAAATAAATGACACACTAAAAACATGCTAATAATGTTTATATAGTATAATAAATTATTTTTTAATTCTATGTAATTTGGTAATATACACGTACTGCACTATACAGCTACATATTGTGTATAATTATCACTATATATCCATGGAATATTCCTTGGTACATGATGTTTAATCATTACATGAAAAATAATGGAGTATAAAACATGTACATGATCTTCATGTTGTGTTGTCTCTGAGTTACATGGTCACTAGTCCTTTAGGCAGTGTAAGAAAATACACAGAAAATATTTAACTAATGGACTACACATTGTGTATAGATGTTACATGCCATGTAGTCTAGATAACCATGTGACAGGCTAACCTAGTTTATGTGTGGGGTATTTAAATATGCATTGCATGAAATAAATTCACATGGAGTGAATTAATTCAGAATTAATCCATGAATTACCTTTCTTTATTGAACAAGGGTACATGATCTACACCAATTTTCTATAGGCATGTACTCTTGTGTTATTAGTCCAGAATCCTTGACACGTCTAGATGAGTTATTCAAATTTAATTTTTATACAATTAATCAATTTTGTTTATATTTTTGAGAAAAAAATAAGAAAAAAAAATATCTCAGTATTTATATTAAAGAATGATAAAACCGTAATTGAGAACTAATGATAAATGTGTGAATAAATCAATGGTATATAAATAATTATAAATAATTATGTGACCCATCTATTACCACTTGATGGTTTTATGCGCCATGGACGCATCAGGTGGGGTATGACCAACTCATATTTTTTATCATAATATATGATTAATACGAGATATAAATTGATGATAAACACTATTACCAATAAAATTGAATCAAATATTAATTGATGTGTGAACAAAAAAACAAAAACACATGATCATCACATAATGATTTATAATTAATTTAAGAAATTTAAGAATTACCTTACGACGAATTATTTCTTCATTGATGAATTTGATAAAATATATACATCTCATCATCACTTAATTATAGGAATCAAGTGTAGATTCCCATTGGTGGTGATCCACACATGCTCCACGAACTTTTGAACATTGCTATAGGAATATTTGAATACTAGCATGATATATCCTACCACTTACATCATTCATCTTTTATCACATTGATAT
Organism: Viscum album; assembly: GCA_963277665.1. Taxonomy (NCBI): domain Eukaryota; kingdom Viridiplantae; phylum Streptophyta; class Magnoliopsida; order Santalales; family Viscaceae; genus Viscum; species Viscum album. Next base: position 1,645,248,682 of record OY728128.1, read on the forward strand.
TAAATTCAATAATGACTCTCTTGGATATATATAGAATCAAGAGTGGCGGTGGAAGAGGATTTCCCTACATTTAAAGGTAATTCTTGGAGAGGGATCTCTATATTACATTGAGAGAATTTATCTAGATGTTATTGTGCACAATAAAGCAAATGGAAACCACCCATAAGAAATAATATAATTGGGTGTATATACTACTAGTCATAGAAAATAATAATTTCATACGTGACATTATATTTTCCTCAATATATATGGAACCCCATGTCTATAATAATTATGAAAATTATATTATTATTTATAGATATGCGCAAAACTATTGAATTGATTAAATATTATTTCTCATGGGGCCATTAAATATTGTTCTCCATTCCTCCACAAAATTTACCTGGCCTTGAATAATGACTATTTACTCAATAAATAAATATCACTGCATTATTTATAAAGAAATAAATAAATAAAAATTATATTCACTTCAAAGAAAATTAATATTCATTAAATATTCTGGTTACAAAATATTCGATTGAATAATTAGTGATGGAATACATGTTATCAAGAAAACCTGAATAATTATTAAACCATGTGTGGGAATAATATTTATTTAATATTATAAATAAAAATAATAATATTATTTAAATGCGGTTCAGGATACAATTAATGTGTAAACCTCTAGGCCTCTTTCTCATTGGAATTAGTTAATATAGCCCAAATTCCAAGGTTATCGTCTTAAAACATTCCAAGAACCCATATAAAGATAAGTTAACATCATAATGACATAAAACCTCAAATGGATGCTTACTTTATACCCAATGTATCCCACTTCACTGCAAACACATGTCATCATAGTTTTTATCAATATATCAAAGCATGTGACTAATAATATCTATTAATACTAATATTAGAGTATATGTATCAATACACACATCCACATATAGGAACATCTAATAACACATATAAATATGGATTTCCTACAGCCGGATCTTGTTCTCACAATCTCCTACACTTGAAATTACCAAGGGAGTACACTATGAGAAGGTTCCTCAATGTTCTATGAGTCTCTACCCATATTAGTATATATCTTTTATGTCCCTAAAATTATTACATCTCATTATAGAATATATATTTAAGAATACTATCGTTTAACTTATGGGTTCTCATTATAGTATGGAACTACTATAAAATTATTGGAAAGAAGCTACTCTTATGACTTTATAACATATTATGATACAAAAAAACAATACTCATGTGGTAATAAGTATATTAATATTTAAAACTATGAATACATGTAATCATAAAGAACATTGAAGTTGGTGCTAGGGTACCAACTCTAACAGAATCCCACTTTCACTAAATCCAACTACTATCAACCTTTAGTCTTTTAAATATCACAGTACACTCATACTTCTATTGAGATAATGATTTATTCAAGGTGTTAACTATGTTTTATTATTTCAAAACTTGATTACTATAACTTCACCCATCTGAGAAAAATCCCTCAATATTTGGTACTTATTAAGTACTTTATTTGTCACCTGGTGTGACCTTGGATCTTTTTCAAGATCCACCATTCCAGTATTATCACAATATAATTTGGTAGAGTCTTTACTTCTAGGTACCACATAAATCTATTGGATAATTTTTTTATATCCAAGAAAATTATTTGGTTCCATCATAAATTACTATGTACTTAAATTTACTTATAGAATCAGTAACAACTAGATTATTTGAACTATTTCAACTAACATCTCCTCTATTGAGCCTAAAAAATATCATTAATATAAATTCAGATCATTTAGATCTATTTCCAAACTAGAATCTACATAACCCCTAATGACTATTTCCTTACCTCTTCCATACACTAGGAACATATCCTTAGTTTCTTTCAGATACTTAAGGATAGACTTATCAGTAGACCAATGCTTTTCACCTAGATCGGTTTGATATCTTCTTACCATGATACATTCATAGGAAACATCAAGTATAGTATATAACATGGGATGAATTAATGACACTATCACCAAACCTTATTGGATCTTACTCATTCTCTCTATATCGTGTTGTGTCTTAAGACACATTTTCTTGGAAATATGTATACCATGTGACATAGGAACCAATCCCCAATTGGAATGTTCCATACTAAATCTCTTTAGTATTTTTTCAATGTATGTTACATGACATAGTCCAAGTTTCTTGTACAATCTATCACAAATGATCTTAATCACTAGAATTTAGGCTTCTTTATTTATGTCCTTCATGGAGAAACATTTGTTTAACCAATATTTAACATAGTGTAATAATTTTATATCATTTCTAATAAGTAATATGAAATCAATATATATTACTAGGATTAAAACTTCATTCCCACTAAATTTATTTTAAAAAAATGGCTCACATTCATTCTTAATGAAATCAAATTCTTTTATAGCTTCATCAAATCAAATTTTCCATAACCTAGATACTTGATTCAGTCTATAAATGGATCTTTGTAACTTTTATATACTTTTAAAATAACATAGAGTCACAAAACCTTATGGTTGTATTATATTGATAACTTCTTGAAAGTTCCCATTAAGGAAATATGTTTTTATTTACATCTTCCAAATTTCATAGTCATGGCAAGACACTATAGAAAGAAGAATTCTTATGGATTTAAAAATGTAAACAGGTGATTTTTTTTCATTGTAGTCAATACCTTGACATTGTTTAAACCCTTTTTCCACAATAATTTCTTTATAGGTACTTACCTTATCTTCCATGTCTAGTTTTCTCTTGAATACCCATTTTCACCTAATAGGCATTACAATAGAAAAAAGATTGACCAAAACTAAAACTTAGTTCTGATACATAGAATCCATTTCATAATTATTTTCTTCTTTCCATCTTTCAATATTTGAGATATCAACTACCTCTTTATAAGAGATAGGTTAATTATTGTCGACCAATAATGAGTCACCATATTTGGTGAGTAGAAAACCACATCTATCCAATTTTCTTACCTCTATGGTTCTTCTAAATAGTACATTGGTTTCAGGAAAAACTTCTTCTACGAGGACCCATGGAATTTGTTCTTGTAAAAAATCTTGTGTATCTTGAGCATCAACTTCTTCTACATACATATTCATCCCACTATCCTTCTTTAGGATGCACTTCCTTTAAAGAATGTTGACTTTCCTAGAGATAGAAACTTTCTTGTATGAGGGGTTTCATAGATAACATCCCATTATATTCTTAGGATACGCTATAAAGATACAATTTATTCCTCGGGCTGGTAGTTTCTTACTAAATATGGCCTTAACAAAAGCCTCACAACTACATACATGTGTATATGAAAAAAATGGTTTCTTCAAGCTCCCAAACTTAAAGGAAATTATATTTTCTACTTTAGTTGGCACCTGGTTTAATGTGTATTCCATAGTTTGTAATGCATATCCCCAAAAGGATAATGAAACATCTACATGACTCATCATTGACCTTACTATGTCTCGAAAGGTATGGTTTCTCAATTTAATTACACCATTCCACTATGGTGTGTAAGGAAGAGTGAGTTGTGAAAGAGTCCCAAACTCCAATAAAAATTTGATAAACTATTGGTTAATATATTCACCTTTTAAATCAGATCAAAGATTATTTATCTTATTTACAAGTTTATTCTCTACTTATTTATTTAATTATTTGAATTTATCAAAGGACTCAGACTTATACCTCATAAATTATATATATCCATATCTACTCAAGTCATCAGTATAAGTTATAAATTAAGAATAACCACCTCTAGTTTCTATTGGAAATAGTTCAAACATAATAGTTTGTACCAATCCTAGAATCTTTATGGCTCTTTTATCATTTCCAAAAAATAATGGTTTGATCATTTTTCCTTATAATTAAGAATGAAATATTTCAAGTGGTTTTAGACTTAAAGATTCTAAATAACCATATTGATATATCTTTATCAGATGATTCTCATTTACCAGACTAAGACGGTGATTCCACAACTGGATGTAATATGATTTATACAAACATGATTCATTGTAAATTAATAATACTTTATTTTAATAAATTTATACATAAATTCCCTTATTTAATTATACCTTACCATAACATATGATTTATTTATAAAATAAATAAATTTTATTTAAAAACATGAAAAAAAGACCATCTATATCTAGGTTAGATACATAAATTATTTTTTGGTAGTAGTTCGTATATAAAGAAATATCATAAAACCAATATAATTCATTTTGGAAATAAAATGTGCTATTATCCAATGGCTAGAGCAGAATTTATCATGCCATTGGAAGCCTACAAATCCAACTCTCTAGAAATATTTTAAAATCTACTTGGTTACTACATTTGATTACATATATGAGAACTATAAGCTATATATAATACCCAATGTGTTGATATTGAAATATTACACTTGATAAAGAATGAACCTTTATCTTCCCCTTGCATCTGGGTAGAGTTCCACTTTCAGTGGCCTTTCTTGAAACATGCCGAACACAATACTTTGTTTTCATTTTCCTTGCCTCTCAATATTCCTCTTATTATAAGGATGATGCTCAGGAGCTTTATACTTGTTATGAGTATTGGGCCCATTTTCCTTTATTTTTATTTTTATTATTCACTATATGGACCATAGGTTTTTCATGTCCCATGTCATTTTCAACCTGGATAATGAGAGTAAGAAGTTTCTATAGACTCTTCTCATTATTTATCATGTTATAAATGAAAAAAATTTGGATAAGTACTTGTATAGTGAGGAATGGATGATATGTATATTCAAATCATCTTATAATTTAATTCCCAAGATGTAAAATCTTTCTATATTTCCAATAATATCAACTGCATGAGGCCTAACTGGCTCCAAAATTCCAAAATTTCATGTAAAAAATTCATTTGAGATATCATACTTCTCTCGTCTCACTTTCTCTTGATAAAGATCTTGAAGGAGGTACATCATGATATATTAATCCATATCATCATGTTGCTTAAGAATATAATTTTTTATGGATGATAGCATGAAATATATAACATATATGGTATCATTCGAATGATTCTCATAGAGAGAAAACTCTTCCCGACTAGCCATTTGGCTAGTCACTTTAGTAATAGCTTCATCAAACACATATAATTTCCTTTCATGGTATAGGATAATGCGTAAGCATATTTTTAATTCTTGAAAATTTTTATCAATTAAAAGGTTATCCTTATCAAGTATGTTTCATAGTGATACGTTTAAAGACATATTTATTGTAATTTATATAAATAAGGAGTGAAAATTTTTAGTTATTAACAATGTAAAAGTATATAAATAAATATTATATTTATTAATCCCCCATAATTTTATCTAAACCTAATAATAATCACCATTGGATTCATAACATATTATTTCTTAGAAATTCTAGTGTAAAGGACCCATATTCCTCTTTTCACAGCCCATAATTCAGCCTAAAAAGTTATTTGAAGGGTTTTAGGCAAGCATTAAAATGCCAACTTCCTGAACTCACCATTTATTGATCTATTAAGTATAATCTCAATACTAAAATACATAGAGTATATTTTATAAAACTTTCCCTCTTAGTTACACAATGTTAAACTTTGGAAGTCAACCCTTGATATAAAATAAGTTAAGTTTTCGCAAAATTTCAAGTTAGTATTCCCTGATAATTTGAAGGACCAAAACTTGGGTTGGTTAATCACTTTGAAATATGGTTCAATTTTAACTTACGTAGTGGAAGGATATATCAACTTAATATATTATATTGAGGGTTTTTTATATTTATGTGAAAAGTTCCCATTTTTATCTTTATTATATGCTTTAAAATATTATGTAGATTTACTTAAGTGATTAACCGTGTCTTAGTTAAAGTTTACACATAATATAATTTATTTTATTTCTATATTGAATGCTTGTTAATTCATTAATTCATGTGATCATGAAAAACATCCATTGTGAAATTAACCATGAAACATGATAAAAATAAAACAATAAAGTTGTGTGATCATTTTATTTTAATAGAAATTTATTTTTCTAGAAGATAATTAAATAACCATTGACCTAGTGGAAAACACCTTGAACCACAACTTTGTTCATGTGGCTTCTTTCCACTTTTCCACCCATGTACTTCTTGGATTGGCTTAACCTCGACTCCAAAATTCAATCGAAACCGCTCACTTAGGAGACACATCTATTACAAAATTTTTTACTCACACATAGGTGAGGGGTACCAAAGGATTTGTTAAGGTGTTTACATAAAAGGAAACTGTGGTCATGTAGACCTGTACATAATAATTGGTGGGATAACATGATTTCCCTTAATTTAATTTATTAATAAATTAAAAGAAACCTAATCACATAAAAATTTCAATTCTATGCTCATGATCACACACATACAGGAAACATATTATGAATTTAATTAAAATAATTCAAATCAAATCATTATTATTTAAGATAAATCATTCTTGAGTTAATTAATTATCTTCTTTAATTAATCATCCACATACACACAATTAATTATTCATTTAATAAAAATTATTCAATTTCTATAATTCTTATTTGAGATAAATCACAAATGAGTAAATTAATTATCTTATTTAATTAATAAATTATTTTATCGTAATTCTCATCCAAACTTTCTTGATATTCTTATCCATCATAATTTCAATTAAACTTATTTAATTTATTTAAAATTAATGATGTATAAAATATGTACCTTAGAGGAAACACAATGATTACTTGTTTGAACTTCCCAAAATGTATTATATTCATATTTTATTTACTCTTGTGTCATGTAGCATACATGAATTATCACATAATTTCATGTCATGTACATAGTTAAATAAATGACCCATGGAACACATGTTGTTTACATCACATGTTATGAATAAATGCACATAGAGTAATGACTTTATTTTAAATTATACATGATATGAAGTTCCTAAAATTACAAATAAAGTAATTATACATTTAATATATATAAAACCCATCACACGGTGTGTACATAGTCAAATAAATTACACAAAGAACACATGCTGATAGTGATTAAGGAGTAAAATAAAATAATTTTTATTCTACATAATTTGGTAATATAGATGGTATGTACTGTCCAGTTACATGTGTGTAATTCTCACATACTTTCTATGATACATGCATAAGTACTCAACATGCAATCTTTCCATAGAAAATAATGGATTTCATGATTCATACATGGGATACACATCATATGGTCTCTGAGTTTCACAATCACTAGTCATGTAGGCAATCTAAAAAAATACATGGATCATATTTGACTAAAGGACTACACATCATGTATGGATGTTACACACCATGTAGTGTGGATAACCAGTCCCCATGATGTCATGTTTGACATGTGGTGTAATTAAATACACACTACCTATAATAAATTCCCATGGATTGAATTAATTTTGAATTAATACTTGAATTTCATTAGTGCACTGAACACAGGTGCACGATGTGTAATAATGGGATACCCAACCTGTACTATTGTGTTACATGGAAAAAATCCTTGACACCTCCAGATGAGTTCTTAAAATGTTATCAAATAATAAAGTTAATCAATTATGATTATATTTGTGAGAATGAAGGGTAAGAAGAATATATCTAAAGATTGGTATTAAATAATGAGTAAACTATAATGGAAAACTAGTGATAAGAATATTGGTCAATAAATGATATTTAAATAATTATAAATAAACATAAAACTACTATGATACAACTTGATGGTCACGGGAATAATGGAATAATGAGATAGGATATTCCCAACTTGGATTTTTGTCACAATTGATAATTAATCTGAGGTGTGCATTGAAAATAAATTCCATCACTAATAGAATTGAATCAAATATTAATTATTGAGAGAACACTAGACCCAAAATACAGGATCATCACATAATCATCTATAATTAATTTAATAAATTAAATAATTATATTATGATGAATTATTTCTTTATTGATGAATATAATAATGAATTTATGATATACCATCATTTTATTATAGGAATAAAGTGTATATTCCCTCTAGTAGTGATCCCCACATGCTCTATGAACCTCTGAACATTGTTGTTGGAATCTTCAGGTGATATCATGATAGATCCTAATACATTTACCTTTTATAGTTGATCACCATGAGAATCTCTTTAATATGGAATTTCTTTGATCTCTCTAGAAATGATATTGGTTGGGGAGGTGGATCACTCTCTATTCTTGTAAGAGTTCTTGGTGAGGGATCTCTCTAGGTTTTTGGGATAACTTCTCTAGATATTATTGTGCACAATAAAACAAATGAAAATGACCCATAAGAAATAATATAATTGGTTTTATATATAGCTAGGGTTAGAAAATAATAATTACACAAGCTCCCTTATTATTTCATTAATCCCTACAGAACCCCATTTCTATAATGGTAGTATTACTTCTTAACATGCGCAAGAGCACGAAATTGATTAATTATTATTTATTAAAATAATATATATTCTATATTATTTCTGAACGAACCATTAAAATCGGTCCACTATTCCTATACAATATTTATTTATCCTTGAATAAAGTATATTTATTTAATAAACAGATATCACCACATTTTTATCTAATAAATAAATAAATATTATATTAATTAAATAGAAAATAATTATTTATTAAATATTCCACTAAAAAAATTTTCTCCCAAATAACTAGCGACAAAATATATGTTATCAGTTAAACATGGAAAATTATTAAACAACATGTGAGAATAATATTTATTCAATAAGGTAATAAATAAATAATAATATTACTTAACAGAGGTTCTGGATACACTTAGCATGTGACCCTCTAGACCTATTTCTCAATGGCATTAGGTGATGTATCCCAAATTCCAAGGTTAACATCTAGAAATATTACAAGGCACCCATAAATAAATAAGTTAATCTCTCAATAACATAAAAATTCATAGAGACCATTACTGTGTAATATAATCCCTTTATCATGATATCTCTAATTAAGAAGGTTGAATGTAATGCCCCGACCCCAGCTACCCAGAGTCGGTGCATTACTTCGTAACATTGGCATGATCACAAAAGATCAAGTCTCGAAAGACCAATTAGTTTAGTAGCCTTGGAAACACTAGATACATTCATAAATGTTACATCACATTATAAAGTGAAAAACTACAATAATAAAGTCTCCATAGTCCACACTCATATCCTCTTCTGACTATCCCTGCAGGTCATTCATAAAATACTTCTTCACATCCTGGAAAATATTAAAACATTGAAAGGGGTGAGCTCAGATGATCAGTAAGGATAAAAATATAGCGGAATCTTTCATAAATAAACATTAACATTTAAGGCAATGTATAACTAAAACAAAAGCCTTTTAAACTTGAACTTTAGCATAATATGGCAAAAGTAAACTAAAATAATGCCATTTACTTACTCACATGGATATTCTACTAGTCAAATAATCACATGAAATATCAATAACCACTTTCATAATGATGGAATGCATAATGCCAGACTATCATAACCACGTAGCCAAGGCCTCGTGCCAAGACCACAAATAAGATTTTGTCAAGACCTCATGCCAAGACACTAGTTTGTCTCATGAGACCTACTAATGCATCGGGGAGCTATAACGGGCTCCACCCGTCACTTATTAAGTCCAATGCATTCCTCATATGAATAGGTTTAAACCTATCATAAAAAATAACATAATCATATCACATAAAACATGCATAAAGGAAACATAAAATTCCCACATTTAAATCACAAGATATCAATACAACACATTGATATAATAAAAATTCTTTCAAAACCATTTTCAATACCAAAATAAAATAAAGTTAAAACTTTGTATTTATTTTTCATTAAAAAAAAGTGATGGCTTGTAGAGGAAGCCGAAACTCAAATAATGGTCACTGCGGCGGAGAAGTCATTGTCGCCACATAAGTACGGAAAGAAAAACATTCCCCTTTGGTCATTTAGTAAAACTCTTTGTATAAAAAAGATTACTTTTGAATAAACATAAAAGTCAAAGGGGTTTATACACTGTATAAAAGAAAGTTGTGTATAAAACCAAATATGCCTCAATGAAAGGAGATTGAGACAAAGTCCTTAAAAAGATCATTTTTTTAAAATAAAGTACATCTATCATGTTTATTCACTATAATTACACATAAATAAAGTACAAATACAAGATAGGACATAATAACATCATGACATAATTAGAAAGTAGGAGATTAACCCAAAGAATAGAAATTGGGTTAAGAAGTTCCCTTACCTTGTGTCCGACTTGATTCGACTGTTATTTAACCTCCTGAATAGTAAAATAGAGTTAATATCTACCATTTTCAATTTCATTATCCTTTTTATATCACTTATTACAATGTTATGAACATTATGTAATTATTTAAGTTAATAACGGTCGTTTTGTCGATCTTTGGTACTTGAGTCAACAATAAACTTCTTATAATTACAAGTTGTTTATGTGGTAGAATATCTATTATCTCCAGAATTATATTCATGATTTAGATGTCATATATATCATATATATCCAGTATATACATTCATTCATAATATTACGTAACATTTAGAGGTAAGAAATGAAATGCACCGTTCATGGAGACGGTAAGCTGTACGTACGCATGAACGCTACTTTCATTTATATTTCGTATTTAATGGAATGAAATCATAATTATATAAAGTTATAATATAGTTCCAGTATAATATAATATATAATATCATTTACTCTATCCTTTATACATCCCACATATGGCATTAACGATTCACATCACTTTGAGGGGGCGGTAGTCCGCACTTCCTAAAATGAAATTATCGCGTTTACCCATAATGGAAATCATAAATTATTCCACAAATGAGAAATAAAGAAGCATAAGGAAAACATAAACATAATATATATATCATATATGAAAATATTGTCATCAAAATGTCCACCATTAGAGGTGTTAAGAGAATATTGAACAATCATCGTTTCGTGAGGCAGTATTTCGCCACCCACAGAAACAGTATGTTCTTTAACCATTAGACGAATGTGTGTGTAAGTGTAAAACAAATACTTATCATAACAACATCCTAGTATATTGTATATTCTGGTGTTGTTACAAAAGAAAGGAATAAAAACAGTTTAAGGGGTTGGAGAAGCAAAATAAAACAAAACAACATTAGAGAAGACATTACCTTAAAATCGGGTAACTCTTTTTTGATTTGAGCCAAAGGCTTCCTTGGGAAGAATTATGCCCAAATAGAGGCTTCTAGGAGTAAGAGAGGGAAGTTGGGAGAGTATTTGGGCAGAGGTTGGCCGAGCCATATGGCTTGAAGGTGTGAATAAGGTGGTAGTGGTGGGGGCCTTTTATAAGAGGAGAGGAGGGGCACTCTTGGAAAGATTGAAATGTTACTTTATTATACAATTCTTTTCGGATTATAAAGGTCCCACACTTATATAATTAGAGGATAAGGTGATAAGGGTTTGAAACATTATCATAAAATAGTCTTTGGACAAGTGTAATGCTTATATTTTACATTATCCTTCCATTTTATTAAAATCGTTAATTAATGAGGTAATCGCTGCATCATCATGGTGTCAAAAATAATTTCATTTATTTAATGTATAAAAATTATAAAAAAAATATCATGATGTAGGAAATATTTTTATCTTTCTAATTAATATTTATAGTCAAAAATATGAATTTTATAACCCCATTTAAAAATTGTTTTAGTAAAAAAACTTATGTTTGTGACATTTTTATTTTAACTTTAAATAAAAGTTATTTTTGTCATTTTCCTACCAAAGTGGCTCCATGGGGTCCCCAAGTTGACCCATGGATTTTCTTGGTCGGCCATGACACATCCAATAGGGGTAGGATAAGTGTAAAGGTATTTTCATATTTTTATAATTTCATTTTTACCTTAAATATCACTAATTACCTTTAATCGTGATTAATTAAACTTAAAAATTACTATTCACCAAAAAATTATTTTCATCCCATTGAACCAAATTTTACTTCCTAATGACAACCATGTATGTCGGATTTTTGAAAATCAAATCACAGAAGTGGTAATATTTCATTTAAACAAAAAATCAGTTATTTAACTACCACTTAGTGGTTTCACTATTCATCAAAAATTGAAGTTTTTCAGAACAATGCCAAAATTTCACCCTAAGCTATAATTGATCTTTCGAATTCAAAAATGATGTCTATTTTATGAAATTACAAACATATAAGTTGCATTAATTAATTTTATAATTAATTCCCGTTGTCACAACAAATAGCGTGTTTTTAAGAAACAATATATATCAAAAGATTGACAATTGTTTATGTCCAATTTCAAAGTGAAATTAATTCTAATGAACACCATTGGATAAAATGGTAAAAATATATTCTAATTATACTTTAAAACCAATAAATAGTATAACTTATCTCTATAAGTTATTTTGATTAAAAAAGTTGTTTTAAGTATTTTTCACTATTCATAAAAATTTGGAAGTTCTCAGAAAATTACAAAAAATTAAACATAGGATAATTTCGACATTCTGAATCCAAAAATGAAGTCCATATTGAAATAAAAAATATATATAATTTCAAAAAGTGTGTATTACTATTCATAATGGCTATTTTTATTAGTCGCGGTGTGTTAGAATCTCGAACTTGTGTACAATGCAAGCTATTGCATTATTGAAAGAGAAGCGTATCGTAGAAGCTCGGGGTGTTACATTCTCCCCTCCTTCAATAAATTGCGTCCTCACAATTTGAAAATTTTCTTTGAAAATAAAAGGTTGAAAATAGAAAATACCTTTGTGGAAAACCCACATCAGAAATAAGGTTAATAAAATTTAGCCTTAATAAGAGGGAAAGGGAAATGAAAAAGTCACCACCCAATTGTGATCTCGATTAGGAGAACATTGGTGGAAATTAGAGACATATAATTGGAGGAAAAACGTAAATATTTGTAGGGAGTGATTGAGGTCATCAATCACAAACAAGTTTCAAATTTAGGGCCTCAAAGCCTTCAATCTATGTTGATTTAAAATATCATCAGTTCAACAAGACATAAGGTATTAGGATAACACATTATTTGTTTTAATATTCCTTTACTAAAGTTTATGAATTAATTTATTCATAGAATAATATATAGGTATATATATATTTATGCTTGACAAGTAGAGTTTCAACCTTCAACTAATTTCTACCACAGACTCATCTTTCACTCAAAAAGATAATAGAACTCAAAAATATTATATTTATTCTAATCGTACAAGGTTCAAAATATTAACACATACCATTTAGATTACGAAAACTATTTTTTAATAACCAGGGACTTCTTGTAGGCTAGTGGTAGGTCATAAAGGCCTGTCGCAATATGGTTGTGGGTTCGATTTCTGCAGCTTTGTCCGAAGCGACGGGTTATCGCCCAACCTGAAGGTTTTCCTTTTTCTAAAACTATTATAATATTCCAAAAATAATATTCAGAAATGTTTTAACCTTAAAAATTACTATCCAAGGTTCAACTTAATCCATTCCAACCTTTATAGTTATCCAAAATACTTCTGTCCAACTCACAGTCCAAATTTTATGAGGAAGGTAAACATAATGAAGATCCCCCTTTTTTTCGTGTAACAACATGTGAACACCTTCATCATGTATTCTTTTAAAACACTGCAATATCCTGAATTACCATGATCCCTTATTCCTTATAGAATACTAGTTATACTCCTTCTATCCAAAAATGTATACAAATCATCAATCAGTTTCAAGGAAGTTAAGAATATCCAATAGAATTTATCCAAATCAATCATGTCTTATTCCAAAATCACTATCTCGATATTAGAACCATATTATGGTTTATCTTTCTCTCAACCATATATTTTCCAAAAATTTAACCTACTGTGGAGTCACTTTTCTTGGTTCCACACAATCTCAAGTCCTTGATGAAATAGTACTGCAGTACAATCCTTATATACTCCATAATTATTATAACCAGTACATCATTGATACAACACTCAAATTACAAAATTCTTTAATAACAACATAAGAACTCTAATCATTCCTCCTCATCTGTGGTAGTATCATAACTTGATTATTATCCAATAACATAATTTGGGGCACACTCTGATGATTTGGACATTGGTTTGCGTAGTGTCCCCACTCCTTGCAGATGAAGCATTGTACATTTGAAACCTTTTTCTTACCCTTGCAGTCACGCACTTGGTGTCCTTTTTCTCCACACTTATAACAAACTCCCATTCCCTTCAGGAAATTTCCAAGGTGTTTCTTCCCACAGTTATCACATATTGGAAAATTCTTCTTTTCCCACGTCCCTTTTTCCATCATTCTCTCTTCCATCCTTTTCTTCTCTTTCTTCCCTTCAAATCCATAAGACTCAGAGAATTCTTTACTTATCTTATTAACAGATGATACTATTTCTTCATATGTTGAGAACACATGGGAGATTATTTCCCTTCTAAATATTGGCTTAATACCGTGAAATATATGATCCTTCTTATGATTTGGATCATACGTATTGCTGGAGTTCACATTCCTTCCACTGGGCACCATTTCTATACAATGGCATAAACTAGGTTAGTTTATGAATTGCAATGAATAATTCCAAACTTGTAAAATACTTAATGTAAATTGAACAGTTTATAGATATAATCCATAATCATAAAAAAAGTTTTCTTTGAGGAAGTATATACTCATAACCCTTCATAGTGGTTTGTAAAGAAAATGAGAATTATCCTAAGCATATCCCCCGGGAGTGTCGTAACCAAGAGTGCAGCAAGGCCCGTTGTCGTGCACCAGTTCCCGTTCGAGTCTAGCTCAAAGCGGTGTTTTCGGGTTTTACCCCTAGGTACATCTGTGCCAGAGCCGCCTCTACCTGCTCGTATCCAGACAAGGATGTATTGCTCAGAAAACTCACAACATCTCTACAATACCAAAATTCTTGGAAGTTCTTCTATACTAATTCTCAAAGTCTATATTTGGGCTATGTGCTCTAATCAGAGTTTATCTAAATCTAGCTTCCAAGGTTAGTACTAAACTACCTCTGATACCAACTGTAACGCCCCGACCCCAGCTACCCAGAGTCGGTGCATTACTTCGTAACATTGGCATGATCACAAAAGATCAAGTCTCGAAAGACCGATTAGTTTAGTAGCCTTGGAAACACTAGATACATTCAAAAATGTTACATTACATCATAAAGTGAAAAAATACAATAATAAAGTCTCCATAGTCCACACTCATATCCTCTTCTGACTATCCCTACAGGTCATTCATAAAATACTTCTTCACATCCTGGAAAATATTAAAACATTGAAAGGGGTGAGCTCAGATGCTCAGCAAGGATAACAATATAGCGGAAGCTTTCATAAATAAACATTAACATTTAAGGCAATGTATAACTAAAACAAAAGCCTTTTAAACTTGAACTTTAGCATAATATGGCAAAAGTAAACTGAAATAATGCCATTTACTTACTCACATGGATATTCTACTAGTCGAATAATCACATGAAATATCAATAACCACTTTCATAATGATGGAATGCATAATGCCAGACTATCATAACCACGTAGCCAAGGCCTCGTGCCAAGACCACAAATAAGATTTTGTCAAGGCCTCGTGCCAAGACACTAGTTTGTCTCATGAGACCTACCGATGCATTGAGGAGCTATAGCGGGCTCCACCAGTCACTTATTAAGTCCAATGCATTCCTCATATGAATAGGTTTAAACATATCATAAACCATAACATAATCGTATCACATAAAACATGCATAAATGAAACATAACATTTCCACATTTCAATCACAAGATATCAATACAACACATTGATATAATAAAAACGCTTTCAAAACCATTTTCAATACCAAAATAAAAGAAAGTTAAAACTTTGTATTTATTTTTCATTAAAAAAAGTGATGGATTGTAGAGGAAGACGAAACTCAAATAATGGTCACGGCGACAGAGAATTCATTGTTGCTGCATAAGAACAGAAAGAAAAACATTCCCCTTTTGTCGTTTAGTAAAACGCTTCGTATAAAAAAGATTCCTTTTGAATAAACGTAAAAGTCAAAGGGGTTTATACACCGTATAAAAGAAAGTTGTGTATAAAACCAAATATGCCTCAATGAAAGGAGATTGAGACGAAGTCCTTAAAAAGATCATTTTTTAAATAAAGTACATCTATCATGTGTATTCACTATAATTACACATAAATAAAGTACAAATACAAGATAGGACATAATAATATCATGACATAATTAGAAAGTAGGAGATTAACCCAAAGAATAGAAATTGGGTTAAGAAGTTCCCTTACCTTTTGTCCAACTTGATTCAACCATTCTTTAACCTCCTTAATAATAAACTAGAGTTAATATCTACCATTTTCAATTTCATTATCCTTTTTATATCACTTATTACAATGTTATGAACATTATGTAATTATTTAAGTTAATAACGGTCGTTTTGTCGATCTTTGGTACTTGAGTCAACAATAAACTTCTTATAATTACAAGTTGTTTATGTGGTAGAATATCCATTATCTACAGAATTATATTCATGATTTAGATGTCATATATATCATATATATCCAGTATATACATTCATTCATAATATTACTTAACATTTAGAGGTAAGAAATGAAATGCACCGTTCATGGAGACGGTAAGCCGTACGTAGGCATGAACAGTACTTTCATTTCTATTTCGTATTTAATGGAATGAAATCATAATTATATAAAGGTATAATATAGTTCCAGTATAATATCATATATAATATCATTTACTCTATCCTTTATACATCCCACATATGGCATTAACGATTCACATCACTTTGAGGGGGCGGTAGTCTGCACTTCCTAAAATGAAATTATCGCGTTTACCCATAATGGAAATCATAAAGTATTCCATAAATGAGAAATAAAGATGCATAATGAAAACATAAACATAATATATATATCATATATGGAAATAGTGTCATCAAAATGGCCACCATTAGAGGTGTTAAGAGAATATTGAACAATCATCGTTTCGTGAGGAAATATTTCGCCACCCACAGAAACAATATGTTCTTTAACCATTAGACAAATGTGTGTGTAAGTTTAAACAAAATCCTTGTCATAACAACATCCTAGTATATTTTAGATACTGGTGTTGTTACAAAAGAAATTAATAAAAAGAGTTTAAGGGGTTGGAGAAGCAAAATAAAACAAAACAACATTAGAGAAGACATTACCTTAAAATCGGGTAACTCTTTTTTGATTTGAGCCAAAGGCTTACTTGGGAAGAATTCTGCCCAAATAGAGGCTTCTAGGAGTAAGAGAGGGAAGTTGGGAGAGTATTTGGGCAGAGTTTGGCCGAGCCATATGGCTTGAATGTGTGAATAAGGAGGTAGTGGTGGGGGCCTTTTATAAGAGGAGAGGAGGGGCACTCTTGGAAAGATTGAAATGTTACTTTATTATACAATGCTTTTCGGATTCTAAAGGTCCAACACTTATATAATTCGAGGCTAAGGTGATAAGGGTTTGAAATATTCTCATCCAATAGTCTTTGGACAAGTGTAATTCTTAGATTTTACATTATCCTTCCATTTTATTAAAATCGTTAATTAATGAGGTAATCGCTGCATCATCATGGTGTCATAAATAATTTAATTTATTTAATGTCTAAAAATTATAAAAAAATATCATGATGTAGAAAATATTTTTAGATTTCTAATGAATATTTATAGTCAAAAATATGACTTTTATAACCCCATTTAAAAATTGGTTTTGTAAAACAACTTATGTTTGTGACATTTTTATTTTAACTTTAAATAAAAGTTATTTATGTCATTTTCCTACCAAAGTGGCTCCATGGGGTCCCCAAGTTGACCCGTGGATTGTCTTGGTCGGCCATGAAACATCCAATAGGGGTAGGACAAGTGTAAAGGTATTTTCATATTTTTATAATATCATTTTTACCTTAAATATCACTAATTACCATTAATCGTGATTAATTAAACTTAAAAATTACTATTCACTAAAAAATTATTTTCATCCCATTGAACCACATTTTACTTCCTAATGAAAACCATGTATGTCTGATTTTTGAAAATCAAATCACAGAAGTGGTAATATTTCATTTAAACAAAAAATCAGTTATTTAACTTCCACTTAGTGGTTTCACTATTCATCAAAAATTGAAGTTTTTCCGAACAATGCCAAAATTTCACCCTAAGCTATAATTGATATTCCGAATTAAAAAATGATGTCTATTTTATGAAATTCCAAACATATAAGTTGCATTAATTAATTTTATAATTAATTCCCGCTGTCACAACAAATAGCGTGTTTTTAAGAAACAATATATATCAAAAGATTGACAATTGTTTATGTCCAATTTCAAAGTGAAATTAATTCTAATGAAAACCATTGTATAAAATGGTAAAAATATATTCTAATTATAATTTAAAACCACTAAATAGTATAACTTATCACTATAAATTATTTTGATTAAAAAAGTTGTTTTAAGTATTTTTCACTATTCATAAAAATTTGGAAGTTCTTAGAAAATTACAAAAAATTCAACATAGGCTAATTTCGACATTCTGAATCCAAAAATGAAGTCCATTTTGAAATAAAAAATATATATAATTTCAAAGAGTGGGTATTACTATTCATAATGGCTATTTTTATTAGTCGTGGTGTGTTAGAATCTCGAACTTGCGTACAATGCAAGCTATTGCATTATTGAAAGAGAAGCGTATCGTGGAAGCTCGGGGTGTTACATTGAATGCATGTGCCATCAACCTATATGATCGATGACTCTTTCTTTGACTTTACAGAAATAAAATTTCTTATAGAATACCATGTCCATGGATTTATTTAGGCTGTACCATTTCCATCAAAGGGATTGATATATTGTCTTCCATTAAAATATTTATGGAAAAAAATCCTTTCGGGGATTACTCATTAATGAAATATTACTCATGACACACCCAACATATCCTACTCCACCCAAAAAAATGTCAGCACAGTTTTCATCAATACATAAAATCACATGACTAATAATATCAATTAATAATTATCTTAATGTATTAGAATAAATGCACACACCTTCAGATAGGAACATCCAATGAAAAATATAAATGGATTTACTTCCGGCATGTCTTATTCTAATAATATCTTACGCTAGAAATTATCTAAGGCACAACCCATGAGAAGGTGTCTCAAATTCTTGTGATTCTCCACCCCTAGTAGTATATATTTCTTGTGTCCCTAATATTATTTCATTCTACTATAGAAGATATATTTAAGAATACTATCCTGGTGCTTATGGGTTCTCATCATAGCACAAAACTTCTTTAGCCATTCATTATGATAGCTACTCTTAGAAAATTATCACATACTATGATACATATAATAACAATAATGATATGATAATTATATTATTAATATTCAAAACTATGAATACAGGTATTCATAAAGTACACTAAAGTTGGTTTTAAGAAAATTACTACAATAACAACTATTATTGAAAATAAATATTACATCAAATCCTTTAATCAATTTGGGGTATTCAATACCACCCTTTGGATTTATTTTTAAAATAAATTTATATTTTTAAATTAAATTTTATTCTTATCCCCATTATTGAAAATAAATGAAAAGTAAATTCAAGAGAAAATTATTCTTATTTATGCGTCTTCATTGATTTAAAAAGTTATCTTCCCCCTTTATTTCCCCCTTTTCTTTTTTCTCCCCTTTTTAAATATAATTGCTGAATTTTATATGAGAGATGGTTGGAACCACATTTTTATTATAAATTCTCCATCAATCATTCAACTCCAAGTCTATGTGAGACATTCTTAGCATAGAAAACAAGAGAGATCATTTTAGAAAACAAAGTTATCCATATTTTATCTATAATGTTCTACCAAATTTAAATTCATTTCCTAGGGTTTATAAAAAAATATTTTCAAGATATTCTATGATCCTTCACTCATTTATAACAAATCCATCAAAAAAAAATCTATTGAAAGAATAAATTTAACCCCTTTGATTTTTTTTTTCAAATAATCACTTAACCTATATAACCAAATTTATGATAAACCAAAACCGCATAGGAAAAGTGATAATGATACCTCATTTTTTAATTTTATTAATGTATATACACAATTAAAAATTAAATATGAGGTATAGAAATTCTATAAGCTTCACTTTCATAGACCCCCCCTCAAGGGATTCATTCAAATAATCTTCATCATGGATTGTTTTCTTTAGAAATAATTTCTATGAATCCATGATTCCTTTTGAGGATTGATCCCAATTGAAATTTTACAATTGATTTATTACAAATATTAAAGGTTTTTTTATAATGGATTAATATTTATTGATGTATAGACTTCACACCATTGAATCAGTTCCCTTTTTTATGATTCACCTTTAATTACAACTAAAAATTGGCACAAATAGATAAGTATAGAAATAATGTGAGTTTTCATCAACTCATTAATGAGTGAAATAGGGTTGAGAATTAGATATTAACACCCAAAATATTCATTTATAGCTCTAAAATATAATTAACGCTTTATTTTTTCTCTTAAATTTTATGTTCGGAACATCTTTATACAACATGGGTTTCTTTTCCTCTTCAGCTTAATTCTTATTTATAATAGGCTTCATCACTTCTAAAAAAATTCACACTCATTATTTTTTCATATTGATCCATCCTATTAAAAAATTAAAAATATACTAATTTTTTTAAAAAATTCGTTTGGAAAATGATTAACCATTGTTTTGTATGTTGAATCATTTTTCTTAACTATTTTTTTAGCAAAATAATTCACCGGTTCTTTCCATTTGTTATTCAATAATTTATTTTTTTATGGAATATATTTTATTTATTTGGTTGTTATATACCTAGATAATTTGAAACATCCACAAAAATATTTATTTGCCTTTATGTCATTCCTCTTTGGAAAATTTTCACGTTCTTCACAAAATGATTCCTACAAAAAAACTAAACATCATATACCTATATTGGATTGATTCTCATTTATATTAAAACCTGCCTCCTTCAACTTTAATATTCATGTCCATATATAAGTGGTCCATGACATTGAATTTTATACCACAATGTAATAATATTTTTTTTGGTTTGACATCATTTTCTTTTTTATTCTTTGTCTTCTTAGGAGATGTTTTCATAGATCTTTGCTTCTATTTACTCCACAAAGAATACTTGTATTTTTTTCACACCCACTTCCCTCTTTTTCATTTGTTGTGTACTTTTATTAAAATAATTATTTGAAATTTTCTTAATTGATATATACCAAAAATCATCATAACTATGATCACATTTTTTATAGTAATCACAAAATTATTCAATGAATCCAAATCTATTTTCTAGAAAACATATTTCTCTAGTTTTGTAAATGATGCATCTATCCCATAGGGTTTCTATTTAATTCATATCTTCCCCATTAAGTTAGGCCTTATATTATTTTCATAATTTTATATATTATTCCAAAACTCAATGGACTTGTGGGAAAATATCTATTAGTACCAATAGTGGCTAATGAATCATCTTATTTTTCATGTAGATATAGTCTGTAAATATTGAGATTTTAGATATTTTTAGGAAACTATACTGATATTTTGGGATTAATTTTTGGAGTTAGTATTCTCGGACATGACTATATTCATCTTTAATGAGGTGGTGGATATATTAGAATTTTTATCTACCCACATTTTCCTAGTTTTTAAATTTAGTCCAATAATAATAGAAAAACTACATAAGTGAAAATAGAATTAATTGGAGTATTGGTTAATTTATTCGAACATATTGTAGTGGAACAACCAGAAGATAATTTCAATATCTTTTTATACAAGTATAATTAATTTTTAAGTTAGAATAATTTCATAAAATTTTATTTCAACAATTACACTTATAGTTTATTGTGATGATTATGCATGGGTGTTATTCAGATTTCTCAAGTGAACCACACGCTCAAGAAATCATAGGATTTGATAATTTTTATGGAATTTAAGTGTTCTCAAACTATCATTATGTTCTTCCTTCAACCCTTTAATTTTTTCATCATGTTTTTTTTCTTACAATGTATTGACAGTTTCATTAACCATTTCATATTTAATGTTGAGTTGAGAATTATTAATAGCCATTGAAACTTTGTATGATTCTTCTAATACATGGATATTATCTTTAAAATATTTCTAACATTAGATTTATCATCAATGATAAATTTTATATTTTATTCAATCATTAAAAATTTATCTCTATTGATTTGTTAGGATTCTTCCATATCTTCTAGTTCTTTAATGAGGGAGTTTTATTTTTACAACATTCCAGCTAATTCACTTTTCACAACTTCATCATCTTCCACCGACTATGATTTTTCATCATACAATACTTAGATGAATTAATGTACATATACATATATAAATATAAATGTAAAAATATCTTTAGTGACTTTATTAAAGTTTTCCCTAGCCTGATAGTAGAGTTATTTATAAATTTTGATACAAACATCTTCATCATAGTTAGAAATTGATTAATCAGAGGAATCATTTTCAATATATTTAATAGAAAAAGTACCACTCTAATTAGATTCAACAAGTGGATGATACTCTTTCTCCTTTGATTTCTTTCTAAAATTATTTGCCTATATTTTCTTCATGTTTTTAGTATTTTGGTTGAAATCACTGTATCATCCTCGATATGGATGGTAACTTAATTTTACATCTAAGGATATTCTAAACACTCTTAAAATATATACATATTATAATTTATATAAAAAAATTAGCCAAGAAAAATTTAGATCCAATTAGAGGAAAACTTATTCTATGATATCAGTTGAGACAAACTAAAGGATTATAAAGTCACATGGGGGGGGGGGGGGGTAAATTAGGCATGAGTTAATTTTTACTGAATTTATATTTACTTTAACTTTTACTCTATTGAACCCCTATAAATATATGAACCCCTATTATCTGTTAGGATATAAATGAATATGATTATCTCTTATCTAACATGTAATAACCACATTAAATGTAGAATGTAAGGTTAATATAAGAACATAGTGTTTTTATAAGGTTTGAACCAATTTATGAAAACCAAATCTTTGTCATGATTATATATTAATCCTAAGTCATATATTCTACACTATTTAACAAAATTTTCACAATAAGTTGGTGATCATCCTAAAACAACAGTGCATCCAACACATAAAAAACATCCCACTATGTCTCTTAGAATCTTAATGGATTTATACTTCATCCCATAGTATTTAGTATCAGAAATGGTTTTATAAAAAATCATTCCCAAAATAATGAAAAATATATACTTCCAGATCTAAGATATTAGTACATCTATGTGATTAGATCATATTCCTTAACAAAGTCTTCAACTCTTTTAGGTCTTCAAGAATAAAAACATGTAACCCAATATCAGTTTATATCCATGCTCTAAGATCTTTTTAAAAATCCGATAACTGGATTATCACAACTCAATATTCAAGGTTCTTGACTACTAATAAGTAATCAGTAGAAATTCGTGCATGCAGATCTTACTTAACTATTCGTCTTCTTTCTTCTTTCTCACTTTTTTCTAACTTCAATAAAAAAAATTATCACGTGTCTTCTCCTTCGTTTCCTTCTCCTTCGACTTCAACTAATTGGGTCTGAACAATTAAATCAAGTGAAATTCTTATTATTATTTGATATATATAAATTTATTATTAATATATTAGTATCAAATTTTATCTTTCACTACTCTTAGATTTCTCTCAATCAGTCTCGTGTTCTCTTCTTCAAGAGTCACACCTTATTTATCATATTCTCATCTATTAAATTCACTCAAAATCATAAAAATAAAAATTATATATTTTTAATATATAAATAACTTCATTCCATGAACCATGATATATAAATATTTCCTCAACATATTCACATGGATGTGCTCCCTTGATTATGAAATATTATATTTTTTAAAGACTATTTTTCTTCCACTACTTTTACAAAATTACCCTTTTCTCATTTATTTCTCATTTTATCACAACCAAATAAATATTATTTTTAATTTAGTTTTGATTTGAAAAGATTATTCTAAAATGTGTTCAAAAAATAAATCAAAAATAAATAAATCTCCATTAATGTATGAAAAATATAAAAAATTTATACTATTGAGGAATCACTCATCTCTTCAGGACACAATAATATCTTGGAATATTTTATAATGAGGTTTATCATGTATTTGAATTCATATATTTAATCATTTACAAATATTCTCATTCAAATCTAAAATCATAATTAATTTATAATTTTTAATCAATTTAATATTAGTTCAAGGATTGAAAATTTTAATTTCATTATAGAATTTATTATATAATTTCTTAGATATTACATTCTTTAGAAGTATCAAAAAATTTCAAAGTATATGAATCATATAATGATATTTGTATAAATCATATTATCATAGTAAAATTAATCTTATAACATTATCTATAGTTATATGCCTTTATAAAATTTAAATCTCAAATGAAATATCATCAGAGTAAAATGACTCTCAAGTTACAAGAATTTTTTATAATTCTAGATTGAAATCATATAAAAAGAGTAAATGACTCTTATTTTACCCTAATATATCATTCCTTAACTAGTTTTCACAACTAATATTCTATAATATTAAATTAATCTTATAAAAACTAAATTACTCTTATGAAGAGTCCATTGACTCTAATGCAAAGTTCTAATGACTCTTACAATCTCACAAGTCTTTTTTCCTTAGTAAAATTTCTAATCTTGTGACTCTTATGTTGACCTAAATAACTCTTATAGAATCTAGTTGAGTCTTAAAAAATTATAATATATCTTATATAGTTATGAATTTAATAATTTCAAATATTAACAGGTATTTCATAAGAGTAAATGACTCTTATAGAAATTTACTTTTCTTATTTTCAACTTCTACATAGAATTACAGAATCCCTTCAAATAAACATAGAAAAACTTCCATTATCACCTTTTGTAACATCCAGTGTCTATATAGGTTTGGAAATTTCAAGTGGAATTTAAAATTTTAACCTTGGAGTGAGGCTTTTTTGAGAACTGAGACTTAGATTGAGATTTTGAATGTTTTAAAGTCCCATGGATATGTTTTTGGAAGTAGAATAAAGATTGGTGTGTGTCTAGGTGCTCAAAAAATGATGGGCATAGAATCTAGGTAAAAATACAGTGAAAATTTTATATATGTGCATAACCATACAGATGAACCTTATTTGGTGGACACCATGGTAGATAATAAGATACTCAGGTCCATGATGTGGAGACCTAGGCAAGTAATGGTGCTCAAGGAAAGAACCTATGGGAAACAACAAGGGTTAAACACCTATTTATATCACATGGTTCTTAGAAAAGGGAAATGGATGAGGGATTATACCATGGTGAATGGTTATTTCATTTGGGAGGTAGCATAGTGGAAAAAATAAAGAAAGTAGGGTCAATGGAATGGTGTAAGATTTTTTCCCCTAAATGTTTTAAAAATCTAATGGAAATTTCCCTTTCACCTTCATATTATTTAGTGTCCAAATTTCCCTTCCTTTATTCTCACATGTGACCAAGACAACATCCCCACTTCCTCCTTCCTCCTCAGACCCCCATGGGTTGGGATGGTTCTTTGTGCCATTATTTTGTGATTTGAGGGTATTAGTGAAAATTCCATTACTACATGTGTAGTCTGATGATTCTGATGGGGACTTTATTCATCCTAGTGAGAGGACACCCCAATATATTACATGAACTTCATCGTAAGTCATTTTGATGAAGGATGTTTTCCAAGATGTCATCTGGAGTGTTTTGTGGACCTCCCAAATGCATTGTGTTACAATTTTGGGTTGACAAGGATAATCAGGACACGAGTGTTCAGATAATGGTCATTGTATTTAGACAAGATTAGGTGGGAGATGTTGGTATATGGATTTAAGAAGTAAGTAAATATTAATTGAGTTTGTTGGTCCCTCATACATACCCCTTTAGTATTTTTTTATGAATTTATGTGTAGACATGTGATGTGTGGTCTCATAACCGAGGTTGGATGACTTGTTTAATTTTAAAAAAATTGTTTGATTAAAAACAAAAGACTATGACTAAAATGGATAAATTGAAAAGTCCCATGATGGACCTCAAACATTGTCTTGATTCCCTAAACACTAATGGATAAGGGATGGTTATAATTGATTGACATGCCAATTGAACCCCAAGGGGTATAAATTTAATTTAAATGAATTAATTGAATGAGACGTAGGGACCCCAGTTATAGGTGACCTTAGTGATATCTAGGTAGAGGTTAGTGAAGAACATAGATGGAATTTTTAAGGTTTGGACATGTGAGAGCCTTGAGATACCTAAAATCCTTCAAACTGTTCGATATGAACCTAGGGTGAGTGTCCCCCCCCTTGAGACATGACTACATGGGTGGGTAGACCCTAAAGAGATTAGTGGATATATTAGGTGTGAGATAAAACCTTGGATGACTTACTAAGGGAATGGGTTTGAGAAACATCACCATTATGAGATAACAATATGGGATAACCTATGATACCAATGAGGCTATAGGATGAGTTTGAGTTTTAGGAACCCGCATGGGGTGCCTGAGATATGATCCGACCTAGGGGACCCCAGTGGATTCCTTAGTGAAATGTTGACCCTAGTAAGAGGATGTGTATGGGAAATGAGTAGTGATGATTATTAGTGTCACCATAGAACCAAATCAGAATTTTGAGCTTGTTATGGCCGTGACAAGTTCTGGTTGATCACTTGAGAGGATGACATCTGATTTTTGGTACGGGATTAGGTAGATATCCTACCCCGTCAAGAATCATTATACAAGACAATTTGAGTGGGATGTTTAGTCCACTAAGATACATGGTTGGGATTCATTGAACATACTCTTTAGATCCATATGGTGTGATTCAAAGTATATCAAAATATATTTATTTGGGATACCATGGGATTGGATGGATTAGATTAGGTCCTTAGATTCGTATAGTGGGATATACAGTCTACCAAGATACCATGGTTTTGGATTTCTTGGATACACTCCTTGGATCTTTATAGTCAGACACATAGTCAATTAAGATATGATATTTGATAAGGGGAACCTCACCCATGGACTTAGATGATGTGATACCTAGTAGTAGAGAGACACACTCATAGATCTAGTTAATGATATCTTTTACTAACATGTCAATACTTTGAGTTTTTAGATGACTTTATTTCCTAGAAGGAAAATACCTGGATTTTGAAGATAAAATTTACATGGAAGGGCACACCCCTATCTCTAGGAGATGAAATTAATGAAAGGAAATAACTTGTGTTCCAGATGGTTTGATTTTACAATAATTAAATCCTTTAAGTTTTTATATGAGTTTGTATTTCCTAAGAAACACTCCTAGGAATTATTATGATATCATTTTGGGATACCTTAGAAACACTCCTTGGATTTATGATGGGATGCATATTATATCAAGGAGATGTTCGGAAGGGAGAGGAATAACCTTATACTTGGATAACAAGTCTTAATAACAAGGTATTCCATGGATCTAGGTTATGGGTATCCTATAGGCATGATTTGAATCACTTAGGATGTGTTCCTAGGGATCGAACATGGGCCTATTATTGGTAGTCACAATTACTTTACATGGTCAGATACACCATGGCATTGACATAAGTAGTATTGGGTTGATCCTAGGTGTTATGGAGGAATAAAAAGTCAATAGTGGGGGTTATTTTATGATATAATTTTATTTATTTTATGATAATGTCACATAAATTTAAACTGCATCTATTGGTTATGATTGAGACCATGTTGGTGGTTCCCTATTGTGTTGTACTCATAGTCTACTTGGGTGGCCATAACACTTGGGTACTTGAGTGACCTTCACTGATTGTAGGTTTAGGGTAGGAAGAGTATTGGCGTTTCATGATCAAGTAGGATTGCTTAAACTATATTATAGATTGGGATTATATGAGTCTTAGGTATGGAGTAGAGTCTCTTGTATATTTATTTTATTATTCTATTCATTTTTCATATGTGGTCATCCTGGTGGGTGACAAGTGAGTCTTCATGAGTACGTGATTCCATATTTATCAAGTATTATTATTGATTGTTGATTATTGATTCTATATACTTTGATTATTTATTTATCTTTTAGTTATTTATCAATTATTTATCAATTTTATTTGAGGTAATAGTCTCCCCATGGTTGTATTAGGTTTTTAATGCTAGTCAGAAACCTCTAGTATATAGGGAGGCACACTTGAGGTGTAGTGATTACCCGACCTAGACAATATTTAGTGGTCTTAGGTTGGGGACATAACAAAGTGGTTTAAAAGATTTATTTTGATTTATTATTTGTATATATAGTAAATAGGTGGTCTATAAATGTGATGAATATTATGGAATATATCATATTGGTGCGTCAAGAACATTTTTTTGATAGGAATTCTAGGTTACCAGGGTGTAGGAATGCTGCTCTTGGTTTTTTATATTACAGGAGTATGATTTTCACTTAGCACTATGAACATGTGATTTAGATTTTTGATATTTACGATTTATCATGGTTTTATATCTTAGATAATTATAAATAGGCCAATTCATGCATTATATTTTTCACATCAAATTCACATGACATACACCTAATTGTGTGTGATTGATATGACTAACAACAAAGGGTTCAACTATTTAAAATGTTAGTAGCAACTCATTTGGTGTTTTCCCTTATAACTTTCAATGGTATTCTACTCATCTAAACCACAATATATTTTTATTTCATGATAGTTATTGTGTTTCTAAGTTTAGGTTCACAATGATGATGGATATATAGTCTGTTAGAGTAGGTAATTCATAGAAACCCTAATGGGTGAGTGTAGGAATTGGAATCCTTAGTGATGGACCTATTGTGAGTGATTTTGGTATTCATTACAAAAAAAATAATTATATTCAATTATTTAAAGTTATAGTAACAACCAATATTATATTGTACCATATATCTTTGTGGTGATATTAAAATTAACCGAACCCTATGACTATGAAATAATCAATATAGATTATGGTTGGGTGATGCTATAATATATTTATATGTTAATAGATGAGATTTGGATCCTTGAAAAGATGGATATCATATATGGAGGCTTAGTTAGGTTTAATATGATATTGTGATTCTCAAAGGGGGCAGTCCCATATATTGGTTCTGGGTGAGAATCGATTCCTTAGTAGGTGATGATTTAGAATATGATGCCTATGATAGATATGTGAAACCCTGGAGTGGGTTGATGGTTGTGTGAGTCACCATGTGAAATTTGTGATAGGATTAGAAACACATCCTCATGAGTTATGAATTATGTGATATGTGGCTATGGTTTTGGTGGGAGAGCCTAGTATTTTGAGATAGAGATCAAGATGTTGGTGAACCAGGAATTATGGATGAGATGTGAAGTGACATGTATACATGGGTAACCTAAATTATGGGTTTGACCAAGATTTAGAGTTCCTTAGATAATTAAATCATAATTAAGTTATTCTAGTCTGATATCGGTGTACATGATGTGCTACTAGTTATGTGGTATATGCATGGTGATGCCTTATATGGTCTTGAACATGAAAGAACGCGAGTTCTTTTGATATCAAAGTGGGAATTCAAGGGAATGAACCATTTAATATATATCCCAATGTGTTTTGTATACATTCTGAGTTGTGAAATTATAACGTGTGGATGTATACTTGAGGTTTCTAAATGATACTGGTTGAAAGGTTATTGTGTAGTTTTTCTCAACATGTGAGGAATTCTAGGCTTGTTGGTAATGAGTACAGGGGTATGCCAGTTAGATGGTTAAAATTACATAGATCATGTCTAGTGTTTTAGGTTTTTTATCCTAGATATGATGATATATGACCCATTGAGCATTATTAGAGTTATGTTATTTGGTGGTAAATGAGCATACACCGATTGATATTTGAATGAGATCAATATGGAACACCTTGGTTACACGCAATACCAATGAATTAAAAATTAGTTAGTAGACATATATGTGTTGAGGAATGATGGAATTAAGGTATTTATTATGGTATTGGTTTCCTAGGGATTTATGGTAGTGAGAAACATTCATACATAGTATATGATACATTGAAAATGAGTCATATTTCATAGGATTGTTGACCTAGGTGTGGGCCTTGACTTTTATCATCAGAGAGATATAGTGTAAGAGGTTGATAGGGGATAAGCATGGATTGGGAAGATAAAAAAATGTGTAAATATGGAACATTTCAAGGTGTGATATAAGGATGGAAACATGGTGGGGAGTGAATAATTGGATGTATGAGGGAATGACCCTTGTTGTGATTAGAATTTCAATCGGTTCCTAATGTGATGTTCCTATGAGTCGAGAACCTGAAGCGACTAATGTTCCATATTGGTGCTCAGGTATGATCAGTATGTTCATGTCCAGTAATTAAATGTTGTAATGTATGGATTGTGTTATGTTTATGTGTGATCCCATGTTTGTAGGGTCATGGGAATTGTAGGACCGGTCATTGGATGATTGAGGTTGTACTTGGACATCGATGAGTAGATGAATCTAACTATTTCTGGTCCTAGGAGAAATACCAAATTTTAGATTAAAATAAAATTATTTATTGATTATGTGCATTGAAATCATTCTCAATATGTTTTTCATGTGATTAAAGGGTGATTTGGATCAGTGGTGCACCAGTTCTCAGGTGAGATCATGGAATTAGTTACGTTTTTCTAAGGATCCAACCCTGGAGTTACATTGAGATTAAATTTTATACATCAGTGGGGATAGATGAATTATCTTGGGATTCCACTGAGGAGTTGATGCCTCATTTTTGAGTGATAAGAAAACATGTTGTTGTGTTAGACTAAACAATTTAAAGAATGGCCATACAGAGGAGGAGTGACTAGTGTTTTCACATATAATTGGGTGAAGTAATATGGAGACCACATTAATCATGCCATTGAACTACTATCCATTGGAATCACCTACTAAAAAAAATTTATGGATAATATCACAATGACTTGGGATTAACACATATGAGATAAGGCCTATGGTGGGGAGAAATATAAGCTAGATCATCATATTGGTGTTATAGTGATGATAAGAGAAATGGATCAGAATTTTATGAGTAATGCACCTCATGTTTGGTGTTGGTAAATGAAATATCATTTGATGTTTCGGGGAATAAAATAGTGATTTGAACAAGAAATAATTACCAAGATAGGTCAATATTTATGGATGAACGGTTGAAAATATTTCTTAGGAATGACAAGTGTTATGGTGGGGAGATAATAATACACAGTGTTTGTATGAGTTTGGAAATTTCAGAGGAAATTTGAAATTTTAACCTTTGATCGAGGTTCATTATTAAAACTAAGACTCAAATTGAGATTCAAAAAGATAGAAAAACATAATGAGATGTTTTTTTATTTATAAAAGGTCAGGTTATGTTTTGGTGTATATGAAATATCAGTTGAGGAATATAGGTTAAAATAAAGAAAACATTCACTACAAGTTCACCACCATGCAGAGGCCCATAATGTGGAGGACCCCTTGGTGGAGGAAAAAATGCGTAGGTATAAGGTGTGGAGATATATTTTGAGAATATTTCTTAGGGTAAAAACCTATGAGAATTGGGTTGGGAAAAAATCCCATTTCTACCCCTATGGTACTTAGAAAATGGAAAGATATGAGGGCCTATGCTGTGGTTGCTAGATGTTTTGATAGGAGGAGAAACAATTTAAAATTATTAGAGGAAAGGGGCCACTATATGGTGAAATATACTTTTGATTTTTTGTTTTATAAATTATTTTGTAGATTCCTCCTTTTACCTTTGAATTATTTAGGGGACCAAGTCCCCCTTTCTTCTTTCTCATGCATGCTCGAGATAGCCTCTCCTCTTTCTCCTTCCTCATTCAACCCCCATGGGTTGGTATAGATATTGGTGTTGTTATTTAGTGATTCAAGGGTTTTGATGACAATTTCACCAGATCATGGGGGAATCATACAATTAGGATGGGGATTTTTGTGTATTATAGTTTTAGGAAATCCTAATACAACAACTGTACTTTGTGGAACATTGTTTCAGTGAATTATTTTTTTCCCAACATGGTTCTAGGAGTGAGTTTTGGACCTCCCAAGTGTGTTTAGTATTGATTTTTGTGCAATGAGGTTTAATGAGACTCAGGTGTTTGGAAAATTTCTGTTAGACTTAGATGTGATTAGGTAGGAGCTTATAGATCATGGAATTAAGATGGGAATGACTCTAAATTGAGGTATATGTCCCCTCATACATGCCTCTATTGTAATATTCATTCTTTTATATGCATGGAATGTGATGTGTGGTCTCTCCATTTAGAAAATTTTAACTTTAAATTTAAATAAATTATTCAATTAAAAATGAATGCCTATGACTAGAATGAAAAAAGTGATAAGGCCAATGAGGGACCTTAGCCACTGGTTTGATGTAACAAACACTAATGGTGAAGGCCTGATTATAATTAAATGCCATCACACTTTGACCCTGAGGGATATAAATTGAATTTAAATAAATTAATTGAATGATATGTTATATTCCTAGTGATAGGTTACATTTATGACCCCTAAATTGAGATGAGTGAAGAACTAATATTAACATACTATGGTTTAACCATGTCAAAACCTTCAGATTTCTAAGAGCATTCAAGATAGTTGAGATGATTATGGGGTGGGTGTTCTTCCCTAGTGAGAGTTTACTATCTGGGTGGGTAGATCCTTATTATACTAATCAATAGGTTGGGTGTGATGACTAACCTAGGATGACTTGATTAGGGGATGATCTTGAAGAAATATACCTTATGTGATACTAATATATGATTACCTACATGGACAATGAGGCAATGGGATGAGTTTGAGTTAGTGAATCCCACATGGGATGTCATGGCTATGATCATTCCTAGGGGAACCTAGTGTGTCTCTTAGTGACATGTTGAGCCTAGTGAGAGAGTGTGTATAGGGAATGGGTAGTGATGGTTGTTGGAATCATATTATTAATGGATCCACATTTTGATCTTGTTATGGATTTTATGAGTTTAGTTTGAGAAGTTGATAGGTTGACCTCAATTTTTTGGATGTTCCTGGGTAGATATACGACCCCATCAAGATATTTTATATGATATTTTCTGGTGGGAATATTACTGCACCAATGCACATGGTTGGGATGACTTGGAAACACTCCTTTGATCTATATGTTGGAATACACAGTCCATCAGTATTCCATGATTTGGGATACCATATATTTGGATTTGGGATATCATAGTTTTGTATTCCTTGGACTAGGTACTTGGGATATGTATAGTGGGATATATAGTCCACTAAGATACCCTGGGTTGGGATGACTTGAATAGGCCCCTTGGATACATATGGTGGAATGAACAGTCAACTGAGATTTGATGTCTGATAGGGTAACCTCAACTATAGACTCAGATAATTCAATTCTTACTTTAGTAGAGACACATCCCTTACTCTTGGTGATGATATGTTTTCAAAATAGGGAGATCCAATGAGTTTTTGGATGACTTGATTTCCCAGTAAGGAAATCCCTTGAGTTTTCATATGGAGTTTACTTGGATGGGTACACCCATGGATCTAGGTGATGATTTTATAATAGGGAAACCCAATGAGTTTCCATATGGTTTTATTTCTCATGAGTTGAATCCCCTGATATTCTATATGGGTTTGTAATTCCTATGACCCTGAGGTTCCCAGATGACTAATGAAACACATAGAGGGGTGCGGTGAATCAATGGTCACTTAAGAATTTTATGAATTATTTTATTTTCAATTCAACATTATAGACTTAATTAGTCTCGATTTACTTTATCTTCCATCACACAGGTTTACTTGGATAATATAGTAAATAAAAGGTACATGAACACATGTTTTTTTTAAAATTTGATACTATAACCCACTTATTTCCTTGATTGGTTATGCACACTAATAAAGGATTATTCACTATAATCAACACCATTAAATTACAAGTAGAGGGTTCTTCACACAATATAACTAGATGAGAGTCTAATTGACATTCTCTTGGTCAAAGTCACACTAGTGACTTTTACTACATCTCACAGGACTATTCTTGCTAGATTCCGAATTGACTTATTTAATAGTTTCCCAGTATAGTCACTGAGTCTCACAATGGTCATCTTTTATACCTTGATTCCCACAAGTTTGAGGGAGTTTCACTATGTATACACATGATTTTCTTTCTAGTCCTTCCTTGGAAGTTGATATCTAATCAAACCAATGATGTCTCAATAGACACATATTAAATATTTTTAAACTTGGAAGTATAATCAAAAAATTATAATAAGTATTCAAGTTAACTTATAAAATTGGTCACTTCTTACAACTCAGTTTCATAGGACTTCTTAGAAACTAATAATCTCAAAATATCACCCAATTAACAAGAACAAAACCTAGAATATATTTTTCTTTTATTTATATACTTAAATGTAGTTTTAGAATATTGTTTTGGAAATATTCACTAAAGCACACATGTTTGTTCTTTCTTACTCAAATAGTTTTCCTCACTCTCAGTTGTAATAAGTTATCATTCTCTTCTTCCTCCTTCATTATAGAATGTAGTAAATTATCATTATTTATATTATTTAAGATCATGTATTCTTAGATAATCATAGATCATGCATAAACATAGTAAACAACACAAAAATATATTAATTTTCTATTTTCTTTACCTTAATCTTCTCAATAGATCACATGTATAGGAGGACACATTAAATATATTCTTTAATTTTCATTATCCTTAAATAGAATACATTAAAACCTTTTAATTTCTAGATTATAAGTAGTATTATAAAATACTCACTTTGTTCACATGATATTTCATGCACTCCAATTTTCAAATCAAAGAAAAATACATAAGTTATGCCAATTATTGAAACTCATCATTTTGAAACATGGTAAAATGATATTCTTTATTATTTAGTATGTGTTTCTTATTTTTCTAAAAACCCCAAAAGATATACACTCCAAATATTCTAAATTATATAAATATCTATAACCAACCATATATGCATCATGGAAATAATTTTTATTTTATATATTCAGGAAATAATGAAGTGTTGTTATTTATAAATTCTTGAGAAAATTTCCAGAATTAAATCTCAGTTACTCACAAACATTCAAACAACCTTGGATAAAATACATATGAGCTAGGATAAATAGTGGATCAAAGTTTTATGGTTCTTCATTGTATTATTATTAAAAACATAATATTTTCATTTACTTAAGAAATAATTCATTAATTGGGTCTTCCAATTAAATATTACTCAAAATAATCCTGGATCATGGTTTCTCTATGTATTATGATGCTTTGAACTCAAATTCATGACATAAGAATATTTAAATTTAACTTTCAAACAAATTAAAAAAAATTAGAAACAAAATTTTATTTATTCATTGATATTACATTTCCAAGGATAAAGATCAAATTATCTTGCTTATCATGATTTTATTGAATACCAATCTAGAGTTTAAGATTTTTATATCATGAGTGAAAAAATCTTGTATCATCCAAGATTAGTTTTTCTTCACCAGATTCAAAAATATGCAATCCTAATTTCCCATCCAATTGAACTTAAAAAGTTTCCTATTTGATAGAGTCTTAAATTTGGGACCTTAAATACATAATTTTATACATCACATGATGAATAATAAAACTATTTATTATAAATATTAAGATTATTTCCTTTTAAAAAATTCTCCA
This sequence comes from Viscum album, assembly GCA_963277665.1. NCBI lineage: Eukaryota > Viridiplantae > Streptophyta > Magnoliopsida > Santalales > Viscaceae > Viscum > Viscum album. Next base: position 1,645,284,535 of record OY728128.1, read on the forward strand.
TTATCCTAAATACATACATTATAGTAAAGTCATACAGTGGGACCAAAGACTTATGATGAAGTATTATGATAAGAAATTATGCTATGGATGAATTCATATAATCACAAATCAAATATTTAAACTCATAACCAAACATCTTATATTTAGCAGAAAAGTCTTATGATCACAGTAGGAAAATCCTTACATTCACGACTTGTCAATTTTTCATGAACTCTAAAATAAAAATTTCTGGTAGTTTCTTCAAAATAACTTCATATTTCTTACATGGATTCTAAAATATATTCAAATCATCTCATTACTTATTCAAATTATTTTTTAAATTATTAAAATTATTAAAAAATCCTAATAACTCATTCCAAGGTGTTTTTGTATATAGAAAATGAGATTATCTTCAATAACACCACTACTTGTAAATCTCAACTTCACTTAAAATTTTTCAAAGTGTTCCTATATACTAATTACAATAGTACTCTATAATAACACACAAATATGGAATTATCACAAATAATGGGTCTTGAAACTCAAATTAGACACCCCTTTACCTTCGTTTGAAAATAACCCTTCAAGCTATTTACTGTAGGCATCAATTTCACTATTCTAAAATATTTTAGATAGTACTCAAACTACTCTTTTAGAACATTCCATTTTATTCCATTAATATCATCTCTTTTAATCATATGATTTAAGTATGTGCATCTCACTTGAATATGATCATCTAGGAATTGAAGGGAAACTAACTCTACTGTTCTATTTTCCCAATACGAAGACCCAAACTTCTTCAATAACCCATCCCATGTATCAATAATGGAATCACATAAATTGTTTTACCCAAAAAATGGGTGGATTCACTTATTCCTTAATGGGAGTATGATTTAATTAATCAAAAAATAAATCCTTACATTTATTATATTGAAAATACCAATTTAAAACTAATATAACCAATCACCTTTGGGTTTATTAATCTCCCCCTTTGTGTTTGTTATAAATTCCTAATATCACAAATAATATTATCATGTCAATTTAATTCATCTCCTCCAAATTTAAAATAAATGAAAAGGGGAGGAAATTTTTCACCCCCTAAATGTAAGGGTTAATTTATTCTCTTCCTAATTGATAAGGTGGGTGTTTAGAACGAAATTCTCAATTTTCAACTTATTCTCCCCCAAAAAATGTTTTATACCACATGATATTTGATACCAAATGAAAGATGACACCACTTGAGATATATGGGAAGGTTCTTCACCAATTTCCTCTCCATTTTATGTTTCAAACATAGAGGATTTATCAAAACAACTCATATCTATATGATTTATCTTTCCCTTTGATAAATCCAATTAACATCCACTTGAGAAATGGATTTTAGCAAGAATCACTGCTCAACAATTGAAAGTGATTATAGAAACTTAGGAATGACACATCCTCTTCTAAATATATACTTAGAATCATATTTCTCTTATAAATGTTCCATAAAAATATCAAATTTACGCCTATATTAGCTAACCCTTTGTATAAAAAATGTGTGACAAGTTTCAAAATCAAGGATATCTATATTTTAACATGTGACACCACTGTTTACTTTCACACTTTAAGGGTAGAACATATTGATATTCAATAAAATTTAGGAACCTACACCCACTTGAATAAATATATCAAAATATTTCAAGTGTCAGGTCATCCCCATTGGTTATATAATCACTCCTAGATAAAACAAAAAATATAAATGAATACTAGGTCACAAGATTTCAGATAATTGTAACACCCCAAGATTCTATGAAATGATTTTTTTAAATAAATTTTATTTCTTTGATAACTTGCATTACACACAACATTGAGTTTTAACAAACCTTGATATAATATTAAAAAATTATTATCTGATAGTTACTGCCTAACTAATGGATTGGTGGGTATGAATAGTGATTAATAAATTATGAAACATTTATGTTCTATATATGTATAAAAAAATTAATTGGTTACAAATATATTATAAAGAAAAATAAAATTATTTTAAAGTAAAATTGATATTTCTCTAGAAAACTATTTTAATGCTCACAAATGTGTTTTATATTAATAAATTAAATAATTCACTTTTGGTGAATGGATTAATGAAATTTATATAGTATAAATTTAATAAAATGTTTTAAAATTCATTTAATATTTTTTTTCTAGTTATGGAAGAAAAATAAAAGACATTTTTTCTTAAAAATGTATTTTTCTAAAAAGTGGTTTTCATCATCTGTTGCAATCTTCTTTCAAAATAAATTTATGAAACTTATATGTATTTAATTTAATAAAATGGATTACATATTTTGAATCATTATTTTCAAATATGTTAAATGGACCCCTTTTATTTGTGGAAAAAATGAATAGTAACCATGGTAAAATTTATCACCCCAATAAAGAATAAATTAGTGTAATATAGGTTAAAATTATGTGATAAGACCATAGTTTTTTCATAATGATTCTTATTGGATGAACCGTTATCACATTAGGCTCTATGTTGAGTAGTTTAATGGAATATTTTCTACTAAAATTAATTATATAATATTTAAATCCAAAAAATTTGCAAAATGTCACTCTCTTAGTTTTAAATATCTACTATATGTCCACATATTGATAGAATCAAGTTATGAAAAAATATAAGTGTATATATTAATATTAATTAAATTATTTTATTAATAAAAATTTATTTTTAATTTTTATTTAATATATAATGACATAAAATGCTTATGAGATACCAACACAGTATTTTTCCAATTAATAAAAAATATATAAAATGATTTCAAATATAATAAAATTAATATAATTTAAGATATATAACGTGTGAAACTAATTTTAAATATCTATATTACATATAAGGGAGTTTTTAAATCAATATATTTGAAATTTCCCCTTTTATTGATTAATTAATATCAATTTAATTGAATAGTACTAAAAATGACATTAATGATAAGTTATAATAAAAAGTATTATATTAAATGATTTAAAATTTAAAAAAATATTTATTGATAAAACTGAATGGGATATGGTGGTAAAAATAAAACATGGTCCATTTATGGTTCATTTTCTATCTTATTGTAAACTCAGTAACCCATTAATGGTAGAAAACATTAATATCATGATGATTATCAAAAGGGTTAACAAAGGGTTAAAATAAAAGATCGCGGAAAAAAGTTCATCCAATCATGTCCACATTTTATTGGATAAAGGTATTTAAACTCATAATCATATTATATTAAAAATATTATCAATTTTTATCCATATGAAAATCAAAATTAATTTATATTTATTTAATATTTTTTTAATTTCCAATAGTTCCCCTCCACTCAATTATAAGTTAGCACCCCTCATTTATGTTATTCACACTACATTGAGCCATATAGATAAAAAAATATACCAATTTATCTTATAAACTTTATTAGACACATTCTAGTGGTTATGTTCTTCCAAAAAGTTTTTCCCTAGATCCCTTAAGAGGATATCTAAAGGAGTTGTTTCAAAGAAGAGGTAATTAACTTAATCAATTCCATTATTTTTAATTATTAATTTATCTTCTCTAAATATATTATATTATAACTAAAATAATATATCAAGAAACATAAATATAATAAAATATTGTTATTATTAAAAAACCATATTTATTCACTTTCTTTCCATCAAATGGTAAGTGTTAATATCACTTGTGCGTATGTATGACCTACCGTCTCCATGAATAGTGTAATTCGGTTTTTCTATATTTAATTTTATGAATGAATCAAAAATTGTATATAATGAATATATATGATATCCATATTATTATTAACATTGTAGAGATGATGAAACTATGAACAAAGTTCAATGACCAAAACTACTAAACCAAAACATACATGAAAAATGAAACAGATATCACCAGAAACTATGATTTGAAAAACTGATTATTAATAAGAACATGATAAAAGGATATAACTAAATAATATATGGTATGATATATATTATTATGGTTATGTAATTTATTTATAATGAATCTATATTTATTATATATGAGGATGTAATGCGTACAAAGGAAGTCTGTCCTAAGGTAATGAATTTTCATCTCATTATTATTTATGTGGGACACATACCATATACACCACTTTTTTATTTTTTATGGTGTATATAATACCCATGAATGCATTTTAGGACGTTTCTCCTGAAAATTATGGGTATTTTCATATTCATATATGGTAACATCCTTCATGGGGCATATAATTTAAAAGTTACCAAAGTGTTATGGGTTTTATGTTACAATCTCATTATTTATAAAGATTTTTTGTGATTATGTTTCTAATGATGAAATATTATGATATGCCTCTCACGAAACTCATGATTTTTATTTTACTTTGATTATTTTTTAGGAATACATTTTTTTCCTTTCATTTTCCTCATCTTAACTACTCTAGATATCAAAAATGTGTTTCTAAGGATAATCAACTTTATTTATCTCTTTAATCAAAAATAACATTTTATTCCATAGAATTTTATTATAAAAATGTTTTTAATATTATCCTATTATTTTTGAAAGTCAGTTTTACCCATTTTTTACTTTTTAAAAAACTGTTTAAAAGGAATATTTTTTTTTCAAACAAGCTACTTTTTCTTGAAAATTGTGAAAGAAATATTTTATTCTATTGCATGAGGAATGATAGAAATGTATTTCCATCCTGAATGATCAATGTTTTTAAGATTAATTTATAATTTGACAAGTTTATTTTTATGGAAAATATTTTCCATAATATTTTGGAAGTATTTTTATTTTAAAAATTATTCTTAAAGTGGAAAGCCTATTTTTTTATTAAATATTCCAAAGATATTTAAATAGTATTTTTATATATGATAACATCCTTTGATGTTAATTATTATTTACTAGGGATATTATACAATGATACCATTCTCAATCTTTCTAAGTATCTTTAATTTTTATGTTTATGGGATGTTTATGAAACCCATTTATTTTCGATGGGTTATATTATAGTTAATTGATTAAATGTTTATGAAACTAGATTTTTTTCAAGAGTTATGATGATATGATGAATTTTTTACGATTTTATGGAGAAAATATTTATGGTTTTTATTATGTGATGGTGGTGAAATTATAATCATGGAAGGTGGTTATGTTATAACCAAGGATAGTGGTTATATTATAACCAAGGATAGCGGTTATGTTATAACCAAGGAAAATAGTTATAATATAACCATGTGTAGTGGTAAAATTATATCAAGGATGGGTGGGACCTATATTTAACTCCAATACATTGGATAAATACTCATATCTCATGGGATAAATTGGACTATAATGTTTATTGTAACACCCCGAGCTTCCACGATACGCTTCTCTTTCAATAATGCAATAGCTTGCATTGTACGCAAGTTCGAGATTCTAACACACCACTGCTAATAAAAATAGCCATTATGAATAGTAATACCCACTTTTTGAAATTATATATATTTTTTATTTCAAAATGGACTTCATTTTTGGATTCGGAATGTCGAAATTAGCCTATGTTGAATTTTTTGTAATTTTCTGAGAACTTCCAATTTTTTATGAATAGTGAAAAATACTTAAAACAACTTTTTAATCAAAATAATATATAGTGATAAGTTATACTATTTAGTGGTTTTAAAGTATAATTAGAATATATTTTTACCATTTTATCCAATGGTGTTCATCAGAATTAATTTCACTTTGAAATTGGACATAAACAATTGTCAATCTTTTGATATATATTGTTTCTTAAAAACACGCTATTTGTTGTGACAACAGGAATTAATTATAAAATTAATTAATGCAACTTATATGTTTGGAATTTCATAAAATAGACATCATTTTTGAATTCGTAATATCAATTATAGCTTAGGGTGAAATTTTGGAATTGTTCTGAAAAACATCAATTTTTGATAAATACTGAAACCACTAAGTGGTAGTTAAATAACTGATTTTTTGTTTAAATGAAATATTACCACTTTTGTGATTTGATTTTCAAAAATCCGACATACATGGTTTTCATTAGGAAGTAAAATGTGGTTCAATGGGATGAAAATAATTTTTTTGGTGAATAGTAATTTTTAAGTTTAATTAATCACGATTAAAGGTAATTAGTGATATTTAAGGTAAAATTGATATTATAAAAATATGAAAATACCTTTACACTTGTCCTAACCCTATTGGATATGTCATGGAAGACCAAGAAAATCCATGGGTCAACTTAGGGACCCCATGGAGCCACTTTGGTAGGAAAATTACATAAATAACTTTTATTTAAAGTTAAAATAAAAATGTCACAAACATAAGTTGTTTTACTAAAACAATTTTTAAATGGGGTTATAAAAGTCATATTTTTGACTATCAATATTAATTAGAAATATAAAAATATTTCCTACATCATGATATTTTTTTATAATTTTTATACATTAAATAAATTAAATTATTTATGACACCATGATGATGCAGCGATTACCTCATTAATTAACGATTTTAATAAAATGGAAGGATAATGTAAAATATAAGCATTAAACTTGTCCAAAGACTATTGTATGAGAATATTTAAAACCCTTAACACCTTATCCTCGAACTATATAAGCATGGGACCTTTAGAATCCGAAAATCATTGTATAATAAAGTAACATTTCAATCTTTCCAAGAGTGCCCCTCCTCTCCTCTTATAAAAGGCCCCCACCACTACCACCTTATTCACACCTTCAAGCCATATGGATCGGCCAAAATCTGCCCAAATACTCTCCCAACTTCCTTCTCTTACTCCTAGAAGCCTCTATTTGGGCATAATTCTTCCCAAGGAAGCCTTTGGCTCAAATCAAAAAAGAGTTACCCGATTTTAAGGTAATGTTTTCTCTAATGTTGTTTTGTTTTATTTTGCTTCTCCAACCCCTTAAACTCTTTTTATTACTTTATTTTGTAATAACAACAGTATCTAAAATATACTAGGATGTTTTTATGATAAGTATTTGGTTTACACTTACACACACATTCGTCTAATGGTTAAAGAACATACTGTTTCTGTGGGTGGTGAAATACTGCCTCACGAAACGATGATTGTTCAATATTCTCTTAACACCTCTAATGGTGTCCATTTTGATGAAACTATTTTCATATATGATATATATATTTTGTTTATGTTTTCCTTATGCTTATTTATTTCTCATTTATGGAATACTTTATGATTTCCATTATAGGTAAACGCGATAATTTCATTTTAGGAAGTGCGGACTACCACCCCCTCAAAGTGATGTGAATCATTAATGCCATATGTGTGATGTATAAAGGATGGAGTAAATTATATTATATATGATATTATACTGGAACTATATTATACCTTTATATAATTATGATTTCATTCCATTAAATACGAAATAGAAATGAAAGTAGCGTTCATGCGTACGTACGACTTACCGTCTCCATGAACGGTGCATTTCATTTCTTACCTCTAAATGTTACGTAATATTATGAATGAATGTATATACTGGATATATATGATATATATGACATCTAAATCATGAATATAATTCTGAACATAATGGATATTCTACCACATAAACAACTTTTAATTATAAGAAGTTTATTGTTGACTCAAGTACCAAAGATCGACAAAACGACCGTTATTAACTTAAATAATTACATAATGTTCATAACATTGTAATAAGTGATATAAAAAGGATAATGAAATTGAAAATGGTAGATATTAACTCTAGTTTATTATTCAGGAGGTTAAATAACGGTCGAATCAAGTCGGACACAAGGTAAGGGAACTTCTTAACCCAATTTCTATTCTTTGGGTTAATCTCCTACTTTGTAATTATGTCATGATATTATTATGTACTATCTTGTATTTGTACTTTATTTATGTGTAATTATAGTGAATACATATGATAGATGTACTTTATTTAAAAAAAATGATCTTTTTAAGGACTTCATCTCAATCTCCTTTCATTGAGGCATATTTGGTTTTATACACAACTTTATTTTATACGGTGTATAAACCCCTTTGACTTTTACTTTTATTCAAAAGGAATCTTTTTTATACGAAGCGTTTTACTAAACGAAAAAAGGGGAATGTTTTTCTTTCCGTATTTATGCGGCGACAATGACTTCTCCGCCGCCATGACCATTATTTGAGTTTCGGCTTCCTCTACAAGCAATCACTTTTTTTTAATGAAGAATAAATACAAAGTTTTAACTTTCTTTTATTTTGGTATTGAAAATGGTTTTGAAAGCGTTTTTATTATATCAATGTGTTTTATTGATGTCTTGTGATTGAAATGTGGAAATGTTATGTTTCTTTTATGCATGTTTTATGGGATACGATTATGTTATGGTTTATGATATGTTTAAACCTATTTATATGAGGAATGCATTGGACTTAATAAGTGACGAGTGGAGCCCTCTATAGCTCCTCGATGCATCAGTAGGTCTCATGAGACAAACTAGTGTCTTGGCACGAGGCATTGACAAAATCTTATTTGTGGTCTTGGCACGAGGCCTTGGCTACGTGGTTATGATAGTCTGGCATTATGCATTCCATCATTAAGAAAGTGGTTATTGATATTTCATGTGATTATTCGACTAGTAGAATATCCATGTGAGTAAGTAAATGGCATTATTTCAGCTTACTTTTTCTATATTATGCTAAAGTTCAAGTTTAAAAGGCTTTTGTTTTAGTTATACATTGCCTTAAATGTTAATGTTTATTTATAAAAGCTTCCGCTATATTGTTATCCTTACTGAGCATCTGAGCTCACCCCTTTCAATGTTTTAATATTTTACAAGATGTGAAGAAGTATTTTATGAATGACCTGCAGGGATAGTCAGAAGAGGATTTGAGTGTGGACTATGGAGACTTTATTATTTTAGTTTTTCACTTTATGATGTAATGTAACATTTATGAATGTATCTAGTGTTTCCAAGGCTACTAAACTAATCGGTCATTCGAGTCTTGATCTTTTGTGATCATGCCAATGTTACGAAGTAGTGCACCGACTCTGGGTAGCTGGGGTTGGGGCGTTACAATTGGTATTAGAGGCAGTTTAATACTAACCTTGGAAGCTAGATTTAGATAAACTCTGATTAGAGCACATAGCCCAAAGATAGACTTTGAGGATTAGTATAGAAGAACTTCAAAGAATTTTGGTATTGTAGAGATGTTCTGAGTTTTCCGAGCAATACATCTCTGTCTGGATACGAGCACGTAGAGGCGGCTCTGGCACAGATGTACCTAGGGGTAAAACCCGAAAACACCGCTTTGTGCTAGACTCGAATGAGAACTGGTGCACGACAAAGGGCCTTGCTGCACTCTTGGTTACGACACTCTCGGGGGATATGCTTAGGATAATTCTCATTTTCTTTACAAACCACTATGAAGGGTTATGAGTATATACTTCCTCAAAGAAATTTTTTTTTATGATTATGGATTATATCCATAAACCGTTCAATTTACATTAAGTATTTTACAAGTTTGGAATTATTCATTGCAATTCATAAACTAACCTAGTTTATGCCATTGTATAGAAATGGTTCCTAGTGGAAGGAATGTGAACTCCATCAATACGTATGATCCAAAGCGTAAGAAGGATCATATATTTCACGGTATTAAGCCAAAATTTAGAAGGGAAATAATCTCCCATGTGTTCTCAACATATGAAGAAATAGTATCATGTGTTAATAAGATAAGTAAAGAATTCTCTGAGTCTTATGGATTTGAAGGGAAGAAAGAGAAGAAAAGGATGGAAGAGAGAATGATGAAAAAAGGGATGTGGGAAAAGAAGAATTTTCCAATATGTGATAACTATGGGAAGAAACACCTTGGAACTTTCCTGAAGGGAATGGGAGTTTGTTATAAGTGTGGAGAAAAAGGACACCAAGTCCGTGACTGCAAGGGTAAGAAAAAGGTTTCAAATGTACAATGCTTCATCTACAAGGAGTGGGGACACTACGCAAACCAATGTCCAAATCATCAGAGTGTGCCCCAAATTATGTTATTGGATAATAATCAAGTTATGATACTACCACAGATGAGGAGGAATGATTAGAGTTCTTATGTTGTTATTAAAGAATTTTGTAATTTGAGTGTTGTATCAATGATGTACTGGTTATAATAATTATGGAGTATATAAGGATTGTACTGCAGTACTATTTCATCAAGGACTTGAGATTGTGTGAAACCATGAAAAGTGACTCCACAGTAGGTTAAATTTTTGGAAAATATATGGTTGAGAGAAAGATAAACCATAATATGGTTCTGATACCAAGATAGTGATTTTGGAATAAGACATGATTGATTTGGATAAATTATATTGGATATTCTTAACTTCCTTGAAACTGATTGATGATTTGTATACATTTTTGGATAGAAGGAGTATATCTAGTATTCTATAAGGAATAAGGGATCATGGTAATTCAGGATGTTGCAGTGTTTTAAAATAATACATGATAAAGGTGTTCACATGTTGTTACACGAAAAAAGGGGGATCTTCATTATGTTTACCTTCCTCATAAAATTTGGACTGTGAGTTGGACAGAAGTATTTTGGATAACTATAAAGGTTGGAATGGATTAAGTTGAACCTTGAATAGTAATGTTTAAGGTTAAAACATTTCTGAATATTATTTTTGGAATATTATAATAGTATTAGAAAAAGGAAAACCTTCAGGTTGGGCGATAAACCGTCGCTTCGGACAAAGCTGCAGGAATCGAACCCACAACCATGTTGCGACAGGCCTTTATGACCTACCACTAGCCTACAGGAAGTACCTGGTTATTAAAAAATAGTTTTCATAATCTAAATGGTATGTGTTAATATTTTGAACCTTGTACGATTAGAATAAATATAATATTTTTGAGTTCTATTATCTTTTTGAGTGAAAGATGAGTCTGTGGTAGAAATTTGTTGAAGGTTGAAACTCTACTTGTCAAGCATAAATATATATATATACCTATATCTTATTCTATGAATAAATTAATTCATAAACTTTAGTAAAGGGATATTAAAACAAATAATGTGTTATCTTAATAACTTATGTCTTGTTGAACTGATGATATTTTAAATCAACATAGATTAAAGGCTTTGAGGCCCTAAATTTGACACTTGTTTGTGATTGATGACCTCAATCACTACCTACAAATATTTACGTTTTTCCTCCAATTATATGTCTCTAATTTCCACCAATGTTCTCCTAATCGAGATTATAATTGGGTGGTGACTTTTTCATTTCCCTTTCACTCTTATTAAGGTTAAATTTTATTAACCTTATTTCCGATGTGGGTTTTCCACAAAGGTATTTTTTATTTTCAACCTTTTATTTTCAAAGAAAAATTTCAAATTGCAAGGACGCAATTTATTGAAGGAGGGTAGAATGTAACACCCCGAGCTTCCACAATACGCTTCTCTTTCAATAATGCAATAGCTTGCATTGTACGCAAGTTCGAGATTCCAACACACCGTGACTAATAAAAATAGCCATTATGAATAGTAATACCCACCTTTTGAAATTATATATATTTTTATTTCAAAATGGACTTCATTTTTGGATTCTAAATGTCGAAATTAGCCTATGTTGAATTTTTTGTAATTTTTTGAGAACTTCCAAATTTTTATGAATAGTGAAAAATACTTAAAAAAACTTATTTAATAAAAATAATTTATAGTGATAAGTTATACTATTTAGTGGTTTTAAAGTATAATTAGAATATATTTTTACCATTTTATTCAATGGTGTTCATTAGAATTAATTTCACTTTGAAATTGGACATAAACAATTGTCAATCTTTTGGTATATATTGTTTCTTAAAAACACGCTATTTGTTGTGACAGCGGGAATTAATTATAAAATTAATTAATGAAACTTATATGTTTGGAATTTCATAAAATAGATATCATTTTTGAATTCGGAATATCAATTATAGCTTAGGGTGAAATTTTGGCATTGTTCTGAAAAACTTCAATTTTTGATGAATAGTGAAACCACTAAGTGGTAGTTAAATAACTGATTTTTTGTTTAAATGAAATATTACCACATCTGTGATTTTATTTTCAAAAATCCGAAATACATGGTTGTCATTAGGAAGTAAAATTTGGTTGAATGGGATGAAAATAATTTTTTGGTGAATAGTAATTTTTAAGTTTAATTAATCACGATTAAAGGTAATTAGTGATATTTAAGGTAAAAATGATATTATAAAAATATGAAAATATCTTTACACTTGTCCTAACCCTATTGGATGTGTCATGGCCGACCAATACAATCCATGGGTCAACTTGGGGACCCCATGGATCCACTTTGGTAGGAAAATGACATAAATAACTTTTATTTAAAGTTAAAATAAAAATGTCACAAACATAAGTTGTTTTACTAAAACAAATTTTAAATGGGGTTATAAAAGTAATATTTTTGACTATAAATATTCATTAGAAAGATAAAAATATTTCCTACATCATGATATTTTTTTATATTTTTTAGACATTAAATAAATTAAATTATTTATGACACTATGATGATGCAGCGATTACATCATTAATTAACGATTTTAATAAAATGGAAGGATAATGTAAAATCTACGCATTACACTTGTCCAAAGACTATTGGATGAGAATATTTAAAACCCTTATCACCTTAGCCTTGAATTATATAAGTGTGGGACCTTTATAATCCTAAAAGCATTGTATAATAAAGTAATATTTCAATCTTTCCAAGAGTGCCCCTCCTCTCCTCTTATAAAAGGCCCCCACCACTACCACCTTATTCACAACTTCAAGCCATATGGCTCGGCCAACCTCTGCCCAAATACTCTCCCAAAATCCCTCTATTACTCCTAGAAGCCTCTATTTGGGCATAATTCTTCCCAATGAAGCCTTTGGATCAAATCAAAAAAGAGTTACCCGATTTTAAGGTAATGTCTTCTCTAATGTTGTTTTGTTTTATTTTGCTTCTCCAACCCCTTAAACTCTTTTTATTCATTTATTTTTTTAACAAAACCAGTATCTAAAATATTATAGGGTGTTGTTATGATAAGGATTTGGTTTAAACTTACACACACATTCGCTTAATGGTTAAAGAACATACTATTTCTGTGGGTGGCGAAATACTGCCTCACGAAACGATGATTGTTCAATATTCTCTTAACACCTCTAATGGTGGCCATTTTGATGACACTATTTTCATATATGATATATATATTATGTTTATTTTTTCCTTATTCTTCTTTATTTCTCATTTATGGAATACTTTATGATTTCCATTATGGGTAAACGCGATAATTTCATTTTAGGAAGTGCGGACTACCGCCCCCTCAAAGTGATGTGAATCGTTAATGCCATATGTGGGATGTATAAAGGATGGAGTAAATGATATTATATATGATATTATACTGGAACTATATTATACCTTTATATAATTATGATTTCATTCTATTAAATACGAAATAGAAATGAAAGTAGCGTTCATGCGTACGTACGGCTTACCGTCTCCATGAACGGTGCATTTCATTTCTTACCTCTAAATGTTACGTAATATTATGAATGAATGTATATAATGGATATATATAATATATATGACATCTAAATCATGAATATAATTCTGGAGATAATGGATATTCTACCACATAAACAACATGTAATTATAAGAAGTTTATTGTTGACTCAAGTACCAATGATCGACAAAACGACCGTTATTAACTTAAATAATTACATAATGTTAATAACATTGTAATAAGTGATATAAAAAGGATAATGAAATTGAAAATGGTAGATATTAACTATAGTTTATTATTCAGGAGGTTAAAGAATGGTCGAATCAAGTCGGACACAAGGTAAGGGAACTTCTTAACCCAATTTCTATTCTTTGGGTTAATCTCCTACTTTCTAATTATGTCATGATATTATTATTTCCTATGTATTTGTACTTTATTTATGTGTAATTATAGTGAATACACATGATATATGTACTTTATTTAAAAAAATGATCTTTTTAAGGACTTCGTCTCAATCTCCTTTCATTGAGGCATATTTGGTTTTATACACAACTTTCTTTTATACGGTGTATAAAACCCTTTGACTTTTACATTTATTCAAAAGGAATATTTTTCATACGAACCGTTTTACTAAACGAAAAAAGGGGAATGTTTTTCTTTCCGTACTTATGCGGCGACAATGACTTCTCCACCGCCGTGACCATTATTTGAGTTTCGGCTTCCTCTACAAGCCATCACTTTTTTTAATGAAAAATAAATACAAAGTTTTAACATTCTTTTATTTTGGTATTGAAAATGGTTTTGAAAGCATTTTTATTATATCAATGTGTTGTGTTGATATCTTGTGATTAAAATGTGGAAATGTTTTGTTTCCTTTATGCATGTTTTATGTGATACGATTATGTTATGGTTTATGATATGTTTAAACCTATTCATATGAGGAATGCATTGGACTTAATAAGTGACGGGTGGAGCCCACTATAGCTCCTCGATGCATCAGTAGGTATCATGAGACAAACTAGTGTCTTGGCACGAGGCCTTGAAAAAATCTTATTTGTGGTCTTGGCATGAGGCCTTGGCTACGTGGTTATGATAGTCTGGCATTATGCATTCCATCATTATGAAAGTGGTTATTGATATTTCATGTGATTATTCGACTAGTAGAATATCCATGTGATTAAGTAAATGGCATTATTTCAGTTTACTTTTGCCATATTATGCTAAAGTTCAAGTTTAAAAGGATTTTGTTTTAGTTATAAATTTCCTTAAATGTTAATATTTATTTATGAAAGCTTTCGCTATATTGTTATCCTTACTAAGCATCTAAGCTCACCCCTTTCAATGTTTTAATATTTTCCAGGATGTGAAGAAGTATTTTATGAATGACCTGCAGGGATAGTCAGAAGAGGATATGAGTGTGGACTATGAAGACTTTATTATTGTAGTTTTTCACTTTATGATGTAATGTAACATTTATGAATGTATCTAGTGTTTCCAAGGCTACTAAACTAATCGGTCTTTCAAGACTTGATCTTTTGTGATCATTCCAATGTTACGAAGTAATGCACCGACTCTGGGTAGCTAGGGTCGGGGCGTTACATTTTTTGAATGTAATTTAGTTTGATACTTTGTCCACTATGATAGTATTGGGAGTGAACCTTGACTACTATGATGGTTTGGGGTAAAAACCTGTTCCACTATTATAGTCTTGAAAATTAGAATTGAATACTAGGGAAATGATTCTCTACGCTAATATGTATGCTAAAATCATATGTCTTATTCCATTTTTATGATCTCATGGATCATATTCTTTTATTCCTTTACGATTCATGTATTATAAACTTTCAATATTTTTTACATAGCTCTAGACTATGATATATGCGATGCAGGGTATGATTTTCAAATGTAATTATATTGTTCACATACCCTTATGTTCATTTATACTCATTTTATCATTGATATATCCATTTTTTACCCTTATTGAGCATTTTATATCACCCTTTCATATGTTTCCTTCCCCAAGTTATGAAGAAAGTAACTATGTGTAATGTGTCTAAGAAGGATCCTAGTTATGAAGAACTTTTTGGGAGACAATGTAGATATTTTATGAAGCCATTTTTTATGTGTCCATATTCCCAAAGGCACTAGAAAAATATGATTATGGTGAGGATTTCTATTTTATGTAATGAATATTCATCTATTAATATTTGATATCTCTTTATGAAAATTATGGGTCACTATGGTTGGAATTATAGAATGGTTTAGTTAACCTTTGAAAACATGGATAAGATAGATTTATTAAGAAACATAGGGATAATTATAAGCATAGGAAAAAATTATAATGTATTGGTAATGACCATGGATGACCTAGGTTAAACCAAAGATGTCAAATATTGAAATGAAGGTGTCATGATTTAGAAATCCAATGAATAATTGAACACTCAGATCAAATATAAGAAATAGTCATGCTAAACATTTTGGTTTTACTAGGATATTTAAAATATAATGATAAAGTTTAATTGGTAATAAGTATGCTAAAATATTGAAGCATATTATTTGAGAGTAGTTGTATGAGTTTATGTATAACATGAAAATTATATAGGGATATTCATTGTTGTCCTCAATGATTATA
Organism: Viscum album; assembly: GCA_963277665.1. Classification (NCBI taxonomy): domain Eukaryota; kingdom Viridiplantae; phylum Streptophyta; class Magnoliopsida; order Santalales; family Viscaceae; genus Viscum; species Viscum album. The sequence goes on from OY728128.1 coordinate 1,645,300,656, forward strand.
TGTTTAATTGGAATTAAAAACACCCAATGGAACAATTATGACATCATAAGTATATGATTCTTCTCACATTGATGTTTATGGGATTTTTATTCATATAAATCTTGTTATTCTACCTTGGATTGAGTTTTATGTTACTTAGGCATGGGTTGGATTTCATTACATAAATCTTATATGATTTTTTGAGGAAGGTAAGTACCCTAATGGCCCGAAGGCCTTCATTTTTATTACTTTTTGATAACCCCCATTTCAAGGGAGGAGGAAGAACCCTTGCAAGGCATGTAGGCTCAGAGATTACATGGCCCATAGGCTTAAGAAATTACAGGACCCAAAGGTCTTAAGGAATTAAACTAGACTATCTACAAAGAACTGCCCCTCCCCAGCATCTGGATCATGATAGTATCTCTCCACCTTCACATGGCCATCTTGCTTGGCTTCCCATGCAAGCATAGGCTGGTCCCGATGGCATTTCCATACCCCCTCATTTTAAAAAATCCATTTGGCTCTGCTCTGGTGAGTGCACCTGCTCTGAATCCTCTTCTGGAAATGCTCTTTTTTTGTAGTGTGTCTAGGGAAACTACATGTGGTCCGAAGGCCTTAAGGTGGCCCGAAGGCCTTAAAGGTGGCCCGAAATCCCTACTGACCCAAAGTCCTGGGTGGCTTGAAAGCCTTAAGGACTCCAAGCCCAAACCAGTGGCCCGAGGTGAATAGTTTCAGCTGCTACAGTACTGAATAATACCTGATACAGTAACTAGTACAGTTACTACTATAGTACCGCACAATCTATATTTCTGCTATAGTACCTGTACAGTGTACAGTTCTGCTATAGTACCTGTACAATATACAGTTCTGCTACAGTACCCGCACAATGTACAATACTGTTACAATACCCCCAGAAATATGCCTCTACCTAGTTTTGAACCTGGGTCTTGTGGATACACTTAAGGATACCTCACCAACTGGGATGAGGCTCATGTGATGAGGAAGGGAAGTAACATTTGATATTTCAAATCCACCTATGACCATCTATTAGTGTAATGATAAATATAAAATTCAGATTGAAATTATATCTAGTTTTTAGGCCTTGATTCCTATTCAAAATGGGAATTTATCTTAGATGGTTGAGGAGAAAATCAACATCAAATATATGCATATTGTGAGGGAGTTTGTTGATCCATTTCCTAATGAATTTACTAATCTTCCAATGAATCATGAATTTGAGTTCTCTATATAACTCATACATAATTCTATACCCATTTCAAAAATTCCATATAGAATAGCCTCAATTGAGTTATAGGAACTGGATAATAAACTACAATAGGATATTTTCAGGGGATTCATTATTCCAAGTGCATCACCATGGGGTGAACTAATTATTTTTGTTAAGAATAAATATTGATCAATGAGACTCTTTATTAATTATCAAGAATTTAAAAATATCATTATCAATAAAAAGTATCCTCTACTGCATATTGATTACCTATTTGATAAATTGATTGAAGATTAATAATTCTATAAGATTTATCTTCATTATGGATATAATTAATTGTGGGACATGAAGAATGATATTCCCAAGGAAACATTCTATACAAGGTATGGACACTATGAATTTATAATGATACCATTTGGTTTCACTAATTCACCCACTATACTCATAGATTTAATGAATAGAGTATTTATAGAGTACCATGATCAGTTTTTTCTAGTATTTATAGATTATATTCTTAAATATTCAAAGAGAAAGGAAGATCATGAAGATCAATTGAGAATTTTAATTAAGATCCTAGAGGGGGACAATATTTGGGAAAATTTTACCAAGATTATATTCTGGCATTGGAAAGTTTCATTCATGGGTCATATAATCTCAAGTGAGGGTATATCAACAGATCCTTCAAATATAGAAGTTATAGAACATTTTCCAAAACTAACCACTGTGAATATGATCTGTAATTTTTTTGTTTAGATGGATATTATTGGTGCTTTATGGAGAATTTATTTAGACCATCTAATCTATCCACCATGTTAACTTAGAAAGGATCCATGTCCCTTTGTATGAATGAAAGTGAAGAAAATTACATGGAACCAAAGAGAAGGTTAGTTTGTGCACCTGTACTTACCTTAACTTGAAATGGAGAAGGGGTTTTGATCTATAGTGATACATCCAAGAATGTATTGGGATTCATAATCATGAAGAACGATATGGTTGTTGCTTATGCCTCATTCCAATTAAAGGTTCATGAGAAAAATTACCCAACTCATTGACAACCATATTTTTTCATTAAAGATATAGAGTCATTATATTTACAAATAAATGTGTGATATATGTAATGACCAAAAAGGTTTATAGTATATTTTCATATATAAAGAATTGAATATTAATTAGAGAATATGGTAAGAGCTAATTAAAGATTATTTCTTCTCAATACATTACCACCCTTGGAAAGTGAACAGGGTGGTAGATTCACTGAGATAAAAGGATGTTCCTAGATTATCTATGATGAGGATCCTGAAATATGTTATTTTTTTAGATTTTAAAAGGATAGATATGGAAATATTTAAGGAAGGGAAATGATATTATATTTCTTAAATAAGTTTTCAACCTTCTATCCAAGTGAATAATAAAAAGGAATAAAAGGAAGATAAGGAATTGAAAAATAAGGTTTGAAATTTTCTGGAGTGTAACCTTGGTTTTGATTTAATGATAAGGTTAAAACCCATGTATGTGTCCCATCCATATGATATTTGAAGAAGAAGATGTTAGAGTAAGGTTATAGTTCTCCATTCTCTACTCATCCTAGAAGTTTAAAGATGTATAGAGATCTGAATGAATATTTTTGGTGGGACTGCATGAAGTGAGATATTGAAGAGTATATTTATTAATTCTTGATATGTCATAAATTTAAGGATAAAAGACTAAAGTCTAATAAGGGTATTTCTTAACCATTACCCATACCTGAATTGAAATGAGAAAAAGTCACCCTGTATTTTTTCATTGAACTGCCCAAAACACCAAAAGAGAGTAATTATATATGGGTTATAGTTGATCACTTTATGAAGTCAGAACTCTTAATTACTATTATAATAAATTTCAACCAAGATTTTATTTCTCAAATTTATATTAATGAAGTGGTATGGTTCCATGGAGTTGCACATTCTATTGTATCTCATCAGGATCTGAGGTTTACCTCAAAGTTCTAGAAAAGTGTTCAGTAAGATCTGAATATAAAGTTATGTTTTAGTATCATGTATCATCCATAGGTAGATGGTCAGTCCGATATAAGAATTAAAACCTTAGAGGATATACTAAGATATTGTTCTATGGATTTCAATGGTTTCTGTGATTAACAACTTCCTTTGGTCATGTATTCTTATAACAATATATTTCACTCGAACATTCAGATGGATCCATATGAATCCTCCTATGGAAAGAAGTGTATAAATCCAATGTTCTAGTATGAAGTTAAATATGTAAAGATATTGGGATCTGATCTAGGTAATTAAATAGTAGATAAAGTTAGATCCATTCAAAAGCACATCAAGGTAGCTTAGAGTTAACAGAAAAGTTATAATGAAAATCAGTGGTGCGACCAGGAATTTGAAGTTAGAGAGAAAGGGTTTTCTATGAATATCTCAATGGAATAAGGTTTTGAGATTTTGAAATAAGGGAAATCTTAAACCTATGTATATTGGCCATTTTTATATTCTTGATCGAGTAGGGATGTTATCTTATCATTTGGTGGTTCCATTGAACCTCTCTCATGTTCATGATGTGTTCCATGTATATCTCCTGAGGAAGTACATACCTGATCCATAACATGTAATAAACATAGATATCATATCACTGAAACATGTTTTTTATTATGAGAAAAAACTAGTATAAATCCTGGATTGTAGAGATAAAGTGATATTTAACCAGACAACTAACACGGTGAAAGTTTTCTAGAGAAATCCAAAATTTGAAGAAGATACATGGGAACCCAAGGATATAATTAAAAAAATATATCCTCATTTATTTATATCATATGAATAAATTTTTAGGGTTGAATTAATTTTAATGGGGGTAGAATTTAACACCTAGATATTTAATAAAATATTTTATTCAAATGAATTTTATTCCTTTGATAGTTTGTGTTACATACAACACTACGTTTTAAAAAACTGTGATCTATTATTAAAATATTATTTTGTGATATTTATCACCTCTATTTTTGATTGATTGTTTTGAATATTAATAAAAAAATTATCAAAAATATATTGTTTATAAATTTATAAAATAAATTCATTGGTCACTAATTGATTAGAAATAAAAAAGTCATTTCACAGTAAAAGAGATATTTGTTTGAATTTTTTATGCACAAAAATGTCTTTTATATTAATAAATTAAATAAATAACTTTTGATGAATGATTTTAATTAATGTTATATATTATAAATCTAATCAAATGTTTTAACATTCATATAATATTTTTATATATACTTAGATGAAAATAAAATCCAGTTTTATGATTAAAAATATATTTGTCTAAAAAGTAGTTTTCATTGTGGGTTGCATAATTATTTTAATTTTTTTTTCCAATTATAGGTATTGAATTTGATAAAATATATTCTAATTTAGAATTAGTAGGATCAAATTTGGAAAATATCCCCCTTTTATTTTTGGTAAATATGAATAGTAAGCATGGTAAAATTTATCACCTCGGTAATGGGTAAATCAGGTTAATCTTGTTTAAAATTAAGTGAAAAGGCCACAATTTTTTTATCCTAATTCTTATCAGATGAAATTAAATCTACCCTTACCACCATAGTCTCAAAATTGAGTTTTTAATGGGCACTTTTCTATTAAAATGACTTATATAATATTTATATTACATAAAGTTACAAAATATCACCCTCTCTTAGTTTTCAATAGCTCTTATGTATCCAAATTTAGACAAAAGAAAGTTATAAATGAATATAGGTGTCTTTTTTTACCTTATTGAATTTTTTTATGATATATATTTTTTAAAATTTTAGTAATTATATAATAACATTAAATTATTATGCAACACCGATTTAGTATTCCTCAAATTAATAAAAAAATATATAAAAATAATTTAAAAATATTAAAAGTAATATAACTTTTGTGAGTTAATCAGTACCAAAACTTTTACAGAACTATATGATATTTTAGTGATTTTTAAAATCATTATATTCTAAATACCCCCTTTTCTGGATGAATTTAAAATTAAATCAAATGAAAAATGATTAAAATTAAATTAAATTTATTTTATAATAAATAATAATTTATTAAATGATTTAAAATTCCTAATATTCTTAAATTTGGATAAATTAATTGGATGCAGTTATAACCATAAAACATGGCCCATTTAAGGGATTTTATTTCTTTTTATAGTTACATTATTAACCATTAAGGGGTATAAAACTTTAATATTATTGTAATTTTGAAAAGGTTTAATAAAGGGTTAAAACAAAAAGATAAGGGTAACAGGTTAACCAAGTGTTCCCCCTCAATTATAAAAGGGAACCCCTCCTTTATATAATTCACACCATATTGAGCCTTAAATATTGAGCAAAATCTACCAAGTTATCTCCCCCAATTACCTAGATTCATCATGTAGCGGCGGTGGAACTATAGCGGTGACGACACTGTAGTGGCAGAGGCATTGTAGCAGGTACTGTAGCGGTGGCGGTACTGTAGCAGCCCAGGTACTGTAGCAGTACTATTCACCAAGGGGCTCTTTGAGCCAAAAAATGGGCTTTCAAGCCTAGTCTTCAAACCACATGGCCTTGGGCCTTCAGGCTATGTAATGGGTCTCCCTCTACCCAGTCTAAAGAGGTCTTTGATTTAAATAATAAATTAAGGCTTCGGCCCCAACATTTAAAAAACCCTATATTTCAAAAGAGGATATCTAAAGTAGTTGTTTCAAAGAAGAGTTAATTACCTTAAACTATCACTTTATATATTATAATTATTTTTAATTATGTAAATATATTATATTATTAATAAAATAAAATATTTATATTACTAAATATATTTAAATTTTATTATTATTATGAAAACACCTTTATAAACCCTCTTTCCATCAAATGGGAAGTGAAAATATTGTCTGTTCATATGTATGACCTACCGTCACCACGAACAATGTAATTCATTTTTTTATATCTAATTTGATGAATGAATAATATATATATATATATATGATATTTATATAATTATTTAAATTCTAGATATTATGAAACCATGATCAAAGTACAAGTACCAAAACTACCGAACTAAAACATATATGAAAAACAAAGAAAACATCAGTCAGAATATTGATTTTATTAAAGAATTGTTAATAAACGGATGATAAAAGCTTATGAGTAAATAAATTATGGTATGATATATATGAGAACTTATATTTAATATATGTATAATAAATCTATATTTATTAAATAGGAGGTTCTAATGTATAATAAAAAATTCAAACCTTGGGTAAGAGATTTTCTTCTCACTTTTATTTTCCTCAAGAAATATTCTCATGATCTTTTAGATGAATTTTCACATATGATAAAATCCTTTAATGTTAATTATGATTTAAAAGGGACATGATCCAATAATACCATTATTATTTTTTGTCTGGATGAATAATGTTTATATTGATGAGATGTTTATGAAACCCATTTATTTTCCATGGGTTATGTTATAGTGAGTTGATTAAATGTTTGTGAAACCTATTTTCCTTTAATGGGTTATGATGTGATGATATGATGAATGTTTTATGATATTGTGGAACAAATATTTATGGTTTTCATTATGTGATGGTGGTTACATTATAACAAAGGATGGTGGTTACGTTATAAGTAAGGATAATGGTTAAGTTATAACTAAGGATGGTGGTTACATTATAACCAAGGATGCTGGTTATTTTATTACCAAGGATGGTGTTCATGTTGTAACCAAGGATAGATGAGACCTATATATACCTCCAATGAATTGGGAAAATATTTATAACTCATGAGATAAATAGGACTATAATGGGGAGTTAACTCAATCCAGTAAGAGACTTTATCCACTATGATAGTCTTGGTAGTGAACCTTTACTACTACAATAGTTTGGGGAGTAAACCCATTCCAATTTGATTGTCTTGGAAATGAGACATGACTACTAATAAAATGATTTTCTATGAGTATGTGTATTCGAAAAACTTATGTCTCAGGCCAATGTTATGCTCTCATGGATCTTGTTCTTTGATTCCTTTATGAATCATGTCTTATGAACTACCATGGTTTATGCCATGATTCAAGACTATGATATATGATATCACTACTGGAAAATGGTCCTATACCCACGGTTTTGAAAAAAACCATGGGTATAGGGTACCTCTATACCCACAGTTTTAGAAAACCATGGGTATAGTGATAATATGGGGACCTATACCCACGGTTTTTGTAAACCATGGGTATAGATTTTTTTTAAGAACCAATACCCATGGTTTTGCACAAACGTGGGCATAGGGGTTTTTTTTCAAGATATATTCCCATGGTTTTGGCCAAACCGTGGGCATAGGGTTTTTTCGGAAGAGCTATACCCACGGTTCTTCAAAACCGAGGGTGTTGCAATTTTTTTTTGAAGATTTATACCCACTGTTTTAGAGAACCGTGGGTATAGTTTTCCCACCCTAAGGCAGGAAAAAAATTTACGTGGGACAACCAAAACAATTTGGCGGGAACACGGTTTGGATTAATATAATTACAAATATACAAATATAATTACAAATAATATATGTATCTTAGTTGGTTAAGGTATTTGTATTGTTGAAGGCGGTCTGGTGTTCGAATCTCGAGCAATTATTTTTTCTTATAAATAAGTTTAGATAATATAAGTAAATATATGTATGACTATTTAAACAAAATATTCTCGGCTCAGTTGGTCAGGCGCTGTAGTGTTCTCCCTCAGGTCACGAGTTCGATTCTCGGGTGAATCATTTTTCGATAAGCAGAAATATTAATATATTTATATAAATATATACGTATATATTGAATAACTCGATAGCTCAGTTGGTCAAAGTCATTGTTCCACCGGTGTAGCGTCCCAGTGTCGAATCTCGCATGCAGATTCTTTTTGAGATATAAATTCCCACAGTTTTCAAACCATGGGGGAAGTCCTATGCCACCTGTAAAACAGGGTGGAATGCTGTGACACATATATACCCACAGTTTAGAAAACCATGGGGATAGCCTAAGACCCCTATTGCAATGCCACTCAGCCCCACGGTTCCCAAAACCGTGGGTATAGGCTATACCCACAGGTTTGGGGGATATACCCACGGTTTTGAACCATGGTTATAGGTAATTTTTCCAGTAGTGTATGCATGGCATGATTTTAAAATGTAATGCTCATATTATCATACCCTTATGTTCATGTTATGTTCAAGTGATCATTGATATGTTCCTTCCTTATGCTTAATGATAATATGAGATCATCCTCTCTTATGTTTTGTTTCCCTAGGTTATGAAGAAAGGAACTAAGTATGATGTGTATAAGAAGAGTGGTAGTTATTAAGAACATAGTAGGGGATGATATTGATCTTTTATGAACCAGTTTTATACATGTTTGTGTTTCCAATGGCACTAGACCTATATGATTTTGGAACATATCATTATTATATGTAATGAATATTCATTAATTAAGATGTGATATCTTTTTATGAAATGTATGGGTTGTTATAATAATACCTCAAACTTCAATTTTCTTCAAATATATCAAAAATTATATATTTCAGATAGATGCATTTATCTATAGAAGATTGGATTATTTTTATAGTTTCACCTTAAGGGATACTTCCCATTCAACTTCACCTTCAATTCCCCAATTTTTAACAACATATAAATTCATCAGGGAATAAGGTGGATCTCTGAAAATTTATTTTTCTTGAACAAGTGGGTTGAAAAAAATTTCTCAACCCATGAACTTCACCTACAGAATTATTCATGCTTCCAACCTTAGATTTCATGGTCTGTTCACCAAACTGTATCATAGGCTTCTTTTGAGGTGTAGATAACTTATTTGAGGAATAAATTTTATAACATGACCTTACAAATGTTTTCTTCTTATTTTTAAACATTTATTATTTTTGGGAAAACCATTTCATACATTTGATAGCACTATGGCCTAACATGTTACTCCTTTTACACATATCTTTACTAGTTTTTACTTTCCATTATTAGGAATCTTATTCAATTCATCACAAGGAGTGTTATCCACTAATCCAATTATAAAATCTCTCACTTAGATGGATTCTTATCTTTCCTTTAGATAGATCCCATTTTCTTTGGAATTTCTGGAAATATTGCATTGGTCCATGCTATGGAATCTCTTTCTATAATAGAATCATATATTTCTAGTATGTTTGGCCTCCTTCTCCTATATCATTTATTTCTTCTTAGGATTATGTGATTCAACTTTTCTCTTCACATACATTCCTCGTAAGGCCTATTCACTTACTTCGTTCACCTATTTCACTGCTTTTTGGGGTGATTTATTTTCATCATTAAGTAGATGATATATGGATGTATTTTACAAACATTTTTCATAGTTATGATCACCAATATTTTAAAAATCACATCAAGTTTCAAAGATATAAAATATTTTGTGGGAAGATAGATTCGTCTTTATCTATATTGTCTTCTTCATTATAGCAGGTTGTTTATTTTATTTAGATTTTCTCCCCTAGTTTTAGTCCTTCTAGAACTTGTTTGTACTATTTTTTATACCAATAATAAATGGATATGTGTCTCAAACTCCACCAACACCAACATCTTATAACTTACCTTTATCTATTGACTTTATTCATAAACTATCCAATATGACAAGTTTGATGTTTTTTGGGTATTTTTAGCAACGTCTTGAGGTTTATTAGGGTAGATTCTCCTATGAGACTTACTCACTTACATAACTGATATATTGATATGTTTTCCAATTTTTTTTTATCTTCCACATTTTTAAATAATTTATATTTTTTCTTGAACTTCCCTAAATTTCATATTTAATGTAATCCTCTTTATCTACACAATGGGTTAACTTTCTTCCAAGTTCTAGAGGTGGAGGATTATCCATATGATCTCAAGATCTATTTAAAACCATTTTGATTCCCTCATGAATAAAAATTATTGTATTAAATCTAAGTGATAAATTCTATCTTCATAGTTCTTTGAGGTCTATCTTGTTTTGATTCTCGGTCTTTCAGTTTAATCTCCTATCCAAGAAATTTCGTGTTAAGTGAGTTCTTTTCATCCTTAACAGATCTCAATTAACACCCAAATAAATTTTTATCTTCTTGATTTTTACATCATGAAACATTAGTATTTCATGAAGTGAAATATAAATATCTTTTACATTGTTTGATTTAAACTCTATTTTTGAATCTTTGACACTCACTTTGACTGTATATATATTATTAAGAGCATAGACTGCTTCAGTAACAACGAGATCAAACATTTCCCTCTCAAAAAATATTCTTTATAATTTTTTATGTGTCAGAGAAAAGTTTTCATTACAAATTGAGGTAGTTTATTTTTTTTTCTTTCACCAGTTTTGAGAGGGTGATACACCTTCCAATTCATTTTCCAATGTATCTTCCATATCATCAAATTATCTCTCTAGATGCGATTCTTCATCAAATGGTCACTCAATGAAATAGAATATATATTCAATAACTTTATCTATAACTTTATTCAAATAAAATCCAATATGTGAGTAAAATTATTTCAAAATATATTCACATTATTCACAAAATTAACTACAATCATTAGAAAACTAAAATGTCAAAAGATTTAGAAACTAAATCATTTCCATTCTTGCTAATATCAAATAATGGTATTTAATATTTAATATTTTATATTTTTCCCACCTTCCCTACATATTTTTACATACTATTTTTTAGTTTCTTGGAAGAGAATTACATATTTGTCTTAATAGGGATAAGAACCAATTCAAATATTTTTTTAGGGAACCTGGGTTTTCTTTGATACCAGTTGAGGTACCTAGAGGACCGATGGACCATTGAGAGGGGATGGATAGATTAGTGGCCACTTAAATTTTTTGTATGAATCCCTTTATTTTTAATTCAAACTCCTATACTTATTCAATATCAATCTCTTCTATCTTTCTCCATTAAAACTTACTCATATAATAAAGTGAATAAAAGAAACACAAATACAAGGATTTTTACAATTTTTTTCAAATTCCTAATTTTTTCCTTGATTATTTATATGTCCCAATCAAGGATTTTCCACTATAATAAATATCATTAAATTAAAAGTATAAGGTACTTCACACACCATAACTAGATAAAAGTCTCACTAATATTCTCTCACCTAGATTAACGCCATATACATTTCTTATGTATTATTGTAATTTTCTTTCCCACTTCCCACTAGAATTATTTATTATATTCCCAGTATAGTTACCAAGTCATATGATGACCTTATTTCATACACTAAGTCCAATAGGTTCAATGAATTCACACCATGAATATACAAATGTTTATTTCTGTAACATCCCGGATCCAGGTGCCACTCAACGGGTGCCCTGAACCCGATTGGTCACATGACCTCAAGTAGATTTCCCCAAATGCCAGAGGCTGCTGACTAGCAGCGAGGGCCTAAGTCTGATAGTGGGGAAACTATGCCCTCATTTGTCAAAGTGTAGCATATTGGAGAAAATAAAAACATACCAAAAGCGGAAGAAGTAAACAATACTAAGCTGAAATGGACAATGATACAAAATTAAAAGAAATGACCAAAAGTCAAATATAATGATGCAATATGTCCCTAAGTCTAAGAAAGAATCCAAAATAGAATACACTAAAATCTGAAACAATACAGTACAAGTTAAAAATATAGAAAAGCAAAACAAAACAACACAACACGAACTCAGCAGCATCACAAGCCTAAGCTTGGTCCCATGATCTTCTACTTGTTTGCAACAATCAAGTACCTGTATAGGGACTCTTTCCATTATCAACACCTATAGAAATATAATATATTTGGGCCCAATACATGACCCAAATAGGGTGTGAGAAATAAATCCCAGTAGGAAACCACCAAAGGCCCATGCCCAACTGTCAGTGAATTTGTGCAACAACAGCGTGCGATAATGAAATGCAGTAAACTAGGAAGTACTCAAAAGTAAATATTCCTACTAGTTACATTTCCATCTTAATTATTATTTAACAATTAAATATAATTTAATTATAGTTCTCGAGACCTGGAATCAACTGAAAATCTACAAAACAGTGCCACAGTAAAAACCACAACAAGTTATCTAACAAGTAGAAGGTAAAACACTAACAAGACCGTGCTTTATCTTGGAAGGTATAACATTTGAAATCAATATAGTGAATATACAAAGTAAACGTTGTCCATAGACTTGAAAATCCTTACCCTCAGGTAATCAGAATTGAAACCTGCAGGTGACTTCCCACAGACATAACGAATATTTCTCTCAGTGATATGAGGTGTTGCCCACAGGAACAGAAGCTATTTCCCACAGGCATGAGAAAAGTTTCCCTCAGGCTAAACAAGCACTTTCCCTGAGGCATAAGAAAATCACTGCCCTTAGGCTAAAAAAAAACTACCCTCAGGCTAAGAAAATTACCGGGTCGAGCGCAACACATAAGCAAGAAGTTATATATACATTTCCTCTCAAGAAAACTCAATGGATGCTATAATCATGGCATACCCTCGGGTATCCTGTCCAAATGGATAAACAAGAGAAACACACCCATGGGGTGGCCCTGGATCAAAGTAACAATCCCACACATTGGTTTATAGATATTAATTAAATTACATATAAAATTATAGGTATTTAATTCATCAAGGCCTCAGCCATACGACACCCCAAACATGGGTGCGTAGCACAATGTTACAAAAAACAACTTGGTAGTTGGAATTAAACATCACACCACCAACCTAAATCACCTCTGACTGATATACATGAACGGTGCCTCCCAAAATGACCGAGAACATCGTAGATCTGGGATAAAAATTCACCCATTAAAACTCATATAACTTCCTCTCAGGAAATAATTGGAAGTAAACACACAAGGAGAGGAAAGGGCTTACCTGTGTGGTCCTAACGTGATCGTCAGTGAAGGAATCATAGTCCCAGTGTTCGGTCGGGAGCTCTTCCAAGGTTCGACCGTCTCTCCTACAACTTCTTGGTGTTCTAAGCTTCCTCTGTTGAAAGAGTAGGCTACTGTCGGTTTATAATAAAAAAACACAACTACACAGCGTGTACTCTCAAGTACAGGGCGTGTACTTATCATTTTTAATGGTTCCTCTGGCGACCACTTTCCACCACCTCACTGTTCATCTATTGACATGATTACACGACATGTATTTCAGAGTACATGATGTGTACTATCGTTCTGCTGGCGGCTACGCCCACCGCACATGCCAACTGATTACACGACGTGTATATACTAAGTACATGGTGTGTAGTCAGTTTTTACACCCTCCATCGCTAACATTCCTACACACCCTATGTACTCATCCCTATTTTTCTAAAAAACCCTTAAGTAAAAAGGAAAAGAATAAACCCATACCTCAATAATAAGAACTAGGTTCCTAAAAAATTCCCCCCTTAAAGTAATTCGTCTTCGAATTGGCCTTCCAAGGGATATAAAGATAAATATGAGAACAAATCTGGCCATTGAGCATGTACGTCGGTCTCCCACTCCCTGGTTTCATCTAGCACTCAGCCATGCCACCATAGCACCCGTACGAGAGGAACTAACCAGCCTCAGAGAACCTTCGTGCTCCTATCCACAATTCGAATCAGATTATACTCAAAGGATGCATCGACCAAAAGTTAAACCTCCTCGGGCTGAAAAATATGAGACGGGTCTGAGTGATAATGACTCAACTGAGATACATGGAAGACGTCGTGCATGGCCCGATACCTCTGTGGTAACTGCAACCGATAGGCAACTGGCCCGACTCTCTCTAGAATCTCAAACGACCACACATACCTCAGTGAAATTTTACCCTATTTCCTGATCCGCCTGTGTCCCAACCTCAGTGAAACATGAAAGAAAACCTGATCCCTGACCATGAACTCCAAGGGTCATCTATGGCAATCAATATAAGATTTATGATGAGACTGTGCAGTAGCCATCCACTTCTGAATCAATTGGACCTGATCTAAAGTCTCCTGCACGATACGTTGTCCCAGTAAAGCTGCCTCCCCTGCCTCCAACCAGCACAGGGGTGATCGAAATTATCTACCATATAAAGCTTTATATGGTTCCATCTCAATAGTTTCCTGAAAACTATTATTGTAGAAAAAATCAACCAGTGGTATGTGATTCTCCCAAGATCCCCCAAAGTCCAGGACACATGCACACAACATGTCCTCTAACACCTGTATCATACGCTCAGACTGGCCATCGGTCTGAGGGTGGTAAGCTGTGATCAGAAGCACCTGTGTACCCAGTGACCTCTAAAAACTCTTCCAGAAACAAGATGCAAAGAGGGAATCCCTTTCTGAAATGATAGAACAAGGGACCCCATGAAGACGTACTACCTCTCAGATATACAACTTCTCGAGCTCGTCAACACCGAAGGTCTCCTTGATGGGCAGAAAGTGAGCTACCTTTGTAAGTCTCTCCACAACAACCCACATGACATCACTACCTTGAGGTGACCTCGAAAACCCTGTCACGACGTCCATCTCAACATCATACCATTTCCACTCTAGAATGGGTAATTTTTGTAATAGTCAGGATATCCTCTGATTCTCCACCTTCACATACTAACAGGTGGAACATCTCGTAACAAAACCAGCTACTTCCCGTTTCATACCCAACCACTAATACTGATGTCTCAAGTCACATTACATTTTGGTAACTCTGGGATGCACTTCCCAAGATGAATCATGGAAATCCCTCATAAACTCCTCGTGTATATCCCCTGGAACCCACACTCGTCCATGGATATGCAGTACCTCATCATCACCTATCATCCAACTAGGAGGAGGGTCCTCACATGCTACCGACTCCCATAGAACTAGGCCTTCTGACCAAACAAAATTTACACCCTTCTTAGTCAAACCCATCAATGACACTACTATGTGGGATAAGTCTTGTATAAATTTCCTATAGTAACCAACCAACCCCAAGAAACTCCATATTTCAAACATGTTCTTAGGATTATCCCATTAAACTACTACTCTCACTTTCTCTGGGTCTACTACAAATCCTTCCTCTGAGATAATATGACCTAGGAAGTGTATCTGGTCCATCCAAAAGTGGCACTTTGAGATACTAGCATATAGCTGATGCTCTCTCAGTGTACTCAAAACGGTCTCAAGATGGGTAACATGGTCATGTCGAGTGTGAGAGTACACCAATATATCGTCCACGAAGACTACCACAAAAGAATCTAGATAAGGGAGGACCACACAAATCATCAGATCCATAAAAACAACTGGCATATTTGTGAGTCCGAACAGCATGAACAAGTACTCGTATAGACCATATCTACTCTGAAAGGCTATAAGTGGTATGTCTGATGGTCTAACACATAACTGATGATATCCAGATCTCAATTCAATCTTCAAGAACAATCGTTCTCCTTGAATTTGATCAAAAAGATCATCAATACTGGGCAAGGGATATCGGTTCTTGATTGTCAACTGGTTCATCTTCCGATAATCCACACAAAGTATGAGGGTACCGTCCACCTTCTTTGCAAACAGGATAGGCAAAACCCAAGAAGAAGTACTGAGTCAGATGAAATATTTTTCTTGCAACTCTCCAACTGCCACTTGAGCTCCTGCAACTGTGGTGTAGCCATCCTATAAGAAGGAATGGACATTGGTGCCACTCCTAGTACAAGCTCAATAGAGAAATCCACGACTCGCTCTGGTGGTAGACCTGAAAACTCATTCGGGAAGACATCCCTAAAATGATCAACTACTGGAGGAAAATACTTCTGACAAGTTCTCTGGTCATCCAGATATAAACTGACAATCTGGGTTGTTACACCACCTCACCCACGATGCTTGAGTCCAGCTCGGCTCTCGTGGACATCACATTCACCCTTGTATAGAAACTCTCCGCCCTCTGGTGACGTGAAACTCACCCTATGACAATAGAAATCTACAAAGGCTTGAAAGGGTACCAACCAGTCCATACTGAGAATAACATCATATCTCGTCATCTCTAGAACATAGAGGTCCCATAGAAAGTGACACCCACCAACCCCTAGGGTGCACTCCTTGTACTAATGCACACCATCCATTCTAATACCCAACAGAGTGTCTAGCGTCATGATATCAGAAGAAGAAGAAACACAGAGCCCAAGGATCTCCACAATTGGCACATATATAAAGCTATGTGTAGCATAAGTATCGAAAATTACTGTAGATAAAAAAGAGGCAACTAGAATAGTACCTCTGACAGTGGAAGGTCTGGAATCCTACTCCTTTTGGGTCTATTACACTACATATGCTTGCCCAGTGCCACAGACCAACGACACAGCCAGACTACCCTAAGCTAAACTCCATTGATGCCTTTGAGATCCCGGTGTCTGGCTACCACAACCACGACCACCACCTCGGCCTGAGCATCCTGACGTATTTTAATTCATTGACTGGTAAGAAGCTGCTGGACCTACTCCTGCACATGGAGTCTGCACAGAAACTCTCTCACTATCCACTAGTGGAAACACCCTGCAAAAACACTATAGATGACTCATCTTTCCGCAAGCTCGACACTCCATTGGGTCATGTGGACACTGAGGTCTCTTGTTCCCCTCTTTACCGCATGTTGAGTCAATAAGGTTTTCCTTATGACTTTTCCATTCCTTCTTGTTTTGAAAATCACAAACCCCTTATACTTAAGAAAATCTATATTTTACTTCTTTAAGGAAAATTTATTTCCTTAAGAAAATTTACCCTAACCTAGATTTCCTTTTACATATCAATATTTTTCTTAAGTGTAAAAATCATATTCATACCCAAAACCTCGGAATCATATAATACTTAGATATGAAGCATTATGATATAGACTCCGAATTCTGGATATGAACTATAATGAAGTTCCACTCTGAATTCTGGATATGAACTGTAATAAAGTTCCACTCCGAATTCTGGATATAAACTGTAATGAAGTTCTACTCCGAATTCAGGATACGAACTCAAACAAAGTTCCATTCTGAATTCTGGATACGAACTATAACAAAGTTTAACTCCGAATTCTGGACTCCAAACTTATATGAGTTCGACTCCGAACTTTTACTAGTTCGACTCTGAACTTTTACTAGTTCGACTCCGAACTTTTACTAGTTCGACTCCGAGATTTTACTAGTTCGACTCTGAGCTTTTACTAGTTCGTCTCTGAACTTTTACTAGTTCGACTACGAACTTTTACTAGTTCGACAATGAACTTTTACTAGTTCGACTCCAAACTTTTACTAGTATGACTCTAAACTTTTATGAGTTCGACTCTGTAATATTATGAGTTCGACTTCAAACTTTTACAAGTTCAACTCCAAACTCTGTAAGTTCAGATTCTGAAATCTGATGAAACCAGACTCCAAATTTCCTTAGAAATTCAGACTCCAGATTTCTACAGAATTTAGGTTCTGAATTCCTATAAAACAGAATATGAATATCCTTTTTATTATAGACTCCAAATTCAATTTTTGGTTAGACTCCAATCTTTTATTTGCATACATTTCGAACTTTTGTTTTTCTTATTCTTACACTCGTTTCATTATAAAACGATGTCGTGCTTTCATTTACACATGTTTTGTTATAAAATGATGTTGTCCATTCTGTTTCTAACTAACCGTTGGTTTAGTGACACGTGTATAGGTCCCTCCGAATTTTAAGGAAAATATGACCGTTGGAGGAGGGAGATGACCGTTCTAACTGGGCCTATAAATAGGAGCTCATTTGAAAGATCTCCACAACAAGTTGATCAATATGGTGACCACACACTGTTAAGGTGATTTATAGAGAGAGAATATTTTCATGCCTCATGCGTACTGAACTGCTCGTTCAGATTTCTTCGTGCGACTCCGAATATTGGTGATTACATTCGAGGGATTCTAGGGATAGGAAGACAGAGGTGCCGACTACATTGAAGTTCGAGGGCTTCCTTGCTGAGGAAAATAGAGGTTCCAACTACCTTGAAGTTGAGGGCTTGCGGGGATAGCAAGATAGAGACTCCGATATTCGTATCGAGGGCTTACCCGGGTGTGGGTAAGACAGACTTTCTTGAAAGTATAAATCAAGGGACCTTTATCCAAGGTTGTTGGATACCCTTCTCTTTGGGTTAAAATATTTATATCTTGTTACTCGTAGTTTTACTACTTGTTTTACCGCTGCATTGTTTATTTTAAGGAAAGTATAATATTATTATATTTCCTTACACTTGTACTCTGATTAATTTAGATTATATATGATTTAAGGTAGAATCTCATATTGTAAACTTTGGTTAAGTTTCATTTTCCGGATCCATATTTCCGGAACCAGTTTTTCGGAATCACTTTCCAGATTTAAGCATGTGTATAGAGCTAGAAGTTTGAAACTTTATACTTTGTCCCAATATTTCATTGGTGTTAGAGGTGTTATGAATTTACTTAAGTTTAACTTTGTTAAACTTAGATATTTTTTTGTTTAAGGAAAATTTTAAATTGTACAATTCACCCCCCCTCTTGTATATTGAGCATCTACATCATAATTTCGATCATACAATTGGTATCAGAGCGGGTCTCTGAAATACTTGTACTCACATATAAGTTTTCCTTGCTCAGTTTTTTTTCGTAGTTCTAAATTTTTCTTTCTTAGTTCCTTGAATCCGAACTTTTGTTATTAATAAGTTTTTTTTGTAGAAAAATTTTATTAAGGATGGCAGGTTTTAATGTTGGTTCCATCGACAACCTAAATCCTAAAAAACTACCAATTTTTTATGGCAATGATTATGAGTATTAGAGAGATCAAATGAAGACTTTAGTTATCAATACTAGTGTAGATAACTTCGTTATGCTTACTGAATGTTATAAAATTCATGATAAGGAAGTGAGTGCTTTCACAAACCAAGAGAAGCATGATTATCAATTAAACTATAAGGTACATAATACTTTACTATGTTCAACGACTAGGAAAATATACATCCAAATTTCTTCTTGTGAAATAGAAAACTGTATATGGAAGAAACTTGAATTTACTCATTTCGGTACATCTAAAGTGATTGAGACTAGAAGAGCTATGTTGAGATATGAGTATCACGGTTTTAACTTTCCTTTTGGAGAACCCATTTGCAAAGTGAAACAATGGTTTATGACAATCGTGAATAAATTAAAATATATGGGAGAGAAAGGTCTGGATGATGAAGCTCTTGTAGATAAGATTATAGATATTATGGCCAATGAGTGGGAATCAAAGAGGACAACTATTGATGAGAAGAGGAAGGTTACTCAAATTTCCTTAGACGAGCTGTTTGGAACTCTTCTCCAACATGAAACAAGAATGAAGAGGGAAGCTGACAACATCAAAAAGAAGAATGAGAATGGTACCGTTGCTTTTACTACAACATCGAATCACAAGAAAGCTAAGACTCCTGAGAGAGTAACTAGATCCAAGTCTAAGAAGGTTACAATCCAATCCGAATCTAGTGAGAGTGAAGTCTCAAAGAATGAGTTAGCAAATCTTGCTCGAAGAATGAACAAGATAGCTAGTCAAAAAAATTTCCAATCCAGGTATAAGAAGAAGGAAAGGAAAGATAAGAAAGATTCTGAGGTCACATGATATGAATGCAAGAGAAGTGGACACATATGACCTGATTTCCCTATTCTTAAAAAGAAAGAAAGAAAAGAGAGGCATTCTGAAAGGAATAGGAAGAAGTTTTACAAATCCAAAGCTAAGAAGAGTCTGAAAGCTAATACTACTTGGAGTGCTAGCTATGGAGACTCTTCAGAAATTGAATCTTCAGAATATGATTCATCAGCTCAGAAGAATATGAAATTCATTGCAAATACTTCTTTTCCACATACATGTCTTATGGCCATGGTACGCTCTGCCGAGGCTTTAACAAACTTATCTCTTGATAAGAATTACTATTCCGAAAATAGTACTTCTAATGAAGATACTTCATCCTTAGAAAATGAAGAACCTTCATATGAAGAAGTATCTAGATTTTCTAAGTTACTTGAAGAAAAAAATTGTAAAATTTCTAAGAAGTTAGACAAGGCAAATACTAGGGAAGAAATTCTTACAAAAGAGATTTCAGATCTTTCTTAAGATCTTAAAGATAAATAAGAGCTTATAAAAAAACTTTCTAAAGATCTTGAGAGAGGAAATTATGATAAGGAATAACTTTCTAAAGATCTCAAGGATGCTATTTCAAAAATTAAAAATTTGAGGATAAATCTAACTCTAAGGAAATGATTCCTGAGGATAGGAATTTCATCATTAGACTAAAATATGAAATTTTTTCCCTAAATAAGCTCCTTGAAAAATTTACCTCTGGGAAGGAAAATTTTGACAAGATGTATTCTAAAATTAAACCTAAAGTAAACATTACTGGAGTAGGTTATAATCACCAAAAACCAGTTTTCAAAAACACCTATTTTGTTCCTTCTAGAGCCCACTTTTTCACTAAGTGTCAAAGTGGTGGGCATTGGAAGAAAAATTGTTCCTTAAATAAAGTTCAATATATTGGGTTTCATATAGCATATTTCTCTAAACAAATGTAGATACCCAAAATTTTGTTATCTGAAAATCTCATATCCAAACAAGTTTGGATTCCAAAAGTCTAATTCTTTTCTTATTTTCAAGAAAATAAAGGCAGTACCAACAACAATAATTGGTACATGGATAGTGTATGTTCCTGGAACATGACTGGTAACAAAAACTATTTCGAAAATATTATAAAGAAGAAAGGAGGAAAAGTAACTTTCAGAGATAATCTTCAGGGAGAAATTATTGGTATTACATCTGGAACTTGTCATTTCTTAGGAGATTCATTAGTTTCTTGGAAATTCAAGAAGCAACACTTAGTATCACTCTCCACTGATGAAGTTGAATATGTAGCAGCTGGAAGTTTTTGTGCTCAAGTGTTGTGGATGCAACACACACTCACATACTATGAGTTGAGTTTTACTAAGACTCAAATTTTGTGTGATAACACAAGTACCATTGCCCTTAGTAAAAACCCTGCACATCACTCCCGTGAAAAACACATAGATATTAGGAATGACTTTCTTAGGGATCACACACTTAAATGAGATATTATTCTTCAGTTTATCAGAACGCAAGATCAACTTTCTTATATTTGCAAAAAATATTTACCCTCCGATAGATTTTAATACATTAAACAGAATTTAGGAATGATAACTGTAAGATAATCCTTTATCATTAACTTATTGTTGAAAAATTCTCCTTATAGTAATAAACTCCTTTTCATAGGGGGAGTACATTTTCATGATAGTGTAACCGAAAATTTTCGTAGTCATTTTTAAAAAAAAATAGGTCTTTGTAACCAAAAAAAAAATTCGCAGACAGTTTTCTTTTCAAACTTTTACAACAAAAATTTTTCGTAACAAGTTTTTCAAAATTTCGGGAATTGAATGTTTCATAATGAAATTTTCCAAAATTGAAATTTTCAGAATGGAAATTTTCAGAACTGAAATTTTCGTAATGAAATTTTCCGGAACTGAAATTTTCGTATGGATTTTCGTATTGAGAATTTTCGTAATGAAGTTTTTCTTAGTGAGTTTTTCTTAGTTAAATTTATCCTCAAGAAGAATATTACCAATTATGAAAAATCTTTCTAGACAATCCGAAAGGTATGATTTCCTTACTTAAGTTTTCGTAGTCATACTTTTCTTGGTGGTATTTTCATATATATTTTAAATTTTTTCAGATTCTAGTTTTCTTAAATCCGAATGTTTTTCTTAAAAACCTCAAAGGATCGGAGTCAAGTTTTCCTTGAGGTTTGTATCTCAACCGTAAGATCAAATCTCATTGTATCTCAACCATTCGATCAACCATGGAAACTGAACTGTCATCTCAACACCTATATAAAGGGGACCCTTGAGGGTCGTCCCACATCGTTTTTTCAAAGCTTTCACATATCGAAGCCCTAAATCTCTTCCTAAGGACCATTCCGATCTCTGATACGCCGTTCCAATCTTTGTCAAAGCCATTCCGAATCTTCCAGAACTCTCCATTCCGAATGTCTATTGATGCTACATCTCAAGATATGTCTACCTCAAAACCAATCTCAAAGTGGTTAGTTTATAGGGAGAGGTTAGTGCATCCGATTTTCTTCAAGTATAATTCTCTTATAACGAAGAATATCAAATTGAATGGCTGGGAGGAGGTTTGCATGTCAAAACCAAAGAAACAGGATCCGGTTTATACAGATTTACTTGTTGAGTTCTATAAGTCTGTTTCCTTCCTTGAGAAAGATGGCTAAGATTTATTTTCTTTCAAGTCTTATGGGAAGACTTAAAAATTATCTTACACCAAGGCTGCAAGTTTGGTGGGTTTGAAATATGAAGGTGAAGCTGAGTTTTGTTCACAGAAACTTCTGGATGAGAAAGGAAGTTTCAATAAGGTGAAGGCTTTGAAATGTCTTGGACTTAAAGATGCCAAGACTGCTAAGATTTCTCATCTCACTTTGAATAATCGGATTCTATAGCTATGGGTACAAGTTTTTTTCGTACCAATAAGGGGTGACAAGGATAATCTGAAGAAAAGTGACATTTACGTCCTAGATTTCTTGGTAAATCTAAGGAAGATAAATCTGATGAGGCATGTTTTGATTACAGTTAAGAATATCAAAGAAGGGAATCTGAAATCTCATATCATTATGTATCTGGCCCTGATTTCCAAACTTATCATCAGATGTCTTTACTCATTCAAAGTTGCTTGCACTTCCACGAAAAGAAATTGCAATGTAATATTAGTAAGTTATGATACATTAAAGATGATGAAAATGGGTTTTTTCTGATGAAATCGGAGAGTTTTATCCTTTACCAGAAGAAGAGGCTGAGATCATTTTGGAAAATGTGGAGAAGGCCGAACCGGTAAAAAAAGTTACAAAGAAGAGAAAGCTTAAGAAAGTGGTTGCTGATGACAAAACCCCCAAAGCTAAGGAAACTCAGTCCGCACCTCCCAAGCTGAAAAAACAGAAATCATATCCAGATGAAGTGGTTTCTAAGTGGAGGGAAGACAAAGAGAATAGGAAAGAAGGGGTTACACAGTTCGGATTGGATCCTACTGAGGCTAACGCCTTAAAAGAGAGAGATGCTGATGAGTTAGAGAAAAAAGCAAAAGAGAAGAAGATGAAGAAGAAAAAGTCTGAAGTCGAGGTTGTTCAATCTATTTTGAAAGCAACAGAAATATCCTCTGAGAAGATTCTCATTCTGGAAACCTTTGATGTCCAATCATTACCAGAGATTCCTGGGAAGAAGTACATTACTCTGGAAAAGTCTAAGGGTGAAGAGGTTGTTGAAGAAGAAGAAGAAGAAAAATAAGGAAGTGATAATCTGGATGAATTGATCAAACAAGTAGAAGATTATCAAGAAAAGGATGAATCAGAAAAATTAGTCACTCTGGGAAAGGGAGTCGAGAAAGAAAGCAGGAAGGATGATGATAATAAAGAGGAAGACAAGGAAAATGTTTTGTATGATGAGGAAGAATCCTATGAAAAGAATTTTCTTTAGGAAAAAGCAGAAAAGGAGAAAATAGATGAAGACCAGATTGTTCAACTATCAGAAAGTGAGGAAGAGTCCCCAGATGATCAACCTATTCCAAAAACTAATAAGGGTAAGCAAGTGATCATGGATACACCAACAAAAGATATCTTCAGGAAGAAAGAGGTTGGTGTTTCCTCTAAAAGGAAGCTAGTGAAAATTGAAGAAGAACAATCTCCAAGAAAATTGTCTGATTCAGAGTCATCAACTCATAGTCATGAATTTTTGTTGAATCTTTGAAAAAGCTGGTGGACACCATTCCACTTTTCCCCACCATTGACTCCAGATGCCAGATGCTGCAACATAGTTTAAATCAGAAGTTAGAATCCTTATCTATGGTGATGGATAAGTGTATAAATATTGAGGCTGATCATAGAAATTTCCTTATCAATTATGATTTACACAGGAAATCATGTTGCAAATTCACTTTGTAGTCTAAGAAAATTGAAGAAGACATGGATGATTTTGATCACTTTCAGAATGAGGTAAAAGATTCCTTTGACACCAAGGATAGCAAGATTAAGAATCTTCAGGATGAGCTGATCATTGAGAAAAGTTCTCGAAGTAAACAAGTGAAGGAACTAAATGACAAGGCTAACTCTCTTTCTCAAAATTTTATAAGGGATAGAGATCTCCGGATTGAGCTTGAGAAAAGACTTGTAAAGAAAGATGAGTTAGTGAAGATGCAGGAAGAGGCCATGAAGGCTCAGGTAGAAGCTTTGAAAGCTCAAGATGAAAGTATAAAAGCTTTGGAGAAGCAAGCTGAGGAGGATCAAAGGGATTTGAAGAAACTGAAAACCTTGTTTCCGAAGGAAAAGGAGGACAAATAGACAAATCCGATCTTTTAATGTATTTTGTTTTCCTTGTAATTTTTTTTTTATCTCTAATGAAAATTTGGTTGGTTATATCTTGTTATATACTAATGTTTCAGGTACTATATTTTTTTTCCATTACCTTAAATTCTTTTTGAAAATCACAAAGGGGGAGAAAAAAAAGAACTACTCAAAAGGGGAGAAGGAAAAATTTAAAATGGAGAAGGAAAAATTTCTAAGTGAAGATATCCTTAAAGTGAGGGGGAGTTCCTCATTACAAAGTTTTTCATTCCCATGATAATGAAAACTCCACTCCAGAAATTCAGAATACAATCCTTAGAGTTTCAATATCTAAGGGGGAGTTAGTTGTATTCACTATCATCCATGAACAAAGGGAGATAAGTTTTAATTTCAAAGTCAAATGAAATTTTTCAAAAGTCCTATATTCTTTTTCATAAGGTTGTTTGTGATTTCCAAAAAGGGGGAGATTGTTGAGTCAATAAGGTTTTCTTTATGACTTTTCCATTCCTTCTTGTTTTGAAAATCACAAACACCTTATACTTAAGAAAATCTATATTCTACTTCTCTAAGGATAATTTCTTTCCTTAAGGAAATTTACCCTAACCTAGATTTCCTTTTACATATCAATATTTTTCTTAAGTGTAAAAATAAGATTCATACCCAAAACCTCAAAATCATATAATACTTAGATATGAAGCATTCTGATATAGACTTCGAACTCTGGATATGAACTGTAATGAAGCTCTACTCCGAATTCAAGATACAAACTCTAACAAAGTTCCAGTCTGAATTCTGGATACGAACTCTAACAAATTTCAACTTCGAATTCTGGACTCTGAATTTCTATGAGTTCGAATCCGAACTTTTACTAGTTCGACTCCAAACTTTTACTAGTTTGACTTCGAACTTTTACTAGTTCGACTCCAAACATTTACTAGTTTGACTCTGAACTTTTACTAGTTCGACTCTCAACTTTTACTAGTTTGACTCTGAAATTTTACTAGTTCGACTTCGAACTTTTATGAGTTCAACTCCGAACTATTATGAGTTCGACTCTGAACTTTTACAAGTTCGACTCTGAACTCTGTAAGTTCAGATTCTGAATTCTGATGAAACTAGACTCCGAATTTCCTTAAAAATTCAGACTCTGGATTTCTACATAATTCATGTTCCAAATTCCTATAAAACAGAATCTGAGTATCCTTTTTATTATAGACTCTGAATTCCATTTTTGGTTAGACTCTAAACTTTTATTTGAATACATTCCGAACTTTAGTTTTTCTTATGCTTACACTCATTTCATTATAAAATAATGTCGTGCTTTCAGTTACACATGTTTTATTATAAAACGGTGTTGTCCATTCTGTTTCTAACTAACCGTTGGTTTAGTGACACGTGTACAGGTCCCTACGAATTTTAAGGAAAATATGACCGTTGGAGGAGGGAGATGACTATTCCAACCGAGCCTATAAATATGAGCTCATTTGAAAGAGCTCGACAACAAGTTGATCAATCTAGAGACCACACGCTGTTAAGGTGATTTCTAGAGAGAGAAGCTTTTCATGCCTTGTGCATACTGAACTGCTCATTCAGATTGCTTTGTGTGACTCTGAATGTTGGTGATTACATTCGAGGGCTTCCGGGGATAGGAAGACAGAGGTGCCGACTACCTTGAAGTTCGAGGGCTTCCTTGCTGAGGAAGGCATAGGTTCCAACTACCTTGATGTTGAGGGCTTGTGGGTATAGCAAGACAGAGACTCCGATCTTCATATCGAGGGCTTACCTGGGTGTGGGTAAGACAGACTTTCTTGAAAGTATAAATCAAGGGACCTTTATCCAAGGTTGTTGGATACCCATCTCTTTGGGTTAAAAGATTTATATCTTGTTACTTGTAGTTTTACTACATGTTTTACCGCTGCATTGTGTATTGTAAGGAAAGTATAATCTTCTTATATTTCCTTACACTTGTACTCTGATTAATTTAGATTCTATACGCTTTAAGGTAGAATCTCATATTGTAAACTTTGGTTAAGTTTCATTTTCCAGATCCATATTTCCAGAACCAGTTTTTTGGAATCACTTTCCATATTTAAGCAAGTGTATAGAGGTAGAAGTTTGTAACTTCATACTTTGTCCCAATATTTCATTGGTGTTATAGGTTTTGTGAATTTTCTTAAGTTTAACTTTGTTAAACTTAGATCTTGTCTTGTTTAAGGAAATTTTTAAAGTGTACAATTCACCCCCCTTGTATATTGAGCATCTACATCATAATTTCGACCCTACACCACACTGGTAACATATCACCTAGATACCTGATGAAACCTTCTGGCTAGTACTGCCACCATGAGAGAAATCCATCTGCCTCTTCCTCCTATCAATAGAAATAGCATGAGAAACTGATAGAGAACCGCCCTAGCCTGCACCACTAGCCTCCCGTAGGTTCCGCTCAGTAATCAGTTCCTAGTTCACAATATCATGTACTGTAGGCAACCTGAAAACATTCACTAGTGTGAGGATTTCATATTGAATACCATCCTCAAAGCGTCTAGCCCTCAACATCTCATCACTCACTTGAACAGGTGCAAAGCACTGTAGCTTGGTGAAGCGGGTAGAATAGTCCATTACTAACATGGCGCCCTGCTGCAGATTCATGAACTCTCGAGCTCGATATGCCCTCAACATCTCCAGAAAGAAGAATTCATAGAAGACTACATAAAAATCTTCCCATGTCATGTCTAGGTGATGCTCAGTCTGTGTGTTAACATCCCACCATCTCTTGGCGGAATCACGCAGCATGTAAGTAGCAAGCTTAACCCTCCACCCTGGAGGCGTCTCTAGATGCTCAAAGATAGTCTGCATAGAACCCAGCCAAAAATCTGAACCCTATGGTCCACCATCCCCTGAAAACGTAGGTGGATGTAGCTGTTCGAATATATGTGTCATATCTTCCATAGATGTGGCAATTGGTAGTGCTCCCCGGAAGGTCTGCATGAACCGCATCAAGCCTTCACGGAACTGCGCATCCGCGCCTGTGTCCGGTATAACAGTTGGCACTACATCTGTCTCTGCTAGAGGATCCATGGGTACCCCATGGACTACCGTCTCTAGATTATACTCGTTTCTGCTCTCTTGGTGAACAACTTGTGGTCGTCTCAGTGTCATGACTCTACAAGGTCCAACACACGCCTTAGATTAAGATCATCATGGACTAAGAACTAGAAGCATAAGAAGGGAACAGAAGAAAGAAAATATTCAAGTTTTACAAAACAAGACTACACGACATGTATAATAACTACACTTCGCGTTCACTTAATTCTTCCACATGGTTCTGTACATCTTTCCAGAACTGGCCATGTAAAACCCCAAACACACGGCATGTATCTAAATTTTCTTCCCCCGCCTGAGTACTTCTACACGGCTTAGCCACACAGCTCTCTTTTGAACAAGACTACATGGCATGTATAAGGTCTACACATTGTGTACTAGATTAGCTTCACCAACCCGTGTTGTTCGTGACATGATCAGGTACACAACTCAAACTACACGGTGTGTTCTAGATAGACATGACATGTATGGATTAGATTCCAACTACCCATGTTGTTAGTGACATGGCTGGCTACTCGGCTAACACTACATGGCGTGTTACACCCGCACACGACATGTACACACCATGTCTACCCAACCACACAACCAAGTACACACGGCCTCTCACCGGTCAAGAATACACGACGTGTCCCTCAGGTACACGACGTGTACTAGACGAGTGTTTCTGACCCGTGTTGTTCATGACACGGCTGGATACATGAATCCCACTACACGGTGTGTTCCACATGGACACGACATGTACTTGAAAGGATGACACCGACCCGTGTTGTTAGTTACACGACCAGATTCATAGATTACACTACACGGCGTGTTCGAAAGTGACACAACGTGTTTAAGTGAAGTTTTATCCGCCCGTGTTGTTGGTTACATGGAGGACACAGGTTCAACATGACACATCATGTACAAATGGTACCCGGTGTGTTCCCTCAAGAGTTTTCCCAATTCCCGTGTTCTACCTACATGGCCTGTGACATAGTTAGGAGCTACACGGCGTCTACTTACAGTACACGGTGTGTACTTAAAAGTTTTTATTTTCTTCCCAAACAAAAGAGTACATGGTGTGTACTCAAAACTACACGACGTGTATTCTGGGTTTTTCCATATAGTAAGCCTTAGAAACTACTCTGGATCTCAACAAAACATTGAAACCAACAACTAAATTCCAAATTCTGATCCATGAGATTCCATACTCCCCTCGAATCAAATATTGGCATCTTATATATGTTATAAACAAAGTAAACAAGTCAATGATCCATCAAATTCCGGTTGATGAGGGCCCATACTCCTCAAGAACCAAAGTTTGGCGTTTATTCTCAAAAACTTACACAACAAAACCCTATCAAATAGAAGGTATTTTATCAAGGAATCTATCACAACAACATGCATTTTCTAGCACAACATCTATCACAACAACATGCAATTTCTAATGCACCTACATGGCATGGAAACTATGCATGACATGTGATTCTAATATGTGCCTAAATGATGAATAAGATGGAATAACCTCATCTCATCGGTTTCAAACTAAATAGAACCCAAGTATACAATTATAAAGAACACACCACAAGTGCGTCACCCAATGGTGAAAATCAAATCAACTATAATAATCAAAAATAGAAAATCACAATTTAACTCGAGGAAATCCGGCCTTTACCAGTACATGAGGTAGCTACTCCCAGGCATAGTTATTACCGTATCCCTTAACATTCAATATTTTTCCATCATTAACAAATAATAAAATAACTTAGATAAAAGAAAAAGTCCTCTGATACCACTTTGTAACATCCCGGATCTAGGTGCCACTCAACGGGTGCCCTGAACCCGGTTGGTCACATGACCTCAAGCGCATTTCCCCAAATGCCAGAGGCTGCCGACTAGCAGCGAGGGCCTAGGTCTAATAGTGGGTAAACTATGCCCTCATCTGTCAAAGTGTAGCACAATGGAGAAAATAAAAACATACCAAAAGCAGAAGCAGTAAACAATACTAAGTGGAAATGGGAAAAAATACAGAAGTAAAATAAATGACCAACATTCATATATAATGATGCAATATGTCCCTAATTCTAAGAAAGCATCCAAAACAGAGTACACTGCAATATGAAACAATACAGCACAAGGGACCAATACAGAAAAGCAAAACAAAACATCATAGCAGGAACTCAGCAGCATCACAAGCCTAAGCTTGGTCCCATTCTCTCCTACTTCTCTACAAAAATCAAGTACCTATATAGGGACTCTTTCCATTATAAACACCTTCAACAATATAATCTATTTGGTCCCAAGACATTACCCAAATAGGGTGTGAGAAATAAATCCCAGTAGGCAACCACCAAAGGCTCGTGCCCAACTTTCAGTGAATTTTTGCAACAGTAGTGTGCGGTAATGAAATGCAGTAAACTAGTAAGTACTCAAAAGTAAACATTCCTACCAGTTACATTTCCATATTAATTATTATTTTATAATTCAATATAATTGAATTATAAGTTCTCGAGACCCGGACTCAACCGACAATCTCTTAAATAGCGCCACATCAAAAAACCACAACAATTTATCTAACAAGTAGAAGGTAAAACACTACCAAGCCTATGCCTTAGCTTGGCAGGTATAACATTTGAAATCACCACAGTGAGTATACAAAGT
This sequence comes from Viscum album, assembly GCA_963277665.1. Classification (NCBI taxonomy): domain Eukaryota; kingdom Viridiplantae; phylum Streptophyta; class Magnoliopsida; order Santalales; family Viscaceae; genus Viscum; species Viscum album. The sequence goes on from OY728128.1 coordinate 1,645,330,985, forward strand.
AAACATTGTCCGCATACTTGAAAATCCTTACCCTCAGGTAATCAGAATCGAAACCCACAGGTGACTTCCCACAAGCATAATGAATATTTCCCTCAGGCGTACGAGGTGTTGCCCACAGGCATAGAAGCTACTGCCCACAGGCATGAGAAAAGTTTCCCTCAGGCTAAACAAGAACTTTCCCTCAGGAATAAGAAAATAAATGCCCTCAAGCTAAAAAAACACTTCCCTTAGGCTAAGAAAATAACTTGGTTGAGCCCAACACATAAGCAACCAGTTATATATACATTTCCTCTCAAGAAAACTCAACGCATGCTATAATCACGACATACCCTCGGGTATCCTGGCCAAACAACTAAACAAGGGAAACACACACATGGGGTGGCCCTGGATCAATAAAACGATCACACACAACAATTTATACATATTCATTAAATTACCTATGAACTTTTAGGTACTTAATTCATCAAGGACTCATCCATAATACACCCCAAACATGGGCGCATAGCACAACAGTACAAAAAAAAAACTTGGCAGTTGGAATTAAACATCAGAACACCTACCTCGATCTCCTATGATCGATATATGTGAACGAAGCCTCCCAAAACAATGGAGAACGGCTTAGATTTGGGATAAAAGTTCACCCAATCAATCTCAAAAAACTTCCTCTCAGGAATGAATTGGAAGGAAACAAACAAAAATAGGAAAGGGCTTTCCCGCGCGGTCTTAACGTGATCTTCGGTGAAGGAATTGGAGTCCTGGTGTTCAGTAGGGAGATCTTCCAAGGTTCGGTCATCTCTCCCATGGATTCTTGGTGTTCTAAGATTCCTCTGTTTAAAGAGCAGGCTATTTTCGGTGTATAACAAAAAAACACAACTACATGGAATTTACTCTCAAGTACAAGACGCGTACTTTTCATTTTTAACTATTCCTCTAGCGGCCACTTTCCACCTCCTCACTGTTCATCTGTCAACATGATTAAATGACATGTATTTTTGAGTACATAACATGTACTATCGTTCCACTGGTAGCTACTACCACCACACCTGGTAACCAAATGCATGGTGTGTATATACTAAGTACACGAAGTGTCGTCAGTTTTTACACCCTTCATCACCGACAGGCCTACACGCCCTATGTACTCATCTCACACATCCAAAGTATACAACGTGTGGAAAATTACAGGGCGTGTACCCACAAAATTTTGTATTTTTCTCCATTTTCCTTATTTTCTAAAAAACACTTAAGGAAAAAGGAAAAGAAGAAACTCGTACCTCAAGAAAAAGAACCGAGTTCTTACAATTTCTATATCCTCCTTGGAAGTAGATCTTTTATCATTAAATGGTTATCTCAATATCCATAGATTATATCCCCTTAAACTCACAAGAACATTCTTAGAAGTTCAATAAGTATTCATGTAAAATAAAAAACTTATTCAGTACTTATAACTCAGCTTCACAACTCGTCTCAAAAACTACTAACTTGATGATATCACTCACTTCATAAGAATACAACCAAGAACATATTTTTCCTATTATTTGTGAACTTGAATATAGTTTCATCATATTTCTTAGTGATATAAACTGAAGTAATCAAATATGTTCTTTCTTACTCAAATATTCTTCCTTGCTATACGTTTTAGTGGATTATATAACTTCTTATTCTTATTCACTACAATATGCATCAAATTATTATCATTCTTCTTTACTATGATTACAGATTCTTGGATACTCTTAGATCAAACACAAAAAAAAAACACAATAAAACATTGATTTTAACTTATATCTACCTCAATATAATAAAAAACTCACGTGCTTAGGTAGATGAATTAAATGTATTCTCTCATTTTCAATAAAATTAAATGGAATACCTTGAAAATTTTTAAATTCAAACAAAAAAATTAGTATTATCAAATACCCACATTTTTATCATAAGATTTAATGTGCTCTAATTTTCAAATCAATAGAAATTAAATAAGTAACCTCATATATTTATATTCACAATTTTTGAAACATGAACAAAAATATCTTCTTTATTATTTTATAATCTTGGATTCTTCTTCTCAAAAGCTTCTACAAATTCTGCACTCCATGTCTTCCCAATTTTATAATGATCTAAAAAATCATATCTGTGGCATGTAACTTATTTTGATTTTCTAGATTAAAAATTTTATGTATTATAATTTATTAATTCCTAGAAAAATTCATATACTTCTATATCAGTTACCCACAAACACTCAAAAAAACATAGATCAAAAATACGTAGGCTATGATAAATAGCAGGACAAGGCTCAATGATTCTTCATATACATTATTCTTGAAAACCTGATAATTTAATTTAATTTATCAAATAATATATTCAATGGTTCTTCTCATTAGATATTTCTCAAAATAAGTTCTGATCATGGCTTCTATAAGAATTATGATGTTCTAAACCCAAAATCCCAACACATGCATCTTTATATTTAACTTTTATCATGATTAAAATTTTTTGGAAAGTCACATTTATTTATTATTTGATCTTCCATTTCCATGTATAAAGATAAAATTATATTTATTATTGTGAATAGATAAAAAAATGTAGGTGTTTATGATGTTTATTCCATGAACAAACAACTCTAGCATCATCCTAAGTTAGTTCATCTATATCAGATTCAAAAACATGGCTCTCAATTTCTCATCCAATAGAACATTTAAATTTTTATACAGTGTTGTTTTTTTGACGGGGAATTTAAATCCTTATATTGTCTAGTAATAATGATAAAGACTATTGATCTCTTGTATAAGTCTTACACTTACCTCCTTTTCCAATTTTCTACATCATCATGAAGTAATACATTCTAAAAAATTCATACAGTGGGATCAAATATTTATGGTGAAGTATTATGATTAGGATTTATATTGTGAATAAAGTAATAAGATAATTCCTTAAAGATTTATTATTGTAACATAAAGTTTTAAATTTAGTAGAAAATTCTTATGATCATAGTATTAAAAGTCTTATATTTAGTACTTAGCTATTTTTATGAACTCAAGAATCCAGATTTCTACAGGTTGCTTCAAAACAACATCAGATTGTTTTTAGGGATTTCCCAATAACTTCAAATCTTATTATAACTTATTCAAATTATTTTTTAATTATCAGAATAATTTTAATCTACTTATAACTCATTCTAAGGAGTTTTAACCCATAGAATATGAGTCTCTTTCGAAAACTTCAATTCTTGTAAACATCAACATTACCTAAAATTCATCTAAGTGTTTCTCTATAATGATTTCAAGAGTTCTCTACAACAAAAAAACTAGGATGGAATTCTATCATCTCATAAGTATTAAACTCCCATCAGTTATCCCCTTACCAATGTTTGAAAACAAACATCAAGCTATTCACTATAAGAAGAAATTTAACTCTTCCAAACTATTATACATAGTTTTGTGACTCCCCCATCAACACTTTTCATGTTATTCAATAAAGATGTACTCTTTAAATAATATTATTTAAGTATGTTATACCCACTTGAATCTATCCATCTATGTATTTCAGGGCAGAAAAATCCACCATTCTCTTTTCCTAATATGGGGTAGTAACTTCTTCAATAAACTTTTTGATTTTCCCATTATGGGAGAACCTAACAAAACCTTGACCCCAAGACATGGGTTGGTTCACTTCATTATTAATGGGTGGATAATTCAATCCATATTTGAATTTATTACATTTAAAATCGCAATTAAAGAAAATACAACCAAACACATATGATTTCTTCAGAAATGATCTTAAAAATAGTTATGATATTAGTTTGGTATTCCTTGAACATGATTCTTGGATCAGTGGTGGGATGAACAACCCACTATGCTGATGTATGAAAAGAACATGAAAAACCTTTGACTTAGATTATGTGTCTTCTTATTTGGGTATTTCCTAGCTCTAGGTGATGGGTAGCCTATGGTAATGATTTAAATCACCTTGGATATGCTCCTAGGGATTTTCCACCAACCCAGTATAAGTAGGAATGATTACCTGATGTGATCATAGACACCCTGAAACTGAATGAGGTAGGTTTGGGTTGATCCTAGGTGTTTTTGAAGACCTAATATTATTATTTTTGGATTTATTTACACTTAATCATTATAAATGTATTTACTTTCTAAGAATGTCACATGCACATACATAGTATATACTAGTTATGTATGAGAGCATGTTAGTGGTGCACTATTGATTTGTACTGAGACTTTAATTATGTGGTCATGGAACTTTTGAAGCCTAATAGACTTCACTGATTACATGTTTTGGTTGGGAAGAGGCTAGGGTTTCATTATCGAGTAGGATAACTTGACCATGATTAGAGATTTGGATCAGGTAAGGCTTGGTGATGTAATTGAGCCTCTTGTAAATTTATTTTATTTTGGTATTTATTTTATATATGTGTTCAACTTGGTGGGAATCAACTCAGTCTGTATGACTATATTATTTTTTATTCAGTATGTATTATTATTTATTATTGATTATTTATTCCACTTAATCTGATTATTTACTGATGTTTTTGAATAAACATTGTGATAAATTATTTTAATAACGATTTTGGATTTTTTGACAACTAAACTCTTTTTAAAATAATGGTTTTATTATTTAGGAATATGAACTAGTCCATCATGATGAAGTTATGTAAGAAAGTAAAATGTTTCTAAAATAATTAGATCCATCTAAATCATATTTAGATAATAAAATCTAAAATAATCGGAGGCATAAATTATTGTTTGATAGATGTTTTCCTTTTCTATAATCTGATAAAGAAAGAAGATATTGAGCGAAGGAGTAATATTATTACTGAAGAATTTTTAAGTAAGATTGTGAAGTTAAGAGTTAGAAAGTTTTCATATTTTCTAAAAAAATCTGTTGATTATTTTTTTTCGATAAATTTTTCACAAATCATGAAAAATATCATGGTAAAATATTTTGAAAATTGGTGGAGAGGTTTGAATATTTTCAGAGTTGTAGTATGAAAATTCCATCAAAATGTGAATTCCATTGTAACGGGAATTCCATATTAATGTGAATTCCATTATAATGGGAATTCCATTATAATGAGAATTCCATCATTATGATTATTTCATCTGACTAAGCTAAGAAATAAATAGAAATCACAATGATATGAGAAAGAAACATAAATTTTAATGATCTAATAAAGAAATGAGAATCATAATGAGATGAGAAAGAAATAAAAATCATAATTAGTAGAGAACAAAACAGATTCATAACGAGCTGAGAAGGAAATAGATATGTAATGAACTGATATGAAAATTGATTCATAATGAGATGAGAAGGAAAAAAATCTTAATGAGGTGAGAATAAACATAAATTTTAATGAGATAAAAAGGAAATAGATACACAGTAAGCTGATTACAAATAAAACTAAAAAATTTGATTTCATAAGTTTTATAAAGAGTTGAAGAGGTCAAAACTTGAAATTAAAATTTGCATAAATCTTGGAGGAATCTAAAGAGGATTGAAAAATTAAATGTTGAAGTTTAAATGTGAGTGATCTTCAGAGATTTTGAAATATGAGGAAGAGGGGAAAGTTTTCAAGTTTCTCTCTTTTGTTTTTAGATTTACCTGTAAATAATTAGTTAGAACATTCATTTATTGGTGACTTTAACACAAGAAGAAAAAATGGAGAACTGAATAAATCAAGTGAAAGTCATTTTCTATCAGAGATCTCATGAGGAGGATCTGATAGATTAATGTTTGTTTACTGGATTGAGAAAGATCATATTGAGAAAATCATATTGCGTTAATCGGATTGAGCCAATCAGACTAAAGAAGAATATATTGATCATTTGAGCAGATTTTGAGTTTTTCATATTCAGAATTGGTCCATTGTATTGAGTCCATAATATTGGGTTTTTGATCAAAGTTTTAGAAGTTTAGATTGATTAAGAGAGAATTTTATTAACTTCATTGAAATGAAAAAATTAGATCCAGTTAATTTGGGCAAAGTATTGAGACTAAGAAATTGTTTTACCATTTCAAAAAATTATTTATTATTTTTTATCATTTTTTATAAGAAATCATTATAAACTGATAGATTCTATTTAATATTTTCTATCATAAGATAAAATATGTCTAATAGGATTTAGAACAATTTGTATTCACTTCTTCCTCATAGTGAATTTCTATAGACCTATGAGAGTGGTTATGGTAAGAATGTAGGTTTTCACATTGATGTCAAACCTTGTGTTCTTTACTATCTTTCCTATTTTTTCATGCATGTGTATTTACAAAAAGTTATTAAGGATATAAATCTTAACAAGTTACATGGGTTAAGTTTTTAAATAATTTAAAACTCCTAAAAGTGAACAAATGATTTAGCCCCCCTTATTAGTTGTTATTTTTTCCTTTGGTAGTTCAATTGGTATTAGAAAAAATATTACCTTATTAAAACCTTATAATCTATTATATAAAATATGTCAATTTTAGAGAAATCTGTACATTTGATAGAAAAAATTATTATGGATAGAAAAATAGGACGAGTCTTTATATTTTATCTCTTGGCCTAGAAGTTTTTGATACTGCTACTATTGGTTTCCCAGCTATTGAGAAATATAATACTATGACATTTACTAATAAGTGAAATATAAAAGTTAATAGAAAGGCTGGAAATGAAATATTTATTTCCTTATCAAAGAATGTTTATTAAAAGGTGATGGGTCTTAATACTTCAAAAAATATGTGAGACAAGCTGGAAATTATTTTCAAAGGGAATACTAAAGTTAAGGAAGCAAAGTTACAAATCTAGCATAGTAAGTACGAAGAAATCATAATGAGAGATGAAAAACTATTTATTAATACTTCACTATAGTAAATAAAATTGTTTGAAACATCAAATTATTCAAAGATGTATTTTAAGATTCTACAATTGTGAAGAAACTTATGATAAACTTTATGAATGGGTTTGATTATAATATGTCCACTTTAGAAGATACAAATTATTTAGCTCATGATGAATTTCATAACTTTCTTATTTGTTATTAAATTAGGAAATCTCAAATGTTTAAAATAAATATGAAATATGAAATATCTTTTGAATCTATAAGAAATATAAAAATACAAGATGTTGAAGAAGCTAAAACTTTTGTGTCTAAAGATAAGGGAGATGAAGAAATGAATAAAAAGATTATGTCTCTTATCTTTAAAAACTACTGGAGAGGAAGAGGAAAATATGGAGGTTAAATTAAACTCAAATGTTTTGAGTATGGTGGAATCAGAAAATTTTCTATGAATATCCCCAAGAAGAAAGTTGGAGAATATCAAGATGATTTTGATAAAAAACCTCGATGAAAGAAGTGGAATAAAAATTATAAAGAAGTAAATTCATCCAAAAAATAAAAAAAAGTTTACTAGAAATTAAAGAAGTTTGAAGAGTAATAAAGTTGAATCAAAATTAACTGATAACAATTCTTTCAAAGATTAAAGTTCAAAAAAAGTCAAAACCTTCACTGCAAAAGCTGAGAAAACAAAATATTCATCAAATAGAGAATAAGGTGAACAAGAATCTTATAGAGAGTATCATCTCAAAATAGAACTTTTTTCATGTCTTGAGAAAGACAAATATCTCAAGAATGAAATTAGAGTAGTGAAGAAATATTGTGAATAATTCGTTGGTGGAAGATAAGTTGTCATTTAGTATGAGGATGAATACATTCATAAGATATTAAGTGACAAACTAAGAATTGCTTTATAGGGAAATATGATTAATGATCTTAGTAAGAAGCTATAAGATAAGTGAGAATAAGTTAGAAAGTTTCAATAAAAAATTCTTGAGTCTAAAAATACCATAAGTAATATGAATGAGTACTTTAAAAAATCCTCATAAGTAAAAGACTAGACTTTTAAAATTGATAAGAAGGATCAAAACAAGATTAAGATGAAATCTTAACCCACCAAAAATAAAGTTTCATATTATTTTTCTAATATATTAGGTTATATAAAAATTATTGGTAAAGATTGGGTAGAAAAAGGATGTGAGAAACCTATCACATCTATAAATGATGAATACCCACTCTGATGGAAATATGGTCCACATCTTCAGTATGATCGAGCAAAAAGAAGTTATCAACCTTAAAATAGTTTCAATAGATAAAGATATTATTTCAAAAGAAAATAAATATTTAATGGTTATTGTTATTGTTTTGGAATCAATGAGAACATGGAATATAATTTTTGGCACAAATTATCCTTACCTGGAAGAAGTTTTGAGAAAAGTGGAAGAAATTTTGAAATTATAATGGGAAACTTTCCTAATTTACAAAAAGGTGAAAAAGTGAATTATCAAGATGTTATAAAATCACCAACAAGGAATAAATTTGGATTTTTAGAAGAAGGTTTTTTGAATATGTGATAAGTCTAGCCATAATTCCAAATAAAATATGACACTCCTTCTGAAACAAGTTTTTTACCACTGAATATAAAAGGAAGCTAGAAAGAAGAAATTTATGGACAAATCTTTTTTTTGAGTCATACTTGAAAGAAAGTATAAAATAAAAAAACATGAATTGTGGTTGTTCCTTAAACAATATAGGTGATTTTAATATCTTGAAACATATTGAAAATCATGATGGAGAATTTTTTGCCTTTGGTAATGATAGATTTATAAAAACCAGAGGAATCAGAATGGATGAGATTGAAGTAGAAAAGTTAAAATATAAAGAAGTTTTATTTTTTGATGGGATAAAACATAACATACTTAGTGGAAGTTAAATTTGTGATGATGGAAAAGATTTTTTTTACATAAAATATTCTTTTATGATAAAATATTTAAATATGGACAAGTTATTACAAAATTAGAAAGAACTAGTGGGAATCTATCCCAAATAGGAGAATTCGACAACTACTATTACTTGAGTACAGAAGATGAAAAAAATTGTGGCACTAAAGTCTTGGAAACCTTGGATATAAAAGTATGAAAAAACTTTCTAAAGTTAATACCATTCAAAAATTTCCCGAATTGAAAATAAGAGAAGAATATTTTTTTTAACTTTTCAAAAAGGGAATATGACTAACAAAAGTCATAAATGAGTTGAGGTTAAATCTACCAGACCACTTGAGATTATTTATTTAGATTTATGTGGGCTGATGAGACATAAATAAATGAAAATTGATTTAAACTTTATCACTTTTATTGATGATTTCAAATGGGATAAAAAACATCATGTTTATGAAGAAAAAGTTAGAGGCTATTAAAATGTTCAAATTATTCAAAAAAGATATTGAGAAGGAAATAAGGGATTCCATAAAATGTTTAACAAGAGATAATGGAAATGAATTCACAAAAAATAATTTTGAAACTTATCTTAGTAAAAATGGTATAAAAATTTATTATAGTGCTCCTTATACTCCACAAAAAATAGAGCAGCAGAATGAAAAAATAGAAGTTTGGTGGAAATGGGAAATATTTTATTAGCAGAATAAAAACATTCAAAATTATATTGGAGAGAAACTATTAGTACTACTATACATGTTCAAAATATATGCTTATTTAGATCATAAACCAACATGACTCCTTATAAAATGTGGTATAACAAAAAACCTTCATTGAAATAATTTAAAGTTTTCGTATATCCATGTTCTATCAAAATAAAAAATCTGGATTTGGGAAAGTTTGATAAGAAGGCTACGGGAGGAACTTTTATGGGCTATACACCAAATATAATAAGTTACAAATTATAGAATAAACATTTAAAAATGTTTTTGGAATCATATGATGTGAAAGTAATTGAAAATGAAAATTCATTAACAAAAGTTTTTGATAATGTTGAGGAGGATAAACTTGATATTTTAAAGAAAAGTGAAAGTAAGTAAAAAAATTATTTTCGAGATTCATAAAATTCATGTGATGAGGAAAGTTCAACTAGGAAAGAAACTTTAAAATTTTCTACTTTATGGAAATGGGTTCAGTTTGAAAACATTTATAGAAATCAGAAGGCTCCATTTCAGATAATAAGAAAGTTGATATTTTAAAAGCAGACTTCACTTATCCCAAAAGTTAAACCAGAATAAGTTCTAGAAGCTATTAAACACAAATAATGGGTGGATTATATGAATGTTGAGTTGGATCATATTGATAAGAATGGAACATGTGAACTTTATTCATGGATAGAATATAAAAATGTTATTTGAACCAATTGGGTTTCTAGAAACAAGTTAAATGAACATGGATGAGTTTCAAGAAACAAATCCATGAATATTTGTAAAGGTAATGTATGGGTTTAAGGTGTGAATTTTAGAGAAAATTTTCCCCTAGTTTTAAGATTAGAAACTATTACAATGTTTATTTCATTATTTGGACATTATAATTACATAGTTAATCAGATTAATGTAAATTCATCTTTCTTAAATTGTGAGATTATGGAAGATGTTTACATTAAATAACCTTGTGGGTTTCTACTTGATGAGGATGAAAAAAAGTTTTTAAACTGAATAAATATTTTTATGGGATGAAATAAGCTCCACATGATTAGTATTCAAAACATGTCAATTGTTTGATAATGTTAAAATTTTCTAAAGGAAAAGTTGATAACAACTTATATGTGAGATATGTTGACTCCAAATCTCTAATTGTAATTTTTTATGTGGATAATATAATTTTTTTGGGGATAGAGAAGATATTTGTAAAACATTTGTTAATGAAATTAAGAAGAATTTTAAAATTTCAATATTGGGAGAATTAATTTTCTTCCTTGGATTATAAGATCAAGAAAAATAAAAATATATTTTCTTATCTTAAGAAAAGTATTCCAGGGAATTGTTGAAGATGTTTTGGATAAAAAAATCCAAATAAGTTATTAACCCTATATCAGCGAGCACATAGCTGAGTAAATATGAATCTGGAAAAAGAGTGAATTAGAAAGATTTTAAAAAGCTGATATGAAGTCTAATTTACCTTACAGCCTCAAGACCTGATAATTTTTATGTTGTGAATTCTTGTTCTAGGTATCAAAGTAATCCAAAAGAATGAAATATGTTGGATAGAAATATAATAATGAGATATGTCTAGGGAACAACTTCACAGGAGTTTTTATAAAAAATAAATAGTGAGATGAAGTTTTAGGGTTATATTGATATCGATTATGCTAGATATTGTAATTATATAAAATCAATATCAGGAGAAACATTTTATTGGGTGAATTTTGTGTGAGATGGAATAAAAATAAACAATGTTTAGTAACTTTGATCATAGATGAATCCGAATTTCTTGTAGCTACTCAGGCTTATACTCAAATGTTGTGGTTGAAAGTTTAGCTGGAAGATTTGAAAGTAATATTTTCTAAACCATTGAAGATACTTTGTGATAATTAGAGTGAAATTGATATTACTAAAAATACTATTGAACATTCAAGATTAAAAAACATTCATAAAAGTTTCACTTTATAAATGAGAAAGTTTTTGTTTGAGATGTTTTTCTAGAATACATTTCAACAAATTATTAGATTGATGATATATTTACAAACTCAATGCTGAAAGAAAGGTTTGTGGAATTGAGGCTACAACTTAATGTTCAGTCTCCTCCCATGTCTTCATAACCCTTATAAGGATCTTCCCCCACTATGATTTGGATTATGTTGAAAAATGGGGAGATAAAGTAACAAATTTTTTACTTTGTAAGAAGTTTTTACATATCTTTATTTAATGAATCTGAAGCTATGATTATCATAGAATGGGGGAGAAAAAAAGAAAAGTGAGAGGACAAAATTAAAGTGGGGGATATTTTATCTTTACATGTACAGAAAATTTTCTTTCCACTGAGGGATAAAATTACTTGAAAAATGTTACTTTATCCAGTAGTGCAGTGTCTTGATACTCTATTTTGAGAAAGGCTATATTATGATAGAAGTTAAAAACTTGAGTTATTTTCAAAAGTTGAGTTGTGAAAAAAAACCTGAGAGTTGGAAAAGTTTTTAAATTAGGGTTTTCAACAAGTCCAAAGGGGGATATTGAAGAACCTTTGCGATAAATTTTTTTAACAAAGTTTTTTATTTGTTAGCAACTGACCTATTTTCAAATATCATTTTTTATTCAGAAATTAGACACAGTCCATTGTAATGAGATTATGTAAGAAAGTTAAAAGTTTATGAAAGAATTGGATCCATATGGAATGGATTCAGATCATCAGATACAAAATAGTCAGAGGTAGAAATTATTGTTTTCTGAATGTTTTCGCTTTTCATAATTAGATAAAGAATGAAGATTCTTAGTGGAGAAGTTGAATTTTTTCTAAAGAGTTTTCAAATAATATTGTGAATTTAGGAGTTAGAAAGTTTTCATAGTTTCTAAAAAATTTAGACGATTCTTATTTAGTCATAAAGTTATAAAAAATCATGAAACTCTCATGATAAAAGATTTTGAAGAAATGGTGGAGAGGTTTGAAGGTTTTCAGAGTTTCAGTATGGAGATCCCACCATAATGGTAATTCCATCATAATTTTAATTCCATCATAATGGGAATTCCATAATAATGAGAAGTCCATTGTAATGGGAATTTGAACATAATGGGAATTAAATCATAATGATAATTCCTTAATTTTGAGGCTTCCATCAGGTTGAGCTAAGAAAGAATTAGAAATCATAATTAGCTGAGAAAGAAATAGAAATTATAATGAGCTAATATAGAAAAATAAATTGTAATGAGCTAAGAAAGAAACAGAAATCATAATGAGATGGGAAGGAAATAGATTCATAATGAGATGATAAGGAAATAAATCCATAATGAGCAAAGAAGGAAACAGATTCATAATGAGATGATAAGTAAACAAATCATAATGAGCTGCAAATAAAGAAAAATCATAATGAGTTTAGAAAGAAGAGTATTCATAATAAGTCGATTATGAAGAAAAATAAAAAACAAGATTCCAGATATTTTATGAAGAGTTAAAGAGGTAAAACATGAAATTCAATTTTTCATAAATCTAGAATAAATATAAGGAGGATTGAAGAAGTCAATGTTGAAGTTTAAATGTGAGTGATCTTTAGATATTTTGAAATTTGAGAAATAATGGAATGTTTTAAAGTTTCCCTTTTTTAGTTTCTGAGCCACCTATAAATAATTTCTCAGATAATTCATTCATTGGTGAATTTTTACGCAAGAGGAAAAGATTGAGCACTGAAGAAATCAAGTGAAAGTAATCTCGACCAAGAGATCTCATGAGGAGGACTAGACAGCTGAATGTTTTTTTATCTAATTGAGAAAGATTGTATTAATAAGATCATATTGAGTCAATCAGATTGAGTTAATTATACTGAAGAAGATCTTATTTAGCATTTGAGTAGAGTTTGATTATTTTAAGATTGAGAATGGGTTCATCGTATTGATTCCATCATATTGAGTTTTAGAAAAGAGTTTTAGAAGTGTAGATTGATTAAGAGAGAATCATATTGACATCATCAGATTGAGAAAATTAGATCCAGCTAAATTATATAGAAGATTTTGAATGAATAATTGTGGTACAATTTCAACAAAGTCTTTATTATTTTATTTTTCAATTTTTTTATAAGAAAAAATAGTAAACTAACAGTAGTTATTATAATCTTTCCTATTGGAATAGTGAAGGTGTTTAATGGGAGATATCACAAGTTGTATTCATTTATTCTTAATATATAATTTTTATAGACCCATTGGAGTGTCTATGGAAAGGATGTAGGTTCTCACACTAAGGCTAAACCTTTTAAATCTTGTGTAACTTACTAGCTTTCCAAATTTTTCATGCATGATTATTTACTAAATGTTGATGAGGAAAAAAATCTTAATAGTTTATAGTGGTTAAGTTTATAAATGGTTTGAAACTCATAAAAGTGAAAAATCAATTCAGTCCCCCCTCTCAATTATTATTTGATCCTTTGTAAATTCAGTTTGAGTTATTTATCTATTATTGCAAAATTTTATTTAACTGTAGAGTCTCACCACGATCAGTTTAGGCCCCTGATACTAGTTGGAATCCTATACTCTATGGGGATTCTTTCCTGAGGCTATGTAACTCCTTAGTATGGTCACTATTCAGATTAGATTGGGGTGAGGATATTACACCTTTACTTCTCCAATCACTCTACAACATCACAAGCAACATTAATTTACTTTGGTAAATATAAATATAATACTATTTACAATTCTCTTCGATAGAAATCCAATTTCATTTATATAATTTAATAATCAATTCCGAGTATTACGATAACCTTAATTTCCAATTTAATTAATAATTAAAGAAAAATTATTAAATTCGTTGTCCAATATATATTCAACACTAAAATCAATAACAATAATTTTTAATAAATCCTTATATGGTTTCTCTATACTTCTGAAAGATTTTTATTTCTTTTAACTTCAACTTGATAAGAAGTATGTCAACCAACATCTCTACTTCCCTAGAAACTATTATAGATAATTTATCATTAATTCTTGAAGCACTCATAATAATGTCATAAAAATCAGCTCTAAGATCATTATATTTTATATCTATTTCCTAGAATATTCAAACATAGGTATTGCATGATATTAGATCTAATATTATTTAGCTACAAATGCATGTGTAGTATCTTTATCATATTTATTGGGATAATAATCCATCAAAAAACATTAACAATCATTGAATTTACTTCCCACAAATATATTGATGAAAAGTACAACATCAAATCCATTAATACATTTGGATTCTTCAACTGTTGGAAATCCTAAGTGCAAGTTCAAGGTAAATGAAAATTCCCTTATGTGTAATAATATTGAAAAAAATAAAAGATATTAAATTGGATGGAATACCATCAAATATATTGTGAAGATTTATTTTTCTACTAATAAATATATTTATTTAGTGGAGGATGTTGGTGTTCTAGAGTTTATGGACATAAAGAATACATGAATTTTTATAAATTATCACCCCCAAAATTTAAGAGAGGTGTTGAATCTATGGATTTTAAATTTTAAAGTTAAAATGGAGAGATAATAAAACATATAAAATAGAAGGTAAAATATAAAAATCCCTTTGATTCTGTTAATGATAAACAAGATAGGTGAGACTGTCCTGAACACATCCACAAAAAATGTCTTACTATACTACCAGATCATATGATGTATGATGAAGATTAAAAATATATTAAAAATAGGAATAATCAGGATAATTATATGGTGTTCAAGATAGATTACAAATCCATAATAGGAGACAAACCATTAATCCTTAATAGTGGCTAATAAACATATATAACTGCTAACAAAAATTAATTAAAAGATATTCAATGGTATGACGATGACTATTTCACTTTCAAAAACTTTAGATCACTTAATACACAAAGAGTAAGATACATGAAGATTAGTAATATTAAATCTTGTGTTATTCTATTTTTAAATGGTATGAGTAACACTCTTATTTATGAAACTTTTTAATAATGGGAATAAGGTAATATTTCATAATAATAAACATTTCATAAAAATATTTAAGGGTGACATAATTATGATAAAGGAGAAACAAAAAAACAATAATGTGTTCAATATTTTTGAAGATCAAAATTCATGTTTCATGATAATTAAAGAGAAAAACTATATTTTTTATATAATATTTAACCACTTGGGGTATAATTATATAACCCTTTTTAGGAATGAACTGGTGAGAAATATGACGAAGATAAAACGTGATAGACTCAACATGTGTTATATGTTAAAAGTGAAAAATAGTGAATAAGAGTCATAGGAGAGTAGAAATATAAATAAAGATACCTATTGATTTAATATACTTAAATGTGTATAGACTAATGATTTTTAATTCAAACAATAAATATAAGTACTTTATGATTTTTTTG
Source organism: Viscum album (assembly GCA_963277665.1). Taxonomy (NCBI): domain Eukaryota; kingdom Viridiplantae; phylum Streptophyta; class Magnoliopsida; order Santalales; family Viscaceae; genus Viscum; species Viscum album. Next base: position 1,645,346,815 of record OY728128.1, read on the forward strand.
ATTATTTTAATCATATGAATTTTACCTATTTAATGTGAATTAAATCACAATATCTTGAGGTATTTAAACTATCTTAGAGGATTTTTGAGAATCAAATGGAGTTCTGAAGTCACGTTATTTTATTAATTTATTTTATAGATTTAATACTTGAAATTCTGTTTTTAGTTACACTTTGTGAATAAATCCAAATAAACCCAAAGGAGTCACATCTTATAGTAGAAAAATGTATCTTACAATACATTAAAGTAACACCTAATTATTTCTTAATGTATGAAAAAATATATCATTTTAGTTTTATAAATACACTAATATAGATTGAGAAGGGAATTTCATTGGAATAAAGTCAACTTATGGTGGTTTTTTCTTTATTAGTGAAATGTGTGTTGCATGACACTCAAGTAAGCATAATTTTATCACTCTTAGATTAATGGATTCTATGTTTTTTATGGTATCACAAGACATAAATAAAATTATATTTTTAAAGTATTTTTTATAGTCATTAGGGTCAATGTTTCATACCCATTAGTGATTGGGTGTGATAATAAATGTACAATAAACTTATCAAATAATTTGGTGCAACATTCATGGTTAAAGAATATTGTCATCAAGTACCACTTCAAAGCATATTGTCATCAAGTACTCTAGTATCTTTTCTAGGTGATCATCATGTGGATAGGAGTTGAAATGTATTCTAGATTAGGGGAGATTGTGTTGTTAGAAGATAAAGTGTGGAGAAGAGATGATTTGTTGATTTAAATGTTTCAAAAAAATAAAAAAGGGTAGATTGAAGATCTGTTTTATAAGATTGGAGATTAAATAATCATCATGAAGTGAAAGGGACCTTGAAAATGGGGGAGATAATTTAATCTCAATTGATATATGATCTAAATGGAATTGATATTATATGGAGATATTTAGTTCCCCACTCATCTCTTTTATAGCCTATAGTGTGGTTTTTGGATAGATTTTATACTATAGGTATACATTTACTTGTTTATTAAGGAAATCCATTCATGAGTTTGGAATGATTTCAAGTTTCATTCATTAGAAACATGTTCATGTATAATTTAAATGTTCTTTAGAGTTCATTAGAGATGCACATCAATGAAATCAGTGAAGTTTAACTATAGATAAATAAATCCTGGAGTGAAGGTTGGTTATCATGTCACAACTTGGTTGAGTTTTTCTCGTGTATAATGGACTTTATCTAACATAATACGAATATATCCAAAAGTTATTAATATTCATAAATGAATTCATATCATGTGAGATGGATCACACTATAGAAATTATAGTCATTCTATGAGGATACAAGTAGGAGAATGAGTTAATATTACATGATAGATTTGTTTGGAGGAGTTAATATGACATGGGAAGTAGTTAATATAACATGAAGTGAATCAAGCCACATTAAAAATTGTTGTGCTACAATGGTTTGACTAAGGACTTAAGGATAGGTTAACTATGTAATAAAGAAACCATAGAATAGTTAAGTGTTTTTTTGTTTTGTGAATTCACATGGGCTCATGATGTGATGTAATAGTTCATGCGACAATTCAATAGATCTCACTCTAAGATAAATGAATTCAATATAAGGTCTAGTGAAGGGAATAAGACCATATCACAATTGAAAAAACCATGATAATAAAACATGGGAGACAATTTATTGAGCAATTAATGGTTTTTGAGATCTAATTAATGCCACACCGCAATGCATGATCTATGCCATAGGGAGTCTAATTAGAGAATATTGGTGGGTTTTTTTATAGGAAAATTTAAATATTTCATGCCACAATATTCCTATAATGTCACAAATAAAATTAAATCTATTATGAGATACTATATGATATTTGGGATTTAGTATTCTATGTTATTCAAATTTAAAATCCATTCCATAAATAGAGGAGTCATGCTATAATTCATGTTAAGACTATAAAAAATAGTTACCCCACTAGAGAATGTGTGTGAACAAAATGGATACTATGAGGGATAAAACTAGTATTCTAGGAGGGATTCGATAGGATTTTGAGGAGAAGAACAAGGGTTCCTACCAATTCCAAATTTTTGGGACATTTTTGGCATGTGAATAGAAGATAATTTTACTTGTTAAATCTCATGATTCATACATTTATTAGAAGTTCAAGAAAATCATCTTAATCCATTCCTTATTACTTTGATAAAAATTTGGAACATCGGTATAGGGATCACAAGCATGAAACAACATGTATTATACACTATAAAATAAGGGTGAATGGACCACATTAAAACACATGTGTCCATGAGTTTTCTACCTTAATCATCTTATCATTTTCACAATATCACCATTAAGATCCATCCACAATAACCAGTATTGAGAAACATGTATATTATGAGATTTTTTGTTTATAGTGACCACTAATTCACCCAAATATCAGTGGTGGTTTACTCTCTTATGGACCTCACAGTTCCATAGGGATATTCCCATGATGATTGATTATGGTTTTATAATTTTATTGGTCCATTAATTCATTAAATACATTTTCTATGTTCTAGTTCTTAAAATAATTATGTTTCTTTATTTTAATGAGAAAATGGTATTTTTAAAATATATTTCACACTATAATTCTATATAATATCATATAATGGATTTATATACGAATCTTGGTGGCTAATGGGATATTTATGATCACACCTTGAATGTAGACGTTTTTTGACTCATATAGATAAAGGAAAGGTTCCTCTTGGAGGTGGTGGTTACTCATGTCATAATAGAATGGGTTTATAAGAGGTGATATAAAAGGAGATTTTTGTCATTTTCCATGGACATGGGTAACAAATATTTTTGTTTATTTTGGTTTTGGTCTTGTATCATGTTCATTATATGTATATTTCCTTTTTTGGATTCATATATTTTTCCCTCTTATGTTTTTAGATAACTTAGGTCTTGTATATACTTAAAATTTAATATTATCTTCAATGGTTTTCTATGTTTGTAGTTGATATTTGATGTTATGAGTTTTATTATGAGTTCTCCGTTTTATTATTACATGTTTGGGTACTTTTTATGCCTAATGAATTTCAAATTTGGATTCATGAATAACCAATATATGGTGTTGTTATACCATAATCCTGAAAATAACCATATATATTACATTAAATTAATTAATTTGTGAAACCATACCCAAATGTGTATTTTTGATTACCAAGCACTATTTTTCAGTCCGTGGGGATTAATAAAATCCTTTGGGTATTTTCTTGGACCATATCAACCACCAAGGAGGGGTGGGTCAGATTGTTTTATTTTAGAATGGTATCAAATATTATTTTTTTTAATTTTTTAATTCAAGTAATAAAAGATATAGGTTTATATAGACTATAGGGGTAGGTTTCAAGTGAGTGTATGACCAAAAGTCATCATAAATTTCATTATGTTTCCATGGGAATTTAGGAAATGAGTATTTCAAGTTGTAATTTGATTTAATTATTAATTTTGAGGAATTTTAGGACAATTAATGGAGAATTGGAGGGTGTTTATATGGAACATGATTAAGGATCATATATTTTAGATTGTGTGATAACAGTGAATCCAGTTTTGGAGGGTTTATAGTGTGACCCACAAACTTAGTTTGTGATTTATAAAATTGTGTGGCTAAACCATGTGTCTATATTTCAACCATCTAGTGATATCCAAATAGGTTATAAATGGTTTGGGAAACAATTAAACCTAACCATTCATAGTGGGGGATAAGATGAATTTTATACGTCTTCACTCTTATATGCCTTTTTATGGTAAATTTGATAATTTATTTAGTAATCATGGCTTTAGTTGATGTTATTAATTTTATTTTGAAAATATTTTTTATTTAATAAATTATTTTCTTTATCAAAATATCCATAATACCCAACCCCCTCAATAAACAATTTTGAATTCCTTATAGAGAGTTGTAAACAATCTCCCATAGGAAAAATCCTCTAATAAATTAGAATTTCCTTGAGGCCAAGGTGTGTATGGTGTATTCTATGGTACCAAGACCAATATTGGATATAACTAATGAAAAAAAAGATGTACTGGGACTGATTCAACAAACAGAACAAGCTTCTAAGTTTATTCATGGTAAACCTCCATCTATTTAGGTAATTAATGACCATTAATAGGTGGAGGATTTGTTAGAGAAGAACAAATGGATCTTGAAATATCTAGAAACTCTCAACCCCATTAAGGTGAAATTTGTTGTGTTCATGATTTAGGGACCCAGATAAAAATTTTGGGATGCCACTATTTAGGACAAGATGTTTATGAAATTGGAATGAAAGGACTTCAAATTCATGTGCATCCAACAATTATATCCAAATAAAATGGCACTAGTTAATAATTGCGAGTTATTTTCCTCCAAATAGGCAATTATATTATCATAGAATATGATAAATAATTCACTGATCTATTTTATTAGACCCTAGAGATGGTGTTTATGGATAAGTTTAATTCCCAATGATTTAAAATGGGCCTCTATTCAAGAATACAATTTCATGTCTTCTTATAGAATTTCCCTACCTATGTTGAAGTGGTGTAGTGAGGCCAAATTTTGGAAATAGATCAGTATATACTTTCAAGGGTGACTGATGGCCCTGCCTTCCCTAGTGGGAGTGAAGGAGGATTTATATACAAGAAGATGAAGAAATATGAGTTCAAACAAGGATGTAGTAGTGTCTTTAGGAATCCATTATATTCATATTTCTCTACACCAATTAGGATTAAGTCTCTTATCATCCATTAATGTGCAAAATAATGGAATTAAAAACCATATTTCAAAAAATATCCTAATACTTGTCACACTTGTGGGTGTATGGGTCATCTCTTGAGTTTTTGTAGATTGAATCCATCATAAAAAGTCTTGTGTGTTTTTTCAGAACACAAGGGTTAACAAATGAAATCATATTACCTAAAATAAATGGTATCTTGACCTCAAGATCATAAAGGTATAGGTTTCTTATTATATGGGTAGATTCAATTGAGGACTGAACCTAAAACTAGTGGAAGGAATTTGACCCACTCCTAAGTGATGTAGTTTCATGCAGTAGATCAAGGTTTCATGGAATCTAAATTAGGTCCAACAATGGTTTAAAGTATCGTATTTATAGAATAATCATTACCTATTACTTTATTTAATATAGGTTACTCATAATCATCTATCTCTTCTCATGTTGTAAATATAATTAACCTACCATTTGATCATATTCCATATTTAATAAAGATATCTACACCTATTAAGAAGATTAGGGAATGCGAATTTCAATGACCATCATATGTTATTTTTATATTATAAGTATAGTTGACTTAAGACATTATCATCCTCAATAATGAACACTTTGATAATATTATCAAGATGTATTTAATGGTTTATTTCCAGGATTGTATTGATTTTTATCAATGGAGTGTAACCATTAGATTTCCTGATGGAAGCACATAGTTATTTAAAGGATAATGAGACTCAAGGTAAATTAAAGTAGGAATTCTTATCGTTGATATTGATAGGTTAATATTCTAGGTATCATATATTTTTATGGAAATTGATGAATGAAATTCTTGGGGTAATCTTCATATATTTTTATAGTGTTTCATGAAGTGTTTTTTAATGACTTCTTAGGGTTTCCTCCAAAATGAAAAGTTTAGTTCTATATGTCTTTTATTATAAGTAAATAACCAGTTTCATCTAATTTGTATTTTATAACCCCTAATGAATTTGATAATTTTAAATTTTATTAGGATTAATTGGAATTCAATGACTTTATTCGACATTCTGTCTCTCCATGGGCCACTCTTGTGCCATTTTCTAAGAAGGTGGATGGAACTTTATACCCATGTATCGATTATAATAGGATGTAATATTTGAAAATAAAGAACATATACATATTAATATACATCAATGACTACTTTGATCAATTAAAATGGACAAAGTGGTTTTCAAAAATTGATTTCTGATTAGGGTAACACCAGCTTTTTCTGAAGGAGTATAACATTTCCAAGACTTATTTTAGAAGTATATATGGTGACATAAAATATGTAGTGTTTAAATTTGTCCAGAATAATGATCCTATAGTATTAATGAACCTTATAAATTTTTTATTCCATCAATACTAAGACTAATTTATTGTGGACTTTGTTGGTTACATCTTATTTTACTCCATGAGAGAAGAGGATCATGAGAATCACTTGAGAAACAATTTAGGAACTATTTTCTATCATTACCATTATGTGATTCTATAAAAGTGTAACTTTTGGATACAAGAGGAAATTTTATTGGGAAAGTTTTGTCAATAGAAGTAATTTTGATTTATCTTGTGAAAGTAAAGGCTATTATGTCTTTCGAAGAACCAACAATTATCTTTGAGATATGTAACTTATTAGGTTGGGAAGTTTACTTTCAAATATTGGTTAGGGGATTATCCAAAATTATTTATCCTTTGAATCCCTATAGTAAAAAATGGTTGAAATTTCTATGGATATGAAATTTCCAAAACTCTTTTTATGAAATAAAGAAGAAGTTAACATTATCCTCAATGTTGGTTTTACTTGAACTCGATAAGGGATCCATCGTGTATTTTGTTGCATTAGTTATGGGATTTTTTTGTGTACCTACTCAAGATGATCATGTGGTGGGATATTTATCACTCAATCGTAAACCACATGAAAATAATTAACAAACCCTTGAAATTGAGTATGTAGTGATCATTATCACGCTTAAATATTGGAAACATTTTCTCTTCTTTGAGAAGTTAACTATGTATATTGAAAAAAAATCTCAGGTCATATATTTTATTATTAAAACTTAAATATTAGGGAGAGTATGTGTATATAATATCTAAATGGATCTAAATTTTTCATATATTATACACTAAAAAAGGGTAATGTGGTCACTAATTCTCTCAGTAATATGTTTCCATTGAAAGACCTGAAGGAATTTAGTGATGAGTGGAACCTAATGAATCTCCTTTTTGAAATTAATTTTTTAGTAAATGAAGAGAACTATGTTATGATTGTTGATAATTTATAGTTTAATCCTTCTCTTATTGAGATTATTGTCATGTAGATGTTAGGGTATGGAGAATGTCAACATATCAGGAGAACTATATTTGGTGGGGAGACCACTGATGAGTGGTCTCTCTGTTATGATGATATCTTCTATTTCAGGTTGTGCTATGTGGTCCCTCATTACATGTGGTAAGAGGTGATGGAACATTATCACCATAATTAGTGGGAAGTCTATCTAGGATTCAAAAAGTTAAACCATGACATGAGATGCATATATTTTTGGCCTACACTACTACAAAATTAGCCTTTAATAGCGCTATAAATGGACATTATCAGTGCTAAAATGCACTGATTACATGAGAGAGGTTAAAATTCTTGGTCTTTTATCAGCACTAAGAAGACATTGATTAAGGGATCCTTTCTCAGCGGTTAAAAATGCACTGATAAATGGGATATTTCTCAGAATTTTTTAAAGAGATAATAAAAGAACCCTTTATCAGCACTTTAATTTAGTGTCTTTAAAGGAACCATATATCAGTGCTTTTATGATTACCAATAAAATTTACTTTTATCAACTCTTATATAAGCGCTGATAAAGAATACCTTTATCATTGCTTTTAAAAGTGCTATTAATTGTGGCCTTTATGAGCACTTTAAAAAGCACTGATAAAGGTCCATACTGTAGTATGCTATAACAACACACTAGAGCACCACTGCAGTGTGCTGTAATAGCACACCACAACACCAGAAACACACTAGATAAAAAAACAAGTCGCAATACAGAATTTAACTAAAATGAAGTTTACAGTAAAAACACAAAAAACAATATATTATAGACATCTTAAACATTGGATTATACATTAATATAAATAAAAATTATTATATACATTCAAAAAAAACAATGATCCTTTTAATCATGATCTGACTCATGCTATTTCAAAGAAAACCACCCTTAATCGGGTAAAAGTACACACTTTTATAAGAGAAAAATTCTTATATAAGAAATAATATAATGAAATAAATTAACATAAAGTGTTAATTTTTCTAAAATTGATGTCAATATTAAATAAAAAGATGCACTTGGAGTCATACCGGTCACACTATGAATCAGATTGAGATGCGGCTGAGTCCAACACATCACAAATGACTTATGGATCATTGTCCTAAATTATTTAAACAATTTGAATGTTTTTTATCGGTTTTTAGTTGGTCAATTGAATTTTTTACTAAAATTGAAGTCAATTTTAAATACAAACAGGCACTTGGAGTAATATCAGTCACACCATGTAACTGTTTTGGGAGAGGATAGTTCATACATATTCAAAATCACTTATGGATAGTTATCCTAAACTATCCAAACAATCTGAATGCGTTTTCTCAGTTTTGAGTCTGTCACTTGTCTTTTTTTACTAAAATGTCATTTTAAACTTGAAACACACACTTTGATTCATACAGATCACATCATGTATCAAATTTACGTGATAATGATTCTTACACATCAAAAATTATTTATGAATCGATTCCCTAAATTATCATGAAATTCCGAGGGAATTTTATTAGATTTTAGTGAGTGATACTTTTTAAAGTCAAATGTAGATTTTTAAGTTAAATTAATTTTAGTAAAAATTAAAACCGATTCAATGTTCTTATTAATTGTTTGTCTCAAAACAATCCTAACCATCAATGTTACCCTAATTTTTATTCACTTTCTTGGTTAAACTGCAAGCATTGCATGACCAGCTTCAAACAAACCACATCAACTCCAAAAAAATAATCCACCTATATAACAGAACAATTATTATGTGAGTACTACTAAAAATAAAATAATTAAACATAAATATGAAAAAATAAATTAATTATATGGATGATTATTTTATTGTGAAATCATAAAGATAGCCTATGTAGTTGAGTAAAGGTAGAATCTTTGTTCTTCATGAAAAGGAAGTGGAGGTAAGTTGAAAGAAAGTGATTAATGCACCACTGTTGGGGTGAAAAGGTTTAAAGGGATAAGAAGCATGAAAGTTGGATAGAACACCCCAACTAAATAAAAGAATCCACCTATATAAGAAAATAATTATTATGTGAGTAATACTTAAAATATACAAACTTAACATAAATATGAATCAATACATTAATTTCATGGACAATGATTTTACAATCAAAACATAAAGATTACCTCCATAAATTATGTAGAGGCTGCATCTCTGCTCTTCTTATAGAGGTAGTGGAGGTAACTTGAAAGGAAGTGACCAATGAACCACTATAGGGGTGAAAAGTTTTAAGGGGGGAGAAGCATGAATGTTGGACAGAGCACTCCAACTAGAACTAAAGAATCCACATGTATAAGAAAACATTTATTTTGTCATTAATACTAAAAATAAATAAAGTAAACATAAATATGAAATATTACATTAATTATATGGATACTGATTTTACTATGAAAACATCTAGATTATCTCTATGATTAAGTAGAGGTTGTGTCGTTACTCTTCCTATAAAGTCAGTGGAGGAAACTTAAAAGAAAGTGATAAATACACCACTATAGGGGTGAAAAGGTTTTAAGGGAGAAGAAGAATGAATGTTGGACAACACACCCCAACTCAAACAAAAGAATCATCCTGTATAAGAAAAACTTTATTATGTGAGTCATACAAAAAAAATTAAACATAAATATAAAATAATAAATTAATTATATGGAAAATGATTTTACTTTAAAAACATTAATATTATCACTTTTATTGAGTAGATACAACATCGCTGCTCTTCCTACAAAGGTATGATACATGGATATAAATCTTCTAAAATAAACAAACTCTTCAAGGAATAATGAAAATTAAATCAATGTTTCATTATATAATTTTTTGGTAAAATAGATAAAGTATATCATAACATCACCTTTAAAAATTTACAAAGGGTTTCCTTCATAATAGATTGTTCTTCCATCATTTGAAGAATACATTTACTGCATGAGTAGTCAAACATTTAATTTAGATTATATTAATGCAGTAGAGAACATATAATATTATTAGAAAAAACATAATATATTAAAAAAAACTTTTACCTTCTCATTGAACCCTCTTTATTTTTTTAAAGGTTTCAAGGATTTGGTTCCTTTATAGAGAATCCAAATCCCCTCTAATGTATAAGACTTTTCCTATATTAGGACCAACATGAAATGATTGTGATGTACCAATGAAAGGGTCATCCTCGATTAAATTTTCATCTCACTCAATATTTTTTTAGTTGCCAGTAAGAAAATTGACCAATTCTTATTAGTTGGATAAATGAGATAAAATAATTGCACTGATTGTGATTCCATTATGAATGGATCATCTTTTTCCCCTTCCATACAGAAATTCACCTTCACAAAGCCCATTTCATCAAATTTCACTCCATTGATATTGCCAACCCATTTTCAACAGAAAAGTGGAAATTGAAATGTTATATAATCCAACTCATATAACTATTAAATAATGAAAAAACATGACATATTTACATAAATTATATTTCTATCCTTGGAACCGGATATGTGCATCACTTCATCCACAAGTGTAACACAATTGTTTTGCATAATACCGAAGTCATCATTTTCTATTTTATAGAATGTATAACCATTTATTACAAAACCAGAGTATGATATAACATTTTCATTCCATCCTCTGGCTAGCCATTAAAGTTGTTTGATAATTGAATTTGGATTTTCATATAACTCGTTATAAATTTGATCTCTGAACCATCCTATAAAATTTTGATTATGTGTATTTGATATCCATCTTTCATCCCTTGATGGATTCAAATATCTATGAATTTCATTATGGGATTCAATCTATGGATCAAAATATTCACTATTATGTAATATGTAAAGATGTGCTTGCTCCCACTCTATCAAGGTATTCGTAACAAAAAATCTTTCAGAAATCCCTTCACCAATAATAAATTCTCTATGATGAGATTTTGAGAGACCGATGCTTTCAACATCTGATAGGTAATCAATAAAAAATTCAATAGATTCTTCAATAATATATCATTTTTCAATACAACCTTCTGACCGAGTTCGATTCTTGACACAACCTTTCAAAATAGTTATATACCATTCAATGGGGTACATCCATATGTAATGGATAGGTGCACATAGTTGAACCTCTATAACCAAGTGAACCATGAGGTGGACCATTATATTAAAGAATGATAGTGGGAAGAACATCTCTAATTCACATAATATGACTAAAATATCCTTATTTATGATGGAAAACATCAAAAGTTGTACAAATTTACTGCATATGGATTTGAAAAAGAAGCAGAGTCTAGTTAATTTATATCGTACATTTTTTGGTTTAATGCAACATAAAGAATCATGCATTAAATCTTGAATCAAAATATGACATTCATGTGATTTTAGTCCTTGTAAATTCCAATTAGTCATTGAAAAGACATTCTTGATATTTGATGAATACCCCTGTGTAAGATTTATACTAGTAAGAAAAATGAAAAATTTAAAATTTTCCTATCTGGATTGAGTGTAAGCTGCTGGAGGAAGAAAAGTCTGCATTTTCCCTTCATCGATTCCAACTCTTCCCTTATCCCCATTTCAATAAAGTCCAACCTATCCTTGATTCCGTATTTTATTTTTCCTAGAACATTTTGTAATGTGCTAGTAACACTATCAAATACATTTTTTATACATGTATAACATAAATAAAATATATGACAAACAAACAATTCCAATATGGTAATTCAAATAAAATTGATCTCTCATTCCAACCTAATTTCCTATGGTTTTTTTGAAAATGGTTTTCTGAAAACAATGTCAATGTTTTTTACTTTTTTTTACAGTTGATCATTCATTTCTAGAGATAGTGTTGTACCTTTTTAGATATTACCATTGAACAATATCATCTAGGATGAATATTTATGTCATCTAGGTAAAAAATTTTGATGTCGTAAAAATACAAACTTCAAGGAATGTTTCAACTGAACTGAGTATATTCATTTTTTACAAATGGGACACCCCAACATTTATTTAATTCTATAGCCTGATAAATTTACATAAGAGGGGAATTAATTTATTATTCCATACAACATGGACCTCAATGTGAATTCTTCACTTCTATGAGCATCATACATTATAATACCTATATACCATATTAGTTTCAGATCTTTTATCAATGGATCCAAATAGACACCAAATATCATTACTGAGTTGTTTTTGTCAAAATATAAGAAGAGGAAACATAATGTATTTTAACTTCATGCATAACCATTAAGGAAAGATATAATTTTCTAACATGATAGGCCATGTACTATGAGTACTACTATGTACATGAAAAGGATTTATTCCATATGTAGATAATGCAAGACAAAAGTTTCTTGGAACATCTCTGAATTCTAGAAACTCATAATCATTTTTCTTCCACTGAGTAGAATCTATTAGATGATTTAGGTTCCAATTCTTATATATGTATGCCATTTTAATTGTCTAGTGATTTCTTAACATCCACATAGTCTTCTAAACCATGGAATTATGGGAATTTACTATAAAATTTTTGAAAGACATGATTCATTTTTCTTGTATCGATCTGCACCAGACTTATAAAATTTTATGATTGATTCATGGTCCTTGATAAAAAATATTCAATCATTTGGACAAACATGTATTTTTTAGGTATCATTAAATTTGAACATAAAATTAATTTAGCATCATATGCTCAACATGGGAGTTCATTTTCTTCTAGTATCATATCTTTTATAATTACAAGTAGTTTTGTAAAGCTGCTGTCACTCCATCCTTTTTCAGTTTTCAAATTATATAACTTCAATATTGGTGACAATGTTGTGTATTTACTACAAACGATATACAATGGTTTTTTGAACAACTATTTAACTCCTCAAAAAACATTGGACAATCACGAAGGTCATCTTTAATTGTAATAATCATTTCTTACATGTGATCTCCATCATCTTTTACAAAGTTATTCATATCAAATGATTCATAAATCGTAGTATCATCCCAATTGATGTCCACATTCAGTTTCCCCATGTTTAGTCCAACATTAATAGCTTTGATTAATTACGTGACAAATAAAATGTTTTTCCAACTCTTTCGAACTATTTTTTCTTTAATAACAATAACATAAACATGGATAGAGGATATTATAAGAGTTATCTGTAGGCTATCTTGAAATCATGATGAACTCTTTAACTCCATCTTCATATTAGTTTTTCACATGATTATAATGAATCCATTTTTGGATCATATCCATCATATTGGGCTAATGAAATATTAATTTTATATAATATATAAATAAATACACATATGATATTCATTATAAAAAGTGAAAGTTATAGAAAATTATAAAAAGGGAAACTCAACATTTTATTATTTCAAATAATTTCTGTATATTGAAGAAAATGGGTAATTGAATTTAAGAAAATAATTAATCCACAAAAAATATTTCTTAAATACACTAAACAAATGAAAATATAATATAGGAAATTAATAAGTAATAAGAAACTCAAATATGTTAAACAAGAATAATAGACTCTCATTCAATCAACTAAAAGATATAAAACTGCATTGGAATCAGTGATGTAACAACTTATGGAATTATTATATTTAATATTAATAGTATATCTATATTTAAAAACATCTCAAGACTCTTGGGATGACATATCACCACATCGACCCATCCAAAGGAAATTCAAAGTACTCCAACTAGATGTAAAATTAGAATTTACTAATGGATTACTAAAATAGGATGTTTACATCAAACAGAAAAATAGTTTTCTCATTCTTTAATATGGGAATAATGTTTGTAAATTGACAACGGTGATGTATGAATTGAAAAAATAATTAAGAGCTTAGTATTAAAGGTTAAATTAATTATTAAAGAAACATTAATTTAAAAGAAATTATGAATTGATCATAATCATTACATAAAAAATAATTTCATGAATAGATTTATAGTGTTTATCAATGTGGATAACACAATATTTAAAGGTCCAAGAGATGAACGATGATAGTAATTTTCTACATTAACAATTACCAATGCTTAAATGTTGATGATTATTGAGTTGAAAATTTCCTTAGTTTATTGGAAACTCATGAATTTCATGGGATATTTATTTCCCAATCCATGTATATGAGGGAAGTGTTTCTAGATTTCAAAAGGAATATTGAAAACCCATGTTGACACCCATTGAAAAACGAATAAAAGTTTCAATTTTTTTGGAAGAAATGTCAATATATATCATGGAGTGTGGGAGATTCATTATATGAATACTTTTTTATAGTAAAAAGGAATTATATATTATTTTTCTACATGTCATATAGCTAGGTATCAAGATTTAAATCAAAATTAGAAACTGAGAAAATCATAAGGCCCAATCATCATACCACAAAAAACAACATCATCAAAGAGGAAATTAAAAACAAAACTGAAAATACAAAAATAAAATCGGATGTACTACCGAACTAGGTTGATGAAAATCTAAAACCCTTATTAGAAACCATAACTTCAATTAAACACTGAATAGCAGACGATATGTTAGAGAGGTAGTCCAGTGGTCTGCTTCGAGGTTTGATTCACCAAGGAGGAGCACTGACAATGGGTGGATTCTGAAAAAAGATTTTGATATCACGACGAGTTCATAGATGGTTAGGTTTTTTTAATTAGATCAAGAAACATTTATCAATTATTAGAAATAATCATTGATAAATAGTCCTTTTACCAGCACTTATTACTTAAGCGATGATAAAATGACTCTTTATAAGTGCCTTTTTAGCGATGATAACGGTAGGTCTTTATCAGTGCTAAAGAAGAACTGAAAAAATCAATCTTTATTAGTGTTAAAATTATAGTGCTAATAAATATTAATTTTATCAACACACTTTTTAGCGCTGATAAAGTCTCATCTTTATCGGTGTTGAAAAGTGCTGATAATGATGCTCTTATCAGTGCTTATTACTTAAGTATTGATAAATGATTTATAATTAAAATTATAAATAAAAAATTATAAATATTTATATATACTTAATATAAATATAAATATAAATATATTAAATATATTCCTTTTTAGATATATTTTTTATAATTTTATATCTATTTATTTATAATTATAGACATATCTTTTAAAAAATACTTATATAATTATATATAATTATATAATTATAAATATATATTTAATAAATATAGATAAATATAGTAAATGTATTCATTATTTAAGTAAATTTATTAGAAATTGAATAATTATTTAAATATATATAATTATTTGTTAATAATTGTATAAATACCTTAAAAAAATATTTATTTATTTGTAATTATAAATATATAACAGTATAAATATAGTAAATGTACATTTATAAATATATTTATTTATAAATATTTTTTTACATATATATATTTTAATATTATTAGTGAATACATAATTTTAAGTGCATGCATATATGTTAAAAATGAGTAAAATTGAATAAATTAAGAATAAGTACACTTTAACAATACTAAAAAAAATGGATATGTTTCATGTGTGTGCATTGTATATAAAAATTCATTAATTAAATATATGTGAAATAAATATAAGATAGATTTGATCTATATATGTTAAATTGAAAAATCAAATGACATTCAATTATATGTCAAGTACTATACAATTAGTCAATATTTTTAATTCAAATTATTATTTTTAATTACAAAACATTATTCAATAAATATATTACTATTTAATGAAAAGTGAATATATATTTTTTAATATATAAATCATATTTATATACATTAATATATATCTATATATTTAATATATATAATTTAATAACATTAATTATCATAATTTTCTAATTAATAAAATGTTTGATATTAAGTAATGTATAATCAATTTATTCATTTTTATCAATAATTATTTAACTAATAAAATTTGAAATATTTTTTAACTAAAATAATTTTTTTTTATTAATTTATTTAATTTTATTTATTCAGACCTTTATCAGTGTTAAAAAACACTAATGTAAGAAATATTTATCAGTACTAAAAATAAAGCATTGATAAAGCATATCTTTTATCGGTGACAATAATAAAGCACTGATAAAGGATAGCCTTTATCAGTGCTAAAAATAAAGTGTTGATAATGGTTCCATTTATCAATGCTCAATAAAAGTACTGATAAAAGGTTAAATTTGTCAATGCTTTCCTTAGCACTGATAAATATTCTATTTATCAATGTTTTTTTCAAGTGTTGATAAATACCAGCGCTTTTAAATGTGCGTTTTGTAGTTGTTCTAGTATAACGTGATGCATAGTGTATTATGTGAAAGATGCTACACCTTACAATGTATTAATAAAAATCATTAAAAGTACCTTGCTATACTTTATCTCCTACCCATCCTTATATAGAAATGGGGTAAGATATCAATGGATTTGATCATTGGATCACCTCGTAACCCATGGGAATTTAATTTTATCTAAGCAGTTATTAATTAAATTACCAAATAATCTCATTTCATACTTATCAAAGATAAACCCAAGGTGGAAGAGTTGGGAAAACTATTGGTGTGTGAGATTTTGAAGTTTCATGATGTTCCTTCAATGATTATTTTTTATAGTGATCCGTAATTAACTTACTGATTCTAGAAATGGGTTCAAGAGGCCATGTGGTATTAAATAAAGTTGACCATGACATACCTTCCTGAAAATGGATGGTTAGATAGAAATGGAAATCCATATTATAGAGAACATGCTCCATAATTACGTACTTGACTTCATAGGATCTTGGTATAAGCAAATAAAATATCATGAGTTCACTTATAACAATAGTTTTTTATTTTTAATTATGATGGCTCATTTTTAAGATTTATATGTCCATCCATCCTAGTTTCCACTCTTCTATACTGAGGTTGGGTAAATTTTCAAGAGGTACCAAGCATCATTTTGAAGATGATGGAAAAGTTACCATTAATTAAAAAGTGTTAGGTGATTTATCAAAGATGTCATAAGTCTTATGCCAATTTTTATCATCAACATATAAAGTTTTAAATTAGAAACTATATGTTCCTAAATTTATCACACTATTTAGATCACTGATTGTTAGGAATACAAGTAAATCAAATTCCAAGGTATGTTATACCATTTGAGATCACTAAAAGAATCAGGAAGGTTACATACCATTTCAATTTTCCTTCTTAGATGATGTTTATACATGAAGTTTTACTTATCTCTTAGTTAATGAAATATCTACCTGATCCCTCCCATATGTTGATATGGGAAGAGTTGGAGTTAAAGATAGATGTTATACTGACTGAGCAACCTATCTGGAATTTAGATACCTAAAATAGAGTGATTTGTTGAAAATATATTCCTTTGGTTTGGGTATTATGTTATCATGAAGATGATTATCACAAAACATAAGATAAAGAGTCACTCATGAAGGATCAGTGGCCTCACCTATTTTTTATCACCATGCTTTGGGAACTTTACAAGAGTATAAAGTGATAAAATGGGGAGAGTTTTAACACCCATGATTCCACTTGTTGAAAAAACATCTATCATTACTAATTTATATCTATATTCCTTAGTTTTGGGTTAAATATTATTGAAATTTAAAGGAAACAGGTAGATAGATCATATCACATGGATAGTGAAAAATTAATGTTAAACATGAGACCTATCCATTCAAGGGGTTATATATCATTCCAGAAGTGTTCACACAATTGGTGCATATTTTTATAAACTATGTGACGAAATTATGATGTTGAAGGGATCCTTTCCACTTCACCTAATTATGTTTGGATGATCATAAAAATTTCATTTTATTCCATATAAAATGAGTGAAGGAAATTTTGAATCTTCTAATACTTTTAGAAGAAAATATTTTTGTTGATAATGTTTATTTAATTATACTTCACATCTTTATGTGTCTTTTGAACTTATTT
This sequence comes from Viscum album, assembly GCA_963277665.1. Lineage (NCBI taxonomy): Eukaryota > Viridiplantae > Streptophyta > Magnoliopsida > Santalales > Viscaceae > Viscum > Viscum album. Next base: position 1,645,364,742 of record OY728128.1, read on the forward strand.
TTGAGAAAAACCCATTTTACTATGAGTTAAGGATTAAATAATGTGTAGTACTAAATTGAACTACAAACTGAACAAGTTTCAATCATGAAAATTTAATTTTTTTTTCTAAGTTTCACACGATGCATACAAATAATACATGACACACACACATTAACTCAAATGCAATACAGATCACTTACACATAGCCTGCATGACTCAGAAACATTTTAGGTTAGTTAAATCAAATATAGAATAATATTTCCCGATGTATGGAATAAATTATACATAAAATAAAAAATTAATCCTATGTTTTTTATCAGATGATTCATATACAAAATACAGAATGACTAATACTCTCAACACTTTGTTTTACAAAATTGTAAAATATGTTTAGTTTTTATAACTTTTGGATATATCAATTTACTGCATTCTCATTTTAGTTATTTTAATTAGTTTAATTGTTTAATAATTAAATTGAAATTATTTTGATTCTATTCAAATATATTTATTATATTTAATGTATATTTGAATCACCATCACATGGGATAAATATTCACTCTGTAATATTAAAAACTTATGAGTTTAAAATTTGAATTATCTGAAATATAAAAAGTCTATATTTATTATTCAATAAGAGTATTCCAAGATCGCTAATATTTATTATTACGGAACATTAATTTCTATATTTAATTTTATATTAATATTTTTTGTGAACCTATTTTAATTTTTATAGATTATCGAAGTTTCTATAAACTTTTAAGTAGTTTGTTATCTTTGATAGAAAAAACTGTGGTTGCATGGGAACATATTAAATATAATTCCTATGAATGGAAATATCATTTTTAAAAGATAGCATGCATAATGGAAATTTGTTTAAAGAGTTTTATAGAAATATTTCAATATATATAGGATATCATGGTTGAATATATTTTCAATGCACCGTGTGATAATATTTTATGATGATATATGAAATAGTCTTTCCTAGACTTCATCATTCTGATACTTTTCCACTAAAGTGATCCTACAATTTTGAAACTCAATATTTCACTATTATTTTGGTTTCTGGGGTGCTATAATTATTTATATCATTTTGGTGTGTGATATTTGTGGTTTCAGATTTTTCATATAATAAGAAAACCTTAATATTAGGGATATACTACCCTAATAAATGGTATATCTAGGTTGTGAATCCAAGTAAAAAAGAAAGTTTCTTGGTAGTGAATTGTTCTGGAAATAGGTTGGGGTTTTAGTTTTGCATTGGTCAAAATAAAGTAATGCTTGGGTTTTCCTCCACTTCAAAAGGAAGGTTCTGGGTTGTGCATCTAGGTGAGAAAAAGGTAGGATAGTTGGGTTGTGCATCCAAGAACGAAAAGGTAGGATATTTGGGTTGTTCCTCTAGGTGTGAAAAAGTAATTATACAAGGTTGTAACTTATTTCAAAATTCAGGTTACTATTTTAGTTGATTTCATAATCTCGTGTTGAGATTGTGATGAGTAGACATAGAATAACTTTTATCCTCAATACTATAAAAATATATGTGTTCGTAATTTTTATTTTCCAATGTATAATTGTATTAACTCCAGTAATTTAATAAAATTTTATAAGAAAGTCAATTATCCCCCTCCTAACCATTTGAATTTATTTATTATTACTATATAAAATAAGTATTAGATCTTGTTCTTGAAAGGATAATAAGTTATAATTTATATTTATTATCTATTGTTAGACATATATTAGACTTAACCATATAAGCAAAAGATCAAATTGAGATGGAATATACTACTTTAAAGGATGAAAGTGTTCCATATACTCCATTATTGTTTGATGATAATGATTATAAATATTATAATTGTAACACCCGAGAATTTTATGAGAAATGTTTTGTTATATAAATAATCAAAAGAATCTTTCACTACACATAACACTAGCTTGGATTTCTTTACACGCAATCGCGACCTTCCTTGATAGCTTGCGTCATACGCAATACCGAGTTTCACTAAAGAACGATGTGCTATTAAAATATTATTAAAACTAGCCATTATGAATAGTAATAACCACTTTTTGAAATTTTTTAAATTTTATTTTTCAAAATGGACTTCATTTTTGGATTCAGAATATCGAAATTAGCTTAGGGTGAAATTTTGGTACTTTTCGGATAACTTTCATATTCTGATGAATAGTGAAAATTACTAAATTTTAATTAAAAACAACTTTTTTAATCGAAATAATTAATAGTGATAAATTATTAATTTGAGGGGTTTTAAAGTATATTTAGAATATATTTTTTACCATTTAATACAATGTTGGTCATTGGATGTAATTTCACATTTAAACCAAACATAAACAAGTGTCAATCTTTTGATGGTAATTATCTCTTAAAAACACGCTATTTGTTTTGACGACGAGAATTAATTTTTTAAATTAATTAATGCAACTGATTTTTTTAATTTGGAAAAATAGACATTATTTTTGAATTCATAATATCAAATATATCTTAGGCCTAATTTTTGGTATTTTTCTGGAAACTTTCATTTTTTGATGAATAGTGACACCACTAAGTGGTAGTTAAAAAAACTGAATTTTTCATAAAACTTAATTTTACTGCTTCTGTGAGTGGAATTTCGAAAATCTGAGAGACATGGTTAATATCAAGAACTAAAATATGGTTCAATGAGATGAAAATAATTTTTGGTGAATAGTAACTTTTTACTTTTTTTACCACGGTTAAAAATAAATATGGTAATTAAGGGTAAAAATGATATTATTATTACCCTAACACATGTCATAATTCTATTGGATAAGTGTAATTCGACCAAAAACAACCTCAGGAATAAAATATGACCATTTAGGCCCACTTGGATTTGATTAGGACATTTATTATCAATTTATTTAAAGAAGGGTTAAAATAGTTAAAATCAAAGTTTAATAACTAAATCATTTTTAATATAGGGTTATACATAAGATAAATTCGACTATAAATATTCATTAGAAAGATAAAATTATTTCCTACATAATGTTATTTTATTTTTAATTTTTAGACTTAAAATAATTTAATTTATTTATGACACAATGATGATGCAGTAATTATCTTATTAATGAAATATTAACATAATTGATGTTATAAATACCTAAATAAATGTAATTTCAGACTTTTTATGAATTACAATAATTTTATATGTTAATATGACATGTTATTATTGATTTAATTAACTTTTTTAGAATTAATATTTCTGTTATGATTTTCACAGAAATCAATTACCAAATAGTGTCAAAATTGACATAAAATTGTTTTTAAAACAAATATTATATTATTAATTGTTATTTTATTCCTAAAAATCTAAGGTTCGGCCAAATAACTTAGATAAGGTTATATATATTAATAATAAACAACTTTTTGTTCTTTTGGCTTGTTAAGTATGTTTATTAACCTTATAGTGTAAGAAAACAAAAAGACACGGTAAAAGTAAAATTATCTAACTTAAAGTTAAATCTAAATGATAAGGTTAAAATAGCAACCTAAACTTGTAAAAATTCTATTTTATGAGAGTATTTAGACCCATCCCCACCTTAGATTCGAAATAAATCAATTTGGAGCTATTTAAAACTGAATATGACTTTATAATAAAATAATATTTTTAGTTTTTCCAAAGGTGCTCCTCTCCTCCCTTATAAAAGGGCACCTCCTCCCTCTCTTCCTCACAACACTTTGAGCCTTCAAACTCAGAAAACCCCTGAAAAATTATCTTCTCCACTTCCCTATAAACATACTAGAGGTCCTGGTCTTCTTCAAATACCAATTTTAGTTCCCTAAGAGGAGGTCTCAAAGAGGCGCTTCAAAGAAGAGGTAATATCCGTTACTGATTCTTTCAACTTTATTTCTTCTTCCACTTCTTCTTCTTTAGTTGTTTAATTATGAAGTAATAACATCAGTATCACTAATATACTGGTATGTTATTATAAGTATGAAACAACCCTATTTCACCATCTGTCCATCCTACGGAAAAGGAAATCACCGCGCGTGCGTACGTACGGAATACCGTCTCCACACCGTGGTGTAATCTATTTTCCACCACCACCTTACTTGGATGGGTATAATGGTGAAAATAAATAAATATATATGATTATTGTAAAGTGTTATTGATTCTTAAATAGTATAAATACACTCCAATACAATTCCACGATCATGGGAACGATATCATCGCTCGTGCGTACGTACGGAATACCGTCTCCATGATGTGATGCGACTCGTTCTACATGATATTCATTGCATAATGATTATATAAATTAATTTAATGAATAAATATGATATATAGTACACTTATACCATTCTGGAAATGAGGTATATATAACCTAAAGAGAAGAATAAGAATTTATTCGACAAAACACGCACAAGAACAAAAAGTAATAAACACCCGAATAACAAGTAACAATGAAATATTACTAATAAGAAGCTAAGAATATGACCATATATGATATCATAACAATGAGTATGATTCTGTAATAAGTCAATGAAATTATTTAAATCATTATACAGGAGGTTCAGACACTTATGAAGAAAATTGGACCTAAGGTAAGGGAAAATATCACAATCTCATTTTTATCCGAGATTATTTGTACTTTGGTATTTACTGGGGTGTATTTTATCATCCACATCCATGTTTCCTCAATATGTAATATTATTTCCATCCACCTAAAATTTTTTAAATCCAATTTTACCCTTAGGTGAGTTTGTAGTAAAAGATATGAAAGGAATCCTTTGTCGTTTTTACGAGGTACTTTTTGACTTTTCCGACAAAAGTACGAGAAGAATGTTTTTTTAACTTATACGGAATGAATGGGTTTTTAAAAAATTATTTCCAAGAAGATTCCTTTACAAGTTTTCAAGTTTATTTTAAACAACTTATTTTAGTTTAAAATTGTATGACATGTTAAGAAAGGAAAATGTTTTTGAAGTAGAAAGGATATTTTCCTCAAGAATGGAGTTCAAGTGTTTTATTAAAATTATTTTCCATCTAAGATAATATAGGGATATGTTTCTATCCCTATTATTAAATTGATTTGATTATGTTGTGATGGAAGTATTTTTATGAATTCCTTTATTTTATATGAATTGTTTTATGATGTCATGATATTTCAGAATCCCGTTTTTATTATATGGGTTATGCAGTGATTTATGATTTTGTGGCACACATAAGAATGGTATCATTATGAGATAGGTGGGACCTATATCTCCCTCCAATGAATTGAGTAAAGATTTATATCTCATGAGATAGATATGGATGGAACGGCAGGTTAAACCGGTTAAGTGAAACAGGACTGAAACGAGGAGTGAACTCGGTTCAGAAATGGACTTTGTCCACTAAGATAGTCTTGGAAATGAGTCTTGACTACTAAGAAATTATTCTCTATTATTATGTGTGTATGCCACAAAGTTTCATGTTTTAAGTTATGATTATTGGGATTACATTTCACTACCATGATTTATCCCATGTTATGAAATTATGATCTCTTTTGCAGGGTAAGATTTCCCAAAATGTTATGTTCTTATAGATTTGATGTGATTGATATTTCTTTTGTTTACCCTTACTGAGCATTTGAGCTCACCCTTTTGTATGTTTTCATTCCCCAGGTCAGGAAGAAGGATATTAAGTAAGATATGCCAAAAAGGGACTATAGATATGATGAAATAAATGAGAGACAGTGTAGATGCTTTATGAACCAGTTGTTTATGTTTCCCAGTTTCTAAAGACTCTATACCTATACAATCCTTTCCTGGTTTTGTTATATGTTGTAATAAGTGTTCTTCAATTTTGAATTATTAACAATGTATGTAAAGTATGGGTCGTTATAGTTGGTATCAGAGGAAAGGTATAGTCAACCTTTGGAAACTAGGAAGTGAAAGCCTTAGTAAGAACCCTAAGGATAAGTCTAAGCATAGAACACAATCTTAGTGTTTTAGAAATGTCCATGAACAACCTATGATAAGAGATTAAGTGTAAAATTTTATTCTTGATTATGTGTTTTTCTATTATATAGTGTTTCTCACACTATTCTTCTTGGTTTTAGTCAATGGCTAGAACCCGAAGGAACCGTGTTAATGCGGAATGCGATGGGCAATGCAATGATTGTCCCCCTGAGCAACCAAACGTTATGGGAGCTGGAATGATAAATCTTGTAGCCATAATCACACAACTTTCTCAAGCTATGAATCATGAAGGACTTCCAAATGAGAAAAGGAAGGAGCAACATTCTGTTGAATCCTTCATGAGGCAGCGTCCACCTTCATTCAGCAGGTCTACTGATCCATTAGTTTCTGAACAATGGATTAATACTACTGAAAAGATATTTTCAGTTCTTCAATTTTCTAAACATGATAAAGTTATCCTAGAAGTGTATCGTTTGTAAGGAGATGCTGATCAATGGTGGAATTTTATTAAGAATATGAGGCAAAGGGATGAAATTGAGTCCATGGAATGATACGAGTTCAAGAACTTATTTTTCAATAAGTACTTCCCTCGTATTCTCTGAACAAAGATGGAGAAAGAGTTTCTTGAACTGAAGTAAAAGGATGATGAATCTGTTGGTACCTATGAAGCAGATTTTACAAGACATGCAAGGTACACTTCTGGTATTATTATGCAACCTGAGAGTAAGATCGATTGATTCTTTTGTGGCTTAAAACCAAGTCTTTGAAGGGCCTTATCCATAAGGGACTTCAATAGCTACGAGGAAATCGTTCGATGTGCTCTCAAAGTTGAGATGGAGATTGGAGTAACCCATCAGTCATATGGGTTTGATAAGAAGAGGAAAATAGAATTCAAAGGAAAATCTAAAGAGCACACTGAAAAGAAGATGATCTTTACCTTATGCTCAAAGTGTGAAAGAAACATAGAGGGAGTTGTCTTAAAGGGACAAGTAAATGTTTCAAATGTGGAAAGGAAGGTCATCAGGCATTTGAATGCTGCAATGATGGGAAGAAGATGTCTAATGATGCAAAAAAGGAAGGGATAAACAGAATGAACCTACTACACTTCAATGTTTCAAGTGCAAGTAGATGGGGAATTATTCCAATCAATGCCCAAATCCAAGGGTTGATGATGATGGTCGATGTCAACAAACTCTTAAGGCTAAAGACAAAGGAAAGTCACATGCAATTTCTATCAGCGATGTGGAGTATGATAACGATGTGGTGAAAGGTACACTTACCATCCACTCTAAAGTAACAAATGTTTTATTTGATTTTGGATCTACCCACTCTTTTATTTCTGAAGAATTTTTTAAGGTTATCGCCTTATTACCTCAAAAATTAGATGTTGAGTTAGCTGTGACAACCCCTAATGGCACAACAGTCACATCAAATGTTTATAATTCTTCTCCGATTGAAGTTTGTGGTAAAGTGATTCCTACAAATTTTGTGATCCTTCCTATGGTGGAATTTGATGTGATTCTTGGCATGAATTGGCTTTCTCTATATGGATCTCATATCAATTGCCAAAGAAGGGAAGTCACATTTCATATTCCAGATCAATCCTTGATTGTCTATCGATTCAAGGATGAACATAACCTTCCAGTGGAAATTTCTTCCATATTATGGATCTTGATTCCACTAAATGAGGGTTATTTATCTCAAATGGTTGGTGAGAAACTCACGATTAAGAATATGCCCATTGTACGGGAGTTTGATGATGTCTTTCCAGAGGAATTGCTGGGTCTTCCACCAAATCGTGAAGTTGAGTTTTCAATAGAACTCGTACCAGGTGCTTTTCCTATTTCAAAGACACCTTATAGAATGGACCCAATTGAGTTGCAGGAATTGAAGAAGCAACTCCAAGAGAATCTTGATAAGGGATTCGTACGCCCTAGTGCGTCACCTTGGGGAGCATCTGTTCTATTTGTTAAGAAGAAATATGGATCAATGAGACTCTGCATTGATTATCGAGAACATAACAAGATCACTATAAAGAACAAATATCCTCTCCCACACATTGATGACTTATTTGAACAACTACGTGGAGCTCAATACTTTTCCAAGATTGATCTTTGTTCAGGGTATCATCAATTAAGGGTCAAAAGGGAGGATATACCAAAGACGGATTTCCGTACAAGGTATGGACACTATGAATTTATAGTGATTCCATTTGGTCTTACTAATGCCCCTACTATCTTCATGGATATGATGAATAGAGTCTTTAGAGACTATCTTGATTAGTTTGTGGTAGTCTTTATAGAAGATATTATTGTCTATTCAAAGGGCAAGGAAGAACATGAAGATCACTTGAGAATTGTATTGAAGACCCTAAGAAAGGAGAAGCTTTATGAAAAATTTACCAAGTGTGAATTTTGGCTTCAAAATGTTTCATTTTTGGGTCACATAATCTTAAAAGAGGGGATATCTGTGGATCCAGCAAAAAGAGAGGTTATCGAAAGATGGTCGAGACCAACAACAGTAACCGAGATCCGATGTTTTCTTGGTTTGGCTAGATATTATCGACATTTTGTGAAATATTTTTCACGATTATCTAATCCACTCACTAGGTTGACTTGAAAAGGAGTTAAGTTCATATGGACGGAGGAATGTGAAGAGAATTTCAAGGAGTTGAAAAGAAGGTTATCCAGTGCACCTGTACTCACACTGCCTTGTAGTGGAGAAAGGTTTGTGATCTACAGTGATGCATCCAAGAAGGGTACGGGGTGTGTTCTTATGCAAAATGATAAGGTGATAGCTTATGCCTCACGACAGTTGAAAATCCATGAGCAAAATTACCCAACTCATGATTTGGAGTTAGCTGCGGTAATCTTTGCATTAAAGATTTGGAGGCATTATGTTTATGGAGAAAAGTGTGATATTTATACTGATCCTAAAAGTTTAAAGTATATTTTCACACAAAAGGAGCTGAATATGCGCCAAAGAATATGGTTGGAGCTGATTAAGGATTACGACTGCTCAATTCATTACCAACCTAGGAAAGCAAACAAGGTGGCAGATGCAATAAGTTGACAAGACCATGCTAGCTTATCCATGATGAGGATCACAAAAGATCCAATATTTATGGATTTACAAAGGATGGATCTTGGAATTATAATGGAAGGGGGGAAATCGTATCTTTATCAAATGAATGTTCAACTATCTATACATGTGAAGATTAAAGAGGCGCAGAAAGAAGATGCAGAGTTACAAAAGAAGGTGAGAAATATTCTTGAATTCAACCTTGATTGTGATGGAATAATAAAGTTCAGGAATCAGGTTTGTGTTCCTCCCATCCTAGAATTAAAGAAGGAGCTGCTGGATGAGGCTCATAGTTCTTCATTCTCTATTCATCCTGGAAGCACAAAGATGTATAGGGACCTGAAAGAGTACTACTGGTGGGATGGCATGAAAAGAGATGTTGCTGAATATGTCTCTCGATGCTTGGTTTGTCAGCAAGTTAAAGCTGAGAGACAAAAGTCTAAGGGGATGTTACAACCATTACCCATACCTCAATGGAAATGGGAAAGCATCACTATAGACTTTGTCACCGGACTTCCTAAAACATCCAAAGGCAATAATGCTATCTGGGTCATAGTTGATCGTCTTACAAAGTCGGCACACTTCATTGCTATTAGAGAGGATTTCTCTCTGGATCAGCTTGCCAGGATATATGTGAAGGAAGTGGTAAGATTTCATGGAGTTCCACTTTCTATTATATCTGATTGGGATCTGAGATTTACCTCGAAGTTCTGGCGATGTCTTTAGCATACTCTGGATACAGAGTTGAGTTTCAGCACTGCTTATCATCCTCAGACAGACGGTCGGTCTGAGAGAACAATTCAAACTCTGGAAGATATGTTGAGAGCTTGCTCTATGGATTTCAAAGGTGGATGGGATCAACACCTACCTTTGGTGGAATTTTCTTATAATAATAGCTTTCACTCCAGTATTCAGATGTCTGCTTATGAAGCTCTCTATGGAAAGAAATACAGGACCCCAACTTGCTGGGATGAAGTTGGGGAAAGAAAGCTATTAGGACCTGATCTTGTTGATGAGATGGCAGAAAAGGTCAGATCTATTCAAAAACACATATGAGCAGCTTAGAGTCAACAGAAAAGTTATGCCGATAACCGAAGAAAAGACCTAGAGTTTGTAGTGGGTGATAAAGTGTTCTTACGAATATTTCCCTGGAAGAGGGTCATGAGATTTGGAAAGAAGGGAAAGTTGAGCCCTAGATATATCGGTCCTTTTGAAATTCTGGATCATGTTGGAAAGGTAGCTTACCGATTGGAGCTTCCACCGAATCTCTCTCAAGTTCATGATGTGTTCCATGTATCTCTCCTGAGAAAGTACATACATGATCCTTCACATGTACTCAGCTCAGAAGTTGTACCGCTGGAGCAAGATCTTTCTTATGAAGAACAACTAATAGAGATTCTGGATCGTAGCGAAAAAGTCATACGAAACAAGACCACTCACTTGGTTAATGTTTTATGGAGGAACCACCAATTAAAAAAAGCTACATGGGAGCTTGAGGATATTATGAGGGAGAGGTATCCTCATCTTTTTGTTACAAAGTGACAAATTTCGAGGGCGAAATTCATTTTAAGGGGGGTGGAATGTAACACCCGAGACTTTTATGAGAAATATTTTGTTAAATAAATCATCAAAGGAATATTTCACTATACAAAACACTAGCTTGGCTTGATTTACATGCAATCGTGACCTTCCTCGATAGCTTGCGTCGTACGCAATACAGAGTTTCACTAAACAACGATATGCTATTAAAATATTATTAAAACTAGCCATTATGAATAGTAATAACCACTTTTTGAAATTTTGTAAATTTTATTTTTCAAAATGGACTTCATTTTTGGATTCGGAATATCGAAATTAGCTTAGGGTGAAATTTTGGTACTTTTCGGATAACTTTCATATTCTGATGAATAGTGAAAATTACTAAATTTTAATTAAAAACAACTTTTTTAATAGAAATAATTAATAGTGATAAATTATTAATTTGAGTGGTTTTAAAGTATATTTAGAATATATTTTTACCATTTAATACAATGTTGTTCATTGGATGTAATTTCACATTTAAACCAAACATAAACAAGTGTCAATCTTTTGATAATAATTATCTTTTAAAAACACGCTATTTGTTTTGACGATGAGAATTAATTTTTTAAATTAATTAATGCAATTGATGTGTTTTGAATTTGGTAAAATAGAAATCATTTTTGAATTCATAATATCAAATATATCTTAGGCCTAATTTTTTGTATTATTCTGGAAACTTTCATTTTTTGATGAATAGTGAAACCACTAAGTGGCAGTTAAAAAAAACTGAATTTTTCATAAAACTTAATTTTACTACTTCTGTGAGTGGAATTTCAAAAATCCGAGACACACAGTTAATATCAAGTACTAAAATGTGGTTCAATGAGATGAAAATAATTTTTGGTGAATAGTAACTTTTTACTTTTTTTACCACAGTTAAAAGTAAATAGGGTAATTAAGGTTAAAAATGTTACTATTATTACCCTAACACATGTCCTAATTCTCTTGGATACGTGTAGTTTGACAAAAAACAACGTTAGGAATAAAATATGACCATTTAGGCCCACTTGGATTAGATTAGGACATTTATTATCAATTTATTTAAAGAAGGGTTAAAATAGTTAAAATCAAGTATAATAACTAAATCATTTTAATATAGGGTTATAAATAATATAAATTCGAATATAAATATTCATTAGAAAGATAAAAAGATTTACTACATAATGGTATTTTATTTTTAATTTTTAGACTTAAAATAATTTAATTTATTTATGACAGAATGATGATGCAATAATTATCTTATTAATGAAATATTAACATAATTGATGTTATAAATACCCAAATAAATGTAATTTGAGACTTTTTACGAATTAAACTAATTTCATATGTTAATATGACATGTTATAATTGATTTAATTAACTTTTTTTTAATTAATATTTCCGTTATGATTTTCACAAAAATCAATTACAAAATAGTGTCAAAATTGACATAAAATTGTTTTTAAAACAAATATTATATTATTAATTGTTATTTTATTCCTAAAAATATAAGGTTCCGCCAAATGACTTAGATAAGCTTATATATATTAATAATAAACAACTTGGGGTTCTTTTGGCTTGTTATAGTAAGTTTATTAACCTTATAGTGTAAGAAAACAAAAAGACACGGTAAAAGTAAAATTATCTAACTTAAAGTTAAATCTAAATTATAAGGTTAAAATAGTAACCTAAACTTGTCCAAATTATATTGGATGAGATTATTTTGACCAATCCCCACATTATCTTCGAAATAAATCAATTTGGAGCTATTTAAAACCGAATATGACTTTATAATAAAATAATATTTTTAGTTTTTCCAAAGGTGCCCCTCTCCTCCCTTATAAAAGGGCACTTCCTCCCTCTCTTCCTCACACCACTTTGAGCCATAAAACTCGGCCAACACCTTCCAAATTCTTTTCTCCACTTCCCTATAAACATCTTAGAGGTCCTGGTCCTCTTCAAAGACCAATTATAGTGCCCTTAGAGGAGGTCTCAAAGAGGTGCTTCAAAGAAGAGGTAATGTCCGTTACCGATTCTTTCAACTTTATTTCTTCTTCCACTTATTCTTCTTTAGTTGTATCATTATGAAGTAATAACATCAGTATCACTAATATAATGGTATTTTATTATAAGTATTAAACAACCCTATTTCACCATCTATCCATCCTACGGAAAAGGAAATAACCGCGCGTGCGTACGTACGAAATACCGTCTCCACGCCGTGGTGGAATCTATCTTCCACCACCACCTTACTTGGATGGGTATAATGGTGCAAATAAATAACTATAAATGATTATTGTAATGTTGTATTGATTCTGAAATAGTATACATACACTCCAATACAATTCCACAATCATGAGAACGATATCATCGCTCGTGCGTACGTACGGAATACCGTCTCCACGATGTGATGCGACTCGTTCTACATGATCTTCATTGCATAATGATTATATAAATTAATTTAATGAATAAATATGATATATAGTACACTTATACCATTCTGGAAATGAGGTATATACAACCTAAATAGAATAATAAGAATTTATTCGACAAAACACGCATAAGAATAAAAAGTAATAAACACCCAAATAACAAGTAGCAATGAAATATTACTAATAAGAAGCTAAGAATATGACCATATATGATATCATAACAATGAGTATGATTCTAAAATAACTCAATGACATTATTTAAATCATTATACATGAGGTTCAGACACTTACGAAGCAAATCAGACCTAAGGTAAGGGAAAATATCACAATCTCATTTTTAACCGAGATTGTTTATACTTTGGTATTTACTGGGGTATATTTTATCATCCACATCCATGTTTCCTCAATATGTAATATTATTTCCATCCACCTAAAATTGTTTAAATCCAATTTTACCCTTAGGTGAGTTTTTAGTAAAAGATATGAAATGAATCTTTTGTCGTTTTTCATACGAGGTACTTTTTGACTTTTCCGACAAAAGTACGAGAAGAATGTTTTTTTAAACTTATATTGCATGAATGGATTTTTAAAACATTATTTCCAAGAAGATTACTTTACAAGTTTTCAAGTTTATTTTTAAACAACTTATTTTAGTTTAAAATTGTATGACATGTTAAGAAAGGAAAATGTTTTTGAAGTAGAAAAGATATTTTCCTCAAGAATGGAGTTCAAGTGTTTTATCAAAATTATTTTCCATATAAGATAATATAGGGTTTTGTTTCTATCCCTATTATTACATTGATTTTATTATGTTGTGATGGAATTATTTTTATGAATTCCTTTATCTTATATGAATTGTTTTATGATTTCATGATGTTTAAGAATCCCATTTTTATTACATGGGTTATGCAATGATTTATGATTTTGTGGCACACATAAATATGGTATCATTATGAGATGGGTGGGACCTATATCTCCCTCCAATGCATTGGGTAAAGATTTATATCTCATGAGATATACATGGATGTAACGGCAGGTTAAACCAGTTCAGTTAAAGAGGACTGAAACGAGGAGTGAACTCGGTTCAGAAATGGACTTTGTCCACTAAGATAGTCTTGGCAATGAGTATTGACTACTAAGAAATGATTCTATATGATTATGTGTGTATTACACAAAGTTTCATGTTTTAAGTTATGATTATTGGGATTACATTTCACTACCATGATTTATCCCATGTTATGAAATTATGATCTCTTTTGCAGGGTAAGATTTCCCAAAATGTTATGTTCTTATGGATTTGATGTGATTGATATTTCTTTTGTTTACCCTTACTGAGCATTTGAGCTCACCCTTTTGTATGTTTTCTTTCCCCAGGACAGGAAGAAGGGTATTAAGTAAGATATTCCAAATAGGGACTATAGATATGATGAAATAAATGGGAGACAGTGTAGATGCTTTATGAACCAGTTGTTTATGTTTCCCAGTTTCTATGGACTCTATACCTATACGGTCCTTTCCTGGTTTTGTTATATGTTGTAATAAGTGTGCTTCAATTTTGAAGTATTAACAATGTATGTAAAGTATGGGTCATTATAATAATTCTTGGATAGAAGCTTATCTGAAACAAATAATTCTTGATCCTTCGAAAACCGTGGTAAAAATGTACAAACTCCCTGAGGTCGATACTGATACTCTCACTAGTGATGATAAATTGAAATATGTTCTTAATTATAAAATCGTGAATATATATTTTTTATTTATGGAAATGTTTTTAGTCACATTTTAAAATGTGAATATATACATGAAATTTGGAGAATATTGAAAAAAACTCATCTTGGTTCTAATAAATTAGTTAAAACAAAGATTGTTTGTTAAGGGTAGAATATCAATATTTTAAAATGAGTAAAAATGAAATAGTAAGTTAAATGTTTCCTAGATTCAGAAATATATCATGGGTATTAATTAATTAAGATAATATCTAGATAACACTATTTTATTCGAAATAATTTTATTACCACAACCTAAAAAATGCTCTGCTGAGAAAGTAACAATTATTTAAAGTAATAATTTTAAAGAATATACTCTTGATAAACTTATTATATTTTTTTGGTAATATGAATTATAATTGAAAAAAAAATATAAATAATAATTTAATAAAATTAATGAAGTATACTTAAAATAAAAAATGAAAGTTACTTTTTACTCATTAGATTCTATGTTGCAGAAAAATGATCGTGACAATGTTTCTTAAGTTTATAAAAGGATTTTACAAAAAATAAAAAAGTATACTAGGGTAAAAATATAATTCATTATCATAAGGACAATAAAAAAAATTAAAAGGAAATTTCAATCCTAATTATGTTTCAAAAGCAACCTTTTATGAATTCATTTGGAAAGGGAACATTAAAACTGAATGCCTAATATTGAAAGGAAATAAAAAAAGGAATCCCATAAAGGAATTAATATCACTGATTACTAGAAGGAGCTATACCAAAAAAATCACTTTATAGTGAATAATTTGGATTTGAAAAGGAAATGGTAAATCTATGCTTAATGAATTATTTAAATCAAGTAAGTAAATCTAAGTCAAAATATTATCAATATAATTTTAAAGATCATACAAAACATGAATTATATAATGAAATTTTAATTTTACATAATGATTTTTATAAAATTTAGAAAAATACACATGGATCTTAGAAGTAAATACAAAACACCTATTAAGGAGAAAAAGATAAATCTTAAAGAGATTTAAAAGTTAATAAATTCTGATTCTGGTTCAAATGATAAGATCTGTGAATATTTTAAAAATATTAAAAAAGAAAATTTAAAACTTAGGGATTACCTTTCTAAAAATAAAGAGGATTAAAAAACTAAATTAATGTTTATTATAGATGAGAATGAAAAGCTCAAAAATAAAACTTAATGTTTGAAATTAGATTTATATAGATTTTCTCAAGGAAGTGAATGCTATGATAAAATGGTAAGAAAGGAAAAAATAAATAAATCTAAAACTTTTCTGGTTGTGATAGTTAATTACCTAAAATGTAAAAATTTATTTTATTAAAAGTTTAAGAGGAAGTATTTCAATAGTTAATTGTCTTAAATGTGGTATGAAGGGAGATTATAAAACTGAATTTTTATTAAAATTACCAAAATATCTTGGTTAGATTAAAGTCTTCATATATAAATCCTAACCATATAGATTGCTAATAAATAAATGTTTAAAATAATTATGGGTTCTAATGAAATTCTACTCCAACCTGATTGGACCCAAGTTTTTATGGGCACCAAAATTTTATAAAATATTTCTTTGTAGGATATGTGTCTTAAAATTTCAAGGAATGAAACTCAGTACATATATAATGTACGTTCTCATCATATAACAGATGATGATAAAATGTTTCTATAATTAAATCAATGTATTGGAGTCAATGTTGCATTTGGTGATTATTAAAAAGGTAAAGTGAAAGGATTTGATGAAGTTAAAATTTATAATTTTGTTTTCCCTTCAAAAGTACTATATGTTGAAGGGAAAATATACAATTTGATATGTATCTATCGATATTGTGATGATTTAATTGAAATTTCAAAATGATTAGTGTATAGTTTATAAAGATTAATCTATCCTATTTTATAAAAATCAAAGGGATAACATTTATTATATTAATTTTATCGAATTAAATATCAAAAATATTAAACTTTAAGTTTCATTTTTCAAATAACATCTTATGAAATATGATATTTAGTCATGAAAATTTTATATTTCTGTAAAGACTATCCAAAGATTGTAAGTTTTGGAAAATTACAGATTTAATGATGGGAAACACTTACTTTTGTAACTAGTGTATAAAAGGTATGAACCATAAAGATTCATTAAGACCTATCATTGTAGTTCATAGTGTAATTCCTTTAAAAAATTTACATATTGATTTATTTGGACCAATATATACTTCTATTATGGGTATAAAAACATATGGGTTTTCAATTGCTTACGACTTTATCCAATTTATATGGGTGTACTTTCTATGTCCAAAATCAGAAACCATATTCACCTTTGTTATTTATTTAAAATAATATTCAAAAAGAAAATAAATATTTAATTTTTTCTAATTAAAATTGATATGGTAGGGGGGATTTTTTATCTTTATTCTTAAAAATGGTGTGAAGATAATGGTTATTCATATAATTTTTTATCCCTAGGGGCACAAAAAATGGTATTATAGAAAGGGAAAATAAAAAACAATAAGAAATGTCTATAACCTTATAAAATAGATTTAAATATATTATTTATTTCTTGGAGAATATATTAATATATCTTTTTATATATCAAATAGATTTGTTTTTAGATCTATTTTAAAGAAAACAATATTTGAAAAATGGAAAGGTATAAATAAATTTTTTTGGTACTTTAGAGTATTACCTTGTAAAGTTTATATTCTTTAACTAAAAGATTCATTAGAAAAATTTTATTTAGAATTTTATAAAGGCATATTTTTAGGTTATTTAAAATACAATAAAGCCTATATAATTTACAACAAAATAACCATGGTAATTAATGAATATATACATGTTAAATTTGAGGAAAACAATTTGAAATAATAGAATGATGATTTATATAAACTTGAAGAATATTTTAGAGAATTAAATTTTGGAGAATCCAAAAATTAAAATGTATATGTTTAGTGGAGAGTGACTCTATAAAATAAATCATAGAAATCATATAGAGATGACTCTATAGATAAATTCATTAAAATGTTGATTTAGTAATTCAAACTAGAAATTATTTAAGGATTTTTTTATTATCATTATTTTATTTGAAAATTTTATACTATAAATATTGATGAAGTTTTATCTAAGTTGAATATGATTCTTTTTATGGGAGATGATTTTAATCAGTTTTAAGAAATAATTTTGGGGATCTAGTCAAACCTCCTAACGATTCTCAAGTAATTGGTACTAAATATATTTTTATAAATAAACATAATGAATATGGAAAAATTGTCAAGAATAATGATAGATTAGTAGAACAAGGTTATATTAAAGTAGAATTGATAAAAATGAAATATATTTTCCCCTAGTTTCTTTGTTGGAAGCTATAATAACATTATTAACTTATTTAAATTTTCATGGTTTCAAATTATATCAAATAGATGTGAAATTTTAATTTCCAAATAGATATTTTTCTCAACATTTATATATTAAAAAGAACCATTGTTTTGAAAATGAAAAGTGTTTTCTTAGTCCAATGACCTCTTTATTTTAATTTTCACAAATCATGTTTATTATATTTCTAATGAATTTAATTTTTTATGACAGTAATTTTTTATGTATAAATTGTGAAAATTGGCTAAGTCTTGATCTAATATTAAAATCATCCATTAATTGAAGTGAGGTACCGCTAGTTGAAGAAAGCTACCACTATATACTACCATTATTTAAAAATTCTACCACTAGTGTAATTATGCGAGTCAAAGGATATACCATAATGTTGTGCTACCATTTAGTGGAGCTATCTCAATTACTAAGAAAATCTACCACCAAAAGCTGATATTATCTCTTGATGATACTTCTAGTTCAACAGTGATATCACCAGAATTTTCTACCAATTATTAGATTTTCCTCTAAGGAAAATATTATACTAGTTCACTAAGTTATTCTACCACCATGCTGTGATACTATTGGGATCAAATATTAGAATTCAAAAGGAACCATCAAAGAATGATCTACCAACAGAGTTTTCTATAGCCAAAGAGATACCACATATGTCCAGAATTAATTTAAAATTTCATTTTCTAATGCATATTTTATGCATTTAATGATATATAGAATCATATTTATTTACGAATAATTATTCTGAATCAACTCTATAGAAGTTTGAAATAGAAATTCAGACCTCCCAGATTTTTTGCTAAGTATAAGGATCCATATTATTCTATTATTATCCTATGATGGAAAATTAGATCACCTAGAATGATATAAATTCAAAATATCTCCCTTGTGCGTGAAATAAAAATGTATGCATATAGAAATATACAATCTCATATAGTGGAAAAAAATAATTGATACACATGTGTTTGGAATAACAATAAAAAATTAATAAATGAGAATAAAGGATTACTTATAGACTTCCATGACACTTTGTTTTTCTCTATTCTATAAGAAAATTTTTCAACATCATTTCAAATACATATTCATGAAATCCTAAACAAATGAATCCATTTGGATTAGTAGAAAAACTCATCTCTCAATTATTACTCTTTATTTTTTTTTGTATTATTTAGACCTATTCTTTTGACGCTATTTATATATAAAACAAAGTATCATACACAAAACTAGAGATTTATTGACACACACTCACAATTATTTTCATTTTTATTCCCATATAAAACTATGGAAGAGGTTGGGTGAGACATGAAATATTTTTATTGCACGTATAACTATGAAAGAGGCTCTATTCTGGGATATCCTTATACTCTGTTTATTGTAAAACCTAATTGAGGTTATGGATTAATTTATTTTACAATAAAATACTTTGTAGTGGGTTATTTTCAAGTGTATGTAACTAATTCTCATATTGATACTAAGCCCCTTTTTTAAATTTAGTGACACATTATTTGATTTTTGTTACATGTTTTGTTTCAGTTGTTTTAAATCGAACCAAATTATGTTTTCTAAATTATTCAAAGAATATTTATCCTGTTAGTTAACTTAAATTAGTGTTTTATATACAGTTCTTGATTCGAGTAAATTTGTTTCTCAAGTTAAAGTATTTTCAAAATTATTTTAACTGAGCTATGATTGATATTTTGGGAATCATTTCTAAATATAAAATTATATAATTCTCCTTTTTTAACTTGGTGTTTTATCAAATTAGGTGATATATTTTTTAATTTTTTTAACCAAAATTTAATTTGAAACTCTATTCTCCTCATCTTGAGTTGCCCACTAGGACCAATATTTGTTACCAGAACACTTCAAAAATACTTTTTACTGTGATAAAGTTTTACCTAAAGATCTTAAATTTCTATTTCATCAAAACTTATATCATTATATATAATAATAATATTGAAGTAACTTCCACTAATCAACCTTATTATTTTAATGGTACCAACTATTATCAAGGGAGTTTTAAAATAAAAAATTCATATAGAGATTATGAGGTTTGATATTTGGAATGATATGGATGATAAATATGAAATATATAAATATACTAGAAATTATTGGAGTGATTCCACTAAGGATACCTATGATTATAATAGTAAATATATTAATGATTTTTTAATTTACATTATGTGAGGATTACTTTAATAAAATATCTACATGTACCACCACTTTTTAAAAATGGGACACACTTGCAATTTATAATAAAGAAACATCCAATGTTAAAGAAATGGTTTGGAATACTTATACTATTAAATATGATACCTTTAAGATGAATCCTAATGAATCAAATTCTGACAAGTATATTAGGTTTAATGAAATAGAAAACATGATTCACACACATGAAAATACAATTGTTGACAAAGATCAATTAATGTGACTTTTTAGATATCTACTAGATATATAGAGATGAACCTCTATTTACATCAGATAATCCTATGAAATTAGTATGTTTCTAGAGAAAGAACTCATTGGAAAACTCCTGATGCCTAAAGTGGAATTGAAAGTGAACAAGTAATAAGACAATAAACCCAAAATGAATCCATTAGTGTTCAAGAATTATGACTCAAAACTAAAATAGGGGATGAAAGTTAATAGTTCAAGTGATAATGAATCAACATATGAAAATGATGAAGAAATGGATCATATATAAATATTTTACCATATGTTTTATTGGAAGAAGAAGTTATTAAGGAAATTGAATTACATAGTTTAGTATTATAATAGAGAAAATTTTAAAAAATAGTGTAAAAGGATTATTCCAAAATTTAAATAACTAGATACGAGTGTAAAATAATAGAACACATCAAAGTATACATTCCAATATTGAAATATAATAAAAAGTATGATGAAAAAATAAAAAAGATATAAAATACTATGAAATACACTTAGAGTTCCTTAGAGGATAGTTCAAGTGATTATGATTCTAGTATGGAAGAAAAAAGTAACATGGCTAATTTTTATTTCATGAAAGACACATCTGAGGTAAAAAATACTTTTTGTGAATCTTCCAAACATATTTCTAATTTTTTTGATAATGAAAACTATGTATAACACTTGTCTAGTGAAGATCTAGTTTAATACTATAATATTCTAGAAGAAACATTTGATCAATTGAATGATAAGTATAAAAGTTTAAAGATGAAACATACTTTGTCCGCTCACTCTAGAAGTGATATCAATATAAAAAAGAAAATAACATTAAACTAATAAATTAAAATAATGATATTTAATTATCTAATGAGAATATAAATAATGATTTAGATAGATTCACTAATGGTTGAGGAACTATCACTAGAATTAATGGAGGTAAAACCATACCTAAATACACTAGTGGAATTGGTTATCAACCATGATAGAGAAGGATTTATGAAAGTATTTTTTTCCAAAGTTCTTGTTCTACAAAATCTATAAATACCTCTTACACCTATGTTTATAATAATGTTTTTTATTTCTGAAAATCTAAATAATTCTTATAGGAAACCAATTAAATAGTTATGGATTCTAAAATCTATTATTACTAACCTATCTTGAGCCAAGAAAATATGGGTACCAAAAACATTTTTGGTTTAAATAACTTTTGTAGGAACCCTTCTTGAAATGTTCAAATAAGAAATTATGCTACCTAGAAAATGGATGCTCTAAATATATTACCGGGGACTAATCAAGCTTCAAGAACCTAATAAAAGTGGATGGTGGACATATCAATTTTGGTGACAATTCCAAATGAATAAAAATTGGACTCGATCAAATCTATAACTATAGTACTATTTTAATTTCTAAATTATTATATGTATATGGATTAATGTATAATCTGATTATAATCTCACAATTGTGTGATGATGGTTATCATATTAAATTAGTGAATAATTCATGTAAATTTTATAATTTTAAGAACGTTTAGTTTTACAGTTATTTGAAATTGTAATGTTTATGATGTTAATTTGAGTTCTTAATTTTCTCAAAAAAATTATTATTTAATTTACTTTTCAAAAAGAGTCTAGGTTTTGGAATAGGAGACTAGTCCATTAAAATATGCACTCAATTATAAAGATAAATAGGAAAGGATTAGTCAAGGATCTACCTAAAATAGAATTTCCAACAGACAAAGTCTATAATCCATATCAAAAAAGGAATAAACACCAAATATCTTTCAAACTGAAGAAAGAAATTTAAACTTCTAAACCTTTAGAGTTGGTTCACTTGAACATTTTTTTGAACTAATAGAGTTTTTTAATTTAGTAGGAAAACATTATGCCTATGTTACAGTGAATTATTAATCAAGATATACATGGGTGTTTTTACTTGATCATAAAAGTGAATATCTTTATTGTTTCTCTAAGTATTCTATATTTGTAGAGAATTTTAGTGGACTAAGAATTAATACCATAAGAAGTGTTCATGGATGTGAATTTGAAAATCAAGTATTTGAATCATTATGTTCACAACATGTCTATATTTACAAATTTTTTACTCCTTGGACACCACAAAAGAATATTGTAGTATAAAGGAGAAATGAAAGACTTTAACAAATTTCATGAACCATGCCCAATGAGTATGATTTACCTATTTATTTTTGGGAAGAAGTTGAAAACAAAAATTGTTAGATTATTAATAGAGTTCTGATAAGAACAATTTTAATGAAAACCCCATATGAGTTATGAAATGTTAGAAAACCAAAAGTTAATTATAATAGATTTTATGGTTGTAAAGTATTCATAATCAATAAAAATGTTAATGTAAACATGTTTTCATATTAATTTAATAGAGGAGTTTTTCATGGATATTATATAACTAGTAAAGCATTCAAAGTGTTCTATAAAAGGATCGATATTATGGAAAAATCTATACATGATAGGTTTTATGATACAAATCCAAATGAGTCGAAGACCACTTTATAAAATTTGGATGATGATACTTCAAATTAGGATATTAGTGCTAAACCTATTGTAAAATACTCTAGACCCCCTATAGAAAAATATCATAGTTTCAAGGAATAGTTTTAACCCAAACCTGTAGTTGAAAAAATAAGTGTTAAGAAATTATATCCCTAGAACTGTTAGGAATCATTAATATAATTCCTTAGATTCAATTTTAGGAGACATATATGAAGGAACAAATACAAGATCTTATCTTAGAAACCAAGTTGAACATCATTATTTCTTGTTACAAAATGAATTGAAGAATATCACAAAAGAAATTGATGATGGATTTTAGCTAAGTGAAATGGTAGAAGTATTAAATAAGTTTAAAAGAAATATAGTACAACAACTTCTTGAAATACCCAAAGAATACCTAACCATTGGCACTAAATGTGTGTTTAGAAACAATATTTATAAGTTAGGTACAATAAATAGAAAAAAATCAATACTAGTTTCACAAGGATATAATCAAGAAGAAGATATTGGATATGATGAATCCTTTGATCCAATATCTAGACATGAAGTCATCGGAATGTTTCTAGCCTATACAAGGTGTTTTTACTTAAAATTATTTCAAATGGATGTCATGAGTGAATTCTTAATTTTTTTATATATTTGTGTATTTTCTTTGAACAACCCCCCATATTTTAAAACACTCACTTTCCAAATCATGTTTTTAAATTAACAAACAATTTATATTGATTAAAACAATCTCCGAGATATTGGTATGATAGGATCAACACATTTTTGGTTTAAAAAGGTTTTAATAAAGGAATAGATGACCCTAATTTATTTATTAAATGAATTTTGGATGAATTTTTTGATTTAAAATTCTATGTTGGTGATATTATTTATGTATCTTTAAAAAATTATTTGTGTACAAAATTTTCAAAATTATTAATTGTGAATTTGAAATGATTTTGATGGGTGAAATTAAATTATATCTTGGTTTTCATATTTTTTTTTAAAATATAGTTGGACTTATTTTAAATCAACTAAAGTACACTAAATATAATTTAAAACATTTTGGTATGAATAATACTAAAGGAAGTGACGATCCCATGGTAACATGATGTAATTTTATCTTGATGAAACTGGGAAACAATTCGATCAAACCCCTTATAAAGGTAGGATTGGGATATTACTATACATAACTACTAGCCATCCAGATATAATGTTTAGTGTGCGTATGTGTTCCCATTTCAAAGAAATCCTAAAATATCCACATTTACATGTCGTGAAATTAATTTTTAAATACCTAAATATTAAAACCAATTTAGGACCATTATATTCTGTAGGAAAATTATTTGAATTAGT
This sequence comes from Viscum album, assembly GCA_963277665.1. Lineage (NCBI taxonomy): Eukaryota > Viridiplantae > Streptophyta > Magnoliopsida > Santalales > Viscaceae > Viscum > Viscum album. Next base: position 1,645,389,122 of record OY728128.1, read on the forward strand.
GAGTTATTAAAATGTAAATATTAGTGGTTTTATGTTAGATAGAAGAAGACCCTACGAAATATTTATCTTTTTGGGAAAGTCTCGAGTTTCATGGTTTAGTAAGAAATATAACTTTGTTTCACTATATATTATTGAAGTTGAGTGCATAACTGTAGGAAATTATTGTGCACAAATTCTGTGGATAAAACACAATTTACTAGAATATGGATATCAATTTCAACATGTACGCATACTTTTTTATAATTCAAGTGCTATAAAATTTTCCAAGAATCCATTATATAACTCTAAGAAATAAATATTGATATAATACATCACTTTTTAAGAGACAATTTTCAAAAGGGTGATATGACTCTTGAGTTCAATAGTACTAAACATCATATTTCAAATATATTTACAATGCCTTTAAATATTTAAAGAATGAGATATATTATACATGATCTTGGAATGATAATTTTTTTAGTCTTTTATTCTTAGATTTAATTTATTTATGGTAAAGGAAAATCATAATACTTGTACTACTGTAACGAACCTTCCTAGTGGGGCTCGTGTCGTGACTCCCCAAGCCTGCCTCCAATAGGCCAGGGGCTGGTGACTAGCACCGAGCAGGCACATAACTAACATGGGAGGCATTTCCTAAGTACCTATACACATGCACACATATCCAAGACCACAAATGATGAAATGTAAAAAAACCCACTAAGGAACAAAATGCATGCATACAACTAAACCCAACCAACCGAGTACAACAGAAGTAAAGTTCAGAAAGTAAACTAGGACAGAACACAAGCCCACCAAAAACAATAGTCTACAAACTAAAAATTATAACCTATAAAAACAAAGAGGTACTGGGACTTCTGCTCATATCCATAGGAACACCTCGCCCTATAGGGAACTCTGAAAACTCGGTCTAGTCCTGGTCCTCCCTGGACTCTATAAAAAGGCCGCTCATCTGTACAAGACATGACATGTGCGGGCAAAGCCCGTGCATGGGTGAGTATAACAATACTCAGTTGGGGACCCATAAAACCACAAAGAAATACACAAAGTAAAGGAATAGTCATCTCTACATAGTATATGTCTACTGAACATATAGTAAGAGGAACGAAATCCAGATATACTCAAAACCTAGACATGTAGTCTAGAGACATGTCACATGACCGCATACCCACTCTTGGGGTTAAGTTCTAAGATTCCTCAATGAAATCATGTGGGATAACTCACTTGAAAAGTCTGATAGCTCTGATTATGTCCGTCCAAGAAGCACTATTTGTCGGAAAAACCATGAGAGATAGATACACTCATTCCAGAAGAACACAATCCTGAGTGGGAAAATATCACGATACACAGATGAGGATCACTTCCAGGGCCTTAGCGGATACCGAGACTCATCCGGATTCACCTAATAAGTAGAGTATTATAATCCTGTAGTATTATTCACATCGATACCTGACTCTACCTAGGGTCAAGAATGGATAGAGGATCTAGCTCTGGGCCTCTCATAGGGATACCTAACTCTCTCTAGGAAAGTCTTGCTAAAGGGATCATACTCTTGTGGATGGAAATGATAACTGAACTTCAGGTGACCAAGAAAAAAAGTGGAACTAACAAAAATGAATTTTTTTTAAGGAACGATAGAAAAGAGTACCAATACATGTTCTAGTATATACACGTCATGTAGAAGGGTCACATGCTGTGTCTCTCAACTCCGGGTACTGCTCGTGTAAAATATCCCAATTCAGAAGAACATGCCATGTTGAAGGGGGTAAGTAAACGACGTGTAGGATAGACCATACGTCATGTCCGAGTAACTGAGGTCCACTCCACGTATGCTGGACATGTTCTCGTACATGGATTATACCCATACGTGTCATCTCGTGTAACCGGTACATGGGGTGACCCGTGTAATTAGCCTAGTCTGGCCATGTGGTGGAGTACATGCATTGTACTCCACCCCGTGTCTCTGTATCACTTGAGATACATGTTGAGTCCCATGAAGCCACATTTTCTATGCCATTTAGAGAGTACATTCCATTTCGTGAAGCTGTGTAGTCCATATAGTGTCCATTAATTTCCTAAAACACACACCGAGCTTTAGGGAAGGGCCCACACGCCATGTGACGGGGGTCACACACTGGGTGACACCTTTCTGACTCCCGAAACCATAGCTGCCACTGATCCTTTCCCACATGGCGTGTTCTTTGGGATACACATCCTATTCTTGAAAATTTCTAGAATCATTTTTCTTCACCCGTGTGACTCTAGTGATGCTCTATTCTTCGATCCAGTCATCTGATCACCATGAAACTCAAGGGTTCAGGTCACCCCGACATTATGAAGGTGATTCCATCGGGTTTAAGCCTCCGTTTGGCCCCCAAAACACATTCTGATTCACCCACACGAATAATTCTCGAAGAACAATAACTCCCAAACCATGTCGATTTGTATACCTCTTTCATCATCGCACCTCCGCTGGGTCATCATGATGCTAGATCTCCATTTTGGGATCATTTTACCATGAAATGGGTGTGAAATAATTCTTCATTTGTATCTCCATGAAGAATGCAAAGAACATGGGGAAGAGGGAATAAGAAGCAATTCAATAAAGGAGGAATGAACCTCTGTCTTTGTTCTTCATGATGTTAATCTGATCCTGTTAGAAGATTTAAATAGGGAAAATTAAAAACATCAAAATGTGAAAAAAAAAATATCAAGAACGAACCCGATAAAGACCTCCCGCAAGAAAAATGATTCACGGGTCAAATAGTTCATGGGTTTATCCATGTTCCTCATTAAAATTAAAAAAAACAGGGAATAAAATAACTTTATATATAACCCCTAATTTGAGAAGGGATCGAACAATGACAAAGTTATCACATTGCTGTCATCTCCGAGATCCTTCACCTCTGTTAGAAGAGTGATTCAAACTTTTGATTCGTTATCATTCTTTGTTGAGAGTTCACTCTAGAGCTCCAATAATTCTCCATTGTTTCTCCCAAATATCTGCCAACGAGCAACATTCGATTAACCCATTAAAAGGAGGAAACACGTTTTAGTGTTCCATTATACTGAGTCATTGCTGTTACTCCACAACATTAATGAGTTAGCGTTGCTATTTCAGAGTGATTATGTTGTTTCATTAATTATTGAAATAGCTACCCCGTCGTTACGCTGTAGCGAACACTTCCAAATAAAATAAAATAAACATTTCAATTTATTTTATTTTATTTTATTTTACTTAAAATTTCTAAAAATTAACTTTTTATCTCAACCCGTTCCAGTCGTGGTTAGGCCCATTCTAAGGTAAATTCATCGTCCCAGGCACAAATATTCCCTTAGATTTTTAATTTGGGCATCCATTTGTAAATTGACACAACCACGTGCACATACCAACTCACTTAACTTAAATAAAGATCAAACCATCACTTTGGGCTCATCGAGCCTCGGAATAATGCATCGTCTCTGCGTTTGGTCTCCAAATAATTCCATATAATATTTAAAAATAATACACAAAAAATCTGAGACATTACATTCTCCCCACCTTTGGGCTTTTCATCCCCAAAAATACTCTCCCACATGCTCTCCTGAAGGTTCCTATGCTACCACCGGATGCACTATAAGGTAATTGATCACCCACAAAGGATCCTCTCATACTGATCCTCGATCTCCACTGGGTAATCAGCAAAGGTCGCTCAATTCTTGATGTCCACCTCACCCCAATCGATGATGTGAGATGGGTCATGCACATACCTCATCAACTGAGACACATGGAAGACATCATGTACCAAGTGCAATAGTAATTGTAGAGCTAAGCGGTATGCCACCTCACTAACTCTACACAGTGTCTGAAAAGTGCCGATGAACCGCGAGGAAAATTTACCACTCGGTCCAAATCTTCTCAACCCTCATCGAGGTGAGACCCAAAGGAAGACATGGTCTCCCTCCTTGAACTCCAGAGGTCTCTGTCGCCTGTCAGTATAAGAATTATGCTGTCTTTGTGCAATCTTCATCTGCTCCTGGATTATCTTCACCTTCTCGGTGGTAGCTCACACCAACTCTGGACCCATGAGTGCTGACTCTCCAAGGTCAGTCCAAAAAATCAATGACCAGTAGGGTCTCCCATATAATTCTTCGAATGGTGTCCTACCAATGGGTGAGTGGTATCAATTATTGTATGCAAAATACACCAGTGGTATGTGGTCTTCCCAACTGCGACCAATGTTTATGATATAGGACCACAACATATCCTACAAACCTGAATGGTCATCTCCGTCTGACCAACAATCTCAGGATGGAACACCCTGCTCAACTGTAGTTGAGTCCCAAATGCTTGCTGCAGTCCCTTCCACAATTAGGATGTGAAATGAGCATCGTGATATGAGACTATCATCGAGGGGAATCCATGAAGCTGAATAATCTCCTACAGATAGAGGAATCCCAAGCCATCTAGAGAACTCTGCTCTCTGATAGCTAGGAAGTAGTCCGACTTGGTGAGTCGGTCAATAATCACCCAGATGGAATTGTGTCTCTTAGACATTCATGGTAATCCCATCATTAAGTCTATCGATATTCCATCCCACTTCCACTTTGGCACTTCCAGGGGGTGAGTTAACCCTATTAGAACTTGGTGCTTACCCTTCACCTGCTAGCACGTAAGGCATCAACAAACAAATTTTGCTACTGTATTCTTCATACCTGACCACCAAAAATACTGTTAGAGATACTAGTAAATATTTTCCATGCCAGGGTGTACCACCAAGGTGGAGTTATGAAAATCCCTTAGGAACTCCTCCCACAACACCACTAGTACAGTAGTGTGTCCTCTAAAAAGAAGAAAGTGCTCCCCACCATGCAGATATCCATTAGGATCATTTCCATTGGATAAATAAGAATGTAAATCCATATAGTTGACATCCCCAAGATGTGCTTCCCTAACTCACTATAAGAGTGGTGGGGTGAAAACAGTCATCTAAAGGTAAGATGCATCCTCTCTATCCATGAAGTATAACTATAATGAGGCCAACTACTCTGTCGCCTCACTCAATAGCTGGGAGATTGATCTCATACTAAGATCATCTTCCACCTTGTTTCCATTCCAAACAGTATAGATGATCTTGAAGTCATAATCTTGGAGGAACAACGACCTTCACCTATACCTCAAATTTAGATCCTTATGTGAGAAGATGTACTTGAGGATGTTATGGTCAGAGTAGATGATAAATTGTTCTACCTTCAAGTAGTGTCACCACGTATTCAATTTGAAGACTACCACTGCCAACTAAAGATCATGGGTCACATAGTCATTATCATGTGAAATAAGCTAGAATGAACCATAAGTAATCACCACCTAACTCTGCAGCAGAACACAACCAAGCCCAGTCCCTGATGCATCGCAGAAAACTACGAACTTGACACCCTCTTATGAAAATTTCCAGATTGGTGCACTCATCAAACTCTGCCTTAGCTATTGGAAATCCTAATGTCACTTCTTTATCCAGATGAAAGGCTACCGCTTTCGGGTCAAGGATATCATTGGTTTCGATATCCAGGAGAAATCAGGGATAAATCTCCGGTAGTATCCTACCCGCCCAAGGAAGCACCACACCTCTGTCACACTCCGAGGGGGCTTCCATTCTAACCTAGACTTGACCTTGGATAGGTCCAATGATACTCCATATAATGAGATAACATGTCCCAAAAAGTGGACTACCTGAATCCAGAACTGGAACTTCGAGAGATTCCCATAAAGCTGGTTCTCTCAAAGTACATCTAGAACCATCTGCAGGTGTCTCACATGCTCCTCCTCTGATGCTGAGTACACAAGGATGTTGTTGATAAAGACCACTACTAACCAGTATAAATATGGTTGGAATATCTGGTTCATAAATCCCATAAACATTGAGGGGGTGTTCATCATATTAAAAGTCATCACTAAGTACTCGTAGTGACCTTAGTGGCATTTGAATGTTGTCTTCGGTATATCCTTGTCTCGTACTCGTAACTGGCGGTAACCTAATCGAAGGTCAACCTTCGAGAACCAATGTTCCCCTATTAGATAATCTAAGAGGTTTTCAATCCTTTATAGTGGATAATTTTTTTCACCATCACCTGGTTCAAGCACCGGTAATCCACACACAGCCTCAAACTCCCATCTTCCTTCTTGGAAAACATATCTGGGGCTGTCCAGGGTGAAAAACTGGGTCTTATGAGTCCCTTACTCTACAAATCCTCCAAATGCACCCTAAACTTGCAAATCTCTATGGGATCCATCTGATATGATGGTGATAATATCAGTACCATCCCGGGGTGTATTTTGATGCAGAAGTCAATCTCTCGGCAGGGAGGTAGTCCTGGAACATCTTCGAGAAAGACGTCCTCGTACTCCTCCACAACTGCTGTGAACTAGAAGCTCACAACATCTACTGCTCTGAGGGTATGGAAAGCCAAATCATGAGTGATTGGATGCTCCCTCCTATTCATGAGCCCATCCTATGCTACCTAGGTCTCCTTTTCAATGACAAAGAAAAACCTCATCCCATTGTTGTAGACAGACCACACTCTTTGCCTAAAGCAGTCAATTTGGGCATGAACTGAGGATAACAAATCCATACCAAGAATGACATCGTAAGGCCTTGATGCTGCCACCAAGAGGTTCCAACCAAAACTCTCACCTCCAATGGAAAGATAACACTATATTCAGAGATTCATGATAATCGAATCTCCTCCCATCGGTTTCTCCACGCGTAAGGGTCGAGTCAACGACTCTACAGGAATATCAAGGTTTCACACAAGACATGTGGTGAGGAAGGAATGAATGGAACCTATGTCTATAAGTATGACAGATAAGGTGGAAAAGACACAGATCATACCTCAAATCATCCCTAGAGTCCCTCGGTCATACAGGTCGACCGCATGCTGTTGTCCCCACCCCTTTCCCCCAGATCCCTAAGTCTAGTGCAAACCTCTTAAGGGTGGTGGTGGGAGTAGATCAAAGCATATTACACAACCTATAGCTCTCCCTAATCCTCTATCACGTCCGCTACTTGGCATGTCTATTTTACCTCCTTTCTGCCTCTTTCTCGGTGGTCCATACACCACTTCCCTATTAGAAACTCGATGGGTTGGAAAGTATTTAGCGAGATTTCCCCTACCGTCGCACGAGTAACATTGCCTCTCCCTAGGCTGATTGGATCCATCCTGAGATCCTTGTGTTGTCGATCCCCTGTCCTAGGTCCTATTGTGATGTCTCACACATCCCAAACCCTCTTCCTAATGTAAAATCCCTGATTCTAAGTTCTTCGTACCTGTCTACCCACTGCTGACTTGCACTGGCTATCTCTACTCTTCCAAGAATCTCTTGATCACCAAGGACCGCTCAAGCACTCCAACATAAGTTGAAATGCATAGAGCAATGACACTAGATAAGATTTCCCATCATAGACCCCACTCAAAGGTCTGAGCTCTGAAGTATTGATCCCTGACCATATCTATTGAGTACCTAGCGAGGTTGGTGAACCTTGATGAATAGTCCGCCACCATCAAATTTCCCTTCTGGAGCATAAGAATCTCCTAGATACGCACTAATCTCAGCATAACCAGAGAGAACTCCTCCCTAAAGAGTCACTCAAACTCCATCCACAAAATATTCTCCTCGCCGTGAGTTTGAATGGTCAAAATTTACTATCATCCCACCGAACCCTAAATAAGGCTCATTCCTAGGTTCTCCATTTGGTCTGCTAGTGTCCTCACTAGATGGAAAACTCGGGTCAGCACCTCAAGCTAGTCCTCAGCCACCTGGGAGTCGGGCTCACCTCAAAACCTAAGGGCTCTCTATCTCTAAAACTCATGGAGCACTCTCAGCCTGTGTATTTCATCTTTTGATACTACAGACACCATGGGATAGTCCGCTGGTGGTGGTATAACAGGTGCACCACATAGTGGTAACACCTAGGGAACTGTTCCCTGTATCGAAGCCTCGTCACTAAGTTAGTCATCCTCATAATCGAGCTATTGAATCCTAGAAGGTATGGATCATGGAGGCATCCTATAAGGAAACAAGATGTACCATGGTCAAAAAGTATATCTATATAGCTAACACAAAGGAAATGGAAAACATAATCCATTTCTATATGATGAATGTACCATTCTTTTATTGCCCCACAACTAGTGTTTTTATTTACTGAGTCTAAAAGAAGGTTACTAGAGTCCTGGTGTATGGATACATCGGTCACCCACACCAACACTAGAGTCTCTAGCCTAAAATATGAGCTAAAAAAACTTAACACTATTTCCCCATACCAAATATCATAGACTCTCAGTCTTAAGGTAGAACCAACTAGCATTGACACAACTCTGTCATGACCCATCCTAGTGGGGCCCATATCGCGACTCTCCAAGATTGCCTATAATAGGAGAGGGGCTGGTGGCTAGCACCGAGTAGGCATATCACTAACATGGGAGGAATTTCCTAAGTACCTGTACACACACACACACATCTCTAACCCCACAAATGCTGAAATGTAAAAAAACCACTAAGGAAGAAAATGCATGCTTACAACTAAACCCGACCAACAGAGTACAACATAAGTAAAGTGCGGAAAGTAAACTGATCTAGAATAAAATCCCACAAAAAAGAGTCTTTAAACTAAAAATTCCAACCTTTAATCACAGAGAGGTACTAGGACTAATACTCATGGACATAGAAACACCTCATCATGTATGGAACTCAGAAATCGCGGTCTGGTCCTAGTCTGTCCTAGAATATGTCAAAAGGTCACTTGTTTTCACAAGATACAACACGTGCAGGAAAATCCCATGCAGGGGGGAGTATAAAAATACTCATTAGGGGACCCTAAAACCCACAAACAAATACACAAAGTAATGGTATAGTCAGATCTACACAATATATGTCTACTGAACATATAGTTAGAGGAACATAATCCATATATACTCGAAACCCAAACCTGTAGTCTAGATAAAAGTCACATGACCACATAACCATACGAGGGGTTTAGTTTTAAGATTCCATGAAGCACTCATTTGAGAGAAATCACTCGACGAGTCTGATAGATCTGATGAGGTCTGTCCTAGAAACACTATTCATCGGGAAAATACATGAGATATAGATATTCTCATTCCAAGAGAACCCACTCCTGAGTAGGGAAAGATCACGATACAAAGACGAGGATCACTACTAAGGACTTGGAGGATACCGAGACTCATCTGGATTCACCTGCTAAGTAGAGGATCGACATCCTATAGGATTAGTCATGTCGATACCTAACTCTACATAGGGTCAAGAATGGATAGAGGATCTTGATCTAGGATTTTCAGAGGGTTACCTGACTCTATCTCAGAAACTCTTGCAGAGGGATCATACTCATATGGATGGAAATGATACCTGAACATCAGGGGAATGTGAAAAAAGGGGAACTAAACCAAACAAAATTTGTCCAAGGAACAGTGGAAAATTGGATCAATCCATGTTCTTGGATATACACGACGTGTATAAGGGTCACACACCATGTCTCTTGACACCTAGTACTGCCTGTGTAAAATAGCCTGAGTCAGAAGAACATGTTGAGTAGATGGGGGTAAGTACATGGCGTGTAGGATGGACCATACTCCATGTCCGAGTAATCGGGGTCCACTCCGTGCACGCTGCCCATGTGCCCGTACAAAGCTTCAACCATTGCGTGTCATCCCATGTAACAGGTACACAGAGAGACCCATGTAACTAGCCTAGTATGACCATGTGGTGGAGTACATGCTGTATACTCCACCCTGTGTGTGTGTATCACCTGAGATACACACTGAGTCCCACAAAGTCGCCTATTCCATGCTGTGTAGGGAGTACACACTGTGTCATGAATCCATGTAGTCCATATCATGACCATGAATTTCCCAAAATACATGCTGAGATTATGGGAAGGGGCCACATGCCATGTGATGGGGGTCACATTCCGTGTGACACCTATCTGACTCCCGAAACCATATCCACCATTGAGCCGGTCCCACACATCATGTTCTTCAGGATACACAATGTGTTATTAATAAATTTATAGAATCATTTTTCTTCATCGGTGCTCCTCTAGTGATGACCCATCCTCCGATTCGGCCATCCGATAGCCATGAAACTCAAGTGTTTAGGTCACCCTGATATCCTGAAGCCGATTCCGTTAGTTTTGGGCCTCTGATATCCCTTGAAAACACATTCTGATTTACCCGTATGAAGAACACTCAAAGAAATATAACTTCCAAACCATGTCGATTTATCCACCGCTATCACCTTTTCACCTATTCCGGGTCATCACAATGCTGGATCTCTATTTTGGGATCATTGCACCATGAAATGGGTGCACGAAAATTCCTCCTTTGTATCCCCACGATGAACTTGAAGAATTTGGGGAAGAGGGAAGACGAAACAAGTAAACAAATGAGGAACGAACCTAAGTCGTCATTCCTCACAGTGTTAGTCTGATCTCGTTAGAAGGTTTAAATGGAGAAAATTAAAAACATCAAAACATGAAAAAAAAAATTCTCAAGAATAAACCTGATAAATCCATCCTGAAAAAATGAAAATTCACGAGTCAACCAGTTAATGGTATGATCCTAGTTCTTCGTTAAAATTCAAAGAACGAGGAAGAAAACAACTTTAAAACATAACCCCTACCTCAAAAGGGGTTGATCGCTGACGAAGGGATCACGCTGCCATCATCACCAAGATCCTTCAACTCTGTTGGCGCAATGATTCACACTTTTTATTCATCATTGTTCATTGTTGAGAGTTCTCTCAAAATCTCCAAGAATTCTCTAGAGTTTCTCTCAATTTTCTGCCAATGACCAACATTCGATTACCCCATTAAAAGGAGGTAACACGTTTCAACATTCTGTTATGATGAGTCACTGTCATTACACTGTGGCACTAATGAGTCTGCATTTCTATTTCATAGTGATTATGTTGTTTCATTAATTATCGAAACAGCTACCCCATCATTGCGTTGCATTAAACGTTTCCAATAAAATAAAATAAACTTTTCAATTTATTTTATTTTACTTAAAATGTATGAAAATCAAAATTTTCCCTCATGCTGCGCCGGTCGAGGTTAGTCCCATTCATTGGTAAATTAATTATCCTGGACGCAACAGTGCCCTCATATTTTTAATTCAGGCATCTATTTGGAAATTGAAACAATGACGCACACACGCCAACTCACTTATCTTAAAAAAAAGTTCAAACCACCATTTTAGGGTCACCGGGCCGGATAATGACATGTCATCTCCATGCTTGGTCTCGAAATAATTCCATATAATATTTAAAAATAATACATGGAAAATCCGAGGCATTACAACTACCATGGTTGATCTACTACTAGAATGTAACCATGATGATCGGTAATGAGTCATGCTACCATAATGATTAACTATGAATCAAGATACCATGATGATTGATCAGTACCTACTACCATTTATATACTACGATGAAAAGATACTATTTTATTGGTGATGTGAAGTGCTACAATGACGTGGTACCATAACTTACTAAAATCCTAATGTTATCGTTGTGTGCTGCTATTTTATTATATCATGAGAATATACCACAAGACCCACTAAACCAAGTGGTATGATTTTTTTGTTTATAATTTAAATTTTTTATCTTATTTATTTATTTTAATTCATGTTTTAATTATTTAATTTTTTATTTATGAATCCCTAAATTATAAAATTACATAAAATACAAGTTTGATGAACCCTTTCTCATGCATGCCGACCTTTTAAAACTTTCACCTCATCTGAAACCTTTCATTTTATCACTTTCTATCTTGAACCTATTCCTTCATCCTTCAAATCAATTTGAAAATTGTGAAAGTGAAGTATTCCACTAAATTTCTTGATGAGTCACGTCTTTCGAAGAAAGCAAGAGAAGAATCTAGTTGACCAGTAGAACTAAAAAATTTCCAGATCTCCTCTAATTCTTTTTTCATTAAGAAGGAAATCGATGCCATGTGTTTATCTATGAGATAGTTTATCATTTGGAATGTGATCCAAGACCAAGTATCTATCAAATGATTTTCATGTAAGGATAAACAATTATAACCTAGCATGTTTCATGATTTCTATCAATTTTAAGGGAATCTATTTAGAGAAAATGAATATGTTATCAAAATAATAATAGATATAAAAGTTCTATATTTATTTTAAAAAAAGAGGGATAAATTTCAAAGATTTACTCACAATGGTGTTCATGAGGATTATAAAGGTTCATTTCCCGTCAACGTTGAGGAATCTATTATTGGTGATGTTTTACTTGAGTTAACTAAAAATACAACAGCTAGAATTCCTAGAATAATGGATCCTTATGGATAATGTCAAATGATATTTAAATTCATTCAGCGCAATCTCTATCACAGGAAGGAAGATTTCAAAATAATTAGACACTAGGAAATTTCCATCTTATTTATTATGTAAAGGGGAGGCAAGGTTATTTTTAGTAGATATTTAATGGTACATATGATGGAATTATGAAATCCTTTTTTGAGATCTAATTTCATTTCCAATCCAAAAAATGATTTCTTCTCTTTTAAAAGTAATATTTCTCATTCCTATTGGGAAGGAAAATATAGTCAAATGTAATAGTTTCTACTTATGTCAAGAAACCTCTAAAAGGATGAGAGTGGATCATAACCCATGGTTTAAAAGGTGGGTAGTAGATAATTATAAACTTTATGAAACATTTAATCTATTAATAAATCCTTTGAGAACAATATATTTAGTTGACCTTGGCTTTGAGCCATATGATGTAGTAAAGTATTCTTATGATGAAGAAATTGAGGTAGAGGTTGAAGTGGAAGAAGTTAAAGATAAGGACGAAGAGTATATACCTATTTCTGTGGAAGATACGTGTGGCCATAATGTGGTGGAGACTCCCAATGTATCTTATGATTATCCTTATAGACCAATTTAACTTCATACCAAAGAGTGTTTTATAAAATAATATGATAAAATATAAGGGACTGAAGTCTCTAATCATTATTAGTTTGAGATATATTATTTATAGAGCATAGAGGATTGATTATAATTTTTAATGATTTAGAGTATGATACTGATGGAGGAGATGAGGATGTCTAGTATGACCCCTATAATGAAGTCACTAATTCTATCAAGTCTATTAGAAGAGTGCAGCATTGCATATATCCTTCTTCTTTATCATGTTTTGAATATGGGTATATAAATAAACCTAATACTTCATAAGGATATGAATCTTGAAGCCATGTTGATCTAGTTTCCTCAGAGAAATATTAGGATACAACACAATCTAAGGGAGATAAATTCCCAAGATATGCTAATCATGGGTTGGTTTATTTTGAATAAGATAATGATGTTTCTTCTGGTGATTATTAGGGAAGTCCAATAAATAATGGTTGACTTTCAATTTCAATTGAATAGAGAGTTCCTAAGGGATCATTATTGGAAAGAATGGACGAGGAATAGTGTTTTTATGATTTTCCTTCTAGTGGTCACAATTCAGAACTTGGTCATGAGGATGATGTAGTTCAAATTAAAGAGAGGATATCACATACTCCTCATAAATATCCTCCTCACACCAATTATTTGATAAAATATGATCTTGATTCCATTAATACAAGTCAGTTGTCAGATCTATGTTAGATGCTTCATTCCTTTTAATTTAAAAAAACAAATCTCAGTGAAGCTAATACAAGGATGATAGTTTCTTTAGTATTTTATCATATTAAACCTAAAATTACATTGAATATGGTAAATCTATAAATGAAGAATAAATAGTTGGTGGAATATATGGATTCCATTCAGTCTTCTATGGATGTCATGAGTACAAGTTTCACAAGGAGAGAGATATATCTTTGGGATAGGATGAAGTCTTTATATAGTCCTAGAGAATCTTCTTCCAAAGATACACCTCCCTATATTTCTACTATAGTTTATGTTGATTTGATCTGATCAGTATAAAGATAAGAGTTTCAAGCTATGAAGGGTGATCTCTCCTCTTCTCATCAATACGAGCCTTTCCAAATTAAATCTCAGGGTGAGAATATTTATATGTTTGTTAGAGAGTTCTTAAATGATGATAAAAGTGATAAGAAAAAAATGAATAAATATATTATGTATTATCTATCAAGTATTTATACCAATCATGAGATTAATCATCAATTTAAGTTATTAGTTGAGAATTTGAGAATACATCATGTGATGTGGGACTTGAAGGAGAAAGTGACCTAATTGAAGACCGTAACACCCCTTCTCAAGTGGTTTATGGTAGAAATGGATGATTTTTTCATGGGTATGGAACATGGTGGATAAGTGATTACACAAATTTTGGATTTTATTGAACCATTTTTGTATACCACTAATTCTATTGTCATTACACCTCCTACCATACCTTTGAATTCATCCATTTCCACACCTTTCTCATTAACCATGCAAACAACCTCCAATGTGGTTAGTCCTTTTGGACATACCATTGTTTAACCTGTGATGCATCTTAGGATGGTTGCATAATCTATATTATTTCAACAACTGACACCTTATACTCCTATGACTCCTATTGCTAGAAAAGGAAAGGACCTTGTGGATCCCACCTCTAGTCCAACAAAGAATACTTCATCAGTATCTAATTAGGATTTGATATGGATTTTGTTTTTGTCTGTATGCCCTATGCTTATGTAATATTTTGAAATTACTATGTAATGAAAACCCTATTTTTCTTTATATTTATGTATTTTATTTAATTACCTATTCTTTATATCTTTTTGATAATCCCCAAAGGGGGAGTAATTTTATAAAATATCATATGAGTAAGGGTATTTAGTGAATGAATAACTATGCATTACATAAAATAATTGATTGTTGAGTAGATTGTAATTGTTTTGTTCCTCTATTAAAATGTTGTTTTTTGATTATTAATTACATGATCAATGATAAAAATGGGGTATACTGTTGGATTATTCCAAGCACCTACTTATTTTTATTCTCCTCTAAGGCCCGAAGGCCTTCATTTTTTATTGATTTTTGATTATCCACCTATCAAGGGGTGATGTGGAACCCTACAAGGGCCATAGGAATATGTATTACATGGACCGTATTCCCTAGAAAAATTAATTTCCCATAGGCTTCAAAAATTACATACAACCCAGACTAACTACTTGAAACTACTCCTCCCCAACATCTTCATCATGAATTGTTTTTGGATAAATTGTGAAATTTAGCTATGTCTAGATCTAACATCACCATATACCATTTTTTGGAATGGGATACCATTAGTTGAATTAAGCTACTGCTCTATGAAATAGTCTATTCAACATGCTATTACTAGATCAACTTTTGAACTTCTAGGAGATAATGCTTGGTTTTGCTAAAATCGAGTACAGCTGTCGCCACTTCCGAGAACATTCATTGCCAAAAGAAGCTATGATCACTCAGTTCCACTACTTGTAAAATTCATATATCACTAGAGTTATAAACAATTTATTAGACCTACCTCCAAGGTAAATATACCACTAGTTCACTAAATGATTCAACCATCGGGCTGTGTTACCTCTAGGATCTATCATCAAAAGCCAAAATATATCATTAAGGAAAGAGATACCACAAGAGTTTTCAAACTCCATAGTTCTACCATTGCTATCCAAAATTAATTATAAAATTAGTTTCCCAATTCATAGTTTATGAATTTAATGATAGACCAAATCACATAGATTTAGGAATTATTTTTCTTAAACAACTCCATGAAATTCCTAAAGGAATATTCAAATATCCTAGAACATTTTCTCAATATGAGGATCCATATTATTATATTATTATCATGTAATGGATAATTAGACCACCTAAATTTTTATAAATTCATAAGAGATCCCTTGTTCATGCTATGAACAAGCATTTATATAGAAATATAGATTCTCATACAATGTAACTAAAAGAATTATTGATGCACATGTATGTGGGAGAACATTGGACAATTGCTGAATGAGAACAAATGATTCTTTCCATACATACAAAACACTATGTTTTTATACATTTTCTTTTCCGATTGTTTGATCTCTTTTCAAATATATATTCAAGGACTCCTGAACAACTGAATCAATTCAAATTGAGAAACACTACATTTTCTCAACTATTATTTCTTTCTGTTTTTATTTTAGAATTATTTTGATCTGTGTTTTTTTAATATATTTATCTATAAAATATAGTCTTATACACTAAACTGGAGAGTAATTCACACAATTTCTCAATTCTTTTCATTTTTATTACCACATACAACCATAGTAGAAGTCATGCATGACTTGGAACCTTTTTATCCAATGTATAATTATGCAAGAGGCTCTATTCGTAGACTAACTTATATACTATTATTTGTAAAACCCGATCCATTTAGTGGATCAATTTATTTTATAATAAAAATCTTGGAAGTGGGTGATTTTCAAGTAGATGGTATTATGTATTGTCTTAAGACTAAACACCTTGTTTAAATTCAGCTATGCTTTCTTTTATGTGATTTTCATGTTTTGTTTTCATTTTTTTAAATCAAACCAGTATCTATTTTATAAATTATTAAACAAAACTTTACTTTGATACTGAATATTAAATAGTGTTTTATATATAGTGTTTTATATGAGTAAATTAGATTGAAAAGTTAAATCATTTTCAAAATTACATTAACTGAGCTATGATCAAGATTTTAAGAAGATTTTACAAAGACTTAATTATATTATAGTAATGTTTTTGTCATCTTTTTATCAATTTGGGGGATATAAGTTTTAAATAGTTTTTAGAAGAAAATTTGTTAGAAACATAACTTACCCCCTATTTAGTTGTCCACTAATACCAACAAAATGCATCATGATCATGTTTTAAATATTTTTAAATATTTTTAAGTTCTTAATAAATCCCCTAGGAAATTGTATGGCTATTTTTATAATTTATTCTAAAAAGTAGTTTTTAAAAAGGGAAGTTCGATCTAAATTTTTCTACAAATAAAAATTCTAAATATAATTTGATGGTTAAAATTTATTTGGATGATATTGTTTTTAATATTCAAATTATTATTTGTGTAAATAATTTTCTGAATTATTTTCACATGTGATTAACATGAGTCCCCTAAAAACATTAAAAATCTTCTTTGAACATCATTTTTTAAAATATAAGAATTAATTTTTATGAATAAATCTATGTATGATTTATAATTGGTTAAGAGATTTGGTATTGATGGTTGTAAAAACTCAAATAACCCAATGAGTTATTCATGTAATAAAAATGTTAATGAATTTGAAAAATTAGTAGATAATTAAATATATAAAAGTATAACTCATATTTTATTATATTTGACATCCAATAATCTATATTTATTATTTTAAGTTTATATTTAAGCTAGAATTCAATTTAATACAAGGGAAGGTCACCAAAAATCTCTAAATAAGATCATAAAATATGTTAAAGGTTTTTTAAATATTTTTTTTTATTTTATCTAATAGAAACAATTTCAATTTAAAAAGATATTAAAATTTAGTTTTTAGTGGATGTAAATTTTATAGAAAGAGCACAAGTAAAATTTGTCACTTTTAGAAAAAATATTGATTTCTTAGGGTTTTAATAAAGAAAACTATATTCCATTATCTATTAAAAAATCAGAATACATTAATGTTGAAAGTTTTTGAGCTTAAAATTTTAAAAAAATCAATAGTAATTTTGATAAGTTATTTATTGTGATAACTCATCATCCATTTATATATATAAGAACTATTTACCTCAATTTAAGAATAAAATACTTTGATATTTGTTATCATTTAATTTGAGACTATTTTAAAAAGGGTTATTTATTAATATAATGTTCAATAAGATGATATCTTTACTAAACCATTAAATTCTTTTATGTTTCATAAAATAAAGTTTGAATTTGGAACTATGGAAGTATAAAATGAATGTTGTAATTGATTCTATTTGAAAAAATATGTTGGTGGCTAGTACATGTTTCTTGAATATAAAAATCATTTATCATTCGGAATACCACTTCATGTCTACTCTTTTAGATTTTAATTAATAATTTATGTCAGATGTTTTTATAATTACTTAGTAATAATACTCACTCTTCTGGAATTTTACGGTTTACTAACTTGATCTTAAATCTATTTTTTATTTATTTCCAATAGGAATATTAAATCTATTATATCATATGGTTTATTAGAACATGTGTTCACTTTTATCTACCATTTAATTCATCATATTTCATTTTATATGATTACTTGAATATCTTGACTTGTTTTCATGTATCATTGAATATATTTAAAATTTACAGCAATTGGAATTATGAATTTAGAACACAACATAATTGAAAATTTATACTCTGAAATTATTAATGTGTAAAGTAGGGAGAAAAGGATCCAATTAAGGGGGATTGTTTATTTTTTTTATCTATTTATTATCTATTTAATGAATTTAGTATTTCTTAATTGATTCTATGAATTTATTTTAAGGAGGATATACATGTTTTTATCTATTTTAGCCTCCTAAAAGTTTAGTTTTATATCTCAAATTTATATGATTTTTATTTGGGTGATTTATCATTATCACTTTAGGAAGTATTAACCTTGTAAGAGGAGAAATGTTTTTGATTAATAAATTTTGTTTCAAAAGTGGGGGAGATTATTAGAAATAGGGGATAAATGTTTTATTTAATATTTTAATAATTTCAGATAGGGGGAATTCTTTTGAAATTACTTTGGTTTTGTAATTATCAAAAAGGGGGGATTTTTTATCGGATCCTTTCCATATAATGTAATTATGTTTTGATAATTAAGAATGTATTATTTTTACCTCTAACATGAGTGAGTAAAGGAATAAATATTTCACTATGTTTTTAAGATAAATTTGTTCTGGATAATATTTATTTAATTATTCTTCATGTTTATTATGTGACTTTTGAATTAATTTTAGTGAAAAATTCATTTTACTGTGATTTAAGGATAACCTATATACAATACTAAATTGAAACATACAAAGAACAAGTTTCAATCATAATAATTTAATTTTTTTCTTATTTTTTGATTGTACATACACCGAACACATGACAGACACATAATGAGTCATACGTAGTACAACTCACTTTTACTCAATATACATGAATCATACATAGTTACAGCCATATGACTCATAGATAAATAACTACTTTGTTAAGTGTAAAATGATTCATATGTAAAATTCAAAAACAAATAATATGTTTTTTTTATAAAATCATTAACATGGAAAACATAGAATGAATTATTTTCTTAACATGTATTTAAATCATAAAATATACTCTATTTTATAACTTTTGAATATATCAATTCATTGCATTCTCATGTTAGTTGTTTTTATTATATTAATTGTTCCATAATTAAAATTTAATTATTTAAATTATAGAAAAATATATTTGTATGTTTTTTATATATATTTAAATCATCATCACATTGGATAAATATTCATCTTATAATCCTGGAAACGTTAAAATTTCCAATTTAAATTATCTAAAATATGAAGAGCCTATATCACATATTTTATGGGAGTATTATAAGAGCTTTAATATTTATTATTATTTAATTTTAAATATTATATTAAATTTTCTATTGGGAATTTTGATATATCTATTTTAAGTTTTACAGATTATCAAATATTATCTCAACACTAAAGTTGTTCATTATCATTAAGCTATAAAATTGTAGCTACATAGGAAAATATTTATTACAATGGATATGCCTAAAAAAATCATTTTTAATGATATTGTGCATACATGAAATCAATTAAAAGAGTTTAATAGAACCATATCTTTTGGAATAGTATTACATAGTTTATTATATTTTCTCTATATAGTGTGATAATCTTTTACGCTCATCTCTATGACACTCTTGGTTGGAATTTATCATTCTATTCATTTTTCGGTGAAGGGACCATATTACCTCAACAATCATGATTTAAATATTATTATAATTTATATGGTGCTATAATTATTTCTATCGTTTATATGTTCATTATTTTTGGTTTATTATTTTTTATAAACAAATTAGATCTTAGTGTCAGGGTTATACTACCCCAATAAAATTTACATATGAGGGGTTTCTCTAGGATGAAAATGATAATTTCTTGGTTATTACTTGGTCTGGTAAAATTCATGGGATTCAATTGTTCCTTAATATAGATAAAGTCAAGTTTGGTTCTTCCTCCACTTAAAAAGGAAGGTTTTGGGTTGTGGCTCTTGGTGAGAAAATGGAAGGATAGTTGGGTTGTGCCTCCAGGTGATAAAAAAATTAATAGTTCGGTTATACCTCAAGGTGTGAAAAAAATTATAAAAGGTCTGTAATATTTTAAAAATTCAGGTCACTATTTTAGTGGGTGAAATGCTCTCATGTTGAGAGTGTAAAGATAAGACATAATATCAATTTGATTCGAAAAACTATTTAAATATATGTTTTAATGTATTTTATTTTCCACGGCATAATTATATTAACTCTAATAATTTATTAAAATTTTATAAGAATGTCGATTCACCACCCTCTTGACCATTTGACTTAGTGAATTTTGGGAAGATATGTGTCACTTATCCAAGTGTTATAAAAGGTTTTGTATGATTTCAAAAACCATGTAGAAAAACCATATGAGATGCCCATAATTAAAATGTGTGAAATTACAATTTTGATGCTGCTAGAATATAAAAATTATTTGGTCTCTCTATCATTCCATTCAAACCATCCAGGTCTCTATCCACCTTACCTATTTTTTTTACTCCCTAATATATTGTTTTATTTTGGATTTATCATCATGGATTATTAATAAACCTCAGTAGGTAGTCACACTACCCTTATTTCATCATCTTCTTCCTATCCATTTAGTTTTCTCATTATCCCTTAGCCATGGTGTACTAGGGTTCATGTTCGATGAATTTTATGATGATGGATTTCATTTATAGGGATTCCAATTATCTTATAACGGTCCACATTCTTCTAATATAGTTAATCTAGATCAAGAGTTGATAATTTTAATGATTAAAGGTAAGTGGTTTGGTGTGTTTCATTTGTTTTAAGAACTATGTTTTCTTAATATTTTAAATTGGTATTCTAATTTTTTTAATGTTTTATATTCCATTTCTGAGGACTAAAATACTAGATATAAAATTTTTTCTATTCTTTACATTTTTATGGGCATATAATGAGTTATTAAAAGCATGTTTTGATATGAAATTGGAACATATCAACTATGTGTTTACTGAGATGCCTAACTTGGGTTTCTATGGAGATAACTGGATTTTTTTACTTAGAAAGGAATGTAATAAATGAAGTGGATTAATGAAATGATTTTGATGTAAAATTATTATAATGATACTCCTTGTTATGTGAGAATGTTTTTAAATGGAATTATAAATATTTATCAATAGGAATAGTTCATGGGAATCCTCAGTACTGGGTGTGAACATAGAACATGTACCTCACTAGTTAGTTGTCCCACTCTACTTAGTCTCATATGTATTAAATCACCAGTTAAGGATTTTTATTTTTATAGTAAATACATCTTCTATCTTATGATGCCACTATGGCTAATAGCCCATGTATAGTCAAATATACATGGGACTTTGATATGGACTAGTAAAAGGATTATAGGGTGTCTTTACCATAGTTACCTTTTGATATTTTCATGATGTTTGATTATTGTTTTACAACTTTAATGGTTCATTACATTCTTTCTTTCCTTTATTAAATTTTTCTTTTCCTTGTACTGATTTTGTTACATTATTTATTTTAAAACAAAAAAAATGGTATTTTATAAATGTGTTTCACACTAGTATTCTATGGATTATTTAACAAAGGTTTCTCATGGGAAAAATTTTAGGATACAAATAGGATAGTTATTCTCATAACCAATATACACCCTTTGGGTGTATATAGACCTTGTTTTGACTAATATAGTTAAGGGGAAGGTTTTAATTGAAGGTGGTTGTTACATGTGTTGGCATGGATCAAGTTTATTGGTGTTGAAATGAAGGGAGACAACCCTTTTGTAACACAAGGATAAGTACTATATATTTTGGTTTTAGTTTGGTATCATGTTCAACCTTTCTATATCACCTTTATGACTTACCATACCATTTTCCCACATATTATTTTGGATCACATTGTTGTTGCATATGGTTAGTATTTAAGATAATGTTTAATGGTTTTCCATTACATTCAATTATAATATGATGTTATGGGTTTTGATATGATTTTAATATTTTATTTTTCAATGTTTGGGTTATTATTATGTTTAATAAATTGATTATTCTAGTGTATAGATCTCTAATTTATGGTGAGATCATATCATATTCTAAAAACATACCCATTACATTCAATTAAATATTTAATAGGAAAAACCAATCCCAAAGGTGTATTCTTGAGTCCTGAAAACCAGTTTCTAATGTGTGGGGATCAAGAATGACCATTGAGACTTTTCATGGGATTGGTTCATGACATTACGGTTATGGGTTTTATCCTCCTAAAAATTTTGAGGTGCGGAGTAGTGATAATGGATTGTAAGAGAGAATTTTATTGATTTTACTTATATAATTACCAAAAATACCCCTTTTATGATGTTAATTTGTGGGATTGATTGTTAGAGCATGTTTTGTACCCCAATAGTTGGGTATCAATTTTAGTGACCACAATACAAGTTGTATGTGGTGTTTTTATGTAGCTAATCATGTGAAGATATCCAATGTGCATAATTTTTATTTCATGGGTGGTTAGATACATTAAGTACCCCTCAAAATATTTTTAGTGATTCTTAGTTTATGTGTGACTCATCCATAGTACCTTACATCTAAAGAGTTGTTGGTTTGTATTGTAAAATAAGTTGGAAATGTTATTCCCTCCTCAAAATAATTCTTATAAGACTAATTGTCATGAGATTTGGCTATGAGATCTTACTCTGTCACGAACTAGCCCGAGTCGACCCTGAACCAGTCACTCGAGCTGCTCCGTGGCATGTCCCAAGGGGCGTTCTGGATCCCCTCGAGATGGAAACTAGTGCCAGGAATAAAAAATAAACATGTGGGAATGATTTGGCCCATAAAAGAAAGACAAATAAATTAATAAAACTAAAAAAGAAAAATAAAACTAGCAGAGGCAAGAAAACAAGTCTAGGAATACATCCATGTGACCTCTTGGTCACCTCCAACAACTAACTGCCTGCCTCACACATGTAGACAAAACAAGAAACTGAACAATGTAACTGAACCTGAATCTAAAATGACATGATAGGTGTGATCATTAAAATGCTCAGTAGGAATTCCAAAATTGAACCACATAATCCATGCATTTCCAAATTTCAAAACAATCCAATAATACTAGTTTGAACTACAGTTATAAAAATACGTTTTAATATATACTATTAATTTTGAAAACTAACAATAATAATTTGATTTCACTTATAATTAAAAAACAAATAAAATAAATAAAGAGGCTCACAGACAATATTTTTTGAAACATATACTTTGAAATGATTTTTAAAACCAACCATACATATAAAGTTTCCCAAGAAAAGACCAAAACCAAGGTCAAGATTATGATTCTACACACAACAAAGGAAATAGAACTAATAGGGATCGAATCAAAGGATCCCATAGATCCTAGGAACTCAGAGGAAGGATATAACATACTAATAACTGTGTCTCCATCCCCGACAACATACCACACATGACATAATCAAAAAACCTAACACCGAACCACCCTTTCTTAGGTCAGATTGAGGGGCCCAATCCCATAGAAATAATCCTGAATGTCCACCTACTATGGGACACTATATAGTACATGAACTTCCAGTGAAACAATCATCTTCCATAAACCTCCTTGTTATGCCATTTTTCTGTTCTATGTTCATATAGGGGTGTTCCACACATCAAAACAACAATCCTCATATCTAACAAATTACACTACACAATCTGTCACCATCCGAGCACCTCATGGTTAGACCTCTGCCTTAAATAATAATTACCGAAAGGAGGTCCTATATTGAGGTCCCTCCTATCTCATGATCAAAAATCGAGGTGAGAGACCTAACAAAAATGGGTCTTCCAAATATTACGTTTCAAAGATGCCACATGGGCATCATACAAATACTACACATAAAACCTTTTATAAACATAAAATTTAAAATTCAAACCAGGGATTTAGCTTCACAATGCTTGAACTTTTATTAAAACCTTAATTAAAAATTTCAAAACAACCCCGAATACCATATTTATAAAAAAGTTTCCAACCGGGCCCTTAAATAAATCATTCCCAAAAAGTGCTCAGGTGCTTTTTAAAACCAAATTAAAACACACCAAACGTTCCCAAGTTACCAAAAAATCCATATCTTTCAAACACACACACACCCAACCATGTTTCAAGGTCAAGTGGGTCAAACCACAGGAACCCACTTGATGTTATTTTTGGAACACAAATAGTATCACATCCCCAATTTTGGAAAAAATGTAATCATATTAATGAAAATAAAAAGAAGGGGATTAGAGGTACTCATGTGGGAGACTAGATATGGAGTTCCATTTACACTTGATTGCACAACCATGTGTGCACTTAACACACCCATGGTTGTTCCTTCATCCAATGGGACACTCTAAAACCGATCAAAGCATTTGAAATAAAATTTCATAAATCCACTATTTACAAAACCACCCATTTAACTCATTTATAAAATACAACACATGTCACCAAATCAAGAAGCTCTTTTAAAATCATGTTCCAAAACACATCAAAGGAAAACACCTTATTTCACATATAAATCCAAACATCTTCCAAACCAACTTAACCAAATATTTGAATGGGGAAAACACCACTCACCCTTCCAAATTACCTTTGAATGTTCATTTGAAATTTTATCAAACACTTTTCATACAAACACACAAGAGCATAGGTTAAGTTTCATGTAAAATCATATTTCTAAACCAATCATTCAACTTGAAAATGTCATATAAAACTAACTAGAGGTACCATAAAGGTACGAAATAAGTAAATAAATTAATTTAAAACACCAAGAATCATAGGAAAATCAATGGAAATAAATATTTATAGGTTATCCTACCTCAACCAATGGAGAAGACCTGGAAAGATAATGAAAAAATCGTTCACACTCTAACCAAATCCTATCCACACCCCCGACCAACTCACGAAAAACCTAAAACAGAAATATTCAACTAAACGGGTCATAACCAAATCCCCAAAACTAATACCTAGAAATAGGGTTTGATCAAACCCTTTATGTTCAAGAAAACATAGGTAAGGATGCAAGAGGGATCACCAGGGAAGCGTCACACACTGGATGAATAGTGGAGGTGAGGCGGAGGTGTGGTGGGGGCACACCGGTTGTGACGAGGGAGGATGACGATAGCACGATGGGAGACCTGGAGGTAGCCGACGACTGGACAACAACAGCAATGTGGAGACACGATGGGTGTGCGACGAGAGGTCGAGAGGGGTGTGACTGTTTCACACAAGGAAAACCAGAAGGGGGGGGGGGGGCTATCATGTAGAAAACCAAGAAGTGGTGGGGGGGGGGAGGGTTAACCCCCTTAGGGGTTTCTCCACAAAGAAATATTAAAACAAAAAATTAAAAATAAAGCCTAAAAGTATTGCTATAAAAAATGATAATTTTTAATTCATTTTATAATAATAATTATTTATTATCCATTTTATTTTAAATAATAATAATATTATTATCAATGTTACAATAATAATAATAGTAATAATATTAATAGAAAAATGATAATGATAATAATAATAATAGAAATAAAATGATATTAATAATAAAAAATAATGATAATTAAAATTTTAACTTTGTTTCATTTCATTTTAAATAATAATTATATTTATAACAATTTAATAATAATAGTATCATTATAAAATTAAATAATATTATTATTATCATCTATGAAAAATATTTTTTTTATAATGGTTTAAACATGAACCGTGTTTTATAATTATAAAATTTTATTTAGATTTATTTTTCAGTAAATTTAATTTATTCATCTAATTTTATTATTTATTTAAATGATAGGACAACCACACATTCCCCAAGACTGAAAACTCGGTCATTTCTAGTGGTGTGGTGACCGCGCACCGGTTTGAGACCCATGAAAAATATAAAACTTCAAAAAATATCAAATCGAGACCCAACTAATCATTGTCCAAATGATACGAGATAGCGAAAAGAATAAAATAAATGGGTTTTCAAGGTCAAGGTGTGAAAATTATCCCCACCACATACACTTTATTCTCCCAGAAAGTCATCAGGCCCAAATATAGCAAAAAATTGTGTCCATGCCCGAATGCAACCAGAAAGGACAAGTATTTTCAGGATGAATATTTATTGCCCAAGTCACACCTGACCAACCCAGATGATCCACACTCAAAATAAGGGGGAACATGAGAGGGTTCTTCCCACCATAAGGATCCCACTAACACAAAAAAAGGCAAACATACCACCCCGACGAGGAGGGGGGAAGCATGTGGGAACTTCCAACTAATATAATCCAAATTATATATCCCAAGCGAAAAAGTTCAACCACCAAAACTATGATCTAAAACCATTATGGGGAAAAATGATACACCAAGACACTGTAACAAAGGAATCCCCTCATAGAACCAAAACACACTAGAGGAAAACACAGTGAGGTGCATGAACTAAGAAATATACTAGAGACAACACCCATCGATTTCACCAAACATCTCACTAACGAACACCACTAAGACCAAAATAAAAATTAGAATATGTCTGTTTATTCATGGGTCCAATACCACTTCAAGGAATATGAATGAATTAGAAACCATAATAAGAGACGATAAGGATGCCTGGATTTTAGTAGAACAAGCACATCACACCACCCTAATGAGGATGATCTTATAAAGGAGACAAGAGTTAAACTAGGAGACATTGGACCTTTTCATCCCAAAACTGAAAACATAAACTGGACCGAGGTTACACACAACCTTGGAAAATCCTGATTGTGCACTAGCTTCACCCCAAGATCTGTGGTAGGGGCCCTGATGGTTGAAGCATCTCCTGCCTCACAGTCAGACATTTGCATCCTCCGTTCCCCAAATTCCTCTTACTCATGTTGATTCAAACTGCCACAATGGTGGTATGTTTTCAAAGGGATGTAACATGATGGATTAGAATGCTAGAACTAGCCACACTAGTGGCACACAAGAGAACGGTCCAAAAAACTGGGTGACAACACCGACGAAGATGGTTTCTTGGATTCAAGTTCTTCTAGTATGCACTCCTTTACAAATTAGGACCTTTACGAAAGCCGAAACTGATTAACCACACCAAAAACTCTAATGATGATGAGACATATCATCATTACTAGTCCATAACTGAACCCTCAAATAACTCTAGGATGGTACAAAACTTAAAATATTCAGAAGTTACCAACAACCCAAAGGCCCACTATAACTCTACAAACCACAAAAGCGCCTCAAACGAACTTTGGCTACCTTGATAAATAGGCAACAAATGAAAAGGACTGACAACTGGGCATGACTCATTGGAAACCTTGGTGACCTTTCTGGGTGGCATACTCAGAACAACATGAAAAACCCAACTATGATCAGCATCAGGCCAAAGATCAAAGTAATAGCCCAATCGAAAGGGAAATAGGCACATAATCCAAACATAATCCAACACAAGTAAAATTTTCTTTTCCAAAAACTACCATTTCATTTAATTTTTTAAAAATTCACCTATGGAACCTTATGAATCGTCACATGTGCATTCATTAAATCCTTCTTACATCATCTATGAACAACTGCCCCCATGCACTCTCAGTATATAGGCACACACATGGGACCCTCCATAAAGAATACCAAGGTTCGAACACTTCTTTCCCATATCGAATTCAAACACACACCAAAATTTTCCAAATCAAAACACTTTCTATTTAGAAACCCACTTCACCAATTTCAAAACAATTTAAAAGAAACAATTTTCCATTTCACAATAAATTTCACTTTTAATGAAAACCCACATCAACTGTGATTAAAACAAAACTCAACCAACAACTACCCATTGGAATGAGGAACTAGTGTATATGCATGACTCGGCGACATGACATTGAGTCATAACCATGTAAGGTATAACACTAAGAGAACCTTGAATCGAGAACTTGGACTTCACATGGGTCACCAACCCATGTGAGGAAACAACATGAACTAATTTGACTGCATTTTCATCCCTCAATCTAAAACAACCAAAGAAAAAAAGACTTAAAACCCAGACTACCCCTGCTAACTCAGGTCTCATAATGAGTAGTGGTGATTTGGAACTGACCCATAACCTACATCATAAGACCTAACCATCCTAATATCCATCTAATGAAAATCCAAAATATCAAGGGCCTCATATAATACCATTTTTTCACGAACCATCCCGAGTGGACATTGAACTGGTCACCTAACCCGGTCTGTGACAAGTCCCAAGGGGCATTCCCGTTCCCCCTGGGATGGGAACTCGTGCCGAGCATCAAAACTAAAAAAGTGGGAATGATTTTCCCCATAGAAATATATATATAAATTAATAAAACTAAACAAAGGAAAATAAAAGTAGCAGTGACAAGAAAACAAGACTATACATATCTCCATGTGACCCCTTGGTCACCTCCCACAACTAATTTCCTGCCTCACATGGGTAGGAGAAAGAAGAACCTGAAAAAAGAAATTGAACCTTCATCTAAAAAGATAGAATAGGAATGAGAATTAAAATGATCTATAGAAATTCCAAAAGTGAACCACATAATACATGCATTTCCAAATTCCAAAACAGTCCAATAATACTAGTTTTAACTAAAGTTATAAAAATAAAGTTTTCATATATACAGTGCATTTTGAAAACTAACAATCCCAATTCCATTTCCCTTATAATTAAAAAAACAAATAAAAGAAATAAAGAGTGGAACACACAAAATTTTCTTAAATAGTTACAATGAAATCCTTTTAAAAACCAACCATACATATAATGTTTTCCAAGAAAAGACAAAAACCAAGATCAAGATTATGATTCTACACACCACAAGGAAAATAATACTAGTAGTGCTCGTATCACAGGATCACGGAAAACTAAGAAACTCGAAGGAAGGCTATAACATACTAAAATCTGTGACTCCATCTCTAAGAGCATGCCACACACGATAGAATGAAACGCCCTAACTCCCGACCACTCTTTCTTAGGTCAAACCGAGGGGCCAAATCCCATAGTAATAATTCCAAATGTCCACCTAATATGGGCCACTAGATAGTACATGAACTTACAATGGAGCAATCATTATCAGTAAACCTCCTTCATATGCAGAGTTTCCATGCTATGTTCATAAAGTGGTGTGCTACACATTAAAACAACAAGCCTCATATCTAACCAATAACACTACACAATATAGCACCACCTATCCACCTCATGGTTAGTCCCCTACCTTAAATAATAATTACCCAAAGGAGGTCCAATATTGAGGACCCTCTTTTCTCATGTTAAAAAATCGAGGAGAGATACCTAACCAAAAAGTGGTTTTCCAAACATAACATTTCAAAGATTCCATGAGGGCCTAAAAAAATCCCATACATCAAACCTTTTATAAACAGCCAATTTAAAATTCAAACTGGGCCTTTAACTTCACAATGCTTGAACTTTTATTAAAAAATTAATTAAACATAAAAAACCCCAAATACAATCTTTATATAAAATTTTCAAAACAAGCCCTTAAATCTAGTGTTCCCAAAAAGTTTTTACATAATTTTGTAAACCAAATTAAAACACAAAAAACGTTCGCAAGATACCAAATGGGCCATAGCTTTCAAACACACACACACCCAACTATGTTTCAAGGACAACTAAGACAAACTATAGGAACCCAATTGGAGTTATTTTTGGAACATAAAGTGTACCACTTCCCCAAATTTTGGAAAACATGTAAGCATTTTAGGAAAAATAAAATGAAGGAGAGAATAGGTACTCATGAGAGAGAATAGATCTAGAGTGTCATTATCTCTTTATAGCACAACTATGTGTGCACCGAATGCACACATGGTTGTACCTTCATCCAATAGAAAACTCTAAAACCAAAAAAAGAATTTGAAATCCAATTTCGTAAATACACCATTTACATTCCACCCAAAATCACCCATTTCACTCATTTATAAATACAACACATGTCTCCAAATCAAGAAGCTCTTTCAAAATCTAGTTCCAAAACACATCAAAGAAAAACACCTTATTTCACATATAAAACCAAAACATGTTACAAACCAACTTAACAAAATATTTCAATGGGGAAAACACCACTCACCCTTCCAAATTACCTTTGAAAGATCATTTGACATTTCATCAAACATTTTTCGCATGAACACAAAAGAGCATAAGTTAAGTTTCTTGTAAAATACTATTTCTAATACAATCATTAAACTTGAAAATGTCATAGAAAACTAACTAGAGGTACCATAGAGGTGCGCAACAAGTTAATAAATTATTTTGAAATTCCAAGAATCAAAGGAAAAGAAATAGAATGGAAAATTCATGGGTTTGCCTACCTTAACCAATAAAGAACACTTAGAATGATAATGCAAAACCCATTACCACTCCAACCAAACCGTAGTTGCACCCCAACCAACTTGTGATGAACGTAAAAAAATAATATCAGAATAAACTGGTCATGAATAGACCCTCAAAACTAAACCCTAGCAACATGGCTTGATCAAAACCTCAGTGTTCAAGAAAACACAAGTAAATCTGCAAGAGGGATCACAGGGGAAGCACCGCGCACCAGCTGGACAACAATGGCGAGGAAGAGGCGTGGAGAGGTAATGTCGACTACAATGGGGGCATATTGTAGTGGCACAATGGTATACTGGGAGGAGTAAAATAGCTGGATGACATCAGGGAGGTGAGGACACAGTGGGGGTGCACTGACTGCAATGGGGGTGGATGATGACGTCGCAATGGGAGGTCGGCGGCGGTGCGACGGGAGGCCGGGTGGCGTGCGGCCGCTGCACATGAGGAAAAACAGAAGGGGGGGGGGGGGTGATATCGCATGGTAGGCCAAGAGAGGGGGGGGGGGAGGTCTCCCCCCTTAGGGGTTTCTCCCATAAAAAATATTAAAAAATTGAAAATAGTACATAAATGTATTGATATAAAAAAATTATTCATTTTATAATAATAATAATAATAATAATAATAAGTCCAATGATAATAATTATTTATTTTCCATTTTATTTTAAATAATAATAATAATATTATTATCAATGTAATAATAATAATATTAATATTAATAGAAAAATGATTATAATAATAATAATAGCAAGAAAATGATATTAATAACAAACATAATGATAATTAAAATGATAAATTTATTCCGTTTCATTTTAAATATTAATTATATTTATAAAAATTTAACAATAATAGTATCATTATCAAATTAAATAATAATAATATTATCAACTGCACAAAAATATTATTTTTATTATGGTTTAAACATTAACCGTGTTTTATCGTTATAAAATTTTATTTCGATTTATTTTTCTATCAATTTAATTTATTCAACAAATTTTATTATTTATTTAAATCATTGGGCAACCACACACTCATCAGGTCCGAATGCACGGTCACCTCTAGCGGTTTGATGACTGCGCACTGGCTCAAGACCCACCAAAAACATCAAACTTCAAAACATTTCAAATCGGGGACCAACTAAACCTCATTCAAACAACGTGAGACCAAGAAAAGAATAAAATAAATGGGAATTTGAGGTTGGGGTATGACATATCCCGAGGAGATTATTCAACTAGGGAAATATGTTTTCTGTTTTATTCCATCCAAAAATTATGTCAAATGGAATCAAAGACTTTTTTAGTATGGGATGGATTCCTCCTTATGGAATTGATCACGTCAAGTATGGTTGGAGTTCATGGCACCCAAGTTAGTGAAAGATGACTCGACATAGATGAAATATTATTTTTTTGGTTATATCCTACCTCTACAACCACTCACATATATCTACCACATTTATGCTAAGGATGTTTTGGTAGTTCCCTACTAGGTTGATTAATCAGACCACACATGGGAATCTCAGTGTATGTTGTAACTTTATTGTTAGGGATCTAGCTAATGGGAAGGGACCTATGTTAGGAAATTGAGAATATGGAGTGGGATATGGATGGAGTTGATACTAGGAATTTCTCTATGATC
This sequence comes from Viscum album, assembly GCA_963277665.1. Taxonomy (NCBI): domain Eukaryota; kingdom Viridiplantae; phylum Streptophyta; class Magnoliopsida; order Santalales; family Viscaceae; genus Viscum; species Viscum album. Next base: position 1,645,421,378 of record OY728128.1, read on the forward strand.
ATTCTATGTTTTATTCATATATATATTATTATTTTTCATATTAATCAGTGCTTGTGGGGATCCTATTTTTACTAGATGTATGGATACCATGTACTCATTTTTTATAGTATATTTTGTTGTTCATCTAGTAAGATCAACCTTTTTAGTCTAGTATATTTATTTATTAGTTAATTATTAATTTTTATTTTATTATTATTGATGGTTAACTCATATCAATGTCATGGCCTCCCCGATATATTGGTTAGATACTCACCACGGGTCAACATCCTCTTTTGTATAGGGTGGAATAGATAAGGCCATATGGCGCTCTAGCTTAGATCTGGTGATTTAGGACAGGTCATTACACTCTACCTATTTTATCATAAAAATTTGTACCCCATCATTCCCTATTGAGACATATCTATCCGGAACAACCGGGATCACATAACACATTGTAAAAAATAAAAAAACAATACCTAATACCTTAGGGACCAGAAACATCATATAATTGGAGTTACCTTAGCAATAATCATGACTTGATTTATCCTTAATTGAGAGAAATCAAATAATTTACTAAAAATATATTAATTAAGGAATTTGATAGAACCCATACAATATGAATGAAATAATGACTGAAACCTTAGGGTATGTATTATCCTTGTCTCTATAATTATGTTGAAATAGATTTATCATTCATCAAATGATGAACAAATAATCAGGAGGGAAGATAATATTAGGGATAGGGAAGGAAAATTGGGAATGAAGAGGCTTTTCTTAGAAATACATGGAAAAGATAAAAGGGAGATGATATTTTTTTTATCAAAACTCTCTCTTAAATAGATAGATTCCCCCAAATTAAAATTGAGGGGGGGGGATGAGGCTAGGGACACCACCAGATTCTTGGTTTCCCCTCACTGGAACTTCAATTATTTATCAAGATCTAGATGACCTATTAGTGGGTTGTCAGTGGAATGTGCAGTGACACAATATCACTTCCATACCACGAGCACCCTGGTGGGGTCAACTATATCCCAAAAAATAAACTTAAATTATATACCACCCAAAATATCTATTTTTCCTATTTATACCAATCCTTACACAACTAAGAAACCCCCTTTTACATCTAAATATGTCTAAAAATTCTCTCTCTTGATTTAATTTTCTGAATTCAAATTCTCGTTAGATGTAGTTTAATTAGAGACTATACTAATTCTTGATTTTCCAAACATGGATTAGTAGGATTAATTAAAAACTTCCAACTATATGGATTCTAACACCGAATAAGAATCCCCATTCAACTCTAATAAAATTATCTAACTACCGAGATTGATGAATTCCTCTTATTCCTAGTCCCATCCAAGATACTACAGTTCCACCATTTTACCCAAATCAAATGACATAAATGTTCCCAAAAATTGTCTCATAGTAAACCATAAAACACACACATTTTTTTTTCCAAAATTACACTCCAATAATAATTTGATGTCATCATAATTAATCATATTTGAAAAGTATCAGTTGGTACTTTTTTATCGAAATAATCAAAAACATCTACAACCTTATGCACGAAAACAAAAATTTCATCATCTAAACTACAATTTACTAAAATAATAAAGTAAATGGAACCATTTTATAACTAAAATCAAACCTATAATGGTTAATTTTAGTCTTATATTGATGACTATTTTCTATGTGTTTCACCCAATCATGACTTGACTATGAACACCAAATTTTTTATTTTTAAATTTAAAATGATTACAGTAAAAAGTTCTTTAATTTAATATGGTTGTCATACTCTCAGCATGATTTTTTAATTAATACAATCTTGATTCATACATAAAATGATCATAAAATTATACTCTATAATAGTTACCACTTTTATGGACTCTAATTAACCACCATCAACTAATAATCAAACATATTATTTTTTCTAAAACTAAATATAATCTATCTAATTCATTCATTCATTAACCGAAACACACCCATTAGTATTTTATAATCCCAAAACCCATGTTAACTTTGGTGTTCACTAAAATCAATATTATATAAGGTCACACCATTAAGTGATTTAGAGGATACCCCACCATAGAATTATCAGTATTATCATTTAGAAAGACTAAAATAATCAATTACTAATAAAATATATGATATTATACTCATAAAATTATCCTAAAAAAACCTAAATGATCATATTATTATACCATATCTAGGATTTAAGGACATAATAGTGTTCTTTACTATGCCTTATAACATGAAAAAACATCCACTAACATAATATATAGTTCCAAGGAACTCAAATTATATACCTTTCATATGGAAAACTAGGTACACCAGTCATGGTTCCTTTAAAAAATCCCACATCACGATTTTCACTATGAATATTTCTTAAATCAATGATCCCCAACTCACTAAATCTTACTCTCTATCACAAAACCATTCTACTTAACCATGCATTGAACAACTTTAGTCCAATTTGGAGAATTCTATAATTTCTAATGGTTTTTATTATAACGATCTCAAAATTCATTAACATACCATACCATAATTACTAATCCCTTAATAAACCCTTTATCAATAGGCCTAGTGATATATAGAACATAATTCATAGAATGTTGCTTTTCGGGGGAACTACTATCTTTTTTACTCCTTAATAATCTTTCCTCACCATTAGTTTAAGGCCCCGACCTTAAACCTTACTTAATCTTGAGTTATTACAAGATTACAAATTGAAGATCTTTTCAGGTTTAGAGTTTTAGAGAATTAGATCATAAAACTTTCATTACATTCCACATTTAAAAAAATTGGTTACATAAAAGATAGTATTCATTTATCCCATCAATTGAAACATATTTAAAATAAGACATGGATTCTTTCTTGACACTTCCTTGAAACTATCATCGTATCATGTACCATTCCCTTGACCTGTTAAAAATGTTTCAAAAACTTGGGATGAGCATAAAAAGCTCAGTAAGGGTTATAAAAAGTATGGAAAGGAAACATGAGTACATATATACATAAGAATGAAATCTTACTTTAACCATAAAACATAAGCACTTTAACATACCTAATAAAATCATGAATAAATCATAGAGATCATAAGACATAAAGGTAACTTGAGGCATTCATAACATTCTTACGTAGGGAGTAACCCTCTTGGTTACATTTGGAATACCCATCACAGTATATTCCCTAAATCTCTTCGGAGAAACCTTAACGTTTAACCCCTTCGCGTTACCCAATGCATTGGAGAGCTATATCGGGCTCACCCGCCCTTAGTTTACCACAGAACCACCCATCTTCATAAAAAATGCCCAAGAACCATAACATAATCATAGCACATAACTTAAGCATAAAGGAAAGATAACATTCCCACATTTCAATAATAATATAACATTTTAAGATAATGAATCCATTCTAAAAACCATTTTCAAAATCATTTAAAACATTTAATAAAGAGATTTTGAAATCAAAGTTTCCCATACCACATTGATGATTTTAAAATTTTAAACCATTAATATCCATATAAATAAATCCTAAAAACCATTTTGAAAACATGGATATTAATGAGAAATATTTATAAGAACAAATCATTAAAACATTTAAAATGATATTTTAGTTAAAGGGTTTTTAACAAAATAAGAGACACTTGAATACCATAACTGAGGAATAACATTTAATAAAAATATCATGAGAATAAATGGATTCATGATATAATATTCCAAGGGACAATATATACACCATATAAGAGTGAATTGGTGCATAACAACAATGAAGTCTCAATAGAAATGTAAAATGAGATGAAATCCCTTATAAAGAATGTATCCTTAAATTAAAGATAAAACAATCTCATAATTATGTGTGAAAAATATAAATACACCCAATATAAGTGGATATTAAGTGTAAAACAATCAAAGGTCATTCACACATATTCAAAGGATGACATATTCAATAACTACATGTTGAACCCAAAGAAATCGAAATTGGGTTAAGAAGTTCCCTTGAAAAATTCGACAGCCTAACGACGTCACCTTAAAATTCATAAAATTAGTTGATGAGAGAGAAAATGGTATCTCATAACTTGTACATAAAATTTACATCTATAAGGATATTTAATAACATATCCCAACATAAAAAGATTTAAATTAAAATACATAACAAAATAAGTCTTTTAAAAAGAGGAGGGTGAAAGGTTCCCTTACCGATTTGGGTAACTTTCGAAACGTACACCCCATGAAAGAAGGACTATAAAAAAATGATGTAAATACTCATAAACAAAAGTATGTTACACAAAGAGTATAATAATGGAAAGTACATACACCACTAAAAAGGAAATATTGGCAAATGTAGCAAGAATCTCACGAAAACACAAAGTGAGATAAAAAGCCCCTTACGAAATTTCGGTAGCCTAACAACACCAATTAAAACTTCCAAAATGGATTGATGAGAGAAAATAGGGTATCTAATCATATGAAAATATAAATTACAGTAAGATTAATATAAAATAACATCCTAATAATAAGAAATATGAGCTTAAAAGGAATGACATAAAAGAGTGTACTTAAAAAGAAAGAGAGGGGTAGGATCCCTTACCTCAGGTCCAACTTGACTCGATCATTCTTTAACCTCCTGAATAATAAACTTGAGTTAATTTATAATTTATTAAGAACCTTTTTTATGTTTATTATTCCTTTTATATCACTTACTACCATGCTATGAACACTATGTAATTATTTAAGTTAATAATGGTCGTTTTGTAGATCATTGCTACTTGAGTCAAAAATAAACTCTTTATAATTACAAGTTGTTCATGTGGTAAAATATATATTATATCCAGAATTATATTAATTATGTAGATATCATATATATCATATATATCCATTATATACATGCATTTATAATATTACATAACATTTAGAGGTAAGAAATGAAATGCACCGTTCATGGAGAGGGTAAGCCGTACGTACGCATGAACGCTACTTCCATTTCTATTTCTTATTTAATGGAATTATAACATAATGATACATAATAGTATTATAATTCCAGTATGGTATCATATATAATATATTTAAATATATCCTTTATACGTACCACATATGGTATTAACGAATCAAATCACTTTGAGGGGGCGGTAGTCCACACTTCCTAAAATGAAGATATCGCGTTTAACCACAATGGAATCCATAAAAGTATGCCATAAATGAAAAATACATAAGATTAAGTAAAAAATAAACATATTATATATCATATATAAATATAGTGACATCTTAATGGCCACATTTTAGGGTGTTAAAAGAGTATTGAACAATCATCGTTTCGTGAGCCAGAAATTCACCATCCACAGAAACAATATGTTGTTTAACCATTAGATGTAGGTGTGTGTAAGTGTAGCTCGAATACTTATTATAAAAACATCCTATTATATTTAATATACTTTTTTTGTTACAAAAAAAAAGTAATAAAAAGAGTTTAGGGGTTTGGAGGAGAAAAATAAAACAAAAGAACACAAGGGAAGACATTACCTTTAAATCGGGTAACTCTCTTTGATTTGAGCTCAAAGGCTTCCTTGGAAAAGATTCTGCCCAAAGTGAGGCTTCTATGAGTAATATAGGGATGTGAAGAGCCAAAATGTACAGGGGTTGGCCGAGAAAAAGGCTTGAGAGGTGTGGGTAAGGTGGTAGAGGTGGGGTCCTTTTATAAGAGGAGAGGAGGGGCACTCTTGGAAAGTTACAAAATGTTACTTTATTTTCAAATGAGTTTCGGATTTTAAAGGTCCCAAATTGATTTATTTAAAGGATAAGGTGGTAAGGGTTCGAAATACACCCATCCAATAGGTTTTTGACAAGTTTAAGACTTATATTTTACCCTATCTTCTCATTTTATTTAAATCATTCATTTATGAGGTAATCACTGCATCATCACGGTGTCATAAATAAATAAATTTATTTAATGTATAAAAAATATAAAACAAATATCATGATGTAGGAAATATTTTTATATTTCTAATGAATATTTATAGTCAAATATATTACTTATATAACCCCATTTAAAAATTGTTTTAGTAAAACAACTCATGTTTGTGACATTTTAATTTTAACTTTAAATAAAAAGGTATTTATGTCATTTTCCAACCAAAGTGGCTCCATGGGGTCCCAAAGTTGACCCATGGATTGTCTTGGTCGTCCATGACTCATCCAATGAGGTTAGGACATGTTTCTAGGTCATTTCATATTATTAAAACATTATTTTTACCTTAAACTACACTAATTACCTCTAATCGCGATTAAAAACTTAAAAGTTACTATTTACCAAAAAATTATTTTAATCCCATTGAACCACATTTTACATTCTAATGAAAACAATTTATGTCGGATTTTTGAAATTCAAATCACAGAATTGGTAAAGTTTCATTTAAACAAAAAATCAGTTTTTAAACTACCACTTAGTGGTTTCACTATTCATAAAAAATTGAAGTTTTTCAGAAAAATACCAAAAATTCACCATAAGCTATATTTGATATTCAGAATTCAAAAATGATATCTATTTTAAAAAATTCAAAACATATAAGTTACATTAATTAATTTAATAATCAATTCCCGCTGTCAGAGTAAATAACGTGTTTTTATGAATCAATAAGTATCAAAAGATTAACACTAGTTTAAGTCCAATTTCAAGATGAAATTAATTCCAACAACCACTATTGGATTAAATTGTAAAAATATATTCTAATTTCACTTTAAAACCAATTAAAATGATAATATAATCATATAAATAAATTATATTAAAAAAAGGTTTTGAATTAAAATACAACATTTTCACTATTCATTAAAAAATTAATTTTATCAAAAAAATACCAAAAATTTACACAAAGTAAATTTTTATGTCCTAATTCAAAGAATAATTTTATTTTGTCAAATATAACACATAAAATTTTCAAAAAGTGGATTTAAAAGAGGTTCTCCATCAAAAGGCGGCTAATCGACCTTTTAAAGAATATTAGAATATTTATGCTTAAAAATTGGATTCATTTGCATTTTAAGCCTCCAAAATTTATTGGATAAAAGTAAAAATATTTGACAAACATATATAATAATTTTTTAGTTAGTTCCGTTCATTCCCGCCATTACAACGGCTAGGCGTGAACTACCTTTTAAAATAATATTATTTTATTATTAGAGTGCAACGTAAGATTTCAAAGAAACTCGTTGTTGCGTATTGGGTATGCCCTCGAGCATAGAATTCCATTTAAAGTAATATTAATATTTTATTCAAAAATATGGATAAATATGAAAATGTCATATTCTTTATTTACCTAGGGTGTTTCATCCTTCCCCCCTTTTGGGAATTGCGTCCTCACAATTTTAAAATTGGGCTTGGAAGCTTTATTGAAAATCCCACATCGGAATAAGAGTCAGTAAAAATATCACTTTAAAAGAATGGGAGAGAAGTACAAATGTCACCTGAGTTAACCCATACAAGGATTCCAAGTATAAAAATATGGATATGGAGGAAAAAACAAAGGGTCATGTTCTGATGGAGAGTGATAGTAAACATGTCTGGGAGAAAGTTAATAAAAAGAAAATCACAAACTTTTGATGGGTTAAACGGTATTTGATTCCCCAGTAGGAAAAATTAACAGACAATATTTTTGTTTTAAGTTACTTTTCATTGAGTAATTTATTTATGAGCTTAACTAAAACATAAGTAAGAATACTTAATTGTCATGTTGACTTTCAACTTTTACTAGATTTCTTACATGAACTCATGTTTTCTCCAAAAGATGAGTATTTAGGATGACTTGTTCACATTAAGAGAGCTATAATCAACTTCTAGAGAATCACCTAATCCACAAAAGAGAACTATATACTTCCCATGTCTTTAGACCTTAACCAAAACTAAAACCAAAAAGGTTAGTATGAGATCAGGTAATACCCAAAAATGATAATCCTTTATAAAAAAAATCTATTATTAATCTCCAAAATTTGTCAAACAAAACCCAAATTTCAACAAAGACCATTCAATAAACATCTATCCATAAAATTCTACAAAGTAAACCAAACTAAGATTGAAACCCAATTCTCTGAAGGATTTAATCACATAGTCTTCAAAAATAAATTTTAACATTTTTCTCCAAAATAACATCAGTTACTCTTACAGTCTCATACTGAAAAGTAATTAACCTAATCACATATCCTCCATGATAGGATAATCATTTCCATTGATAAAAAAATAAACTTACTCTTAATTCATAAAATCATCTAACTAAAAAGAATCATTCAAACTAACCAGGGACTTCACATAGTCTAGTGGTAGGCGATAAATACCAGTTGCACTTTGGTTGTGGGTTCGATTCCCACAGCTTCGTCCGACGCGAAGGGTTGTCACACGGTCTGCGTATTGTCCCTTTTCAAAAACTATATAATTTTATAACATTCCTTAAAAAGAGATAAATTCATCAAAAATAACCATAACATACTTTAACCACAAATATTATATGATAACTTCCATTTTGCAACCCAAAATGTATTAACCAGTAATTGCCTCAAATTCAAGGATCATATAAACCCAAATGGTTCTTTATAACTATATCCACAAAAGAAAGGATAATTATTCGTTGAATAAAATTTTCGTATATCAAACATCAGGGTTACTATAAAAAGTCTTCTAATGTAACCCCATCATCAAATGAGACTTAATACATCTAAGAATTTCACCATCCTAAAATCTACCATAACTCTTGAATCCCTTATATGATGACTTCTTACTTATTCAACATTATTCATGATCCATTATCCATTCCTTTTCAACTTATTCTGAAATACTTCTTTCCTACAAACAAAATCATGAATCATATCCTAAGATTCCAATAATAGGAAAACATATGTTAAGAAATAATCCATACCTTTCATTCTTCATTGTCAGTTTCTTCATCCTCAATCGGAATGACATTAGGTATTGGTAAATGAATATTTGTATGATCTTGGTGACCCCATTCCCGAAACTTCTTCGTAGGACATGTGTTTTCATAATGACCATGAAAACCACATTTAAAACATTCAATTGATTCTTTAGAAAGAACTTCTTTCCCTTTCTTAGAGTCAACTAAATGCTTCATTTTTCCATGGCAGGTTCTTGCTTTATGACCTTCATTTCCACATCTATAGAATCTTTTTTTCCCTTTGAAGCATTTTCCTATGTGTTTCTTTCCACATATTTGACACATAGGTTTTTGAACATAATTACCTTTATGATTATTACCTGAACTCTCATAGGGATTTGTTTCTTGCATATATGATGCCTTATAAAAATCACTAAGGTTCAGGTGGTCAATCATGAATCCAGATAGTTGGTTGAGGATAACCACAAGAGTTCTCATTGCAGCTCCCATATCATTCAGTTGTTCTTTCATAAAACCGTCACAGTTTTCTTCAAATCCACTGTTACTTTGGTGCCTGCTAAATCCATCCATTTACTAAAACCAAAAAGGTCAGTGTGAGTATATCAGTAAAATCATCAAATAAAAAAGAGGAAGATAAAAACCAAGATATACTTATCCAAGTTATCTCAAACTCATTCTAACTTTCAAAAAAAAAACGATGACTCCATCTAATATACTAACCATTGTGGTTATACACAACTTGTCACTTTTTCTTACACAACACTCTAACCTCTAAAGTTATCTAAACCGACCTTTGATACCAACTATAAGGCCCCGACCTTAAACCTTACTTAATCTTGAGTTATTACAAGATTACACATTGAGGATATTTTCAGGTTTAGAGTTTTAGAGAATTAGATCATAAAACATGCATTACATTCCACATTTAAACAAAGTGGTTACATAAAAGATAGTATTCATTTATCCCATCAACAGAAACATATTTAAAATAAGACATGGATTCTTTCTTGACACTTCCTTGATACTATCATCATATCATGTACCATTCCCTTGACCTATGAAAAACATTTCAAAAAGTTGGGATGAGAATAAAAAGCTCAGTAAGGGTTATAAAAAGTATGGAAAGGAAACATGAGTACATATATACATAAGAATGAAATCATACTTTACCCATAAATCATAATCACTTTAACATACCTCATAAAATCATGAATAAATCATATAAATCATACGACATAAAGGTAACTTGAGGCATTCATAACATTCTTACATAGGGAGTAACCCTCTTGGTTACGTTTGGAATACCCATAATAGTATATTCTTTAAATCTCTTTGGATAAACCTTAACGTTTATCCCCTTCATGTTACCTAATGCATTGGAGAGCTATATCAGGCTCACCCGCCCTTAGTTTATCACGAAACCACCCATCCTCATAAACAATTCCCAAGAACCATAACATAATCATAGCACATAACATAAGCATAAAGGAAAGATAAAATTCCCACATTGAAATAACAATATAACATTTTAAGACAATTAATCCATTCTAAAACCATTTTCAAAATCATTTAAAACATTTAATAAAGAGATTTTGAAATCAAAGTGTCCCATACCACATTGAATATTTTAAAATTTTAAACCATTAATATCCATATAAATAAATCCTTAAAACCATTTTGAAAACAAGGATATTAATGATAAATATTTATAAGAATAAACCATTCAAACATTTAAAACGATATTTTAGTTAAAGGGTTTTTAACAAAATTAGAGACACATAAATACCATAATTGAGGAATAAAATTTAATCAAAATATCATGAGAATAAATGGATTCATGATATATTATTCCAAGGGACATTATATACACCATATAAGAGTGAATTGGTGCATAACAACAATGAAGTCTCAATAGAAATGTAAAATGAGATGAAATCCCTTATAATGAATGTATCCTTAAATTAAAGATAAAACAATCTCATAATTATGTGGGAAAAATATAAATACACCCAATATAAGTGGATATTAAGTTTAAAACAATCAAAGGTCATTCAAACATATTCAAAGGATGACATATTCAATAACTACATGTTGAACCCAAAGAAATCAAAATTGGGTTAAGAAGTTCCCTTGGTAAAATTCGACAGCCTAACGACGTCACTTTAAAATTCATAAAATTAGTTGATGAGAGAGAAAATGGTATCTCATCACTTGTACATAAAATTTACATCTATAAGGATATAAAATAAAGTATCCCAACATAAAAAGATGTAAATTAAAAGTCATAAAAAAAGAAGTCTTTTAAAAAGAGGAGGGTGAAAGGTTCCCTTACCTATTTGGGTAACTTTCGAAACATACACCCCATGAAAGAAGGACTATAAAAAATTGATGTAAATACTCATAAACAATAGTATGTTACACAAAGAGTAAAATAATTGACAGTACATACACCACTCAAAATGAAATATTGGCAAATGTAGCATGAATCTCATGAAAACACAAAGTGAGATAAAAAGCCCCTTACAAAATTTTGACAGCCTAACATCGCCAATTAAAACTTTCAAAATGGATTTATGAGAGAAAATATGGTCTCTAATAATATGAAAATATAAGTTACAGTAATATTAATATAAAATAACATCCCAATCATAAGAAAGATGATCTTAAAAGGAATGACATAAAAGAGGGTACTTAAAAAGAAAGCCAGGGGTCAGATCCCTTACCTCGGGTCTGACATGACTTTATCATTCTTTAACCTCCTGAGTAATAAACTTGAGTTAATTTATACTTGCTTAAGAACCTTTTTAAAGTTCATTATTCCTTTTATATCACTTACTACCATGCTATGAACACTATGTAATTATTTAAGTTAATAATGGTCGTTTGATAGATCATTGCTACTTGAGTCAAAAATAAAATCTTTATAATTACAAGTTGTTCATGTGGTAAAATATATATTATATACAAAATTATATTAATTATGTAGATATAATATATATAATATATATCCATTATATACATGCATTTATAATATTACATAACATTTAGAGGTAAGAAATGAAATGCACCGTTCATGGAGACGGTAAGCCGTACGTACGCATGAATGCTACTTCCATTTCTATTTATTATTTAATGGAATTAAAACATAATTATACATAATAGTATTATAATTCCAGTATGGTATCATATATAATATCATTAAATCTATCCTTTATACGTACCACATATGGTATTAACGAATCAAATCACTTTAAGGGGGCGGTAGTCCGCACTTCCTAAAATGAAGATATCGCGTTTAACCATAATGGAAACCATAAAGGTATGCCATAAATGAAAAATACAGAAGCTTAAGTAAAAAAATAAACATATTATATATCATATATAAATATATTAACATCTTAATGGCCACCTTTGAGGTTTTTAAAAGAATATTGAACAATCATCGTTTCGTGAGGTAGAAATTCACCATCCACAGAAACAATATGTTCTTTAACCATTAGATGTAGGTGTGTGTAAGTTTAGCTCTAATACTTCTTATAACAACATCCTAGTATATTTAATATAATGGTGTTGTTACAAAAAAATGTAATAAAAAGATTTTAGGGGTTTGGAGAAGAAAAATAAAACAAAAGAACACAAGGGAAGACATTACCTTTAAATCGGGTAACTCTCTTCGATTTGAGCTCAAAGGCTTCCTTGGAAAGGATTCTGCCCAAAGTGATGATTCTAGGAGTAAGAGAGGGATTTTTAGAGACAAAATGAGCAGGGGTTGTCTGATACAAAGGATTGAGAGGTGTGGGTAAGGTGATAGAGGTGGGGGCCTTTTATAAGAGGAGAGGACGGGCACTCTTGGAAAGTTACAAAATGTTACTTTATTTTCAAATGACTTTCTGATTTTAAAGGTCCCACATTGATGTATTTCGAGGATAAGGTGGTAAGGGTTCTAAATACACCCATAAAATAGGTTTTTGACAAGTGTAAGACTTAGATTTCACCCTATCTTCTCATTTTATTTAAATCGTTCATTTATGAGGTAATCACTGCATTATCACGGTGTCATAAATAAATTAATTTATTTAATGTCTAAAAATTATAAAAAAATATCATGATGTAGGAAATATTTTTATATTTCTAATGAATATTTATAGTCAGAGATATGACTTATATAACCCCATTTAAAAATTGTTTTAGTAAAACAACTCTTGTTTGTGACATTTTAATTTTAACTTTAAATAAAAAGGTATTATGTCATTTTCCAACCAAAGTGGCTCCATGGGGTCCACAAGTTGACCCATGGATTTTCTTGGTCGGCCATGACTCATCCAATGAGGGTAGGACATGTTTCTAGGTCATTTAATATTATTAAAACATTATTTTCACCTTAAACTACACTAATTACCTCTAATCGCGATTAAAAACTTAAAAGTTACTATTCACCAAAAAATTATTTTAATACCATTGAACCACATTTTACATCCTAATGAAAACCATGTATGTCGGATTTTTGAAATTCAAATCACAGACGTGGTAAAGTTTCATTTAAATGAAAAATCATTTTTTAAACTACCACTTAGTGGTTTCACTATTCATCAAAAATTGAAGTTTTTGAGAAAAATACCAAAAATTATCCCTAAGCTATATTTGATATTCATAATTCAAAAATGATGTCTATTTTACAAAATTCAAAACATATAAGTTACATTAATTAATTTAATAATTAATTCCCGCTGTCAGAGCAAATAGCGTGTTTTTATGAAACAATAAATATCAAAAGATTGACACTAGTTTAAGTACAATTTCAAGATGAAATTAATTCCAACAACCACTATTGGATTAAATGGTAAAAATATATTCTAATTTCACGTTAAAACCAATTCAAACGATAATCTAATCATATAAATAAATTAGATTAAAAATAGGTTTTGAATTAAAATACAACATTTTTCACTATTCATTAAAAAATGAACTTTATCAGAAATATACCAAAAATTTACACAAAGTAAATTTTGATGTCCCAATTCTAAAGAAGAATTTTATTTTGTCAAATATAACACATAAAATTTTCAAAAAGTGGATTTAAAAGAGGTTCGCCATCAAAAGGTGGTTAATCGACCTTTTAAAGAATATTAGAAGATTTATGCTTAAAAATTGGATTTATTTGAATTTTAAGCATCAAAAATTTATTGGATAAAAGTAAAAATATTTCACAAACATATATAATCATTTTTTAGTTAGTTTCGTTCATTCCCGTCATTACAACGGCTAGGCGTTAACTACCTTTTAAAATAATATTATTTTATCATTAGAGTGCAACATAAGATTTCAAAGAAACTCGTTGTTGCGTATTGGGTATGCCCTCGAGCTTAGAATTCCCTTTAAAGTAATATTAATATTTTTTAAAAAAATATGGTTAAATATGAAAATGTCATATTATTTATTTACCTGGGGTGTTACAATTAGACATAGAATTGTTTATAAAACACTACCTATTAAAAAATGGTATCTTGTCAGGTAATAATAATACAACAATCCCCCAGCCACACCATTCATAAAAGATACCCCACTCTGATGTTTTCCTTAGTTTAAAATATAACAAAGACACACATCCATTAAATCCACCCAAAACTTAGTTTAGAATCTCTAATCGAAGGCTTAAATCTATCCAATATGATCATATAAAATTTAAATCACATTCCTTGTCTCCATGATTTATTCAAATCCATAAACCTTTAAATTAGACTACCATCCAACACAAACTTAGAATCTCACCTGATTCTAGAGAAACTAAGAACCGACTTACCCATAAAAACTCTAAATTATTTATTCTTATATGAAAATGAGTACACAATATTGTATTACCCCACAACCAAACCCAACCCCTATTACCGTGGGTCCAATCATGCCACCACTATGCTCTTGTACCTAGTTAACTAGTCGATACATTCTACCCACTTTACCAATCATTAAAATCAAAACTAACTCACAATGAACTTTCCCTACCTTACACATCATATATATGCAAGGAAACCCAAATGTTTACTTTACCTACTCAAGAGTTTATAATATTTTAATTTATCTAATTCTTATAGTTATACATACAACAATAATACAATGCCTATAATAATCTGTACTGAAGGAACCTAATGATCATACTACGCACTTCAAGGATATAATTATATCACATGTTCATATAAACAATATCATCACATCAAAGATATTCCCACTCATTAAACTACCTCAATTGGCCTCAGCTAATTACCACACACCAAATAATTTATATGGGAAAAAAATAATTTACTGTTAATATTTTAATTAACCAAAACACCTTTTAAAAAAATTCTAAAAATAAGTTTCATAATTCATTAACCCAATTTTTTTTATAAAATCATTTTTCCAGTCACACATAGTAACTCACAATTCATGAACCATAATTAATGACTATGATTCATGCACACAAGCCACTTCCAACATGGGATAAGAGTAAAACTATCATCCAAAACCTAAAAAATCATAATTCTGGAAATAAAAAACCCATTATACCCAAAAACCAATAAGAAAAATCCCAAAAACTTGTAAAGTGGGGCCTTCCACTATTTTGGTGTTAGGTAAGCATTTGTCTAGTGTTCATTCCATGTTCTAACTGGCCCTACCTCCATCCATCAAGTCCCAGAATAATAAGATAGATACAAATTAATAATTACAACATCTTGGTTACTGGTTTGTACAACCAAACTTGGGTACACATGACCTTAGGAACACCTACTTGTATAAAAGTGGTTTTTAACTAAAAATAAGGATCTTCAGTCAATTTTAGGAATACTATACTTGTAATATAATTTATATAAAATTTTATATAAATAATGTAAAAATTTATAAAAATAATAATCATTGTACACATATAGATCTATAATAGAAAGTTCACTATGAAAATTAAACACACCATCCTGCTATTTCAGAATGAATCCATGATAATTCGATACAATAGGAAATGAATCTCCCATTGGGATGATCATATATATTCATAACCAAGAGAATAAAAATAAATTTGGGAGAAACCCCTATAAAAGTACATACCTAATATTGGTACCTTATGTATAACCTTTTAAAGATACTTGAGCATGTTTATATGGACAATTAACTTAGACTTGACATGTATCCCATATATAAGGTATGAACATACACCGGGGATCACATATAGAGTGTGGATATAAAACTTAGTTGGATACCACCAACATGCCCCTTTATTATTATATTATATAACATGACTAAATATATGGTAAAGAAATAAAGACTCAACACTTATCATATAAACAACCAAGTTGATTCAATATGATTTTACCATGATAGAATTATTCTAGCCCTACATACTTTGTCCAACATCAATGAAACATACCACTTAGACCAAGAAATCCTTACCATAATAGTACCATGGAATTGAACCCAGTCCAACAAGAAAAATATTAGTATCAAAATCATATTAGAGGATTTAAATTTCCAATAACTTATAAATATTACATGGATGGTTATATATGATCAATACTTGTGTCCTTATCATCTAATACTAACTCAGAAATAACTATCACATGTACAAGTTTCATCTATATAAAAAATGGTAAGTAATCTAGAAAGTTACATCGAGGAGTGAATTAAATTCATAGGAGAACAATAATATATAAAACTTCCTTAGGAAGTGTGTATTAATTATGGGAGGGGAATAACATAACTAGATCCCTTGATGAGGAACCACACAATTGGTTTCACAACACACCATTCAAGAACATTGAATATGAAGTGCCAATTAGAAAACATGATCACCAAATTTACATGAAACAATATATCACCATTAGGATATAATATAACAAAATTAAACGAAAGGGATTAGATAAATAATCCTTATATATAAATTAGTAACCAACACATATAATGTGATTTTTGTATCTTGAATCTATACTATAGGATCATTCGTCCAAGATACAAACCAATATGCCCCCAAAAATCTCTCAACAATCACTAATTGTTAAATATAATTCACTAAATATCATACTATGACATGGTAAAAGTTACTACACTATGGTTAGTGTTATCATTTGGATTTCTAGACCATGCATTAGTGATTATGGGGAATGATATATGTTATTATCCAGGCACTTCCCCCATATTTATTATCGAGCCTATTTTAGGTTGTTGACATATAATACGATGATGTATAGATAAAATATTGGGTCTTAAAGAAGATTAAAAATTATATTTACTAATGTGGTTGAAGAAAAATGGTTTATCCATTTCATAATGTATGAAACATTAGAATACTAAGAGTCTTCCCCATTCTTATACATGGAGATTTGTGGGTCTCATTTGATAGAAAAGTGTTTATTATATTTTGGATAAATTTATATTTGATTATATTTGTTTGATTTTCCATTGAGGAAGAGGCACTACCAAATCAGTCAGTGATTATAGTGGCTGGTGGATACAGTTAAAGGAAGAAATCCACTAGTTTCTACTAAGAGAAATCAATAAAACTCATGTCTATTAAATATTTAAATCATGTATAGTAAGGCGTGATTGCTTATGGTTTTATTATTTAATTTTATTTAATTCACTCCTAGTTGATACTGGAATGAGTTTTATATTTTATTTCACTACATTTGGGAATATATATGTCCCATAAAACCCATTAGTTGTATTAGAGTATATGCTGATAATCAATCACAGGGATGAAGATCAAAATTCAAAATGGGTTTTTGGGTTTTTTTCTAGAACCATGGTCTTTGTTATGAAACTATGGTATAGTCTATGATATTTTCCTCATAATGGAATTTTTATACAATAATACACCAAGTTCTATTAATTTTTTAAGGAAAACATTGTGTTTTAAGTGAAAAAATTTATGATTTTCTAATTGTAAATCAAGGTAATTTTTTTTGAATTTGTCACACCCCAACCTCCACTTTTTTTTATTTTATTTAATTATTGGTTTTATCTATCTTTTCTTAATTCCTTATATTTGAAAAAAATCATGTTTTTTGGGTCAATATGATGTTTTTAACTATAGAAGGTCACATTATGATGGGGGGGGGGGCATGTCAAGACATTCCCCACTAAAGTTTTTACATTTTCTGGTTAGACGTGTATCTTGACATGATAGGGTGGTTTCAATAAGAATAAATTATATCCCAGTTATATAGTTCTATATTTCGGAATAGTCATTCCTTGATAATGGGATGTCAAACCATGGCCAATTAACTTCCCTAGAGGTAGTGCGACCTAGAGCTATTATGACATTACTAGGATGAGGGATGTATTACAAAGGCTTTTTCTAGGTAGGATTTAATTATATTGCTATGGTAAAGGTTGTGTTTAAAAATAACCCTAGACAGTAGTACGTCATCCTTGGGGAGGTCCATGATACCTCAATTTTTGGTGGTCACTCTGTGATGGGGCCTTCTTAGATTCAATAAAATGTAGTTTTACTCATTTTAACTTTTCATGTTTTAATACTTTTGGGGTACTTTTCTCCTCCCATTTGAACTCTTCAAACACAAATATACATGGTTTTACCCCTATAATTACCTCATCCTTATAGAGATTCTACCATAGGATTATTACCCCCTTTGAAGGTTATTTATTGAGGTAAATTAATTTGAATCTCTTCCTATATTCATTTTCTTCATTATCCATACTATTCTTTCCCTAATATGGTTATGATAACCTAAGGTTTATGTTGGATAAATTTTTATTTGGGAATTTATTTGTATTATTGTTAGCCTTGGTATTATAGGGATTATTTGGTCACATTGAACTGGAATAACCCTACAAGATTTAAAATAAATGAATTTATGGTTGGTTACCCAATTCATGAATTAATAGTATTTGAAATAAAATTTATTATCGATTTATTAATAATTTTTTAGCATTTTTATAAATTTTTATAGGTATGTTTTATTAAATTTTGTTAAAGGAAACTAGTTATGTTTGAATATAATTTTACATGGTAATATTTTTTAATCTTATTTTGAATCTTAAATATGTTTTTAAATATGATTGACATGTTATGTTTGTTAAAATTCCCAAATGAATATTCTAAATAATTTTCAAGATAAAAACAGGTGATGATAAAATACTCAAGTTTATTTTAAAAGCATTTCTATAAAATTAATGGGATGCTTGGATTCTTAAAAACCCATTTATAACCTTAAATTATTTTAGTTACTAGATAATGGTTATTTGATTTGGTTTCAATGAATTTTTGTATTACCTAGTTTCTTAAAGAATTTTTAAAAGTATCAATTTTAGCCTTTTAAAATTGGTATTTATGTGATGTTAGCCCTTAAAGAATTCCCCTTTATATTTCATGTAAATTTTAGTGATATGTTATTATGTGATGATTACCCCAGTAGTGGAATTTTTATATCATTTTATTAAACATAATAAAATGGGTTATTTTATTGAAGAGTATTTTTAGGTGAGGGTGATTTTGATTGTTTACAGATATGATTATATTGTATATTAAAATTTGATTAACTCACCTCCACCTATTTTCAGGGAAAACCATGGGTAGAAAGGTGGGAAATATAGGTTCACATATTTCACTAGTTTAAGATTATTCTTCAGATAATGTCCCTAATTTTTGAATTTTCTCTTATTATAGATTTTCCCCTCAGTTAGGCCAGGTAGAGTAAAACTGGTTGTTAGGTTTTGTTGTTTTCCATACAATTATTATCTTTATATAGATTATGTGGAATCCTTTTTCTAAATTATCCCAAGGGATCATATGATCCCATGATGAACATTATTGTTTAGTATTTATTTATATTTATTTGTGATACTATATTCTAGATTTAGTTGGATTACTTCAGTATAAAATGAAATGTGTTTTCTTCTTTATTTCCATCAAAGAATAATTCTTAAGTTGATTTAAATCTGTTTTAACAATTATTTAGTGTTTTCCTTACTCATAATATTGCTTAAATAGATAATTCATATATGAAAAAGGGTTTTATTCTATTTTTAATGCATGATTTATAAGGAATGAAAATTGATAATTGTTTTAAATAAAAATATATAGAAAATTTTCTATATATATTTCAAACTAGAATGAAATGATATTATTTTTAATGGTTATGCATGAGGTGTTGGGAGGATACCTACTGAGAGTTTTTTAAATTTCTATCAAATTACAGGTTTATCTAGGATTATATTGTATTTAGTTAATGTTCCTCAAAATTTTAGTTCAGATCGTAAGTTGGTTCCAAGAAGATGAGTCTCTTTCTTGACACATGGAAATGGTTGAGTGAAGTTTTATTTTTTTAATGAAATGTTAATTATATTTTCGGTATTTTTATCTATGGAATCCATTATGTAGTTGTTTATTATTATTATTATATTGAATTCTATTAGTATTGTGTGTTGGTTCTATCTTATATATTGTTGATTATTTATATTGGCCTCATTTCCCTATTATTCAAAATGTTACTTTCTCTTATACTTGATTTGTTTTCCTATTCTTATCAAAACTTCCTATTTATTTTAAGAGGCCTTATAACACATGTAATGATCATGTTAGAATTCTTAGTGGAATCACACTGGTTTTTATTTGTTTATCAGGTGTAATCGTTCACAATAGAGTGTAGTTTAATGCACTAGCACAAGTTTCTAGTATGTGGAGATCAAGAATTCCATTTAGGCCTTCCAATAGTGCATGATTATTTTTTGGGGAGTCATGGTAGATATAATATAGGATTTTGGAAATAAATATATACGCATGATTAAGTGTTTTTCAATTTCATTTCTTTCCAAAAAGCGAGTTTCCAAGGGTGTTCATGATATGAGTCTTGAGTTCAAGAAATGTTCATGATTTCTTTTAGGTTTTTTAGATTTTATTTGAGTTTTTATGTTTTCCCTTAGGGAATAAATGATAAGAAAATCAATATTAGAAAACTATTGAATATAGTCTAGAAAACCGAGTTCACATGGTTTGGAATATCATGGGGTAATTATAGTGGACTTTATGTGGTTAGTGTATAGTTTTCCAAATCATGCGATTATTAGTTTTATAGTATAATATTTTTGTTTTTTTGGTAATTTGATGACTTTTAGAAATTTTATTTATCCTTGTGATTGACTTAAAGTTAATTGATGAAATATATATATATATATATATTATTTATGTTTATTGAGGTGAATTTAATTTAGGAAATGTAATGGAGTATTTATAATTGTTATTAAAATATATTGAAATTCCTAAACTAATAAATTTTCTCAGAATGTTTTGAATTTTCATTGAAAATTAGACTTGGAAAGCATTAATTCTGTATTAAAAAGTTTGTCTATGTTAAAAGTTTTAAAATATTTTATATATAGATTATGTAACAAAATTTCTTTGAGAACTTAAAAACGGTTTTACATTATAATTTTTTTTGAATATGGAATATTTGAACACTAATAGTGTTTTTCATATATCTTATAAATTATGGTGAGTAATGTTTAAAATAATGTTAATACTCTCAAAAGGTAGTTTTTTATAAAATATTTTAGTTTAATGGTGGTTTTATTTTTGTGTTTTGAGATTAATTTATAGATTAATTAATTAATTCATTATTTTTTAGATTTTTAAACGTGATATTATTTAATTCTATGATTTTTTTGTTTTAGAGTAAACCTCATCAAATCTATGGGGATTATTGTGAGGGATGTGTGGGTGGTTCCCCATGATCACACCTTTTAGTTGATCAAGTACCATCTGAGTTTTTTTGATCCACCTCCCTGAGTTTTGGATTATAGAAATATTCCTCTACTAGCCTAGAATTAGGATTACATTTAAAATTTACAATAATTAAACCCTAGCCACTTCCTTGAGAAATAATATTTATAGGAAGATAAAGAATGTTTGTGGGATTTTGAATAGATATTCATTTAACTTGATCTTCATGAGTCTCTTAAGCTAATGTATTAAAACTTTAGGCTGAAAGGTTTGAGTTGTATATGGTGTGAGGCTATTATCTAGACTAAGAAAAAGTAGGAACACTTATGACTTGGTTTCAAAGAACTATTAATTAAGTAGTAATTCCTTGAATTCAGGAAGATAACAAATGAAATGAAATTATATTTCCTCTACTTTGGAGATTTATCATTATTAGAGTATGTTTACAAATTAATTGATCCAGTTCTGTATCTTACACATCATGATTTGTATGAATATTTGAAAGATTGGTATTTTTGGAGTGGTCTTGAATTAGATATTTTTTTAAATGTGTTTTGAACTTTAATCTTATGATGAAGTGTTGAAAAAGGCCATTTAAATTGAATATGGATAGGAAAATCCACTATAGGCGTTAAGTGTTTCTATTATTCTTAGTTGTGGTGGAGTAAGCTCTTGTAAAGTAATGTTTAATTTAACCAAGTCTAACTGGGTGGTTTTTGGTTTATAAGTCAATCATACATTTTCACATATAATTATTATTGGGGTAAGTATTTAACATATCACTAGGGTGATTATTTAGGACACAAGTAGTTTTTGTGTCAAAAAGCTCCAAAGAATCATCATAACTATGTCTGTTTGGGTCATTTTCTAAGGTCATATAGAGGACTTGTAAGAAATAAAAGAGAATTAAGAATTATCTCCTCATAAGATACTCAGTTTCTCTATACCAAACCTAATATTGATGTGGTTACTATTTGAGTTATCCTTTATTTTATTTTGTCTCACATTGTATAGTTTATTTTGGATGTGTGTTATTTTTTTTGATAGAAAATTTGTGCTTATTAAAGCCTATTAATGATGATATTTTTTGGATAACTTTGAATCTTCATGAATATGTTTTGGAAATTTAATTTCTTGTTATTGATGGAATTTACTTGTGTCCTTCGAGAGATATTTAGTTTTGAGGATTTAGGTTTAATAAAAGAACTTAATATAGTGGGGATATTACAATTGAGAAAACCCTTGGGATGAAAAGGTATCCCCTCATATAATATCGATGAGTGTATTGTTGAGAATATTGAAAATAATTTTGGTTTCTCTTGATGTTGAATATATTTATATGTCTTGTGGGGAAGTAATATAGATTGTTTGTAGACTAGTACTTTGATTCAAACAACCCTCCCTCTTGAAGTATGATTGTTATACCTTGATCATTATTTTTGATATAGATGTTTCTTTGGGATTATGAGTAGTTTTTTTCCATTATATTATTTATTATAAATTTTTGAGGTTGGGGTATTCCTTTATTTTTAGTATATTATTTTATAGAATCAAACTCATTTTTTGTGAGACATAGTTTTGTGAGTTTTAAAAGTCTGGTGGTATGATTACTCATGTTTAAGGAAAGTTTATGGATTCTGATATATTTGATCACTGTATTGTTGATGAATTATCTAGTGGGTTTAATAACTTTTTTACTTATCATTTTTCCTTAATTTTTTTGAATAATGTCCTTAAGGAGGTAGATGAGCCTCTTTTTTTATTCTTACATTGACCATTACTCTTAAGACTTTGATGGGTAGAAAGAGGTATGGTAGGGAAAATTGTCATACCCCTGCTTCCACTTATTTTTATTATTTTATATTTTATTTATTTTTTCTATGTTTTCCTTAATTCCTTTATTTCCAAAAGTTTTTAGTGTTTTGAAGAAACCTTTAGTTTTTAATCGGATTATGTCATGCTATGACATGGACATCATGGAACAAACATAACCACTGAATTTTTATACTTGTCTAGTTGGAAATGTATCATGAAATTATAGGGAGGTCCTTGAATGACCAGGTTATCTCCTTGGGGTGTAATTCTAGATTATAGACATGTAGTGCTATGAGTATGGGAGGTTACTCCATTATCAATGAACTTCCCAAGAGGATATACAACCTGGATCTCTCACAACGTAACCAGGGAAAGGGACATGCTATGAGGACACTCCCCATGAGGGGGGATCATACCATGAAAGTTATGGTAGTTCAATGATGCAAACCTAGATAGTGGCACCCTATCCTTAGGGAGGGCCATCACACCACTACAAGGAGAGGTTGCATCGTGGTAGGTATAGCTCAAATTCATTAAAATACTGTTTATCATTTTTGACCATTTTAATATTGAAACCTTTAAGGTTAACTTTCTTCTTCTATTCCAATCCTTAAATCCACAAAATACATGGAACCCCTCTCATTTCTCCCTCATTATAGGGATTATTCTATAGGAATATTACCCCTTTTAATGGTTTTTTATTTAGGAAAGTTCACTCAAATATTTCCCCTATTAATTTTCATCCTTATAATTTTTTTTCATTCCTTATTATGGTATTGATTTATTTTTATCTGTTTTTTTTATTTTAGGGTTATCATTGGTATTTTAGGTCTTATTTTACCTTATTGAGGTGGAATAACACAATTTTTTTTTAAATTTCATTTTAAGGTAGGTTACTCCATGCATGAAACATTAATCTTAAAACTATGATTTCTTGTTCATTTCTAAGTAATGTATTACTGGTTTTATAAATGTTTATAGTTATTTTTGGATAATTTTATAATTGAAACGAGTTCTCTTTGAATATCAAGTTACAAAAAAAGGGTTTTCTGTCTCATATTGAAATATAAATATGGTTTTAAATACCATGCACACTTTATGAATTTTAAAATTCCTAGATAGCTCTTACAAATGATTTTCATGATAAAATAGATGATAATTAAATATTTAATTATGTTTTAATGGATTTTTTCTCAAATAAATTATGTTAATGTATTCTTTAAAAATATATTTATATTTTTTTAATTATTTTATTTTCTTGATAATTCCTACTTAATTTTTTTTGAATGGTGTTTTGTATAACATGTTTTCTGAAAGGATGCTTAAAAATATTTATTGGAACCTTTTAAAAAGGTTATTAAAGAGATGTTATGTGACCAAGCATTACCCTTATTATTTTATAAAATTTTTAATGATATGTTAAGGTGTGATGATTTCATTAATAGAGTGATGTATATATTGTGTTATTACTCGTAATAAAAGTGGATATTTCTATAAACAGTGTTTTAAGGTGAGGGAGAGTTTGATTGTTTATTGATATGATTATATTAAATATGATAATTTAATTATCTTCCCACCATTTTTATATAATGGGAAACTATGGTTATATCAATGGAAAATATAGGGACACTTTATCCACTAGTTTATGATTATTCTTTATGTAGTGACCCTAGGTTGGGATGTTTCTTTTCATATATATTTTACCCCTTGGTTAAGAAAGGTAGGATAAAACTTGAGTGTTAGGGTAGGTTGTTTTTCATATAGCAACAATATTTATATGGATTATATGTTATCCATGTTCTAGACTTACCCTAGGTATCATAAGTTCCTATAATACCCATTAATGTGAATTATTTATGCCTATCAATTTTTGATATTATATACAAGCATTACTTGGATTCATTTATTAGAAAAATAAAAGTATTAAAATCTTTATTTCCATTCGATTCTAATTCTTAAACTAGTTTAAAACTATTTTTATAATTTTAAAGTGTGTTATATTCCCCTAAAATGAATTAAAAAGATAATTAAAGTATAAAAACAGTATTTATCCAATATATAATATATGGTTTCTTGGGAAAGTAAATTTATAATTGTTTTAAATAAAAATATAATGCTTAATTTCAACATGTTTTTCAAACTAGCATGAAATTGTTTTATTTTTAAAGGTTATACATAGGGTGTGGGAAGGATATATATTTGGAAATTTTTTCTCATGCCAATCATATTATTTTTTATACATGATCCAATTGCACGAGGTAGATGTTCCTTGGAATTTAAATTCAGATCTTATGTAGGTTCCATGAATGGGAGTCTCTTGTTTAACACGTGAATTCAATTGGGTGGAGTTTCATTTTTTTATGATATTCAGTTTATTTTTGGGTATCAACCTCTACATCATCCTTTCCTTAGTCTCTTTTATTCTTATTGGATGTCATTATTTTGGTCTTTTATCTCATTATAATTTTATATAATGATGATAAAGTATATTTCTCATGTTTTCATGATATTAAAAATTTTAATTTCTCTTACAGTTCATTTATTTTTGTGTTACTATTGATGTTACTTATTTATTCTGTGTGGCCTTCTAAAATATGGAATGTTCATAATGGATTTATAGGTGGAATTACCTTGGTAATATATATTTTTTATTGGATGAAATTTGTCCAAATATAGTGAATTTTGATGCCCCAACTCTAGTTTTCAGACTATGGGGATTAAGAACACCCTTCATGCCTTTCCATTGACTGAGAAAAGTACCTGAGATAAGGGTATCTTAGTTTTTTTTGATATAAGTCACCACAACATGGTTAGTTGATCACTATTTATGGAACATTACATTAAAATGACCAAATATTCCATAGAGAATATTTATTTTTTTATGGTTCTAGGTGAGACCAAAGAACCAAAATGGATTATGTCATTATATTATATATTGGTCTAAAATAGTTTGGATAATTTGACTATGTATCGGTATTTAGAAAACATATAAAAATTGTTTTTCACAAAAATATTCACTTGAACAAACTATGAGGGAACACTCCAAATCCACTTGAATTTAGACTTTATAAAAAGTGTTTTTTAATATTTTTATTGTCTAAAGTTGTTATATCTATTGTTTAGTAATTAAAATTTATATTTATTTAAGGAATTTTTATTTAAATATTAATGTATATAAATATTTTATATGATGTTGATATTGTATGATTTATTCTAAATTGTTTAAAATTATTTTAATAAAGTATTATACCATGCATATAAGATTTATATTATAGGTATGACAATAAAAGATTTAGTTTTCTTCTACCTTGAATTATATTGTTATTTAGTTATAATATTAATTTTTTTGGTTAATTATTATATATATATAAGGTGTTAGTTTTATGATAAAATTAAATTATTTATTGTGTAATAAACCATGGATAGATGAACTTTGGTTTAGACATATCACATTATTAGAGTCTTATTCCTTTTCTATAAAAGTGGATTTTTCTACCCATAACATTATTTTAACTCTTTTAGATATTTTAGTTTTGTATAATTTTAAAATTTTACATGAAAGGGTTTTATGTTCCTTATGAATGAGATGCATTTGAATACATGTATGTTTATTTGGATTATATTTTTGGGTTAGTCACACAAATTGTGAGTTGTGTAAAGAGTTGCACATTAATATGGTTTAGATACATAAATTTGGTGAAAGGAAAAAGTTTATGAAATTAAATCTCTAGAATCATGTTTCAGATATGGATTCCATCAGACGTAAAGAATTCATAGGATTAAATAGATATGTATTATATATATAATATGTATATGAGGGTGGTAAGGATTTTAAAATCCACTAAATACTAAATATGATATTCCTTCCAAAGTGAATAGTTGTTAATAGATTGATCATTTATTATGGGTGACCCAAACCATTAGTTGAAAATGAATTATCTTTTGTAAGGAAAGTAGAAAATAAGTGACCCTAATCATTATATATGATGTGATATTTGGGTTAAATTGTACTGGTTGACTCTAACATTTACATTCCTAAAGTAATAGAGTTTTGATAATTCATATGATAACTTGTAAAAAGAGTTTTCCACATAACCATTTAAGACTCATATATGATATGATTGGCATGATTATCTTCCAAATATAGTTATATATTATGTTTTTGTATTAACTGGGTTAATCCTTATTGAAATACTGATCTTGTACCACTAAATGGATATAATGTTTCGATTCATTATTTTTAGTGGTTTTGCATTAAAAAAATTCCCTTGATAGAATGATATAAAACATGATAATCACCTATAGATATATCTTTGTTATAGATTATGGAATGCATTGTGATTATCATTTTGATATATATTATAGGTATGAACTATTAAGTAATTTTATATTTATATTTAAGGTTGAAAAGTATTCTAAAATAGAATCATTTTTTTGCATACAGATATAAATTTTATAGAAACCAATTCCTCTAATTTTAATTAATGAGTATTGGATACCAAGTGTGGATCATATATTTTTAATGATAAATATAGACTAAAAAATAGGATAAAATTAAATAAATGTTATGTAGATATATCTATTATCAATGAGGTAATATTTACTGCATTGGAGGCTGACACTTATGACCCAAGTATACATAGTAGATTAGTTCTAGAGTTGGAAAACTGTTACTATATTCCATCAATAAATATAAATTTGATTTATATATATTATTTGGATAAAATTTATATTTAATTCCATTATTAAGAACAAGATTTATTAAATATATATAAATTAAACGTTTTAAATATTTAGTAATATAGTGAATGGTTTATATTCTATATATATGGATAATCGTTTCTATAACATGTAAGATAAGATATTCATGTTTTTACCCAACACCACTTATCTTCAGAATAACAACCTTAGACATATAAATGAGAAACACATCCAATTAATCTATATAGGTGTATTTTAAGATTCATTTTATTATGAATCATTTGATAATTTTTAATCTTATTTATTTAAAAAAAGTCCAAAGTGACTTTTAGTCAAAAAGGCTAGATAGACAGTTGACTATTGGAACATATACATAGCGATGTATGTATACTATTGAATACTCAATAAAGTGGTGGTTATGGGTACTTCATAACCTATACTAATGATTTTATTCAGTAGTGTTATGTGTTTTTTATTAGAAATTTTTTTGAAACATCTGAAAATTTTAAGGTGTTCAAAAGTTACGTACAAAATCAACTAGGAAAAAGCATTAAGATTCTTTGATCTAATCACGGTGTTCAATAACAAATCTAGTAAGTTATTTATTATCTATGATATTATGGAATAATTTTACTACCCACTCCTTGTATAATTCCATAGTGAAATGATTTTTCGAATAGGATGAACCATACCTTGTTTGTCATGGTTTAATTGATGATGAGTTGTTATAACCTTCCTATGCCATTCTGGCAATATGATTAAGAAGAAATATCATACATAATAAACTATGATCTATTGAATTTATTTATAAGTACACCATATGATATATGGTACGATAATAATTATAATATATTTTTATGAGTATTTGGGGTTGTGAATCATAATTATAACATTTTACTTCTGATAAACCTATCCCAAAATAAGATAAATTCATTTTTATTAGTCATCCCAATGATAATGTGAGATAATAATTTTATAATACTACTAAACAATATATTATTGTATAATGATGTGTTATTTATCCTAATAAGGATCACATTATTTGTGAATTTAATGGGAGGAATGTTGTACTTAGACAGGTTTAGGACCCAAAAAGAAGAATTGTTCTTGAGATAGAAAATGAGCCAATTTCTTAAGAGGTTGTGGAAGTAGAACTTACTCATATAATAGAAGAACCTTTGAGGTCTAGTATGATTATTTAAAAACTAAAAGATATAAATTTATTTTGTAAAATAATGATGAATTAATTTTTATATATGAAAAACATACTACTTATCAAGAATCCATTATGATGTCGAATTTCCAGAAATAGTTAAAGGTCATGGAATCTGAGATAGAATCTGTTCACACTAACTAAGTTTGGAACATGTTATATGCACCTGATATGGTGATTCTCATATGATAGAATTGTTTTTTATATAATAAAACTAACATAGATGACAAAGTGTTTACCTATAAATCTCTTATAGTAGCTAAAGGTTATAAAAAATCATGGTATTGATTATGGAGATAACTTTTCTCCATATAGTATGGTAAATTCCATTCAGATATTACATTCCATGGTTTCTCATCATTATTATTAGATATATAACATGGATATCAGAAACCATTTCCATAACAATAATTTAGTCAGGGAAGACTATATGGTGCAACCCAAAGGTTTTGAACTATCAAATGAGTTTGCTAAGGTTTATAAGTTACCATATTCCATTTATGGATTGAAATAATACTCTAAGATTTTGATCATTTTCTTTAATAATTAAATAAAATATTTTGGTTTAATTAATAACATGGATGAATCTTGTGTATAAAAGTGATATTGTGGGAGTGTTGTGACATGTCTAGTATTGTATGTAGATGACACACTACTTATTGGAAATAATGTCATGAATCTAAATTCTAAAATGGTGTTGTTAGGAAATTAATTATTAATAAAAGACATGGGTGATGCATCCTACAAACTTGATATAAATATCTATAGAGATTGATTGAAGAGGTTTCTTAGACTGAGTCAAAACAAATATATTGTTAATGTGATAAAGATTTTTAACATGGTGAACTCTAAGAAGGAGTCTTTACTTGTATTACATGTATTGAGTCTTATAAAGATTTAAGATCCTTCTAATGTTATAGAATTGATAAATATGATTACTTAAAAATTTACTACATTATGTATCATATATTCTATCTTATGTACATGAATCAATGCCAATTATTCTTTTATAATAATAAGAAAACACTAATCCAATTCTAGTGAGAGTTACTAGAATTATATTAATAATATTATTAAGTACTTGAGAAGAAGTAAAATGATTTAATTGGTATTTAGATGTGGAGAGGATCTCATTTCAAATGGTTACACTAATGTTTTATTCCAAACAAATAATGACTACTTGAAATCTCCACCAGATTTCATGTTTTTCCTTTACAATGAATCTATCAATTGGAGGAGTTCTGAACAATACACCATGGAAGACTTAAAAACAAAGGTATATTATATAACTGTATTAGATAAAATAAAGGAATAAATTTGAATAAATCATTTCATTATTGATCTTGGGGTGCTTCTTATAATTGAGGTACTAATATAGATTCACTATGACAACAATGGACCTATTTATCATTCCAAGGAACCATGATCTAACTTACAGACCAAACATATCCTTTAAAAATACCATCTCATTTAAGAAAATAATTAAGAGGAGTGATGTAAATATTTGTTGTGTGGATACATATAAAAATATAGTATATCCTTTGATAAAACCATTAACAAATCAAAATCATGAGGGTCATGTTTAATCCCTAGTTATTAGATACAAGGGATTTTGTATATAATGGTTGTAAAATCTTTCACAGTTTTATAATAAAGTAAATATTAATATATTATTAATTCATGTCTACTTAATAGATAATATGAATAGTATAATGATAAAATACCCTCAAAGTATGAATTTTAGTTGTCCCTAATAGATGGTCATCATGGAGTATTATGAGTTGTGAGGATATATTAAGATTAACATGAGTTGAATCTTATATTCGATATTGTGTAGACTCATGAGATAATAAGTAGAGAATTATTATTAGTATTTGGACTTAATCATGAAATTATATCACATGGAGCATCATATGGTCACTGATATACTTAGGTGGTTTATATACAACATAAATACTTGTTACCTATGGTTGAAAAGAAACTCAGAATATGAACCTTAATACTTTGACACCTTTCTTGTGCCATCCTTATAACTAAGTTAATCATGGGTTTTCGGTTATGTTGTTGATCATGTAATTAGTTTATTTTAACTAAGATTAAATCTTTTGTTCGATATGAAATGTATATAATTGAGGCCTATGATTTAATTTGACTGAGTAAATGAATGCCCATACTTAGTCTAATGACATGTGATGTTCTCAAATACTTAGATGAATGACATGTGATATATTAATTCAATATAGATAGTCTATTTTAGAGAATCAAGATTTTATTGGATTTACTATACTCTATTGACATGTTTCAGGTCTAGTTTTTAAATTATGTCCTAGATAAATGGATTATATAACCTTGCATGTGATATACAGAGATACCTATTATAACTAACATGTTCATATAGATATATGAGTGTAATTGGTCAAGATAATGCTAGACCTCTTTATATCTTGACTTGTAATGGTGTTTTTAAAAGTATAATCTCTTCTTATAATTACAAATAAGGGAACTCATAATTTTTTTCAATAATAAAAAGGTTCATGGGGTCACACATAAGGCCTTATAATGAGGAATAATTTCCATACAAATATTGTTTACAAAATTTAAGAGATATTATGATAATAATGTGAAACTGAGTTTAGATGGATTCCTAAATATTTATAAAGTTTTATATAAAAATTTTGGGTCATTATTAGTAGTTGGTTATTATTAAATATTTCTCACTAAATATTAGATCATGATGTGGTGAAGTTAACCACACTATGGTCAGTTTCTTTAAATGGCCTTCTATACCACATCTTGGTACTCATAAGGATTGATATATTATATCATTAGACATCTCTCCTATGTTGACTGTCATATCTATTTTGGCTTATTGAAAAATTATATATTGATGCATAGATAAAATTTTTACCACTAAAAGAGTTTAATAATAAGGTTCATTAATAAGGTGGAATCCAAATGGTTGATCACTTTTATAATGTATGAAACATTAAAACTCTAAGATTCTCCTTTACTCAATAGAGGATGTCTATAAAATATAGATTAATAAGACTCATTTGGTATAGAAGGGTTCATTTTATACTATAAAAATCACTATATAATTTTCTTCCCTTTATTTTTATTCATGGAAAAGGTTCTAACACACTATTATTGAAAAGAGGTCATACCGAAGTGCTAAATGATTTTAGTGTTCAGTGGTACCATTAGAGGAAGAAAACCATTGGTTTCTTCTAATGGAAATTTATCAAAATAACTACCATTGAAGATTTAAATCATTAATAGTGAGTCGCTTATGTATATGGTTTTATTATTCAATTATTTTTATTCCACTCCCAGTCAGTCGTGAAATGGGTTTTATATTTTCTTCCACTACATATGGGCATATTTATATCCCACAAAACCCATCATTAATTCCATATGATATCTCCATTACTATTCAGTTCAAATCACATGTCATTCCAATATAAACTAATATAAAATATCATCTAACATAAGGTAGAACCCCTACCTTGGTCTCCTAGGACCCAACTCAAATTCTCACCTATATTACTCACCAATAAACACCAACTTCCATTGTAACTACACTTACCATTGGATTTTTTCATGCCTAAAAACACTAAGAGACCTATGAAAATAAATTTATAGGTTTCAATACATTTACATATCATTTTAGATGACACTTCCCATAGTGGTAATGATATACACTAGTCCTTATATTAATTTTATCAATCCCAAACCCATTAATTTACACTTCAAAGAGGATCCACATTTTTAGAACGTTTTCACTCTCTTTTCAATGGATATGACATGGGAAAACCATAATCAAACAATAATCTATGGATTTATCTAGTAAAAACTCATCACTGGGATACACTATGTAATATATTGATTTTCACAATTGATTTCATACCAAAATCTCTAATCATTACTTCAAAAGAGATTTCAAAGTTCACTGACCATTCTCACATCCTTACCAAAATGACTAAAAAAATATATTAACTTTAGACGTTTAAGGTATGCTTTGATTTTTTTAATTTAATTTAATTTAATTTAAATCAAATTATTAGAATAAAAATGTAAATTTGATATTTTTAGAGGGAATAAAGAGATGAATGAAGGAATTTTCCATTATACTATTCCATAAGAACTCTAGTAAAAAACATAAAGAGTATATTTTCCATGTAAGTAGTTGTAAAAGAGATTTTGAGATGTTAGTGATGGGTATTGAGGCCCAAAAGAACTATCATTTGTCATGTGTGAGTCGAATAGAAGTGTGTTACCTTGGTTTAACTTACATTAAAGGAGTGGTAGTGTTGTGAGTTAGTTCCCTAGACCCAAATTCTTTATGTACTTTAATTACCATTACATCCATATAATTTGATATATACATGTTTTTATTATTACCATAATAGAGTTGATACTTATTCATCCATTGTTTTTGTAGTAATGTCCTTTGATTATGTGTTGTATCAAAATGTTATTGAATTTCCCAGCAATAATGAGAACCTCAAGATATTATGACAGTAATATTAAAATTATGTCACGTGGTATTGATACATCATACTGATGGGTCACATATAATGTATAACTATTATGTATTGGGGGGGGAGTCATAGGCATTGATATTTCTTCACATAAAGTTCTCTCATGGTGATATCAAGTAGATGAGATCAGGAGGAAAATATCACAAATAGGAACACAACATATTTTAGGTGTCATTGGTTTTTTCTATTTACAAACATGTGTATTCAACTCCCAACATGAGAATGTTATCAATGTATCACATTTGAATATTTACTTTTATGTAAAGAAAAACAATGAAATTGAATTTATATTAAGGTATCTTGTTTTGGGTGCATCATTGGTGGTATGGTAGTGGTTGAATGATCAAGATAGAATTTTTCACTTATGAGTTGAGGAAGAGATATCTCATGGGAATAGGTTGACCAAGATTGTAGAAAATTTATTAAATACATCAACATTGTACCAGAAGGTAAGTCCATCTAGTTGGGTCACACAATATATATAAATTAATAAAAATATGATGAAAAAATATGCAACATGCTTTATGAAATTTCATGAGAAAAATATGTTATATTATACAAAACATGTTCATAAGAGGTAGTCATAACTATGAAATTCCTTATATCCTTAGGGTCTATGATGCGTTTATAGACTCTGCACTTGTTCTATGGTTTGGACAGAATGCTATTTATATAATGTCCTAGAGGGTCACACACTATGTGTATCAACATGTCCACCTATTATAATGAATACGTGTTTAGGTTGAAGTGGGCTCCACATGTGCGACCGATGAAAATACAAGTACGATTGATCACAATTAAAACTAGTTCAATTATATTATTAAATTTTATAATAATTATGATTAATTTTATTTCTCAAGGTATTCATAAGATTTTTTATCATTAAAGTGAATATGATAAAATATAATTTTTCAATTAAAAATAGTATTTTTAAGGATTGTTAAATTATTTTGGGAGATTACGGGTAGATTTATTGGTTTATATTTTATCATGTAAAATTTTATAGTGTTAAAAGTGAATGATAAAATATTTGTGACATTTATTACAAGTTTATTATGTCATATGTGTGACCAAAGTTTTAAAATGAATGTTATTACTTTCCAAGAATCAAATTCAAATTTGGGAAAGTATGACCTAGGTATAAAAGATCATTTTAGCCTCTTGAATAGGATTTATCACCACTTGGATGAAATTTGTGAGATTATATCTCCTCTCTTCTTATATCATGTTCTTAGAGATAGAATTCCAAAAAATTAACAAGGTCATATCGATCTCATCTTCTCGATCGAGTTCACATTCTTCACCTGATCGAAGGGACATCGTAAATATAGTCATTTTTTCACACTAAAACCTAGGAAATTAAGTTTTGATATCTAGACGTTATGGTTCATTTGTGTACAATCCTAGTGATTCCTAGTTTTTCACCTTTGATCCCCAACACATCAGAATTGAGCGAATAAAAAAGATGACTTCAAACGAAAAAGGCACCATTTACACTTTAATTAAATTTTTTATTTCATTCTTAAATTGAATTACACATGATTCATTAAGAAACCTAGTAAAGTTGTTATCTGGATCCTATGTTCTAAACAAGTATCCAAACTCAAAACATTAAATTATACACATTTCACAATTTTTTGCGCATCAGGTTCTATTAATTGGCATCGTAGGGAGGGTTAAATTATATATGAAAAAATTAATACATCAATTAAAACTTTTATTATTCAGAAATATGGTTTCAATGTTGTCCCATCACAACTAACGATGCATCGATTTGAGTTTTTATCTCCACGATATGGCCGATCGAAGATCAAGAGGTTTTTCTTAAAAATCATAATGAAAATTAAAGTTTTCTTTGTTGATTAACTTTAACGGCTACCAGTGTGACATATATTTATTTAGAGCATGATCTGAGTATGTTACGTGTTATTCTGATATACTGAAAGCTAGTTGGGAAGTCCATTTGTAATAAAATCATACTTTGGAACAAGTTTTTAGTTCCCAAAAGAAAAATAAATATATAAAAGGGACCCAAATCTTCCATGGGAAGCATACCCAAAGATTACATAGGAATCTTACCCAAATGTTTCATTGGAAGCTAAACCAATTCTTACATGGGAATATTACTCAAAACTTTCATGGTAATCTTACAAAAATCCTCCATGGGAATCTTACACAAATATTACATGATACACTTATATATAAAAAATTACAAAACATAAATCATTTGGAATTTTGTATATATATATATATACCCTTTAGAGGATACCCCATATTAGTTCAGACTAATTTGGTTCAGTTCCAATTGGCCTGACCCATTTAACCCATTTCAATCCAAAAAATTAATTTCCAAGGATCTACTTTAGGACTAAATAGATCCTAAAAATTATGAAAAAATATAAGAAATTAAATTTAATTATATTTGATTTAGTAAAATTATTTTGGGTGTTGGGGAATGTATTGATAATTAATTAAAAATAACTTAGTTCAAGTTAATGAATTAAAACTACCCTCGAGTTGAATTTTATAAAAATTAATTTTTCTTATGAAATATATTTTCATGTTGACTGATCATGATCTGAGACTGACCTGCGCATTTTTGGTATATTTTTTATTTAATTTAATTATGGAATTTAAGTTTTCTTAAATGTAATAAGTATTTTATTTTGATAATCTACTCATCACCCCTTGATCTTTAATTTTTATAAGGATAATTATGTCTATATTTAAGTGATAAAATGTAATTTCACACCCCAAGCTCCTGTCTCTTACATGTGAGTATATAGGGTAAAAATATGGGGAGTTCATGGAATAGATATTCAAGTCGAGAGACAGTGTAAACCTAACAATAGAAAGGCATGGGTGTTACAGGTACTATCTCACTCAAGGTAGGGTCCTGTATCACATATGGAACACTGTTTTCTCATTAAATGTTGGATTCTATATCAAATCTTTACAACAATCTTACCACTCAATTTAGGTTTCTATATCACATCAAAAACACCTTCCCCTCACCCAGTACATGGTCACAAACATTATAGTTAACACATAAACAAACATTTCTCAGAAACACCATATACTCAAAAAAATTCCTTAGTCTATACAGTATCTTAAATGAACTTATCATATACATGAATAATATAAGGATTTGTCATAGGCTACTCCAAAACCCACCCATATAGCTTACCCACACTAGTCATGTTTGTGTGCCCAAAAAATATTAAATTAATGGACCTATCATCCATGTTAAAATTAAAACGTACAAGACCCAAGCCTTATCTAAGCTCATAAATCTTGCTATAGGCCCAGTTTACCCAAAAGGAAAACCCACCTTACTTCATAGAATCAAGTGCGATTCTATAAACCCTAGTCCATTTCACCCACATCTAACTTAAAATGAATTAATTACATAAATTTATACCTAGATAACCACATTGATACCAAAAATAGAACATAATCATGATAAATCATAAACCCACATGCATTAAAATCATTAAAACTACATATAAATAGCATAAAATGGAAAGGGGTTCCTTTATAATCATGAATCATCATTCAATGGGGAAAACACACATGCAAGTAAAAAATAAAAAGTTGTTGGAAATCCTTCTCCTAGAACTATATTGTCTTCCAAGCCTCTTTATGTTTAATAAGATTCTATAATTTCTTCAAGGATTTACTTTCAGATCATAAAAAGGTATAGAAGCTTTAAGAAATGTGGAATTTCTCAAATGAGATCAACCACACCAAAAAATCTCAAATAATTTTTTTTCATTCAATTAGAAACCAAGTAAAAATAATCTTTAAAAAACCATTTAGGAAAGTAATTATAGAATTTATTTACTCAATATAGTCCATTTTTCAAAATCCGTATGAAAAACCATTGTATTAAAAAACCATTTCCAAACCATCACATGAAATCACATTTTTTTACCATGAAATACCATCTTAAAACATTTCTCTTAGAAATCAATTTTCATCAAAGGCCCATTTATAAAACCATAGTTAAAAATGAATGTCTATTTAAGATAATAATCCAACTCATTCCAATAAAAACTCCCATAGAAAGGGCTAGTGTCACTCGTTTGAACAAGGTGCCACCAATGAATTTTTTAATTGGAAATATAGTCTTTATTGACTATTAGGATGACATAATCCCATCCCAATTTATGGGATGATATCACACTCTTTCATGCAAAATATATATGAATACCCATAATGATATACCATGAACATAAAATCACTAAATGGTAAAGATAATCAGAAATATAAAGGCCAACTACCTCAACCAAAGTTATTTCCCTTTATGTAAAGCTCAAACACCATCACACAATCTTATCCAATCCTGATTAGACATAACCAAACTACACAAGGACCGAAATATATCAATTACCACTTTAATCAATTCTAAAACACTCATAAATATTTTACACATCATACCATTATTGATTTTAGTTATTAATATTTAATTCATAATAAGAGAATAAGTCACAGGGAGATATACCATGACTTAAAACATGAGCAACGGGGTGAACACCAACCCTGATATCCACCAAGAGCTCTAAAATAAAAAATCCCCAATTATCAATTTAATATATCCATAAATTTTACATGAACCAATGAAAATACATAAATAACTGAGGAAACAACATATCTCAAGTGAAACCACATATTGCCTCATGTATTCATCTTCACATGACCTCCCTTATCCAATGAACCCCAAAGCCTCATCATATCAAATTGATTCCAACAAATATCTAGTAGAATCAGCATGAAAACCTATCCATGAGATACAAAAATCTATCTCTATAAAAAGTGGAGAAGAACAATGTAATATGGAGGATAAAACCATATATTAAATGATGAAATGAACTAACTTTAATTCCCATGGATACAAGAGGTATAAGAGGGGAAGAGAAAGGGAATACAGTTTTAGCCTCACCATGTTCATTCACCCATTAAATGAATAAATTATCAAGAGGTTTTAATTTGATTGGCCCAAAAAACCATTTAGACCTTATAATTCTAGAATCTAAATCATCATACTAAATTTTGGAAATGTTTGTAAAAGTTTAAAACCCTTACATATCATACTGATTAGATCTACATATCATCAAATCAAACCTTATGTATCATAGAGACAACTCATATGTATCCTATGATCAACCATTATGTATCATAATGAATCCCCACTCACACTTAACCATTTTTTGACTCTTCAATGGTAACCCATATGTGTTCACACTTACATACAGGATGACCCACACATATCAGGGATTTTACCATTGCACATCGTAGATTAACTCTTACACATAATCTTAACCACCATTATGTATACAAGGTAAAATCCTAATTACCCTTATGTGTCATAAAACAACTCAAAAACTTTTCTAAATTTCCAATCTATTAATCAAAAGGAATATTACATATCATTTAGAGTAGTTCTTATGCATCATTGGGCTAACCATCACATATCAGGTTGTTTACCATTATATATTGAACTTTCTATTAATTTTCCATTACATATTCTAGGTTAACCCTTATTTATTAAACCATTAATATTTTATAACTCTAACACATTAGTGTAACTCTTACGTATCAGAAGGGAAATTATGGTCACCCACACATATCAAACTTCACCTTTTTCTGACCCATCTTGGAAAAAATTT
Organism: Viscum album; assembly: GCA_963277665.1. Classification (NCBI taxonomy): domain Eukaryota; kingdom Viridiplantae; phylum Streptophyta; class Magnoliopsida; order Santalales; family Viscaceae; genus Viscum; species Viscum album. The sequence continues at coordinate 1,645,460,895 of OY728128.1, forward strand.
ACATATCTCTACATCTACCTTTTCATATCATGTGGGAAAATCATATCAACCTTAACATGTAATAAATTTATCATTATGAATCAAAATCGATTTAATCTACCATTCTTTCTATGTGTTTGAGGCAGTATTAATTTCACCAACTAGTGAACCACTTATAGAGTACTCAAGAAATACCCAATTTGGTGTTGATATTCCTAAGAAGCCCAAGAATACTCTAGTTCCCTCATTTACATGCAAATAATTGTCTTTACCACTCAACCAAGACTATTCCATCATTATAGACTAGACTAATTTAAGGGAGATAAATGATCATCCATTAATGTAAGTGAATAATGAACAAATTTAATATGTCAAACATGATCATATATAGGATAGCTTATTTCCATTGAATATGGAAACTAATTAACAGAATAAATTACTTCATTTAATAAAGTTTATAATATCAATAATTATCATAGAAAAACCTACCCCTCCAAAATCAATAGTTGGTTTTAGCCCTCTATTTAAGAGGTAAAAACCATGAAGGGGAAAAACATTACAATAGGATAAAAAGAGAAAATAAAATGTTGAAATTATAAAATGGTCATATAAGCTATCCCCATCCCCTCACAACCTCTCTCCCTCTTAGGAATCCTTTCTTCCCAATCTATTATCCTCTAGTCAAACCACTAAAAACCTCATGGGTTTTAATATTGAATGTCTTTCCCATTCCTCGTTGTCTTCCATAAGACTCATGGTTTGAAATATTTATACAATTTTACTCTAAATAATTAGTTATTTGTATTGAAATATTAGTTATAGTATTCAAGTTATTTTTTTTATTTTATTCCACATGGTAGGCTGTGGTTGGCTAGCATGGTTGCAGAAAAGGCACTTAATGCTTCAAATGTGGAGTGCAGAAAATATCTTTGAGTATTCATCCAAGTAAATAGTTTTGAAAAGGCATTGAACTCTATGATTCCCTAAAATCTATATTTTTTCATTGTAAAGTTTATGGTAACTCTATTTTGAAAACATTGTGTTCATTTTAACTCTACATGACATCTGGTGTTGAGATTTATAAATTGATGGAACTCCACTAGGATGAAATCTAAGTAGGTGGGGAACTCCACAAAGAGTAGGAAAAAATATAAATTGTTTAATTATACATGAACTATGATTATACATATCCAAAAGGCTTGAAATTTATTTTATAAAGTTGAAAAATCTATGTTAACAACATAGATTTCATGGGAACTCTATAAATATTTTTATTCCATTTTTATACTTCTAACACACAAATATTATAAGCATATCCATAGAAAACCAAACACCTTTTAACCTTTTAAATTATTCTTCAAAAAACAAAAATCATAATAAATCAATTTCAAAATATTTATTTTATTGCAAATATCAATTAAAATAATAAATATCATAATTTTTCATTAAAAAAAATATTTCCCAAACAAAGAAAAATGACAATTCAATTACAAAAAATTTAAAGCCTCAATGAATTGATAAATATCATGGAATGAAATTTATTAAATATCAAAAAAATATAATTAATTTATTGACTCTTCTGGGGAACACATATGGCCTTAAAACCTACACAATACCATATAGGGGAACTAATTACTACTCTATAACCAATACCAGAATATCATATAATTAGGGGAATCAACCTCCTGTGAACTAAATATCAAAGACACATACAAGAAGCATCCTACAGAAAAACATATATAGAAAAATATGTGAAAAATATATCCCCAGAACATCATATCACATACACCCAATGGAATCATCATCCTTATGACTTCATATAGTATAATCTAGGAGGGAAACTCTCTCCATGACCTCATATAACATACACCAAGGCATACCCCACCTTGGATCCTCATATTCCATACACTCATGGTATTATATACCCTACTTATAACCATCATATACCATCTACTGTGAGGCCACATCCCCTACCTGAAACTATCTCATATTATTTACTTGGGAATTCCCATCCCCAAATCCGAACCATTACCAATCCATCATTACCCAGGGGACTACATCCCAGACTAATGATTGAAAAAACCATATATCACATACACCCTGGGGCTACATACCAACTCATAAATTCATATATCTATACAGTACACACACATATCATATTTACCCAAGAGGATATTCTCTCCTTGATCCTCATATAATACCACACGTGTTGGCTACTCGCTCAAACCCAGGACACATCCCCTAGGTAGCCTCTTGAAAACACAAACTAGACTAATTGATCAAGTCTTATATAGTTAATTGAAACATGTATCCTCATCCATCTATCCACTTAGTTTGGTCCCTCATTACTATCCTAGTTACATTTGAAAATAATGTTGAACATATCGACATTCACATCTCACCCTCATGGGCATCGACAAGGTTTTTTATACCCATATCGGTATCTTTTGACTAGCACAAAGTCATATCCATTTCCTAACTATTTTTTCCCTATATCATAGGATATTTTATTATTTCATCCTGAAAATTTTTGTATAAAACATCATCCCATTTGCAATATCATAGAATAGTCTCAAAACCTAGGCATCCTCTCATCTATCTTGCACTAATCCTCTTGGAATCTACATGACATATACTATAAAAATACCCTAAAACCAAACTAGATTCATCTCACATCTCCCTTAGGATATCTCCCTAGAAAAGAAATGAGGAAAACCTCCTATCACAACATATATAGACCCAAAGGACTTATCTCACTAATAGTAATTTACGTGGATAAAATCCACCCTAACTTTTTTACACTATGTTTACTATTTTAATTTTATTTAAACCCCTTAGGGTCCATGTGTAGCATAGAATACTTACATGTCTTATAATTCAATCATCAGTGGCCAAGTCATCACCCTAGTTTCAAGGGTCCATCATGGACTAAGTCACTCTCATTTTACTAGAGAGATTTAAAGGGAACTAATTCATCATAATTTATGACCGATTGTTTGTTTGGGAAAAATTTAGGCATCATAATGTTGGATCAGATTATATCAAATATACACAAGAGGGGGGTGAATTGTGTCTTTAAAAAAATCTTTACGAGATTGTGTTCTGCCTTTTAACTTTAATCATATGAATTAACGCATCAGAAATTTAAATAGAAGAGACACAAGATATATAGTGGTTCGGGGAACAGAAAGACCCTAGTCCACTCCACCAATGCTCTATTCCACGAGCTTGGTGATTTTCACTATCTGGTCCTCGTTTCAATGGACCTTACAACAAATGAGTTCAAGCAGTTGACACCTTTACAATATAAGGCACAAAAAAGCCTTCTGGTTCACTCACAAAACCTACACAACTTAGTACGAGAAGTCGGTCACTCAAGAATAGAAAAGAACTATTTCCGTATTCTGAAAATACTTTCCAGATGTTCTTCACAATTGAAACATCATGCAATTAACAGTTGATGGATCATCACCTTCAACAATAACGATCTTCACAAAAGAGTCCTTCTGAGTCGATCCCGTTGCAGTAGATATGGAAATATAACTCACAACTTCAGTAGTAGAAGATTCAAAAATGATTATAGATGTAGAACAAATGAATCTTCTATCTTGATTTTTCTTCTTCAGAAAACAGATCTTTGTCCTTCTCTTGAATCAACAGATTTGAATTTTTGATAGTCTCTATTTTTCTTCCCTTTTCTCAGAATGATTGATAGATTACATAAGATAGATAGTTGCTGTTCATAAAAGATCATATATAGCAATAAGTAATTCTTATATAAATTTAGATCCAAAAGAGTCAACTTTTAACTCGCGATATTCAAACATTTGAATTTACAGATTAGTCGTAACTTTCCTAAAGACTCAGCATAAAAAGCTTTGTTTAATTCGATCTTTAAACCATTGATAAAAAGACTTTGAATCAGTCAAAGTCATATTTTAAAATCATCTTTAAATCTTTTTTAAAATCCGCATAATAATCATCTTGCTGACCGTTGTATAAAACAATATCGACTTTAAATTCTCCGACACCAAACGTAAGGTTGAGTTGAACTGTATGCATCCTCTGAACGTAAGGTTTATGATGTAGTCTTCAAACGTAGGGTTCTCAATGTATGGTTGATAAAAAGTGTAAGGTTCATGAAACTTCCTTCAAACATAAAGTTGATCATAAACGTAGGGTTGGTCATCCATACTTTTCTCTTCAGATTTCAAACATATGATAAAAGATGCATACTTTTACTTAATCCATACTTTTCCAAGAACAAATGGTTGTTTACAAAAGTAAGGTTGATGAACCATACTTTTCAGAAAAAAATGTAACGTTTAATATTTATGTAGGGTTCTCTTTCCATACTTTTCTGATAACCCAAACGTAGGATTCCTTCCTGACATAGGGTTCTTTTTAATACTTTTCTGATAACGTATGGTTGATTAACCATAATTTTCTCTTATCTGATAAAGAATATGTTGCATTTTATTCTTATGCTATCTTCTTCCACATAGGGCATGAATAGTATTTCTAGAACACGCTAAAGTAGATCCCGAATAAGTAGGCTATGAATAGTGTTTCCAGAACATGCTAAATATGAATACTTTAAAAATAAAACCTTGTTGTTTCAAGAACTTAAATATTTCATCCAGAAATAAAAATATAATGAATAATAAATTCTTGAAAAATACTTAACAAATAAAATAATTAGAAAATAATTAAGGGTATTTGTGAGGCATGAAAATTGTCATAAATAGATATAGTATTGTTATCAACATACTCCCCCTTTAAATAAAACATTATGTATTATTGAAAACAACACTTTCTCAACAATATCCCCCTTTTTGATGATCACAAAACCCAAAAAATAATTAATGAAATTAACTTACAAAAATAATTAATTAATTACATATAGTTTTGAATTGTATTTAAAAAAACTAAATTTCTCCCTTTAAAGTATCCATTTTAATTAGACCCCCAATAAAATGAAACAAAAAAATGTCGTGTTTGTCCAAATTTCTCCCCCGTTTTTTGATATAAAAAAGAATCCTAAAAGATGGAATATAACACATTTAATGTAGCATTGAACTTATGTAAGGGATATGTAACTGTTTTTAGTAATGAAATATGTATTACTTGCATATATAAACAAAGACAGTAAAACAAAATAAATATAAAGAATCATAATTTCATTAAAAGTACAAAAATTTATAAATACATAAATCAAAAAGTTTCATTGAAATTATGGAATAGATAAAATTATGATGAACACATGAATCAAGGTTTGGTCAGGGTATGAAATAGGGTCTATCTCTTCTGAACTGCAAACTTGATTTCTGTCAACTACTCTCTGAGTCTTCGCATCATTCCATCACCAAGATTAATGATAAGATCTCTAGCCTCTCGAGTCATATGAATGTATTCAATGATATTGACTCTGAAAAACTTGTGAAGGATTTATTCCTTATCTATAAACAAAGACACCTTCTCTGTGAATTTATTTAAGATAGAATTGATTCCTGGTTCACTGGATGTCAACTGATCAACCAAAAATTTATGATTGTCTAACAAGACTGATAAAGGACAACTGGTGCATTGAAGATCGTGCAATCTGTCACTCATATTGCTCATTGTAGTTGTGATAGCCTGAAACTTTCTGAGTAAATCAGGTGAAGTACCCCACCCACCAGTAGCACTAGTTCTAACAGATGCAAATTGTGTCTCTAGATATCCTTTTATTTCTAACAGATATAACTTCTTTACTATTTCTGATTTCAGCTTTGAAACCTCTGTCAACATCTCTTTCCTAAAATCTTCAACTTCTTATCATGAAACAATACTATTATTAATTATCTGAAATTTCAACTGCTCTATTTCTAAGGCTCTCTTCAGAGTATCATTTTCAGATTCCAATTGAGACACCTTCCTATATAGCTCTTTAATTTCCTTATTACCTGAATCAGAGGCACCCTGTGCTTGATTCTCATTCTCAGGTTTAGTGTGATGCAGTAATACTAAAGGTAGTGAATCTGCATCAGACATTCTTTTTTTACTTTTCCTGAGTAGATTGATCCACATATTTTTCTTAAGAGTCTTTTCCAGACTCTTGCATAGAAAAATCCTCTTGATGTACTTTTGTTTGAGCATCATAAACATGCCATCAAAAATATCAACAACTTGTTCTTCCCATGGATTTTCTAAGATAATATCTTCTATATTGTCCTGAGGTCTGGCCACTTCCTCACCAGGCTCTGCCTCCATTTCCTATTGAAGTGTAACTTCAACATCAGCTATAATTTGTGGTTCTGGTCTTGCAACTTTAATTATTTCAGGGTCATGTTTTGTAACATCCACATCCAGTTCCTGAGATTATTCAACAAATTTTTCTCTGACAAAGCTGTAAGAGATTAAATCTCTTGTGGACAATACTGGGAAACAATATCCTAATTAACAGGCCTTTTCCTCTGAGTGTGAAGTCCCTCTTGACTTCTTTCTTTCTCAGTTTATTCCATTTCAAATCTTATTCTACCTATAGAAGTGCTTATTCTTGATTCATCTTGTCCCTCCTTAGACTTAGAAGACTAAGCCTGAGCACTCTCTGTTTCATCCTTAGCTCCTATTGGAAAAATTTCTCCTTTTATAGTTCTCTAGAAATAGCCAATATTTCTTAGAGTTACAGCATTAAACACATTACTGTGATGACAACGTACTCTGGCATCCACCAGTCTCACCATATCCTTCTTAAAGAAAAGTTTGGAAATAAATCGTTCAAAAGGGTAGAAGTTCATTCTGGATTCACTGTGACAACAGTAATTCAGATACCTCACCATGTACCTATGAAAATTGAATATGATATCACTGAGAAAAAGATACATTACATACATGTCGGGATATAATATCTTCTCCATCTGAGACATCCTCGGTGCAATCCCTATTTTCACAAACTTTACTAAAATTTTCTGATCAGTCTCCAAGTCCTTTATGAACATCTTCTTTATAGAAATAGAACCAAAAAGAAGAGACATAATGTCCTCTGATTTATGCACATAATCTTCTATATTTTTCAAATCAAAATGAAAGACTCCCTCATGAGGGTAGTTCAAAATCTAACCAATTTAAATTGAAGAGATTGAAAAATCCCTATCCTCTATCTTAGACAACATAGTGTCCTAATTGTCTCCCAGACTAAACTGTACAGATTTGAAGAAATATTGAAGTTATACCTCATACAAAAACTCCGTATTCTCACTGTTGAAAGTCTGTTCGAGATTTTGAAATGATAGTGCTTGTTTCAACAGTAGATTCGTCTTAAATAGCCATTCGAGATCAATTACCTTGCCATGTAAGATTTTCCTTCCTTCTAAACACTGTCACTTGACATTACTGGTCTCAGATTCATCATCTCTCTTATTCTTTGCCATCACTATGAGAATCTCTGAAGTTTTGAAGGTTAGGGTTTCAGAGGTTCGAAAATTAGGGTTAACGAGAAGTGGTGCGGTTTCGTGGGGTTGAAATGGTTTTGGTAGAAATGAAATGGTTTAGAAGTCGAAAGGATTTCTGACAGCCATGATTCCCATGTTTTGAGTTATCATTACATAGATTTAAAAAATAAAATAAAATTAATTACACGGGGAAAAGAAAATTATTTTGTTTGAAAAACAAATAGCCAAATTATTTTAAACAGAATATAAATAAAGAAACAGTATAGTAAAATAAATCTTTATTTAAAATTAAATAAACCTAGCTCCCCCTAAATAAAATCAAAACATTCAGTGGGAAGTGGCCTAGTAAAAATATCAGCTAATTGAATTTCAGTACTTAAAAAATTCCAAAGATATATCTTTTTTAAGAACGTGATCTCTTAGAAAATTATGTCTGATATCAATATTCTTAGTTCTAGAATGATTAATAGGAATTTTTGAAATATTTATAGCACTTGTATTATCACATAAAATAGGCGTATAATTAAAATTTAGTCCAAAGTCCATAAGAGTATTTTTCATCCACAACGCTTGTGCACAACAACTTCCAGCAGAAACATATTCTGCCTCGGCTGTTGATAGGAAAATAGAATGTTGTTTTTTTACTTGACCATGACACTAAATATTTCTCTAAAAAGTGACAAGTTCATGAAGTTCTTTTCCTATCTAATCTACAACTCCCAAATTCTGCATCTGAATATGAAATCAAATCAAAATAGAAGTTTTGGGATAAAGAAGAGATTGAAAAATAGTTCCTTTTAAATATCTAATTTTTTTTAACAACACTTAAATGAGATTCTTTAGGATTTGATTGAAATATTGCACAAAGGCATACTGAATACATTATATCTGGCCTACTATTAGTAATATATAATAAACTACCAATCATACCTCTATATAACATGTTGTCAACTGAATTTCTAGTTTCATCTAAATCATGTTTTATATTAGTACACATAGGAGTTGTATATGTCTTTCTATTTTCAAGACCAAACTTTTTTAATAAAGAAGTAATATATTTGATTTGATTGAAAACATTTCCAAAATCTTTTTGATAAATTTGATGTCCTAAAAAGAAACTTATTTCTCCCATCATGCTCATATTAAATTATTTTTGCATTAACTTTGAAAACTTGTGACAAAGGGTTTTATTAGTTGATCAAAAAATTACATCATCAACATAAATTTTAACTAATAAAATATTATAATTTAATGTTTTCTTAAAAAGTGTTGGATCTTCCATTCCAACATTAAAATAATTTTTCAATAGAAAATAATTTAATCTTTCATATCAAGATCTAGGTTCTTGTTTAAGGCCATAAATAAATTTAGTATGTTTAAAAACAGAATCTGGTTTTTGAGAATTTTCAAAACAAGGAAGTTGCTCAACATAAACTTCCTCCATTAAATAACCATTTAAAAAGGCAGACTTAACAACCATCTGAAATAACATAAAGTTCATATGAGATGCATAGGCTAAAAGGATTCTAATGGCTTCTAATCTAGCTACAGGTGAAAAAGTCTCATCATAATCTATACCTTCTTTCTGATTATATCCTTTAGCTACAAGTCTAGCTTTATTTCTAGTTATTATTCCTTGATCATATTGCTTATTTCTAAAGACCCATTTGGTTCCTATCATTGGATAGTTCTGTGGTCTTTCAACTAATTCCTAGAATATATTTCTTTTGAACTAGTTTAATTCTTCTTGCATTTCTATCATCCAGTTTTCATCATCTAAAGATTCTTCTATAGACTTGGGTTCTAATTGGGATAGAAAGATAGATAATTCTACAAGATTCCCTAGATTTCTTCTAGTTTTTATTCATGTTTCTAAGTCACCTATTATAGTCTCTAAAGGATGATTCCTTAGGTTTCTATTCTATCTAGGTAACAAAATCATAGGTTCTTAAGTATCATGTTCTTCTGAAATGGACTGAATTTCATTTATATCTTTTTCAAAATAATTTTTCAATTTATCAAGTCTCATGTTATCATTAGAGTCAGATTCATCCATTTGGTCTGTCCTTTTCTCAAATGGATCAGATTCATCAAATTTCACATGAACTGATTCTTCATCAATCCTTGACTTCTTATTATAAGATTTGGAGTTAGCTGAATATCCTATGAAAATGCCTTCATCAGATTTTGGATCAAACTTACCAAGATTGTCCTTGGTGTTCAAGATGTAAACCTTGCATCCAAAAACTTTAAAGTAATTTACTTTGGGTTTTTTGTTATTCCAAAGTTCATAGGGTTTCCTTTTCAAAATTGGTCTAAATAAAACTCTATTCATTATATAGCAGGCTGTGCTTACAGCTGCCCAAAAATATATAGGAAGACAATATTCATTTAGCATAGTCCTAGCCATTTCCTGAATAGTACTATTTCTTCTTTCAACAATTACATTTTGTTGAGGTGTTCTTGGTGCAAAGAAGGTGTGTTTAATACCCATATTTGAGCTGAAGGAATAAAATTCTTGATTCTCAAATTCTCCACCATGGTCACTTCTTAATGAGATTATATTAAAAAAAAATTCATTTTGAACATCTTTACAAAAACCTTCAAATAAATTAAAATCTTCATTTTTAAATTTTAAAAAGAAAATCCATGTAAATCTAGAATAGTCATAAACTAAAACATATACATATAATTTACCAGACAAACTTTCTACTCTTGAAGGTCCAAAAAAATCCATATGAATATGTTCTGGAGGTTTAGATGTAGCAATTATGTTAACAAATTTGAAGGATTATTTGTGTTGCTTGCCATGTTGACATGCATCACAGAATCTATCACTTTCAAATCTGAGACTGGGAAAATTAGAAACTAAATGTTTCTTAGATAACTTATGTAAAACATATACATTACAACGTGCAAGTCTCCTATGCTAGATCCAAGATTCATTTACTTTATTAGTTAATAAATTTACTTGTTGTTTATACAAGGAATTTAAATCCAGGGTATACACATTGTCAGTTCTAGGTGCTCTAAATTTAAGCAATTTATTTTTGAAAACAGAACAACAATTGTTAGAAAAATCAACAACATAACCATCATCACATAGTTGAGAGATACTTATGAGATTGTGTTTCAATCCTTGTACATAAAGTACTTTTTTTGATTGAGACAGCTTCTGGATCTCCAACTATTCCAATACCAATGATTTTGCCTTTAGCATTGTCACCAAAAGTGACAAGTCCACTATCTTTTTGAGTGAGTGTAGAGAAATTCGATGTGTTTCCACTCATATTCGTTGAGAATCCACTGTCTATATACCATATGTCCTTTTTTCTTCTGTGACCTGCTCCCAGAAAAGGTATTTACACAATTTACTTTGGTACCCATATTTTTTTGGGTCCAGGGGTGTTAGCTAGCAATGATCTGGGAATCTAGACTTGCTTTGATTTTTTAATTTCACAAGATTCAAACAAATCATTTGATACAAAAGATTTATTAATACAACTTATTTGGGGTTGTCTTAAGAAAGAGTTTTTAGAAATATCTCCCCTTATTCTACAATAATTACGATTTAGTCTTTTTAAACTTGGAATAAAATAATTTTTGTACAGATTGGGTTTTTCACCTTTACTGCCAATTCCAAATCTTTCCTTTTTAATGACATTTTCCCAAGAATTTCATTTAACGTATTTTCACCTTTAGAAAAAAAGGGCTTCATTTTTATAAGTTTTGACTTCAGTTTGTAGTGATTTTATCCTGGATTCATAATCTGTATTTTTAGTGTTAATCGAGTCAAAAGTTTCTGTTAACTCCTTATATTGTTTCAGCATTGTATCTCTTTCATCATAAATAGCCTCATGAATTTTCTTCAATGAATTATTATTCTTAAATAGAGAGTCAAATTTTTATTCAAGCATATTACAGTAGGCTGCAAGTTTTTCATTAGAGTAACTAGATTTAGAACTAGAGTCAGAAGAATAGTAAGATTGTACCTCATCTATTTCTGCCATAAAACACATGTTATATTTAAGATTTTATTTTTCCTTCTCTGAGACTGATTCAAAAGTGCCACTGGAGTCTTCAGAAACACTCCATGTATCTTTCATATACTTCTTTTCTTTATGCTCATAATCATTTCTTTTGAAGAATTTCATTCTCTTATCTTCTTTTAGTTGAGGACAGTCAGGTCTGATATGCCCCATTTTCTTGCATTCATAACATCTGAACTTCTTGTCATCCTTTTGAAGGATTTTATGAATCCCTTCTTATTTCTATATAATTTAGTGAATCTTCAGGCTAGCTGATCCAATTCCATATCCGAATTAGATAAATCAGATCTTTCTTATTTCTCTTTTACACTTTTTGACATCTTTCTATTTTTCCTCTGTGATGATACTTTCAAGGAAGTGCCATCTCGTTTGATAAGCACATTGTGCTCATTTGCTTCATCTTCCATATCATCTTCATACACCATTAATGTTCCAATTAGTTCTCTCATGGTTAAATCGACATGTGTCGAATGTCTGATTGCTACAGAGATTCCATTCCATTTTGTAGGCAATACTCTCAGTACCTTTAAATCATGATCATCTTGTTTAATGAGATCTCCCAAGGCAGTTATGTTATTGACAATTTCTTTCAATATTCTATTCATTTGAGTAATACTATCACCTTCAACCATTCTAAAAGTATTGAATTTAAGCTTAGCAGTTACATATCTCATTTCCCTGATATTATTAGTTCCTTCAAAAGCAACAACAATAGTTTTCCACATTTCATATGTTGTTGGGCATTGAGATACTCTATTAAATTTATCAGGTCCTAGACCACATATAATTTCATTCCTTTCCTTTGAGTTCATATCATAATCTTCTTCAGTAGCTGCACTCCATGTTTCATGTTTTTCTGGTATTTCATATGGAGTCAGGATCTTAGAATATACTCTCTATCCAAGGTTTTTTGGATAGATAATCATTCACAATTTCCAGCATCCATAGTTTTCTCCATTGAAGTACGGTGCTCTGACCATAGACATTCCCTCTCTTGTATTAGTCATCTTTATCTGTGTATAATCACTTTCAGCTTTTTAAGGTTTTATCAGAAAGCTCAACCTATAATTCCAATTGTTGGATCAGATTATATCAAATATACACAAGAGGGGGGGTTAATTGTGTTTTTCCCTTTAACTTTAATTAGATGAATTGACTCATCGAAAATTTAAATAGAAGAGACATAATATATATAGTGGTTCAGGGAATAGAAATCCCCTAGTACACTCCACCAACGCTCTACTCCACGAGCTTGGTGATTTCCACTATCTGGTCCTCTTTTCAACAGACCTTACTACAATTGAGTACAGGAAGTTGACGCCTTTAATATTTAAGGCACAAAAAAGCCTTCTAGTTCACTCACAGAACCTACACAGCTTAGTACGAGAAGTCAGTCACTCAAGAATATAAAAGAAAGATTTCTATATTCTGAAAATACTTTCCAGATGTTCTTCACAATTAAAACAGCAAGCAATTGATAGTAGATGGATCATCACCTTCAGAAATAATGATCTTCACAAAAGAGTCATTCTGAGTCAATCCTGTTGTAGTAGATATAAAAATATAACTCACAACTTCAGCAGTAGAAGATTCCCAAATGACATTTTATGTAGAACAAATGAATATTCTATTGTGATTTTTCTTATTTAGAAAATAGAGCTTTGTCGTTATCTTGAATCACCAGATCTTATTTTTTGATAGTCTCTATTTTTCTTCCCTTTTCTCATAATGATCGAGATATTACATAAGATAGATAGTTGGTTTTCAAAAAATCTCATATATAGCAATAAATACTTGTTCTTTAAATTTAGATCCACAAGAGTCGCCTTTTAAATTGCAATATTCAAACATTTGAATTTACTGAGTAGTCGTAACTTCCTTGAAGACTCGGCATAAAAATCTCCTTCTAATTCGATCTTTAAACCATTGATAAAATTACTTTGAATCAGTCAAAGTCGTATTTTAAAATCATCTTTAAAACCGGCTTGAAATCCACATAATAATCATCTTGCTGACCGTTGCATAAAAAAATATCGACTTTAAATTCTCCGTCACCAAACGTAAGGTTGAGTTGAACTGTATGCATCCTATGAACGTAAGGTTGATGTCGTAGTCTTCAAACATAGGGTTGACAACATATGGTTGATCACAAATGTAAGGTTCATGACACTTCCTTCAAACGTAAGGTTGATCATAAATGTAGGGTTGGTCATCCATACTTTTCTCTTCAACTTTCAAACGTATGATAAAAGATCCATAATTTTACTTGATCCATACTTTTCCAAGAACGTATGGTTGTTTAAAAATGTAAGGTTGATCAACCATACTTTTTATAATCAAATGTAACGTTTTATATTTACGTATGGTTCTCTTTCCATACTTTTTTGATATCCCAAACGTAGGGTTCCTTCCTGACGTAGGGTTCTTTTTCATACTTTTCCGATAAAGTATGGTTGATTAGCCATAATTTTCTCTTATCTCATAAAGAATATGATTCATTTTATCCTTACGGTATGTTCCTCCATGTATGGTATGATCATTGTTTCTAGAACACACTAAAGCAGATCCTCAATAAGTAGGTTATGAATAGTGTTTCTAGAAGACGCTAAATATGAATACTTTAAAAATAAAACCTTATTGTTTAAAGAACTTAAATATTTTGTCCACAAATAAAATATAATGAATAATAAATTCATGAAAAATACTTAACAAATAAAATCATTAGAAAATAATTAAGGGTATTAGTGAGGCATCAAAATTGTCATAAAGAGATAGGGTATGGTTCTCAACATACTCCCCCTTTAAATAAAACATTATGTATTGTTGAAAACAACACTTGATCAACACATATTATATATGAAAAATTCATTAACCTTATGGATATTTCTTAGCGACTAACTACCACCAGTATGGATTTTTCATCCTTGAGACTCTCCTCACATCCCCATCCAAGCATGTGCATGCCTTATCAATACTCATATCAACGCCGAAGATTAGATCTCAAGATATCACATCCAACTAAATAATTCTAAAAAAATTAATTAATAAATTTAAATGAAAAAGTAATAATCACCTAAAACTCATTGGTTCATGTAGCCACATTGAATTTTCAACTAACCACATGTGAAAGGCCAATATGGATCTCCCAAATGACTATAAGAAAAATATTTATCAAGATGCACTCAAACAATCCCCAATTCTATCAATTTTTTTTATAAAAACCCTAGAAAAATTCATATGGTGGTGTAACTATAATAAAATAGTGATAAATTTTTTTGGTAATCCTCTTAGGACATCCTCTAAGAAATCCACATGAAATCCCCATCACTATGTGTTGATTCCACTCTAATTTAGTGGAATAATCAATAAAAACCTAGTAAAAAATATCTAAAATCTAAGTTAATGGATGAGTATAAGGATTAAAGGAAAATGATGAAGGGAATTACCATAAATAAAAAAATAATCCATGAAACCAACCTAACCAAGGGGAATTAAAGTAGGGTGAGAGGTAGGATGATCCACTAGTTTAGCCATGCATGAGAGGAGGAAAGGGAGGGGAAAAGGTAAAATTTATTGGATGTTTGGGTGAAGGGGGATGTCCATTTTATACTTTTAAAAGAATTATGGGAAACTATATAGTTTGAACGCATGGTTTTCTAAATAACGCACCTACTGTGAAGCTCACATTATCCCATGATACACCCCCTTGCATGGTTTAGCTGCACAACTTTCCAAAATGTGCACCCACCATAAATATCACATTGAGAAATTAGAGTAATCTACATGGTTCTCCCTAAATGTGTCTCCATAACCATGTGAATTTGATTAACTAAGATTACAAGTGAAAACTTTTACTCATAGTTTTCACCAAAACCATGCACTATTTTCCCAACCCATGCAGTAACCGTGTGATAGGGGAAAACCCCTTAAAAAATTCAAACATCCACTGAAATCTTATGAAATTAACCTGAGAACCTAAAACCCCCCTTATAATCAATCTATATCTAAAAAAATATCCTTGAAATGATCCAACTAACAAAATTAAAATATGAATCTTGATTCTAAAATGTTCTATGTTTTGAGATAAAGAATTCAAATTACCTCTAAATTTTACAAACTATAATGATGTATATTGTTACATACTCCCCAACATAATAATTATCATTCCATAAAAGTCATGTTTTTTACTTATCCATCAATCTCGACCAACCTCAATCATCAATTCACCACTATCTTTTTCTACTCTATCCCAAAATTCCAAATGATCTTCCTTTTGTAACTCCAACACAAGGGAACACTATTTATAAAAAAAATGAGTTACCTGCTCATCACCGTCTCTGAACACTAACTTATCACTAAACCACACCCATATATCCCAATACAAAAAACAATCATTATATTCATCATCAAGACTATGGTTCTCCCCATCATAAGACTCTACTCATAAAGGTTGATCCCAAGTCATATTTCTCCCCACCTCTATAATTTTAAACATAGAACACACTCTTATTATTACTTCTGCATACTTGATACAGTTTCTAC
This sequence comes from Viscum album, assembly GCA_963277665.1. NCBI lineage: Eukaryota > Viridiplantae > Streptophyta > Magnoliopsida > Santalales > Viscaceae > Viscum > Viscum album. The sequence continues at coordinate 1,645,476,898 of OY728128.1, forward strand.
ACAACCACATTTAATTCTATATAATAAAATTAGGTAGTCCTCTTATTTCAAACCATTATTAATTTTTTTTTCACACTCACTGACATGTCATCACATCCCACGATAATGATACCTATATTCCTAATGGTATCAAAAAAAATTCTAAACTTCTTTACCAAATTTTATACCCAAAAATTAATGTAATTCAATGATTGGGTACTATACCACCCGCAGGATCCACCATTATCTCACAATGTGAATCTAAACCCTCTAATATGACTCACTATTAGATCACACCAACTAAATCTTGAGCCTGATTCCATCACATAAATTTTGTCCATCATCACATATGTTTCCAAATTATGGTATCTATGGAAATATGTTTAATAAAATCCACATTCTCATTTTAATTCTATTTCCATATCTGAAATCCATGAATGTAAAAACCCAGAGTTTATAAATTACATTTTTCTCTTGAAATAAATGTGTGTAATATTATACTATACAGTATTATACAGAGAAATTATATAAAGAAACTGAAAAAACTTATATGCTTAACAAATTAGGTTACATTAATAAAAAACTAAACCAATTAAAACTAAAAACATTACTATGGGACAAAAATATAAATTAATAAAACTATAATTAGAGAATATAGATCACCACAAACTACTAGAATCATTTTCCCCATGACCTAAACTATAGAAAAAAAAATATTATTAAACTAGTCCACATTATAGAAAATGGAAATATTAAACCTTGAGAGAATTTGAGTTAAATAATGAATGAAGTAATTAATTAGTATTTATAGGAGTAAATGTGACCATTTGAATAGTAACTTGACCATTAGAATAGTAACTTGACCATTGGGAATAGTAACTTGACCACTGTGAATAGTAACTTGATTGTTAGAATAGTATATTGACCTCAAAATAATAAAATTTAAATTAAATAATATTTTTCATGATTGATTTAAAAAAATATAAATATTATAATTCCAAATAATAAATATCATGACTAAAAAACTGAAAGAAAATATAAGCACATTTTTTATAAATAGTATTTCAAAGGATTTATTAAAAATCTTATTTTTTAGATTAAAAATTATAAGTACCTATGATATAAATTTATTTTGATAAAGTTAATCTAAATTCTGAAATCATCTCATCAAAATTTTCCATTGGGTTTTATTTTCAAATTTTATGAAATACTTCAATTTTAATGTGAATAGTAAAAAAACATTTTTATCAAAATTGATGTATCCTAAATTATAACATTCATGATGTTATAATGACCAAATATTTAATATAGCTTAACGCTAGAAAAATATATTTAATTGATAAGTGAGTAATTAAAAAAAACTTAATTTCCAAACCTAAAAGGAATTTTTCAAATTCTAAAGTAAAAAATATTCCCTTAAAATAAAAAATATTCTTTTTCCAACTTTAATTTTTTAAAAAACTAATCAATTAAAATTATAAATGTTTTTAAATTATCAAAACCATTATATTATATTCATATAATATTTATATTTTAAAAAATTTAATACTACATGGTTTACCTTGGATATAGTATTCTATTTAATAATTTATTCTAAAAATACCCCTTTCCTCAGTTATAAATAGACCCTATACCTCCCCTTGGAAAACAACTCCTACCAGACTTTAAAAATACAAATATGTACCCAAATACTCCCTATTAAGACTCTTATAACCCATTTGGGTATTCTGATGTCACTACTGGAAAAGGGATCTTTCCCAACAGTTGTGTACCAACGGTTCTTTGAACCGTTGGCATATCATATCTTTCCCAACAGTTTCTATAAACCGTTGGGAAAAACCCCTCAATTCATAGTTTTCCCAACGGTTGTATGAAACCGTTGGGAAAGATAGGTTTTTCCCAACGGTTCTTAAGAACCGTTGGGAAAAGTGGTGAAGGAACCTTGTTTTCCCAACGGTTATATAGAAACCGTTGGGAAAGATGGTTTTTCCCAACGGTTCTTAGAACCGTTGGGAAAAGTGGTGAAGAAATTGGGAAAGGTTGGTCTTTCCCAACGGTTATTAAAAACCGTTGGGAAAAAAAAGCCCCAAATACCAAATCGAGCCAGCAGCCTCCCCACATTACAGAAGCATTCACGTCGTGTCCTCCTGGAGAGATTTCTTGCGGAAGTACCTCCCAATCCCCACATCGTCCATCAGATCAGCACCTACCAGGTTAGACTCCTATATTTTATCAACGATATAGTTCCAGCTCTTATAAATCATATACTTCTATTCTTGATTTTGTTATTCCCAATTATTAGGGTTTTTGTAAAAATTTATGATTGTTTCATGGTGGTCATGTGCACCACTATAGGTACATTGATTCACTAATTTATTTTGGTATTTCCATAAAATTCGAATACAATTTATTAATGAATCAATGTTGGGTGTTAACATGAAATTCATGTTCTTGATTTTTGTTGAACACCTTATTTATGGTATGGGGTAAGATTATTTAAAGTGTAAACAAATACTTATATAGAATTTCCTTGTAAAACCTGATGGTTTAATTCTAGTTAAATGGAATCATAATTTTTTATGTTATTAATATTTAGTAATTGGTGAGGTGAATCATATATGTATATGAAAAATAGATCAAGATCATTTAGTATTGGATAGAATTATTCCCTAGTAATGTGAGACCCTTATTTTGTTGGGTGAGTATGGAGTAGTGAGATATATTGCTTGTTACTTACCTTTTTTCAATTCTATGAGCTAATGATGGCATGCACTAATTTTTTGAGATCTTTCAATGTTTTTATGGTTTTGATAGTGATCCATGATGTGTATCCTAGTATGTAAGATCCTGTTGGGTATTAGACCCTAGATTGGGTGAATTTGTATGCGGTAGGGTGCTTTCTAGGATGGGTTGTAGTGATGTGATGGTAACTTATGAGAGGGGTGGGTCTTACTAATGTGGATTCATTCTATATCATAAGCATGTAAATATAATTTGTATTATGATAACTAAATGTGAATGATGTGTGATCAAATATTTTCTTATCCTGGAGAATTCCTTGTGATATATTGATATGGTGGCATGAGTGATGATGCATGTGGTGACATGACCAACATACATGTGTTTCATGGTTAGTGATCAATTAGGCTAATGATCCTATGATCATTGGGATGTGACTCTCAATGATTCAAGAAGAGTTATTAATATGATAACATGAGGGTGTGTTCCTATTTGGTTTTGTCATTCGGTCAGTTTGGACCCCCCCACGCGCGTTTATCAAGCGCGCGCAACGCTTAAAGAACGCATAATGAGACCTCCCGCGCAGACCGCACGTCCGATTGACGTTCCGTCTGTGTGCGCACGTCGCGAATAATAATGGGATTGTTGTCCTGTGATTTCAGGTCAATCTGATGTCGTCCGCTATGAGTTTGAACGTTAGACGCCCATTTTGGCCGTTTATGACACCAGAACGGCGTTCCCGGTCACCGCGGGCACACGGCACGTCCGATTGACGTGCCTTCTGCTCGCCCACATCACAATTCACTCAACCTTTGATGTCGTCCGATTTCACGCCATTCGGAATTCATTCGGCCAGTTTGGACCCCCCCACGCGCGTTTCTCAAGCACGCGCAACGCTTAAAGAACGCATAATGAGCCCTCCCGCGCAGACCGCACGTCTGATTGATGTTCCTTCTGCGCGTGCACGTCGCGAATAATAATGGTATTGTTGTCCTGTAATTTCAGGGCAATCCGATGTCGTCCTCTATGAGTTTTACCGTTAGACGCCCGTTTTGGCCGTTTATGACACCAGAACGGTGTTCCCGGTCACCGTGGGCACACGACACATCCGATTGATGTGTCGTCTGCTCGACCACATCACAATTCACTCACCCTTTGATGTCGTCCGATTTCAGGCCATTCGGACTTCTTTCGGCCAGTTTGGACCCCCCACGCGCTTTTATCAAGCGCGCGCAACGCTAAAAGAACATATAATGAGTCCTCCCGCGCAGACCGCACGTCTGATTGACGTGCCGTCTACGCGTGCACGTCGCAAATAATAATGGGATTTTTTTCCTGTGATTTCAGGTCAATCTGATGTCGTCCGCTATGAGTTTGACCGTTAGACGCCCGTTTTGGCCGTTTTTGACACCAGAACGGCGTTCCCGGTCACCGCGAGCACACGGCACATCCGATTGACGTGCCGTCTACTCGACCACATCACAATTAACTCACCCTTTGATGTCGTCCGATTTCAGGCCATTCGGACATCGTTCGTCCAGTTTGGACCCCCACCCCCACCCCCACGCGCGTTTATCAAGCGCGCGCAACGCTTAAAGAACGCATAATGAGCCCTCCCATGCAGAACACACGTCCGATTGATGTGTCGTCTGTGCGTGCACGTCGAGAATAATAATGGGATTGTTGCCCTGTGATTTCAGGTCAATCTGTTGTCGTTCGCTATGAGTTTGACCGTTAGACGCCTGTTTTGGCCGTTTATGACACCAGAACGGCGTTCCCGGTCACCGCAGGCACACGGCACGTCCGATTGACATTCCCTCTGCTCGACCACATCACAATTTACTCACCCTTTGATGTCGTCCGATTTCAGGCCATTCGGACATCGTTCGGCCAGTTTGGACCCCCCCACGCGCGTTTATCAAGCACGCGCAACGCTTAAAGAACGCATAATGAGCCCTACCGCACAGACCGCACATCCGATTGACATGTCGTCTGCGCGTGCACGTCACGAATAATAATTGTATTGATGTACTGTGATATCAGGTCAATCCGATGTCGTCCGCTATGATTTTGACCGTTAGACGCCCGTTTTGGCCCTTTATGACACCAGAACGGCGTTCCCGGTCACCGCGGGAACACGGCACGTCCGATTGACGTGCCTTCTGCTCGACCACATCACAATTCATTCACCCTTTGAGGTCGTCCGATTTCAGGCCATTCGGACTTCGTTCGGCCAGTTTGGACCCCCCCACGCCCGTTTATCAAGCGCGCGCAACGCTTAAAGAACGCATAATGAGTCCTCCCGTGCAGACCGCACGTCCGATTGATGTGTTGTCTGTGCGTGCATGTCGAGAATAATAATGGGATTGTTGTCCTGTGATTTCAGGTCAATCTGTTGTCGTCCGCTATGAGTTTGACCGTTAGACGCCTGTTTTGGCCGTTTATGACACCAGAACGGCGTTCCCGGTCACCGCGGGCACACGGCACGTCCGATTGACATGCCCTCTGCTCGACCACATCACAATTTACTGACCCTTTGATGTCGTCGGATTTCAGGTCATTCGGACATCGTTCGGCCAGTTTGGACCCCCCCACGCGCGTTTATCAAGCGCGCGCAACGCTTAAAGAACGCATAATGAGCCCTACCGCACAGACCGCACATCCGATTGACGTGCCGTCTACGCGTACACGTCACTAATAGTAATTAGAATGTTTCACGGTGGTTTCAGCACAATCCGAGGTTTTCCGCTATGAATTTGCCCGTTGGACGCCCGTTTTGGCCGTTTATAACACCAGAACTGCGTTGTCGGTCACCGCGGGCACACGGCACGTCCGACTGAAGTTCCGTCTGCTCGACCACTTCATAAATAACTCACCCGTATTTATCGTCTGATTTCAGGTCATTCTGACATCGTTAGGCCCGTTTGGACCCCCCTCACGCGCGTTTACGAAGCGCGCGCATCACTTAAAACACGAATATTGAGCCGTACCGCGCAAACCACACGTCCGATTGACGTGAGGTCTGCGCGTACACATCACGAATAATAATTAGAATATTGCACGGTGGTTTCAGGTGAATTTAAAGTCGTCTGCTATGAATTTGACCGTTTGACGCCCGTTTTGGCCGTTTATGACACCCGAACTGCGTTCTCGGTCACCGCGGGCACAGGGCACGTCCGATTGACATGACGTCTGCTCGACCACTTCAGAAATCAATCACCCGTATTTTTCATCTGATTTCAGGCCATTCCGAAATCGTTTGGCCCATTTGGACCCCCCTCACGCGCGTTTACGAAGCGCGCACATCACTTAAAACATGAATATTGAGTCGTACCGTGCAAACCGCACGTCCGATTGACGTGTCGTCTACGCGTACACGTCACTAATAATAATTATAATGTTTCACGGTGGTTTCAGCTCAATCCGAGGTCGTCTCCTATGAATTTGACCATTGGACGCCCGTTTTGGCCGTTTTTGACACCAGAACTACGTTTTCGGTCACCGCTGGCACACAACACGTCCGATTGACGTGCCGTCTGCTCGACCACTTCATAAATCACTCACCCGTATTTTTTGTCTGATTTCAGGCCATTCTGACTTCGTTCGGCCTATTTGGACCCCCTCGCGCGCGTTTACGAAGCACGCTCATCACTTAATACACGAATATTGAGCCGTACCGCGCAAACCGCACGTCCGATTGACGTGACCTATGCGCGTACACGTCGCGAATAATAATTAGAATGTCTCACGGTGGTTTCAGCTCAATCCGGAGACGCAGGGTGGCCGAAACCACTCAAAGTGTCCGTCTTTTGTTTCAAAAGGACGTCATTTTAAGTGAAAAGCATCAACTGGCATACGGAAAACCGACCAAACGCATTCTGAATCTGTTGATAATTTATCCCAACAATCCATGGGTCATATGTGACGTGTACGAGCCAACCTGGGAAGAATCCAAGTCGCGGTGTGGCCGGGATAAGTCTAAGTGGCTCTCTTTTGTTTAAAATGGACACCATTTTAAGTACATACTGAAAAATGACCAAACGGATTCGGTTTCCATTGAAAATTTATGAGAACAATCCATGGGTAATATGTGACGTGTACGAATCAACCCCGCCACAATCGTAGACGCGGTGTGGCTGACACCACTCAAAGTGTCGGTCTTTTGTTTCAAAAAGACGTCATTTTAAGTGAAAAGCATCAAGTGACATACGAAAAACCGACCAAAGGAATTCGGACTGTGTCGATACTTTAGCACAAGGATCCATGGGTCGTATGTGACGTGTACGAGTCAATCCCGCCTCAATCCGAGGAGCGGTGTGGCCGACACCGTTCTAACTGTGTCTCTTTTGTTTAAAATGGACAGGATTATAAGTGAAAAGAACAACTGACATATGCAAAACTGACCAAACGCATTCCGAATCTGTTGATAATTTATCACAATGATCCATCGGTCATATGTGACCTGTACAAGCCAACCCGGGCTCAATCCGAGTTGCGGTGTGGCCGAGATCAGTCTAAGTGGCTCTCTTTTGTTTAAAATGGACATCATTTTAAGTACATACGGAAAACCAACCAAACGCATTCGGTTTCCATTGAAACTTTAGGAGAACGATCCATGGGTCCTATGTGACATGTAAGAATCATCCCCGCCTCAATCCGACATGCGGTGCGGCTGACACCACTCAAAGTGTCCGTCTTTTGTTTCAAAAGGACATCATTTTAAGTGAAAAGCATCAACTGACATACGCCAAACTGATCAAACACCTACGAGTTCTGTTAAAACTTTAGTAAAATGATCCATGGGTCATATGTGACGTGTACGGGTCAACCCCTCCACAAACCGAGCCACGATGTGGCCGATACCACTCAAACTCTCTCTCTTTTGTTCAAAATGGACTAAATTGTAAGTGAAATCAACAACTGACATACGGGAAACGGACCAAACGCCTTAGGATTATATTGAAACATTAGTAAAACAATCCATTGGTCATATGTGACGTGTATGAGTCAACTCTACCTCAATATGAGGCACCGTGGGGCCGGGACCATCCAAACTACCTCTCTTTTGTTAAAAATGGACAATAGTTTACGTACATACGCCAAACCGATCAAACGGATTCTGATTGTGTTTTAACTTTATGAAAATGATACCTGGCTCATATGTGATGTGTACGAGTAAACCCCGTCTCAATCCGAGGCCCGGTGTGGCCGACACAACTCAAAGTGCCTCTCTTTTTTTTAAATGTATTTAATTTTAAGTGAAAACAACAACTGACATACGAGAAACCGACCAAACGCCTATTAATTATGTCTAAACTTTAGGACAACAATCCATGTGTCATATGTGACGTGTACAAGTCAACCCTGCCAAAAACTGAGCCACGGTGTGGCCAGGACTACTCAAAATGTATCTCTTTTGTTAAAAATGGACTAAATTGTAAGTGAAATCAACAACTGACATACGGGAAACGGACCAAACTCCTTCAGATTCTATCGAAACTTTAGGAAAAAGATCCATGGGTCATATGTGATGTTTAAAAGTCAATATCGCCTCAATCCGAGCTGCGGTGTGGCCGGAACTACTCAAACTATCTCTCTTTTGTTTAAAATGGACATAATTTTAAGTGAAAACAACAACTGACATACGCCAAACCAACCAAACGACTTCTAATTCTATTAAAATGTTACTAAAATGATCCATAGATCAAATTTGACGTGTACGAGTCAACTCTGCCACAATATGAGCCGCGGTGTGACCAGGACCACTCAAAATGTCTCTCTTTTGTTCAAAATGGACTAAATTGTAAGTGAAATCAACAACTGACATACGGGAAACTGACCAAACACCTTCGGATTCTATTTATATTTTAGGAAAACGATCCATGGGTCATATGTGATGTGTACGAGTCAACCCCAACTCAATCCGAGGCACCGTGGGGCCGGGACCACCCAAACTGCCTCTCTTTTGTTCCAAAGGGACAATATTTTATGTACATACGCCAAACCGATCAAACAGATTATGATTGTGTTTAAACTTTAGGACAATGATTCATGCCTCATATGTGACGTGTATGAGTCAACCCCGCCTCAATCCGAGGCTCGGTGTGGCCGACACCACTGAAAGTGGCTCTTTTTTTAAAAATGTACTTAATTTTAAGTGAAAACAAAAATTGACATACGGAAAACTGACCAAATGGCTACGGATTCTGTATAAACTTTAGGAAAACAATTCATGGGTCATATGTGATGTTTACGAGTCAACCCCGCCTCAATCCGAGCCACGGTGTGGCTGGGACCACTAAAACTTTCTCTCTTTTGTTGAAAATGGACTAAATTGTAAGTGAAATCAACAACTGTCATACGGGAAACCGACCAAACACCTTCGTAATCTATTTACACTTTAGGAAAACAATCCATGGGTCATATTTGATGTGTAAGAGTCAATACCACCTCAATCCGAGGCATGGTGAGGCCGACACCACCCAAACCGTCTCTCATATGTTAAAAATGGACAACATTTTACATACATACGCCAAAATGATCAAACAAATTCTGATTGTGTTGAAACATTAGGATAACAATCCATGGCTCATATGTGACATGTACGAGTCAACGCCGCCTCAATCCGAGGTCCGTTGGGGACGACACCACTCCAAGTGTCTCTCTTTTGTTTAAAATGGACATAACTTTAAGTGAAAACAACTGTTGACAAACGCCAAACCAACCAAACGCATTAGGATTCTATTGAAACTTTAGAAAAACGATACATGGGTCATATTTGACTTTTACGAATCAAACCTACCTCAATCCAAGCCACGGTGTGGCCAGGACCACTCAAATTGTCTCTCTTTTCTTGAAAAGGGACTAAATTGTAAGTGATATCAACAACTGACATACGAGAAACAGACCAAATACCTTCTAATTCTTTTGACACTTTAGTAAAACAATCCATGGGTCATATGTGACATGTAAGAGTCAATCCCACCTCAATACGAGTCACCGTGGGGCGGGGACCACCCAAACTACCTCTCATTTGTTCAAAATGGATTAATATTTTACGTACATATGCCAAACCGATCAAACGGATTTTGATTGTGTTGAAACTTAAGGACAATGATCCATGGATCATATTTGATGTGTACCAGTCAACCCAGCCTCAATTTGAGGCATGGTGTGGCACTTACTGAGTTACAAGTGATGAGACTCCTATGAAAATACCTTTTCACTATATATTATAAAAGTGGTTGTCGTATGAAGATTGAAATGGGTGTAAATAATATTTGACTTATTGAAACTCTGATTCAACTATACTGGATGATTTTTGTCATATGAAGATTCAAATGGGGAATTATTCACCATGACTCTATTCAAAGAGGTGGTGTTCTTTTTTGTTGTTTTAAGTGTGTCAGTGTTTTTGTCATATGAAGATTCAAATGGGTAATTATTCAGCATGACTCTATTCAAAGAGGTGGTGTTTTTTTCAGTGTTGTTTTTTATGCAGGTGCACTGGAGGGGCCACTGGAGGAGCTGCTGACAATTCTGAAAATACTGAATACCAACGGTTGTAAACCGTTGGTATACTTTTCCATACTTAAACATATGCCAACGGTTTCCATGAAACCGTTGGGAAAAACTCTATACCAACGGTTTACAACCGTTGGTATAAAATAAAAACCATTGAATTCCCAACGGTTTCATGAAAACCGTTGGGAAAAATACTATACCAACGGTTGTGAACCATTGGTATAAGATGAGAATATAGTATTCCCAAACCGTTGGGTAAACCTATACCAACGGTTCAGCAAGAACCGTTGGCAAATCCACACATACAGTGGGCTACCCCAACGGTTTACTTCAAACCGTTGGTATATATCTTTCCCCACGCCTTACTTCCCTACGGTTTGGACAACCGTTGGTATATTCTATACCAACGGTTGTCCAGCCTATACCAACGGTTCTAAACCGTTGGTATATCCTTTATTTCCAGTAGTGTGTAATCCAACTTTTCAAGGGATACTAGTGATGTACAAGGGAAGCAAAACCAAGAAGAGGGTATGTTTTAAACTATTCTTTATGTTTTCTTCTTCTTTTCCCCTATTTTTCTATCAATTTTAAACCAAATATTATAAGATTAATTTCTAATTATATTAAAATTATTTTAATTATGTTAGCATACTATAAAAATTAAATTTTTTTGTGTATTTATATTTTATAACTCTCTTTCTCCACCTTTGGATAACATTCCTCCTAACAGTTGGTTAACCACTAACATAGACATTTCAATCTTATTTCATTATCAAAAAACATATTCATGTTTAAAATATATTATTTATTATATATAAATTAATATTTAAATTTATTTTAATATTATCTAATTTATTCTACTTATGTATAAATCACCTTGAACAAAATAGAGAAATCAAAGCGAAATAGAATTTTTTTAATGAAAACATAAAATCAAAATTCTTTATATTCAACAATATAAATTAAGAACTATAATCCAGTGATTATAATTAGAAAATAGTGACATAAATAAACATAATTCACTTCTATTTCAATGTTTTAATAAATATATATTTATCATCTAGGAGGTGTAGAAGTGACAAAATAAAGAGGGATTTAAGGTAAGGAGATTATTGAACCTGACTCCCTTTATTTGGGGATCTATCTTTCACATTATTTTAAACAATTATATTACAATAACTGTCCTTAAATATCATTTCAATATTATTATATTCCCTTTTTGGGTATATTCATGTTTCCAACATGATTTATAATCCAAATACAAATATCTCTAAAAAATATGTTTTTTCCAAATCACATCTTTGACCTCTCTTTAGTTATTTATTATTTGATAAAGAATGATGATGTTTATGCCAATCATGTTATCACTTATTAATTTGGGACACCTAATTTTATTCATGAATTTATAATTTATGAAATCCGGATGAAACCCATTTCTTTCCATGGGAAATTTCACGACTATGATTATTATAAATTCTATGTGGAATGCATGATTATTTGAATATTATGATATGACATGTGGGATTAGAATTTTATAGCCTTAAAATGAATTGGGTAATGTGATTCATATCATTAGATAATGTGTATTATTCATGAACATGATTCTATATTTTTTCACAATTATGATGTTATGATTACTCACATATGTTATGCAAGAACCTGATGTTTTCTTTTTTCACAACAATGTGTGGTGTTTAACCACTATAGAATGATGATTCATTTTTATACATTAAAAAATTCCATGAATTTGTCCAATGTTCCCCTCATAATGTTGATGATGATCTTATGCTTATGATATGATGATTTTTATTATGCTCACCCATGTATTATTGATTCATATCCCTTATTCCTTCCACTACTGGAAAAGGGATCTTTCCCAACAGTTGTGTACCAACGGTTCTTTGAACCGTTGGCATATCATATCTTTCCCAACGGTTTCTATAAATCGTTGGGAAAAACCCCTCAATTCATAGTTTTCCCAACGGTTGTATGAAACCGTTGGGAAAGATAGGTTTTTCCCAACGGTTCTTAAGAACCGTTGGGAAAAGTGGTGAAGGAACCTTGTTTTCCCAACGGTTATATAGAAACCGTTGGGAAAGATGGTTTTTCCCAACGGTTCTTAGAACCGTTGGGAAAAGTGGTGAAGAAATTGGGAAAGGTTGGTCTTTCCCAACGGTTATTAAAAACCGTTGGGAAAAAAAAGCCCCAAATACCAAATCGAGCCAGCGGCCTCCCCACATTACAGAAGCATTCACGTCGTGTCCTCCTGGAGCGATTTCTTGCGGAAGGACCTCCCAATCCCCACATCATCCATCAGATCAGCACCTACCAGGTTAGACTCCTATATTTTATCAACGATATAGTTCCAGCTCTTATAAATCATATACTTCTATTCTTGATTTTGTTATTCCCAATTATTAGGGTTTTTGTAAAAATTTATGATTGTTTCATGGTGGTCATGTGCACCACTATAGGTACATTGATTCACTAATTTATTTTGGTATTTCCATAAAATTCGAATACAATTTATTAATGAATCAATGTTGGGTGTTAACATGAAATTCATGTTCTTGATTTTTGTTGAACACCTTATTTATGGTATGGGGTAAGATTATTTAAAGTGTAAACAAATACTTATATAGAATTTCCTTGTAAAACCTGATGGTTTAATTCTAGTTAAATGGAATCATAATTTTTTATGTTATTAATATTTAGTAATTGGTGAGGTGAATCATATATGTATATGAAAAATAGATCAAGATCATTTAGTATTGGATAGAATTATTCCCTAGTAATGTGAGACCCTTATTTTGTTGGGTGAGTATGGAGTAGTGAGATATATTGCTTGTTACTTACCTTTTTTCAATTCTATGAGCTAATGATGGCATGCACTAATTTTTTGAGATCTTTCAATGTTTTTATGGTTTTGATAGTGATCCATGATGTGTATCCTAGTATGTAAGATCCTGTTGGGTATTAGACCCTAGATTGGGTGAATTTGTATGCGGTAGGGTGCTTTCTAGGATGGGTTGTAGTGATGTGATGGTAACTTATGAGAGGGGTGGGTCTTACTAATGTGGATTCATTCTATATCATAAGCATGTAAATATAATTTGTATTATGATAACTAAATGTGAATGATGTGTGATCAAATATTTTCTTATCCTGGAGAATTCCTTGTGATATATTGATATGGTGGCATGAGTGATGATGCATGTGGTGACATGACCAACATACATGTGTTTCATGGTTAGTGATCAATTAGGCTAATGATCCTATGATCATTGGGATGTGACTCTCAATGATTCAAGAAGAGTTATTAATATGATAACATGAGGGTGTGTTCCTATTTGGTTTTGTCATTCGGTCAGTTTGGACCCCCCCACGCGCGTTTATCAAGCGCGCGCAACGCTTAAAGAACGCATAATGAGACCTCCCGCGCAGACCGCACGTCCGATTGACGTTCCGTCTGTGTGCGCACGTCGCGAATAATAATGGGATTGTTGTCCTGTGATTTCAGGTCAATCTGATGTCGTCCGCTATGAGTTTGAACGTTAGACGCCCATTTTGGCCGTTTATGACACCAGAACGGCGTTCCCGGTCACCGCGGGCACACGGCACGTCCGATTGACGTGCCTTCTGCTCGCCCACATCACAATTCACTCAACCTTTGATGTCGTCCGATTTCACGCCATTCGGAATTCATTCGGCCAGTTTGGACCCCCCCACGCGCGTTTCTCAAGCACGCGCAACGCTTAAAGAACGCATAATGAGCCCTCCCGCGCAGACCGCACGTCTGATTGATGTTCCTTCTGCGCGTGCACGTCGCGAATAATAATGGTATTGTTGTCCTGTAATTTCAGGGCAATCCGATGTCGTCCTCTATGAGTTTTACCGTTAGACGCCCGTTTTGGCCGTTTATGACACCAGAACGGTGTTCCCGGTCACCGTGGGCACACGACACATCCGATTGATGTGTCGTCTGCTCGACCACATCACAATTCACTCACCCTTTGATGTCGTCCGATTTCAGGCCATTCGGACTTCTTTCGGCCAGTTTGGACCCCCCACGCGCTTTTATCAAGCGCGCGCAACGCTAAAAGAACATATAATGAGTCCTCCCGCGCAGACCGCACGTCTGATTGACGTGCCGTCTACGCGTGCACGTCGCAAATAATAATGGGATTTTTTTCCTGTGATTTCAGGTCAATCTGATGTCGTCCGCTATGAGTTTGACCGTTAGACGCCCGTTTTGGCCGTTTTTGACACCAGAACGGCGTTCCCGGTCACCGCGAGCACACGGCACATCCGATTGACGTGCCGTCTACTCGACCACATCACAATTAACTCACCCTTTGATGTCGTCCGATTTCAGGCCATTCGGACATCGTTCGTCCAGTTTGGACCCCCACCCCCACCCCCACGCGCGTTTATCAAGCGCGCGCAACGCTTAAAGAACGCATAATGAGCCCTCCCATGCAGAACACACGTCCGATTGATGTGTCGTCTGTGCGTGCACGTCGAGAATAATAATGGGATTGTTGCCCTGTGATTTCAGGTCAATCTGTTGTCGTTCGCTATGAGTTTGACCGTTAGACGCCTGTTTTGGCCGTTTATGACACCAGAACGGCGTTCCCGGTCACCGCAGGCACACGGCACGTCCGATTGACATTCCCTCTGCTCGACCACATCACAATTTACTCACCCTTTGATGTCGTCCGATTTCAGGCCATTCGGACATCGTTCGGCCAGTTTGGACCCCCCCACGCGCGTTTATCAAGCACGCGCAACGCTTAAAGAACGCATAATGAGCCCTACCGCACAGACCGCACATCCGATTGACATGTCGTCTGCGCGTGCACGTCACGAATAATAATTGTATTGATGTACTGTGATATCAGGTCAATCCGATGTCGTCCGCTATGATTTTGACCGTTAGACGCCCGTTTTGGCCCTTTATGACACCAGAACGGCGTTCCCGGTCACCGCGGGAACACGGCACGTCCGATTGACGTGCCTTCTGCTCGACCACATCACAATTCATTCACCCTTTGAGGTCGTCCGATTTCAGGCCATTCGGACTTCGTTCGGCCAGTTTGGACCCCCCCACGCCCGTTTATCAAGCGCGCGCAACGCTTAAAGAACGCATAATGAGTCCTCCCGTGCAGACCGCACGTCCGATTGATGTGTTGTCTGTGCGTGCATGTCGAGAATAATAATGGGATTGTTGTCCTGTGATTTCAGGTCAATCTGTTGTCGTCCGCTATGAGTTTGACCGTTAGACGCCTGTTTTGGCCGTTTATGACACCAGAACGGCGTTCCCGGTCACCGCGGGCACACGGCACGTCCGATTGACATGCCCTCTGCTCGACCACATCACAATTTACTGACCCTTTGATGTCGTCGGATTTCAGGTCATTCGGACATCGTTCGGCCAGTTTGGACCCCCCCACGCGCGTTTATCAAGCGCGCGCAACGCTTAAAGAACGCATAATGAGCCCTACCGCACAGACCGCACATCCGATTGACGTGCCGTCTACGCGTACACGTCACTAATAGTAATTAGAATGTTTCACGGTGGTTTCAGCACAATCCGAGGTTTTCCGCTATGAATTTGCCCGTTGGACGCCCGTTTTGGCCGTTTATAACACCAGAACTGCGTTGTCGGTCACCGCGGGCACACGGCACGTCCGACTGAAGTTCCGTCTGCTCGACCACTTCATAAATAACTCACCCGTATTTATCGTCTGATTTCAGGTCATTCTGACATCGTTAGGCCCGTTTGGACCCCCCTCACGCGCGTTTACGAAGCGCGCGCATCACTTAAAACACGAATATTGAGCCGTACCGCGCAAACCACACGTCCGATTGACGTGAGGTCTGCGCGTACACATCACGAATAATAATTAGAATATTGCACGGTGGTTTCAGGTGAATTTAAAGTCGTCTGCTATGAATTTGACCGTTTGACGCCCGTTTTGGCCGTTTATGACACCCGAACTGCGTTCTCGGTCACCGCGGGCACAGGGCACGTCCGATTGACATGACGTCTGCTCGACCACTTCAGAAATCAATCACCCGTATTTTTCATCTGATTTCAGGCCATTCCGAAATCGTTTGGCCCATTTGGACCCCCCTCACGCGCGTTTACGAAGCGCGCACATCACTTAAAACATGAATATTGAGTCGTACCGTGCAAACCGCACGTCCGATTGACGTGTCGTCTACGCGTACACGTCACTAATAATAATTATAATGTTTCACGGTGGTTTCAGCTCAATCCGAGGTCGTCTCCTATGAATTTGACCATTGGACGCCCGTTTTGGCCGTTTTTGACACCAGAACTACGTTTTCGGTCACCGCTGGCACACAACACGTCCGATTGACGTGCCGTCTGCTCGACCACTTCATAAATCACTCACCCGTATTTTTTGTCTGATTTCAGGCCATTCTGACTTCGTTCGGCCTATTTGGACCCCCTCGCGCGCGTTTACGAAGCACGCTCATCACTTAATACACGAATATTGAGCCGTACCGCGCAAACCGCACGTCCGATTGACGTGACCTATGCGCGTACACGTCGCGAATAATAATTAGAATGTCTCACGGTGGTTTCAGCTCAATCCGGAGACGCAGGGTGGCCGAAACCACTCAAAGTGTCCGTCTTTTGTTTCAAAAGGACGTCATTTTAAGTGAAAAGCATCAACTGGCATACGGAAAACCGACCAAACGCATTCTGAATCTGTTGATAATTTATCCCAACAATCCATGGGTCATATGTGACGTGTACGAGCCAACCTGGGAAGAATCCAAGTCGCGGTGTGGCCGGGATAAGTCTAAGTGGCTCTCTTTTGTTTAAAATGGACACCATTTTAAGTACATACTGAAAAATGACCAAACGGATTCGGTTTCCATTGAAAATTTATGAGAACAATCCATGGGTAATATGTGACGTGTACGAATCAACCCCGCCACAATCGTAGACGCGGTGTGGCTGACACCACTCAAAGTGTCGGTCTTTTGTTTCAAAAAGACGTCATTTTAAGTGAAAAGCATCAAGTGACATACGAAAAACCGACCAAAGGAATTCGGACTGTGTCGATACTTTAGCACAAGGATCCATGGGTCGTATGTGACGTGTACGAGTCAATCCCGCCTCAATCCGAGGAGCGGTGTGGCCGACACCGTTCTAACTGTGTCTCTTTTGTTTAAAATGGACAGGATTATAAGTGAAAAGAACAACTGACATATGCAAAACTGACCAAACGCATTCCGAATCTGTTGATAATTTATCACAATGATCCATCGGTCATATGTGACCTGTACAAGCCAACCCGGGCTCAATCCGAGTTGCGGTGTGGCCGAGATCAGTCTAAGTGGCTCTCTTTTGTTTAAAATGGACATCATTTTAAGTACATACGGAAAACCAACCAAACGCATTCGGTTTCCATTGAAACTTTAGGAGAACGATCCATGAGTCCTATGTGACATGTAAGAATCATCCCCGCCTCAATCCGACATGCGGTGCGGCTGACACCACTCAAAGTGTCCGTCTTTTGTTTCAAAAGGACATCATTTTAAGTGAAAAGCATCAACTGACATACGCCAAACTGATCAAACACCTACGAGTTCTGTTAAAACTTTAGTAAAATGATCCATGGGTCATATGTGACGTGTACGGGTCAACCCCTCCACAAACCGAGCCACGATGTGGCCGATACCACTCAAACTCTCTCTCTTTTGTTCAAAATGGACTAAATTGTAAGTGAAATCAACAACTGACATACGGGAAACGGACCAAACGCCTTAGGATTATATTGAAACATTAGTAAAACAATCCATTGGTCATATGTGACGTGTATGAGTCAACTCTACCTCAATATGAGGCACCGTGGGGCCGGGACCATCCAAACTACCTCTCTTTTGTTAAAAATGGACAATAGTTTACGTACATACGCCAAACCGATCAAACGGATTCTGATTGTGTTTTAACTTTATGAAAATGATACCTGGCTCATATGTGATGTGTACGAGTAAACCCCGTCTCAATCCGAGGCCCGGTGTGGCCGACACAACTCAAAGTGCCTCTCTTTTTTTTAAATGTATTTAATTTTAAGTGAAAACAACAACTGACATACGAGAAACCGACCAAACGCCTATTAATTATGTCTAAACTTTAGGACAACAATCCATGTGTCATATGTGACGTGTACAAGTCAACCCTGCCAAAAACTGAGCCACGGTGTGGCCAGGACTACTCAAAATGTATCTCTTTTGTTAAAAATGGACTAAATTGTAAGTGAAATCAACAACTGACATACGGGAAACGGACCAAACTCCTTCAGATTCTATCGAAACTTTAGGAAAAAGATCCATGGGTCATATGTGATGTTTAAAAGTCAATATCGCCTCAATCCGAGCTGCGGTGTGGCCGGAACTACTCAAACTATCTCTCTTTTGTTTAAAATGGACATAATTTTAAGTGAAAACAACAACTGACATACGCCAAACCAACCAAACGACTTCTAATTCTATTAAAATGTTACTAAAATGATCCATAGATCAAATTTGACGTGTACGAGTCAACTCTGCCACAATATGAGCCGCGGTGTGACCGGGACCACTCAAAATGTCTCTCTTTTGTTCAAAATGGACTAAATTGTAAGTGAAATCAACAACTGACATACGGGAAACTGACCAAACACCTTCGGATTCTATTTATATTTTAGGAAAACGATCCATGGGTCATATGTGATGTGTACGAGTCAACCCCAACTCAATCCGAGGCACCGTGGGGCCGGGACCACCCAAACTGCCTCTCTTTTGTTCCAAAGGGACAATATTTTATGTACATACGCCAAACCGATCAAACAGATTATGATTGTGTTTAAACTTTAGGACAATGATTCATGCCTCATATGTGACGTGTATGAGTCAACCCCGCCTCAATCCGAGGCTCGGTGTGGCCGACACCACTGAAAGTGGCTCTTTTTTTAAAAATGTACTTAATTTTAAGTGAAAACAAAAATTGACATACGGAAAACTGACCAAATGGCTACGGATTCTGTATAAACTTTAGGAAAACAATTCATGGGTCATATGTGATGTTTACGAGTCAACCCCGCCTCAATCCGAGCCACGGTGTGGCTGGGACCACTAAAACTTTCTCTCTTTTGTTGAAAATGGACTAAATTGTAAGTGAAATCAACAACTGTCATACGGGAAACCGACCAAACACCTTCGTAATCTATTTACACTTTAGGAAAACAATCCATGGGTCATATTTGATGTGTAAGAGTCAATACCACCTCAATCCGAGGCATGGTGAGGCCGACACCACCCAAACCGTCTCTCATATGTTAAAAATGGACAACATTTTACATACATACGCCAAAATGATCAAACAAATTCTGATTGTGTTGAAACATTAGGATAACAATCCATGGCTCATATGTGACATGTACGAGTCAACGCCGCCTCAATCCGAGGTCCGTTGGGGACGACACCACTCCAAGTGTCTCTCTTTTGTTTAAAATGGACATAACTTTAAGTGAAAACAACTGTTGACAAACGCCAAACCAACCAAACGCATTAGGATTCTATTGAAACTTTAGAAAAACGATACATGGGTCATATTTGACTTTTACGAATCAAACCTACCTCAATCCAAGCCACGGTGTGGCCAGGACCACTCAAATTGTCTCTCTTTTCTTGAAAAGGGACTAAATTGTAAGTGATATCAACAACTGACATACGAGAAACAGACCAAATACCTTCTAATTCTTTTGACACTTTAGTAAAACAATCCATGGGTCATATGTGACATGTAAGAGTCAATCCCACCTCAATACGAGTCACCGTGGGGCGGGGACCACCCAAACTACCTCTCATTTGTTCAAAATGGATTAATATTTTACGTACATATGCCAAACCGATCAAACGGATTTTGATTGTGTTGAAACTTAAGGACAATGATCCATGGATCATATTTGATGTGTACCAGTCAACCCAGCCTCAATTTGAGGCATGGTGTGGCACTTACTGAGTTACAAGTGATGAGACTCCTATGAAAATACCTTTTCACTATATATTATAAAAGTGGTTGTCGTATGAAGATTGAAATGGGTGTAAATAATATTTGACTTATTGAAACTCTGATTCAACTATACTGGATGATTTTTGTCATATGAAGATTCAAATGGGGAATTATTCACCATGACTCTATTCAAAGAGGTGGTGTTCTTTTTTGTTGTTTTAAGTGTGTCAGTGTTTTTGTCATATGAAGATTCAAATGGGTAATTATTCAGCATGACTCTATTCAAAGAGGTGGTGTTTTTTTCAGTGTTGTTTTTTATGCAGGTGCACTGGAGGGGCCACTGGAGGAGCTGCTGACAATTCTGAAAATACTGAATACCAACGGTTGTAAACCGTTGGTATACTTTTCCATACTTAAACATATGCCAACGGTTTCCATGAAACCGTTGGGAAAAACTCTATACCAACGGTTTACAACCGTTGGTATAAAATAAAAACCATTGAATTCCCAACGGTTTCATGAAAACCGTTGGGAAAAATACTATACCAACGGTTGTGAACCATTGGTATAAGATGAGAATATAGTATTCCCAAACCGTTGGGTAAACCTATACCAACGGTTCAGCAAGAACCGTTGGCAAATCCACACATACAGTGGGCTACCCCAACGGTTTACTTCAAACCGTTGGTATATATCTTTCCCCACGCCTTACTTCCCTACGGTTTGGACAACCGTTGGTATATTCTATACCAACGGTTGTCCAGCCTATACCAACGGTTCTAAACCGTTGGTATATCCTTTATTTCCAGTAGTGTGTAATCCAACTTTTCAAGGGATACTAGTGATGTACAAGGGAAGCAAAACCAAGAAGAGGGTATGTTTTAAACTATTCTTTATGTTTTCTTCTTCTTTTCCCCTATTTTTCTATCAATTTTAAACCAAATATTATAAGATTAATTTCTAATTATATTAAAATTATTTTAATTATGTTAGCATACTATAAAAATTAAATTTTTTTGTGTATTTATATTTTATAACTCTCTTTCTCCACCTTTGGATAACATTCCTCCTAACAGTTGGTTAACCACTAACATAGACATTTCAATCTTATTTCATTATCAAAAAACATATTCATGTTTAAAATATATTATTTATTATATATAAATTAATATTTAAATTTATTTTAATATTATCTAATTTATTCTACTTATGTATAAATCACCTTGAACAAAATAGAGAAATCAAAGCGAAATAGAATTTTTTTAATGAAAACATAAAATCAAAATTCTTTATATTCAACAATATAAATTAAGAACTATAATCCAGTGATTATAATTAGAAAATAGTGACATAAATAAACATAATTCACTTCTATTTCAATGTTTTAATAAATATATATTTATCATCTAGGAGGTGTAGAAGTGACAAAATAAAGAGGGATTTAAGGTAAGGAGATTATTGAACCTGACTCCCTTTATTTGGGGATCTATCTTTCACATTATTTTAAACAATTATATTACAATAACTGTCCTTAAATATCATTTCAATATTATTATATTCCCTTTTTGGGTATATTCATGTTTCCAACATGATTTATAATCCAAATACAAATATCTCTAAAAAATATGTTTTTTCCAAATCACATCTTTGACCTCTCTTTAGTTATTTATTATTTGATAAAGAATGATGATGTTTATGCCAATCATGTTATCACTTATTAATTTGGGACACCTAATTTTATTCATGAATTTATAATTTATGAAATCCGGATGAAACCCATTTCTTTCCATGGGAAATTTCACGACTATGATTATTATAAATTCTATGTGGAATGCATGATTATTTGAATATTATGATATGACATGTGGGATTAGAATTTTATAGCCTTAAAATGAATTGGGTAATGTGATTCATATCATTAGATAATGTGTATTATTCATGAACATGATTCTATATTTTTTCACAATTATGATGTTATGATTACTCACATATGTTATGCAAGAACCTGATGTTTTCTTTTTTCACAACAATGTGTGGTGTTTAACCACTATAGAATGATGATTCATTTTTATACATTAAAAAATTCCATGAATTTGTCCAATGTTCCCCTCATAATGTTGATGATGATCTTATGCTTATGATATGATGATTTTTATTATGCTCACCCATGTATTATTGATTCATATCCCTTATTCCTTCCACTACTGGAAAAGGGATCTTTCCCAACAGTTGTGTACCAACGGTTCTTTGAACCGTTGGCATATCATATCTTTCCCAACGGTTTCTATAAACCGTTGGGAAAAACCCCTCAATTCATAGTTTTCCCAACGGTTGTATGAAACCGTTGGGAAAGATAGGTTTTTCCCAACGGTTCTTAAGAACCGTTGGGAAAAGTGGTGAAGGAACCTTGTTTTCCCAACGGTTATATAGAAACCGTTGGGAAAGATGGTTTTTCCCAACGGTTCTTAGAACCGTTGGGAAAAGTGGTGAAGAAATTGGGAAAGGTTGGTCTTTCCCAACGGTTATTAAAAACCGTTGGGAAAAAAAAGCCCCAAATACCAAATCGAGCCAGCGGCCTCCCCACATTACAGAAGCATTCACGTCGTGTCCTCCTGGAGCGATTTCTTGCGGAAGGACCTCCCAATCCCCACATCATCCATCAGATCAGCACCTACCAGGTTAGACTCCTATATTTTATCAACGATATAGTTCCAGCTCTTATAAATCATATACTTCTATTCTTGATTTTGTTATTCCCAATTATTAGGGTTTTTGTAAAAATTTATGATTGTTTCATGGTGGTCATGTGCACCACTATAGGTACATTGATTCACTAATTTATTTTGGTATTTCCATAAAATTCGAATACAATTTATTAATGAATCAATGTTGGGTGTTAACATGAAATTCATGTTCTTGATTTTTGTTGAACACCTTATTTATGGTATGGGGTAAGATTATTTAAAGTGTAAACAAATACTTATATAGAATTTCCTTGTAAAACCTGATGGTTTAATTCTAGTTAAATGGAATCATAATTTTTTATGTTATTAATATTTAGTAATTGGTGAGGTGAATCATATATGTATATGAAAAATAGATCAAGATCATTTAGTATTGGATAGAATTATTCCCTAGTAATGTGAGACCCTTATTTTGTTGGGTGAGTATGGAGTAGTGAGATATATTGCTTGTTACTTACCTTTTTTCAATTCTATGAGCTAATGATGGCATGCACTAATTTTTTGAGATCTTTCAATGTTTTTATGGTTTTGATAGTGATCCATGATGTGTATCCTAGTATGTAAGATCCTGTTGGGTATTAGACCCTAGATTGGGTGAATTTGTATGCGGTAGGGTGCTTTCTAGGATGGGTTGTAGTGATGTGATGGTAACTTATGAGAGGGGTGGGTCTTACTAATGTGGATTCATTCTATATCATAAGCATGTAAATATAATTTGTATTATGATAACTAAATGTGAATGATGTGTGATCAAATATTTTCTTATCCTGGAGAATTCCTTGTGATATATTGATATGGTGGCATGAGTGATGATGCATGTGGTGACATGACCAACATACATGTGTTTCATGGTTAGTGATCAATTAGGCTAATGATCCTATGATCATTGGGATGTGACTCTCAATGATTCAAGAAGAGTTATTAATATGATAACATGAGGGTGTGTTCCTATTTGGTTTTGTCATTCGGTCAGTTTGGACCCCCCCACACGCGTTTATCAAGCGCGCGCAACGCTTAAAGAACGCATAATGAGACCTCCCGCGCAGACCGCACGTCCGATTGACGTTCCGTCTGTGTGCGCACGTCGCGAATAATAATGGGATTGTTGTCCTGTGATTTCAGGTCAATCTGATGTCGTCCGCTATGAGTTTGAACGTTAGACGCCCATTTTGGCCGTTTATGACACCAGAACGGCGTTCCCGGTCACCGCGGGCACACGGCACGTCCGATTGACGTGCCTTCTGCTCGCCCACATCACAATTCACTCAACCTTTGATGTCGTCCGATTTCACGCCATTCGGAATTCATTCGGCCAGTTTGGACCCCCCCACGCGCGTTTCTCAAGCGCGCGCAACGCTTAAAGAACGTATAATGAGCCCTCCCGCGCAGACCGCACGTCTGATTGATGTTCCTTCTGCGCGTGCACGTCGCGAATAATAATGGTATTGTTGTCCTGTAATTTCAGGGCAATCCGATGTCGTCCTCTATGAGTTTTACCGTTAGACGCCCGTTTTGGCCGTTTATGACACCAGAACGGTGTTCCCGGTCACCGTGGGCACACGACACATCCGATTGATGTGTCGTCTGCTCGACCACATCACAATTCACTCACCCTTTGATGTCGTCCGATTTCAGGCCATTCGGACTTCTTTCGGCCAGTTTGGACCCCCCACGCGCTTTTATCAAGCGCACGCAACGCTAAAAGAACATATAATGAGTCCTCCCGCGCAGACCGCACGTCTGATTGACGTGCCGTCTAAGCGTGCACGTCGCAAATAATAATGGGATTTTTGTCCTGTGATTTCAGGTCAATCTGATGTCGTCCGCTATGAGTTTGACCGTTAGACGCCCGTTTTGGCCGTTTTTGACACCAGAACGGCGTTCCCGGTCACCGCGAGCACACGGCACGTCCGATTGACGTGCCGTCTACTCGACCACATCACAATTAACTCACCCTTTGATGTCGTCCGATTTCAGGCCATTCAGACATCGTTCGTCCAGTTTGGACCCCCCACCCCCACCCCCACGCGCGTTTATCAAGCGCGCGCAACGCTTAAAGAACGCATAATGAGCCCTCCCATGCAGAACACACGTCCGATTGATGTGTCGTCTGTGCGTGCACGTCGAGAATAATAATGGGATTGTTGCCCTGTGATTTCAGGTCAATCTGTTGTCGTTCGCTATGAGTTTGACCGTTAGACGCCTGTTTTGGCCGTTTATGACACCAGAACGGCGTTCCCGGTCACCGCAGGCACACGGCACGTCCGATTGACATGCCCTCTGCTCGACCACATCACAATTTACTCACCCTTTGATGTCGTCCGATTTCAGGCCATTCGGACATCGTTCGGCCAGTTTGGACCCCCCCACGCGCGTTTATCAAGCACGCGCAACGCTTAAAGAACGCATAATGAGCCCTACCGCACAGACCGCACATCCGATTGACATGTCGTCTGCGCGTGCACGTCACGAATAATAATTGTATTGATGTACTGTGATATCAGGTCAATCCGATGTCGTCCACTATGATTTTGACCGTTAGACGCCCGTTTTGGCCCTTTATGACACCAGAACGGCGTTCCCGGTCACCGCGGGAACACGGCACGTCCGATTGACGTGCCTTCTGCTCGACCACATCACAATTCATTCACCCTTTGATGTCGTCCGATTTCAGGCCATTCGGACTTCGTTCGGCCAGTTTGGACCCCCCCACGCCCGTTTATCAAGCGCGCGCAACGCTTAAAGAACGCATAATGAGTCCTCCCGTGCAGACCGCACATCCGATTGATGTGCTGTCTGTGTGTGCATGTCGAGAATAATAATGGGATTGTTGTCCTGTGATTTCAGGTCAATCTGTTGTCGTCCGCTATGAGTTTGACCGTTAGACGCCTGTTTTGGCCGTTTATGACACCAGAACGGCGTTCCCGGTCACCGCGGGCACACGGCACGTCCGATTGACATGCCCTCTGCTCGACCACATCACAATTTACTCACCCTTTGATGTCGTCGGATTTCAGGTCATTCGGACATCGTTCGGCCAGTTTGGACCCCCCCACGCGCGTTTATCAAGCGCGCGCAACGCTTAAAGAACGCATAATGAGCCCTACCGCACAGACCGCACATCCGATTGACGTGCCGTTTACGCGTACACGTCACTAATAATAATTAGAATGTTTCACGGTAGTTTCAGCACAATCCGAGGTTTTCCGCTATGAATTTGCCCGTTGGACGCCCGTTTTGGCCGTTTATAACACCAGAACTGCGTTGTCGGTCACCGCGGGCACACGGCACGTCCGACTGACGTTCCGTCTGCTCGACCACTTCATAAATAACTCACCCGTATTTATCGTCTGATTTCAGGTCATTCTGACATCGTTAGGCCCGTTTGGACCCCCCTCACGCGCGTTTACGAAGCGCGCGCATCACTTAAAACACGAATATTGAGCCGTACCGCGCAAACCACACGTCCGATTGACGTGAGGTCTGCGCGTACACGTCACGAATAATAATTAGAATATTGCACGGTGGTTTCAGGTGAATTTAAAGTCGTCTGCTATGAATTTGACCGTTTGACGCCCGTTTTGGCCGTTTATGACACCCGAACTGCGTTCTCGGTCACCGCGGGCACAGGGCACGTCCGATTGACATGACGTCTGCTCGACCACTTCAGAAATCAATCACCCGTATTTTTCATCTGATTTCAGGCCATTCCGAAATCGTTTGGCCCATTTGGACCCCCCTCACGCGCGTTTACGAAGCGCGCACATCACTTAAAACATGAATATTGAGTCGTACCGTGCAAACCGCACATCCGATTGACGTGCCGTCTACGCGTACACGTCACTAATAATAATTATAATGTTTCACGGTGGTTTCAGCTCAATCCGAGGTCGTCTCCTATGAATTTGACCATTGGACGCCCGTTTTGGCCGTTTTTGACACCAGAACTACGTTTTCGGTCACCGCGGGCACACAACACGTCCGATTGACGTGCCGTCTGCTCGACCACTTCATAAATCACTCACCCGTATTTTTTGTCTGATTTCAGGCCATTCTGACTTCGTTCGGCCTATTTGGACCCCCTCGCGCGCGTTTACGAAGCACGCTCATCACTTAATACACGAATATTGAGCCGTACCGCGCAAACCGCACGTCCGATTGACATGACCTATGCGCGTACACGTCACGAATAATAATTAGAATGTCTCACGGTGGTTTCAGCTCAATCCGGAGACGCAGTGTGGCCGACACCACTCAAAGTGTCCGTCTTTTGTTTCAAAAGGACGTCATTTTAAGTGAAAAGCATCAACTGGCATACGGAAAACCGACCAAACGCATTCTGAATCTGTTGATAATTTATCCCAACAATCCATGGGTCATATGTGACGTGTACGAGCCAACCTGGGAAGAATCCAAGTCGCGGTGTGGCCGGGATAAGTCTAAGTGGCTCTCTTTTGTTTAAAATGGACACCATTTTAAGTACATACTGAAAAATGACCAAACGGATTCGGTTTCCATTGAAAATTTATGAGAACAATCCATGGGTAATATGTGACGTGTACGAATCAACCCCGCCACAATCGTAGACGCGGTGTGGCTGACACCACTCAAAGTGTCGGTCTTTTGTTTCAAAAAGACGTCATTTTAAGTGAAAAGCATCAAGTGACATACGAAAAACCAACCAAAGGCATTCGGACTGTGTCGATACTTTAGCACAAGGATCCATGGGTCGTATGTGACGTGTACGAGTCAATCCCGCCTCAATCCGAGGAGCGGTGTGGCCGACACCGTTCTAACTGTGTCTCTTTTTTTTAAAATGGACAGGATTATAAGTGAAAAGAACAACTGACATATGAAAAACTGACCAAACGCATTCCGAATCTGTTGATAATTTATCACAATGATCCATCGGTCGTATGTGACCTGTACAAGCCAACCCGGGCTCAATCCGAGTTGCGGTGTGGCCGAGATCAGTCTAAGTGGCTCTCTTTTGTTTAAAATGGACATCATTTTAAGTACATACGGAAAACCAACCAAACGCATTCGGTTTCCATTGAAACTTTAGGAGAACGATCCATGGGTCCTATGTGACATGTAAGAATCATCCCCGCCTCAATCCGACATGCGGTGCGGCTGACACCACTCAAAGTGTCCGTCTTTTGTTTCAAAAGGACATCATTTTAAGTGAAAAGCATCAACTGACATACGCCAAACTGATCAAACACCTACGAGTTCTGTTAAAACTTTAGTAAAATGATCCATGGGTCATATGTGACGTGTACGGGTCAACCCCTCCACAAACCGAGCCACGATGTGGCCGATACCACTCAAACTCTCTCTCTTTTGTTCAAAATGGACTAAATTGTAAGTGAAATCAACAACTGACATACGGGAAACGGACCAAACGCCTTAGGATTATATTGAAACATTAGTAAAACAATCCATTGGTCATATGTGACGTGTATGAGTCAACTCTACCTCAATATGAGGCACCGTGGGGCCGGGACCATCCAAACTGCCTCTCTTTTGTTAAAAATGGACAATAGTTTACGTACATACGCCAAACCGATCAAACGGATTCTGATTGTGTTTTAACTTTATGAAAATGATACCTGGCTCATATGTGATGTGTACGAGTAAAACCCGTCTCAATCCGAGGCCCGGTGTGGCCAACACAACTCAAAGTGCCTCTCTTTTTTTAAATGTATTTAATTTTAAGTGAAAACAACAACTGACATACGAGAAACCGACCAAACGCCTATTAATTATGTCTAAACTTTAGGACAACAATCCATGTGTCATATGTGACGTGTACAAGTCAACCCTGCCAAAAACTGAGCCACGGTGTGGCCAGGACTACTCAAAATGTATCTCTTTTGTTAAAAATGGACTAAATTGTAAGTGAAATCAACAACTGACATACGGGAAACGGACCAAACTCCTTCAGATTATATCGAAACTTTAGGAAAAAGATCCATGGGTCATATGTGATGTTTAAAAGTCAATATCGCCTCAATCCGAGCTGCGGTGTGGCCGGAACTACTCAAACTATCTCTCTTTTGTTTAAAATGGACATAATTTTAAGTGAAAACAACAACTGACATACGCCAAACCAACCAAACGACTTCTAATTCTATTAAAATGTTACTAAAATGATCCATAGATCAAATTTGACGTGTACGAGTCAACTCTGCCACAATATGAGCCGCGGTGTGACCGGGACCACTCAAAATGTCTCTCTTTTGTTCAAAATGGACTAAATTGTAAGTGAAATCAACAACTGACATACGGGAAACTGACCAAACACCTTCGGATTCTATTTATATTTTAGGAAAACGATCCATGGGTCATATGTGATGTGTACGAGTCAACCCCAACTCAATCCGAGGCACCGTGGGGCCGGGACCACCCAAACTGCCTCTCTTTTGTTCCAAAGGGACAATATTTTATGTACATACGCCAAACCGATCAAACAGATTATGATTGTGTTTAAACTTTAGGACAATGATTCATGCCTCATATGTGACGTGTATGAGTCAACCCCGCCTCAATCCGAGGCCCGGTGTGGCCGACACCACTGAAAGTGGCTCTTTTTTTAAAAATGTACTTAATTTTAAGTGAAAACAAAAATTGACATACGGAAAACTGACCAAATGGCTACGGATTCTGTATAAACTTTAGGAAAACAATTCATGGGTCATATGTGATGTTTACGAGTCAACCCCGCCTCAATCCGAGCCACGGTGTGGCTGGGACCACTAAAACTTTCTCTCTTTTGTTGAAAATGGACTAAATTGTAAGTGAAATCAACAACTGTCATACGGGAAACCGACCAAACACCTTCGTAATCTATTTACACTTTAGGAAAACAACCCATGGGTCATATTTGATGTGTAAGAGTCAATACCACCTCAATCCGAGGCATGGTGAGGCCGACACCACCCAAACCGTCTCTCATATGTTAAAAATGGACAACATTTTACATACATACGCCAAAATGATCAAACAAATTCTGATTGTGTTGAAACATTAGGATAACAATCCATGGCTCATATGTGACATGTACGAGTCAACGCCGCCTCAATCCGAGGTCCGTTGGGGACGACACCACTCCAAGTGTCTCTCTTTTGTTTAAAATGGACATAACTTTAAGTGAAAACAACTGTTGACAAACGCCAAACCAACCAAACGCATTAGGATTCTATTGAAACTTTAGAAAAACGATACATGGGTCATATTTGACTTTTACGAATCAAACCTACCTCAATCCAAGCCACGGTGTGGCCAGGACCACTCAAATTGTCTCTCTTTTCTTGAAAAGGGACTAAATTGTAAGTGATATCAACAACTGACATACGAGAAACAGACCAAATACCTTCTAATTCTTTTGACACTTTAGTAAAACAATCCATGGGTCATATGTGACATGTAAGAGTCAATCCCACCTCAATACGAGTCACCGTGGGGCGGGGACCACCCAAACTACCTCTCATTTGTTCAAAATGGATTAATATTTTACGTACATATGCCAAACCGATCAAACGGATTTTGATTGTGTTGAAACTTAAGGACAATGATCCATGGATCATATTTGATGTGTACCAGTCAACCCAGCCTCAATTTGAGGCATGGTGTGGCACTTACTGAGTTACAAGTGATGAGACTCCTATGAAAATACCTTTTCACTATATATTATAAAAGTGGTTGTCGTATGAAGATTGAAATGGGTGTAAATAATATTTGACTTATTGAAACTCTGATTCAACTATACTGGATGATTTTTGTCATATGAAGATTCAAATGGGGAATTATTCACCATGACTCTATTCAAAGAGGTGGTGTTCTTTTTTGTTGTTTTAAGTGTGTCAGTGTTTTTGTCATATGAAGATTCAAATGGGTAATTATTCAGCATGACTCTATTCAAAGAGGTGGTGTTTTTTTTAGTGTTGTTTTTTATGCAGGTGCACTGGAGGGGCCACTGGAGGAGCTGCTGACAATTCTGAAAATACTGAATACCAACGGTTGTAAACCGTTGGTATACTTTTCCATACTTAAACATATGCCAACGGTTTCCATGAAACCGTTGGGAAAAACTCTATACCAACGGTTTACAACCGTTGGTATAAAATAAAAACCATTGAATTCCCAACGGTTTCATGAAAACCGTTGGGAAAAATACTATACCAACGGTTGTGAACCATTGGTATAAGATGAGAATATAGTATTCCCAAACCGTTGGGTAAACCTATACCAACGGTTCAGCAAGAACCGTTGGCAAATCCACACATACAGTGGGCTACCCCAACGGTTTACTTCAAACCGTTGGTATATATCTTTCCCCACGCCTTACTTCCCTACGGTTTGGACAACCGTTGGTATATTCTATACCAACGGTTGTCCAGCCTATACCAACGGTTCTAAACCGTTGGTATATCCGTTATTTCCAGTAGTGTTCCCTTACTAAGATTGTAGATCACCCCTTTCTTTGATATATATCCTCAGGTAACTACATGTACTAAGGAGAATTTAAAATTTTATAAGTATAAAGAGAATGATTTAAATAAATGTTTATGTTTTATTATGTACATGTGATACATGATCATGAATTTCCTAATATACTAAAGCTTTCTATCCTTGAATGTATAACTATTATGTTGTTGATCATTAAAATAATGTAATATTCATGTAAAAAAAGCAGGGTCAATATAGTTGTTATCAAAGGTACAATTTAATTAATTAAGGAATTTGGATTATATAATGTTAGTGACAACACTTAGGGTAAGTCTAAGTGTAGGTAATCATCCAATAAGATTTATTTTGGAATAAGTATAAACAAAGTGATTCTATAATATATGATGTTAGACTTGTTTTTTACCTAGATATATATTATTTATTCATTAACTAGTGAATTAGTTTTTATTTAAAACATTTCTATTTTATATAATGGTAGGAACTATGAGAAACCAGGCCAACAACCTTTATGAGGGACAATGCATTGATTATCTAATTAACATCCCCAATTTCATGGGAGGTTTATTTAAATATTTTTTTTGTAATGACTATCGAGCTAATTTAGAAAATAATCAATAACCCGAACCATGTAGAATTTCCATATTCACCTAGGAAGGAGTAACTATATATTGAGTCTTTTATGAGGAAATGAACACCAATATTATGTGGATATTATGATTCACTTTTCATAGAACAATGGGTTAATAGTCACGACCCATCTCGAGGGGGAGGGGGGGGGTGCCATGACTACCCCAAGACCTAATTTGATAATCCAGGGGCTTGTGACTAAGATCAAGTAGGCATATCCTACAAATGAGAGGTATTTTCCTAAGAACATTTACACACAGACACATGTCCAAGACCAAAATGCTGAAATTTAAAAACACCATGTAAACAATTCATGCACATACAAACATCCCAACCACAATGTATTATAGTAGGAAATTGGAAAGTAAATAGGGCCATAATACAAGTCGACCAAAAGAAAGAGTCTGTAAATGTGAATTCAAAAGTTATTAAAACTTATCTATAGAAAACCCTACTAGAAGGGTAGGTGTAGGATTATTGTCTAAAGCCCTAGGAGAACACCTCTTCTGTATGATATCTCTAAGTACCACCTGGTCTTGGTCCACCTAGAACTCTGTGAATCATTGATCATCTTGCACAAGACATGACACATGCAGGAAAAGATCATGCCAGTGTGAGTAAAAAAATACTCATCAGGAAACCCTGAAACCACAAAGGAAAATCCACAAAGGAAATACTGAAAGGGAATAGTACAGTCATCTCTACACAAGTATATGTTCGTAACACATATACCAAGGATATCCAGGTATAAACATAACCATCCATAAAGTAAAGAGTTAAGTAAAAACCAATCAACGCCACATGATTCTTCTTGAGGTGCACTCATTCTAGGATAAATCACTCCTTGAGCCATGATATCTTTGGAGACTCTCATGAGAGGTCCCACTAGTTTGGTCCCCACACAAAGAAAAATACACTGGTCAAAGATCATAATATATAGAGAGGGTATCCTTCTCTAGATAATACCAATAAACCCATATGTATTATCCCGCAGTGCAAGGAATCCTTCTAACAGAATACTTACAACCCTAATAATGTGGATCATAATGAAGGGGATCCTTATCTGAGAATACCAACAACCCTATTGATATAACCCACTAGATGGAGGAATAATGACCTGTGCTCTGAGTTCATGTCAATTAATAAAAATAATCCATAATGGGTGATGAAGGACCATTCCAGTCCCAATTACGGATACCATAACTCTATCTGGTACTTGTCCTATAGAGGGGAATACTATCCAGTGATGTGGATGTAAAACTATACTGTACCCTCGAGGAAAGAAAAAAGGGAAAATATAAACCTATACTAGTCTAAGATAAAACCCCATAAAGCTATCTCAAAATGATCATCTCATCACCAGGGTCCCAACACCATATACAGTTCATCAAACAGACCTTCCGTTTGAAAGTTATGACCATTTTAGTGAAAAAAGCTGACTAGGGTCCCGTCTAGGTCTGACCCGGCCCGACCTGCTAACTCGGCCTAGTCTGATCAACAAGACCCATCTAATTCTGGCCAAAATGACTTAGCCCAATATGTGCAGCCTGGTTCACTACATGTGGTCTGACCCCTTCTCCCGCATGCATCCGACCCAACCACTTACTCTCGGTTAACACTGTGCCACTACAATTAACACATATGTCCACTGCATCCACTGCCCTCCCTTGTATCCTCTACCACCATGAGCTCCATGTGCACCCCATCCATGTACGTTAGATCCCATATGGTATATCTCTAGCCATGGGATCCCACACAGTCCCACCTAAAACTTTCGTCTCATGCTCTTCCACCGACCTCCCATGCTCGTAGATTGTCTTCCACATGCTCCACCTGGTCCGACCCCTGCAAGGACGCATGTTGGATCCACCACCGACAACCCTATCAGTGACCCAATGTCCGCCTCACACTCCACCCGAATTGTCCAGATCCACTGCTTTGGCCACTACCGTACTCTACCACCTAGCACCGCCTCAAGCCACTACCTTGTCCAATTTTCACTGTGCCTTCATAGTCCCACCTCCTTGGTGTTGTTGTAGTGTCAGGTCCTGGGTTTCGAATCATTGCACCACGAATCGAAGGCACAACAATCCTCATTTCATATTTTTTGAAGAATTAGAAGCATTAGAAAGATTAGGGGAGAGAAAATAAAACACATGAACACCCAAAGAACAGATCTTGGTCTTTGTTCAAGTCATCCATAATTCATTATTTTTAGTGGGATCTTGAAGAATGAATCAACACATAGACCAATCTCTAATTTAAATCCCCGCAATCATAAACCCATATCACGAGAAAGAGAATCGTGGATCAACCTATTCATGGGTTGGTCTGCATTCATCGTTGTAATTAAGAACTAGGAATGAATACAAAAGAAACAACACCCAACCTCATTAGGTTCAAATGCTAATGAAGAATAGGGTTATGCCATGATCTTTGGAAAGATCCTTTGATTTCATTGTGCATCGATCTATTAGGACCACTTTGTGTATGAAGATTGTATTTTTTGTCAATAGTTGTCAGTACTGGTCAAAATGAAGAAGGAGATAAAGAAGGAATAAAAAGTTAGTGGAGATTGGATGAAGTGATGTTGCCTAGAGAATTGTTATGGAATCATAGCATTGGAGGTCATACTTGAGAAATTCTCTAAGAAGATCAATTCAGACGACTATTGAATTGATACTAAGTTCAACAAACTTATGTCAAAGGTGAAACATTGTTTACAAAAATGAAGAATGGTGAAGTATCATCCATCTAAAAATTATTGAATAAGAATGAGGATTTAAAGAAGATCATGAAATGCTTCACAATTTCATGAGAACCATGCAAGAGCTTACTTGAAGAAAAGAATCATATGATTTGAATGAAGTGGAGAATGATGGATGAAGAAGAAGAAAGAGTGTGTAAGATCTTGGAATTCTAAGAAATTCATGAATTACAAATTGTCTTGAAATCAAGTGATTGTTTCACTATTCTTAAAGTTCCAAATACATGTATCAAAGGTGATACATTGTCTGTAACATTGAATGTATTTGAAGAATCGTTAAGACACCACCTTTGGATGAAGAGTGATGATTGGAGTTCTTTTGAATTAAAACTCCAAAAGGAATTAAGGATTTGAAGTGAGGATGAAGAAGTAATTTGGAATTCATATTTCAAAAATAATGGATGAAACTATGACGATGATTTGCTGATTTGTATTTCACAAATATCATAAGTTTGTAGAATTTTTTATGCAAGCCTTATAAAGATTAGATAGAGTAAAGAAGTGATTTTGGAAAAGGAAATAAAGTGGCATGCAAGTATTGGCGTCCAAGTATTGGCGCGCAAGTATTGGAGTACAAGTGTAAGTGGCGCGCAAGTCATATTTCAAGATCATCGCATCAAAATAGGACAAAGTAAATAAAGGGGATCACAATTTAAAAATTGGCACGCAAGTCATAAACTGACATGCAAGTCTAATGGGCGCGCAAGTGTGGCGCGCAAGTGCTGGAGCGGCGTATAAGTATATGTGGTGCGTAATTCACCAAAATGACTATAAATAGACAACTTGCCTCCTCATTTTTTAAGGCTCAATGCTTACGAGAAAATTTGAGCTCTGGTCGTGCAAGCAGTAGAAGTGGCATGCAAGATGAAGGGGTGCACACGTTGAGGGTTATTTATAAGGCACACAAGTAGGGTGGTGCGCAAGTGGTGGCATTCAAGAAGAAGTGGCACGCAAGTTTTCAGAGGCGTGCAAGAAGTTAGGTGTCTTCCAGAAGTGTGTTGTGTATAATCCAAAAGTGGCGTGCAAGTTGTGATCTATGCACAATAGTGGCACGCAAGTAGTTAGTGGTGCACAAGTTGGTAGGTGCGCTAGCAAGGTGGCGCACAAGTAGGTGGCGTGCAAGCTGGGTGGCACGCAAGCAGGGAAGCATGTAAGAAGGTGGAGCACAAGCTGGGTGGAGCGCAAGCAGGGAGGCATGCAAGCAGGTGGTGTGCAAGATGGGTGGCACGCAAGCAGGGAGGCATGCAAGCTGGGAGTGGTGCACAAGTGGAGTGCAAGATGAGTGGTGTGAAAATAGGTGGAGCAAAAGTAGGGAGGCACCCAAGAAGGGAGACCACTTGATTTGGTCATGCATACAATCATGTGCATACATGAAAAAAATTAAAATCAAGTGGGAAAGAAGAAAATAAAGAAGAATAAGAAGGAAAAGAGTTCAACTACATGCCATATGCATGATCACATTCATTTATGAACAAGAGAAGAACTCACTCTGATGATGCCAAGTAAGATGATCTTCATTTCTTGAATAATCATATTGGTATATGTGATTCTTTCCAAGAATATAGAAGAAGATTTAGTGTAGTTGGTTATTGCACTAAGAAGTAGAAAGAAGAAGTCTAGTGCAGTTGGTGTTTCATTAGAGAAGAAGAGAATGAAAGAATGAAGAAATTCTTTCCTACTACTTTGAAAGTAATCAATTGAAGAGCACTAAAGAAGACCAAGAGCAGAACCTACCTTATCAAGTAGGAAGAAGACTATCTCTATAGGCAATATAAAGAAGACTTGTTGTTCATCCATGCAATGATGGAGAGCTTTACTATGATTTCATGCTGGGAGGGGTACTTCATGTTGTCTGTTTTTTTTGTCTGTCTTGACCATCAGGTGTGATTTGTTTTATGTCCATGATGTCTATATGGGTTCTCTCCCTTCTTCCCTTAAAAGGGGGATCACTTATAATAAAAAAAATTAAGGCCTTCGGGCCATTGGATGGATGGAAGAGGATTTTTTTCCCACTCCCATCCAAAGTGTAGGGACTTACACTGGCTAGATGATTGTTTTCCTAGACACTCCATTGTAACAACATATTACATTATAGTGGAGAATCCATGCAATGGTAATTCCCATGCATGACAAGGACGTAGCTACTCTTATTGAGTGGTGAACCTTGTAAAAATATTATGTGCATATTTCTACTACTTTCTATTATTGTATGCAAATGGGAAAATAGAATAAGAGAATCAAGATCTTAAAAGATCAAGAGGTACAACAATAGAAGTTTTAATTGGTTTAAAAAGTCCCTAACACTGATTCACCCTCCCTCTCAGTGTTAGGTATATCCCAAACTGGTCCTCTCAATTGGAATCAGAGGGATATGTTCACCTCTGTTGTATTCTCTATTGTGAAGTTATTCTCTTTTGAAGATTTGAGTTCCTTTCCTGATTCAACAATGAAGAGAAATGTTGGTGAAGATTCAGTTACCTTTGATCAGAAGGCTATATCTACCAAGACCAAGATGAACAGGAAAAAGAAAGAGAAGAGAAGGTTGAATAAAAATTCCCTCTTATCTGAAGAAGTGGAAGCATCTGGTTCTCTATATCTTGTTGACATTGAAGACACACCCAACTTGGAAAGTTATGAGAAGGTGGATCAAGTACCCACCAAGAATATGGATAACCTTCCTACCTCAAATGATAATGAGGCATGTGTTGGTACATTTGAAAATTATTCTCACGATGAAAATGTTGGCACAAGTGGTGATGATCAATCTACAACATCTCAAGAAATACCAGTTGATAGATTAAGAATGATTCTGCATGGTATTCATGAAGAGAGTGAATCTCTTGTTTGTGGAGTATTTCAACGCATTCATGAAAATATCACTCAACTGGAAGAAGAAACTGATGCTTTGGAGAAAGGCTTACAAGAAGAAATTGTCGAATTTTTAAATCTCTCCAGACATGTTGGAGCCTTTGAAGCAACAAAGAGGGGATTTGAAGTAAGTTCTTCAAAGTGGTTCAAATATTTTGAAGAGAAATAAGGAGTCAACAAGACTATAGAAGAGAAGATCCATGCACTAGAAGATGAGCTGAAAAAGAGAAATGATGTCAAGGAGATATATTTATAAGAAAACTCCAAGAAGATCAAATAACTTGAATCTTTGTTACAAAACAAAGTAAAGATGCATGAAGATGAAGTTGAAAGATTAAATAAGGCTTATGAAGAGAAGATGACTATGATTGAAGACCAGGAATTCATCCTCAATATGATATGTCTTGAATAGGAAGCTAAGTTGACCAATCTTGAGAAGACACATAATGAGTCTCCACAAAAGAATGAAACATTTGATACTAGTACTCAATGCTAAATGGAGTATTCTACTATACAAAGACCTCAAAAATGTGATAAGAAGATCACGGATTCACTCAATGATCTATCACAAGCAGCTGGGAAAGTAAAGCTACCATCCATACCAACTTGTATAGATGGTTCTAAAAGTAATTCTAAAAAAAGTGCATGTTGGAATAAAAATTATACACAAGTATGGATGATGATAAGTGAGAAGAAAACTACCACCATGTATATAGTGGATTGGGGAAAGAGTGTGGAAGATAGATCCCCACAGAAAGGACAATATACCAAGAATAATATTCAGGAACCTTATAAAGAAGATGGAAAGAAGTCAAGGTTTGTTGGTCAATGCTGGTGTTGTAATAGATTTGGGTATTGTGCACCATATTGTTGGTACAACCCCTTCAATGTAAAAGCAAAAAGAAATCTCATCTCAAGGGGGAGAAATCTAGAGAAGAAGAAGCAACATCCACAGATCCAAAAGCATCTGTATACTGCAAAAAAATTTCGAATATTAGATAACATATGTGATGTATACAATAGGAGTGGTCATATAAATGGTGCATGTTCACCTCAACAGGTACCCAAAGCTGATAAGAGAAGAATATCACAATAGCTGGCTAAGAATGAAGAATAATCCTGTGGAAGAAATCAGAACAATGTTGTAAAAACAAATTATCCCATGAAGATTCCAAGAATAAAAGCTAAGAAGCCCTTGGATTCTATGTCTAAGGAGGTGAAGGGTAGTGCATACAAAAGAACCACTAAGAAGGATGCTACTCAGAAGAATCCATGTAGAAGATCCAATCTTGATGCCTCAGTTCCTAGTGAAATATTGGTGGTTTGGCAAAAAGATTTGGAAAGAATGAGGAAAATGGAAGATGCATAGGCTAAAGCTAGTGTTAAAAACAAAAGGAAGATTCTACATGAAGGTAAATAAACTCTAGGTGTGAGGTGCAACATGTCTGGTCACACTATTAGAAGATGCTTTGAATTTACTCTGGACCAACAAGAATTCCTCAAGAAGATGAATGTTGCTGCAAGAGATTGTAGTGCTTTAAAATCTCTTGAATAAAGAATAATCACACATAAAGAGATTGGTAGGATTGTTTACTTGTGTTCTTCTATTTCATTACTACATTTACTTTCACTACTTCTTCTATATTACTCACTGACAGTAGGGCACAGATCTTGTGGTGGTTGCCTACTGGAATTAGTCTCACACCCTGTTTGGGTCATGCTTTTTGGCCCAAATAGGTTATATGTTTGCAGGTGTGGATAGGGACTGTGGCCCCTCTACTTCAGGTACATGCTGGCTGGTTGGAGTTGGGGAGCATATGACTGAGCTTAGGCTTGTGATGCTGCTGGAGTTAGTGTTTACTTTTTGTACTTTGTTTTTTTTTTCAGTTGTATTTCAGCATGTTGTTGTGTTTGCTACTTTCCTTAGATACTGGTACCTAATGCATCATTATATTCATTACTATATATTCATTGATTCCGCTGTTGAGTTTCAGTTATTGTATGTTGTTTACTGCTTCTGCTATTGAATGTTATTTCCTTTCCCTTGTATACCTTACCAAATGAGGGCATTGTTTCCCCCAATGACTCACCAAGGCCCTCGCTGCTAGTTGGCAGCCTCTGGTGTTTGGGGAAATGCGAGGTCATGTGGCGAAAAGGGTACAGGGAACCAGTTGAGTGGCTCCAAATTTAGGTCGTTACAAAATTCACTAATATTCCCAGAGTTATATGGCTAACCTTGGGATTTCTATATAAGGATGATTTTAAAGGAAATCAATACAACATCAACAAAATAATTCATCTTTAAATAATTTAATTATTATTACATTCTTTTTTGTTTTTTCCAAATAAGATCTTCTCTGACTAGAGTTAAGTCACACCTAGAGAAAACACCACATTAAAAACTCAATTGTGGTATCATATTTCCAATATGAGTCTCCATTTATGAGTTATTATGATTTCAAAATAAAATAATTTTAATTGAATAATTTTATTTTCAATTACATCCAAAAACTATCTTTCACAGCCATCCCACACCGACCGATGTTAGGGATCGGCTAAGGTAAATCTATTACTCTAAAAACAATGGTTCCATTTTATTTTTTATCTAGGAACCCATTTAAGAGTTATTCAACTTTTCAAGAAAACTGTGCGTGTGTGCTATTAAAGACTTAAAATTTTCAAAAAACTATTCCAGGAACACCAGACCACTGAATTTCACACCGTCTTAGCACTTAGTCTTGGAATTTTTCCAAATAATTTCTAAAAATAAATATGAGGAAATACAAGTCATTACATTCTCATCACATTCAGGATTTATGTACTTGAAATCCAAACCAAGGGATACCCAAATAAATGAGGGTAATAAGAATGAATCTGAGCCTCCTACCCCCATGTGATGTCCTAAAGATTCCTATGTCTCCACTGAATGCACACTCAAGGATCCAATCACCTACAAAGAATCCTACCAACTTTGGCAAACATTTCAACATGAAATCATGTAGCACGCCCTCTAGAACCTAAATGGTTGACTATGTATGGTTTTCCATATGTGGGTTAAATGATATTATCAAGAGTATCTAAGTCCCAAACACGTCCCTTAATCCCTTCCATAATTGATATATAAGGCAATCATCACGATATGAAAATATCATCGAAGGGACTCCATGGAGTCAAACTATCTCTTTCATGTAGAGGAATCCCAAGATATCTAATAAAATCTGCTTCCAAAATTATTGGATGTGGGACAAAATGGTGAGTTGGTCAATGATCACTCAGATAGTATCATTTCACCATAATGAATGTGGTAAAACAATCATGAAGTCTATATATATCCCATCACGCTTTTATTCTGGTACCTCAAGGTATTGAGTTAAATCCACTCGAACCTGGTTCTTGACATCCACTTACTAACAAGTGAGGCATCGAGAGACGAACTCTGTAACTCCCATATTCATTTCCAACAACTAGAAATGACATCGAAGGCCTTGGTACATCTTGGCCCCACCTGGATGTACTACCAAATTGTACAAATGGAACTCCCTTAATACCTCCTCCCATAATTCCATCGTTACCAGGGTGCATCCTCTAGAAATAATTATGTGCTCCACACCTTTCAAATATTAATCAGGGGAATGCCCTATGGATATATGAGAACATAAAGTCTCATTGTTAGTGTCATTGAGTTGTGCCTCCCTGACTCACTGTTAGAGTGGAGTGGTGAAAACCATCGACTGGATGTGAGCTGCTCCATCTCCATCTATAAAATATATTTACAACAAGGCCAACTACTCTAATACCTCATTCAATAGCTTCAAACCGGATATCCTGATGAGAGAATATTCCACTATGTTCCCCTTCTCAGGGGTATATATAATCTCAAAGTCATAGTCCTAGAGGGACTCTATCCATTTCCCATATCTCATGTTCAGATCTTTCGGAGAGAAGACATACTTTAGAATCTTGTGGCCAAAGTAGATGATAAATCGTTCTCCCACCAGGTAGTGTCACCACATATTCAATATGAATACTACCACTACTAACTCAATATCATGGGTCACATAGTCCTACTTGTTTGTTCTCAAATATCATGAACCATAGGCAATAAATTCTTGCCCCTACATTAGTACACAACCAGTCCTGGTTACCAATGCATCATAAAACACCCTGTACTTGACACCTTCCTCTGGAAATATAAAGATAGGAGCATTCATAAATCCATGCCTCAACTACTAAAAACTCTCCTGGAACTACTCTTTCCACATTAAAGGCTACCCCTTTCATGTTAAATATTTCTAGGATACTGCTACTCTAGAAAAGTCGGGTACAAACCTCCAATAGTACCTAGCCAAACCAAGGATACTCTCAACCTTTGTAACACTCTTAGGTGGTTCCCAAGAAATCACCGACACTATATTTTCTGGATCCACTACAACCCGAGCCTCTAAAATAAAGTCTCCTAGAA
The DNA here is from genome assembly GCA_963277665.1 of Viscum album. Classification (NCBI taxonomy): domain Eukaryota; kingdom Viridiplantae; phylum Streptophyta; class Magnoliopsida; order Santalales; family Viscaceae; genus Viscum; species Viscum album. Next base: position 1,645,519,116 of record OY728128.1, read on the forward strand.
AATGGACCTATCATATCTAGAACTGAAACTTCGAGAGATTATCATAAATCCGGTTCTTTAGGGGTGTGTCTAGGACCACCATCAAATGTATCATGTGCTTCTCCTTAAATGCCAAGTACACTAGGATTTCATTAACGAAGACCACCATGAACCGGTCTATGTAAGGCTAAAATATACTATTAATGAGTCCCATGAACACTGTTGGGGTGTTTTTCACGAAAAATGACATCACCAAGTACTCATAGTGGCCATATCATCATATGAAATTTGTCTTCAGTATATCCTCAACCCATACTCGAAGATGGTGATATCCAGATCTGAGGATTATCTTCAAGAACCACTATGACCATTTTAGCTGGTCGAAGAGGTCTTCAATCCTTGGTAGTGGATAATTATTCTTCACAATAACCTAGTTTAGGATCCAAAATTCCATATATAACCTCCAAATCCTATCATCCTTCTTGGGAAATAAAACTGGGGCTTCCAAGGGTGAAACAAGGGGTCTCACAAAGCCCTTCCTCAGCAACTATTCCAACTGCACCCTCAGTTCACAAAGCTCTAGGGGAGACATTAGATATGCAGGTGTAGATATCAATGTCGTCTTAGGTTATAGATAAATATAGAAGTCTACATTTCTATGAGGATATAATCCCAGAACATCCTTAAGAAAGATTCCTCATATTACTCCACAACTACAGGAAATTGGGGACTCATTTCATCCATTGCACCAAAGGTTAGGCTAGAAAACTTATGTGTGATCAGCTACATTCTCCTCTATGTGAGTAAATCCTACACAACATGGGTTTCCTTTTTCTTGACAAAATAAAACCTGGTCCCATCACTACGGACACACCACACTCTATGCCTAAAACAATCGATATGATCATGGACTATAGATTAATAGTTTTTACTGATAATGATGTCGTAAGGCCTCGACATCATTACCAAGAGATACCAAATGAAACTATAACCTCCAAGAGTAAGTTCACACTGTCAGCACCAGTGTGTTATCGTTAAATGCCCTCTTGTAAGATTCTCTAAATGTATGTGTAGATTCAATGGTTCCACTATAATCTCTGAGTCTCAAACATGTTTCATGGAAAGAAAATAATGACTAGAACATGTGTCTATTAAAACTACAACTATGGAAAAAAGAACACATATTGTACCTTGTATCATCCCTAGAGTCTTGGGGTCATAATCCTCTATCATCTAAAGCTATCCTCATCCCCATACACCAGCTCCTTAATCATACTATGGATCACATGGGGGTGGTGTTGGTCACATATCAAAATGTGGGCCACCTCAAGCTACTCTTCTAGATCATCTTCCTTGTCTGATGCCCTATAGATTTGCTTACTCCGGTCGCTGTCTCTTCCTCTACAGTCCCTCAACCATATCTTGATCAACATAAATGACGATTCGAGCAATATCATGCTAGATTTCCCCAAACATGGCATGAGTAATTTTTTAACCCCCCCAACTATGTGAAGACACCCTCAGATCGCCACATGAAGTGACTGACTAACTTGGATCCTTGTGACTCCAGTCGGAAACTAGTTACCAAGGTCTTTTCCCCTGCCTACCCATTGATGACTACCGGTAGCTATATCTATCCAACCAAGGAACACTCAACTACCAAGGCTCACTCTAGCACCTCAGCATAGGTAGAAACATGCAAATGGGTAACATTAACTCATATGTCCCTATGAATACCTTGATCGATGGTCCAATCCCTAATGTACCAATCATTTATCGTATCCATTGAGTACCGAGAAAGGTTTGTATGCCTCAATGAATACTCAGATACTTACATGTCACCCTATCGGATCTATAGAAGCTACTGGATGCACCTATCCCTAATATCATTAGGTGAGGAATCCTCTCTAAAAAGGTTCTCAATCTTTTCCCACATAATAGTCACCTCATAGTAAGACTAGGTAATTAAAACACAACATCAACATGTTAAGATGTATAAAAGGATCACTGCTAGGACCACCATCTGATCTACTGGTGTACTAAATGGGCGGAAAAATTGAATCACCTCCTCAAGCCAGTCCTCAGCTAGCTTTGTGTTAGGCTCGCCTCAGAACCTATGATGTCTCTGCTCCTGAAACTCATGAAGTGCACTCAGACTATGATCCTCACTCTCAGTTACTATGGGTAACATGAGAATCTCAACAGGTAGTGGTATCACTAGTGCACCACTAGGAGTTGATATCTTCAGTAAAAATCCTTTTACTGGCATCTCTTCACTAAAATATCACCCTCATAATCACATAATGGAAACTTGACTAGTTTCCTACATGGAGACATCCTGTAATAAAATAACAAGTACCACAATAAATAGAGTATACTTGGTGAGCTACCTCAAGAAGGATATAAGAATACACCTATATACTATATGATACATGTAAAATTGTTTTCCCTAAAACCAGTGATTTCATATACTGAGTGGAAAAGTAGGTGCCCAGAGTCTTGGTGTATGGATACGTCATCCACCGTACCAACACTATAATTCTTGAACTAAAATCCAAACTTGAAACACTTAATACTGTTTCCCCAAACCAACCTCACAGACTCCAATTACTTATATAGAACAAAACTCACTATGATACCACTATGTTCTAACCAGTCCAGGGGATGGGGGGCCTACTGTGACTAACTCAATCCCACCTTCGATAGGCTAGGGGAAGGAGACTAGCACCGAGTAGGAATATCCCACAAATGGGTGACATTTTCCTATGTACCTATACACATGCACACATTTCAATTCCCAAAATTCTAAAAAGTAAAAATGTTAAGTAAACAATGCACAAATACACTATGATCCCAACCATAGAGTAAGATAGTAGGAAACTTGAATGAAAACATGGATAGAATATAAGACCACCAAAATAAAGATTCTTAAAAGTGAATGTATAATTTCCTAAAACTCATTCACAGAAAACCCTACTAGAAGGGAAGGTGTAGGACAGCTGTCTGAAGCCGTAGGTGAACACCTTGCCTATATGATCACTCTAAGCACCACCTGGTCCTAGTACACCAAAAACCCCATCAAAGCATTGATCATATGTACAAGACATGAAAAATGTGGGAAAATACTATGCAGATGTGAGTAAAACAATACTCAATAGGACACCTTGAAACCACAAAGGAAAATCCACAAAAGAAATACTATAATGGAATAGTACAGTCAGCTCTACATAGGTATATGTTCATAACACATATACTAGGGATATCCAAGTATACTCATAAACTTCCTTAATTAAATAGGTAAGTCACAAACAAACACCACCACATGATTCAACTTGGGGTGCACTCATTATTGGAGATCTCACTCCTTAAGCCATGATATCATTGAAGACTCTCGCAAAGAGGTCCTGCTAATTTGGGCCCCACCTAAAGAGAAATATACTGGTCAAATAACATAAAATACATAGAGGTGATCTTTTCTAGAAAATAACAACAACCCAATCTGTATTATATATCAATGTAGGGAATCCTTATTAGAGAATACTAACATCCCTATTGATACAGCTTGTAATGTAGTAGACCCATCTCAGAGAATACCAACAACCCTATTGATATGACCCACTATATGGATGAATAAAACCCTACACTTTTAGTTTACATCAATTCCCAAAAAACTATATTAGAGGTGATAAAGGTAATCTCTAGTTCCAAGGAGGGATACCACAACTCTATCCGAGACTTGGCCTCTAGAGGGGATTACTTTCTAGTGATGTGGATGCAATACTGTACTAAACCCTCAAGGAAATAACTAAGGGAAAATATATACCTATACTGGTCCAAGCTAAAAATACACCAAGCTATTCTAAAATGACCATATCATTTCAAGGGTCCCAACACCATTGATGTTTTGTCAAATAGACCTTCCATTTTAAAGTCACAACCATTATAGTGAAAAAGGTTGACTCGGGTCTGGTCCGAGGCTGACTCGACCTAAACCTCCAAACCGATCTAGATAACCTAATCCATCCTGGCCCAATGGCCCAGTTTTGGCACTACCCGCTGAACTACTGGAACTATCCTGCCAGGAAACTGGAGAGGCCCAATCCGTCCAGCCCGACCCACTGCATGAAGGCCATCCTCCTTCTCCCGCACATGGCTGACCTAGCTGCGTGTTCCCAATCAATGCGATGCTACCATGGTCAACATGCACAACCACCGTTTTTTCCATCCTCCCCCACATTAGGATCCACACGGACCCATCGGCGTATACATGACCCCCATGGAATTGCTCTAGTGGTGGTCTCCCACACATTCTCACGCAGACTAGCACCTCACGCTCCACCGCTATCCACCCCACCGATGGCCCATTTGCCTCACTCTCTGCCTGGTCTAACACCCAACAGTACACTTACTAGCTCTACCACCATCTACCCTTCAAGAGGAATGTTCTCTGCCTTACACTCCACCCAAATTGGCCAGAGCCACTGCTTCGGTCACCACCATGCATCACTGGCTTGAACCACCGCTACCAACTTCCTTGGTCGATTTTTGCGCCACCTTCATCATCACACCTCTGTGGTATCATTGTAGTGTCAGATCGCTAGTCTCAGATCAGTGTGCCACATATTGAAGGTGAAATGATCCTTGTTTCATATTTCATGAAGAATAAAGAATGTGAGAAATATTAGGAATGAGAAAATAATGTACATGAACACCCAAAGAATAGATCTTGTCATTTTTTCTTGTTGGACTTGATTTTTTTGCTAGCAGGATCACTAAGAACGAATCAACCCATAGATATATCTCTCATTTAAATCCACACAATCATAAACCCATCCCGAGAGTGATCGAACAATGGATCAAACAATTCATTCATTGGTCCTCATTCATTATTAAAATTTAGAACAAGTAATGAATTAAAAAGAAATAGAACCCTACCTCCTTGGGTTCAAATGTTGACTAAAAACAGAGTTTCATCGTGATCATTGGAATGACCATTTGATTTCATCATGCACTGATCATTGATCCACAATCCGGTCATCATTTTCCAAGGGAAAATCTACTAATATCTCCCAAGAGATTCAATGACAATCCAAGGGTTATGCGGCTAACCTTGGGATTTCAACATAAGGATGATTTTATAGGAAATCATCATTGTTTCAAAAAAAATAATTTCTCTTTAAATTATTTAATGAAATTATGTCCTTTTGGCGGTTTTCTTCAGAATACCCACACTAAATAAAGTTAAGTGATATTTAGGAAAAACAACACATTATAAACTCAATGGTGTTGTAGGATTTCCAATCTCTTTCCAATTCATGAGTTATTAGTATTTGAAAATAAAATATTTTTTTGTTTAATTATTTTATTTATGGTTACTTGAAAAAACTATCATTAACAGTCATCCCGTTCCAGCAGATGTTAGGGATCTATTTTTGTAAAGTTACTTCTATGAGAACAACGATGCCCTCATATTGCTAATATGTGTACCCATTTAAGAGTTATTCCAGTTTTTTAAGAAAAAAAGCACACTAGTGGTATTAAAGACATAACATTTTTCAAAGAACTATTCCGAGCACACCGGTCCATGGAATCGCACGCCGTCTTAGCACCTTGTCTCAAAATTTTCCCAAATAATTTCTAAAAATAAATTTTGGACAATCCGAGTCATTTAATTAACTCAATACATAAGATATTTTCCATGCTCTTCTGTTTATAGAAGGAGAAGATGACTCTGATCCTCTATCATTTATATAGAGAGGATGATCAATAGTGGATGTTGATAAATTACACCAAGTCTAAGGATGAAATGAAATATATATAGTGGGAAAACTTAAAAAAATATTTCTTAACAATTATTTCCCTCAAAATATTCACAATGAGATGGGGAGAAAATTATAAGAGTTGAATAAAAAGGAAGGTGAATCGGTGATGAATTACAATAAAACCTTCACAATTCTTTAATGATACCCCTTGAGTTTTTTTATCAATATTTTCATAAATTAGATAGATTATTTAGTCAATTTAAACCACACCTTATAAATAATTTGGATATTTGAGACTTTGAGAGTTATGAAGAAGTATTTTGATGTGCCCTCAATGTAGAAATGGAGTTTGGGGAGTGGTATAAAGGTTATAGTGATAAGAATAGAAGAATAGAGTTTCAATATGGTGGGTCAAATGATAAAGGATAAAAGAGGATCCAACCACCCATGTTTTGAAAATGTGGGAATAATAATCATGGCCATTTTATCAAAGGGATGGGGAAATACTTCAAGAGTCAGAGAGAAGTCCACTAAGCTCATGAGTGTCGAAGAGACATGAAGAAGCTAACCAACATGATGGAGTAAAGGAAGGGACCTCCTAATGCACCACTAATGGTTCAATGCTTCAAGTGTTGGGTTAAAGGGCACTATGCAAGCTAGTTAATTAAACCACAAGTCCTTGTGGGTAATCAACATCAACAACCACTAAAGATGAAGGAGAAAGTGAAATCTTATTCCATCACTACTATTAGAGTGGAGCACGAAAATGAATTTGTAAAAGGCAAACTTCATATATATTCAATAATTGATTTTTTTTTTTTATTATATTTCTACACATTCCTTTATATCATAAATGTTTTCTGGAGATATGGAATTGAAGCCCTAAAACCTTGAAGTATAGATATCTATAAAAACACCTTGTAGTATGATCATTACAACCGAAGTGTTGGAATATTCTCATGTTATCATAATTGGGAAGATTATTATAGTGAATATCATATTACGTACCTTGGTGGAATTATTTTCAATAATGAGTATGGGTTAGCTTCTATTATATAGAGAACACATCAAATTTCAAGAAAAACAAATATCCTTTAATATTCTGAGCCATTCCATGAACCTATATAATTGAAAGGAAGATCATGAATATCCTTTTTAAAATACATCAATGGTGTGGGTGTTGATACCCTATGAAGAATAATTCATTTCCTAAATGTTCGAGTCAAAGGAAGGTATACAATAGGAGGAAATTCCGATTGTGAGGGAATGCAATTATGTATTTCCCAGAGAGTTACCTATACTTCCCCTATATTATGAGGTATATTTATCAATAGAGATTATACCCTAAGCCACACCTATCTCGAAATTCAACTATAGGATAGACCCCATTTAACCAGAGTAGTTAAATAAAAAGATTTTAGAGAATTTGGATAAAGGATTCAAATGCCCTAATTCATCTCCTTGGGGTGTGTGAGTTCTCTTTTTAAAGAAAAATAATGGATCAATGAAGTTGTGCATTGATTACTGAGAGCTCAAAAAGATCACTATAAAGAAAAAATATCCTCTTCCAAGGATTTATAAATTGTTAGATCAACTATGAGGAGCTCAATACTTATAAATTTTGAATATTCATTCTATATATCATCAATTGAAGGTGAATAAGGAAGATATTTAGAAGAAACCCTTCTATATAATGAATGAGAACTATGATTTCATAAGGATGCCCTTAAGACTTAATAATGACCCTGTAATCTTTATGGATTTAGTGAATATAGTATTTAGAGACTTCCTCAACAAACCTTCAGTATCTTTTATTTATGATATTCCCATTGACTCCAAGATTATGGATGAATATAAAGAGTATATAATAATTGTGTTTGTGACATTATGGAAGGAGAAAATGTATACTAAGTTCATAAAGTGTGACTTTTGGATACATCAATTCAAAATATTATGTAACATGATCACAAATGATTTATTTTTTGTGTACCATTCAAAGACAAAGGAAATTGAGGAATGGATCAACACTAAAGTGTCAAGGAAATTTGTAGTTTTCTTTTAATAGAAGGGCACTGCCAATGTTTTTTGGGAAATTTATCACTATTATATATCCCAATAACTAAGTTAACATGGAAATGGGTAACTAATGTCTAGAAAGAATAATGTCATGAAAGATTTAAGGAGTATAAGAAGAGGCTAGTCACTTCTCATGCACTCACACTACCAACAAGTTAAAAAGGTTTTGTGATATATATTGATGATTCAAATAAAGTATTGGGATGTATAATAATTCATAATGAAAAAGTAAAAGCATACACCATATGAAAATTGAGGATCCATAAGGAAAACTACCCAAAACATGATATAGAGTTAGAATCTATGATCTTTTCCTTAAAAATATATTGGCACTGACTCTAGGATGTGAAGTGTGACATATAAACAATCCTAAAGAGTATAAAGTATATATTCACATAGAAAGAGATCAAAATGAGTTAGATAATATTGTTAGAGCTAATCAACGAAAAATATTTCTCTATTGACTATTATATGGTAATGAAAAACTAGGTTTCTAATTTGTTTAGCAGAAAAGAACCTACTAATATATTTATGATGCAGATTGAGGAAGACCCAAGATTAATCAATATACAAAGGATGGATCTTGAAGGCATAATGGTAGGGAATACATGATACCTTTACCAAATGATTTCAAAACCGTCCATCCAAGAGAATATCAAGGAGGACCAAAGGGATGCTCTAGGCATTAAAAAGAGGGTGAAAGTAGTTAATGATGGGAAAATATTTAAGTTTCACATCAATGAGGATGGTTTCATTTGATTTGGAAGTAGAGTTTTTGTGCCTACCTCACTTGAGATAAATAATGATATATTGGATAACGGGCATATCTCATATTTATCCATCCATACTAGAAGTACCTAGATGTGTCTCAATCCTTGAGAGAAGTTATAGTGGGAAAACATGATGAAAGAGATAACTGAGTACACCTCAATGTTCTTGGTATTTTAGCATGTTAAATCAAAGTGGAAAATTCCAAAGGGATGATGAAACCATTGACTATATCCATGTGGAATTGGTATATTTCCACCATAGACTTTTCTAGTAGTCTCCTAATGAGATCCAAAGAAAAAAATGTCACATGAGTTATGGTGGATCAACTCATTAAGACTTCCCACTTCCTCACCATTCAAAAATATTTCTCTATGTAAAAACTTTCCATGATATACATCAAAGAAGTGGTGAGGAAACATGTTCCTCCACTTTTAATCATCTCTGATCATGACCCAAGGTTTACTTCTAAATTTCATAGAGGTTATCAACAAGATCTAAATATTAAATTGAATTTTAGTATGTCTAATCCCCCACAAAATGGTGTCTATTTAAATGAACTATTTAGATTCTCAAGGAAATTATATGAGTATACTTAATGGAATTTAAAAGAGGATGGGATCAGCATCTACCATTGGTTGAGTTCTCATATAACAATAGTTTCCACTCAATTATTCAGAAGGATACTTATTATGCTTTGAATGGGAAGGGATGTAGAAATCCTACTTGTTGAGATGAAGTTGGGGAATAAAAGCTACATGGACTTGATCTTTTCTAAGAGATAACAATGAATGGTCAATCCATCCAAAATCACAAAAAAATATGATTAATTTTGGTGAAAGATATATACTAACAACCATAAAATGGACATTGAGTTTGATATTGGAGATAATGTTTTCCTTTGAATATAACCATGGATGAGAGTCATATAGTTTGGAAAAAGGGAAGAATATCCCTAGGTACATTTTCCTCTTTGATATCCTTGATCAGATAGGATTAATATCCTATTAACATGCAATTTTACTAAATATGTCTCATGTTTATGATGTGTTCCACACATCTCTCATGGGGATATACATACATGACCCCTTAGATGTATTAAATCCATTTGTTGTACAAATAGATAAGGACCTTTCATATGAAGAGTAGCCGATGATTATTTTGGACTATAGAGACAAATTCCTACACAAGAAGGCAACTCGCATTTTCAAAGTGTTGTGGTGGAACCACAAGTAATAATATATGATGAAAGAACTAGAGGAAAAAATGAAACAAAAGTACCCTCAAATATTCTCAACCAAGAATATGAGTTGAAATTTCTAGGATGAACAATGGGGGAGAATGTAACAAGCTGATGTTTATAAATTAAATTTATCTCTTGAAATAAATCCATATTATATTATACTATATAGTATTATATATATACATCACATTAAGAAACTGAAAAGAATTTATTTCATTAATAAATAACATTATATTAATAAAAAACTAAACTAATGAGAATTTCGAACATCATGATGAGACAAATATCTAAATTAATAAAAGTAGAATCAGAAAATATGGATCACCCCAATCTACTAGAATCATCAACCCCATGAACAAAACTATAAAAAAGAAAAAATATATTAATAATAAAATAAAAATTACAATTAAAATGGAAATATGGAAACTTGAGAGGAATTGAGGTGAATAATTAATGAAGTAATTAATTAGTATTTATAAGAGGAAATTTGACCATTATAATAGTAATGTGACTGTTGGAATAACAACATGATCGTTGAGAATAGTAACATGACAATTGGGAATAGTAACCGAACCGTTATAATAGTAATTTGACATAAAAATAAAAAATGTAATATAAATAATTTTTATCTTGAGTAATTTAAGTAAATATAAAGATTATAATGAAAAAAATAAAAAATAATGATTTCAATGAATATAGAAGCACCCTTTTTATAAAATGTATTTTAAAGGATTTTATAAAAACCCTAATTTTTATAATAGAAATTAAAATTAAATATGTTAGAAATTTATTTTAATAAAATGTATATAATCTTGGAAATTAGGATGTTGAAATTCTTCAATGGTTGTTTTTGGTAATTTTCTCAAATACTTCAATTTTTTGTGAATAGTAAAAAAACATTTTCCATTAAACAATGTATCTAAAATTATATCATTCAAGTTATAATAATGACCTTAGAATTTCAAGAACATGATGTTTAGAAAATTATATTTATTTCATAAATGTTTCCTTGAAATAAAATAAACTTAATTTTCAAACCTAAAAATAATTTTCTAAAGTCTAAAGTCAAAAATGTTCCCTTAAAATAACAATTTTTCTTTTTTTTCCACTTTAATTTTTTAATAAACATATGAATTAGTATTATAAATATGTTTAAAGTATTAAAACCATTATATTTTATTTATATAAGGTATCTATTGTAAAAATATCACTATTACATTGTTTAATTTGGATATAATATTTTAATAAATGCATTATTCTAAAAATACTCCTCTTCTCATATATAAATAACCCCTACCCCCCCATGAAAAAATAATACTGCCACCCTTAAAAAATCCAAATATCTACCAAAATACTCTCTATTGATACTATTATAATCCATAGGGGTATTCTTGATAAATCTTATTCTAATCATCAATGTATTCTAGTTCCATATAAGGGAATCAACCCTAAGAACATGGTATGTTTTCAACTCTTCTTTGTGTTTTCCACATTTCTTCATATATTTGACTATAAATTTCAAAAAAATCATCAAAAAAAACTAGGCTGTATTTTTTACATTGTATTAATTATTTTAAACTATTTTAAAAATTATATTTTTGAAGTACTTATATTTTAGAACTCTTTTTATCCCCCTTTGGACAACGTTCCTGATAACGGCCGGTTAACCACCAGTGAGGACATTTCCTACTTATTTAATTTCCACCAACCTTGTGGATTGTTAATATAAATTGTTTATTATATATAAATGTATAGATATATTTATTTTATTTTTTTATAATTTATTCTAATAATTTATAAATTACCTTGAATAAAATAGATAAATCAGACCGAAATAGGAAATATTTAAGGAAAACATGATATCAAAACACTTAAACTTTAACAATAAAAATTAGAAAATATAATACAATGATAATAATTGATTAGTAGTGACATAAATTAACATTATTCTATTATGTTTCAATGTTTTAATAAATCTATGTTAATTATTTAAGAGGTGTAAAAGAAACAAAATAATACGGTATTTAACGTAAGTGGATTCTCAAACCCAACTCCCTTTCTTTGAGTTATACATATTTCACATCATTTTTTGTAGGTATATTCCACTAATGGTCCTTAAATATACTTTAAAATTTTTTCCCTTCTCTTTTTGTGAATATATATGTTTCACTATGGATTATAATCCAATATAAACATTTTCTAAAAATATATATTTTTTCCAAATCACACATTTGATTCCTCTTGAGTTTTTTTTCTTCACTCAAGAATAATGATGTTAATGTGTAATTTTTTTTTAAATTTTCATTTTGGAACCCCAATTTTATTCATGAAATTATTCTTTATGAAATCCTTATGAAAGTCAATCCATTAAATGGATTATTTCATGACTATATCTATTATACATTTAATGTTGAATGCATGATTATGTAAATATTATGATGTGTCAGGTGGAACTATAATTTTATAGGCCTACAATACATTGGGTAATGTGATGTATTTCATGATATAATGTGTATTATGGGTGAAAATGATGATAGATTAGTTCATAATGATGATTTTATGACTATGCACATATGTTATCCATGAACATGATGCTAGCTTCATTCAAAACAATGTGTGGTATTTGACCACTATGAAATGAGATTTCATTTTTATAAATCAAAACATTCCAAACATTTATAAAATGTATTCATCATGATATTGATGATGATACAATTCTTATGAGTTGATGATGCTGATTATTCTAACCCATTTAGTATTGATTGATATCTCTTATTCCCTCCCCTTTTGGGCTTGTATCTCACCCATTTCATTGAAGTATTTCCTTAGGCGATTGTATGTACTAAGGAAAATATGAGATTTTACATGGCTAACAAAGAAGGATTTAATTTTTTTTGTGTTTTATTATGTAAAAGTGATATATGATCCTAATTTTTCCAATATAAAAAAAATTTCAATCATTTAATTTATAAAAATTATATTTTTGATATTTAGAATTATGTAATAGTCATGGTAAAAAAATTTGGGTTGCTATAATGAAACAATATCACTACAAACATGATCGTTCTCTCACGGGGCCTTACCACTATGACTGATAAGATGCTTCTTAAAAAGGAGTATCCTCATCATCTCTCTACTAAAAAAAAATGATGTCCATAACTCACATCAAATATATTGTCGAATGAAATGACTAAATATGGTCATCCCACCCATATATAAGAAGAAAAATAAAACACTAACCACTATCAATTCCCAACACAAATATAATGTTATCCTCAACATCCATCATAATTCTATCAATATGAGGGTCACACCCTCTATGACCAATAGTGATCTCCCCAAAATATGGATTCCTTTTTACCTCATTGAGTACAATACCCAAGAGGTTCTTATATAACTTGTTTTTTTCTTATAGATAGCCATAATAACCCCTTCATAACAACATATTTCAAAGAAAATGATCAGATCGACTATGTCATTACATTGTTATCCATTCCCAATGAAACCTCATACCATATAGGTAAAACATTCCCTATCATCAAAACCCCTGATAATTATTCCCAAAAGCATCTTATTGCATCCATTGGTCCTTGAAACACACATAGACTATCTCCAATATGAAAACTCAACAAGAATTTTACATAACCATCATAAAATATCCTTCCCTCACTACAAAGTTTCCCCAAAAAACCATGCCCATACATACTTTTATTCTCAATCTAGTTTTATTCTCTAGAGAACCCTCTCACATGTTTTTTCCACTATCCAACATAATCATAACCAATTCCAATAGTTGTGTGATCTAATACCACCATATGTCACAAACCAAACCATACCTCCATGATTTTCATCTAATCAAACCCAGACTTAGATGCCTAAACAAATGGTCATACCCCATATGCATCTCACCCTCATCTTTCATGAAGCACCTCGATGGTTTATTTCCAATATGGACAAAGGTATAGAACTAATGCGAAGTCTAACCACATATCCACCCACCACTTGGGCTTAGTTCTAAAACCTAAAGTCTCTACCCAGGCTCTACCCATCATATATCTTACCATTTAGGATCACAGTCCATGATACATAAGTAAATTTCCATTCCTACCCACATATTTGATATCACTTCTCATGAATCAAAGTCAAACACAAATAATATACCAATGCTTCCCATATCCTAACTCAAATAGAAGAACTTGGCTGAATCCTCTCTTAGGTTACCCTCTTACATCTTGGATAAACTAATAAATAATTGGAAATTTTCAAGTCATTAAATACTATCACTCAACTCACCAATTACATAAGTCACATCTCAATATCATTAGACTCTCACACTTAGTTCATAACCATAGTCCTTATAGATCATAGTCCATGGAGAAACATATGAGTTCCCATATTGGATATCATTAAACAACTCACATTACAATAAAACCACTATAGGGTTCTCACATACACATGTCAAGAATCACATACAGATTAAACCACCCAATTTTAGGCACAAATCTCCTCTAGGAATCTGCATACCAGATTTCCCCTCAAGGACCAAGACACATCCTTATGCATTAACAACATAAACCTAAGAAGATTAATACCAGGATAATCATAGTTATATAGTTTGGTTAAGTATAATACCAACAAGAACCTATATGGGAATAAATTATATAATTTATTGGTGATACATTATGTAACCAAACCTAATTCCTCCTCTAATACCAATATCTATTCATCCAATTCCTATATTGACCCACTAATGGTCACCACACATCCCTTTCATAGAGGGACTATGTATCAAAGTAAAAATATTATTCTATTTATATGAAAGAAATTTTTTATAGTTCCACTAACATATTTAATGACTTATATATATTTTATCTTGATAATATCATATATAATGAAAATTATATGGTTAGAATAAATGTTTTTTATTCATCTTTTCTTTTTTATTATCAACTATGTTATAGAAATGATAATCACTTCATATAGATCCATAATGATGGATTATTGTATTCAAATGAATAGGAATCATTTGATGTATGTGAATATTTTTTTATTTAAAAATGATAAAACTCTCCTTTAAGGGTATATAGAAATGAAATAATTATTTATTAGGATTCATACATATAAATGCATAGGGTTATATAAAGAAATTATCTCAAGGTGGATTTCAGTTTTAGATTGCCTTTATTGATGAATTCAGGTGATATGGGTATGTGTATCATATGAAACTCATTATTTATCCTTTTAAATGTCAAAGATATTCAAAAATTAAGTAAAAAAATAAACATATAAAAAGTTTGAAAAAATATTTATACGAACATGGTAGAGAATATTTGAATCATAATTTTTTTTCTAATCAATGAGATGGTTGTATAGTATCACAACCTACTCAACCTAGTACCCAATAGTTTAATAGTGCATCTAAAAAGATAAATCGATCCCTTTTGGAAATGGTTTGGTCAATGATGAGTCATAGAGAACATTCTCTTTCATATTAGGGTTATTCTCTTTAAACTGATTTATTTACACTAAGCCATTTTCTATCAAATGATTTAAAAAAGACACTACATGAGATATTGACTAGGATGCACCCAAATTTTACTTTCATAAATATTTGGGGTTATGAGGTGTATTTATGATGTATTAGTTCAAGTAAACTAGAAACCAAATAAAATAATAGGCTATTTATTGGTTATTCTAAAGTGATAATAAATTATTAATTATATAACCCATCACAACACAAAGTGTTTATTGATTCATATTATTTCTTTTAAGGAAGGGAATTTAATTCAAATAGAATTAGTGGGAATTAATTTGAACTTGAAAAATATGAATATCAATAAGATAATGTTAATCCTGAGATGGATGAGTTTGAAACACAATGGGTTGTAGAAAAAGAACTGAATTAGTATACATAAGAACCCAAAAGGTTTTGTATAATTCATGAGGATCCCACGAGACTTGAATTTATCACTTCTAATGAAGGTGATGTAATATTCTTGGAATATGAAAAAAATATTACCAAGTTCCCATTATTTGTTATGAATTTAATAAATAGTTAAAATCAGTGGAATCTAAAACAGAATCCATGAATACTAATGAGGTTTGAAACATAGAAGGTCCACCTAAAAGGTTAAAAACCATTGGGTTTAAGAGGATCTTTTTAAAGAAGACTGATATGGATGTTATAATTCCCATCTACAAAGATCACTTGTTATATAAATTCTTAAAACAAATTAATGGTATTGATTATAAAAAAACTTTTCTGCAATGAATATGATAAAATATATTATACTTATATTTTCAATAGAATTATATTCTAATTTTGAGACATATAAAATGAATTTAAAAAATACATTCCATTATAGGAATTTATTTAAGGATTTATATATAATACAATCCTAAGGTTTTGGTTATCCATGAAATATTTCTAAGATTTTCAAGTTGAAACTACTAGTTTATGGATTGAAACAGTCTTCTCAATGCTAAAATATTCGTTTTTGTGAATTTATAAAATATATTGATGGTTGGATCAATGAAAATATTCTATTGGTTTACTAGAATGTGTTCATGGACCCAAAAATTTGTATTAGATATCAATGTGGAGTGATTCTAGACTATGATACCCTGGTGTAGGTGTTTGAGAGCGTAGTTCAGTAGAATGTCTATTGAATTTTCCATATAATATATTATTTTTATGAATTTCTTGAGATATTTTCCTTATATTATCACAAAGTAATGAGAGTTTATAATTTATAGTGGAATTTAATTAAAGGAGAGTGATTTCTAGGTGGATAAGTTTGATGCATAAAACTCTTGATTTTGTGAGATAAAAATAGATATTTTATTTTAGGGAAGAACCATGAACTTTTGTTGACTATTTCCAATATAAAAGTGATGAAATTATAATAATAGGTTAAGAAAAATAATAAAAAAATTGAGTTTATGAATATTTTACTCTCCTGTAATGTGTTATATAACACTTAGGATGTGAAGATGACATTTGGACTCATGAAGACTATAACGAAAATTTATATGAATCCCATAATGATAAACATACCTTTCTTGATAAGGAGATGATTCAACATGATAATGTTAGAATTTAAGTCATTTTATTATCATATAAATGAATTATATATCATTAGAATATATTTTTACTTAGAGAAAGTATTCTTTAGAGCCCTAGTTTGGAGAATGTTATTACTCTCTTCGCTCCATAATCATGGGACGTGATGGTGACCATTGTATTTAATTATAATTGAAAAGTGGAGTTTTATTTAATGTAAATTAGATTCTAGATCTTTATTAAGGTTATTATTTATAATGGGATCTTTTAATCTTTTGGGGTTGTATACAATTCATAAGGAATAAGACATTCTGGTGTTCAAAAAAATCACCGTAAGGGAAAAGAAATAAGGTGACACAATATGAGAAGTTTGATGGATCGTTCTACCTTATACTATAATTACTAAATGAATACCCATAATATAGATTATAGTGAATGTAGTGAGAACTCTGTATGGGTTTCTTAATAGTGGTTCTATGAATTTTCAATCCAAAGATAGTTATGGCTTACTTTGAAGTTCCACTATTTCATTATGAACTTGGGTGACAGACTTTGGAGATTCATTATAATAAACATACGAGAGAGGAAGTATCAAGGAAAACTATGGTGCATTCTCTTAGAAGATCTCTATTTGATTCCACTTTCATCATTGATTATATACAAAAACCGTGGGTTTACATTTTTAAGAAAAGGTTAAAGGTATTTGATTATTTTGTTAATAAAAGGGCCAAAATGGAGACAGAGTAAGATTTTAAGGTCAAATAATTATGGTTGCAAAATAGTGGTTAGTACAGAAGCATGAAGTTTTTGAGGTTTTACTTAAGAAATTTTATTTTATTTGAAAATAAAGTTCCATGAAACTTGAAATACAATGGAGTTTTGGATTGGATTAATAGGATACTGGTTGATAAATCTAGGAGTATTTGAATTTTTATGGGGTTCTCCAAAGAGTTTTCGGTATAAGTAGTGATCTATGAAGTATATTTAGTTAATCAGAGTATATTATCACTAATAATACAACAACATTTGGAGATATGTTGGTTTTGAAGGATGGTATTTTTTACCATCTCAAAGTATTTTAAGCACACACTATACTCAGGTTTATGGTAAGGAATTACATAATTTAAATTATAATACTAAAGGGTGTTATTTTTTTAGATATGGAAACCAAGAACTTTGAGTTTTTACCTTGGGATAATGAATCTCAAAAGATCATCAGAAGTAAAAAAATTTGATCTTTAATGAACCAATTATATGGATGGAGTGATACATAATAGAAAATTTTGATGAAAAAAAGTATCATCATAAGCCAAGGTTCCATTATATGGAAATCTAAAATTAATGGATGTTCTATAAGATTTAGTGGGAACCTTATTACGAGAAACACCATATCATTAGGAGTATTCACTAAAAGAAGGAGGTCATGTTCCAATGGTGTTTCCCAATCTATATGTATCAAAGAGATCAAGGAATGAATAAGCTTATGTGTTAAATAAATAAACTCCATATGGTGTAGTTTGAGAAGGAACTCAGTTGTAGAGACAACTTTACATATCTACTAGGGATAGACACCCAATGGAAAGGTGTGGTGGCATTATTCACTACTTAATTCTTACAAAATACGGAGATCTAGAGATCTTGAAAGAGTTTATGAGTTTTAGAGACCCAGGATGTGAGAGTTATCAATGGGGTACAAACTTGATTCCCTATATGTTTTTGGAACATGAGACATAATGAAAAGGCCTTTTGAGAATAAATTCTTAATGAAGAAGGTTTATCAACTAATGTAAAGGTGGATGGTAGAAGGATATAAAGGAATAGGATAGTCATAAAAGGTTTTCAAATAATGTAATGTGTGGGTTTATCATAGTTTTTTTCAAATGTAGTTATTCCCATGATTATGTAAATTTATTTTAGGATGATTGCATTAACAGGGCTTCATCTAGAATAGTTGGATGTGAATAAAACATTACTTTAAGGGGGATTAGGTGAAGAGATATATATGAAGAATCTGGTTTCATTTGAAGTTCACCAGAAATAGTGTCATATGTGCTACCTAAAACATAGAATTTTTGGTTTGAGGTGAGAAACAAGGAATTAGAATTGGATGTTCAATGACTCCATTAAAGAGAGAAAGTTTTAACAGAGTAATGTTGAAAATTTCTATTACTAGAAATAGTTTTGAGATGAAATATTTATTATCCTAATTATCTATATCAATGAAATACTGATTTGAAGTATGATGAAAGAAAGGATCCATAAGCTTATAAATAATATTTTCATAAGTTTTATAACGGGGGACCTTGGTTTGGTGAAGCATATTTTGTTTATGATCATTGTTAGGAACATAATATCTAGTTATTTATACCTGATCATGGAATACTGCTTCCTAAAGATAGTAGATCACTTTAGATTGTCAGAATAAAATTTAGTGTTCACACCCTTGGACAAACACTTTAATCATAACAAGGAGAAGTCACCATGAGTGGAAGAAGAGGTTATGTACATAGTGTAGGTTTTACATGCTTTATTGATCAGATTTTTGATATATACCATTGTAAGAAATCTTCTAAACATTTCACAGATAGTGGGAGTTGTCATAAAGTTTATGTTGAACCTTAAAAGAGACAACTGAGAGGATATGAGATGGATTCTATAGTTCCTGATATGTTATAAATGTATAATGATTTACTTCAGAATATATGAGTCTTTTCAAGGGTCTTTGGACTCAAAATTCCTTATAGATTCAAATATTCAAAATATTACATTCAGATAAATATTTAATTTTTGATGGACAAAAATTGGAAAGATGTTAAAGCTTCAAAAAGTAGTAGAAATATCAATAAAGGAAGCTAGTTATGTATCTTTAATAGAAGATTAATAGAAGACGATATAGTTTAAAGGTATATTAAATAATATTGAAATAAATAAGTGTGATGGTATACTCTTTTTTGATTCATAAAGCCTGATTTAGTTTTCAAAAAACCCAACATCTCACTATAGTAAAATGAATATTCAACTAAAATATCATTTCTTTCAAAAGTTATTTAGGATAAAGTGTTAAATATAAATAATATAGAGGGTGTTTATAATTTTATTGAAAAGTTGATAAAGGTTTTTTCAAAGTAAATAGTGGGGTGGTGTTATGCCTTAGTTAGATTGAGATAACAAGAATTTATTGTTAGGGATGATATAAGGAATTAGTCCTGAATCTATGAAAATTATCTGCAGGTGATATATTGTTGGGTTGGCCATGTAATAGTCCTTTGTAAAAAATAAAATTAAGACCAATTGAATTAGTATATCCTATATGGAGAAGATAGTATTCTTAGTGACTTAATTTTAGGACACCTGAATCTATAAGTGGATGTCTATTGGAAGGGTACCAATAGATTAACTCACTAGAAGTTAGATTATCATTTATAGTGATAAAAGGTTGATCTTTTAATTAAATAAAAATATGGAACAATAAACTAATTTTTTTATTTAATTCATTTGGATCCTTTGACTAATCATAGGTATATTATCGAAGATTAGATTAGGTGGCTTGTGGACCATGATAATATAAAGCTTATAAAAACTAGATATGGTTCCTAAGCTCTAATATATTAATAATATGTGATCACATTATGATGTATCAACATAGCACTACAATAATCATATTTTAATCTGAATAAAGTAAAGTATAATCCCCCCATAGAGTAGGGCACATGTATGAACCACATAATATCTTGTATTATTCTTCTACCTCATTTATTTTATAAAAATTTCTTTGGATAGTTATTTTTTACATTCATTAGTGGATTTAAATTACGATATTGTAACTTTTGTGTTCTTTTATTTCATGTATTAGGTATTGTTGAATGGGGTTCATTTTAAATCTTTTTTTCCACATAGGGAATTTATGGTTGTGCTTTTTCTAGTGGCCTAGTAGAGGTTTCCATGAAAAAAACATGGAATTTATCAAAAAATAATATGACCCTTATGTATATAAATTAGTTAATGTGAGAGTGGTTATATTTCTAGTGGTTTATATTTATGAAAAACTTATCATCATAAATGATATCTAATGTCACAATTAGTGAATAAATGACCAGGACATTTCTTCTCAATAAAAGATCTTTGGTGAAGTATCTTATATACTTGGTATGAATATATAGAGGGATAGATCTAAAAAATATTTTGACTTGGTCATAATACATATATTGATAAATTAATAAAAAGGTTCATCATGGAATAGAAAAATGTTTCGCTTTGAATATTTTATGGTAGTAGTCTCTTGAAGATATAGGATCCATCAACTATTGATGAACATGAATGTATGAGTAAGATTCTATATGAATTGGTAACTGGATCAATAATGTAATTTATATTGTATAATAATCAAGGTGTATCTTATGAATTAAGTATAACGATTGGATTCCAATTAAATCTTGGTGAAATTTATTAGTATGTTAAAAATAATATCCAAAGTACTTGATAATAACTATCGATGTATTCTTAATCTTTGGTCGTGAGGAAGAACTCAATGTAAAGTATTACATTGATTCTAGTTTATAAATTAACAATGATGAATTTAGATCACGATAAAGGTTTTTTTCTGGAATGGTGGAGATTTAATCTAGAAAACTTCTAAGAAACCAATAGTTTTTAATTTTATAAAAAAGATATGAATATATCATGGTATCTGTGGGGGGTGAAGAAATTATTGGGCTTAATAAGTTCATTAAAAAACATGGGGGTGGTCCCAATCATTATGAATATAACTAAACACTAATATGATAATAATAGAGAATTAGTATAAACTAAGAAACCCTGGTCTCACTAATGATCCCAACATATTATTAATTAATTTTATCACATTCAAGATATAATTGAGAGAGGTAATATTAAAATGTGTTAAGTTATTATAGAGGATAATATTACAGATCCTCTAAGAGGCACCATTACACAATAAAAACATTAAAAACATACCAATTATATTAGTATTTAATACACAAGTTACTAGATTTAGTGAAAGTAGGAGATTTTAAGTGGTTGTTCTCTTAATTAATTCAATTTTTTCAATTAGAAAAATATTGAATCATATAATATATATTATTGACAATACTTTATAATTAATTTATATTAGTTTGGTATAACATTACATATAATATGATAAAAACCCATGTAATATTTTAATTAACATGTTATCCATGATATATGATTATTATATAAGGTTGAGATGATAAGTTATTATTAGTATGAGTAGGATAATTGGTACAAAGATACAACTGATTAGTCATAATATATAATTCAGTGAACTTTATTTTCAAATGATTATCTTATAATATGACACATGTATTGTCATATAGGTATTGTTGACATTACGTAAGTGAACAATAGCGATGGATACTTGAAGTTGATGTTGTCAAATAGGTTTACTTATTATAATGTTTTATACTTATATTATTATATAAATTAATTTTATTAATTGGATTAATATAATAAAATTAGGTATGACATTGATGAAGTGGATAGATTTGATTAACCATGATAGGATGTGCCCACCCATATGTCACATTTCGACATCATAGCCCTCAACCGAGTTTTGATTAAGAAATAGGATGTATATGTGAAGATAATTTCATGTGATGTAATTATATAAGATTTATACAAATAGGAAATTATAAAAATGATATATGTTATACAGGAATAACATTATCCATGTCTCTTCGTTAATCCCAATGTCTGGGACTGAGGAACTTTTTTAATGAACATGTAGCAGGTTGGATCAAACCAAACCCCTTTGTAATTTAGGTATATAAGATATGTTTCTTGATACAACTATTAGTTTATAATTATGATTGATGTTCCTAATTATTACCAATATTAAAAAGGTCCCTTAGGGTTACACTTATTATAATACTAATTCATATTTTTTTGCTAATGTAATTAATTCATATGAAATTATATTTTTGTTTTCATAAATAATAATAATAATTCTGTATTTCAAATTTTAAATATTTAATAAAATAATAGTTATTTAAATAAATAAATAAATTTTATTTATTGTATTAATAATTATTTATTTATATTATTAATACATAAACACTAGAAAATAATAATCACCAAATGGGATTTGGGATTTTCGAAATTTGAAGTTCTATGGATTGTTATTTGTTTTCTTTGCTTTATATTTGAAGATTTGTTATGTATAATTTGAAAAGATAAAAATTTTTGAGAGAGTAAAAAATGTATGGCTAACACATGGTTAGTTCTAAAAAATAATCTCAACTATGAATGGGGGGAGTCTAGGTTCTAGGGGATTTTGCATCGCTGGCATGTACTTTACCAAACCAAGCATCCTACAATTTTTTTTAAACAATCCTTTCTATTTTTCTATTTTTAGATGAGGTATCTAATTTCAACTCTTCATTTCAATTGATCCTTCAAGATAGTTCTTACCTAGTTTATTTTCCCTTCTCCCTTGGTATACTTGGTGTTATTCAACTAATCTATTGGATTATTTAAGGTAAATTGATCCCCTTACTTTATTTCTTCTTCCTCTCCTCCATTATCTTATTCTCCTTATAGAATCTTTACTTTCTATTTTCCATTTCTAATGATAGTGAAAACTTCCATGTTTGTGGAATGTTTATATAAAATTGCTAATGGTTTTTATTTCTTTCAAGGTTCCTATTTAATTTTAAACCCTATCCATTATAATAAGGTGAATTGGTCTCCAATGGTCGAGGTAAGAATTTTATAGTGTATTTCTTTTACCATACATGCTTCAAATTCTTTTCTATTTAAATAATTTCTTATTAAATCAAAATCAATATGCATATAATTTGATCAAAATATAATTTTAATCAAATGTTACTTTCATTTTTTACTCAATAAAAAGGGTTTTTTTTAATTTTCAAAGGTTTTATTTTAGAGACTATATTTTATGCCTACTATGTGTTTCCTGAAATGACCTAAAGACTTGTATGGTTTTATATACAATTATAAATTTTATTTTGATAAGTGTTTTATTTTTATTGTTGTGACTTGATGATTATGTACTGAAATGAGGATTGTGGGGATATTTTTATCCTTATTTTTTTAATTTTATTTATTTTATTCTTCTAATATCTATGAACATTAATATATGTGATGAATTTTTTTTGTTTTTAGTGTGGGATTATATCTGTTAGTTTACATGGTATCCTTGAGAATTCGGTGGGTGTATATCCCGAGGATAGATACCATAGAGAAGAGGATGAATCAATGGTATTATTTTATGAATTCATTTAGTATAATTCAGCCTCTTAAACTTGTTAAGGGTTTCAATCCACTAAATGATGTCTCACAACATCACCAAAAATAAAGAAGTAATATGTAAGAAAAAAAACATGATATTTTCATGGGTTTTTACTAAGACCCACTCCTTGATATTGGTTAGATTCCCCCAAATGGATTATCTATTATAATATTATCATCAATTACACTTTCATAGGTAAAAAAATGCTTCTACTCCCCATTATTCAATATTCCTATTGATCATAGTTCTACACCCCATAAAAATATTTTTCCTCAATTGGTTAGACGCCCCAACCATATTATCTTCCATTGGGTTGTTTATACACCTTAATAAACATTCTCTTCTATGTTGATCCAAAAATAGAAACATGTCTTGTATCTCATGGTTTCTTATGCAACAAATAAGAATGATCTTCCTTCACCATAATACAAGATCTATTCCACTTATGTAAAACTACATATATTTACATTAGTTCAACCTTAGAAAATGAATGTATAGCTTGATAACTATTTTAAATCTCTTCATGAATTAAAGCTTCTCAAATCACCAAATAATATAACATACGAGTTATACCTTGTAATAGTCTTCTGAAATTAATATCTTCATTATCCACGATATAGTGGTCTATCAGTTTCCCTAGTGTTCCACAATTATAACAACTAGGATTATTTATCAAACATTAAGTATTACAAGGACTTCTCAACATCATGATTTGTGAAACTAATTTTACTTCTACACTATATTATTCTCATATAATATGTGGAATTATTCTTATTCATGTCACGTGATCATTTTATAACATACATGTGTTACAACATATGTGTTCTTATCTCATTAGGTGCATAATGTATAGATTATTTACAAAAAAATACTTTTTTTTAAAAAATTATTCTTAATTTTACAGATGGTATGTGGCACTATCTTCATGAAATTTTTTAACATTGTAATTAACCTAGAACATAAATCATATAACATATAATCCCGTGAAAAAAAGATCATGTACTACATTAGGAAGAACAATCAATTTATTCATGAAAAAGGACCCAAAATTTTAATACTTTACATTGTGAAGAACCCCTTTGTAACACCTTTATAGTTTAATAGAATAAAATTATACTTGATAGTATAAATGACATGCAATACCGATCTTAAATGACCCATTAAATGTATTATTTAAATATGAGCATTATAACCCATCCATTAAATTGGAGGATATGAATAATACTAACTAAATTATAAAAAATATATGATTCAAACATATATAAAATAAATTAATTTTTTATAAATTTACTAGAAATAAATATTTATATATTTTGAAATAAAAATAAATGTTTTTTTAAAAAATGTGTTTTTTCTAAAAAGCAGTTCTATTACCATTTTCACACTTAGGTTAAAATTAATTTTGACCAATTAAAAAAATTATTTGAAACAATTTAATTCATTCTTTAAATTATCACGTAAAAATTATTTTAAAGTGAATTTTTAGGAACCTTTTAAAAGGATTAATTTTTCAATTAATAGGGAAAAAAATTATTTTTATTGAAAAGTATATTTTCATTTAAAGAATATATAAGTTAAATTTTGTTTTAAAATTGTATTAAATGTAATATTAATTAAATTATATTATATTTAATCATATTTATGTTATTGGAATAAATTTACTATTAGTTTTTCTATAAAATTGTTTTATACATAAGAAAACTTTTTCTTTGGGAAACCACATTTTCAGTGTGTCCGTGTGTTTAATTGTAAATTAAATTATTCCACTTATATGAATTTACTTTTTATAAAAGGGAATCCATTTTTGGAATAATTATAATTAATATCATATAATAATTTAAACTTAACTTCTCATCATAATGAATAATAAAAAATTCTAAAATATTAATTATCGTGGTTATGGTTAAAATAAGATTACCAGGGGTTACACTAAGAAGTTAAGGATAAAAATAACTAAAAACTTATAAAATTAGTATTTTATGTCCATATTTGGAAATTATTTCATATAATATTTGATAATGATCCTTTTTTCATCCCTTTTTCAATTAAAAAATATGTGTATAATTTATTATTTTCAAAACCTCCAAGTGTGTCCACTCCCCCACTTATAAAGGGTGTCTAATGTCCTCTCTCCTTGAACTATAAAAATCCATTTTCGTAATCCAATAATTTAAATATTCTTTTATTACATCCATAAACATGAAATGGAGTCCTTGGTTCTATTATAAACCATTATAGGAAGGATTTGGCTATAAAACTAAAGAGGTTCTCTTAAAAAGAGCTATAATTGATAAGCATGCGTCTCCAATTTATTTCTTTCTCCATCCCCATAAAATGTTATAAAAAATGATAAAAAAATAAAAAAATTATATCCAAAAATTATATTTTAATTATTTTAAATTAATAACATATATCCATCACTTATTAAATAAAATGGGAAATGAAACATTTGAACGTTTGTACATAGGACTACCACCTTGCGAACCGATGTAATCCATTTTCCATAACTGAATATCATAGATGGATAAACTGATAAATTCATTTTTTATATATGATATTTAAGACATAATTATACTTCTATGATGTTAATATCATTTCTAAATTATTACCATCCAACCCATTAAAAAATGACAGTGTCTCTTGTGAAACGTGTGGACTACAACATCAACGAAGCGATGTGAATTTTTTTTCGTATTATTTTGACATGGATGGTAATAAGAATATATTTAATGAAAATATATGATATTTATTGTATAATAATAATTATTTTAAGATTAATTTTATTTAAATTTCTTTCATTATATCCATCAAAAAATGAAAACAGTGTTCATGCATACATACAACCCACCATCTCCATGAATGGTGTAACTCATTTTTCTACATCTAACTTTTATGGAATATAATAAATAATTATATAATGAATATATTTGGTATTTTGATAGTGTTTAAAATTATTTATATTATGTGACCATGATAAAATTACAAGGACCAAAACTACCAAACCAGAACAAATATGACAAATAAAGAAGTAATTACACAAAAAAGTGATTTTAACAAATAATTATTCATAAACTGGTGAAAAATATTATAAGTAAAAAATATATGTTATGATACATATAATTATTTTTCATTAGAATATTTATAATAAATCTATATTTATTATATTGGAGGTTTAATCACATGCAAATGAAATTAGGCCTAAGGTAAGTGTTTCTTGTCTCACTTTTACTTTCATGAGACATATTCGACATTCACCGCTTATTTATTTTGTGTTGTTTATATAATTACATTTTTATATTTTATATCATTAATATATTTATATTAATGTTATTTAAAAGTTTTATTTTATTTTATTCCTTTCATTGGGATTATGATTCAAAATCTTCCAAAGTGGTAAGTGCTTATTTCACAATCTCATTATTATTCAGAATTATTTATGTTCAAGGCTCCCTTAGGGTAATTGTTTGATATTTATATCATAAACCCAATTTATTTTATCTACTGCTATTTATTCATGAAAATTTCATGTAATAGTTCCATTTTATTATCTTGGTCAAAAATGATTTAGAAGATGGTTTTATGAAAAAGATGGTTTTATTTCTATCTTTGGTTGAAAATACTTTTCCTTCAATATCCATGTTAACTAAAAATATTTTTGAAAATGTTTTTAAAATTATATAAATAATTTTTAAATAAAATTTTACCCATATTTAAATTTTTTAAATTAGATTGAATGAAATCTTCGTATCATTTTCTAAATAAATTAATTTTTAAAAATTTTAAAATAGTGTGAATAGAATATTGTTTAACATATAATACATGTATGGAGATACATTCCATTATGAAAACTCATTATTCGATAGCTTTATTTACGATTTTAAAATGAATTTTTCCAATAAAATATTTTCCTTAAAATTTTTGAACTGTTTTAGATATTAAATAATTGATTTGAAATTAAAAGGGTTTTTTTATCAAAAACTCTTCCAATGATCTTTTTAATGTATTTTCATCTATGTAAATATCCTATGTTGAATATTATACTGAGTATATACTCCAATGATACCATCCACCTTATTTATATAGATGGTTTATGATCAGTTTGACTAGGGATGTATCTATTTTGATACTACTCACCATATTATTCTAAATGGATTATGATTATTTTTATTATTGATTTTTGAATTTATTAAAATTTCATATGATAGTTTTTTTAAAATGGATGTTTACATTGATTTTGTTTCTCCCATTCCATATGAGGAATACATTAGACTTACTAAGTTATGGAAATGACCCACTATATCTCCTAGATTCATTAGTATGTCTCCTTAGACAAACTAGTTTAGGTATTTGGTTGAGGTATTATCCATTTTTTTAAGATGTCTTGGAATGAGAACATTATGATATGTTTATGATGTCTAAAATTATGCATTAACTCATTAGGGGATTAGTTATTGATTTCAATGTGATTATTTTATTAGCTATGATATCCTCGAAAATGTTTCAAGATCATGTAATTATTTATATAACATTATTTGATCAGTGTTAATTCATTTAATATTTTTCTTTATGATCATGTTATTAATAAAATTCCATGTTATTTCAGTTATTTAACTTTATATATTTATTATGCCTTATTTTTAATGATAGATTGTGTTCTATGGATACCCTTACTGAGCATCTAATCTCACATATTTCTTATGTTTATTTTCCCTAAGATGATTTGAAATATATTATGATTGATATGAATGGATATAAAAAATGGAATAGTGTAATTACCAAATAAAATTCTATTTGGTGTTTTATGTTTTCAATTGTATTATGATATTCATGTATATATCTTGTTTTCCTATACTACTATACTATTCGATACTTCAAGATGAAATTATTTGTATATAGTGCCAATGTAATAAAGAAACCAACAACTCTATGATACTAGGGTTGGGGTCTTTGTAGTTGGTATTTAAGGGATGATTAGTAGAAACATTGGGAACTATTTTAAGGAAAACATAAATTAGAGATTATAGCCACATGAAAAAAGTTGAAAACATTTATAAGTATAGGATAAGATCCTAATGTTTTGGTATAATATATATTATGTATATTTACTAGAAATAAATCCTTGTATGGATACTAAAAGTGGGTGTGGATTTGGTACAGTTGTACCTAAGGATAATGACTCTAAAATTTGAACATTGATCTTTAACTCAATCATCACCAAGTGCATAAAAATAGGACTTACTTTACATATTGTCTGAAAATACGAGGGGATATGGTTGGGAAAATTCATATTTTTTTTACAAACCATTATGAAGGATTTGAAAATATTTTTATGATTTAAAAAATAAACCAAGGAAAACATGTTTATGATTATGAGATTAGTTAAGCGTAAATTTTTCAATTTATGTTCCTTGTTTCACTAGTTTTGGGGTTATAAATTATATTTCATAATGTTATGATATAATATAGTTTAAACCATTAATTTGAAATGCATAATAGAGGAGGAATGTAAACCATATCAATTCTTGTAATCCTTGTAGGTATTTCCCTCCAAGGTTAGATAATGATGCTAGATATAGAGATGCAGCTGGAGATAAACAAATTAAAATCATATTAGGGTAGCTAACTTAGGTTGTGACCAATAACATTTCCTTCCATGACACGATTTAATGATATTAGACCACTTTATACACCAATAACCTCCATAATTTAATGGGACTATAAATCCATTTATAGCTGAGCAATGGTTATGTTCATTAGAGAATACATTTCTAGCTCCGGAATGAAATGAAAGAGAGAAGGTTATCATGGAATTTTATCATCCCTAAAGAGATTTGGATTAATGGTGTTCATTGATACAAAATAATAATGATGAATAATAAATATGGAACATGGAATGAAAGGATTTTAGGGTACTCTATTCGAAAAATATTTTCTTCATGAGCAATGAGTGGATATATTGAGACAATTCTCAAGTCCAAGAAAAAGGAAGATAGAAATGGTGTTTAGTTTAAGCTAACATTAAGAGGCTTTCAAGGCATTCTCTTAACTATGTATGTAATCCAAAGAGAAATATTGACCATTTCATAGATGGGATTAAGGCAATATTTCAAAGGGAACTAGTCTCCCAAACATTCTCACCATATAAGGATTCAATATCATATGATATCAAGATATAGAAAAAATTACCCAAGTATTATGGGTTTTAAGGAAAGAAAGATAATAAGAAGATAGAATAGAAAAAAAACTAGATAATGGGAAAAAGAAAATGAAGGATTTTCCACTATGTGATAATTATGGAATAAAACACCCTAGTACTTACTTGAATAGAATGGATGTTTTCCTCAAATGTCACTAGTACAAAAACCTTTCAAATGTCGTTTTTTTATATTTTTAATGCTGGTTTTAAGGAGATGTCTTTGTGAGAAGTGTTAGAAATGTAATTTTTTTAATCTGTTATTTAATAACCAACATTAGAAATGTGTTTCTATTATTTTTAATGTCGATTTTTAAACAACTGATGTGAAAGACCATCTAGAAATGACGTTAAAATGAAATTTTTTTGTTGGTTTTTATAAAACTGACATTAAAAGTCATTTTTTACATCAGTTAAAAAAACAGGTGTAAAAAATGTTTACCATCTTGTAGATAATTTCCTAAGATTCAATTTGACAGTCTGTAGAGCTCAAACAGAGTTCAGAATCAAAATTTATGGGCATCAGAAGCATGATATTTTTTTGAGGAAAGATCGAATGAGCCAACCGTAGCTTAATCTAAGAAGGAATTTTAGAATCTGAAGAAGGTTTTTTATTTTTACCAGGATATAAATAATTATCCATTATCATAATAAAAAATAATTATTAAATGGTATATAAATTAAGAAAACTACACATAAAAAATATAAATTATGGAAAAATAAATATAAATACCTTGATGAGATCATAGAAAGAAGAAATAGTGGATTCACATTTAAGATTAAAAAAGTCGAGTCAGTGGAATGATGATTGTGGATAGAAATGATCGTTAAATGGTATATCAATTAAGAAAACAAATCATAAATAACATAAATTGGGCATAAATAATTACAAAGATATTGACAAGATCACAAAAAGAAGAAATAATTGATTCAAATTGAAGATACAATGAGTTGAGTTAGGGGAACGATGATGGTTGAAATAAATGATCATTAAATTATGATATGTGTATAACGAAATCATATAATTGAAATGATAAAAGAAAATATAGTATTATAAATTTAAGGTGGCAATGGGAAATTTCTATTCCATAATGTAAAAATTGAAATTTTTTTACAAACATTTAGTTAACTTCCCATACTTCTATTTGATAGGTCACAGATCCCAAACAGAGTTACAGATCAAAAGTTATAGCCATTATAAATTATCCTTTCCTAAGACATCGTTTAGAGATGATTAACTTTATATGACCATAAATGTTTATCTGTAACTCTTTTTAAGCTCAAAGGCCTATCAAATTGAATCTTAAGAAATGAAAAACAAGTTTTTAAACATTTATCTCACCGATTATCCAATAACCATTGTGAAAAATCCACGAATTTTTTTTTACATCGGTTATTTAGAATTGACGTGAAAATGTTAGGAAAATATATTTTTCACGTAGGTTATTATATAACCAATATGAAAAATACACACAATTGTTTTTTTCGCATTGATTATTATATAACTGACAAGAAAAATCAGTGAAAATTGATTTTCAGGTCATCTATATAATAACCGACGTGAAAAATAAATTTTCATATATTTTCACGTCGGTTTTAAAGAACTGACATGAAAAAAGGTATCGTTAAAAATAGTTTTTTACTAGTGTGTAGATATAAAGGCCATTAGGTTCATGAATTAATGGGTATTAAAAAAACGATAAATGTTTATTATTTAAACTATAAGTAGGTGGGTCACTATGTAAATTAATTCCCAATTAATCAAGGGAATATACCTCAGATGAAGCTAAAGGATCAAGGTCAAACATACACTATTAATAATCTAAAGAGGAATGATTAAAGTTATTGTGCATTTGGATTCAAGAATTATAATATGTAAGTATTTTATCTGTGGAATTATAATTCTACAAATCATGAAATTTATAAGGATTGTACTACTATATTTCTTCTATATGGATTTAAAAACATAGGTTGAATTGTATCAATGTCTAATAAAAGTGATTTAGTGGAAATTTGATCAATTTGAAAAACAAATTATTGAGGGAATATTACCCTTAATATATTACTATTATAGAGGCAATAATAATAAAGAGATGCTTATGGGATAATATTAGATAACTTGAAATCTGTTAGTGATTATATGGTTTATGTTATATTTCCTGATGTTTATTACATTTTTGGATTTATAAAATATATTTGACAATATGATATTTTGTTTCTTGAATCATGAAATTTTTTATTAAGGTTTTATGGTGATCTTGTTATTCATATATTTGGTGTGTGTTACTAAGAGCTACATTATGTTGTTTAGGGAATCTATTTTTTAGTTTATTTTTTGAAATTCAGTGACCTTCCTTCTAAATTTTTAGAATTTGAATTTGGAAAGTCATATTTTGGCAGAGTCTCCATGTTAAATATTTATAAAATGGAATAATTTAAACTTTTTTGTTGTTATTTAGGTTTTAGATATTTATTTATTATATTAGATAACTT
Source organism: Viscum album (assembly GCA_963277665.1). Lineage (NCBI taxonomy): Eukaryota > Viridiplantae > Streptophyta > Magnoliopsida > Santalales > Viscaceae > Viscum > Viscum album. The sequence continues at coordinate 1,645,551,981 of OY728128.1, forward strand.
GTGCTAACCATTTTAGTGTGCCAAAACTTTAGAGATAGTCCTAAAAACTTTTCATTATTTTATGCATCATATGATCTTCTAGAAGTAAATTTTAGTACTTCCTGAAGAAATAAAATTCATCTTGGATATTTATTTCATAGATTAAAAAATTAAGAGGTAATTGATCAAAGAGCAACCAATGGATGATATTGAGATTTGTTATATAAAAATATAACAGTTAAGTATATTTATTTATGTTATCTCTTTTGATAGTAAAATAATCCGTCAAATTTATGATTTTTTTGAAATAAAATTTTTATATATTTCCCTTTATTTTTTTTGAATTAATAGCCTTTTTACCCGACTCATATTTATGGATTTGTAGATGCATAAATTCTCTTGATCATTCAATTTATTATGATCAATTATATCTATCACTATCCTTAATCATTTATATTTTTCTTCAATGTCCATATTTTCAATTACCAATAATGTTCTCATACTTCAAAACCATGTTATGTTTTATTCTAGATGACCTTCATACATACCTTTACGTTTTACCAAGAATATATCTTATTAACCCTTTTTATAATGTGGGATTTAAACCAATGTATTTTTAGATAAAAAACTATCGATTTTAGGGTGAAATCTAAAATTGGGAGTGTGAAATTTATTAATGGCCAGAAGAATTTAACACCCCAAGATATAAAAATAAGAATATTGTGTTTGATAGCATATACTACATGTAACACAGAGCTTAAAAACCCATTTAATAAATTATCTAAATATGACCATTATAACCCAACCATTAAATTTGAGGATATGAATAGGACTAACTAAATTATGAAAAATATATGGTTTACACATGTATGAAAAAAATTCATTGGTTACCAGTTGATTATGAAAAAAAATATCATTTGAAATAAAAAGAAATGTTTTTTTCTAAAAAACTATATTTTTTCTAAAAAAATGGATTTATCATGTGTTGTGAATTTATATTAAAGTCAAAGTTAAAAAAAATTAGAAAATTTATATAGTAAAATTAATTTAATTTTTTAAATAATAATGTAGAAAACGCATTAAATTAAATTTTTGAGAATTTTCTAAAAAGATTATTTTTTCATCGAATAATGAAAAACACTGATTTTTATTGAAAAAAGCATTTTTTTTAAAAAATTTCCAAGTTATATTTTGTTTTAAAATTATATTAATAGTAAAAAGTGTTCAATTATATTATAATTAATCAAATTTAGTGTACTAGAATCAATTTTATGTTCTTGTTTTTTTTATATTTATGAAAATATTTTCTTTGGAAAACGGGTGTTCCGTCGCATCAGTGGGTTTAATTTTAAATAAAACTATTCCAATTATAAAAATTGAATTTAGTAAAATTTATTAAATATTTATATTAATTATAATTTATATCATATAAAAATATCAACTTAATGTCTGGTCTTCATTAATTTTAAAAATAATAAAGAAAATCAATTAATGTGTTTTTGGTTAAAACAAGATTACTAGGGGTTAAACTAAGATGATAAGACTTCAAATGGACTAAAAACATAGAAAATTCATATTTAATGGTTATATTTCAACTATATATCATCTAAATTTTATAATTAGAAATTTTTTTATCCTTTATGAATGTGAAAAACATTGGTATATATTATTCTTTTCAATAATTCCATGTATGTCTTCTCCCCAACTTATTAAATGGAACCACTCTCTTCCCCTCTTCAAACTTCATAGGGACTTTTTATAAAATATATTAAAAAATAACTTTATTAAATCCCTACCCATGACCTGAAGTCCAAATATTGTTAATAAAACCATTATAGTAAGTCTTTAGGTATAAACCTAAAGAGATTATCCGAAGAAGAGTTATAGTTATTAACCATGCGTCTTTGATTTATTTCTTACTCCATCCCATTAAACTATTATCAAAATATTATGAAATAAAAAACATTATCTTAAAAATATTTATATATTATTATGTTAATGAAATAATCTATATGTATCTCCTATTCCATCAAATGGGAAATAGAACCATCATTCATGTTTAAGGCAAACTACCACCCCATGAACAAATGTGATTAGTTTTCCATAATTGTCTCTCATGGATGGATATAATGATCTATGTAATGTTTATCTATGATATTTATGACATAATTATACTTATATAATTATAATATCACATCTAACATATTTCCTTCAAATCCTTTGGAAAATAATAATGTTATTTGTGCGTACGTGTGGACTACTGCCTCCACGAAGCAATGCGATTCATTTTTCATATTATTTTGAAATTGATGGTAATAAGGATATATTTAAATAATATATATGATATATATATAGTATAATAATTATTAAATAAAATTTAATTATATTTTTCATTTCTTTAATTCAATTTATTAAAAAATAAAATCAATGTTCATGGTATGTATGACATACCATCACCATGAACGATGTAACTAATATTTATATCTTTAACTTTTATGGAATATTATAAATAATTATATAATTAATATATATGATATTTATATCATGGTTAAAATTATTTGTATGATAGAACAATGATAAATGTTCAAGGAACTAAACTACCAAACCAAAACATATACGAAAAACAAATTAGTTATTAATTGAAATAACGACTTTAACAAAGAATTGTTAATAAAATGGTGATAAAATATTGTATGTATATCATATATGATATTATGAATATAATTATTTTTCTATTATATATATATATATATAATCTATATTTATAATAATGTTTTTTTGAACATGTATGAAGGAAATCAAACCTCAAGCAAGGTTTTCTCGTCTCACTTTTACTTCCACGAGACATATGCCACATTTATCACATAATTATTTTTTATGGTGTATATAATAAAACTTTAATATGTTATACAATGAAATTATTTATATTAAAATTTTTTAAAAGTTTTATTTTATGTTATTTATTTCATGAATTAGATGATTTAAAAGTTACCAAACTGTTAACTATTTATTTAACAATATAATCGTTATTTGGGATTATTTATATTTAAGTCTCCATTTGGGGAATTATTTGACATATCTATATTAAACCTAATATTTTTTATTATCCTCTATTTATTCATAAAATTTTCATGTAATAGTTCCATTTTTATTTTTTAGGTACTTAAAATGATAGATAAAATGTTTTTAAGAAAATAATGCTTTATTTCTCTCTTTGGTAAAAAATGAATTTTATTCCATATCCCTTTTTTTGTAAAACTATTTTCCAAAATGTTTTCCACACTATCAAAATAAATTATTAAGAAAATTTTAACTAGGTATTAATTTTTTTTAAAATGGCTTCAAAGGAATATTCTTGTCATTTTCTAAAGAGGGTACTTTTTAACCTTTGTAAAATAGTGTGAAAATAATATTTTTTAATTATATTATATGCATGAAATTACATTTAAAATTAAATCTCATTGATTTGTATATACCTTTATAATTTTACATGGTCATTTTCAAAGAAAATATTTTCCTTAAAATTTATGTAATTATTTAGACATTAAATAAGTGATTTCAATGTGAAGAGGGTATTGAATAAAGAAATATTCTTGTAATTTTTTAAAGTATTATAATATATTTAAAAATACTTGGTTGAATATTATGATTAACATATACTCTAAGGATACCATGAAACTTATTTTTATAGATGGGTTATGATTAGTTTGAATGAGGATGTACTATTTTGATACTGTTTTCTATATTAATTTGAATGTTTCATCATTATGTTTATTGATTCAGGAATTTATTAACATTTATCAAGATAGATTTTAAATATAAAGGTTTACATTTATTTTATTACTCCAATTTAATATTTGGAATGAATCAGACTTAGTATGTAATGGGTGGGGCCCAATATATCACTTTGATGCATCAGTAGGTCTCACGAGACAAACTAATTTGGGTATTTAGAGGCATCCATACCCATTAATTTATGACATCTTAGATCTCATCATTGAATATATGATTATGATGTATGGAATTATGCATTCCCTCATTATGAGATTAGTTATTGATGTCTATGTGTTATTTTATTAGTTATGATATACATGGATAAGTTTCAAGCTCATGCAATTTTTTATATGGAATTAGTCGATCAATGTTTATTCCTACCATGTTATTATTCATAATCAATTTATTGATTAAATGTAATTTGTTATATATCATATTCCTTTAAATATTAATTATGACTTATTTATTCATGATAACATCTGTTGTACACATACCTTTTCTTAGTCTATGAGCTCAACCATTTCTTATGTTTCTTTTCCCTAGGATTCTATGAAATGTATTATAATTTATATATAGAGATATGATAAAGGTAAACATGTAGTTCTTCAATAAAATACTATGTTATATTTTATATTTTCAAATGTATTGTTAAATTAAAGTATGTAACTGGTTTTATAATATTACTAAACAATTAATTCCTTCAGGATACAATTCCTTATATCTAGTGCCAATGTAATAATTTTACCACTAACTCTGGGATAATAAGATTAGGGTCTTTATACCATTCAATTTGAATAATATAATAATTAGTATACAGTTTCTTCTTCCTCTTTTTTCACATATTGGTACTGATAGTACAGAGGGTGTCAATTCTTCATCTTGATGCAATGAAAATTCCCATTATCTTAATCTTCACATTTTCTCTCTATAAAATCTCTTTTTTTACAATAAAACCTGAGATTCTATCAATAATTCATCAAAACAACTCTTCTTAGGGTTATGAATATTTATTGTCTTAAGTGAACCTCATTTCTAATGGATAATTAGAAAAAATAATGTAACTCAATCATCTGTATACAATACTAAAAATATTGTTTCCTCTTTATAACAAAAGTCATTCTCAGGTGAAAACACACCTGTACTAAAAGCTACATATTTATATTTTCAAAATGATTTATCATAGAATATTTACTACATACCATAAATAAATTTCATTCTAAAAAAACATATTCACATGTGATAATTTTTGAATAAATATATACAAAAAATGAATTTCGTTCTCATAGAATATGTTTTCATAAATAATTATCTATATTCTATCATTGCATGGCATTTTTCAAACTCATTTTTCACAAACTACTTTAAGTGTTATGTGAAATTTTGTACTAAAGTATTGTCTTCACAAAATTTATCTCCGTATAATATTTCATAATATCATCAAAATCATCTTTTTGGATGTAAATAAAAGAATGATAATGGTCTATAAGTGATGTTGAGTATGTGTATGTTTTCATACTGTTTTCTGTTCACAATCTATCCTCACATACTACTATTCATGGATTCTAAATTTATTTACTTTTTCAATATCGAACTCTTCATCATGATCTTGTTGATATTCCATGATATTTAATATCTACTACATATAATTTTTGAAAATAGAGGCTCATCATATATGGTTATCCTTATTCACATACCATATTTTAGTTTTTATAATGAGATCCTCATCTCATAATATGGCTTTTTTGTTCTACACTTTTTCTTCACGACATATCTATTTATTATTATGAATGAAGTGAATATGTTTCGTTTTTATTTTGATTAATATTGTTAGAATTCACTCTATTAGTTTGATGTGGTTTGAACTTATCATTCACTCACATTGTAGAATACATGCTCTATCATGTGGCTCCCACAATGTTGTATTGAAGCAACACACACCATGCATGAATGTTATTTCAAAATAATCATTTATAGATTAATATATTTATGATCATGCATGAAATATTACATGACTATAATTGTTTATTTCCTCATATCACATAGAATTTTATTTATCACAAGAGGCATTGAGTTAAGTATTTCATACATCCCATTTATCAATAGAGGCACCAAGTTAAGTCATGCATGAATCCCCTACCATTACTCAACTTGTAATGTAAATTATTTTTCCATGAAGTTCATATTTTATGGTATTTCATTTAATTTTTGTGGTATAATTATTTTGTTCAAAACATGAGATTCTCACAATCTTATATGATTGATTTATTCAATCTTAAGGGTTCTAATTGATCATAAAGTCTCTCAACACCCCTCACGCAGGAACATAATGGTGACTCAAGGTTTAATATGAAACCCTGATGAAACCATATAATTTTTCATGTGTGTATCGATTTTTTTCAAGCCCTTGAACATTGTAAAATATTATAAGAGTCTCACATCGATATTTACTTTATATATTTTCTTATCTTCAAGTGGTGGAACTTCAGTACCTATTATGAAAGTTAACTCCAATCATCTAAATTCTCCTCACAAAGTATCTATAATCTCAATGTCTCTTGTGATACTTAATTCTTTTAAAACCACCAAAATAATCAACAAATTTTTATTAAGTATGTATCTAAAATAGTACTCCAATAATTATCATTCAATTTCATTATTATCATTCTTATAAAGTATTCCATATTTATAAATTTATTTTTCCTTCAACTAAAATTATGGAATTACCTCATACATTTTAGACACATATTGATAGATCAATCATAATAATAGTGTTACTTATTGAAAAAAATACAACCCGAACTCACGATTTAAAATATCGCCCTTTTTTTTAATAACTTTAAATACTCATGTCATTATGTGTTCTATTTTACTCTCTACCTTATTGAAAATAAATAAAATGTAAATATAAGGGAATGTATTTTAACCTCAGAATCATGATACTCACATGATTTTCAAGAAACCTATACGCTCTTTTACACTCAATATATTATCCTCATCCCAAAAAAAATTAGATAAAGATAACAAAACATTTATTTTAGCAATGAACCATCATCCAATCAACACTATTTCTACATGAGCTAAACCGATTTAGAAAAAATTGTGAATACACAAATACATAAAGATGTCTATTAATCTATCTAGTATGTGACACCATTGAAGATTTATATTTTCAAGGTATGTACACATATATTCATCAAGACAATTATAAACTACACCCATTTTCAACAAATACATCAAAATAATTCAAGTGTAATACATATAACTCCCCATTTAACTTCTATTCATCATCAATCCCATATTTTAAGCATATTTGACATAATAAATAAAATTATAGTAAATTTTATAGTCATACCTTAGCTTCATATTTTATTATTCTATTCATGATTACATATTAACTATGAAATAAAGATTTAATAGATTTGTCTCATCAATTCTCTCCTTAATGGTATCACTCATCTCATTCAATTACATTTATGAAAGTACAACATCATATTGAAATGTAATATGTATGGACCTCTATGATTTCTTAAAAGTAAAACATTGGTTGAGATATGTTTCTAAAACTATTATTTTCTTACCTTCTAACCTTTGAACTTAAATTGCATAAAATAATCTTAATAGGTTACTTAGTCATTTTATTATCCAAAACCGGTTCTTTGGGTGAAGAATTCGCATTCACCTATGCTTTTTATTTTATGTTAAACTCTATTTTCTACATTATCTATTAGATCACTTGATTCCTCAAGTGTTTTATTTTATTTATAAACAACTTCAACTATCCTAGAATCCATTTAGATATTTAATTATAGTATGTTCGAATATCTTTTACCTTACACATAAGCACTCAAAAGATTCATGTTTTTATTGATTCATTAATTCTGAATTTTTTCATTAGGATAATGATATACTTTTTTTAATTTTTCTTTGACTTATTAAGTATAGTTTTTGAAATACTTATCTTATGTTTTATCATCAAGGAAAACTTATGTTTTTTTTGGATTCTAATTTTGGTCCGTGAATTGTCCATTTTTATTATATTTTATCCCCCTTTCATGTGGAATTCCACTATTGTCATAAATTCTCATGTTATTCCAATATTCAAATTCCATGTTCCTAAAATTCCAACAACTCTAAAAATAACCTACAAACCTTATTACTTTTTTACTATGATTTTATATCCAAATTTCACAAGTTTGGTACCATGCTATTTTTTAGTAGAACCCACACCCATTTAGAAACATAATGGGGAATGAATTTCCCTACATATTATCACATCCAAATTGGATGATATTATTTATTTTTAATTATTTTTTACCAAACATATTTTCCTAGAATTTGGTTTGAATCCTATACTAGTAAGTGAGAAAACATTAGTATATATAATAATTTCTAGGTTATGGGATAACTTTCTTTTAGGGGATGATTCCATTTGATTACTGGATGATACAATGATATTATTATAGTCATACATTTTAATGAAAAATTGTGTGGAAACAACTATTTTTTTATGTAAAACGAGAATTCCCAATTTACAGTAATTCACGATTCTTCAATTTCACCTTTAACTCAAAATATGTCTGGTTGAGGGATTTTTTATCATCTTTAATAGATCACAACTTATATTACCATGACTTTTTCATCTGATTTATTTATTATTTATGTACTTTTAGTAATTCTTGTAAATAATTTCCATATTCTTTAATTATATTTTATTTAACCACTAATTTAGTCTCTTTAACATCCATAGAGGTTTTGGACTATTTTAAGTGCATAGATAGATTCAAAAAATAAAGTTTCAGAGATATCTTTATGAAAAACATACCTATGAAATTATTATTTAATATGGATACATATTCCATTAAAAAGTGAAATTGATTACTCCCATACTTTTAATAGGTCTATTAGTAAAACGTGCTTGAAAAAAATCTAACATAACGATTTCTATAATTCATCAATTTCTTAATTTAGCTGTGCTTTATGAAAATAATCCCCTAGGTAGTACCAATTATACAAATCACCACTTATTTGGGAACTTTATTAAGACTTTAATTAAATTAATAACGATGATAAATAATTGATACATCACCATGGAAACTTGAATACGATTTATTAGAAGAATCATAATTGAAATAATAATTATGGCAATCTTATTACCTTTAGTTGGTGGTGTTTCTCCCTTTAGTTATGGTTTATTCTTTAACATCCTTGCCTCTAGTTTCCTAAAAAATCTAGACGTAGTATAAATTAAAAAAATATATCAACCAGATTATCTTAATTTTTATCTATCTAAGATAGCTCAACAAATTACCAAAATATGCCCTTTATTAATTATATTGAAATAAATAGAGGAAATATTATATCATTATAGGTAACCTTCTCTCTAGTACCATAGTACCACTTAAAGATCCCCATGATGGATACCATTGGGGTGGGGTGGGGGTGAATTAGTGGTATTATTTTAAAATTCATTTCTTTTAATTCAAATTATTGAACATTTTAATGTTATTGATCAACTCAAAGATGTCTCACAACCTCACTTTATATGCAGAGATAATAAGGGAGAACACAACACACAATATTTACTAGGGTTGGATCAAATAACTACCCTTTTCCATTATAGTTAAACCCACCAACATTAATTATACACTATAATATTAGAATCAATTATAATTTAACTGAAAAAAACTTTTTATACACACTAGTAGATGGTCCACCAATTGATGCTGGTTCTATACCCTAATAAATGAATCTTATACATTGGTTTGTTATAAAACTCAACCATTTTAGCTTCCCTTTGATTGGGTATATAACCCGGTCAACCTTATATTCATTAGTGATCCATTTATATAAATATATCTTGTAGATATAGGTTTCTTATACCCAACTAAGAATGATATTCCTCTAAAATCATGATAGATTTGATCCACACATGTATAAATCCATGGTTGTAAGTTAGGTCTACTTCAAAACATGAATATGTTTCACGATCACTATTTAATTCATCCACAAGATCTAAATATTATCAAACCAATTAATACTTTGGAATGAAAGTATTTACTTATAATGAACTTCCATCATCAGTATATTTTCTCTCTTAAATACTGTGGTAGATCAGTTTCCTCTATTATTTAATTTTAACAAATCATATTCTTCATGAAACTATAAGTATTGAATGGAATTATCAAATAAATTTTTTATGAAACTGATTTTACTTATCTACTATATGATTCTCATATAGTGTGAGGAATTACTCTTATATATGTCAGATGATCATAACATTGAATATCTTTGTCACCACATACTATTTCTTTTATCACTAGGTGCTTCGTGTATTAATACTTTAAAAAAACTATTAACTCCAAAATAGCTTCACGAAACTAGAACACACTGTAATAAAAATATCACATATATATCCTAACATCTACTCCCATACATACCTATCACATAATACTTTAGGAAGGAAACTCAATTTCTTCATGAACAAGAACCATTGATTAATGTACTATATTTTGAAAAGAACCCATTCACTTTTTTTATTATAATAATTAGTTCATGGTCACTTATTATAATAATTATATACATATAAATACAAATAGTAAACATGATCTTAATTATTATTTATGAATAAAAAAACTCAATGTCACATTTTCTTCCCATTTGTTATCTGTAAACTCTATCTTATTTATGTGAAAAGCCAAGATTCTATCAATAATAAATTTAAAAAACTTTTCTTGGAGTCCTTAGTATATATTTTAAATAGTGAATATGATTTTAAAATAATAATTTTTAAAAATATGGTAACCCAATATTATTTTTTCAATGTAAAAAATAATGTTTTCTGTTGATCACAAAATGCTAACTCATGTGAAAACCCACATGCGCTATAATCTATATATTTATATACTTAAACTAGTCTTGAATATAAGCATCACCATATAGCATAAAAAAATTGAATTAATCAAACTAATCTTACCATGGGATCATTATTCTAAAAATTTCTTCACAAAATACACTTTATTCCCAGAGCATATGCTTTTTCAAATCATTTTCAACATACTATGTTCATATGGAATTTTGAAAACTCATTTTAAAAAACTACATTAATTAGTATGAAAGATTTTTTACTTAACCATTTGATTAATCGAATAGAACTCCATAACATTTCATATAGGTCTATAAAATAATATTTTTTTGGGTATGATGAAAAGGAAATTATCAAAAAACAAAAAAACATGATGTATGTACATAATTTTTCACTATCCCCCCTTCATAAAGTGGCCTCGCATCTGTTATTCAGGGTATGATAATTTATTTATTTAATCAATTTTTGACTATTTATTGAGCTAATAATTATTTTTCATGACATTTTATGTCTATTGAATATGATTTTGGAATCCATAGGCTTTTCATGTATGGCCCTCCTCACTCTCATACGACATTTTGGTTCACATAATAACATAATAATCAAATAACATGGCTTATTTCCATAATCTTTTACATCATGGAATCTCTATTTATCATTATGGATCACATGAATATGTTTTTTTAAACATTATCAAAATTCCTAGAATTAAATCATCTGGTTTGATGTGGGTCTAGCTTCTCGTTCACTAACATATAAGAAAAAAAAACCTATCATATGACTCATACTATATTGTGATAAAGAAACACACAATATGAAACGATTTTCATATATCATCTATGATCCCATATTAATATACTTAGGTTCATTGAAGGAATATTATACTATTGTAGGTATTGAGTTCCTCATATCATATAGTAGACCGTTTATCATTGGAGGTATTGAGATAAATCATGAATAAATTCCATTTATCTTTGGAGGCATCCAGGTAAGTATTGTATGTATCCACTTCCACTCCCCTATTTTTATTATAAATTATATTAGTGGTGTAACTTACCATTACCCAATTTTAGGTAATTCCATTCTTTTAATTTGTTCTTCTCTTTATTTGGGTGCTTTTTGGGACTCTCACAGATGGAGAGATTTTTTTTGGGAAAATGACCTAATATTTACGGTTGTATGTTTGTTTGAATTAATTAAGGTTAAGAATAAACATATAATGGAATTGAAGGTTTCTCCATTAGTTTAGAGAAAACCTAATGTGGATTGGGTTTTCATGTAAGAATCTGTAGTTTTTACAATTTATTGGTAGTTTACATACCATGTATTTGATATCTAGGCTCATGTAGTGAGTTGAGTACATAATGTGAAAGGTTATATTCTGTGAAAATATTTCATGTTGTCTAATGTTAAAAATCATGTTTTAATAAAAAGAAGATGAGTTTTTTAGTGTATAAAGACCCCGTGGATTACATGACGTGTAAAGAGGAAATATTCCATAAAAGTATCATGAGTCGGGGATTTAGGGTGTTTCATAGAATATTATTATTTCATTATTCGATTACCCTTCTCCCTCTCAACCTAGAGCTCACCAGGTGATTTTAGGGAGATTTGTTTTTTATTAATAAATTCACTCAACAATTGATCACCAGGGTTGTGTGTGGTGTTTCATTAGTTGAGTAATCCTTTATACCTCTTAATTGACTTTGATCACGGTATTTACATTGCATTACGTTATGAGATTCATTGATCCATGATAGTGATTCCCTAGTTTTCTTCTAGATCCGTTTTTTATCTTGTTATGAGGGCCTATCCTTTGTTAGTTGCGGTGTGACGAGTCTATTTTATTGAGGTATGTTATGATCTTTCCTCTTCCCCAGCATTTATTTTAAAATTTAATCTATTATGAGATGTGTAGATTGAATCTAGTTTTCCTATTGTAATCTTCATGTTATTCATTTTCAAGGGATCTCATTACAAGTGCGTTCTGTCCATATTTGGAGGTCACTAATTATATATCTTGCATGTGTTGTTTAACTTCATTCCATCAGTTTTGATATTTTTTATAAATGATTTTTTGGTTTATCGATTTAATTTTCATGTTGGAATATTTTTTGATAAAAGTTGGGTTTCCCCTTATTTTTTTTTAAATGAAAATGTGTTTTCAAAGTATTGTGAAACATTCATAATAAATGGTTTTAAATGAATGGTTTTATGATTTTTTTGGAAAATAGTGCACATGGGAAACCTTGGGTACATAGGGTGAGGGTATATTAATAGGACTCTTCCACTATTGATGGTTTCATTCATGGTGTGTTTCTCTTCTCCCACGACCTGTTGTTCTATGTAAATGTTATACCAGTTAGAGGGTTCACTTTATGGGGTGTTTCTTTTCTCTCTATATTTTATGAACGTGTCTATAGTCTTGATGTACATGTGATTGTATATATTAGTTATGATGGTCCTAGCTATCCTAACCTAGTGTGATCCTTGGTGTGATGTTACCAATGCATTGATTTGGCTAATTTGGCCAGTTTTAGTTGGTACTGTTTTGGTTGTACAAAAAAAGATTAGATATGATATGTGATACTGAATTTGTTTTTATATATCTAAATTGATATATGTATATGATATTCTTTGAAACCAATTTAACTATTTTATTAGGAATTGTGGAAAAATAGGAAATTGAATTTTTTACAAGGTTTTGATATAAAACTATTAAAATGTATATAATTCCATGTATTATTTAATTTTGAGAATTCATGGATTACTGTAAAAAGTTTTATTATAAAACAACTTGGTGGGATCCTACTAATCCTGTTTCCTCACACCCTTCACACCCCTTCATAAGCGTGTAGAACTTTTTATGTATTTCAATGCAATGAAAGGAAAGGCACCACAACGAGTAGGTGAGAATTTTTGTTAGCTAGATTTAGTTATCTAGATGGTGGGGTTGTGGGAGTTTTTCCATGATATCACATGGACACTATTGGTGTAACTATTTAGTTTTTTCATCGTTTTTAATTGGACTTCTCTCTTAGAGATTGTTTTGCAACCATTTTATGTGTATTGCTTCCATTTTTCTCTATCTGTTATGACATATATATGTTCAGGTTCTCTTACATTATTTTGTTTTTTATACATATATATGTTATTTTGTTTCTTACGTTTATGTAGAACCATTATCTATAGTGTTTTTGATGTCCGGGTGCTAGTATCTAACACATGGGGATCAGGAACGCCCTTTGTGTAGGTGGAAATTCAGACAGGGTACCAGTTTCAGATGGTATCTAGGTCAGGTTAATTATAGATAGATACCAACTGTTAGGTCTACCTTAGTTTTTTGAATTTTATAAACTTGAGATAGGATTTTTGGGACCCAATAGGTAGGTTTTTTTGAGTGCTTAGCCATCTATTTACATGATGAAACTCAAGTTACCAAGGGATATTGGGATGTGTTTCTCTTATCTCGAGTTCTTGATCCTAATATATGTTTTTTATTATTTTTTTATAGTTTTAACTGAGATTATCTTGTTTTCTAGTCATTCTTCTATTGAAATGTGAAATATTATGCCTTTGAGACAACCCCCATTGGATCCTTGGGGAGGTTCAACTGATTATTCTCAAGGGAATCTGCACCTTGATCATAATTTTCTCAAGGAAATCATGCATTCAATTCATGATATAGAATAAAATGAACCAAAATTCTAGAACACATTTGTTGAAATATATATATGAGGTGTAATATATAGAGATTGATTATGGGAGTTCTTGTGTGATAAGCCACTGTATTTTAGGGGAACAATTAAACCTCAAGAGGAGGAGGACAAGCATGACAAGATTGATCAAATATTTTACTTCTTGTAGGCACCTAAAAGTATTAAGGTGAAGTTTGTAGCATTCTGACTTGAGGGTCCCAAAATGTGATGGTGGGATTCCATGGTGCATGTAGATAGGAATGTGGGATTGGACTCTAAGGGTTTCAATACTCTCTTATTGCAGTTGTTTTTTTTCCAAGTCACTGATGTTGTAAAGGTATATGGAGTTCCTCTCTATGTATTTGGGAGAGTGTTCAGTGTTGGAATACTCTAATTGGGTTTCTAACCTAATTCATTTTAACCATAGGGTGTAGATAATAACTATTTGAAATCCCAGAAGTACCTACAGTGTTTAAGCCCAAATATCATATTATAGGTTTTTATACAGAGGATTTTGACCTATACAAAAAGAGTGGATAGATCTATGATGATAGAGATGAATATGGAAGGTAATGTTTGTTATTATACCCCTTATCTTCAACCCATTGTATTATTTAGTGGAATGATAGGGAAAAAGAGAATATGAAAAGATCATCAAAGGAGCTGTGGTGGTGGTTCTCAAGGACATGCCTCCTCTACAACATCAATAACAGCCAGCAGCATGCCTTATCAGTGTGTAAATATAAAATAAATAAACATTTTGTCCTTAAAATACAAATATATGTAATTTTTGTGGCATATCTCGTAATCTAAAATGTTTCTATTTGAATATGTCTACACCATGATAAGGTTAGTTATTGTCAGCTCTCAAGGTTACTGTGGGGTTGTCAGATGTTTCAAAGTCTACAATGATTTATCCATAGGCCTCAAGAGTGAAGCACCTTTAAGTAGTATATGAGTTTCCAACAAAGATAGATATGGGTCCCATGATAGTGAGAGGAAACATATTTATTGAATCATTATTAGAGATTTATTTATTTTATATTGGGGCCTCCATCTCATTTATATCTAGCTATTTTATTTAAATACTTAAACACACAACATAGATCATTTCATTTGTTTTGGATTTAGAGACACCTCTTAGAAAGAGTAAGGAGCTTTGTTTTTAATGTCCTTGTGAGCTATCGATAGTTGATGTGAAATTATTATGAGATTTTCTTGTTATCGATATGGATCTATTTGATGAAATCATCCAGATAGATTGTCTTATAGATCATTATGCTGATATTTATCATTATCATATGCATGAATCATTTATTATGGATGATGAGGGATAATACATGTTTTAGGGAGAGTGGGATTCAATGAATAATCATTGGGATATTCCTACCCATAGCTCAGTAGTTTTTTGTCTGCTATTTTGGTTGAGCTCAATAAAATTTCTTGTTTTTTAGATCTTCTTGTTTTTGTTTAGAATTTCTGTGAAATGTTCCTAAAATACTTTGGTAGGATTCTTCTATAGAGGTAAGTAAAGTTTATGATTGGATTTATGCTAGTTACACAACCAATTTCAATACCTTGATATCATATGGAACCAACGAAGATTAAATATCTCAAGATTCACTTGGATAACCATGTAGAGAAAGGTCTTGTTCACTCTAGTGTTTTTCTGTAGGCATCCCCAATTATTATTTCCTAGAAGGTAGAGGTTTCAATCTTATTTTGTGAACTATATAAAGTCAAAACTGGTAATGGTTATGAACAAGTATCTTTTTACCTATGTGTTTTGATCAGCTTAAGGGAAAAGTGGGTTTTGAAGACCTTTCTTCGGTCAGGATAATATAAACTCACCATTTGGGAGTCTAATATATTTAAGACGACTTTTATATGAAATATGTACATTATGAATATCGTGTGATAGACTTTGGTCTAACTAATTCTCTAACATTTTTTATGGATTTGAGGAACCAGATATTCCATTAGTATATCAATAATTTTGTGGCAAGTTTTACGGATGATATTTTGGTTTATTCATGTTCTAAGTGTGATAATGAGCACCATATCAGTTTGGTTTTGGAAATCCTGAGGAGTCACTATTTGTACAGAATTATTCTAAAATATAATTTATATATTTAATATGTGAATTTCATGGGGCACATGATTTATAATAATGGATTATAAATTTAACCTAAGAAGGTGAATGCTATTTTTATAACAACCCTGCTTTTATTTCACACTTAAACATGATTTATTACATGAAAATTCACTTAATACAACATATATGATCAAGAGGTACAATGTATTTTTGAATTAGTATTTTTACATAACAACTTTAAACATGAAATACAACATCATTATTGAAAACTTCCTTTACATGACCATAACATTCCTTCAAACTTAACATTGCATGGGATAACCTGAGGACACACATATAAAAGGGGTGAGATATAAAGCCCAGTAAGGGAATAAACATGGAATAACATGTGGAATACAATACATGTTATACAATAGGAATATAAATTTATCACAAGAGAAAAATGAACATAAAATCATAATAAATCATGATAATCATAACATGGAGATGTGGCAACAACATTTAACATGATATTAGCATGAGCCAAGGCTCATTATACATAGAGCATGAGTAAAACCTCATTGAAAATTAAGAATGATTAAACCATCATTGCACTTGAATTAGAATTATTTAAAACTCATTTCATAGTATGCATCATGATACTATACTTTACTGAATGCATTGGAGTGCTATTAGGGCACATCCTTCTTAAACATTTCATTTCATGCATTAGTGTGCCACAAGATCATTCAACATGGATTCATTAAACATAATAATTTATTCTATGATAAAGTAATGTGTAATTAATAAATGAAACTATACCATCAATAAGTAAATGTTAATAAAGGTGAATACCCTTTATATAGAATTGGGCACAGTATTCACTACACAATGATTTTGGCTTGGAAAATTACAGTATAATTTAGTCAGCATAACTGTGTGACATAAGACTCCATAAAAATGGTTGATGTGAGAGAAAGGGGTGTATCATCATATTTACATTAAATATACCAAAAGGTGTGCTATATATATATATGTCCCAAAATAGTTAATGTAATTAAGACTCATAATACAAAATAATTGCTTGAATGTAAATGAGGAGAGAGAAATTCCTTACCAAATTTCTGCATGGTAACAGGTATACATGGAGGAACCAATGATAGAGAAAGGGGTCTATCATCCTTAAAACCTAATGATAACATTACAGGGGAGGTGGGAAATCATACCCCGACATTTATAATTGAAAATAAAAGGTCATAACAATATTATGAAACATGGATAAAATGAGAAAGGAAGAAATCCCTTACTTGGAAGTGTGATCCCAAAGCCTTGGAAGAGGCTTGAGAGAGGCTTCTTTGGAGCATGGCCCACCATGGGAGGATTATAGAGAGATTAAAAAACATTTTTGATGACCTACAAAGTATTTTAGTGAAGATTAAGTGGGAGATTGGGTGGGTTTATATAGGAAAGGAGAGGGAATTCAATATTATTGTGGTTTGGGACACCACACATTAAACTAATCAAAACCAAAAACCATACCATGGTTTTTTCCCATGGTTTTTTATAAAGTGGAGTAGAGAAAATATTTTATAAGTCCAATGGCCGAAATTCTTAAAATAATAGGTTTTCTTATGTGGAGGTGAGTCACATTCTCAAAGAAATCAATTTAAAAAGCTTAAATATTTTATAAGTCCTAGAGGGTCGACTAAGGCTTTGTAAAATAAATCAAACAAACCTAAAATAAAATTATTTTATTTTTAAAAAATATATTGTCCGAACATAATTTTTATAGTATTTTATTACATAACTATAGGGTCATTATGATGTCATAAAACACATTATATATTAAAACAATTTTTAATTTTTACCCAAAAAATTGACTGTCTCAAAAAATTAGGAAAAATTCACCGTTGGATAATTTCAATTTCCTGATTCCAAAAATAATATTCATTTTATCTAAATACTTTTCTAAATATGTCAATTTTTACTTCTAAAACAAAATTTGTCATTTATCGAAAATTCATGGGTTTTGACAAAAACAGCTTTCAATCCTTAATAAAAATTAAAATTGTATTCATAAAAATTGTACAATCATTTATAATTATTAAAAATTAATTTAATAATAATAATATTTTATTTAAATAGTATTCAAATAAAATCTATTAATTTTTCAAAAATAGATTTTTTGTTGAATATTAACTAAAAATACTATTTGTGATTCTATTTACAAAGTAACAACAATAAAATGAATGTATATTCTTTATTATATACAAAAAAATTCAAATAATCATAGTGATAATTTATTTTTACATAAACCCTTATAAAAACCGCATAAGACCTTAGGGTATGGTTCGTGATGGTGACATACTCTTGGGGTGGCTCAGATAACATCGCTCGGGTGGTAATCTCTACCAACTTCCACTTCTCCTATAGGTGGTTCCATTCAAGCTTAACATGTTGAAGATCAGATTGGGATTGGTAAAGATCAAATCCCAATAACGCCACCTCAATTCCAAGCTCTAACAAATGGGCTTTATACGGGGCAAGTCTACTGGATGAGGCCATCACTTCCTTTGTCTGAGTAAATTTGATTTGTTAAAGCCCTATATTTATATTAATCATGAGATAACTGTTCAAAGTCTATATTTAAAAAAATCAAAATTCTTAATTGTATTTTAGAAATACAAAAACATAAAACCAAAGAAGGTCATATTTTACATAAACATTTTACAAAACAAGACATTTAATCAGATCAAGAGGAATTTTCATTAATGAATGTTTGGGTCATTCCAATTTCCCCCTTATGAAATTTATCCCTTGAAATTTACTTTTCCCACACTAAAACAGATGTGGGTAACTCTGCTTCCTGACTTCCTATTATTCCCACATCTCTTTTTCAAACATGTGATTTTTACCTAACAACATGATGAGGAGAATTGTCTTATTTTGCAGAATTTTTTCTCTACGATCTAAGATCTTCAATGGTTTCTCCTTATAAGAATGATCATCCTCTAATTGTACTACCATTGAAGATAGTACATGTGAAGGTTTTGGTATGTAATTCCTTAATAGTGATACATGAAAGACATCATGTACCTTGGTTATAGTGGGTGGATGTGCTAGTCGGTAGGCCACAACCCCAACACGACCAAGAATCTCGATGGGGATGATGTATCTAGGAATTGACTTCCCTTTATTTCCAAAACTCATGACCTTATTCCATGGAGATATGCATAGAAATACTATGTCTGCAACTTTGAATTCAAGGTCTCTTCCATGGTTTTCTGCATAACTCTACTACCAACTTTGGGCTTCCTTGATATGCTGCTGAATGGTTTTCACCTTCTCCACCATTTATTAGACCATTTCAAGTCCCAGTAGCCTATGCACACCGACTTCATCCTAGAACACTAGTGTTCTGCACCTTTTCCCATAAATGGATTCATATGGTTCCATTCAGATGCTCGAGTGGAAACTGTTATTGTAGAAGAATTCAACCAATGGAAGATATTGGTCTCATCCTAATTTGAAGTCCATAGAACATGATCATAACATATCTTTCAGTGTCTAAATAGTTCACTCAGATTGGACATCAATTTGAGGATGATATGCCATACTGATGTCTAGTTCATTTCTTAGAGAATGTTGGAGACTTTTCCATAACTTCATGGAAAATATAAGATCATGATTATATATAATATATAGTGGTACTCCATGAAGCCTTAACAATTTTTTGATGTAAATACGTTCAAGTTGATCCAATGATAAATCATATCAAATCATGATAATGTGAGTTGTCTTTTTAAGATTACCCACAACGACCCATATAGCATTGTTTTCTATGGATGTCCTTAGATATCCAGTGATAAAGTCCATGGTAATGTTGTCCCACTTCTATGTTGGTATGGGTAGTGGATGAATCATCTCCTTATAATTTTTCAACTCATCCTTCAGTTGCTGACATACCAAGCACTTTGATGTATATTCAGCAATCAACCTTTTCATATTGTACCACAAAAAGTTTTCTCGGAGATCTTGATACATCTTTGTTCTCCTTGGGTGAATAGAGAAGGTTGATCTATGTGCATCATTCAAAAAATCCTTATTTACCTCTAGATCATATGGTACACATAATCGTGACCAAAATCTTACAATTCCATCCTTGTCAACCATGAACTTTGAGGATTTACCATTTCTAATAGCCTCCACCCTTTTCAGAATATCCACATCCTTTCTTTGAGAATCCTTTATTTTCTTCATGAGGGATGGTTGAGAAATAATTTGAGAAAGGATTGATGATGTTCCTCCCTTAATTATTCCCTTGTCAATCCTCTGTAAATCTAAGAATATTGGAACCTTTTCAATTATAATCATCGATAAAGATGCATGAGCCTTTATACTTAGAGCATCCCCCACCTTGTTGCCTTATTGGGATGGTAGTGGATTGAGAAGTCATAATATTTGATGAGCTCTATCCATCTTCTTTGGATCATATTGAGCTCTTTTTGTGTGAATATATACTTGAAGCTATTGTGATTAGTATATATCTCGCACTTCTCCCCATATAGATAATTCCACTAGATTTTCAATGAAAAGATCATAGCCTCTAACTCCAGATCATGCGTGGTATAGTTTTTCTCATGGATTTTCATCTTCCTTGAGGTTTAGGCTATAAAGTTATCATTCTGCATCAACACAAAACCCATGAAATTCATCAAAGCATCACTAAATACCACAAAAAGTTCTCCACTTATAGGTAGTGTGAGAATAGGTGTAGTGACAAGACTTCTTTTCTACTCCTTGAATATCTCTTCTAAATCATCACTCAAAGTAAAAATTACTCCCTTCTGATTTTGTTTGGTAAGAGGGTTGGAAAATCATGAGAAATTTCTCTCAAATATGAGATAATATATAGCTAACCCCAAGATGCTACAGATATCCGTTATCAATGTTGGCCTTATCCATCCCTCAATCACAGTTGTATTGGAGGGATCCAAAGATATACCATTTCTTCTGATGATGTGACCCAAGAATGATACCTCCATTAACCAGAACTCACACTTTTGTACTTTTCATAGAGCTTATCCTTCCGAAAGGTCTTTAGTACACTTCTTAGGAGCTCCTCATGATCCTAAGTGGTTTTGGAGTATATTAGAATATCATCTACAAATACTACCAAAAATTTGTCATGGTAATCTATAAAGACTCTATTCATCATTTTAATGAATATTTATTGAAAATTAGTGAGTCTGAAAGTCATTACTATGAATTTATAGTGCCTGTATCTTTATGAAATGTAGTCTTGGGGATATCTTCCTTCTTCACCCTTAATTGATAATATCCTGACTACAAACCCACATTAGAGAAGTATTATTCTCCATGTAGCCGATCAAACAATTCATCAATTCATGGTAGAGGATACTTGTTCATTATCATGATTTTGTTGAGCTCACAGTAATTAACACAAAGGCGCATTGACCCATCGTTCTTGATGACAAAGAGGACTGGTGCACCACATGGTAAAGAACTTAGGCCTATAAACCCTTTATCTAGATTCTCTTGTAGTTTTTTCTTCATCTCTTCATTCTCTAGAATAGCCATTCTATATGGAGTCTTGGATATTAAAAGTTCTCCAGGTATAAGGTCAATTAAGAATTTAACATCTCTTCAACGAGGAAGACTAGGAAATTCCTCGAGAAACACTTCAGTTAATTCCCTCACAATAGGCATGTCTTCAAGGATGGTTTCCTCCATTGACATAATAATTTA
Source organism: Viscum album (assembly GCA_963277665.1). Classification (NCBI taxonomy): domain Eukaryota; kingdom Viridiplantae; phylum Streptophyta; class Magnoliopsida; order Santalales; family Viscaceae; genus Viscum; species Viscum album. The sequence goes on from OY728128.1 coordinate 1,645,574,137, forward strand.
AGCCAGACACGCATGATCACAGGGCAGTAATATCCATGCTTGAGATGATGCTGATAAAGAGGATTCATCTTACTCCTTGCACATATATAGAATCGAGGGTTGATTCTCTGTATAGAGAGTGATTTCCCTCCCACAGAAATTTATGTTGGATCTATATAGGGAAAGACAATACATGCCAAGAATTGCATCAAATTCCACCAGAGGGAGTGTGGTGAGGTTTTCCAAGATGTTCAATCCATCGATTAAGACTGGGGAGGAGTTATATTCATGGGATACAATGATTTCCCCATTTTTTGTACTCACCAACATCTTCACTTCCATGATTTGTGGTGATGTTGGAATTGTTCTATTAAACATTCGAGATATAAAATAATGCGTATAATCAGAATAAAAAAGTATGTTCTATATTATTTAATGAATAAATAGTGTACCTTCCACCACTTTATTGTCAGGGTTCACTTCTGTAGCAGTGATTTCAAAATCTCACCCTTGCTTCCTTGAAGGTTGTTGGTTGCCTCTAAAAACCCTTGGCATAGGGCACGGATTTGCAAGGTGCCCTTTTTATTTGCAGTTAAAGCAATGAAAAATGAATTGAGAGTCTAAAGGAGTGTTCCTATCCTATGTCATAGCTACAAGTTTTTCTTTTTAGAGGTTATTAGATAGGTTCACTTCTCTTCCACACCTAAATCATTTCCTCATACCCTTCAGAAAATTTCTGGGGTGCTTCTTTCCACACCATTGGATAGTGGGGTGCAGGATTTTCTTAGCATTGTTGGATTTATCCATCAGATTTATATAATTGAAGTCTGCATTATGCCTCTTATCCCCATGATACGCTTAATATTCTATGATCTCCATTTTTACCTTGAGGTAACATTGGACAATTTCCTCATAGCTATTGAAGTCAGGGATCGCTAGGGCTTTCTGCAGCCTAGGTTTCATCCCACCAAAGAAGCGGTCAAACTTTCATTCGAGGGTAACAAAAAATCCATAAGCATATCATGAATTACTTGTGATGTTTTCCTCATACTCTCTAATGGATTCATCATCTATTTTATTGGGGGAAAGGTAGTCTCTTTCCATCTTTAGTTGGAGGGTGCGCGGAAAATATTTATCGAAAATAATCTTTCGTAAATCCTTCCATTCCAATGCCTCGATATCCTCCTCAGGATTCTTATTTTTGATCAATGTCCACTATTGATCAGCTTCACCATCTATATGATATGCATCCAAAATAACAATATCTTGTTCATAACATTTAAGGATGGAGAATATCTTTTCAATGGAGTTGATATATTTATCAGCAATTGAGGGATCAGATGATCCATTAAAAGAATAAGGCCTTTGTCTCATGAAGCTCTCAATAGAGACTAGTTCTTTCTTGGGGGGGGGGGGGGGTTGAACGTTCCACTTGACTCATGTTCCTATTCAAATATTGAGTTAACTGAGAGAGTATTGCAACAATGTTTGTCATTCCTGCTCCCATCGGATTGAGCATCTCATTAGTACAGTCATCACATTGGTCTTCGCATTGGTTGTTAGCCCGAGTCCTCCTATTACGGGCCATTGGCTAGAATAAAAGTAAATTTAGGGGTAACACATAATGGGAAGTCCAAGGATAAAACAGATGACTTATAAATAACTTTTATTTCCTTAAATTATGAATCTATAGGCTTTAATCTTTGTTATCCATGATATACTTTCTAACATATATTCTTAGGAGGATTTTTTATTCCTTAAATAATGGTTCACACTACGCTTGTGAATATACCAAAGAATATCCCCTGGGAGTGTCATAACCAAGAGTGCAACAAGATCCACTTTAGTGTACCAGGATGCCCCAAGTCAAGCCCAAAACACTTTTTCGGAGTTTTCACTCCTAGGTACATCTGTGCCAGAGCTGCCTCTACCTAATCATATCCAGACAGGGATATATTTTCTTGATAGACCACTTACTCAATACTAACCAAAACTTAGGGATTTTATTATTATACTTAGTCTTATCCCTAAGGATTTCACTAGGTTTTTCTAATACTAATCCCAAAAATAAATAAACCTATCCTTTGATACCAACTATAACAACCCTGCTTTTATTTCACACTTAAACAAGATTTATTACATGAAACTTCACTTAATACAACAATTAAGATCTATAGGTATAGTGTCTTTGGGGCTTAAGATCAATAAATAATAACTTAAAACATGAAATACAACATCTTTATTGAAAACATCCTTTACATGACCACTCCATTCATTCATACCTAACATTGCATGGGATAACCTGAGGACATACATAAGAAAGGGGTGAGCTATAAAGCCCAGTAAGGGAGAAAACATGTAATAACATGAGGAAGACAATACATGTTATACAATAGGCATATCAATTGATCATAAGAGAAACATGAACATAAATTCCTGATAAATCATGATAATCATAACATGGATATGTGGAAACAACATTTAACATGATATTAGCACAAGCCAAGGATCATTGCACAAGGAGCATGAGTAAACCCTTATTGCACATGAAGCATGAGTAAACCCTCATTTCACTTGAATTATCATGATTTTACACTCATTTCACATGACTTATCATGATAATATACTTTACCCAATGCATTGGAGTGCTATCAGGGTACACCCTTCTTAAACATTTCAATTCATGCATTAGTGTGCCATAAGATCATTCAACATGGATTCATTAATCATCATAATTTATTCCATGATAAAGGAATGTGTAATTACTACATGAAACTATCCCATAAGTAAATGTTCATAAAGGTGAATACCCTTGATATATAATTGGGTACAATATTCACTACACAATGATTTTGGCTTGGAAAATTGTGGTGTAATTTCGTCAGCATAACAGCGTGACATAAGACTCAAAAAAAAATGGTTGATGAGAGAGAAAGGGGTGTCTCATCATATGTACAAGAAATGTATAGTAAGGGGGGTCATATATATATATTTCCCAAAATAGGTAATTAAATTAAGATTCATAATACTAAAAAATTGCTTGAATGTAAATGAGGAGAGAGAAATTCCTTAGGGAATTTCGGCATGGTAACAGGTATACATGGAAGAAAAGAATGATATATAAAGGGGAATATCATCATTAAAACATAAATATGAATTTATAGTGGAGGCTAGAAATCATACCCCAATATTTATAATTGAAAATAAAAGGGCATAACAATATTAAGAAACATAGATAAAATGAGAAATGAAGGAATCCCTTACTTGGAAGTGTGATCCCAAAGGCTTGGAAGAGGCTTGAGAGAGGCTTCATATGAGCTTGGGACACCTTGGGAGGAATTTAGAGAGATGAGGGAAGAGGTTTTATGACCTAAAAAGTATTTTAGTGAAGAGTATGTGGTAACAAGTGTGGGTTTATATAGGAAATGAGAGGGAATTTATTAATATATTGGTTTGGGACACCACATATTAAACTAATCAAAACCACTAACCATCCCATGGGTTTTGCCCATTTATTTTTCTAAAGGGGATTGAAAAATAATATTTTATAATTCCAATGGCCGAAATTCTTAAAATAATAGGATTTCTTATGTCGAGGTGAGTCACACCCTCAAGGAAATCAATTTAAAAATATAAAATATTTAATTTTTCTTGGTGCATCCACTAAGGCTTTGTAAAATAAATCAAACAAACATAAAATCAAATTCTTTTAATGATAAAATATATATTGGACTAACATAGTTTTTATAGTATTTTATTACATCACTATTGGGTCATTTTGATGTCATAAAACACATTATATATTAAAACGGTGTTTAATTTTTACCCAAAAATTCGGCTGTCTCAGGAAAATTATGAAATATTCATCGTTGGATAATTTCAAAAAATTTATTCCAAAAAAATTTTAATTTTATATAAATAATTTATTAAATAAGTTAATTTTTACTTTTAAAATATTAATCGATATTAATCGAAAATTCATGGGCTTTGACAAAAACAACTTTCAAACCTTAATAAAAATTAAAATTGTATTCATAAAATTATATGATCATTTGTACTTAATAAAAAGTAATTTAATAATAATAAAATTTTATTAAAATATTATTTATTTCAAAAATCCATTAATTTTTCAAAATAGATTTCTTTAGTTGAATATTAACTACAAATACTATTTGTGCTTTAAAAACTATTTTCAATGCAACAATAATAAAATAAATGTATATTCTTTATTATATTAAAAAATAATGTAGATAATCATAGTGATAAGGACTTGTTATATAACCCATTATAACACCTGCATAAGACCTAAGGGTAAGGTGCGTGATGGTGACAAACTCTTAGGGTGGCTCGGATAACCTCACTTGGGTGGTAATCTCTATCATCTTCCACTTCTCCCATAGGTAGTTCTATTCAAGATTAACATATTGAATCTCATCTTGGGCTTGGTCAAGAGTGAATCCCAATGATTCCAACTCCTTTTCAATCTCTAAAAAATGAGGTTCATATGGGGAAAGTCTACTATATGAGGCCATCACTTCCTTTGTCTGAGTAAATTGGATTTGTTAAAGATCTATATTTATACTAATCATGTAATCTCTGTTCAACAGGTATATTAGCAATGGTCACAATTCTTAATGGTATTTTAAAAATCCAAAAACATAAAATCAAATAATTGCATATTTTATATAACCATTTTACATAATAAGACATTAAATTAGATCAAAATGATTTTTCATTAATGAATGTTTGGGTCATTATAATTTTGTCATGGGAAAAACCATAGTATGTATTTGAGATTAAAAGTTCCTTTAGTATTGGATACTATCAATGGTTCATTGAGGATTTCTCAATTCTTTAATTTCCTTTTAATACTATTAATAAGAAATGTGTGAAATTCAAATGGGTTGAAAAGTTTCAGTCTTATTTCAACGAGTTGAAATGACTTCAAACATTTGCTCCTATTTTGATCATACCTATGCCTAGTAAGGGGTATGTGGTTTTCTATGATGCTTCTAACAATATTTTGGGATGTGTTATTATGTAGGATGATCATGTGGTATCTTAAAACTCTCTTCAAATTTGAACACATGAGAAGAATTAACCCAATTTTTATTTAGATCTTATCACAGTTATACTTTCATTTAAGTGATGACAACACTATAATTATGGAGATAGGTTTATAGTCTTATCTGAAGTTAAGTTTCTAAGAAATATTTTTTATTAGGAATAAATAAATCTAGGATATATATCGTTGGTGTACTACCTTAAAATGTTTTACTTCAATATAAAAAACCCTATAGGGAAGGGGAATGACATTTCATACTGTCTTAGTAGGAAAGTACCATCATAGGCTATTCTAAAATTGAAATTGGAGTGGAAGATTATTGGAATTTTTTCTAAGTTTCATATGAATACTTAGGAGGATTTTTTGGGTATAGTCTCAAAAAATGTTTAGATATTTTCATCTCTCCCTATGTAGGTTCTATATATTCAGTAGAAAGATGATGAGTTAAAATTAATTTTAGAAACCACATATGGTGGGGAGACTATTTTTTATTGGTCTCTCTCTTCAGATGGTTTTCTATATTTTAGGGAACATTTTGTAATCCCAACATATTTTAGAAGATTAGTTTTTTTTATTGTCATAGATCATCATAGTACCTTCATCCAAGAACTACGAAGAGATATTATGATATGATACATTGATTCTAGTGGTCAGGTGAGAAGCATGGAATTACATATTATGTGTCCCACTACTGCACCTATCAAAAGATAAAGGCAGAGCATTTAAAGCCTTTTGGTTTGCTTCATCCCCTGTCAGTGCTAGTTTTGAAATGGGAAGTGGTGTCTGTAAATTTGTTGTTTGATTAACATGGACTCTCATAGGGATGAATTCTATATGGGCGGTGATTCATCTGTGAAAAAAGTCACCTCAATTTATTCTGATCATGAACACCAAAAAGTTGAATATCTGGGTAATCTGTATATGAATGGTATTATTAGGATACATGTGGTTCCTTATACCATTATTTCATATATTGATCCTAGTTTTACTTATAGGTTCTATATTAGTCCTAAATAAGTGTTGGGGACTTGGGTTGATTAAAAATTACCATCCATAGACAAATAGTTAGACAGAATATGCTATTCAGATCCTAGAAGATATGATCTATGCCTGTGCCTTTGATTTCAGTGGATAATGGAATATCCATCTATGACTGGCTGAGTTTTCTTATAAAAAAATATTATTCATTGATCTGAATGTATCCTTTCGAGGATTTTTATGGTTATCCATGTAGGTCACCTCTTTTTTTGGTAGAGGTGGATGAACCTTCATGGTGGGACTGAGTTTCACTAAGGAGAAGTTTTTGAGGATTTAGGACATACATTGGAATATGGTTACCAATTAGATTCAATAGAAATATTATGAGTATTGGAAATATTATTCTTTGGGTTTTATATAGTTGTCTGGGTTTTATTGAAATATTCTCCATGATCGGGTCATTGTCAGCTTGGAAATAAGAAAAGTTATCTTTCAGATTTTTTGGACTTTTTGAGGTCACTGAGTGGATTGGGTAGGTTACTTATTGGTTATAATTTTCAGTTTATTTTAACTACATTAATGATGTTTTATACATTTATCATCTCAATAAATACCATCTCAATCCATCTCAGGTTCTGAGTTGGGATGATTTTGAGTTAGAGCTAGATGTTTCTATTATGGAGCTTCTAGTTGAGATCATTGAATCTAAAGTGAAAGTCTTGCATGGGATGTTGATTCTATTGGTCAGAGTTTTATGGTGGAATGAATCAGATTCTCATGATACATTGGAGAACAATCCATTGATGAGGGAGTAGTGGCGACACCTCTTTAATAGAATTTATTCTTCCACATGAATTCCTGATGAAGGAAAGTCTTCTGTTTGGGATTTGGTAACATCCCATTACCCTATTTTATGTAATCCGCTTATTATAATATATTTTACTATTTATTTGGTTGTGTCTTGGGACACTCAAGTATTGATAAAGTATTCTAGGTAAAATGACCTAATGTTCAGGGATGCATGTTTGTTTGAATTAATGTAGTCTAGGTATAAACGTGTAATGGGTTGGAAAGGTTATCCCCATGTTTATAGAATTCATAAGGTGGATTGTGGTTTTTTGTAAGAATATATAGTTGTTTAGTATTCTAGTTGATTAGATGCTATGTAACTACTTTACACACCATGTTATCTATTTTTAAAATAATTTCGTGAGATGAGTACACATCATGAAAGGCTAGACATTGTGTAAAGATTACACACAATGTAATGTTAAAAATAAGTTTATTTTAATAAAAAGGTGATGGGTTCTTTAGTGTATATGGACCCTATGGATTACAGAAAAGTGTAAAGTGGTTAGACACTATGTAATTATTTTGAGTTTTGTATTTAGTGCATGGAATGACTGATTATTATTTCATTCTTCCACAACCATTATCCCTATTGACTTAGAGCTATCCCTTAGATATTTTCGGGACCTCTGTTCATTCAAGATCGGTTCGTTCAATGATTGATAATCAAGGTTATGCATAAAATTTATAGAGGTGAGTTATCATTTCTTACTCATTGTCTCCATTGAACATGGTAGAACTATTACATTGTGTTATCGGATCTGTTGATCCATGGTGGTTATTCCCTTATCTTCTGCTAGATCTATTGTGTGATCTTATTCTGGGGGATGATCCTTTGTTGGTTTCTATGTGGTAGGTGTGAATTTTTGAGGTATGTTTTGATCTTTCCACTTAACCAACCAATTTTGTTAAATTGAATCAATTATGAGATTTTCATATTGATTCTAGGGCTTTTTTTTCATCAGTGTGTTCTTCCTTGTTAGTGGATCTCATTATGTGCATGTGTGACCTAAGTTTTGAGGTGGGTGGTTTCATATCTAGCCTGTGTTGGTGAAATTAATTACACCGATTTTGATAAATTATTTTACAAATGGAATTGAAATATTGAATGATTATATTTTTATGTGTGGAAATGGTTTTTTGATAAAATATGGTTTTCTTTGGTTATTTTTAAATGAAATGGTTTTTTCAAAGAATTTTGAAATGGTTTTTTGGAATATTTTTTAAATCATGGTTTTATGAATTGGTTTTGGAAAATAATGCACATGGGAAACCATGGGTACTTAGGTAGAAGGTGTAGAAATGATAATCATCCATTGTTGGGGGGTTCATTCATGGAGTGTTCCTTTTCTCCCTAGGCCTGTTGTTCTAGGGAACTGTTTGAACTATTCAGGGGATCACTTTCTATGGTGTTTCTATGTTCTCTAGTTTTGATTCATATGTCTAGAGGATCTATGTGTTTGTGATTTTCTATGTTTGTTATGAATTTTCTAGTTATCCTAACCTATGAAATCATTGCTGTGATATTACTTATGCATTTATTTGGTCAATTTAGGATGGTTTCTTTTGTACTATTTTGGTTGTACTACTATGGATTTGATATGATATGTTATTCATACTTTTTTTTGATAAATTTGATTTAATATATTTATAAGAAATGATTTGAAACTTATTTACCTATTTTATTCAGAAATGTAGAAAAAGGGGAAATTAAATTGGTTTTCCATTTTTTTGGTATAAAACTATTAAATTGTATTTCATGACTTGTTTTCTCTAAAGCTGATCATTCTTAAATTATTATATAAAGACTTTTTATGGAACACCTTAGTGGGAACATACTAATCCTGTTAGCTCGCACCCTGTGAACCCCTTTGACGGTACATAGACCTTGTTATATCTTTCGATGTAGGGTAAGGCAATGACTAGTAGTGAGGAGGTGAGGGTTTCTATTAGCTGGGTTTGGGTATCTGGATGGTGAGATTTTGGGATTCTTCCCATGCTATCACATGGATACTATTGGTGTAGTAGTTTAGTTTTATCATCCTTTGTAGCGGGACTTGTCTCTTGGAGACTTTGTTTCTCTCATTTTAGTTATATCTCTTCCATTGTTCTCTATCTGTTACAACATATATATGGTTATGTTATTTTTCATTGTTTATTTATTTATATGTATATATGTCATGTTGTTACTTTATATTGGGTGAAATATTTATCTTTTGTTGTTGTTTTATGTTCAATTGGTAGTTTACATCCCATGAGGATCAGGAACACCCTTTGGTATATGGAATCTTACGATGGGTGCTAGTTTGAGAGGGTATATAAGTTTGTCTCATCACTGACTGAGAGTTCATCTTTTATGGTACTTCATTTAATTGTTACATAAATATTATATTTTTATAACATAATATTCTCACAATCATATTTAATGTATTTTATCACTCTTGAGGGCTTGTCTTGATCATGAATGATCTCAGAACCCCGCATGAAGAAACAAAATGATGGATCATAGTTTAAGATGATATATCAATGAACCATATAAATTTTCATTCCCATGTCTGTATTTTAAACTTCATGAATCCTTTGAACAATTACATGATTCCCACACCAATATTTACTTCATATGTACACTGATTTATAAGTGGAAGCACTTCATTACATATTGTGTATGTCTCTTTATAATCATCAAATTTATTCTCAAAATTAGCTAGAATAAAATATATTTTGTGATGTTTAATTAACTAATGAAAACCACAAGCATGTAATTAATTTTGTTTAGGATGTATCCATAAAAATCCCTTAAGAATTATCCCTAACTTTCTTTAACAACTACTTTATCAAGTATTGAATCCTCATATATTGAATTTTCCATAAAATCATATTATTCCATCACCTCTTATCTTGTAAACACGTATTTATAGCTTTATCAGAATGATAAAGTTTTTTATTGAAAAAAAATATGATCAGCACTAGGTCTTTTCAATGGTTAATTTAGGATGACTGGGGCATTAGCGACCATTTTTCTCTAGCTTATTCCCCTTTTCCGGATTGCTATCTCTCTTGGGGGACTCCTTTTATTGAGGATAAAGGAAATTTAGATTTTATGTTAATTGACTTGAACCACAGCCTTATAGACGACTCTATTAGTGAGGTCAAAGGTTATCCCATTAGACTAAAATTTGGTATCCTATGTTATTATTATTATATTTTTTTTATGTTATACAATTATTATATTGTGATTTATCATTACTTTATTATTTAATATTTCTCATGATTTTGATTATTGGGATTATTTCCATTTTACCTATGTACATGTATCTTAATATTTATTTTGTTTCATAAAAGGAAGATGGTATGCATTTTTATTTTATCAATACAAAAAATAAAAAAGTATATTTCCTATATTGTAGTAAAAACTAGCATTTTGAAATTGTAGTATAAAATAAATCTCATAGACTCTTGCTGGAATCCTTTTGGGTGATTTTTCATACCCTACATACACCCACTAGGTGTATATATAACTTGTTGTGTCTGATGTAGGTAAAGGTAAAATAGATACTTATTTTTGTGGTGCACCTTAGTTTATTTATTTATCCTTAAATACATGCTAATGAGGTCATTAGTATAGGTTATAAGAAGATTGTTTGTGTGGATTTGGGACATTTTTATTATTTTTAGGATGTACATGTATCAACCATTTACTCATATCCAACTTTCAACTCTCTTATTTTTCAAAAATTTCCAGTATCTCACATTATATTTTGTTTAAAAGTTTACGCATGGCTGTTTATTTGTTCCATAATTTTTATTCCCCCATTTTTTATTCCACATTTTGAAAACTGTTTATTCATTTAACACGACTACCAAATATATTAATGCCTCATAAAAAAAATCCCATTTGGAGTTTGTGACATTTTTATTGGTTTTAGTGGGTGAAATCATCCCCAACTAGAAATAATTAATACCGTGGGTGATTTTTTCCATCCAGTTGTGATCAGGAAAATGTTTCAACCCTTATGGAAAGATGAATCAGGCATCATGGAAGGTTAATCAAGAACTGTTCATTATAGATTTGGGTTTTGAGTAATGAGATTCCAAGGCCTATTAATTGATTGAAATTTGTATGCTAATGAAAATAGTATTTTTAAGAACCTAATTTTCAATTATTAACACATTTTGATGCTTTTTAATGTACCTACCAAGGTATTTTGGGACTTACAACACTTTTGATGTCTATTTAATTCCCTAAATGTTTTTAGAGGATATTTATTTCAAATCATAGTTTTTCTTTAGGATCAAAATAATTTTAGAGTGTTGAGTGCTTCTATTTCAATAAATTTAAAGAATGAGGGGTATAGTCATTATCCATTTGAGATAAAGAAAATGGGGCACTTAATGGTTCCTAGTTTCCCTATTCTATGATGGAGTCATGTTGTTTTCCTTATTAGAGAGTTCTTTATTTTTCATCATATAACAGGTTCTTATAAGAGTTTCTCATCCCTTATTTTATCCTTTTATATTATGATGTGACTAACCTCACTTGGATAATAATATGATACCATTAAGGTGTTGATGATTATCATTATCAATGGATTCAAAAGTAGACTAGAAGTCATTAATTCATGTTTGATTTAAATATTCCATTAATTTTAAGGAATGTATATTTAATTTAATGTTTTTTTTATTTTCCATTTACATTATATCTTATTAGTTTGGTTTTATAATTAATTCCATCACAAATGATGTGTCGATATCATCAGTAAAACCTATCAATCTATATAATTTTAATCTTTATAGGTGAGTTGAGAAACATGAGTTATGGGAGTTATCCAATAGATCCTTCAACTCTAGAATGGATAGGTCACATATTCATGTCCCAAAATTTATAGAACCATACTTTTCAAAATTTAACTTTAGAATATTTCCCACATTTTTGAGCTTTAAACCATCCTTCCGTCCTTCCATGATCTTCACTTGGATTGATTTTTAAGCTATAATTTGGGAAAGGTATAAATTTTACATTTCAATTATGACCTCCATATTTATCCTTTATATATTCATGAATATATGATATCTTGTAGTCATCATATTTGAAAATATTTAAGGATATTTACTAATAAAATCATTGACCTTGTTGAAATTCCCAGGATGGTAATGTATGAGAATTAATAAACATTGATCAACTCTAACCATATTATTCATAACATGTTAAACACATTATTTAATCTCATTTTAAATTTATTCAATTTTAATATTACAATTTTAGGTTTGATTGGAAACCCAAATAGGTATCAAACCACATAAAAAATTTAAATTTTATTGATTAAGGTTGAATCGTTCCAAAAAAACCTTATGAAATTTGACCTGTGAACCATGTATCAAAAATAATTGGTCGAAGGTATACTCTACACATGTTATTAATGAATGTGATCCTCAAATATTGATGAAATATTTTCCCATGTTCTGATATACACCTATATTTTAAGCATCCCTTCATTTAATTCACAAATTAAAATCTAGTCTTAGGTGTCGATCTAATGATACTATTCTTAATTTTTTTTTGACTTAAATCTATCTTACATGCATTATTTCACCTTTTTCCTTTGAAACAACACTGATTAATTCATTTTACTTTATCTCCTCCTTGGTGTTCATTGAAATTTCTATATAAATTTTAGATTTAGCTTATTATTTATAATTATTACCTGTTATCCCGACTCTTTCAAACAACTATTGATCTCAAAAGGCATGAATTATTAGGTACATTATTTTAATGTCTTTTTCTAAGGAATTATTAGAAGGAAAATATTCAATTTTCTTCATGTAATATTGAATAAACTCCATCATCATCATCATATTTATTTAATTTTCCGAAGTCCAAAAGCTTACAAAACACATAAAGGAAAACCAAAGAGGAACATCAAAAAATTAAGGGGGTCTGAAGTAATGGAGGCCGAGAGCATCCCCTCTCACAAGGTTGATGAACTCTGGAGGAAAGTCATAGACGTTGGAAAAGCAGGTAATCTGAGTACGCTGATCCTCCTTAGAAGCGATAAAGTCCGCCACTTTATTACCCTCCCGCCAGGTATGAAGAATACTCGTCTGATTATTAATTATGCCCCTACACCGTCGAATGATGTATGAAATAGACCATGGAGTAGTACCGGAACCAAGAAAGGACTTATAGAGTGTCATGGAGTCCGTTTCAACAGCTGCTTGATTGATGTTAGCAAGATCGCAAAGAAGCAGACCCTTGTTCAGAGATCTGGCTTTGGCCTGAAGAGAATCACCACTACTATAGAAGATGGAGAAGGACAAAATAACGAAACCCTAAGAGTCCCTGACCACCCCACACCCCCTCATGACACCTGAGGAAAAGGAGCCATCTGTCTTCAGCTTGAGGCTGGTACAGTGGGGGTACCACCTAACCCAACGTCCTTGGTAAATATCAGATCTCGACTGAGCATGGGAAAAGAAACCAGCAAGAGAGTTGAGGGTAGGCGCTGCCATCCATTTTTTGAAGAGCCGCACCAGGTCCGCCAGGAGGTTACGAGTTCTGGAGACAATCATCCTCCCGGAGCATAAAATACCTTCAAAACGGGCTTTGTTCCGAGCATTCCAGATACACCAGTAGACTACGGAGAGGACAACAGCCCTTGATTTCGATTCCAGACCAGCGACACAAGGACCATTAAACCATTTCTCTAGGAAAACAGTCTCCCGCTTCTTAGGAGAAGAAAAACCAGTGAAATCCCCAAAAGCTGACCACAGCTCACGTGCCTAGCGCCCTTTGAAGAAGAGATGGTGCAGACTCTCCCCCTGGTGATCATCACAGCATGCACACCTGGAAACCAAAGGAAGGACTGTGCGCTTAATGAGATCATTAGTAGGAATTGCCTTATTACAGATCCTCCCCACCAGAAAAATGTGCTTTGCAGGGAGTTCCTTGCACCACACCAGCTTTCCCGCGTTGTCCATATTCCTGGCCGAAAGTGTAATCCTATAAAAATCCTACACAGAGAAGATTTCTGACGATGATCCAGTAAAAACCAATTTGTCAGGCTCACTGTTGAGATCAATACACTCAAAAACAGCATGTTTCTGCTCATCTAGAACAGTATTAATGAAACCCTCATGTCTTCTTGCTTGATTGAAGGAAATATCTGGGACATGAAATCTAGGGAATCCGAGACAGGAGCCTTCCCAATTATGATTCCAAAAAGAGATCTCACCTTTTCCCACTATCCATCGAGAATGATTCTGAAGGGAAAGAATGTGAGGGTGGATGATAGACCATAGGGGTGAAGCACTGCATTTAGCCAGATCCAAACCAGAAGTGATTTTTTTGGCCATGAATCTGCCTTATAACGTCTTCTCCTCGAGAACCTCCCACGCCAGCTTTTCCTACATACACTGAAGAGTATCCAAGATATTTCTGACATTAATACCACCCTCCTCGACCGGTCGAGCCATTCTCGCCCAGGATGCCCAGTGATGCTTGCCTTCCATATTCGCATCCCAAATAAATGTGGCAAAGATCTTTTCAATCTAAGAGACCACCCCTTTTGGCACCCATGTAGCAGAGAGAGAATGCACTGGGATAGAGGAAAGCACACTATTAACCAGGGTAATTCTGCCTCCAAGTGAGAGAAAACAATTCTTCAAATTCAGGATCCTTCCAGTAATTCTTCCAATAATTTTATCAAAGTGGCCGATATGTGGTCTAGTGGGAGAAATGGAAGCTCCCAAATAATACATAGGAAAAGTTCTTCTTTTCATGTCAATGTTGGTGGACAAGGAGGAGGAATTCCTATCCGGACATCTATTTGAGATGTAAAAGTTACTTTTAATCAGGTTAAAAACATGGCCGCTCCATTTGGAATAAACACCAAGGACTTTGTTGATACCTCAAATTGAACTTGTGCTAGAATTCAAGAAAATTAAGGTATCATCAAAAAACAGGAGGCGAGATATGGGACAAGAGTACCTGTTGCATTTAAAGGGAAGCACATTCCCCTGTCGGATACTCCTATTGATAAGACGACTGAGAACATCCTGGATCAAGATGAAAATGGTTGGGGATAGTGGATCTCCTTGTCTAAGCCCGCGGGTCGCATTGAGAAAACTACAATTATGGCCCATGAAAGAAATAGAGAGCCAGGAAGAGCTGTAGCACCTGAACAAGAGATCAGAGACCCAGGAGGAGAACCCCATTTTTCCAAAGACTTTAATAATAATGTTCCATTCCACACGATCATAGGCCTTTTCCATATCCAGTTTGATGGCCATGTTGGAACCTATAACCTTCTGATTGATATCACTGCTCATCTCTTGGGCAAGAGATATTTTCCCTTGGATAGTCCTTCCTTTAATGAAACCGTGTTGCTCATCCAAAATCCAGATAGGAAGGCACGAAAACATTCTTCTATTAAGCACACTAGCAAGCACCTTGTAAGGAAAGTTACACATACTGATCGGGAGATAATGTTGAAGAGAGGACAGATCTTTAATTTTGGGAATTAAAACCAGAGTTGTCGCACTAGCCACCCGAGGAAGACCACCCCCCTGAAAAAATCCTGAATCGCGCCCACCAAGTCACTCTTGATGACGTCCTAAGAGGCCGTATAAAAACCCCCAGGAAACCATCCGGGCCTAGGGCACTATCCAGGTTGAGGCTACACATCACCCTAAAAATCTCATGCTCATCAGGTAAGGCTCCAAACAAATCATTGTTAGAGGCTGAAACCGCATGAGGGACTACCTCGAGGAGATCATCAATGCCACTCGGGTAGCCGCCTAGCATATTGGGATCGGGACCAGCAAGAATAGATTTAAAGTAGGATTCAGCCAAGCCTCCGATCAACTCCCTATCATCTGAATAGGTCCTGTCATCCAGTAGAATGGTGGGTCTAGAAAAACATCTTCTTTCTTTAATGCAATCATGAAAAAATGCAGAATTCTAATTGCCTTCACGCAGAAACATTATCCGAGCCTTCTCACGCAGCAGGCGCTCCTGCCTCAACAGCATGTCAGCAAGTTTGTTCCTCTTTTGGTGGAGAGCACAGAACGTTGAGTCATTTTATTCATTATTAAGGCTAACTTCGAACCGATCAATATCCTGCTTCACCGCTTCAACATCTTGAGAGGAAGGAGAATGACTCTTGATCCAAGCGAGCAGATCGCCCTTCAGCCTGCACAATTTTTGAGTTAAGCTAATCCAAGCATTCTCGCTGGGGGGGGGGGTTGTTCCAAGAGAACCTGACTGCATCCTGATACCCCACCAAAGCAACCAACGACTGGGAGAAATATAACCTCCCATCCATTTTATTCCTGGAAGACAACACTACCTGAAGCGGGGAATGGTCGGAAAGGCTCATCACAAGATGATTCACCTTCATATCAGGGAACGTCGAAATCGCTTGACAGTTGGCAAGGCATCTATCAAGGCGACACTAGGTATGAAGGGATCCCTTCTGATTATTACACCAAGTAAATGGGTCGCTAGATTACCCCAAATCCATCAGCCTCGAGCGAGCCATGAACCCAACAAAGTCCTGACCATCCTTCCGAGGAAAGTCTCCTCTCCCCTTCTTCTCCTTTGGGTCCGCAACAATATTAAAATCCCCTCCTACGAGCCACGACATCTCCTCCAGGTCGAAAGAGCTAAGGGCGTGCCATAAGACTCCCCTTGTGAGAACATCATAGCTTCCATATACAACCGTGAGTAAAATTCACTGAGCACCCTTAGTGATTTTTGTGGTGACACCTTAATCTTGTCACCATAATCGCTGAGAAGAACGAATAATACATACACCTTTTAGTTTTATTTTTTTCGATCATTGTGTAATCTCTCAAATCATAAAATCCTTTATTCCCCTTTTATGTTTTGATTGGATTTATTATTCCCCCTTTTCCCCCATTTAAAATTAGATGTAACCAAATTGGTCATATAATTACCAAATTCATCCTCAATGAAGGATTTAGTTTATAGTGAATGAATTCCCACTTGATCCCATTCTATCTAAATGATGAAATCCATTCCCATTGTGTCAATATCTTGAGAACCTCATTCCATCATCCAATACTCAAAAAAATTCCAATCACTCTTATTATATTGAATATTAGTCCATTTCAGTTCCTTAATGTGATTATAAAACTCTAGGTTAGGAGTATCCTATTGAGATTTTGGCTCTATGGGGATGCGACATTACCTTCCATCCTAGAATCAATAGGGGAGAAAATGTGAATAATATACAACTATATACACTATATACATTATAATATTAGGTTGATTCTAAATTATCAATCCTCACAAGTATGAGGGATACGTGATAGTATTTACATATATATATATATATCACACTTCTCCACATATAGATAATTCATTTAATGAAAAAATGAATATTTCCAACACGAGATTATGCATTAGGTAATTTCACTATAGATTGTTAATTAATGTGAGGAATATGCTATAACATTATAAATTTTCTGGGGAACAAAAATCAAGACATTTTATTAAGAATCAATTTATATAAAAAAACCATTCTCCACTCCTGGGTAGTGTGTGTACAAGTTTAGTGAAAAAACTCTTATGAAGATCCTCAAAGCATGGTTCATATTATTCTATACATATAAAGAGTATTACCTTCCAATTTTACATGGTTAGTGGATTTGAAAATCAAAAAAGTTTCAAAATTGATTGATAGTATCTAAAAAATACAAGAAAACTATATATCATGGTCATGAAATTTGCCCTAGGAAATTCTTTAATCACCTATATATTTGAAAGATTCATAAATATACCATATATTGTGATTACATAACCCAAAAATGATACATTACATATCCAAAATTCACATGTGTAGAATTTGAAAATATTTTTCCTTCATTAATTTCTTCAACACAATCATTAGATTATTTTCATGTTATTCATTTTTCTTAGAATATATAACAAAATCGTCAACAAATATAATTTTTCCATGGTAATATTTAAAAAATTTATTCATTAAATCCATAAATATATATAGGGATTCAGTATAACTAAAAGTATTCACTATGAATTCATAGTGTCTATATCTTGTATATGAGGATTCATTAGGTATTCCATCCCTTTTCAGCATTTATTAATGATATATAAATTAAAAATTCACTTTTGAGAAGTATTGATCCCCATGAAGATGATAAAGTATGTAATCAATACGAGGTTGATGATACTTATTATTTATTTTGATCTAGTTAAGATCATGGAAATCAATCCAAATGTGTATATATAACTCGTTCCTCCTAAAAAATTTGGTGTGGTTCGCTCAAGGTAATAACACTTAGGAATATACAAACCTTCTAAAATTATCTAATAATTTATTCTTCAATTATTCAAACCTATTTAAAGATATTATCTAAGGTATATTTGATCTTATAATAAAACTGATAATGTGTTCAATTGAATATAGATTATGATATGAAGGAAGACTAGGAAAATAATAGGGAAATACATTAATATATTCCAACATAGTGGAATATATTTAATATTCAGTTTTATTCTAACTAATTGAGCCAAAAATCATTCATTATTAGGTATTAAAACCATATTAAAGATGTATCTTATATTAAGAGTTCAAAGTCATTTTTGAATTGATATAGGAAAATGCAATTATTTAGGCTATGAAATTAGATTTCCCTATCTATTAAATTATTATTAGATCTATATAGAGAGATCCAATCCATTCCCAATATTTTATCATATTTTACTAAAGTAATTAAAATATATTATTAAGAAGTTAATGGAGGTTCCCATAATTTTCTGGAGATGTATCGAGCTTATTTATATATAATTACTTTCCCTGATTTTAGTATATATTGGAATATTTTTACCTTTGAGATATTTTAGGTCAAATTGGATAATTTTGGAAGGAAGAGGGGTAGATCATAGTTGGCACACAGTTTTCCCAAACTGTGTTCCCAAAAATGCAAACCATAAAAACCCAGACATAGGGTATTTGCATGGTTGGTGCATGATTCTTCAAACTGTATTCCCTCTTAGTTGTAACTATACATCACCCCTAATTAAGGTGCACGATTAGGAAAAAAAGTTATGGAAAACTGCATGCCCCGTACTCAAAACCATTCATACAGAAAATTAAACCCCTAAAAATTAGTTTTAAAATTCAAGAACCCTCAAAATTCACCTAAAGTTGAATCCACTCAACCCTAACTCATTCCTATCATTTTTTGGATTCTGAACAAATTCATATGGGTATATATCACCATTATTAAAAAATATAAGGCTATATTATCCCATATTTACCTCTCCAGGTATGTGGTTTCTTCCCGATTAGGTTACTTTCTATCTCATTTGTATTTTTAGATAAAAAGTCGATGGTTTTCCTCCATTTATGGTGGGTTTAGATCTAGGGTTATGGATCTTGATTCTTTTGATATGAGGTCTAGTTTTTTGATCAATATATTATTCTTCATTAGGATATTGGTTGTTCCACTTCAATTGGGGATTACCATTAGAAAGCATCGAACAATGATCTCATGGTATATGGTGTAAATTTGATTTACATAGTATTGAATTCTAATTACATTTGTGTATTGTGAAATTTCAATTGGATCATTTTGAAATTGAATCTTGAGTTGAATAAATTAATTGATTAATTAATTTATGAAATCATGGGACATATTAATTATTTTTCCAGGTTATTCTGAAATGTTTTGAATATGGTAAAATTGAATATTGTGTAATTATGATTATGAAATTGGTAAATTGTATTAATTAGTTGGTTAATTAATTAATGGAATGTTGTAATTGTGGAATTGATGGGAAATTGGGATCGTGTAATTGGATACTTAATGTGATAATGGATTTAGTGATAATTTGTATTATGAGACGGTTGACTTGACCATAATGGGTTATATGATTTAAATATTGAAAATTGTTTTAATGATGAATTGTTCATATTGTTCCATGTGATTAGAGTACTGAGAAATGATTATATTTACAATTATAATGGTATACCATGTTGTGAATTTTTTATTAAAAGGGTGTTAATGTTTATTGTCCTTGATTGATATGATATATATATATATGTCATTTAAGCATTATTGATTGATATATGAGTGCGGGACCTGGACTGATGATCCAAATACCTATATGTAACATTGTGTGTGGGACAGGGACTGAGGCCCCAAATACCAATATGTGAATTTGTGTTTGAGATATAGACTGATGTTACAATTACCTAAATAAGATAGTAAGCATGTAAAAATGACTGATGCTCCAAATACCCATGCGATATTGAGGTGTGGGATAGGGAAAAGGCTCTAAATACGCACGAGGTTCTAGACACAATGTTCTATGATCATGAATAGGGCATTGGGAAATTGTTCTTAATGACCATGAAGTGAAATAGAATGAAATGGATTATGAAATACCATGTGTTATAATTAATTATGAATTGAGTTAGTGTTATGGACTAGAATTAAGAATGATTTGAAGTAGGTATTTCATGTATAGTTGTCTTCAAGAACCTGAGGGTTTATGTGGTTAAATAAAGAACAATTGAATATGTAAAATATTTACTTTATTTCTTGTATTTTTTATTTATAAAACTAAATATAGTTTTATGTAATGGATATTTTTTTAGATGAAGTTGGTGTTGGCGAAATGAGTTTTAATCACACCCTACTCGAGATTCTCGATTGGTACTCGAATTGACTTCATATTTTCTGGACAATATAAGGGTAAGATCCCTATGATTTATGGGTGAGTGAGGTTAGAGTATGAATGAAGAAACCAAATATTGTTTCAGGGATCTCTAGGTAGTTTCAGTATGCATTTCCTCTAGTTTTACCATTAAAACGTACATAAAATTACATATATACTATTTTGGTTTGGGTATTGTATTATTATTTTATTCATCATGTGTGATTGGTTTTCCTAGTTAGTGGTTATGTCATTTTTCTATTTTTTATTTACATCTAATGTTGTGGTACTTTGATAAAGAGCGTATAGTCTATCAATGATCGATATTAGACCCCCAATACTAGTTAGTAGCAACTGGAATATAGGGAGGTGCACGTAAGGTTATGTGACCGACCGGCTCGGGGCATTAATATGTGGAACCTGGGCCAGGATGTTACAAAGGGGTGTTAAAGGAAGGATTTCTATTCTTTTATTTTCTATTGCTATTTTGGAAAGGTAGACATGATACTAGGAAGAGTTGGGCCTTGGATATGATCTCCTACATGGAATAAACTAACCCATGTACTAGGGGAAACCCATGTACCTAGGGTGGGATTTCTATTAATGATTTATGTTGTTACAGTTGATATTATTTCACCTCGAGTGATACACCTGTTGTGTTATTTGATTATTGTTTTTGAGATTTTATGATATTTGAATCATTTACTAGTGTGTCATGGGAGTTGAGTATACATGCATCATTCTAGTCACTGAAAACTTATTATGACATGCATCACCTTTGGGCACGCACAAGAAAACGGATTTTGGGAATTTTGTTGAAATTGAAATGTTTTTCTTTTCTTGTGTAATTGAACTGAAAATGGTGCCTAATATAGAACTAAAAGTTGAAAAATGATGCAAGAATTTACTGAATGGGTTTCTAATGATAAGTTAATAAATAGAATAAGTTTACCCTTTATTAACACCCTAGATGTGTGATGGTTATGGGTTGTGATAGTACCTCAATTTTGACCTTATGGTGAGGAAAGGAGGGTTGACTTGTTATGGCTTTATGTGAATCTCTCTAGTTAATTGTGTTAATGTTTTTTAAAGTTTCCTGATATGTGTTCCTATAATTTTTTAGATATTCCTCCATGATGATGTTTTCTAAGATGAGTACATGAGGATATGAATGGAAATGATCCTCCAGTAGTAGAACCTGAGGTTCCAATAGTGTTGCGTGAATGAGATAGAGATCAGTTTAATGTGAACTTTTATTTTTTCATGCTATCTATAGAGAGATACCCATAGAGAGATGTGAAGTGTATGTATGACCTAACTTTGGAGTTTCAATTACAAAAACCACCCTTCTATTTTCACAATAGAGGGTGGACCTAAGGAAGTGGAGTTCAGGATTAAGTCCATCCAAACTATACTTGAACATTTAGAGACTCATACTAAGAATAGGGTCATGTTGGATAATTATAATTTATGAGGATTACCGAAGCACTAGTGTGGTGTTTAGAATAGGACTGTAAAGTAAATGGGTACAATATGGAAGTAAGTTTTGGAGAATTTTATATAGAACCCTTATCTTGAGACATTGAGACTTGAGAGGGAAGATGAGTTCATGAAATTGAATCAGGGGAGTGCGTCTGTGATAAACTATGTCGGTCTCATTAATAACATGTATTTATTTTCTCTATAATTGGCAGGGGATGTTACATATTTGGAAAAGAATTTATCAGAGGATCCTACATGTGATATTAAGTCCCATTTTAATATCTTTTGGATGAAAACATTTTATCAAGTGGTGAATCAAGCTCTCATATCTAAGGGACGTCTAAAAGAGAATTTCACTGGAGGACCTGTGGTCTCTACTGGACAATTAGGAGGTACATCTTCTAAGAGTAAGAAGTGTTGCTATGGTAATGTTGAATAAGTAGTGGATATAAGAGTTGATATAGGGATGGATTAGTTACTGAAGATCCTAATCGAGTGATTTTCAACCAGTGCGGTAGGCCATACCATTTTTGAAGACATTTTCCTTGACTATCAGTATAGTACTAAGCTTATGGAAATATGGAACATCTACATTTGTTCTGCAGGATCCCACGATAGATGTGTGGTGAGAGGGTGGGTATATAGAACCAGAGTATAGGAAGTTGATCTTCTACACCATATCAGTCTGGAAGATGGAGGTCTACTAGATGCGGTGGTTAAGGTAGTGGAAGAGGTGCTTCTGCGCAAGAGCAACCACATTAGCAAGGTGGTGTATCTTTGGTGTAACGACCCAAACTCTCATTAATGAAAATTTCTCTTGATATAATTAAATGTATTATTATGGTTATATAAAATGTGAACTTAATTGGTTTTATGTTTTTGGATTTTTAAAATACCATTAAGAATTGTGACCATTGCTAATATAGCCGTTGAACAGTGATCACATGATTAGTATAAATATAGGGCTTTAACAAATAAAATTTACTCAAACAAAGGAAGCGATGACCTCATCTAGTAGACTTTCCCAGTATGAAGCCCATTTTTCAGTGATCGGAAAGGAGGGGGCATCATTGGACTTCACTCTTGACCAAGCCCAAGCTGATCTTGAACACGTTAATCTTGAGAAGAACTGACCACGAAATAATTGGAAGTTAATAGAGATTACCACCCGAGAGATGTTATCTGAGCCACCCCAAGATTCTATCACCATCACACACCTTACCCTTCCTTCTTATGTGGGTTCTATAAGGGGTTATGTGAAAAGACCCTATAACTATGACTACATACATTATTTTTGTATAAATAATGTTCATTCATTTTATTATTGTTACTTTGTAAATCGTTTTTAAAGAACAAGTAGTATTTCTTTAGTTAATATTAAACTAAGAAATATATTTTGATTAATTAATGGATTTATGAATTAAATAATATTTTAATAAAACATTATTAATAAATTACCTTTTATTAAATATAAATGATCGTACAATTTTTTATGAATACAATTGTAATTATTATTAATGTTTGAAAGCTGTTTTTGTCAAAACCCATTAATTTTTTATAAATGTTAATTTTTATTTTAAAAGTAAAAATTCAAAAATTTAGAAAATTATTTAGATAAAATGAATATTATTTTTGGAATCAGGTCATCGAAATTATCCAATGGTGAATTTTTCATAATTTTCTGAGACAGTCAAATTTTTGGGTAAAAATTAAATACCGTTTAAATATATAATGTGTTTTATGACATCATAATGACCAAATAGTGATGTAATAAAATACTATAAATATTATCTTCGACCAATATATGTTTTATCATTAAAATAATGTTATTTTATATTTTTTTGATTTATTTTACAAAGCTTTAGTGGACATTCCAAGACTTATAAAATATTTTGTCTTTTTAAACTGTTTTCCTTGAGAGTATGATTCACCTCTACATAAGAAAACATATTATTATAAGTGGTTAGGACATTAGACTCATAAAATATTGGTTTAAACACCTCTTTAGAAAAAATCACGGGCAAAAACCATGGACTAGTTTGTGGTTTTGATTAGTTTAATGTGTGGTGTCCCAAACCTAAATAATAAAGAATTATTTCTCCTTTCCTATATAAACCCACCCAAGATCCCACTTAATCTTCACTAAAATCCTTTTGGGTTCATTAAAACTCTTCCCTCCTTTCTCTATAATCATCCCAAGGTTCCCCAAGCTCCCAATAAGCCTTTCTCAAGCCTCTCCCATGTATTTGGGATCACACCTCCAAGTAAGGGATTTCTTCTTTTCTCATTCTTTGTACAATTTTCTTTAAGTTGATATGACCTTTTTTCAATTACAAATTTTGGGGTATGATTTTTTCCTCCCACATACTACCCTATTTATCTTTGGGTGATGGTGGACCCCTTTCTCTCTCATTAATTCATCCCATGCACACCCCTTACCGTGGTAAAATTCCACAAGGGATTTCTCTCTCCTCTTTTATCCAAATAATTATTTTGTATTATGCATCTAAATTCCATTAAGTTTGTTGGAACATGTATCTATATGACCCAATTAATATTTATTTCATGTAAATATTATTATAAACCCTTTTCTCTCTCATCAAACATTTTTTATGAGTTCTTATTTTACGCCATTATGCTGCCGAAATTTCACTACGATTTTCCAAGTCAATGTCATTTTATAATGAATACCAGACCCATTTCTCTATCAAGGGTATTCAACTTTATGCACATTTACTTATTAATTATAAAGATTCATGTATGTATTCTTTATCCCTTTATCTTGGAATAAATTATGATTATTTATTCCAGGTTTTATGATCTATGTGGTACACTTATGCATGTAATGAAATGTTTAACAAGGGTGCGCCCTGATAGCGCTCCAATGCATTGGGTAAAGTATAGTATCATGATATGTCATGTGAAATGGGTGTTGAATCATGATAATTCAAGTGAAACTAGGGTTTAATCATGCTTCATGTGCAATGAGGGTTTACTCAGGCACCATGTGCAATGAACCTTGCCTCATGCTAATTCCATGATAAGTGTGGTTGCCACATTTCTATGTTATGATTATCATGATTTATCATGACTTTATGTTCATGTTTTCTTGTGATCCATTGATATTCATATTATCTTACTTTTATTTTATTCCTCATGCTATTCTACGTTTATTCACTTACTGTGCTTTATAGCTCACTCTTTTTTATGCATGTCCTCAAGTTATCCTATGCAATGCTAAGTACGAGGGAATGTAGTGGTCATGTAAAGGAAGTTTTCAATAAGATATTGTATTTCATGTTTTTAGTTTTTATGTAATATTTCTAAGACCCAAATACACTAGACCTATCGATCTTCCATGTTGTATCAAGTGAAGAATTTATATAATAAATCATTTTTTAAGTGTGCAATAGAGAGCATGGTTGTTATATTAGAGGACTTAGACAACATCATAGAGAAGTGGGGTAGGACCATTCCATGGAATTAAGCCTATATTGGTAGCTAGTGAGGCTGGACCACTAAAATTTAGAAGTAATATTGTTTTTTATTATACAACAGATAGTGCCTTATTTGATACCGGTGCATCTCATTATTTTTTATCCTCAAAACTTGAGAATGGGTTGAAACCAACATTAGAGTTTTTAAGTTGGGTAATGATGATTGATACACATTTGGGAGTATAGTTTAAGGACATCTGTTTGTGAAATGGGTGTTCTCTCGAGGTTGGGGAGTATTAGTTTATATGGGATCTTTATGTCATTTACATTTCATTCTTCAAACAAATTATGGGTATGGACAGGAAGGTAGAATAACGAGATCACATCGATTTCTAATGAAGGATTGTAAATTTTAAATCTCCTATGGGTAACAATTATATTAACCATGGAGCATTGGATTTCACAAGGTGGTTTATACAGGGATAGTCCATCAGCAACTAGGGGTTCTCATTGCCAAAGTTGTTAGTTTGTTGCTGGATGATGGAGGTGTAATGTATGATTTATTTCCACCCATAGTGGTTAGGTTTTAGGATGTGTTTACTAAGGAATTTTTATGGATGGAACATGGAAGAATTGTGGAATTTAAAATTGATCTCATGATGGGGTCTGAGCCAGTTTCTATTCCACCATATAGAATGGCACCAACAGTGCTTTAAGAACACAAGACTTAGTTATAAGAGTTGATGGATAAAGGGTTTATCAATCTGATTATGTCACCATGGGGTTCACCAGTATTTTAGAAAGAAGGATAACAAGAACATTCACTTATGTGTTGACTACTATAAGTTGAATTGGATGACTGTGAAGAACCAATATCCTCTTCCATGTATCAATGATCTATTTAACCAGTCGAGGGGGAGCTCGTGTCTTGTCAGATATTCTCTTGAGATTAGGGTATCATCAGTTGAGAGTTCGAACTGCTGATATACCTAAGAGTTCTTTTAGAATAAGGTGTGGCCTTTATGAGTTTTTCATTATATCATTTGGGTTAAATAACACTGCTCTAGTATTTATGGCCATGATGCACATAATCTTCCACCAATACCTGGATCAGTTTGTGGTAGTGTTTGTGGATGATATCTTGGTGTACTCTAACACTCATGAAGATCATGACCAACATATTAACATAATCTTGAGTAAACTGAGAGAACATAATCTATACATCAAGATATCTAATTATCAATTTTGGATTGATTAGGTACACTTCTTGGGTTACATAATCTCATAGGAAGTTGTGTGTGTGGAACCATAGAAGGCGAAGACAGTTGTTTCTTAATGTCTTTGATATTCATAGTTTTTTGGGACTAGTGGGTTATTATCATAGGTTAATCCTAGAATTTTAATATTTGGAACCACCTTTTTTAGCCTTAACTAAGATGGGAATAATGTTTTAATCCTCTGGATCATGTTACAGTTCCTTCCAAGAGTTGACCATGTGTTTGAATATGACATTGATATTGATCCTACCAGAGGAAGGTGAGGAGTATAAAGTGTTTTGTGATGCTTTTAGGATCGGTATTGGAGTAGTGTTTTTTGAAGATAGATCCAGTTGTGGTGTATGGGTCATTGAATTTGAGGCCACATGAACAGAATTACCTTATCCACAAACTTGAGCTAACAATAGTGTCTTGTGATTTGAAGTGTTGGAAGCATTATATTTTGGGTGAGAAGTTTACTGTGTATACTGATAAAAGATATTAAGGTATATATTCTCATAGTGATATTTGATTCTTATACATTTGGGGTGGGTTGAAAATATGCGGTCATTCGATTTTGAGATAGAATATCTGACTAGGAAGTGAAACAGAGTTTATGATGCTTTAAACTAGAAAAATCAGACTCAGGATATTTAGGAGTATTGTGCTAAGAAGAAAATGATTCCCTTACTGGCTAAGATGGTCGTTGTGGTTCAGGTGGAACAACAACAGATGAACCTCATATCAGTTTTAGTACAGTCTAAACTTTTGATCCAGATGAGATATAGAGAGTATAAGGATCCAGAGTGTTTGGACTTAAGGGAAATCCTTGAAGGTGGGGAGTCACTTTTATATTGGACCATAGATTAGGATGAAATAATCTACATCAGGAATTTGGTTGTTGTTCCTACATGTATGTGGGGGGATCTGATGTGGGAATTTAATGCTTTAAAGTGGGTGGTGAATTTGGATATGACTAAAATGTATGATGACCTAAGATGATAGTATTGGTGATCGGACATGAAAAATGAGATTGTAGGGTCCGTTTCCCAATGCTACACCAGTCAACATGTGAAGTTAAAGCATCAATGACCTAGCCTTTTACTACAGTCATTTACCCTTTCATAATGTAAGTGGGATGATGTTACTATAGACCTTGTGGTGGGTATCTCGAGGATGCCTCAGAAGAATGATGATATTTGGGCAGCAGTGGAAGAACTGAATAAAGTAGCACATTTCATGCCTATATGGGAGACTTTCTTAGTGGCCCAGTTGAGAGATTTGTACATTCGAGAGATAGTCTATCTGCACAGGGTTCCACATAGTATTATTTTGGAACCAGACTTATGTTTTACTTCGTGAATCTAGTTGGGATTTTAGAAGTCACTTCAGACACATGTTTTACTTTGTACGAATTTCCACCCACATATAGATGGAAAGTAGAAATGTGCTATACATGTGCATGAGGATATGCTTTGGGTATTTTTCCTAGACTTTTGTGGGTCTTAGGAGAAGAACCTATTGGTGTATTTCTCCTATAAAAATAGTTATCAATAAACTTTTTAGATGGAACCATATGAGTCTCTTTATGGTAGGCCATGCCTATCACATCTATGTTGGATGGATGCACATGATTTAGAGTGTTTATGAATGATTTTTGTTTAGGAGATATCAGAGCAGGTTCAACTGATTCAAAATAATATGGATACAATATAGAGTAGGTGCAAGTCTCATGTTTATTGATGTCAATTAACCCTAGAGTTTGTAGAGGGTGACTGTGTAATCATTTTTATATCACTTAGATGGTGTAACTATTGGATTCAGAACCAAGGAATGTTGGTGCAGAAGTTCATTGGACTATTTGAGGTTTTGGAGAGAATCTTGTCGGTGGCATAATGATTGGATCTTCCACATTAGTATAGTTATATACATGATGTTTTTCATGTGTCATAGATTCAGTGGTATCACCCTGAACCTTCTTGTGTGATCGATGTGGATGATTCAAAGCTTGATATAGATGTGTGATTTGAGGAGAATCTGCGTGTGTTTGATCATAGGGAGAAACTGTTGCAGGGAGAGACCGTGCCAATAGTTCAAGTATTGTGAAAACATGGGAATTCTCATGAGGAAACGTTCTAGAGAGAACTAGATATATGGGCTTAGTTTCCTGATATTTTAAATAATAATCTTAGATATTATTGGGATTACAAGTTGAGGATGAGATATTATTATGCGGGGAGATTGTAAGATGGAAAACTTTTCTAGAGATGTCTCAATCTCTTTTATAGGTTACTTTTTTCCTTATTTTGAGTATATCTGGGATGGTTTTTACCTTGGTGTGTTTTTTTGGTGAAAGTGAAGA
The DNA here is from genome assembly GCA_963277665.1 of Viscum album. NCBI lineage: Eukaryota > Viridiplantae > Streptophyta > Magnoliopsida > Santalales > Viscaceae > Viscum > Viscum album. The sequence goes on from OY728128.1 coordinate 1,645,603,247, forward strand.
ATTTTGGAAGGAAGAGGTCCAATTCACAATTGGCGCAAAACTTCCCAAATAATGAACCAAGCCCATAAAACTATTCAAACAAAAAATTGAGGGAATTCACATGGAAATATCATGATTTTTCAGATAGTGAAAACTCCTAGTAGTAACCATGAGACACCCCTAGTTATGGTGCACATTTAGGGTAAACTGTGATCCCCATACAAGAAACCATGCATGCGGTAAATTAAACCCCAAAATTTTATTTTTAAAATTCATGAAACCCATATAATTCACACAAGTCAAACCAAATCTACCCAAACTCTTTAATCTCATTTTTGGAAGCTTCTTCATGAATTTATAGGGGTCTATAACACCGTTTTTGAAGAATTTTTTGGCTGGATTATTGGATCTACACCTCGATGTGTACGCGGTCTCTTCTCGATTAGGATTCACTCTCCCCCGTATATCTTTATAGATAAAAAGGGGATGGTTTTCCTCCATTAGTGGTTGGTTTATATCTAGGTTTTATGGATATTGATACTTTTGATCTTAGATCTAGGTATTGGATATATACCTCGTTCTTCATCATGATATCGATTGTTCTGTTTAAATTAGGGATTTTTGTTGGAAATAATTTGAAAATGATATCAAGGTAAGTGGTCTAAATTAAATCCCCAAAGTCTTGAGTTCCAATTGTGTGTATATAATGTAAAATTTAAATTGGCATGTTTGGAAATTGATTATTGAGTTGAATAAATTATTGGAGTAATTATTTTTTGAAATCAAGGAATTTATTAATTGTTTTTTCATGTTATTATGAAATATTTTGGATATGGGAAATTTAAATTTTGGGAAACTTTTTTTTGAAATTGGAAAATCGGATTAATTAATTGGTTAATTAATTAATGAAATGTTTTGATTGTGAAATTGATATGAAATTGAGATCATGTGATAGGTTAGTTAATGTGATAATGAATAAATTAACAATGGGTATCATGAGATGGTTAACTTGACCTTAATTTGTTAATAGGTTATACGATTTAAAAATTGTACAATGTTTTAATGATGAATTGTTCATATTGTTCAACGTGATTAGAGTATTGAACAAATATTTTTTGACAATTGTAATAGTATTACATGATGTGAATTTTTGATAAAAAGGAAGTAAATGTTGATTTACCTTTATTGTTGAGATATATATATATATATATGATGAATGTGTGATTGATTGATATATGAGTGTGGGAAATGGACTGAGTCTCCAAATACCCATACATGACATTGAGTGTGGGACAGAGACTGAGGTTCCAAATACCTATATGAGATATTGAGTGTGGGACATGTACTAAGGTTCCAAATACCCATATGAGGTAGAAATTATGGTATTGGTATTGAGGCTCCAAATACCCATGTGATATTGAGGAATGAGATAGGGACATAGGCTCTAAATGCCCATTGGGTGATAGAAAAAACATTCTATGATCATGAGTATGGCATTGGAATATTGTTAGAAATAAATATGATGTGAAGGTGAATGAAATGGATAACTAAATCCCATGTTTTATATCGAATTTTTAATTGAGTTTGTGTTATGCTTTAGACTCTGATATAGGTCGAACTAGGTATTGAGATTTTGGGTGTCTCCCAAATCCCAAAGGTTTATGTGGTTAAATAAAGAATAATTGAATATATAAAAATTTTACATTATTTATTCTATTTTATTATTTATACAACCACACACACAACTATTTATTGGATATTGTATAAGATTCTATTAGTGGTGGCCTAAAGAGTTGTTCTCACACTCTACTCGGACATCCTATTTGGTACCTAAATAGAGTTCATATTTGTAGGATAACATACGGTCAAGATCCCAATGAAATATGGTTGAGTCAGGAAGGAGCATGGATAAGGTAACCTGACATGGTGTCAGGACCCACTTGGGAGTGTCAGTGTTCCTTTATTTTGGTTTTTAATTTTGACACTTGACACGTACTTGACATGATATATCTTCTGTTTTGTTTTGGACAATGTAATCCCATTTTATTCATCATGTGATATTGGTTTTTCTGGTTATTAGTTTTATCATTGGATGTTATTTATTTACTTTTGTTATTGTTCTACATTGATAAAGAGGGTATAGTCTCTCCATGACTGATATTAGAACCCTGTTACTAGTTATCAGTCTCTGGTGTATGGGGAAACGTGCTTGAGGTTATGTGATTGACCGAATTGGGATCTGATATGTCGCACCTAGGTTTGAAAGTCATAGTTACTTTCCCCAAATATCAACTATAGAATAATTATATACTCAGGACACAATCATCACAACACAAAAAGTTTTCAATGATAAATTAATATCCACTATTTGAGGTGGTAAATAAATAATTTTAAAAATAATATAAGATATAAAGGAATATTTTTATCCAATATCAAATACTATTTCTGTAATTCTTGAGTGGACATAAAGAAACCTTACAATACTTCATATTAATTATCCACTTTACTTTTAGTGACTATAAAATATCTACTTTTCTCTTATGGGTTTATACGTTTCTAACATTGATTTTTTCATATTTAACTTGGTTTAGTGCATTGGTTTTCATAATTCAAAAAAACACTATAATTAAAACATTGGATTTTTGGTGATCTGTTTGGTGGAAAATTATTTTCCTCCATAATGTTGAGTGGGATATTAATATATATTAAAAAATATTATTATTTATAGGGTCCTTTACTATACTTGAATCATTTCCATGTTCCATTTATGATATTTATAAGCACTTATTCCATCATTTTCTATAATTTGGATGTTGTATCTTCTATCCTCTATGTAATTTATCATTCAAAAATTAATGAAACTCTATTTTACCCTTATTATCCCCAAATCCATGAGTCCAATGAGAGTATTTTACTTTTATCTCCACATAAATAATTCTTTGAACAAAATATTTATAGTTATAAAATTATATTATCCGTGATTCTTTTTGATTTTTTTAATAAACTAAATATTTAATACATTTTACTATTTAGGTTCACTAATAAAGTCATAAGAATACCATGAATACTTGGTGATGTTTTATTAATAGTAACCTATGGATCTATCTATATTTTACTTATTCTCAAGGAATTCCATCTCTATTACAATGTATAGTGTATGGGTAAAATATTAATTACAAAATATTATCTTTATATTTTCATATTCTATAGAGTTAATTTATTCTTTTTTCCTTTCATTATTAGTCTGTTTCAAACATTTATCAACTTTACCTTTCAAATTATATAGAACAAAAACCATATTTTTTGATATGAAAAGAAAAGAAATTAAAATTTCATTTATATAATGGTTAACTATTGGTAAGTAACTATGTTATTGGAAGATCTACTAAATGATTATGATCAATATCACATGAAGTAGTCAATAGTGATTTTACCTTTGTTTGTTTGTTTAGTAGTTTTGAATTATTTTTAATATCATTTTTAAACTGTGATAACTGGTTAAGAATATCCATGAAATTTCTTAGACTAGACCCCATATTGTTAGGTTATTCATTGGGACAATCATTTCATTTTTTAACACATCTATCATTCACTAAAATCCACTTTTTCCCAACATTTTATAAAATAAAAAATGTTTAATATAATAAAAAAGGAACATATAATAAAATTAAGCTAAAAAACTCATATAAATATAAAATATTAATTATGAAATTTCATTACCTATGAAACATTTAGTTCAATTTATGAACATTTATGTTTTATCCTCCAATTATTTTTAACCTAATCCGAAAATTATCAAAATCCCTCTTTGATATAAACAACAATGAACCATGAATAACATCATGGGTATTATATAATTCTATAAAATTATAAATTACAAATAATGATTAAGGAATACCCATAGTCCAAAGGTATCTTCTAATATCAGCTATATATTTATGTTATTAAATAGTATAACAAAAATTTCATTTATAAAATCCTTCAAACATGATTCTATCAATGATATACCATATATTATTAAATTATGAAGAAATATAAAAAAAGGAAAGGGTGTATGAACAATAAGACATGTGGGAAAACATAGTGAATACCAATAGAAGATACACAAAGATCATACGGTATTATATAACATAATAATCATTTAGAATCTTTGTTTATATAAAAACATAAATATGATACATGATGTAAGAGTATAGAAATAATAAATGAATAATCACGATACATAGATAAATCAAAATAATATTGGATCATAGAAAATAAATAATTAGAAGAAATCATAAATATCAGATAAGTAAAATCATCAAGATAATTAAAACATAGTGGACTACACTAACTACATAATTCCCAAAAATAATAAACTCATAATATATGATGAATTACCTAATTTATTATATGGTATATAATCCCATACCAACCCATAACATAATAACATATGAATACATATGTGTGGCACATGAAAAGTAATAAAATTTATGTTCCCTTGGTTTTGTTTGAGAATTTTAATTTGTTTTCAACCCTATATAAGATAATTGTTGAGATCTTTAAGATGTGTTAGAAATCGAATTAAAGTTTTTTTTACATTTTTCAGTCCTCTAAATAAATATAGAATTCTTGATCTAGAATAAGAGAAACAATAATGTCCCTGAACATATAAATTTTCGTCGTACGAATTTTTTCCAATCATAATACTCCAGTGTATGTACTCTCTAGACTGTATGTTTGGAATCACAAGAATTTTCCTACCAGTCGTAAAAAAATTCATATTACTCCACCATAGGAAATCATAGAATTATATAAAATCATTTTAACATAATGCACTACTCATATGACATTGAATTCCAACGCTGGACTTTGATAATTGGAAAGAATATGTCTTTCAAGGAAAGGTAGAATCATATGAATTTCAATTGTATGACTTCATAAATCATAAGAAATAGAAGTTAGGGAAAAAATAACAAAGTAATTAGTTCACAAAACATTAGTGTATGTCTCCAACCTGAGCATATCAATTCAATGGTCAAATAACATCTGAATTCATATTAAAAACCAAAAAATTATGAGTTTTTAGCATTTTAAATTCCAACGAGAAGGGAAATTATATCAGTGTATGTCAATGTTCTAGAATCCATTTACATTAAAATCACAAAATGTGATTCTTACTATGGTTGCATCGAATTCAAAATAAATAATGATATAAAGAAGTCTTCACTATAGTAACGTTCATAGTGCCTGTGAGAAGAAAAATGGATTACTATTGGACACCACACAATTTTTTTGACCATTCTATATGATATGTCCACCAATGAGAAAAGGTAACTCTATAATTCCATAGTGATTATCATTTTCAGTGGTCATGATGAAATCATTTGATGGAATATTGAAAGAAGTTGTGAGATAATTGGGTATTTTAGAGGATAAAAGGTAACTTAAATATTTAAAATCTTGAGTCTTAAAAAATGAGATTAAATGAGGAGGATATTGGAAAAATTTTAAGCGATTTATAATAAAATATTTGATATTATCGTTAATGATAAAATCTAAAATACTTCATGGATTATTTATATATACTTGAATCATGGGAGTTTCAATAAATAATTATGAAAATATTATTCATGAATTAATAATAATATAAATGGGAAAAATAAAAAATTGTTGTCCAAGAATTTTAAGAAAAGTTGATACACTATTTTATTAAAGAGTGATATTTTGAGAAGATCATTTAACATTGAGCATATTAAATTTATATGGAAATTGAATAATGTTTTTTTGAGTGAAACTAACTCAAGAACATGATTTAGAGAAGGAATAAGATCATATCATTTGTGCACGCTCTCATTCATGATTTTTTCATTCTTAACTAGTGAAAGAAAGACTGATAGCTGCTTATACACCTTCTTTGTCCTGGAAATCAAGTTAATCCTAGAAGAAGATCATGTATTTGATATATAAGTATGCTAATACACATTGAATATCTGACTAATTTTTATATTAAAGGACTATTATTGAATTACAAGTGGTTTCTATGTAAGAAATTTCAATCATTCAAGTTGTGAGAAGTGAATGAAACCTACCTAAATAGAGAAGGGGATGATACCTCTCAAACCTTATGTTCTAATTTTAGGAATTAATAATGAATTTAATTTTATAGTGATAAGAAATTCCATATTCTATATATAAGTTTGAATAATTAAATGAGTATACTCTCACATTGAGGCTGAACCATGTAAAAATATCATGTGTGCTACTTATTTTTCTTTATAAATAGTGAATTGAAACCTTAATCAATCATATTTACTTGACTCAAAAGAAAGAATTTATAAAATACACAACATATAAAATTGATTCAACCCACCCCCAGTAGAACCCTTAATAAACCTAGATTTACATGTTGTATCAGAGCTAATCAATTTCCCCGGAGGTTCCACTCATCTAAAGTATATTATGGAGAATCAAAATTCTATGAATGACAGTGGTGTTCCATTTTTTATGGAAATAAAATTAATGGTTAGAATAATCAAATTCTACCACATCTATTATAATCGGGATTAAAGGTAAGATATTCTATAACTGTGGTCAATCCACCAATTGTAAGATACAAATCTATGAATTTTATAGATAAGAGGGATCTTGAGATACATGGAAAATGATAAAATTATATACTATTATATTTATTCTACCAAGTGTACAAAAATGTGATAGGTGTACAAATAGCTATGGAAATGTGGGATAAACTATATAATATGTATAAAGGAAATATAAAGACCAAAGAATAAAAATTAAAATTATGGAGGGTAAATTCAATTATAAAAGAATATTTGAAGATGAGATTGTGGATAGCTATTTCACAATGAAAAAAGAGATACATAATCATATCATAGGAATTAGGGAAAATTTGGATGATTGAATTGTGATAATAAAATTATTGAGTATCATTCTAAATAATTTTGACCTAAATATATTATATTTGAAAAAAACTCACAGTGTATCTCATGAGGAGATGGACAATAATATTTTGAATTATGAGATGGGAATTTTTTCCCAAGAAAATAGAAAAATTAGAAATGGATTTCAATGTTTTGAATAAGATGAAGATCAAAGAAGAAGAAATATTTGAGACCCTAAGGGATTCAAATCAAGATTCTAAGTGTGATGAGAATCATATGAAATCATGGTTATCATATAAAAAAATCTAATAAGGTGAAAATGATAATAATAAAAAATATTCCATTTAAATGTTTTAAATATTTATGAATTGGACATTGTGTTATAGATTATCCTAAGAAGAAAAAGGATATAGGGTCTGATAATGAAGATGTAGAAGATAAATCACAATGGAAATAAGATTGTAAATCTTTTAAAATCTATAATAAATTTTATGAATGAAAAACAGAAGTCATTTAGAAGGAAAATAAACTCCTTCTAAGAAAATAAGAACAATAAGGCTCTTTATCAAGTGGTGATTTATAGGAGTAATATTCTTGAAAAGACACTAACATTATGAAATGTGTTGAAAAAAAGATTAAATCTTCAATAGTGGATAAGAAGAAGAATATGAAGTCTATATGTTTCATGTATTGAGGAAAAAACATGATGTTTTCCTTTAATAGAACACTATACTCAATCATGAAATTAAAACATCAAGAAGGATGTTGTTCAAATGAAAAAAAGTTAATGTTGAGTTTCATATTAAAGATAATGAGTACATTGGGGAGTTTAAACTTTTCAAAGTTAAATATGATGAAAAGAAGGTAGTTATAAAAGGGTCAAATAAGAATATGGATGATCAAGAAGAAAAATTTAGTCATGTTGAATCAAGGTTTCTTAATGTAACAAATTTACCTTGAAAAAAATGATGTTTTAATTTGATGAATCTATTGATGTTAGGGAAGAGTCATATAAAAACATTGAGAATCCTTGTAAAATAGCTAAGGTAAAATCAAACACCTGTTAAATTTGAAAACATTAAATCTATACATATTATAAGTACACGATCCATAAAAAATTATATGAAAACCTAGGTTGATAAATCCCCCAAAGCAATTATACTATAGTTAAATCAATGAAGAGTTATTAGAACAATAAAGGTTCCAAAAAAACTAGGAAAATAAGATGATTTTTTATAAAAAACAAAAAAATCTAATATAGGCTCAATAATTTTAAATAAGATCTAACATTAGGGGGTATTGATGGTGTTATGAGTCCTATGGATATAAATACTATTTTTGGTACAATTTGTGAAACATCCTCTCTTAAATTTGATATATGAGATGCATTTATTGTATAAAATTCCATGTTCCCCTTTTATTTTGTCTTTGATATGGGTATATAGAGGTTGATTTTTACGAGTAAATTGCTTAGGAATTGGATGTTAGAGTGAAGATAGGAGGCTTGACCTTGTTGTGGATGTAAATATTCCACTAGATCCCCAATGTACTCCCTCTATTAGATGATTAAGTTTATATAGGTTTGAAAAAAGGCATACCACCCCAGCCAACTAGTGGGCCTGGTGTAACCCATGTAGTTCTACCAATCACACCATTCACCTATTAGTTCCACTAGCCTACATGTTTACCTAGATTAGAAGAAAATTAAATTAACCCTATAACTATTTTACTCTAAATGGGTTGGACTTTGTTTACTGTTCTATCCTGACCCTAAACACCCTATTTCAAATTTAATACCTTACCTCTTGACTTTAGAGCTCTTCCATTCATATCCCCTTAGTTCTTTAATGTTAAATTGAACAGGTTATTATAGAACCTTGATTTTTTTCTATATCTACAAAAAATTACTCCTCTTACATAAGATATGTGCATGAATCATTGAAGGATATCTAGTTTCTATACCAATATAATGATATATTCTTCCTTCATTTATAGATTAGTGGTCGATCTAGAATTATGGTGATGTCTCTGGATTATATTGATATCTACCCTAAATTATGGATGTTTTACATGTTTGTGTTTATAAATCATCTTCCTAGACCACTTATTGATGGAATATTGATGGTTGAACTATAATATATTGATGATCCTTGGGTATATTAGAGGGGGATTTGATGTGTCAATTACATCCTTTTGATCAGATCTTGATTACTCTTGAATAATGGATGTTTCATGTCAGTTTCCTTAGATTGGTCATCATGAGATATTATTTTTCTTAAAACTCATATTGTATTTATTTTCCATTGAAAAGTTATTGGTTGATAAATTTTATCTATTTAGACCAAAGTTTCTATTCTAAAATTTAATAGGAATTCATGATATCTTATAGAATCAAAAATGGATCCAATGATTTGACATCCTCTTCTTTGAAATATATTAGAACTAGTTTAGTTGATGGATCTAAAAGGTATTTAATTATATAATTAACTTCTTGACACAAAATATCCTTAGGTATCTCTTATCTAACCCAATTCATTAATTATTTTGGACCCATGATAGAAATCCTTAATGTCAGATAAAGTTCTTCATTAGTGTGAAACATTATTCAGACGTCGATCGTTCATGAAAATTTGAGTACTTCATAAAAATCATAAGATAGTATGTTCCTTAATTTTTTAGTCCCCTGTATACTCTTGATTCATTAATTCACATTTGGTTATCATAACTTGTTGTCCATGATTGATGGTGGTTTCTTGTGGTTGTGTGTGTAGCCATGATAACCATATATGACGATTGATTCCATGAGTATTTTTAGAGTAGCTTGTTTCCATGCTTGATGTTGATCACATGTTATTATATGATTATACTTTATTCTCATGATGTAATTCTATGATTTATTTTGTTATGATATACCCTACTGTGTGTATTTACTATGCCTTGAAGATATTATCTTGTTATTTTTAATAGGTGAACCTTTATGGTATGATTTCTCCTAATAGAGGGAGTATGCATGATGCATGATGATGAAAAAGGGAGACCCATACATAAGGAAGAATTAAGGAAGCCTTGTGTCTTAGTCTGAAATTATATTCCTCTTGGATACCGAGTAATGCTCCTAAACATAATGCCTTGTGGATACTGTGTTTCATGTTCTTTCGATGCCTCGAGGATGTTGTGTAACATGTCCCATCCTTATGACTTTTTCTTGATCACTTATTAAATATTTATCATCCTTCCAATATGGATGAAAATAAGGCACAATTAGGGATTATGTTGTCTTGTTTAAAAAACATGTGTACAAAATATGATTGTTTACGCATTCATGAACATATATTATTATCATGGTGTACACTTCTACCCAATTTTTTAAGACACATTGGGGGTTAAATATTTGTTTTTATTTCTCTGAACCAGTATGGGAATATCAATCCACATGATCAATTCATTTATAATGATCCAGGAATGTTAATTTGGCCCATGGTAGATGGTTAAGATGAGGAGCATGGAGCTGAGAGTGGTACCAGGACATACTCTGGAGGATTCCATAGTCTTTATCTTTTATTTACTTTCACTATATATACTTTGGTTTGGATTTCTATACTAGAATCCTATTTTATTTATTTTTTTACTTATGTTCCATCCATTATTACATTTTATGTTTATTCTTCCTATTGATATTAGGATATTTATTTTTATATTTATATTTTTAGTGTATAGATTCTATTGTTGGAGGAAAGAGTCTCCCCATGGACATCATTCAGAACCTCATTGGTAGTTGAAAACCTATTTCACTTGGGGATGCATTCATATGCTCTTGTGGATCATCATATCACTCCTGGTGGTTTGGATCAGTGTGTTATAAAATGTTATTCATGCATAATTTTTGTTATTTTATTTTTTACCATCTCAAGATATGGTTGAAATAAGATAAGTTATGTGGGAATCAGGTAAGGGAGTTACCATGTTCTTTTCCAGATCATGTGTAAGACTTGTATGATACATGAGTGGATTTATGTATCATGAGTAGGAAATTAGGATCATACAACATATATATACATATTGTGTTCATCAAAATAGTTCTTTGATTAATTCCTTGATTTTTTCTATCTATCTGTGATAGACTTGTTTTCTTTGATTGAGTTTTATTTTTTCCAATCTATTTTAATATATATGTGTTGGTATTATTTAGTTGATCCTAATAATTTTGTTATGTTTTTTTGTAAGTATATGTGACTATGACTAACATAGATGGATGAGGACCTTGATTAGTTATAGGAGTGATATACCATGGTTTATTGGTAGAATCTTAGGAAAACATTTTGTGATACCATAAACTGACCAAGAAATATGTTAATGAATTCATTTCTTCTACAGTATTCCATTATGTTTCAGAAACAATGACCAAAGGAGGCTGATAGGAACACCAACTAATGTGGTTTAGGATACTCTTATAAGGGAGGATTCCCCTATTCATTAACAATAGTGTAGTAGGGTTCATCAGAGGAGAACACCTCCAAACCTACTCTAGTGGTGTAGGTAGTGGGACAACCTCAACTAAGAGTCGTTATCCTTGTTCCAACCTAGGGTGGATAGAAACTGAGGTCCATGGTTAACTACACTAGAGATTTCCCACTCCAGTATCTACCATCCATTCAAATAACATGAGATTTGAATGATTTAGAGGACTCGACAAACATCCTATAGGGTGTATTTGACCAAATTGGGACACCTTATAACATGGAAGTGATGTTTGAAGTGTTCATGATTTTCGGACCGCCCAGGATATGGTGGGGTCAGATCTGATAGGTTAAAATATGTAAGGCTATCACCTAGGGGACCTTCCGTAATAAGTTCATTGAGGATTTATTTCCCTATATGTTGAGATAGACTGAAAACTTTTCTTCATGGAGCTACAAGAGAGAACCTTTATGGTATCTACAAATTCCACACATTTCAATTAGTTGCTTCATGTTTTTCCTATCTTATCTAAAAATGAGGTTGAAAAGGATAGGTAGTTTGAGATCGATCTTTTTCCTAAAATCAGACGAAATGTTAGGTATTTTGACCTAACAACATACCTGAAGGTTATAAACAACTCCTTGACTATTGATGAGGTCCTAGAAGAGGATAAAATAGTTAGTATTCTTCCACCATTAAATATTTATGAATGTGGTCCTCCTACTAGTGAAGTGAGTGTCACTTATATCATAAAAAATGAGGAAGAGAATGGACAAGAAGAAGGGTAGTAGTATATAGCTCGAGCAGAGTAAAACTGTATTTATCCCCATTAGAAAGTGTTCTATAGTTATTCAACCATGGTATGGCCAGGAATTATCATTATTTATATATATTACCTCAAACCACATTTTAGAAGTGTGGAAAGATGGGGAATCTATAACAGTTCTTCTCCAAATCTTTACGGACAAGGTTCTATAGGGGTGTAATATAGACATAATCTATGACCCAAGGATATGGATTGGTTCATCAGTAGATGTATTAGATGTTATTAACACAATAATTTAATATACCTCACTAAAATGGTTATAGAGATGATGTATACAAAAGATATCTACAGAATCAGACTCTAGTGGACGGTGGTAAGGTACAATATACTTCTCAAGGTATTATCCAGATAACTTCATTACTATCTACTTATTTTTTTGGTACCAGTTCTTCCAATTCCTCTATATCATCAAAATTCATTTCTATAATTGACTTACTGGACCATTTATCTTCTGATTTCCTTTCCATTGATAAACCATTGGGAACATAAGTAGACCATCTTCAGCGATGCTTATAGTTTACTATAATACTTTATGGTTATAGACTTCTATGGGAAATCATGATTATAGAGATATTGTTCATAAATGTTATTCTAATCATGGATTGGATTAATATATTCTAATATCACATTAATTTTTATATGATATATGTATCATTTACATCTCCAAATTGAGATAAGTTAGTGATGACTGGTTAGTGGGAGCTAGGAGAAGGTAGAGTTGGTACAAACATGTTGTATATTTTGTAGATTATAACAATGATTTCATGCTTCAATCTTTCAATAGGATTAGTGGAAGCCCCATGTATTTTCCACCAATGATGGATCTATACCAGAAAATATTTTCGAAAGACTTCACATGAATTCCCCCTCATAGGGGAGCTGAATTCGAGATAGAACTCATGCCAAGTGTTCTACCCATTTTGATTCATTCTTATTGTATAGTGCTAATCGAGTTGCAGGAGATCAAGGTATAGGCTCAAAGACTTGGAACAAAAGTGTTTTATCAGGAAAAGTACATCACCTTGGGGTGTGATAATCTTTTTCACCAAGAAATAGGATGGTAGTCTTCGAATTTTCATAGATTACTAGATGATGAGTCTGGGGGTTCTATATGATTTATCTCCAATCAGGTTATCACCGTCTATTGGTTATAGAGGAATAAATTTTAATGATATTGTTTATGATTAGGTATTGGATATACAAGTAGATGGTGATACTATTTGGAATGATGAATGCAGCAATACTGGTAATGGATTTAATGAAAAATATATTACACCCATAAATTTAATCATTAATCAAGGTGTTTGTTGATGATATACTCATTTACTAAACAACCCCATAATAGCGTGCTATACATATTGAGATATTCATGAGTACAATTTAAGCACATCGACTTTATTCCATCCTTTTGAAGTTGATTTTTGAATATAATAGGTTTATTTATTAGTGCATGTGTTTTTTGAGATAGGTATATCTTTGGAATAGTAGATAGTTGAGGTAGTGAAGTCCTAAACATGTCCTAAAAACATGTTCGAGATTAATAGATTTCTAGGTTTAGTGGGATACTCTTCATGTTTTATACAAGACTTCTACCATTTATCAACACCCATGACTACACTGATTAAGAAAGGGGGTGAGGTTTTAGGGATCAGAACAGTGTGAAGAGTCTTTAGTGGAGCTAGAAAAGAGGTATTATATAACTATAGTGTTGTTTCTTCCTAATCCTTGGATCTGTTATTACATATACTATGATGCATCTAGTGTGGGATTTGGTGAAGTACTAATGTACTGTGGGTCAATAGTATCTTATGGGTTAGGTCAGCTATGACATCATGAATGAAACTGTCCAACCTATGAATTGAAACTAGAATCCATGGTCAACACTTTGAAGATTTTATGACAGTATCTCATTAGTGATAGGTTTTTCGTTTACATGGACCACATGAGCCTTCACTATATCTTCACATAGTGGGAATTAAACTTTTATAAGATCTTGCAGGAAGAGTATATATAGTTGTTTGACTTAGAGATGGACTAAGAACCAAATAAAGGTTACATTATTGAATATTCTCTTACCTGTAATACAGAGGTATCTTAGGATCATGATGAATATAATTTAGTGGAATAATGTCTCCTGATGATATTAACATATGATTAAGGATTGATGCTTCTAAGGTTTTGGTATTGATGAAATGTGCTACTATAGTGTTCAAATATTCATTATTAAACTATGTAAAGGATATCTAGGAGACCGACATAGAGTGTGCTTTGATTTTGGATCAACTACAAGGTTTTTAAGCAATAACAGGGTGGTCACTAGATGATAATGATGTGATCCTTGTACATTAGAGAGTTAGAGAATTGTCTTTCATTACGTAAGTGTTGACGAGAAAATTCAATACCTCTAAGTGGATGGAACATCCTGTGGTGATAAATATGTACAATTAATTCAGGTGGTCGTTCTGGTGGATAGGTATGAAGAGATAAATTTCTAGATTTGTTTCCCAATTCCTTACCTTATAGAGGGTAAAAAATGAGCACCAACATCCTATTGGTTTTCTCAGGTCACTTTCAATGCCCATGTGAAAGTGGTAAGACATCATGATGATATTTTTTATGGGGTTAGCCCAGAACTCGAGGATCTCTAACTCAATTTTTGGGATTGATGATCAAATAAAAAAAGTTTCTCATTTCATAATGATCCATAAGACTCAACTAATGGATGAGTTGGGAAATATTTATGTCTGTGAGATTATATTAATTTATATATTTATCTTGAGAGAATATATGATAAAGACATACATTTTACATCACATTTCCTAAAAGTATTAGAGAAGGCCTTAGGTACTTTTCTTAGATTAAGTACAACATACCATCCTCAGATAGATGGATAGTTAGAATGAACTATTCACATATTATAGGCTATTATTTAGGATTATTTCCTAGTCTTATGTGGAGTATGGTATTATCATAAATACTTGGTTATGTTTTTATAAAACAATAGTTAAATGGATTTCATTCAGATGGAAACTTATAAGGATCTATATAATAGGTCATGTCATTTACTACTTTATTAGCATGAGGATGGAGACGTAGTAGTTTTGGGGCCCAATATGGTACAGGAGACCTTTGAGAGAGTGAACATTATTTAGAAGAGGTTTATCATAGCTCATAATAAGTAGAATTATTATTCCAACCATAAGAGGATACCATCATATTTTTCTATAGGTGAACTACATTTTTTAGAGTGACTCTTAGTTAGTCCACTGATGTTTAAGGAAGCAAGGGAAGCTTGAGCCATGCTATATTGGGACCTTTGAGAACACCCAGTGGGTTATAATAGTAATGTATCATTTTGATCTTAATTATCATTATTATGTTATGAAAAAATGTGTTTCATGTGTCTCAACTCTAGAGGCACATGACCAACTCCACAAATCAACATGGTATGTAATTCTTGAACAACCTTCTTAATATAAAATATACTCAGGTGAAACTTCTCTAAACCACTTATTTTATGATCCATAACATGATATAGTCATCATTGATGTGTGATACATTTATATAATGGTGTGAATTGTGGTTTTTTCTTTAATTCCTTGTTGAACATTGTGGTAATTTTTCAAAAAAACTCTAGATAAGAAGTTACTTACCATTTGAGATGCTCGTATACACTTTTTTTCCTTTTTTAATATTGTGTTAGTGTACAAGTTTGATGGTGTTTCTTTTGGGTGCATATATAGACATGATACCCATATATGAATCTTGATTCCATGAGTACTATTATAATAGTTTATTCTCATGCTTAATGTTAATCACATACTATTATATTATACTAATATATTCTTAGGATGACATGATATGATTTTTTTTATTATTCTCTACCGAACTGTGTGTATTTACCATGTCTTGGAGGTATTATCATAGTATTTTTAATATGTATACCATCATGGAATGATTACCCGTTTGAAAGGCAGGGTGAAAGATGTGTAGTGATAATGACGGTGGACCCATATATAGGGCAGGATAATGAAAACCTTTTGGCATAACCCAAAACTTAATCCCATGAAGATATCATGTAATGTTCGAGAACTCAATGTCATTTGGATTCCAAGTTTCATGTTCACATGATTCCTTGAGGATTCCTAGTAACATGTTCAGCCCTTGTGTCTAGTTCTTGATCACTTTCAATAACTTGATCATCCTTAAAGAATAGAGTTTAAGTAGGTACATTCGGGACTCATAATGGTTAGGTTAGCACATGGGTTCTTGAGAAATGATTTTTTATACTTACTTTCACATTTTTTATTATCCACAAATACACCTGTTATACTTATAGAAACTTGTTAATGATTCATTGGCAGTGTCGTACAAGGTTTTACTAATCAAACCATTAAATATGATCTTGATGAATGTGGAAAATTTATTTATAGGGATCTAGGAAATGGAAAGGGGCCAATGGTTGATGGTTGAGATAAGGAGCATGGAGTTTGGAGTGGTACTAGGACATAATTTGTTGGATTCCATGATGTTACTATTTTATTTATTTTCAATATATATAATCGGGTTTGTATTTTCACACTAGAAGCCCACTTTATTTATTTTTATGACTTTTTACCATCCAGTATTACATTTTATGTTTAATATTACATTTGATATTCTGATCAATATCTTTTTATTTTTGTTTATATTTATATTTTCTATGTATGTATATTACTATAGGAGGGTATAGTCTCCCCAATGACGGCATTCAGAACCTTGCTACTAGTTGAAATCCTCTTATATGTACAGTGGAACACATGAGGTCTTATGGATCTATAGCTTGGACTAGGTGGTTTGAGTTGGGAAATTACAATATTTATCTTCATTGGAATCAAAGAAGGCCGGAGTTTAGGATTAGATACTCAAATAACATAAGTGATATATCTATAAAGAGATGAATAAAAATTGAGGACACAAATATGATGCTTTTCCAAAATAGTTTTGATGGAATTGAGAAAATTTATGGAAGATGTGACAATAAAGGACACTCTACTAAGGATAGTCTAACTTTTATTATAAGATAATAAAAATTTACAAAATAAAGATGATTAAATGGGGAAATAAGGATGAAAATCCATTAATTGTAGAGGTTTCATTAAAGGCCACAAAATGGAGAAAACCATGGATTTTTTATAATGGATCCTTATATATGTAATGAGATACCCATATATTTGAAAATATTAAAGAACATGACAATGGTTTTTGTGATATTTTGGAATGAGAGAACTTTATGAATCAAGGGAATTGGTTCTAATGACATTGAACCATTCAGAATGAACTCCCATGAAGTGTTTTTATTAATGGGATGAAGAATACACTATTGAGTTTTATTCAATTATGTAATTAAGGAAATGAGGTAATCTTGAAAAAGAATAATTCTCTCATTAAGAGAATTGTTGGTGGAAGTAATTCCACAAGAGTATAAAAATGGGTAAGAATTTATTTTACATTGGAGATCCTAATTATTCTCTCTATCTTATTTATAGAGAAGAAAACAATTTATGGAACAAAAGACATAGCCACATAGGTCAAAAGAATTTTATTAAGTTATCTAAAGAAAATATAGTGAAAGATAAGATCTAATTGATTAAATAAATAGTTCATGTTTGAATAACTTATCAAAGGGGGGAAATGTTTTAAGGTAATAATAATACAATGGATACATATTCAATAAGTCTCTTTGAATTAATTCACTTAGATTTTTGTGGGCCTTTGAGAAATCAATATACAAAAGGTGACATGTATTTTATCATATTAATTGATAATTTCACAAGAATAAAGTTTTTTTACTCTTAAATAAGTCACATGTATTGGTAATGTACAAGATTTATATAAGATAATTTTAAAGATATTTTGGAATTCATATAAAGAAATTGAGCTATAGAAATGGGAAAGAGTATGCGAGAGGTGATTTTGAATATTAAATTGAAAATTATGGGATAAGACATCAATATATCACCCCTTATACACCATAATAGAATAATGTTTTGTAGATAATGTATATAAGTATTGTGGAAATGGTGATAACAATGCTTTCCGATCTTAGAAGATCAATATTCTTTTGGGGGGAAGCAGTGTGTACTGAAATGCATATTAACAAATGATTCCTTTTTAGGGGAAATTTTAATTATATTTTATACGGAATGGGGTATAAAATGAAATATATAGTTTGATACTTTATATTTATTGGGATTCATTTCATTATCAAAATCAAAGAGTTAATCTAGGATAATTTTGTCGAGAAAATAGAGTAAGGATTGTTTCTTGGATACCTAACTAATGATAAAGTTAATAAATACTAGAATAAGAGACATTACAAGGTGGTTGAATATTATGATGATAAAATAATTGAAAAAACCCATAAATCATGATATGGAAGTATAATTTTTTTAATAATATTATGAAAACAATAAGAATTTTTTTGGATAGATTAGTGAACAATATCCTAAATTTTAATCTCATATAAGAGGTATTTATTTTAATTAGAAAAAAATTGAAGGGGAGATTGTTGAAAATTAAAAATAAAAGTATAAAATATTTAAGAAACATATATATTGATATATAATATCATTGGAGATTATTTTGAACCTATATAGATTAAGAAGAAAATTGAGATATGTTGAGAACACAATATCTAGTTCAAATAAGGTTTTGGTTTGAAAATCATACCTCAAATATATCTAAAGTTGAGCCTAAATAAGAAAGATAATAACTTTAACATGATGATTATATTGAGGCTATAGATGAATAATTGACTCAAAAAAATCCACATTAAATTTTTTCCCAATACCCGATGATTAAAATTTCACTGGGACTAAGTGGGTCTTCAAGAACATACTTAATGACTAGTGAAATATTATTAAGAATAAATCCATACATTTATACAAGGCATATTATTAAGTACAAGGAGTTTATTTTGATGAGAACTTTACTCTAGTGGAATGTTTTGAATCAATTATAATGTTATTTACTAAGGTAGACTACATGTAGTATAAAATCTATCAATTGGTTGTAAAATCATACTTTTTGAATGGTGATCTTGAAGAATATGTGAATTGGAGAAACATAATGGGGTTATTCTCGATAATGATGGAAAAAGAGTATCAAAATTTAATAAGGTTATATATCATAATAGGCCCCATGGTCCTACTATTGAAGGATGGAAAACTATCCAGTGGAGTTAAAATTCATTGAAGTAAATGTCAATATGAACCTGTATATCAATGAAATGATTGTAGGTATACTTACTGGAATTGTTTTTGTAAATGAAATCATTTTTCCAGGTGGTCAAAAAATTTATTTTCATGATTTTTCAAACCAAATGAATTAGGAGTTTGAGATGTCTATTCTTAGTGATGTAAAATAATTTTTGGGATTACAAGTCATGCAATGGGAAAATTTTATTTTCTTATCCTAAGAAAATTACTCTAGAGATTTATTGAAAAAGTTTGGAATAGAAGAATAAAAGATAGTTCATACACCCATTAATATGGGACTCAGGTTGTATAAATATATTTACGAATGTGAATTAAAAAATGATTAGGAATAGAAATTATCTCCAAGTTTCTTAGTAGATATTATATGTGTGGAGAGATCCTGTTCTAGCTATTATAGTCATCTAAAGGAATAACATCTTATGGATACCAAAAGAGTTCTTGGATACATCAAAGAGACTATGAACTATGGGTTTATTTACATGAATAGAAATAATTTTTATCTGTTTAATTTCACATATGGTGATTGGGTATGTGAATATAATGATAAAAGGTCCATATCATGTGGAACATTCCACCTGGGAGACAACTGTGTGATTTTTCACTACAGGAATAAAAAATTAGTCACAATGATTACTATTGAGGCTGAATATATTGGTTCTACTAGATATTTCACTTAAATGAATTATATGAAGGATAATAAAGATTATTTGATGTTGGAGGTTGAAAAAAATATAAGAATTTATTTTTATAATTGATTTACTATAAACCCTTCAAAAAATTCTATGCAATATTCATGGTCTAAAAATATAGATATCAGATATCATTCCATCAAAGAGTAGGTTTCCATTGAATATAATAAACTATAATTTGTTCCTACCCAAGACTAGTTAGTTTATATTTTCATCAAGTATATTTTAAAGGATGTATTTGAGTATTTTAGGATAAGCATACTTTTTATCACCTCCAAAATCATTAAGAATATTTGAGAGTAACCCAAATTGAAAATATATTATGTTGTTTAAGGGGGAGAGAAGGTTCAAAACTATTTACTTAAAAATCACATTTTTCATTATTTTTTACAATTAGGTGGATTTATTTATTGCGAAAAGGATGGGTTTTTTTTTGAAGAGGTGATTTCATAGATTGCATGGGAGATAACATTCTCTCTTGGCCAAAAATTTTCTTATCACTAAGAGATTGAGTTCTCCCAATAACAGTACTCTAACTTATGGTGTGGTGAAAATATGCTTTTCATTTTAAAAATTAAATGATTTGGTGTCTATTAAATAAGAATTTTGGTTTTTATAAAATATTGAGAATGAGTTTCATGGGCCAAAAAAATACAAAAGGGAAGACAAAATCACCCATGAATTTTTTGGAAAAGTTGTAGTTATTTTCAACCCTACATGAGATAGTTTTTGAGATCTTTAAGAATTGTTTATAGTAGTTTCAGAAGTGGAATAAATTATTTTTTGATGATTTCTAGTCCATTAAATAAGTATATAATTATTGATATGGAACTCAAAAAATTAAAGATCCCCTAAATATATGACTTTTTATTGTATACATTTTTATAATTATAAGGCTCCATCGTAGGTCTATATTCAATTTTATGTCTTTGAGTGTAAGACTATGAGTTTCTTGAATATGGAACATAGAGACATATTATAACATAGGAAATTAATTATTGACAGTATGACTTCCTCATATGTATTCATAGGATGAATTGGCTAAATCATAGAACTACATTGTAGGCCTTTGAGATGACCATATAACATTGATTTCAAGCATTAAACATTGATAAGGGGTGAGTGTATATCATTTAGGGAAATGGAAAATCATTTGAAATTTCTACTAATGGTATGAATTTTGATCATATGACTTCAAAACTCACGAAAAAACAAGATAACCTAAAGATTTGAAAATGGAATGAGAACATATGGCATTAGAAAATTTATTTGATCTAATTTCATATCTTCACTAATTATAAAAATTCAAAATTCATATTATAAACTAAAAAATATTTATTTTTATGGATTTATAATTTCAATGAAAAAATAAATTATATAAAATAATAATGATGTGATGTAATACCTTGAATTCAAAATATGTGAATGTGATTCCGGTTGAGGTTTTACTATAAATCTACAACCAGCATACTAGAAGGAAAAAATAAAAAACAAAGAGGGAATTAAGGCCACATTATTGGAATGAATTTGGAGACTATCTTAGAATAAAAATAGATTATTTTTGGACACCACACCATTTTTTTCAATGTTTTATATGGTATGTACAACTATGAGAAAAAAAACTTCTATATTCCATGGGGATGACTATTATGAGGGGTTGTACTAAAATAATATGATGGAAATATGACAACTCATTTAATTCATACACATTATTTAATGATTAAATTCATAAATATACACTTAATAAAACCCCAAAATATCATGAATCCTAGTATATTTGGGTAATTATATACATATAATAAAAAATTGAAACATATTTATAAATATACCAACTAATACTTTGTAACATGAAGTTAAATTTCCTCTATCATCTAAATTTTTATTTGATAACCTAGGAATATATATAAGAAAAAGTTTATATATAAATTCAATTAAGGTAAAAATAAAAGAACCACATCACGTAATGTAGTATGTGTGAGTTAATATGTATATCAAGGTAACATCAAAGGGGTGAGAATCACAAACTTGAACATCAAAGCATGATATAATATGATATCATAAAGGAAACATGGTAATGTATAAAAAATATTAAGCATGAAATCATAAGCATAAGTTAATGATAAATTCTAAGACATTATAACATAGTGTACTTAGGAAAACCTCTCATTCACTATACATGGAATCTAATGAGATAAAAAAATTACCTAATACATTGGAGGGAAATATAATTTCATGCCCCCATCTATAGTCATATCATGTACATACATAAGTGTGCCACATATACCAAAATATATAAGAATATATTTCATCACTTTTAATCCTAATATTAAGGAGTGTGGTTTACATAAATAAAACTCACTAATCAGTGAATGATATGAACTTCTAGATGAATACCTTTAATTAGAAATGGGGATGGGTATTTATGACACTAATGTTTGGCATGAATAATTATAGGAAAATTTATACAACATAATGAGGGTACATAAATATTAATGTAAATGTTTAATTAGGGCGATAGGGGTCTCACATAAATTTTATATCATATGTAAAGTAAGTGGGATGTGAAAAAATTTCCCAATATGAAAAATTTGATATTAGAAGGCATAATATAGAGAAGGTTCTAAAATAAAAAAGTCAAGGGGATCCATTACTTTGATTGGGTTATTTAAAAGCTTGAGAGAATATTATTAAGAGTTTGGGGGAAACTTGGGATGGATATAGAGATCAAAGGTTGGATTAAATTCATGATAAAGGTGTTTTGAGTGAATAGGAATGGGAGGTTGGGAGGGATTTTATAGCAAAAGAGAGGAGAATTATTTACTAATTTCTAAACATAGATTATTGACAATATATGATAAATTAATCTTAATCACAAACCTTCACATGACTTTGGACCACGTTTTATAGTAAGGAGGAGTGGTTTTCCTTATTTTATAAGTCAAATAATCTAAATAATTAATACAATATACTTGATTATGTAGAAGTGAGTCATGTTTAAAATGAATTGATTTCAAATAATTAAAAAATAGTATATGTTTTGGGGTTTAATTAAGGGTTTATAAAATTACAAAAATAAATAAATCAAAACAAATTATTTTAAGCTTGAAATTGAATTTTGGTCAAGGATACTTTTAATAGTATTTATTACACAACCTTTTTTCTATTATATTTTTATAATACATATTGTACAATTATAGTATATATAATTTTTAGCAAAAAATTTGAATGAATCAGAAAATTATGAAAAATTAACTATTATATATATTTTATATTATTATTTCCGAAATAATAATTATTTTATAAATATGGTTCTATAAATATGATAAAAATAATCTTTTAAATAAAAAAATAACAATTTGTTGAAGTGTGCTAGGTTTTTTTTGACAATGATAGTTTTCTAAAATGTATAAAAAATTAATTTTACTTCATAAAATTATATTATCATATTTATTTAATGTATTTTATTTAATAATAATATTTTATAAAAATATTATTTATTTAAAAATTCAGGAATTGCACAAAAGCGTGTCTTTATTGGAACTATATATTTTCCAAAAATAAAATTTGTGTTTTATCGTATCCAAATATAATTTTTATAAAACATATTATTCACTAATTATAAGATAAAAATACAAGAAAATTATAATAATTAACTTATGGAAAATATACAATTTCATATAGTTATGGTCTGGATATGTATCCCTTTATTACACTAGTGAATTCCCTAAAGGTAAGGTGTGTGATAGTGATAATTTCTTGGGGTGGTTTGATGAATATGGTTGGGCCATGATCTCGATGAGATTAAACATGTGACATAAAAAATTTAATCATTATTTTTTTTGTTGATTCTCAGATTGGTCTTGGTCAAGGGAAAATCCTACTGATGTTATCTCCCTTAGAATCTCTCATAAATGGGCTTTATAAGGTATAATCTTACAAGTTTATGTCTTCTCTTCCATTTTCTATGTCAATTGGAATTATCATAAGTTTATATATATATAAATAATATTATCCCAATACAATAGATATTCAATAAATAATCATGATGGTTAATAATAATTTAAATATTATAGGATATTACTTATAATCGTACAAAAATTAGAGCATGAGTTTTCTATTATTTCATTTCTTAATAAAGCATTTAATTATTTTAAAAAATAAAATTTCATTTATAAATTTTAGGGTTGTTACATTATCTCCAATTATATTATTTCACCCTTGAAATTTCATTTCAACACTAAAATAGATTAGGGTAATTTTGTTTCATCACCTCTTCTTATTTCCAAGTCACTTCCTCAAAATTGGGGGTATACCACAACACTTTAACCATGTGATTTGTCTTGTTTTTATAGAACAATTTCTCTATGATCTAAGATATTCATCGAATAATACCCATATGAATCATCATTAACTAATGGTACAACCTATTGATTTAGTACATGTGAGGGGTCTAGTATATACTTCCTCAAGAGGGATACATAGAAAAAATTATGTACTAGAGATATGTTAGGTGGGAGTTCAAGTTGATAGGCCACTAATCCGATTTGATAAAGGATATCAAAGGAGGTGATATATCTTTTACTAAGATTTAACTTCTTCCCAATCCTCAGAAATTTATTCGATAGTGATATAAAAAGGTACACTTTTTTTAATATAAAATCAAACTCCAAGCCTCATCGATGATATTTTCATAGCTTTTCTCTATAATTTATGTATATTTAATATTATGTTGAATTTTTTGAACCTTTAACATTTCTTCGATAAGATCTGCCCCCATCATCTTCCTCTCTCCAACTTCCTCCTAGCATGTTAGTGACTGAAACCACTTCCCATAAGATCATCATAAGGTTTCATTTGAATTATATAATGGAAGCTATTGTTTTATGAGAACTCCACTAGAGGAAGGTGTTGATACCAACATCCTTTGAAATCCATTGAACATGATGTAATCACATAATCCAGAGTTTGAATGAATATTTTAGACTAACCATCCATATTACGATGATAAGTAGTTATGAATCTATGTTTTGTATCCAAATATTATAAAATGATTCTACAAATTCTCAAGGTAAACCATAAATATCGATAATATACAATTTAGAGTGGATCTCCATGAATTCTTAAAACTTCCATTATGTTTATGTTGGCATGTTTTTCAAGATGGAAATCTTCCTTGATAAAAATGAAATGTGCTCACTATGTAAGGATATTAACTACCACGATGATAGAGTTATTATCTTTAGGGGTCTTAGGGAGTCCTATGATGAAATCTATGGTTATGTTTTCCCATATCCATAATAGTATAGGAAATGGTTGCATCATACCCTTATAATTTTTTTATAGACTTGACTTATTGGCATACCATGTGTTTTAAAACAAATTATAGAATTTACCACTTCAAGATATCACAAATTTTTTTTTCAACAAATATATTTTCATATTAGTGATGCCAAGATGAACATAGAATATGATATATTCCAATAATTTAGAAGTTCCCCCTTTAGTTATAGTTTTGATGGGACACATATCAAATATCCAAACATTATTACTTAGTCTTTAGAAAAAAATGAACTCTGGAATATTCACTAGATTTTTATATAGCATCAAATCATCCTTCTAGGCCTCCATGATCATATCAAGAATAGATGGGTAAGATTTAATTTGAGAATGGAAGTATAGATATAATTTTATTATTCCTATATCCATCCACTATATGTCCAAGAAGATTGGATCCCATGAAATTCACATCATGGATAGTGCTGTAAGATCCTTTTTAATCTGAGCATATTCCACTTTGTTAACCTTACCCAGATTGTTATGGATTAAAAAAAACACAATCCCTAGTCAGATCTTTCCACCATCATTGGAACATATTGAGAACATTTTTTTGTGAATATATACCTATGAATTTTATGATATGAATATATGTCACACTTCTCCCCGTATAGATAATCTCACCAAATCGTCAGCTCAAAGACTACTACAACCAATTCTAGACAATGTGTTGGGAAGTTATACTCATGGATATTTATTTGGAGGGAGACATAGGATATTAAATTTTCATCTTTCATGTGTACACAACCCAAGAACTTGTTGGATGTGTCACTATAGATCAAAAATCATTCCCCACCAGTGGGTAATGTGATAATAGGTGTAGTGATTATTTTCTTCTTTAACTATTTAAATATCTCTTCGTATTTACAAGTCTATAAAAACTTAACTCCTTTATAAGTTATCATGGTTATTGGTATTTATAATAATTATGTTTTTATCAAAAAATTATGAGAATACCCAGTTAATCAATGGAATCTATAGATTTCTATTACATAGGATGGTCATGGAAATCTTTCATTGGAATTTATTTTTAAAGGATCCACAGATATACCAATACTAAGGGTAAAATTACCCAATAATGTTATTTCATCCATCCAAAAAATTCCATTTAACGTACTTTTCATACATCTTTTCATTATTTAAGGTCATCAGTACAACATCTAAATTCTTCTCATGAACCTATATGTTTTTATATTAGATAATAATTTTGAGTATAAATACTACCAAAAATTTGTTGAGTTAACCTATAGTGACACTTATCATTTATTAAATTAATATTTGTGGATAATTAGTGAATCTAAATGGAATAACTATGAAATCATAGGTCCCATAAATTGTATGAAAATAAATATTGTGGATATTCTTCTTCTTCTTCACCATATCTTGATAATATCCAAACCCAAGATCCACCTTGGTGAAGTATTGGGATCCATATAATTGTTTATAAAAGTCATGAATACATGTAAGGAGATAAATTTTCTTTATTGTGATGTTATTTTCTCATGATAATCAATTTTGATGTGCATTGACATATCCTTTTCCTTGATAAAAAGGATTGCACCACCCCATAGTAAAAAACATGGCATATAAACCCTTTATCTAGATTCTCCTGTAGTTTTTTCTTCATCTAACCATGTTAAATAATAGAATTTATATATATAGTATTCGATATTGGAAAATATTCAGGAATATATTTGATTGAGAAATCAACCACTCAACTAGGAGGAAGAATAATCAATTATCTGGGAATAAAATTAGAAAATTCCCTTAAAATGGGCATGTCATGAAGGATAAAATTTTCTTTTGTATAAATCATTTGAGATAGATATGATTTCACACTAGAATATAATACCCAAAATTAAGATGATGATAAAAAATGATATTTATCCCCCATTTCAGTTATATATAATTAGAGGGGAATTTTTGATATGGATGGTGATTTCCGTCTCCTGAAAATTTAGGCTGGGTCGATAAAAAGAAATATAATATATTCATATAATAGCATTAAATTATGTTAAAGGGAGTATCACAAGGTTTTCTATGAAATTCAACCCACATGCTTTTAGAGGTTATGAGTTATATACTTGGGATAGAAAAATTGACCCATTTTACATTTTCACTGATAGATCAACTTACATATTTTGTGGTGGTGTATGAATAGTTCTACAAAACATTCATAATATAAAGGAATTCATAAACCCATATTCAAATATGACATTTGAAGTTCATAAATAAATGACAATAATTCCTTTAACTATTTGATTCATGTTCTAATCCTTTATGTCATAGGCATATGGATGATAATTTTAAAAATATTAAACACATAAATGAAAAAGAGCACTAAATGGATAAGTTATAAATGAAATATATTCCTTAACCCATAAATTTATAGGTTTAAATTTAAGTTATCCATGATATATTTCTTCACATAAACTCTTATGGGAATTTTCATCCCTTAATAGTTGATCATAATGAGATATTTAATTTACTAAAGCATATCCCTAAGGAGTGTCAAACTAGTTGTCAAACAATGCAACTTTTTCCTAAACTGGGTAATGATCGAGTCAAGTCTAATGTGCCTTTTTTTTGTTATTATCCCTCAGAAAAACTATTCTAAAGCCGCACCAACTTGTAGAATCAAAAAATGGATGTATCATATAGGAAAAACAAAATCTATTATTTACAAAAATTTATGTATTATTTTCTATGTTAAGTCTTATACTTATGGATTTTACTATAGATTCATAATCCTAATACCCAACGATAACTAGAACCTTCCTCTGATATCAACCATGACAAACCATATCTTTTATACAAATTATTTTATGATTTATTTTATACCGATACAATTACTAAAATCCCAAATGATCATGTGGTCTATTGTATTTAGGTAATTTGGTCAATAAAATATAAACATGAAGTATATTTTCATTGATGTAAACTAGAACTCCATAACATGAATTTAAATTTCCCTTATCTTCTAAAACTACAGGGGATAACCTAATGAAAAACATATAAAGGGGTGAGATATAAATACCAATATGAGAATAAAAAAAAATATCACAAGGTAAAGTGTTACATGCGAGTCAATAGGTATATAAAGGTAACATAAGAGGGGTGAAAATCATAAACATGAAAATTGCATCATGATATAAGATGATATTATGAAAGAAACATGAGAATGTGGAAATAATATAAAACATGGCTTCATAATCATAAATCAAGGATAACCACCAAGGTATCATAAAATATATATTTTTAATATAACCACTTATTCATCATACATGGAATTTTAATGAGATAAAACATAAAACAATTCATTAAATGGATATATAATTCTTGGACCACACTTTATAGTCATAGAATATTTAGGAATAAGAGTTGCACATAGATCAAACAACATTGTAATGTATTTAATTAATTTTAGTCTTAAAATTACGTAGTGTGGGTTAAAAATATTGAATTGACCAATAAATATAGTATAGGAACATCTTGGTGAATAACTTTGAGAATAAATTGGGATGGATATTGACAACACATATGTTTGGAATGAAAAATCACATGATGATTTCAGTAACATAACAGGGGAACATAATGATTCATATAAAGGTTTAATGAGGGTGAAATGAGTCACTTGTCACTCATATATCATACAGATAGTAATATATATGTAGAAAAGCATATCTCAATATGAAAAAATTTTAAATCAAAAAGAATAATATATATAAGGTTATTCAATAAAGAATAGAAATAGGGGATATCTTACCTTGACTGGTAACTTCTAAATGCTTGGGAGGATCTTCTTAAGATCTTTTGGGAGACTTGGTAGTGATCAAGAGAGTCAAGGTAAGAGTAAGTTTTTTATCTAAGGGTTTTTAGTGGAGAGGAATGAGAGTTTAGATTATTGCTTATAGAAAAATAGAAGATAATTAATTATTAATTTCTAAACATAACTTTCGGACATTGTATGATAAATTAATGCGAACCACAAACCATCTCAGGGGTTTTCTTTTGGATTTTACCAAATAAGAGTGGTTTTATTAATTTTATGAGGATATATAATGAAAACATTATAAAATTATTTAGTGATGTGGATGTGAGTCATTTTTATAATGAAGCGATTTTAAAATTTTAATATATAATAGAGGTTTTTGAGGATTCATTAAGTGTTTATAAAATTAACCAAATTACTTAAACTACACATTAGTTAAAAGTGGGAACCTAATTTTGGTCAAGGATACTCTTTATATTATTCATTACATAACTTTTTTTCTTTGATAATTTTATAATACATATCGTATAATTATATCATATTTAATTTTTACCAAAAAATCTATTAGGTTATAAAATAATGAAAAATTCACTATTGGATAATTTGAAAATGATAATTTTAAAAATAATATTTATTTGTCAAATTAAGTACCTATATTTGATAATTTAGTCTTTTTAATCAAATATTACAATTTATTGGAGAATACCTTTTTACAATAACAGATTTCTAACCCTTATAATAATTACATTTTGTATCAAAAAAATATATTATCATTTATATTTAATAAATATTATTTAATAATTATATTAATTAATTTGTCATTTATTTTAAATATTCATTAATTCGTCAAAAGGAACTTGATTGAAACTATATATTTCCCAAAAACACAATTTATGTTTAATTGTATCAAAATCTAATTTCTATCAAACTTCTTATTTTATAATTATAATGTAATAATAAAAGATAAAAATAACAATTAATTTTTATAAAACATATATTAAAATTCACACTATTAGGTTATAGATATATATTTTTACTACTCCTAGTGAGTTACCTCAGGATAAGGCATGTGATGATGATATTTTCTTAGGGTGGTTTGAGAAACAAGGTTTGATCCATAATAACGATGAACATGAAATTCTCTCATAAATGGTGTTTATCACGATTTAGGTGTTTAATAATAGACTGGGTTTGGTTAAGGGAAAAGATAAATGAATCTATATTCCCCAGAAGCTTTAATAAATTGGCTTCACAGGGCATGATCCAATTTTTCTAGGCCAACACTTCCTTTTTTTGTCTCAATTAGATTTATCATAACCCT
This sequence comes from Viscum album, assembly GCA_963277665.1. Taxonomy (NCBI): domain Eukaryota; kingdom Viridiplantae; phylum Streptophyta; class Magnoliopsida; order Santalales; family Viscaceae; genus Viscum; species Viscum album. The sequence goes on from OY728128.1 coordinate 1,645,633,769, forward strand.
ATATATATTCTAATCATAAAATCACTAAAAATGGTTATACTATCTATGTATATGATGCTTAATGTTATTTTAAATTTGATAAGATATAACTTTTAATGGTCCCAAAAAACAATGTAGTTCATGAGTTTTCTATAATTTAATTTCATAATAAAGAATTTACTCCTTAAAAAAGTAATTTCATCTATTAATTATATGTGAATTAAAATAAAGTTAAAGGTAGTCATGAGAGATCTAGGTCTTTTGAATAGTAAAATGAATAATTCAAACTAATGAACTTGATTCTTTAGGGATGACATTAAATGAGGTGGATTGTGGGATATTACTAGGAAATTTAAAATTAAACTTTTAAATTATCTTTCAGGAAAAAAGATACTATTATTCATGGGGTTTTCAGGAAAATGAGAATAATGGGAGTTTTTGTAAATTGTTAAGAAAATATTATTAAAAAATTAATAAGAATAAAATGTAGGGAAATATAAAAAATGTTACTTGGAAATCTTAAGAGTAACTAATACACCGTTATAATGAAGAATGAGATTTTTAGAAGATCAATGACCTGTGTGAATATGAAATTTATATAGAGGCCGAGTAAATATATTTTCTAGTGTAATTTATTTATTATCTAGATACTTAAAATAAATAAGATTATATATTATTTTCATCATATCACATATGAGTTATTCATTATAAACTGGCGAGAGGATGGATAATTGGCCTCTAATTTAATTAATTTGTTTGGGTAGTTGAGGAGCTTCTAGATGAAGATATTTTAATTGATCTTGAAGAATCTAGATAAATATTGAATATATTATTAAATCTATATAAAAGAAATATTCATGAAGAGTATGTGGTTCTTATCTAAATAATTCCAAGCATTCAATCCATAAGAAGATGATGAAACCTTCTCAAACCATGTTTTCCAATTCTAAGAATTTTTAATCACAAAAATTTACAGTGATATAAAAATACATGTACTCAATTAAAGAATAAAAATGGTATGGGGTATTCTCTCACATCAAGGTTGAACATTATAAAAATATTTTGTGTGATACTTGTCTTTAATATTCTTGCGTACGAGTGAGGAAGTGTTTATAAGGAGTAAATCAATATTTAACTAGTCAAATGGGTTTTATTCAGAAAATAAAATTTGTACCAATTAAATCTAGTACTAATGACTCCCCCCATAAATATTACCATTTCTAATCTAAGATAAAAAAATCATAAATCCAAAAAAATAACACCATGATTAACTAATTAAAATAAATCATGTAACATATTTTTTTTATAAAAATATAAAGAGAGAAAGTAGAAGATAATATAATTTTATATCCATATTGATAGAGGGGAAATATAAAAACAATTTTTTTAAAATATTATATCATAAAAGAGTATTGACAAGGAAGTAAATTACTCTTGAGGAAGAGAATAAATCATATAAAAAATTAAAATAAATGTATTTTTTATTTGGTCGTTTTAAAGAATAATGAAAGTATGAATTAATTGAGTCCAAATAAAGGATATAGAAATAAATTTATTTAATTAGCATGAAATAAAAAAATCCAAAGGAATATACATAAATAGAATAGTAGAAATAAATTAGCGAAAGAGACCAAGATAGAAAAGTAAAGGAAAAGACAAAAATATTCCCTTTCCAACTTCCGAAGTATTCTACACTGAATCAGTGGTTGCATGAAACGTCTATAGAAACATAGGGAATGACATATGATATATCAAATAAATTATATATAAATATGTAAATTTACACATATATATATATATGTGAATATATAATATAAATAAATTGGGTTTGGAATAAAAATAACTAATCAGAAAGAAAGGTAAAGTAAATTTCCCCTTTCTTGAACATGATCAAACTAATTTTATAATAAAATTAGAAATAATAATAATATACTTAATAATATTAATTATTTTTAACTTTTTATATTAATTATTTATATTATTTTATTATTTATTTATTATTTAACCATATTTTATATCAATAATCATTTTTTAGTTATTCCTATTGCTCTGTGATTCTTTCAGTCTAGCAGTTACAATATTCACTCTATAATCAAGAGTGTATCATCTCCAAAAATTCTAGGTACTGTAATAATAATTATAAAATTTCATTTATTTAGAAAATTATAAAACTTATTATATTGATGTAATGGGTATAGTTCTCATATAAAAAATTATACAAGTTCTTTGTTTTTGGTAATTTTATAGAATATAATTAGATACTTAATAATGATTTTTTATTTTTTTGTTTCCTTTATTAAACCATAAAAATAACTTAAATTCACATTATAAATCATATTTATTTTTTTATGTCTTTTCAACCCATTATTATTTCAATAATGTATAATAGAGTAGCATTTTTCATGTAGGTATTTGAACTAACACAAACATAGACATGCTATAAAGAAAGAATAATTATAAATCAATACATATGTGATAATTGTACCATTATTACATAAATATAATAGCATTATTCCAAAATTATTAAAATAAAAAAATAATTTTAAATTTTTTGAGAAATTCAATATAAAACAATTGAATAAGAATACAAGGATACTTACTTTGAATAGATTTATATGACCTAAATATATTTATTTACAATGGAAGATTTAATACTATTTATTACAACCAGAATCTACAAAACATGAGAAAGTACTATAGGGGATTAAATTTGACTATATATAGGAGAGAAATATAAACTTTAGGTATGGATTGGAATTAGTGGGGTAAAGAAACTTTTATGGATAGAATCTGAGTGGCTTTTTGAAAATACTCATTCTTTAATTGTCAAGGAATGTAACTTTGTCTATAAATTGACTCATAAATTTAAAAAAGGAAGTTATTTCATGCATTCATTATCCACACAAGTTTATTATTATTTTTTGTTTTTAATTAATTCATAAACTATTTTTACTGTACTTACCATGTTTACTTTTTACCAATTTATTTCACTATTCACTATAGTAAATTTTTTTAATCAAAATATAAAATTTACACAATTACCTAATTTAAAAATATTTATTTGAAATGTTGAATCCATTTTATTATATAAAATTATAAATATTATAATTTTAACATTTAAAAAATTATATTATATAGAAAATTAATTTTTTATAACAATTTTTTTCCTTGATAATGGATGATTATATATTTATTTCTCATATTTCATTAATAATTATTTTAATCTTAATTATTTATGAAAATATATAAACATATAATTAATAATTAATTATAAATATTATGATAATATTTATAATAAAATTTATTTTAAAAAGGAACATTTATCGCATTAATAATGTTATATTGGTATCATCATAAATTTTAGTTATATAACCCCTTAAAACATCTACATAATCCATGTGTGTGCGAACACAATAATGGTATTCATAGGTAACCCTTTATCTAGTATGAATATTTTAGTGAATTCCATGTTCTTGAACTTCTCCCATATAAATTTTAATTCAAGCCGCACTTAATGAAATTCATCCAGAGTTTGGTCAAGGGAAAACCCTAGTGACACTACATCCTTCCCATGCTTTTAAAAAACATGCCTCATATAGGAGGACTCAACTATATGATTTTATATGTTCTAAATTTTTATATAATATTTACAGTGATATTTTGTAGTTATGTCATGTACATATTAAACATTATATATATATTATATATATTATAGTATATTTCTTCTTAGATGGGAAAATACACCACCAAATCAACTTCCTAGAGGAGAGTCCCATATTTTTTGTATCTATACTGGTTATCCAAAATCAATTTTCTTCTCAACCCATTAGGGGTTTTATAACTCCCCATGATTTATATATTTCCATTAAGACTCTTAGATTACCCATCCTAGTATAGAAATCACACTAACACATTCATGTGTGCATGAGAAACGTTCTAATGTTTGTATTAACATAGACAATATCCATGCCTTATGCTAACATACAAGAAATTGTTTCCTAGAAATGCGAGAAGGTGGGGGGTGGGAGGTCAAACCCCAAAGTAAATAGATGTGGGTTAACATAATATAGACACTATTCTATGGGATCACCCATAAGTTTTACCATGTTATTACTTTTATTTATACTCAACGTGACAATAAATACATTATAATAGTAACTTATCTGGATTACTTCATTTTAGAATCAAACATTCATCAACTAACAACATAATATAATAACTTATCCCATCTATCACTTATAACCAAGGGTTATATATATATATTCAACTTCCATATATACTAAAATGATATATATACACAATGTTTACACCCATTAGGTATATATACTCATATACCCACTAATACCTTATATAAAATACTCATCTTAATTAATTACAATTTCCAAAAAATTATTACAATATTTTTAATATTTTTTATTCATTTCTATAGTTATATTTGGTTGAGTTATTTTCATGGGATAACTTGAGGAAGAATATTTCATGATTATAGTATTTTTATTTAATTTTTTTATTTTCATTTTATTATTGGTATAATTATATTATATATATTGTTTTTTTCATAATACTATATATCTCATTTTGTGATGTAAAATTATACCTTAATGAAATAAAGATTCATAATTTTGATCTGTATAGTAGTGTCCAAACATGGTCTTCTTAGTCTGAACAGAGTCACCACCAGATCTTGAGAGAACTTCCTAATCAAATAAGGCTTCCACAAATGTTGAACTTGGGATGAAATTTACCCTCAAGATGGATTTAAATAATAACCCAAAAAATATGTTATAAAATATTTTTGAATTCCATGTAATCCATAACATAATAAAAAAAATATTTTATGATTATTGAAATGGGTATGATAATAAAGACACATATATGGAATGCTTAGATTATCAAACCCTTATATAGAATTCCAAAAAGAAAAAAAAATTAATAAAACCCATCCACTCAAGAGATATCATCTAAAAACTCAAGAAACTAATTTTTTTCTATTATATATTGGACCATATCGATGATCAAGTATTATGAAATAATCCATGTAACCCATGGGTTATGTGTAGGGTGTAAATACGATATACAATATATCTCATTACCACCCAACCCTACTAGACAGTCATAATGATGAATGGATGTTATATAAGTACAAATCATTTTGAAAATAAAAAAACCTAAATAATATATTTATACAACAATTATAGAAATAATATCAAAACATTTATACTTTTCATTAGTTACCACGTACTAACTAGAACACTGATAAAACCAACATCACATGCTTTGAGAAATATTCAAAATCTTGGTAGAATTAGTTGAATATCCTTAGTCGGTATACCATGATGTAAAACCATATAGATATTAATAATTGAATTTTCATGAGGAAAAATAGATTTTAAACACATATAAACCTTTCTTTTATCCCTTTTGAAACACTTTAAATATAATATAACCCATTGGTGTGCAGGTAAACTGAAGTTAGCACCAATCTTAGGTTTGAGGAATATGAAGAATATATTTACAATAATAAATTCAATCGATTTACCATTTTTATTTCATTACCATATCCATATATAAATAAATATCATTATTGAACTCAATAAATCATGTTCAATAATAAAATCATAGAACATTATAATTTAAATCATGAAACATAACCACTATAATCTAATTAATGTAAAAACAAATTAGTTTCATAAAGATTTATTTAGGAAAATTAATTTATTTTGTTAAATTTCATACTACCCCATGACACTACCATTATAAACACAATAATTGTTTATGAGAGAGGATGGTCTACTTTCCTTATAAAGTTATATACTATTGTTTAAAGATTAGGATAAATGAAATGACACTAATCAAGATAATCTTGGTAAACCTAAGAAGAATAGATATTTAGGAATTTATTTTTTTCATTGTAATGTTGGAATAAATTATGGATAATTATTGGACTTACCTTAGCTTCACTACACAAGAGATCAATTAGTATCATAGAAGATGTTTGGATTGAATATGGAAGCTAAGATGATTTGATATAATATTGGAATAAGGTAGGGATAATAAATAGGGATTTTTAAGGGGGAATCAATTAAATTATAAAATAAATACATTATAATATACTTAAAAATAATTAAAATTATAGTTTTTCCTACAAATTCTATAGAAAAAAGTCATCACTCTAACAAGTACCCAGTGAACGACTATTAACTACTAGATAATGCTGATAACAAATATTTTCCACCCACTTAGAGATCACTAGTTACCTAGTGGTTACCTATTGTATACTCAGTGCTCCTCCAATACTAATACTCCAACTTAATTTTCTCCCAACTCACATCCTTTACCTATCCAACATTATTTTAATATTCAATTAATAAATTTTCCAATTAATCATCTAAAATGGAGATAAATTATAATCCTAAATGATTTGAGTCATTAAAAACTAACACCCTTTGGGATACTCATGCTCAAAACTCATTATCATGATTTTAGAGGAAATAATCCAAGCCATTGAGATTTAACTTCCACCGTCTGCTCCCATGTTTCTTCTTGAAGTTATCCATGTTTCCATCATACCCATCTATAGGAATAACCATCCACTATAATAATATATTCCAAAAATTTATGATAATTATTGGTTACTCAATATAATAATCTTTAAATTTCTACTATATATCATCAAATTAAATAAAATTAGAAGGCTTAGATATTATATTCTCATTTTATATGCATGGAATATATTATACATGAAACTATATAAATCATTAAAATATGATTGATATGTTATTTCTTATATAAATTCTATAATTCCAAATGATTCTACAAATTAAGGACTCAGCTTCCCTTGTTTACCCATTATTTTATGACCCAAGTAACGATAAGCATATAGAAATACATTACTACAAACCATTAATTTCAAATATATTTTCAACTAATATGAAAATTAATTATATAAGACAATACTGACAATAGTGTTGAGGTCAAACATAAGTATTCATCTATCTTTGAGTGAGGTTTAGGTTTTGAAAAAAATATAACACCAATGTCACAAATCATGTTCAATTAACTTTATATCTAATAAAAAATATCCCTCTTTATTAACAAAATATCTATTTATGTTCCAACACTCTAAAGCATATTATAGGTTATAAAGATCTCTCTTTTTGGTATTTTTTCGACCATAAAAACATAAATCACACTCAAACTTAGTAATAAATCATTATCCAATCAATATATTCCTACAGAAGAACATTGGATGTTGAAAATAAGAATAGTAAAGAATAATGGGAATGTTTTCCATAGTAATGACTTACATTAACTTCCAAATAAACTGTGAAACTTATTTCCATAACACTTTCTTCTAAATTTAATCCCTGTAAATGTGGTAAATTTGTTTTCTATATGAATCCAAAACAATCATGTTATAATAGTTTCACATCAACCAACACACACCACTGAATTCATAGCTTCACACAAACACTTAATGTGTATGTTCACATTTTCATATGTCATATTTTAAAAAATCTCCCCTTTAACATATATTCTCTCATTATAATTGATTTCTCTCATATTAAGATTATTTATATCATTAAATTTATGTTTGATACTTATCCCCTAATTGCAACTAATTAAAAAAATGAGAGAGGTATTTTATATCATATCATGGGCTTGATAATATTGATTTTGAAATCATATCATCAACCTAAATTTTTGAAATTCATTTTTAGGTAGTGGTTTGGTGAAAAAATCACCCACATGATCCTTTATAAGAACATACTACATCGTAATGAATCATTGTAACCATATAAACATTATAAAAAAATAAATTATATCAATGTTATTTGATTGATAATTATGATCTAAATATGTTGAAATATTGAAGTCACATTGATTATCACATTACACAAAAAATGGATAATTCAATTCTATTAAAAAATCATCCAAATGAGTTTTCATATACATTAACCATATTAGTTATTGGGTAGCAGTAACATACTCTCTCCAATATTCTCAAGGTAAGAAATTTTTTCCTTTTGGTGAATCATGTAATGCACCTCTCACCCATGAAAATCACTAAACCAAATGTGGAATCATAATCATCGACACTTGAAATCCAATTCACATAAAAAACAAAAACAAAAATGGTCAATGTTTCCTTTTCTGTTATATTTTATACCTAGAATTATAGTGTCATTGATGAATATTATAATCCTTTACATTTTTTCTAAAGTGTGAATAGTTTGTAACCCATTGATATATCATAGGGAAAATAACAGTATATAAGATATTTAGTCCTGAATCTGTTAAATGAATAAATATTTTAAACTTATTTTGATCACACTTCTTTCTATCATCATATTTTGAATGATTGGTTCCCATTAAAATTAGGGTAGAAAATGGGTATCATATTTTATTCCAGACTTCTTAATTAATCTTCAGGCATACTTCTCCTGGGAAAGAAAAATGCAGTCCATCCCTTTAGAAATTGAAAGTTATAATATTTAATTAAAAAATCCAAACATTTACATATCTAATTTTATGTTTGTTTAAGTGGAAATTTTTTCAAATATATCTTCATTAGTTCTAGAAAATATATTATCATTGATATTGTTTATAGAAATGATAAATAACTCATTTATATCTTTGACGTGGTTGCTATTATCAACTCTTTATTTTATAACTTATAGGGAGTTATTCAATATAAAAGATTCAGTTACTATTATAAAAGGTAATTTTCAACCCATATAACTCTTTCTTTAATCTAAAAAATCATCCATCGTCATTCTACAAGAAAAAATCCTTCAAGATACTCAATGTGCACCTCTTCTTTGAATTTATAATTGAGAAACTCTAACATGGAATCCGTTTTGAAAATATAGTATATTCTTTAAGAAATAATATCCAAAAAAAATAATTATAATCTTGATCCTAGAAACTAAAGAAAATTTCTAATCAATGTTAATGACTCCAATATAAGAGTAACCTTTTACTAAAAGCATTTACTTTTTCTTTGTTACTTCTCATTTTTTTCTTTTAACATACCATTTTTTTCAATAAATTTTTTGTTTTTTGATCTATAACCTACTACCAAGTTTTTTTATTCTTAATATGGTCTATTTCCCCATTGATAGAATATATTTAATATTTAATAATTAATTTATCCTCCGTAATCCTTAACTTGACTTGATAAATCAATGAGTTTTGTGATGTCTTCTTAAATTTTTTTATTTGAACTAATTTTCCTTGATCACGAAATATATTATTCAACTCCACATTATTTGTAAACATTAAATAATCTAAATGTATTCATTGTTCATCAGAATATATAGTTGAATCATTACCAATTTCATTCCCAACAATTATTTATTCAGCAATTTCATATTTCTTTCTTGGTTTCTTGTAAATTCTTCATCTTGTCCATCAAATTTAGGATGATTAATTTCTTATTCATACATATTAAATAAGTTTTCAAAAAAATCACATTATAAACATCAAAAACTTTTTTATATTATTTTTATAGTAGTGATATCCTCTCCCACTTTGTAGATATCCAAGGAAAATCCCTTTAATTCCTCACTGCTCAAATTTTCCCATTTTTAACCCATTAAATTTAATGATATAAGGGATTAAAAACACAATTAAATATGTCAATATTGAGGTATTATTATAATAAATTTAATAAGAGGAAATATCATAGTTTTTATCATATAAGAATTAGTTTTGAATGTGTATCGTTGTAACAATCACATCTCTATAAAATAAATTATATGCTCCATTTTGAATCAATATAGTTAGATCTATATAAATAAATATATAATTATTCATATTATGAAAATGGTTTTATTATTAGGTACACTTTGAATTATACTAGTGATGATTTTCGTACTTCCAGAAATAAACATCAAACTATTCACTTCTATATTTAGCTACATTATCTGAATGAATAATATCTAAGGAATAAACACTCTAATTATCTATACATATAATAAAAAAATAAACCACTAAAATTCTTAAGATTATTTATTAGTGAACATGATTAATATAATCCATGTAAAATTATCATTGGCTGAAATGAAATATTTATCACCGTAATTTAATTTCATTATCATCTATCTGTAAATATCCAAATGTAAAAGTTTCAAAGGAAAATTTGTTTGGATATATAATATTTTATATAAAAAACTCAAAATATTCCCATTCTAAAATCTATTACACTTCAATTTATACTGTCATCAGAATTGACACATCATGAACATTATCACCAAATTCTAAATTTTTCACGCACTTTTGGCTAATGTAACTCAATCATCAATGCCACAACACATTTTCATTATAGATGATCAAGTAACATGGATTTTTATATTCTACAACATGAAATAAATATCAATTAATTCATTTTACTCATTTCTTAAAACATCCATACATCAATATATTCATCACACTTCCATTTTTCTAAAGGATCGCTTCATTTTGTTCATTACATAGTCGATAACACTTATGGGATTCTGTTTAGAACCACCAAAAAGTGATCACTCATTTAATTATACATTTTATTTATGATTTATATTAAACAAAATCCTTTTATCATAAGCACTCTATGATGACCAAATTTGAAATATCCCTCCTTAAATTTCCAAAATCCTATTTGTAAACTCATATCACCTAACTTATATGATGAACGCCCAATGTTGAGTATCCATGGGAAATTATTTTGAGGTTTTTTTAAAAAACCTCCACCATGATAGATTTAAAATTTCAAATATATTTATTATTTAAAAATCTTATAAAATTTTTATACTTAATTAAAAAATTTAAAATGGTCCATAAGTCTTTATACAGGTTACTCAACAATCACATCATACATAGAATTAATTTATAACATGAAATTTATTCTTTACTGAAAAACATAAATTTTAAATTTATTCTTGTAAATTTATTATTTAATATAGTTGTGCCTCTATAAATTCAAATCTTTTAATTTGTACCAATATATTATATTTACTTTAAATTAATCAAGCTTATTTGTAGTTGAGTCTTTAAAGTTATCTCTCTTTTTATTTTATTTTTCAAATTTTTAGTCTGACCATAGATCATATTAATTCAGTTAATAGAAAATCATTTACAATATTTTAGGGTAAAAATTTAATTTTATTTAATTAAATAATAGAATTTATATGATATTATATGGTATTGAAGTTTCCCATACTATAAGTCATGGTCTTACACTAGTCATGGAATATACAATGATGATTATATTTGATATAATATACATTGATATTGATGAAAATGTAAAAAATGTTATCTTAGACTCACTTTTAGAGAATAAATTCATAAATGTAATTTGGTTCAAGATATAAAATGAAATTTAGGAGAAGTTATAAAATATTCAAAAAGATATTATTAGAGTTAAGAAGGAAAAACATTAAAGGTGGTGTACATAAGTTGAATAAATTATTATGTTTGAAGTAGAATCCATGGATTATTTCTTCAATAGATTTAATGAGATTGAAATCTTCATATAGTTTTTTAAGAAACTCAAGATTATTCAGTGATACTTAAGTAGTTTTTTTTCTATCTTTCGGGATAGGTTTGATACCTATGTTTAATCTCTTGAATATCATGACACAAAAGAATTTTTTCTGGATGACTTGAAAAGTTTTTTCAGGGGTGTAAAAAATAATTATGGGATATTATTTTAAAAATAAAATAAAATTATATAATGAAATATATTTTAAATATTATATTAATAAAAATAATTTTTAGAAGGCGAAGGAAGAGGATGGATATTCATATTTAGATGAATATATTGAAGTAATGTTTTATAAGATCATGACACTTATCTCAAGATATTTTTTCAATGGTAAAGGTGTAAATCAGGGTAAATTTCCTATAAAATTTTTTAGATATAGATAAGTTGAAAATTTTTCTAATTTTTTTTAAAGTTATAAGTATAAAAGAATGTATGTGAAGATGTGTCATCAAAAAAGTTATTTAAAAACCTGAATTATAAATTTATTAAGAATTCATATCCTTTTAAGGGAAATGGAATGAAATTTTTTTAAATTCAAAAAGAAGTGATATTTTTTTATAATAGTGGAAGAATAATGTCGTAAAAGTGATTTTGAATATGATTAATTTTCTAGTGATCATGGTAAAACCAAATTTTCCACCAAGTCGAATGAATAATAACTCTATATTAAAGAATATGGATAATAAAATGTCATGTAATTTATTATAATGCATCAATTAAATGAGTATTTTTATGGAAATAGTTAGATTTTATAAGGATAAAAATAAATTGGGTAAGGTAACTCATGTTCAAAATGAGGTTGAGAAATCCCAAGGAAGGGAACAACTATAGTTGGTGAAAAAAGTATAATGTTTAAGTGTATCACTTATTGAATATAAGAATTCATATGATATACTAGAGGATAATAGTTTTATAAAAGAAAAAAAATTGACTATAAAAAATGAGTTATGGATTAAAGATTAGTTAAATATTTCTAAGATTATTTTTGAAAAACCTATTAATGAATTCAGATAAAGTTTAAAGAGTTATCAAAAGACTAGTGAACTATTTGAGAATGTTTTTGATCACCCAAATCATTCAAAATATATTTAAATTTGTTTAAAAATTCATAAAATTAAGAGTTAATGGTTTTACGTTAGGTAGAAGATAAATAAAACAATAATGTTTCCATTCAAGGTGAATTACAGAATTATAAAAAAATTAGAAAAGGAAAAATAAAGCTAGAATTTAAAAAAAATCGGAAGGTGTAAAATTATATAAATATATATAGTATAAATGGGAATGTTTGAGAAATTCTATATAATTTTGTTTTCAAAAATATTATTAAATTAATGGTAAAAAAGTAGAAGGAAATGAGTTTTATGGGTTACACAACAAGCAGTGCCTTCTAGGAGACTTTCATTCTTCATGTATTTGAAATATATTTCCTATTATTATTAAATTATTTTCATAAAATAATTACCTTTAATTTTTGAATATTCCACTAACAATATATTCATGTCATTGTATGGAAATTCATTCATATAATTATCTTTAAGGGGTGCGACCTCAACGTTAATCATATCAAAAACGATACAGAGTAATCTATTTATTATGACTGCATACTTAAGAGTTTCCATTAAAAATTTGATAGTGATCAAAATATTATTAAATCAATAAAAAAATCATTTATGTATTATAATTAAATCATATTAATGTATTCAACTTAGGCATTCCAGATTTGATGTTTTTCTCCATTCACTCTAGCAATCCTTTCAAGAATATTTCACAGTTTCTCCCAAATTCTCTTTTCCCATAATGATCCCTATATCAATTAGAAATTCCTTCTATGTAAGTGAGGCTAAAATATAATTCCTTTATATTAATTAATCACAACATTATTTCTATCAAATAAAGATTCTACTGTCGATTTTGTAACTGGACCAAAAGAATATTTTATAATGTTACCAACTTTTATAACTAAAGAGAGCATGTATGGAAGAATTTGTTGAATCCAATAATTTTAATTTTCACAAAAAAATATGGGAACTACTTTACTAATGAGTTATTTAATATGATATATTTTTTAACTAAAAGTTTAAATCTAATAGAAACCCTAAATAGAGAGAACTTAGCACACTCAACATTAAATATGCTTGGCCTCTTTGAAGGAAACTCACTACTCATATACCAATTATAGATGAATATAACACTAATATTATAAGGGTCCTAAATGAGTATTCAAATATGTTTTGAATGAGATATATTTATTGAAAAGAGAAATATAATGTCTCAAATCATATCTACTTCATGACACCTTCAATCAATAATCTTTGTTTTCATAAACCAAACACCTATTAAAGTACCAAACATGTTAGACATATTCTCATTCAAAACATCACTTATGGAAAATTTGAGTAGTAGTTTGTAATTTTATTATCAATTTCACCTTCTTGTTGTATTATTTCACTTTTGTTTCTATTACAATTTGATTCACCAATTATAATTCAATATATTGGATAATGTATCATCCAACCATAGAAAGATTCAAAAGGACCCATCTAAATTTCTGAAAAATAGCTTTTATTATAAGAAAAAATCAAAAATAAAATATTATATTCCCACAACCAATTGGAATATAGATTACATTCATAAATCAAATCCTACATAATATGAATGGTCCATTGTGATTGTCTATTATTTTGATGATGGTATATTGCACTTGGATTTATATGAAATCTAAGAGCCCAACACAACATTGGCCAAAATTATGATGTGAACCTTGAATCATGGTATGGTACAATACTTTTTGGTGCCACAAAAATATGTAATTACTAATATAAAAATATTTTCTCTATTTAATCAATGTAAATGGTCTTTTTAATAAGTAATTAGTGGGGTATTTTAGATAATTGATCCATAATTACTCATATTTTATCCCAACCTCTTGAGGAACTTAGTAAATTGATCATTAAATCTATTGAATTTTAATATCAATTAAATACAATAATAGTCAATATATAAAACTAAACTAAAATTATCCAATTTTTATACTTGAATTTTTGTAAGTGGAGGTGTCTCAAAACGAATCCTATTATGTATCATTCCATGCTCAACCACTATAATTTCTCAAAATAACTGAACAAAATATTTTTTATTGGAGGGTGTATATCCAAATAAGAAGATTGATACTCTCTCATGATTTATTCCCTTATATTGGTAGGAATCACCATGCTTCCATGGATAAATAGTAAAATGTAAAATATTATAGAACACCCATCTAGGATCTCCCTATAATTGAGTATTTCCAAAATTATAAGACAATCATGAAACAATATCTTGATTTTTTTACACTCTCCATAATATATTATCTCCAGTTAATGTGATTTAAACACACCCCATTATTATACTAGATGGAATCCAAATGGATCTCAACTATTAATGGCCTCAATTATTAATCCTCCTTTGATTCATGTACATTTTGAGGCTGTGTTTTTCTATTAACAAAATGTATAACAACATTTCCATTACTAAGTATGTAAAATAGTTATAAATAAAATGATTATAGATATTAAACCCTCTATCATTGTCTCAATTTTATGGTTTTATTATTAAAACATAAACTTTAATAATTTATGGTATGAATATTTCATAATTCATTACCCAAAGAGATATTTCATCACACATTTAAAAGATTTAACTATTCTTGAAAATTAAAATTCATGGATGGGATAATTATTTTCATTTCGTTGAAGTTGTTTAGAAATATTGGCTACAATATGATACTCATATATAATAATACATCCCTGATCCACTAGATATGTATCACAATATAGCACAAAAAATTTACTTCATTATGGTTGAATCAATATATGTGAGTTTACATAGAACCACATCCATTGATATTATTCTAAAAATACTTTATTTTAACACAAAATTTGATATAAAGTGAGATATACCAATATATATATATATATATATATATATATATTTATATTGCATAATTTTCCTAATATAATCACTATATATCACAAATAATATCATAATATCATTTATAAAAGGTTTATATTCATTAAGGATAAATTATATAAACAACTTATTTTATGATACTTAAGAAATTTTCTATATAATCTGACCATAATATATTTACTTTTATACACATTATAGGTTATAATTATCTTCTTAACAAAGGTAATGGAAACATAGGAAAGAGGCTATGACATCTCAGACCCAGGTTCCACTCAAAGGTTCCCCAATCCCATTTGACCATATGGACCTAAGCGCACCTCCCCATATGCCCGAAGTTATCGACTACAAACGAAGTCCAAGGGTGTGTATATGGGGAGACTATTTCCTCATGTAAGAGTGTATAACAATGTATAGGTAATGATAAATAAATAGTGGAAGTATATATATACATATGTCCTAGTGGAAATATACACTATAATAACTGGACTAGAAACCCACAATAATGAATGAATGATATCAATGAACAAATTAGCTTAAGAGGACATAAATAACCAGGAAACTAAAAATAATAATACATAGAAACTGGAAAATAAATAATATAAAAAATGATGATAATATTTTTTTTCATTTATCTAGAAATATAGACTACATGTATACATTCAAGAATGAAATATATGCTATAAAAAATTTAAAGAAGGAAAAAACTATCCAGCATTCTGAGCTCTTTCCTGATCATCTACTACCAAGATCCATCCTATGAAGGTAATCATGATTAGGTGTCCAAAAGAAGATGCTTCCCCTCATCAACACATTAATACATATAATCTTCTTGGGTACCATTGGAGGCTTCGAAAGGGTGTGAGATAAATCTCATTCTTCAACCACTAATGGAATATATACCATACATTATGTGAATATAAACCAAAATAGTGTGATGGTATATATTTAAGTAAATCCATGATATACAGATAATTGAAACCTAGTTCAACCTCAACTAGAAATTTTATTGAACATGTAATCATTTAATTTATTATTTTGAGTTTTGTTTATATAAATAAGTCACATGAGGAATAACAACACAAGAACAGTATCATAATATTAAAAATGATATAGGATCTAGGGTATAACAAGTCATCCTATATTGATGATAATAATTAAATGGGATCCTATGTAATGGGAAGGAATCCTTAACCTTTGGTTTCAACCTGACTCAGTAATTACAAGAAGCCTGGCTATAAGGGGTCTAAGTGTAATCCTTGGGAAATCCACTAAGAAAATCCAATGTAATAGATTCAAACCAAGTCCATGGATCTCATACATAGTAAAATGGGATAAGAATGACTGGAACCAATGGGTTGAATCCATGGTTCCACATTTTCAAATACACCATGTTGGATCTGTGGAGTGTGTCACATGCATTATAATAGTTGGAATATAGTGGATGGATCATATGGAATCATGTCAGCCATCCACTATTAGACAAGGACCATGTTCCTAAGAGGGTATCTCCCTTGGAAATCAACTACATGAATTAGAATGGCATCCTATTAGTTCTCAAGGCATTCCATTAAAAAAAAAGGCTAACTCAATTCTGACAACTCCAATAAAGATGAAAATATTCATATTCAATAGGAAACTTATACTTATATCATTTTTAATTCAATCCATGCAATAATCATGCCATTTAATACTTTATAAGGTTACTTCTAGTTAATTTACTAATAAGTGAAAAGGTAAGATATGACATGCATCCATTTAGTAATTTCATTTAATATATAACTATTATGGTTCATTAGTTTACATTTCATAAGATTTACAATGTTGGAAAAGAAAATAAAACCAATTATCATTTAATTTATAACTGACAAGGATAAGTGATATCTATAAATATACATCCCATTAACCAATTTAAGATTCATTTATTAATTTGGGGAATTTAAATTTAAAGGGTTAAGTGATATTTATAAGGTATATTACATTATTAGTTCATTCATTTACTTAAACACTTAGCATTATTAAGACCAAGTCAAAGAACACATGAATGGTTGTTTAGATAGTCATAACAAATCACTAAAGTCATAACATATGGAAAAAACCCTACATGGGGTGGTAGATATTGAAGAAAGAACATCCACATACCGTTAACATATATTGAAGGGGATCTATAATGTGAGCCTAATTATTATAATCCTGGCATTTGAATTTAACAGGAAATGCCTAATAAAACTGGTGTTCACACAATGATGAATGTTTATAAAACCTTTAGACTTGAGGGATGAGTTATTGAAATCCTACCGTATATCCATATCACTATTCCAATACATTATTTGCCCTTAGTTTTTCACATATCAGTGGAAATATGAAGAAAATATCAACACCCTTAATGTATGAAATATTCGCCCGCATGAAAATTGTATTGTTGATAAGAAGAATGAATGAATAGTGCAGTTAGAGGAATTAATCAGTTACTGGTGCACTTCTAACATGATGAATGAATATAAAATATGAGGCCAGATTTAGAAACAACACTGAAGCCAAGATTTATGATTCCTTGGGTGATTCTGCATAAGAGATAAGGGTGGTGTGACATTCTATCTAAAAATAGGGAGGCCTTAGCTCTAATTTTAAGAACAGAAGTTAGGAAATTACAGGTAATTTAAAATATTTACATGTCATGTAATGTTCAGAATCCTCTTTCCTGGAAAAAAACCTTCAACATTATGTGAAATTTATTTTCCAAGACATAACACATCATGTAATGGTTACATAACATGTATTCTAATTGTACATCGTGTAACTATCCTATAGCATGCCTTCAGCCCTCCTACTTCCCTCTTCCCAGAACAACCCAATCGGCCCATGACTCAGCTTTAGTGTCTAATACAAAAGGTAAACATTAGAAATACTTTAATTTAAAATTAAAAGGACCCATGCCTGATGGAAAAAACCAATTTCTTATAGTCTTCCTCCTGAAGGAACTCATCCATGAGTTCACCTTCCAAGGGTGAAAAAAATTCATATTAGATTAAATTTTTCCATTGAACACGTATGTCGGGCTATCACTCCTAGGTCTCATAATATACACAACCATAATAACATATAACATATACCAAAGGGAAATACATTCCTTAAAGATAATTTTTTCTCTGGTCGATGACGTATATAGGATACTCCCCAAATGAAGCATGAGAATCAAAATACACATCCTTGGGATAAAAATTATGAGATGGGTCAGAATTATATTCATAATGGTATGACACATGGAAGATTTCATGCATGTAATGATACCTCATAGGTAGTAACAACCGATTTGGTACCGGTCCAACTCTATCTAGAATCTAAAACATCCTGAAAAAGTGAGGTGATAACTTTACTTTCCTATGTATCCATATATTCCCATGTCTTGGTGATACCCACAAGAAAACACTCTCCCAAAACTCAAACTCTATAGTTATTTAATGGTGATTGACATAATATTTCTATCTAGATTGATTAGTAGACATATGATTTCAGATTAGATAAACATTCTCTAATGTCTCCTGCACGGGATGAGGGCCCAACAATACTACATATCCTGCCTCTAAAAATCACATGAGTGAACTGAAAAACCTATCATTCAAGGACTCATATGAATCCATTTGAATCATTTCCTAGAAGATATAATTTTAGGATAAATTTAAGAGATAGATAATCTTCTTCCATGACCCCCAAAATCAAGGATGCATGCTCAGAGCATGTCCTATTACACATGTATCTTTTGTTCTGACTGTCCATCAGTCAAAGGGTGAAAATATATGCTTAGAAGAACCTATGTACCTATAGATCTCTATAAAACCTTAAAAAATATCTATGTGAAATGACTATCACTATCTAAAATGATAGTATGCGAGACCCCATGTAGCTTCATGATCTCACAAATATATAATTTACCAGGCTTATCAACTAAGAAATTATCCCATACAGGAAAGAAGTGGGATAATTTTTTTAGTCTACCAATGACTACCCAAACTGCATCCCCACCATAAAGAGAACATTGAAATATAACTAGGAATTCCATTGAAATATCTTCCCATTTCCATTCCAGGACTGTTAAGGATTGTAATAAGAATGTGGGTAGCTAGTGATCCACCTTCACCTACTAAAATTTGGAATACCTATTGATAAATCCTTATATCTAATGTTTCATCCCATAACACCAATACAGATACAACATATTTTGATATATTTTGGGGATGCCTGGATAAAACTACCACTACAAAGTGTGGGTATCATGCATTATTTCCTCTATTATATTTTTAGTAACCCAGTAAAAGCCATGTATATACAGAATGGAATCTCTATTAATCAACCAATCCAGAGGCGATTACACTATGACAAATCACTCTCGAAGAAAAAAACCCTCAAGATATAGAAACATCATTAACTCCACCCTATTAAAGAGGTAACATGTAACTCTAAAGTAATGAATATAATATTTCTCATTAATCTCATGGAACTCTAGATTATGCTCAGAAAATAAAGCCATTAATTTTTATTCATCACTAGCTTCTTGAATGACCTATACCAATGTTTTATGATTCAACACATCCACTGCCACATTTCCTTTTCTAGTCAAATATGAAATCTCATAATCAATGGAATAAAGGTATCTGACCAAAATTAACTATCTGAGATTGAATTTTTGCTACATAAAAATATATTTTAGGATCTTATGGTGTGTATACACCACAAAGTGTTCACACATCAGATAGTCTCTTTAGTAACATAAGGCTTGGACCACTTATACTTGCTTGAGTTTGTGTCTAGAGTAGTTTTTCTCATCTGAACTCAACTGTAGAGATCTTTAAGCAATGAATCTAGCCTCCTACATTAACCTTACTCCCTTCCCAATGCCTGTTTCATCACATATAACTTTAGAGCATCATCCAAGATCTAGACGAATAAGTATTGGTGACAAAACAAGCCTTATGTTCATCTCCTAAAAAGATTTCTAACATGATCCCAACCGCATGAAGTTCACACCCTTCTAAGTGAATCTAGTAAGAGGCAAAAAAGGTGTGAGAATTATTGTATGAAATGCCTATAAGATCTATCCATCCCCAAGAATTGATGTATATCAGAAATGTTCTTGGGATGATCCAAATAATCAACATTAGTCACATTCTCTTTGTTAGTAGATACTCTTGATTCAAAGATAATATAACCCAAAAAGTGAATTTTATTGATCCAGAAGTGGAACTTAGAAAACATGGCATAAATACAATTCTCTCTTATTTTAATCAAAATGATATCATGAAGTCTAGAATTGTCTCTTTGAGTGTGAGAATACACTAATATTTCATCCACAAATACGATGATAAGAGATTCCTGATAGGGATTGAAAACCCTATTCATCAATTATATGAAAATAGAGGGTGTGTTCTTAAGACCAAATGACATAATAATATACTCAAACATACCACACCTAATACCAAAGGTTATACAAGGTATATCTAAAAGCATAAATTACACCTGATGATAGCTCAATATTAGGTCAGTCTTTGAGAATACACTAGCTCCTAACACTTGGCCATAAATATCATATATCTAAGGAAATGGATACTGGATATTTAAAGCTAGCTAGTTCAACCATTGGTAATCCACGTATATCCATAGTGTCTTATCCTCCTTCTTATCAAAAATAATGAATGAACCTTAAGAAGAAGTGATGGATTAGATGAAACATTTGGACTCCAGATCTTCCAATTATCACTTAATCTCTTGGTGATCACTAGGTGCCATCATGTTTGGAAGAATGGAAACTGGATATTATCCTAGAACAAGATCGATCATAAAATATAACTCTCTCAGGAGTTAAGCCACAAAAATTGTCAGGAATGATGTCTCTAAAACAATCTACCATAGGAGGAAAATTTACCAGTGTAACCCTTGCTCTCCCATGAATAGTAATTTGGGAAGTTATTCTATCTCATAAATGACGATATGGTCCATCTATACCAGCCTATAAATTCCCCTCCTGATTGGAATATAAATTCCACTCTCATGAGATGTAAAGGAAACCTTGTGGTGATAAAATTCAACATATGAATGATATAAAACTAGACAATCCATCCTGAGAATGAAATAAAATATTTTCATCTTGTGTATGAAGATGTACCATAATAATAGATAAATGCTGATCCTAAGGGGACAATATCCACAATAGCGTATTCCCTCTAAATGTACTCCAAACAGTGTGTCCAGGGTCAAGACACTATATATGTAATGAACTTCAAAATTTAGAGCTTCCAAATTTGATAAATATATAATGATGTGTGAAGAACCTGCATCAAATAAATTAGATATAACAGTGGGTACTACTAGAATAATACCTCTTACAGTAAATGATCATAGAATATGTTCCTTGGGTATCAGTCGTAATTCATGCAACTAGCCTGAACCACAACCCTACGCTACAAGTTTACCACCCTATGTAGGTCCCATATATTAGATATGATAGTAGAAAGTCTGGATACCATTACCATTACCTCATCCTCATCCAATACTACCTGTACTACTCTTATTTTCCACCTAATTTGGCACAACTGATCCCTCTCCTAATGGTGGAGCTAGTATGGATCCTCTTGCACTAGAAAAATATGGAAAGGTCTAGGAGAATATTTTATGATGTACCATATGGACACAATCTTTATACACCAAGGGGTATCTATCATAATTAATCTTTTTATTACCCTATCTTCCACACTGTTGGAATATAATAGAGATTCCAGTGTGGTTACTTTGACCACCACTACTCGGACAAGAAACCTTGAGGGAATGTTTCTTACTACTGGAAGAAATACTGCCCTATCATGTTACTAAACCTCAGTGACCGAAAACATCATCTTCCCTTAGGTTTCTCCCAGTGATAAGATCTTAGTTCATGATCTAAGAAAAAGAAGGTAGGTGAAATAAATGCACCTGAATTTGGATGACATACTTAATCCAATCCTCGAAGCATATATCACTTAAAAGCTCACCATTGTCTAGAAGTGGGTAAAATCACTTCAAATATGTGAAACATAATGAATATTCCATGAATAATGTATCAACCTACACTAGGTGAATGAAATATATAACTTCGTCAGCTGCCAACATACACGGAAAGAAGTTGTCATAGAAGGTAGTCTGGAAGTCTTCCTAGACCATGCCTTGATGATGACCAGCCTGGGTAATTAGATCCCTCCGGGACTTGGTGGAATCAAATAATATATAGGAAAAAGATTCAACTTCATCTACATAGGAATATTTAGATGCTCATAGATAGATAGAGTGTCCTCATGCCAAGACCCAGTATCATGTGGACCACTATCCCCCAAAAATGTGGGGGGATGCTTCTTCTTGAACTCATGTGCCAGATCATACATAGTAGGTATGAGTTTTGGACCACCCTACATGGACTACATAATACATAAAAACCTATTATGAATCATAGATTCAGTGCCTAGGTTAGGTATAACAGGAGCTGCCTCAGGTGTCACTCTTAGTGGTATGACTGGTATCTCAGGGCCCACTGTCTCTGGATCATGGTTTTCGCCACCTTCCTAGTGCTTAAAACGAGGATTTATTGGTTTCATAAGTCTCTAACTTCCAAGAACATACCTCAGATCAAGACTTGATAAAGATAGAAGCACTTAAGGAAGTATAATATAAGTATTAGGAGTCACTACCAAAGGTAATACTATAACTACCCACTTAGATGGATAGGGTACTGGTAAGTGTTTAGGATTAATTTATAGGGGTTCTAGTAGGTGAAGGGTCAATACAAATTTTCCATTTTATTTACTAGAAACAATATCATTTTATAAGTCATGTAACACATTTAAAATTTGTATTTACTTATTTACATATATAAAGATTTGATTAAAAATGTATCTTCATTCCAAGTGAGTAAGGGCCTATACACCGTTTCACTAATATAAACACCCATTTAATTTGATTCAAACCCATATACATTAGGTCTCAGAATGCAACAAGTAAAAGAAAATTCTCCTAATTGGTAAATTACCACATCCAATTCATGATAGACCACGCACCCCATGAATTTAAACTAAAAATCACTCAGTTGCATCCAAAGAGAAGCTCATGTAATGAGACATACATAGCTTTTGTGGGTAGAAATCAACTATTAAAGATTCTACCATCAACCTCTACAAGAAAAACACTATTTATATTTATGTTAATACTTTAAATAACCAAACCCTAGCCTATAATAAAATATTACCATCACATGTATATATAAAAACCATAACTCAGTCAACAATGAAATACAACACAAGAAATTCAAGTGGTGAAATGCACCTATACAACATGGCATATGCATGGAATGTGAATTCTAAGTTCCTATAATAATGAATTCTTGATTCTTCCTTTCCCTCATCTTATTGGCCCAAGAATAAAATTAAATCCGTAATCATGATAATCATAATAATAACCATCACATATCATGTTCATCACCCAATGGTGATAGGATATCAACTATAATAAGAAAGATACAAAACAATATTTCTTAATTTTGGAAACCTGCTATTTACCCTAAATGTGGGTTAGCTACACTAAAGATTGACTTATAACCAACTTACAAGAATTCCTAATATCATTTCCATTATCTCAAAATATAATGTCAAGAAAAGAAATATCTAATATATATTTGTGACATCCTAGACCCGAGTTCCACTCAAATGTTCTCTGAGATGAGTTGGACACATGGAATCAAGCATCCCTCCTCATACAATAGAGGATTCGAACTATAAGTGAGGGAATAAGGTCTGTACATGGGAATACTATGAATTCATATCAAAGTAGAGTATAATAGATAACTTATAACAGATAAATAAAGGCAAAATATATAAATAGATGTAACAACAAAAATAAACATTATAACAACTGGATCAATAACCCACCATAGAGGAAGCATTATATCAATGAATAACTCGGGTAAAGAAGACATAAATAACAAGAAATATGATAATATTAATACTCAAAAATTCGAAACTAAATAATATACAAAATTATGATAATGAATTTTATGTATTTAGAAATATGGTAAAAAGTTATACAAGGCATCATGATATACATTCTATAAAAAATAATAAAAAATATTCAAAAATCAATACAATATTCCAGGATTTTCCCATGTCATCTGCTGCCAAAATCCATCCCAATCAAGCAATCAAAATTAGGTGTCCAAAGAAGTTTACCTCCCCTTTTGAACACCAACATATATATAATATTCCTAGGTACCATCGATAACTTAGATAGGGTGTGAGAAAAATATCAATACGTCACCACCAATGTTTTTTATACCATCTTGTCTTTGAATATAAACTAAAACAATTGGAAAGTGTATATAAATGTAAAGAAACATTGTAAAGATAATCAATACATGATTAAACCTTAGCTAGTAATGCCTCTAAACATTTAATTATTTTATTAATTCATTTGAGTTTAATTTATATGAATAATACACATAAGGAAAAACAATAGTGATATTATATCATTAAAATATTAATGATAAAGGATCCAAGGCATAAAAAATCATCCTGTAATGATGATAATTACAAAAGAGGATCCAAGCTAATGACCAAGGAATCCTTGACCTATAGGGTAGATACAACTTAGTAATAACATGTTTATTGGCTATAAGGGGTATGTGTGTAATCCAAGGAGAATCTCCCAAGTCATTCCACTTTAATAGATTCTAACTGAGTACAAGGATCCCATCCAAAGAAAAAATGGATAATCATGACTGGGCCCAATGGAGTGAATCCATGATTCTATGTGTCTTAAGGCATCATTCAAGATCCAATGAGTGTATTAAATGAATCGTAATATCATTACAATAGTGAAGGGATCATAAAATATTATTATAGACATATTATAGTAGATAAGGACCATGTTCCATGGTGGGTATCTCCCTTGGAAACTGGCTCCTTGAATCAAAATAGTGTCCACTAAGTTATCAAGGCATTCCCTCAGGAATCCAAGGCTGTCTCATGTTTGACCACTCCTATAAAGATGAAAAGGTCCATATAAAATTGGCATATTATATCTATATCATTATTTAATTTAGTTCATGTAATACTTATGGAATTTAATAATTTAAAAGGTTCACTGTAATGCCTTTTATACTAAGTGATATGGATAGATAGAAAATTCAATAATTTATTATGTTTATTTCATATTTAATTATTATGGTTCATTCGTTTACCTTTCATAATCTTGAAAAGGAAGGCTAAGGACATTGAAAAAATTTCTATTTCACTTATAACTAACTAGGATATCATAAACTGAACCAATCAGGTCTCGATCCACAACTACCCCATGACCAACTCCACAAGCTAGGGGTGCTAATATGTGTAGAAAGGTATATCATAAATGAGAGGTTTTGCCTAATGTACCAGTATGTACACACCAAACCATAGGGATATAAAAGTGAATATAAAATAATAAAAGAAAAGATGCAATAACTAGAACATAACAAAGCATATAAAAGACCCCTAGGTTTCACCAGAGCCTGACCATGAAAGTTGAAAGTAAAGGGGGAAAATACATTCCCAACCAGAAAGATGTCCCAACCTAACAAAACTCAAAAGTAAAAGTATTGAGAGAGACTAGATCCTAATCTTCAATCTCTAACCATAGTATATTGTACAATGCACCAGGTATACCTCAGCTCCTCTTTATTCACAAATGAATTTTTTATCATCTTCATAAGACCAGACACATGTGGGAAACCCCATGTAGGGATGGGTATATACAAACCTAGTAGGACACCCCAAGTGTTGAATTGGGAGAAGTAAGAGACATGATAGGAAAAAATAGTGGACATCTCAACCCAAAGAAAGAGAGTAAAAAACCCAACAACTTGGATATATATATTCCCAAACTAATTAAATCCAAACAAGAGATAAGGGGATCTCCATCTCATAGCCCATCTCAGGAAAAGAGTTCCATTAGTTCTAGAAGTCTATCAATGATTCCAAACATATCATGCATCTTCCTAACATAAAACATATAATTTAATATAGAACATTACACTACATTGTATAGTTGATGGGAATAATATGTAGGTAGAGGATTCATGACCTCATAAGACCAGAGGGTTCCAATTAGTAGATAGCTAGAGGGTCCATGCCCAATCTCGGAAGGTCGGTGCCAGTCAGGAAGTCGAAAGAGGACCCATGCCCAGTCTCGAATGGAGGGTTCCAATATAATTGTTAGTAGAGGACCCACTCCCTATACTAGTTGGAGGATTTTACTCTTGTATTTTAGGACCCATACCTTAATATAGAATGGGGGTGCCACTCGGATCGTAGATAGAGGACTCATGCCCATATCAAATGGAGGTTCTACTCCCGTAGTCAAGGACCCGTGCCCTGAATCTGCAGGAGGGATCCACTATGTGGAGAGGTAGATGATCCATGAACTATCATAGTGGGAGGGAGAAAATATATGAAAATATAGATGAAAAATTCCCTTCATCACTATAGGTTTCCACTCTATAAGTAGGTAGAGGACCATGCCCATCCTTGTTGGAGGGTATCATTTTGAAATACCCATGGTGATCCTGCCTAATCACTACCATCATCCAGATTCTACTAAATAATCATCCCAATCAGAACATCTAAAATAATATATAAAAATCAACTACAAAGGGAACCTCCATCTTCTATGAGGAAAAACCAATAGGGTAGGCTACTCACATGCCAAAATCTGAGTCTAAATAGGGGTGATGTGAGAGGTTTAAGATTCCTCAAAAGGAAATAAAGGGTACACGACATGTGAGGGGACCCACACGACATGTAGTAATACTCCATATCCTATCTATGTCCATATAGATATATTTTTTTTCAACTCATTCATTATTACACAGAGTGTAGAGGTCATATACAACATATCTGAGGCACCCAGAGTCCTGCCCATGCCCCTGGCTGTGTATTTGCACTTTTCTCATGTATATGTACTTTGGAACACTACATGTGACTAAATGTGTCCATGCTCATATAATCCCATAGTACACACTTAGTGACCATCATAAGTTCACATGGCATGTGGGGTCCCCACATAGTGTATGATACTTATAATTCTATGAAACCCTAGTCATTATAGCCAAGGCCCTACATGCCATGGGTTCTTTGGAATACACAATATGTAGTTGTGTTTTTTGTGGAAACCTAGATCTGTTATTGGTAATTCTATATCTATCTCCTCTTCCAAGGATCTCAGCTTTTATTCATCTAAAATTCATGAATCTCATGATAATTCTCTGTTTCTAGCCTTCTAATTTTTGGAAAAATGATTCCATTTGATTTGTAACGTCCCACAAGCAGCTCATGAAAAACCTAATCCATGCCTCCTATAATTTATATTTTGGATCAAAAAACCATAAACTAAAACCATAAAATCCTCTAATCCCATCCTTTATTCATAATTCCATTCATCGTGCATGAATCCTTCATGAATCAGGACCCTTTGGTGTAGTAGTGACTCATGTGAATAACAAAAGGATAAGTTCAAAAGATAATAAATGTAAAGACATGTAAAATTCAAGGGAATTTTTTTTTATTCTTAATTTTCTTGAGGATTTTACAAGAATGCAGTTTCTGACGGCGCCTGATTCCGAGGCCTGGTGATCCCGGAATAATTTTCCAAAGTTTATCTCGGGTACATTCAGTGAACGAACGAGCTGGTTTTTCTAACTTTTGAATGGGTACTCGAAATTGAAATCTGAGGACACCGATGGAATCACAGCGCCGGTAATTTCTTAGGAACACCTTTTCCAGAGTTGCGTTTTCTCGGGTGTGGTTATTAAAATTTTGGGTTAAGTAAAGAATAAATTAAAATGGTGCAACCAATTTTATTGTTATTTAAAGTAGTTTAACCTAAGCTAAGTGGTTAGAGTGGGACCCACTATATCCTACTCCACTAGGTAGGATATTTGTGTGGTGGGGCCCACACGATCCCCACCCTTTCAACTTCCTCAACCCCTATTAATTATGTAACCCACCCACACCCCATTAAATGAAAAGTCAACTCATTAATTGATTAACTTATTCAAAGTAATTAATTCTTGGATTCATTTGAATTTCAAATGAAATGTTGGATTGTGGGTTAATTAAATAAGAAAAATTATTATTTCGTGAGAGGTGAGTTCGTTGTGCGAGAGGATTTGGGGAAGAAAAGCTCTAACTCTTGAAGAACATTCTTCCTCCTGGAAGAACACGAAGAACACACCGTCCCCGACGAAGAACACTGAATCCTCGGAGATCGATGACGCGATGCCGTGTACCGCGATGCCGACGATTCTCTACTCCATGACACCGATGACGCTTACGGAGTCTTCTTCCGCGATGTGCTTTTCCGCGACGAAACTTCGTTCAACAATGCTCGAGGTAGGGGGTTTGGTTTAATTTAATTTTTTTGTGGATTATATCCTCAGCCTTTGATTAAATTGTTGATAGTCGTTTGGGCCGCCTGTTATCATAATAACGAGAGGTGGTTGGACCGTATGAACACGACCGACCCTCCACCCCCTTTTGTTGGTTGTACTTGTTGCAGCACGAGCAAAGGTGGTGCGATGCAATGGCACCACGTGGAAACAATGACGAATGGGAGAAGAAGCACGGCGCCGTCGTGCCGCGCCGTTGCGATGATTACAAGCCTCCCCGGATTGTTTAATCAAAGGGCATTGATAGAACGGTCTGCAGAGGTGGTTTGATGATTCCACAGTAATGTGTGAGACCCGAGGTGAATTCCGGCATAGACGGAATCGAAAACGGACCACCGGAGCAACTCCGGTGGCCCGCAGAATTCTATGGAGGCGGTGGTGCCCGGCGCGCCGCTAGGAAGGACCGCCGCAGCTGAAGTCGCGGCGGCGGACGTCCGGTCCCACGGCCACGTGGGGCCGAAGAAGGGACGCAATGCCGGGCCGCGTCCGCTGGCAAGGAGCGGCCCCCATGCGGGGGCCCCGACTCCAATAAAGGGGGAAGTGCCTCCTTTGTGTGGCGGCTCGGCCAGCGCCGAGCCGCCCCGGACCGGACCGGCCGCACCGGGCCGCGCTGGAAGGGCCGGGCTGCGCCCTAATGGGCCGGACCCGGACCCAGTTCAGGCCGACCTGGGGGGGGGGGTGTGTTGGGCCGGGTCGGTCCGGGCCCAGACCCCCCATTTTCAGACCACTTCCGGTCTTTTGGTCATATCTTGGGCTACGGACCTCCGATCGATGCACCGTCAGCTGCGATGTGATACATGGATCGAGACGGTCGTTTCATTATAATACACTCAATGTATCGGAGAACTTTCGGTTCGGCCGGGTTGGTTCGAACACAAAACCAACCGGGCCCTCAGAGCGGAAACGCTTATAACTTGAGCTCCGGACGTCCGATTGACGTGCCGTCGACTTTGATGGATTCCTCTTAGTAATAAGAACCTTTTGGATTACTCCTCTCAAGGTTTGGACGCAGTTGGAATACGGTCGGGTTGGTTTTGACTTAAAAACCAACCGGGCCCCTGGGACGAAAAAGCCAATAACTCTTAGACCGAGCGTCTGATTGACGCGCCGTCTATCGCGTTGTGTTCCTTTTGACGAGACAGAACTTTGGGATACATCAACCTCGGACTACGTGTCAGTTGATGTATCGACCTCTTGGCTCGTGGAGTAGACCCTCCTGGAACGAGCGTGCTGTGTGCGGAAACCCTAGAGCGGGCTGCGTCTACGACGACGATGACTTTCATACTAGAATCCTCCGTGGGTTCGACGACGGCGACAACCGTAGGGGAATCCTCCATGGGTTCGGCGGTGACGTCTACAGTACTTTCAATCTCTATGAAACCCTAGAGCAGGCTGAGACTTGACGTCTACTAAACGATCGACTCGGTGTGTTCGGTTAGCCCAGTGGGTAGCGCTTGGTTGTAGCGGCAGACCCACGGCGGAGGAGCGCTTGGTTGTAGCGGCAGACCCACGGTACTCAACAGAAGGAGTACCTCTAGAGGCTACGAGGGGGAGCGCTTGGTGGTAGCGGCAGACCCGCGGTACTCAACAGAATGAGTACCTCTGGAGGCTATGAGGGGGAACGCTTGGTTGTTGCGATAGACCCACAGCGGAGGAGTGCTTGGTTGCAGTTTAAGACCCGTAGTACTCAACAGAAGGATTACCTCTGGAGGCTATGAGGGGGGGCACTTGGTTGTAGCGGAAGACCCATGGTGGGAAGCGCTTGGTTGTAGCATCAGGCCCACAGTACTCGATAGGTGGAGTACTATAGTAGTCCAAGGATAATGGGAAGCGCTTGGTTGTAGTGGCATGCCCACTGTACTCGAAGTAGGAGGAGTTTCCCCAGCAGCTATGGTTTCAACATCATGATTAAATCCTAGTTTGAGCTGAGTCTTGACTTTGAATCTTTATCTTCGATAAGACTGACTTGATTCCCTGTGGGGATTACGTTATGCTTTCCTGTGTGGATTGATTTGTGAATTCCTTTATGGAACGGGTCATGTTTTCCTGTGTGGACTGGGTCGACATGGGCTCGGATGTTGGAGCTGAATTGATGACTTAGGTATATGTATGGTCATATACCTAAGTAGGGTCGAATGTTACTTTGAAATTGTATCTTCCTTTGTGGTTTATCCTTTGTGGAATCTGGGAGACCTTCGGGGGTCTCTAGGTCCCTACTGAGTATCTTATACTCACCCCTACATGGGATATGCCCGCACTACGTTGTGTTGGATACAGATTACGGACAGCGCTGATCATCGTGGAGGCTTGTGGAGCAAGTCGGTATCTGGAGGTGGACCACTGGGCGGGACGTATACGGAGCGGACAGCTGGACCCATGGAGCTGAGGAGGCTATCTATACCCACCATTTAGGTGGGAATTTCAGTGGACGGCTCGATGTTGCAGCTTTACTTTTCAGTTGATGTACTTCCTTTCGAGTTGTACCTTACTTTCAGTTTGGGTTTGTATTCTGGCCCACTTACTTTTCCGCACTTACTTTTGTACCCAGTTTTTCTTAGTGTTTACTTCTACTTACTTACTTTGTGGTGTTTTTTTACCTTTCAAAGGAAATTCCTTCCCTTTTAATTGGGAATTACTCCTTGGTGCTAGTCGCCAGCCCCTGGCCTATGGAAGGCGGGCTTGGGGTAGTCACGGCACGGGCCCTGAGGACGGGTCGTGACACTAGAGGTGAAATTATTGTTGTGAAATGGATACAAAATTGGGTTTCTGGGATGGGTAATTGAAGAAATAAATTAATTTCAATACACAGTCACATGAAATGGATAAAATCAGATGCATATAAAAGAAGTAACATGATTATGATCAATAAATTTAAATAGTAGAGGAATAAATCATGAATGTATGACTCCTACCCAGATATTGGATCAGTCCTTGTCAAATAATGTACTCACCAATGATTGAGAGGGGTCATTATGTTCACTGTATCTCGATCTGCATGGACCTAGATTCTCATCATTGTCAGATCTTGATTCACAAAAAAAATGAGGAATAAGATGTTATAAATTCCCCCGTGGCATCCGCTTATAACCCTAAGGAATTTATATAAATGAGAATTTAAAAAAAATTATGAAGATTTCATTTTAAATTAAACAACTAAATTAATTAATAAATTTAATTTAAAATGAACCTGCCAACTATTTTCTTATCCAAATGCCCCGCCTGATCTATTTTAGGTCACGCCTAGTGTAAACATCACATTACAGACTCAATCATGGTCTTGGATTTCTGGTACAAGATTCATTTTAAGGATTATCCTATTTTCATTAAGAAAATATATGTTTGTAATATAAAATATTTTTAATATTTTTATAAAATTAATTTTGGGCACACTAGACCTCAAAACAACATGGTGTCTATGTTCGTGGCTCCAAAAATATATAGTTAAATATTTCAAAGTCTTGTAATGAAAAAATTGGGTCTCTACATCATTCCATCCATTAGTAATTTAACCCATATAAAGAAAAACTATACAAAAAGATAGGGATACTAAGATAATGTTTAGATCTTCCACTCTTAGGATCCCTCCTACATGGTCCCACACATCCATACAACATGAACTATAGGGATGGTACGTACATGTAGGGTCCTCTCCTACCAATCATCGATCACCACTAGGTTCTCTGTAAAAGTATATCCTTCTTTAATGTCTAGATCGATGTAATAAATAGTGTGCATGGGGTCATCCATGTATCTCCTCAACTGTGACACATGGGATATTCCATGAACCCGCTCTAACTATAGTGGTAGGGAGAGGAAATAAAAAAACATCCCCATCACTCCAGAAGATCTCAAATGGCCTGATGGACCTCATGGATTGCTTTCCTCTATGGAAAAATATCTACAATCCTCATCACGGGGAGACTCTCAAGAAATATTGGTCCTTTGATCTAACTCTAGGGGCCTATGATGTTGATCTGTATAGGATTTCATCCTATTCTATGTCATCCTAATCCACTCATGGATGACCTAGACCTTGTCCATCATCACATGCACCATATCTAGGTCCAAAATAGATGCATCTCTGATCTCTGTCCAGCACAAAGGTGACCTGAATGGTCTACCTTATAGGGACTAGAAATGTTCCATGATTATAGTAGAGTGGTGTCTATTATTATACTCAAACATTAACAATGGAAGGTGATCCTACCAGTTCTTTCCAAAGCCTAACAAGCAATCCCTCACCATATCCTCCAACTTCTAGGTAGTGCACTCATGTTTTCCATCTCTTTGGGGGTGAAAGGTTATAATCATAATCATCTGGGTCTCTAGTTCCACCTTCAGAACTCTCCAAAACCATTTCATGAACCTCAAATCACAGTCAGATAAAATATTCAAGGTAACCCCATGAAGTTGAAAAATTTCTCATATGTACAACTGGCACAAACTCTCCATTTAACTCTACTCCCAGATAGCAAGTAAGTGTTCCAACTTTGTGAGCTAGTCAATTATGATGAAGATGTTTTCATGGAATTTTTCTTTCCATGGAATAACTATCATGAATTCCATTTATTTGTCATTCTATTTTCACTCTGAGATCTTAAGGGGCTACACAATCCTTCCAGAACCTGGTGCTCAGCCTCCTCCTACTGACAGGTGGGGCACAAAGAAATGAACTCAACCAGAATATTTCTAATTATATCCCAATAAAACTTTTTTTATGGTCTATGTACATCTTACCCACACTAGGATCCACAACCAATAGAGAAATGGGAAACTCTTTCATCACCTCCTCCCACATCATGATTGTGACCATGAACCATCCCTAGAAAAGGATGACGTGATTCCTTCCTTTATAAAATTCATTAGGTGAATCTCTTAAAGATATCTGATCACACAAGAACTCAAAGTCAATGTCTCCAAACTATAACTCTCTCACATGATGAAGGACTATAGGAGTCAACATCCTAAAAAAAAATCCTTATTCTTTGGATCCAGAAGGGTTATCTACAAGGAATCTAATTGTTGAAAATCCTCCTTCACCAAGTGATCCTTGGATTTACATTTAAGGGAATCTACTACCATGTTTCCCTTCACAGAGTATATATTATCTCAAATTTATAGTCTGGAGGGAACTCTAACCCACACCAATGTCTCCGGTTAAAATCTCTCTATGTGGAGACATACATGAGACTCTGATGGTCTTAGTTCACCATGAATTACTTTCCTAGAAGATAATGTCTACACATCCTATAGGGAAGACTACACTACCATATCTTTCTCATTATTATCCTTGTTTTTCTCATGGGTTCTCAAATGCCTCAACCCATATGTTATAACTTTATGCCACAACATCAACATGCAGTCGAGCCCAGGTCCTGTGGCATTGAAATACACTATGTACTCTACACCCTCATCTAGTATTCTCAAAATAAGATCACTAATTAGCCTCTGCCTCAACACCTCAATGGATCTTTGGAAATTCTCATTATAGGTAAATGGGTACCATTTCTATGATAGGGTGGTCAAATGGGGACAATCCTAGAGAGTTTTTTCACAAACCCCTGATAGTACCCATCCAGGCCAGGAAAAGTCCACACCTCTGACATGCTCTTAAGAGGTTCTTAATAAATCAAATCACTGATCTTTGTTGGGTCTATAGTCAAACCATTATTTGAAATGATGTTCACTAGTAAGTGAAACTTGAGAATCTAGAACTGACACTTAGAGAGCTTTCTATAAATCTGGTGCACCATATGATAATCTAGAACCATACTCAAGTGATCTTCATACTCCTCCTATGATGAAGAGAATATGAGTATGTCATTGATGAATAAAAATAAAAACCATTCCAAGAATGGATGGAAGATCATTTTTACCAAATCCAGAAACACGAATAGGGAATTCGTCACACCAAAGGGAATCATTGGTATCTAATAGTGTCTATAACAACATCCAAATTCCATTTTCAGAATATTTTCCTCGTGAACTCTAAACCGGTGGTATCCATATCTAAGATCGATCTTTGAGAACCATATCATTCCATGAAACTGGTCAAAGTGCTTATAAATCCTTACAAATGGGTACGTGTTCTTTATCATTTTTTAGTTCAGGTGATGATAATCCATGCAAAGCCATAAGATCTCATCCCCCTATTTCACAGACATCACTAGAGCATCCCATGGGGACACGCAGGGTATGATAAAAATATTATCTCAAAGGTACTCCAACTACCAAAAAAACTCAAAAATATTATTATGGGACATGTTATAAGCCAAAATAGATATCAAAGAGGTTTTGGGATGAATTTTGATATAAAAGTCAATCTATCTCCTTAGAGGTAGTCCCGAAACATCCTTAGGGAAGACATATATGAAATAATCCCCAACTGAGGGAATATAGATGCCTAAAGAGCCTACCTTACCAATAGATACACTTGTGATGTTATGGATAATTGGTTTTAGAATCCTACTCACAGCACCAACACATCCATATATGAGATCTCTCTCGATCATAAAAGAGAATATTGTATAATTAGTGGGAAGGAATATAACTCGTATGTGGTGATAGAAAATCTAGGTTTGGACCATGGATAACCAATACATACCCATGTTTACATCATAGGGTTACATCATGATAAAAAGGTACCACATAAACCTCACTCCACCTAGTAGTAGATCACAATGTCAGAATATGAAAGATAAAAATGAAGTGTTCTCCATAAGAACCTGAAGAAAAAGTAATTGGGATAGTTCCTCAACTAGGAGTTCAATAGCTCACACCAAAAGTATAGATATAAAGGATTTAATCAAACTTGTGTCTACAGATATTGAGTAATGAGTTGAATAAACACATATGATACCTATAATCATTTCATGTGCTACTAAGTCATAAGCCTCTATAGACTACAGCTGTCCATGGCCACGATCACAAGCTCCCTAAGCCTGATGTAGGCTTCTTGGTGGTGCTGGTTAAAGGTATTATAGTGTCATCCATGAACCAAATTACAACCTACCAGAGCTCTAATTTCTTCTCTTGTAGATACACCTCCCTGGGGACCCCCTTCCCTATCCTAGGATATCCTTTCTCCCAGAACTACATTTGTTGTGGTGACCCATCAACTATCGTCATGTACACCACAAAATGACTGGTAGGGTAATCACATCCCATGTGACCTCACCCATCATAAGTATAACCCCAAACCTCTCTAGGATAAACTGGTCTACGATTATGTCCCTGACCATGTGCTTGATCTTTATTTAGGGAAGATCATCTATACCAAGATCTTGTTGACTTATGTCTGCTAGATGATGTGGATGACTCAGCCCTATAATGCTTAGTGTTGGATCCAGTAGCCTAGAATCCATCTAAATGGAAAATATATATCACTAGCACCCACTCCAACACCCCATCAAATATGGGGATTCACAAGGGTACCACACTAGCATGAATATACTTGCAGAGTTCCTACTAAATCCTATATTCTTAGAAGTAGCCTCTCAGAACATGTTAAGAGAGTACCACATAAGGTCAATGAACCTCATATCATATTCAACGTCTATCATCCCTTCCTGATGTAGTTCCAAAGTCTCATAATTCTAAACTGAGTGCAAAAAGGAGAATAAATACAACTCAATAAATAAATTTCAGAATTCGGGCCCTGAGAGTGTTGACTCATTGCGCATCTGGGAAACAAGACTACACAAGAACCCAATTTATCCATGGAAAAGGATAAATACTAGTGAAACCCCTTAATATGTTAGTTTCTAGATAATCTTGAAAACCTAGACCCTAGAATCTAGCTAATCCTCCATTTCATGGGGATCTATCTCACTACCGAACCTCAGTAGACTCTAGAACTGGATCTCATAGAGTTTTCTAAGCTTGCACACATTCTCATCCTAACCTACTGGTATGATATACTACTCAATAGGTGGGGGTTCTTATACCTACCCACATGGAGGAATAATCTCATCGGATGGAACCTAAACCATTTCCTCATCGCTCATTAGATTTTCATCATGATACAAAACTTTTAACCTGGATAGTTACCATCATGGAGGAATCATGAAAATTTAATCAAGACACACCACATTTAGATTAGAATATATATATATAAAGTGGGGAGATAACCCAAAAAGAATAGTTAAAGACACAATCCTATACGATTAATCTACTATTTTATCCCTGCTACTAATATCTCAGTATACCGAGTCAACAAGATGGTAGTCATGGTCCTAATGAGTAGATACATTGGTCACCACAACAACATAGGATTATAGGGCCTGAAAGTTGTACTCGTGACACTTTCACAAATTTTCCATAAATCCCAACAAAATCTTTGTAAGGGGAACACTCTGAATACTATCCCAAGGAATGAAGGGATTTGATACCAATATATTTTGACCTGATGCAACTTGAGATCAATCCATAACAACCCCAACCCCACCTCCATAGGATAGGGGTGGAAGAATGCATCTAAAGGCATATCCTAAATGGGAGGAATTTTCCTAATGTACCTGTACACACACAACCTACCATTTCTAAGCATCGACCACTGTACGCTGTCCAATTCACCTGGTATCACTAATCTTCTATATAAGAAACACTAAATTTTCCATCTTCTGCATAAGACATGACATATCTGGGAAACTCCCATGTAGGGGTGAGTATATACATACCTAGTAGGATTCCCTAAAAGATGAAGGGGTCATTAGGAGACATGACAGGAATAGATAGTAGACAACTCAACAAAAATACAGATTGAATAAATACTCTAAAACATGTATACTATTATATATATATATATATATATATATTCTCAAACCAAAGAAACCAAAATTAGAGAGAAGAGGATCTCTATCACATAGCCCTGCCCAGGAAATGAGATCCATTGGTCCAAGAAGTCCATCAATGATGCCAAACATCTCACGTTTCTTCCATGTAGAAAACATCCATGTATATCCACACCTCTCCAATGTGATATATAGTTGAGAAGTCCAATATCTATATAGGGTACCCATGAACTAATATAATAGGATTGTGCCACTTAGTAGATTTCGAGAGGACCTATTCCATGTCTTGGCAGGAGGGTTCCACTCAAGTAGTTATTAGAGGACCAATTCCCACTCCATAGCCCGCTTGTATCCCTAGCAGTACCTGAATCACTACCCATATTGGGATACAAGGTGTGTAGAGGGCCTACATGGTGTGTCTGAGCCACCAGATATCCTTCCCATTTCACCTAACCGTGTCTATGTACTTTTCTCGTGACTATGTACTTTAGAACATGGTTCGTGCTTGGCCAGGACCATTCCAGTGTACTCCCAGAGTACATGCCATGTCTCCTGCACAAGGTTACATGTTGTGTGTGTGTGGGGTGGGGGGTGGGGAACACAGTGTGTGATGCTTATAATTTCATGAATCTTTATCCACCACAACCACATACCTACACATCATATTCTCTTTATAATACAATTCATGTTGTCTTTTTTTTAGAAACATATATATGCACTCATGATTTCCATATCTGGCTCCTCCACCATGGATATTTCTTTATCATCAGTTAAAATTGGTGGATCTGATGCTTATTCTTTGTTTTTGTCCATCCAGTGTCTGAAAATTTTATTTTTTCAAATTCATCACTTCATTCACATATCATGCATGAAACTGAAGTCGCACCAACTTGGATTTGAATTCTAGGCCAATAACCTTTCAATCATATCCCAAAAATCCTCCAATAACATACTTAAATTTTTATTATTCTATTCATCTTGTGGGAATATATTGCAAACTTGGGAGGTTAAATTGGGTTCTTTCCCACTCAGAAATGTCCAATCGTGACCATGTGGTCCTATGATGAGTAATGTGGAGAAAATAAGAGAGAAATATACAATAAAAATAGGTTTAATGATTGTTTTATAAGAATTATTAGACAATGGATACATAATTAGGGTGTCAGGATGTGAAATTGAATAAAAAACTAATTTCAATACACAAAATCATATAATGGCTCAAATCAGACATAAATCAAAGAGGCATTGTGATTCTACTTAATCAATTTAATTAACAGAGGCATAAGCAATGAATTTAGGTGTCCTAAATAGATATTGTATACTTCATAATCAAATAACACTCTCACCAACAATTGAGAGGGGTCGTTGTGTTCGCTGTGTCTTGATCTTATTAGATCTAGAGTCTTCTCATTATCAAATCTTGATTCACCAACAGAAGAAGGAAAAATTTGCTTTCAATACCCCTAGGGTTTGTGTGGAACACATAGAGAATTTTAATAATGTATAATTTATAGTATTTTATGTTATTTTAAATTAAATAAATAAATTAATTATATAATTTATTTTAAAATTCACCCACCAATAGTCATTTTATCTGAATTCCCCATGAAAACCTATTTTAGGTCGCACCAAGCCTAAAAATTACATTCCTAACTAAACTATGGACTCATATTTCTGATGTAAGATTAATTTTAAGATTTATCCCATTTTCATTTAGAAACTACAGATGAATAATTGAATATATGTTTAATATTTTAATAAAATTAATTCTGGGTACATAGAGCATTAGAATCCCATGTCGTTTCAGCACCTGGATCTGAAAATATATGTAGAAATATTTTAATGTCTTACAAGGAAAAAACCGGGTCTCTACAAAGACCAAATTCTATCAATAAATATAACTTCCATTAAATAATTTAAGATTAATTTATTAATTTTAATACTTACCTTAAAATATTTAAAGGATGTTTATAAGGTATGTGTCATTATTAATTCATTCATTTAATTAAACACTAAACATTATTAAGGCCAAGTCCAAACAAACCAGAGAGGTGGAACATATGGTCATAACAAACCACTAAATGAATAACATTAGGAAAACACCTGACATGGGGTGGAATACATTGAGGGCATAACCTCCAATTCTTAGAAACATATATAGAAGGGGATCTAGAACACGAGCCTGATTATTATAAACATGGAATTCTAACATCACAAGAAACTCACTATGAAATCGACATTCTCATAAGGATGTAAGATTATAAAATAGAAATACATGAGGGATGAGTAAATAAAACACCTACAGTATACCTATATCACTCTACTCATCTATTATTGTCCCTTTGTTTGGCTTGGATCAGAATAAATATGAAGTACATATCAATTCCCTGAAAATAAGGCATATGAGTTTTCCTCAAAAGAGAATCACTGATAGGAACATTAATGAAAAATAGATCAAAAGGACTTAATAACATACCATCATGATTATATCATGATTAATGGATCTAAAATCAGTGGTTGGATCGGGAAAAGGCACAAAATCCTAGCTTTAGGATTTCGTAGGTTCTTTTGTGTGAGACATAAGGGAGGGGTGAGGTTCTATCTGAAAAAATGGAGGCACTGCCTCCTACATTAAAAAATAAAGTTAAGAAATTACATGGAATGTAAACAATTTACATATCATGTATTTTTTTGGAGACTTACCCTTGGAAAACATTTTATATTACGTGAAATTTCCTAGTCAGACCATTACAAGTCGTGTAATAGTTACACATAGTGTACTCCAATTACACATTTTGTAACTGGCATTTTTTCTTCCCTTATACCATCCTTCTCCCCTCTTCCGAAAACAACCCAACTAGCCAATTTCCATGATTTAGGCTCTAAGAAAATAAAAGAACTTAATAAGGAGTTTAACTGTAAATTTAAAGGATATAAACTAGAAGGAAAACCTGGTTCTTATAGTGACGATCTCAAATGCTCAGTAAGGGAAAAACTCATAAACATGTCATTAAGGGTTAGATCATAATCATATCAGAAAAAATGAATGGGATAAATATATGACACATCAATATTTTATGTTATGCCTATTATTAAATAAATTCAATTTCTTATATAGCTTAGGTTTCACACATCACTGAGCTCAAAAGAACCACGATATACTGTTAAATATTATTATTTTAACATGACCACTATAAACTAACTATTAAATTGGTGGGTGTTAATAGGATTACATAAGTTATGAAATATATATTAAGTTCATAGTTATTTATTCTTAGTAAATAGAAACATAATTTTTTGTAAAGTAATTTTATTCACCACATATAAGTTTTAATCAAAATGTAATTTTTGATGATTTCAATGTAAAAAAAATAAAATTAATTTTTGACACATTTAGAAAATTTATTTTATAAAATTATCTTATTTTTTTAAATTAGTGTCAAATTTATATTTGGTTTTATTTTTTTAATCTGAATGAAAATATTTATTTTCCAATCAATAGTGAAAAGAACCGATTTTTAATGAAATCTGTATTTTTATTCCCACAATTAAAAATTAATATCTTATTGTGGTTTCAACGTAAAATTAGTAATACCATATTATGAATAATAATTTTTTTTCATTGGAATCAATTTTATGGTGGGATTTGGTATAGAAACATTTTTACATTTAAAAGTGCATTTTTCTAAAAAACTATTTTTCAGTACATTTTGTCAGTTTATTTTAAATTAAATTATTCCACTTATATGTTTTGAATTAAAAATAAATGGGTTCCATATTTAGAATCATGGGTGTTAAATTTAGTAAATATATCATGTCTATTTTTAGACATCATGAATAAAACACTTATTTTTTTTATAACTACAGTGAAGGGTAAATATGGAAATTAAGGGTAAAAGTAATACAATAAGGGTTAGAAAATTACACTAATAGTTGTCCTAATTTTATTTTTATGGGTAATTTTAAACCAAAATCATCCACAGATTTAATTTATAACTCTTTGGAACCACATGGTTGTCATTAAGTCCCTTATAGTATTTTATTTTAAGAAAATTCAAACTTGTCAGAAGATTATTTTTAGTAAGTATAACATTTTTAATATATGGTAATTTAAAAAGTGTGTTCAACCATAAATAGTATTTTTATTTCCAAAATATTTATCTTCATCATGGTAATTTATTTTTTGTTTTTATGTGATAAATAATTATTTAAAATGCATGCACAAAAATGATTAAATAGTTATTTAATTAAAGAAAAAATCAATAAAATTATTTTAATTAAAATGATAAGAAAAATTAATGGGGGTTCCTGCCCTTTTATGAAAATATATCAGGATTTTATATAGGTATTATTTTTTATTTGTTTGGGAATACTTTATCTGTGTTTTACCTTGGGGTGTGTTTTGGTGAAAATTAGAAATTATGGAAGGAAGAGGGCATGTGAATGGTGGGTACACAATTTTTCCAAATCGTGCAACACATCCCAGTAAACCCATGGGAACCCCAAATGAAAAAAATCACATGTTTGGAAAACCTATTATCAAACCATGTTCCCTCTTATGGTAAACCATTAACCCCCTAGATGATGTACACATTTAAGGACCACTATTAGGGGAAACCATGCACCCCAACTCAACAAACCATGCATGAGATTTAAATTAACATAAAAATTAGGTAGAAAAAGACTTAAACCCCCAAATTAACCCAAAATAGACCCCACATGACTA
This sequence comes from Viscum album, assembly GCA_963277665.1. Taxonomy (NCBI): domain Eukaryota; kingdom Viridiplantae; phylum Streptophyta; class Magnoliopsida; order Santalales; family Viscaceae; genus Viscum; species Viscum album. Next base: position 1,645,676,227 of record OY728128.1, read on the forward strand.
CTAATGTTTTATACTGATTTTGGAGGCTTCTTGATGGATTACAACCCCTCTTAACCTCTGTTCTTGACAAATTAAAGGGCATATGGAAGATATATGCCTTCCTAGGTAAGTGGTTTCATCCCATATATATCTCTCTTTCTCTCCTAAAGTCCTTCCCAGATTAAATAGGGATGTTTATCTACTATTGGATCAAATTCTAGATCTAGGTTTGTTAGATCTTAATTCATTTAAATATATTATCTATGAATTGAATCAATATCTCGTTCTTCATCGTTGTTCTACTTGAATTTTGTGGATTTTTTTGGTTAGTGCATATCATCAATATTGAGGTAGGCGGTCTATTATTCAAATCCCATAATCATGATTTTAATTACATGTATTTAATTGAAAAATTTATAGGGTTCATTAGGAAATTTTATTTCATAATTGAAATAATTAATTTGGTAAAACAACTAATTATGGTATTGTGAATTGGGATAAATTAATTATTGAATTAATTATTGGAATATTTAAAATTTTGGGATTTTAGAATAATTAATTATTTAATTAATTATTAGAATATTGAAAATATTTTTTGGTAATAATTAATTGTTAAATTAATTATCAGAATATTCAAATTTTGTTTTGGGAATAATTAATAGTTGAGTTAATAAATAAAATATTGAAATCATGTTTTCGGAATAATTTATTGTTGAATTAATTATTGGAATATTGATATTGTGTTTTGGGAATAATTAATTGTTGAATTAATTACTTGAATATTGAGATTGTGTTTTGGGAATAATTAATTGTTGAATTAATTATTGTAATTGATGTGGTTAATTAATTATTATGTTAATTAATGAAATTGATGTGAATAATTAATTATTGAATTGATTAATAGACTAGGATTAATTAATTATTGAATTAATCAAGGGAATATTGTGATAGTGAATGATGATAAGAGGAATAATGTCGATTTATCTTGAATTATTTGATACTGTGTAACAAGTGATATTGTTATACATGTGATATTTTGATATATGTGATTTTTTTAATATGTGATTATGGGACACATATTGATGCTCCAAATACCCTAGTGTGATTGATTGATAAATGAGATGTGGGATAGAGACTGATGCTCTAAATACCCATGAGGTCCTAGCCCTAACATTGTAGGACCAACGTCATGAATGGAAATATAATTTTATGAGATATGGACTGATGCTCCAAATACCCATGGCTGTGGTACATGGAATAACCTTCCAAATACCCATAGGGTGCTAGAAAAGATAGTCTATGCCCATTAGTTTCCATTAGAATATGGTTGAAAAGAGTCTCTACATTAATTGAATTGAAATTTACAATGAAATACCATGTGATATACTGATTATGAATTGTTTATGTTTCATAGTTCAGACTCTAGCATGGGGAAAAGCTAGAATTGAGGTTCGGGTTTCCCCGAGAACCTGAGGGTTTGTGTTGTTAAAAAAAGAATAGTTTATAATTTTATAACTGTTTACTTATGAATTGTAATTATTTTTTTATACAACTCAATATGCTATTATTTATTGGATATTATGTTATATTTCCTTGATTGTGGTCTTCAGATTTGTAATCACACCCTACATGTTCTTCCTAATTGGTACTCGAATAAGATTCATGTTTTTAAGACATGATAAAGGAAAATATGCTATGATAGATGGATGATTTGGGATAAATCATGGATGGGGGAACTAGACATGATTTGGGATCTAGTTTGGAGCTTTTGACGTATTGATTTATTTTGTGTTTTGGATACTGACACTTTACACATACATTGACATGGTATATCTATAGTTTAGTTTTGGTATTTTATTTTCCACTTTGGTCATCATGTGATATTTTTATCATTATGGTTATTTTTATATTATTATATATTGTTTATTTATTTAAACTTTTGTTATAATTTAATAAAGAGGGTATAGTCTCCCTGTGATCAATATTAGACCCTCACTTCTAGTCGACAACCTCCAGTGTGTTAGGAGGTGTTCTTGAGGTCATGTGGAGAACCGGCTCGGGGCACCAACATGTGGCACCTGGATTAGGACCTTAAAAATTGGTATCAGAGGTGGTTTCTATTATTTTGTTTTGTATAATTATTTGGGTATGGTAGATATAATACTAGGAAGAGTTTGGACATGGTAATGATATCATGCATGGGAGTATCTAACCCATGTATGGGGAGATCACAAGTACCCAGGGTGGGATTATAGTTATATATATTTGTAGTTATAGTTTAATGGTATTTCACCTTGGGTGGCCCACTTATTGTGTGATGTGATTATTTTTTCTAATTTCCATAGATATTAATAATGGCCGGCATTGAATTAGAGTTGAGTATACATGCATCATTATAGACAATCAATATTACTTTTGTGACATGCATAATTTTAGGCATGTATGGGATAATGAGTTTTGGGTATGTTGTTGAACTTGAACTATTTTTCATAACTTGTGTAATTGAATTGAATATGTTTCAATATGAGAATGAAAATTATAAATTGATTCAGGATGAGTATAAATGTACTTATAATGAGAAATGGGAAAATTAGAATGTGTTTACCACTGTTAACTAGGACCTAGGTGTAGGATGGTTAAGGGTAGTGATATCACCTCAGTTTTGACCATTTGGATGGGTTTGGTAAATTGAAATGTTATGAAATATTGTGTTTCCAGTAAATGTGTTGATGTTGTTAAATGTTTCCCAAGATGCATGTTTTTCATTTTAAATATATTTCTATATAAAGACGCTTATTGAAAGGAATACATGAGAACATTGCTTAAGTTTATCATCTAGTAGTGGAACCTGAGGCACCGATAGTGTTAGGTGAGGAAGTAGAAGAGTAGTTACATGATAACTAGGATTGAATTGTGAAATTCATGTAAAGATATCATGTCAGATTTTGAAAAATAATATATTATCTTACATGGGACCTTAAGTTATAGAACCCTCAAATATTTACTAGAGAGGGTGGACCTTGGTTAGCTGAATTCTGGATTGAGTATATCCAGAATATAATTGACCGCTTAGAGAATCCTACTGAGGAGATATTTAAATTGAAAACATACATGTTGTGTGGTGAAGAAAATTTTTAGGGGGACATCTAGACTTTGTATGGATAGGTAGAGAATACATAGTGGTAGGCATTTCAAGAGAAGTTTTTGGAGAACTTTTATCTTGAGATGCTTAGGAAAGAGAGAGCAGATGAGTTCATGATATTGACTCAGGGGAGTATGTCTGTGATGGAATATACTAGACAATTTAAATATTTTCAGTGTTTTCTCCAGTATATGTAGCTGATGAAACATCATAAAAAAATGATATCAGGATGGACTTAGGTTTGAAATTCAGTCCCAGGTGAATATCATTACGCTGAAATTATTTTAATAAGTGGTGAATCATGATCTCAAATCTAAGTGGAACCTAAAGGAGGATTACAATGGATGATAGGTGGTTTCCTATGGTTTATTAGGAGGTATATATTCCAATGGTAGGAATCATTGTTATGATAGTGTTATCTAGAGTAGTGGAAGACAGAGTGGCCATGATGACATATCAGTACCCATAATCTTACCTGAGTGCTTTTCCACCAGTGCGGTGGGGTATGGCACATTCATAAACATTGTACCCAACCAATAGCAGAGTCTTGATATATTGGCAAGATAGGACATCTATAGAGGTTATACAGAAACCCATGATAGAATGGTAATGATGGAGAAACTAAAAACAATACGTGTGTGGGAAGGGGATCTTTCACACCATATTAGTATGGTAGATAAGGTTCTAATAGTTGTAGAGTTAGAGGTATTGGGCATGGTGCTTCTAGGAAAGAGATCCTATATCAAAATAGTGGTGAAACATTGGGGACTCATATTGAATCTTAGAAAGATGGGAGGGACAATTTCATGCATGAATCCTATACTTGTTGATAGCGAAGATGGAACTTTTACCATGAGAGGTAATATTCTTCTATATTCTATGCTAGATAGTGCCTTATTTGATACTAGTTCTAATCATTATTTTATATCTATAAATTTTTTGAATGGTTTTAGCCTAGTATTGGAGTTCTTGAGCATGGTGTTGATGAAAGATACACTGTTGGGAGTTTGGTTTAGAGACATGTGCTTATCAAGGGGGTGTTTTCTCAACATTGGGGAGTATCTTTTTCTTGTGAGATATTTACATCCTCAATATGTAAGGATTTAACTTGATTTTGGGTATATATTGTTTAGTAGAATACTGATCCCACATAGATTGTTACCACATGGGAGTGAATTTTATGTATCATAAGGGTGAAAATTATGTCTATTGTGGAGAATGGGATATCAAGGTAGGATGAGTTGGGCTAGTTCATCAACAACTAGGGGAGATTAATTCCCATAATGACAGTCTATTACAAGATGAAATAGTTATAATGAAGGATGTATTTTCACCAATAGTAGACTAGTTTTAGGATGTGTTTCTTGATGGCTTCTTAGGGATACCACCTAAGAGAGATGTGAAGTTTACAGTTCAGATAATTCCTGGGGCTGATCCGGCATCCATTCCACCACAAATAATGCCACTAGAAGAGCTTCTTGAGCCTAAAACTCAGATGGATGAGTTGGAGGATAAGTGATTTGTCCATCCAAGTACATTGCCTTGGGTTTCTCCAGTGTTGTTTGCTAAGAATTATGATGGGACTCTAGGATTGAGTTTTGATTACCAAAATTTGAACTGGATGATAGTGAAGAACTAGTATCCTCTTCCACACATCAAAATTATATTTTATCAGTTAACAGTATCTTGTGTCTTTTCCAAGATCAAATCGAGATTAGGGTACCATCAGTTGAGAGTTTGAACTTCTGATATACATCGAGTAGCTTTCAGAAGAAGGTATGGCCTATATGAGTCCTTCATAATGCAGTTTTGGTAGAAAAATGATCTAGTAGTGTTTTTGGCCTAGATGAATGGAATATTTTATATATACCTAGATTATTTTTTTGCAGTGTTTTTGGATTATATCATTGTGTACTCCAAGAAATATGATGACCATGAACAACATCTTGACATTTTCCTGTGTACACTAAGAGAGCATATACTATACACTAAGTTGTCTAAGTGTAATTTTTTTATTGATTGGGTACTCATCTTGGGTCAGATCATCTTGGAGGGAGCAATGTCAGCGGACCTAGAGAAGGATCAGGTAGTTGATTCTTGGGAGAATCCCAAGAACATTTTTAAGATCCATAGTTTATAAGGGTATCTAGATATTATTAGAGGTTCATTCAGGAATTTTCTTATTTTGAAGAACTACTTTTGGGATTGAAAAAAATGGATAAATGTTGGAATATTTGGAATCATTCATGAATTACTTCTAAGAGATAAAGAAGAATTTGAAAATGACACCAATACTAATCCTACCCAAGCCATGTGAGGAGTATACATTGTTTTGTGATTATTTTGGAATAGGTCTTAAAGCAGTGTGGGTGCAGGGAGTTCGAGTTTTGTCATATGGGTCTCTTTGGTTAAGGCCACATGAACTAAACTACCCTACACATGACCTCAATTTGGATGTAGATTTTTATGATCTAAAGTGTTGGAAGAATTATCTATTTGAAAAAAAATTATGATGTATATTGATCATAAGTTCTTAAAGTATATCATTTCGTAATGAGTTCTAAATTTTTGGCAGTAGATATGGGTTGAGAATACATAGTCATTCGATTTTGATCTATCATATACACCTAGAAAAGGAAATAGTGTTGCTGATGCTTTGACTAGGAGTACTTATACTTAGAGAGTTCATGATTCTAGTGCTAAGTGGAAGATGATGAATTTAGTAGAAGATATGCATGTTGTGGTTCAGGAGAGTTAGAAGAATATGACTCTTGTATTATTTTTAGTGGAGTATACAATTTTTACATGTATCAAGTATAGGAAATATGAGGATCCATAGTGTTGGATCTTGAGGGAAAGCCTTGAAGGTAGGGAGATACCTTCTTATTGGGTCATAGATAAGAATGAAGTCATCTATGCCAGGAATCAGGTTTTTCTGCCTATATGTTTACTAGAGGAGTTGATACGTGAATTTCATGCCTCAAATTTGGTGGTGAATCTAGGTGTAATGAAATTTTACTTTGGACCATGTTGATGGTTTTGGTGGCCATGCATCAAAAACGAGATAATAGGGTTCATGACCCGATGCTACAACTATCAACAGGTTGAGGCCAAGAATAAACTTAGAGGTTTACTATAGCTATTTCCCATTCTGAAAAGGAAGTGGGATGATGTTTTAATGGATTTTATAGTGGGTATACTAAGGATTATTTAAGAGAATAATTATATTTGGGTCTTTATGTATAGTTGAATAAAGGTAGAACAATTCTTATCAATATGGGAGGATTTTTTAGTGGAGAAGTTGGGAGTGTTATATGTTTAAAAGATAGTCTGTTTACATAGGGTTCCATAGACTATTATTTCATATCATGACTTGCACTTTATATCAGACTTCTATAAGGGATTGAAAAAAGCACTTGGTGCATAGTTTTTACTAAGTATGGATATCTATCCGTAGACAGATGGGAGGTTAGAATGTACTATATTGGTTCTTGAGAATACGAAGAGAGAATGTTTTCTAGAAATCAGTGGGTCTTGGGATAATTATATAGCATTGGTGGAGTTCACCTATAATAACAATTATCATGAAACTATTTAGATGGAACCATATGAGGCACTTTATATTAGGTTATATAGATCACCTCTATGTTGGATGAAGGCAGGTGAGTCAGAGTTATGGGGACCGGGTCTCATATAGGAGAAATCTGAGCATGTACATCTCCTTCAGAAGTGTATGTCAATGAATTAGAGTATAATGAATTCATATCCTGATAGAAACTGATAACCCCAAGAGTTTAACAAGGGTGATCATGTACTAATTATAGTTTGACCTAGGATGGTTCACTATAGGATATGGAGACATGGAAAGTTGACACCTTATTTGGTTGGACAATTTGAGTTTGTGGAAAGAATCAAGTTGGTGGCATACCAAATGGCTCTTACACAGTAATATAATGTTATGAACGATGTGTTTCATGTGTCATAAATTCAGATGTATCACCCTGACCATTCTCATTTGATATATGTGGATGATGTTGAGCTTAAGATAGATATTCCCTTTGAGAACCATCCGATATGTGTGTTGGATCAGAGTGAGAAAGTGTTGTGGGGAAAGTCTAAGTAGATAGTTTTTGTATTTTAGTGACATAGGTGTGTTTAGGAAGAAAAATGGGAGAGATTAGAAGATATAAGGGAACATTGGACAACTATTTTTGACTTTTAATATTAAATATTAATGGGATTATAGATAGATTATGAAATGTTATATGGTGGGGAGATTTTTAGGTCCCAACATTTTTTGGAGATGTATCAGGCTCATATGAAGGTATTATTTTTTCATTGTTTGTGCATACTTTTTTTGGGTTCTACCATGTGGTGCGTTTGAGTGAAAATTGGAAATTTGTGAAGGAAGAGGGAACCTGCATGGTTGGCGCACAGTTTTCCAAAACTGTGCACCCCCATCCAAGTAAATAGTGTAAACCCAAACCGAGGGAATTCCCATGGTTGGTATATGGATTTTCTAACTATTCACCCTCTTTAGAGAATCTATGACTCCCAGATGAGGAGCATGACTAAGGCACACAGTAATGGGAAACTGTGTTCCCCATCCTAGAAAAACTATGCGTGATATTTAAATGAATCCAAAAATTAATTTAAAAATAAATGAACCCCCCAAATTAACCCAATATCGACCCCCCAACTTGACCTATAATGTTTTCTCTTTATTTTAGAGGCTCCATTATGGATTCCAATCCCTCTTGACCTATATTCTTGGTGAATCAAAGGGCTGATTGAACATATAAACTTCCCTAGGTAAGTGATTTATTCCGGTTTAGATATCTCTTCCCCTCACACTCTCTTTACCAGATAAAAGAGGGATGTTTATCCACTTTTGGATCTAGATATAGATCTAGTTTTGTTAGATCATGATTATTTTAAATCCAAGATCTAAGAATTGAATCAAAATCTCATTCTTCATCACTGTTCTACTCAAATATTTGGGATTTCCATTGGTGAGAGATTATCTCTAATCTTGAGGTAGATGTTCTGTTATTAAAATCACATATACAGTATTTCAATTATGTTTATGTAATTATAGAATTGTTAGGGTTTATATGGCAATTTTATTTCCTAATTAAATTAATTAAAATGGAAAATTAATTAATTAATGGATTATAAATTGGGAATAATTAATTGTTTAATTAATTATCAAAATATTGAAATTGTAGTATTTGGGAATAATTAATTACAAAATTAATTATCAAAATAATGAAATTTAGTTTTTGGAATGATTAATTATCGAGTTTGTTCTTGGAATATTAAAATTATGTTTTGGGAATAATTAATTGTTGAATTAATTATTAGAATATTGAGATTTTATTAGAATAATTAATTGTTGTATTAATTATCATAATATTGAGATTGTGTTTTTGGAATAGTTAATTGTTGAATTAATTAATGGACTTGGATTAATTAATTGTTGAATTAATTAATGGGAGATTTTTATAAGAGGATTAATATAGATTCATCTTGATTGATGTGATACTATGAAACAAGAGATATTTTGATAATTGTGATATTGAGATAAATGTGATATTGTGATATTTTTGATTATTTGATTTGCGAGTATAAGACATAGATTGATTCTCCAAATACCCATGTGTCATTGATTGATAAACGAGGTGGGGGACATGAACAGATGATCCAATTACCCATGGGGTCCATGAAATGGCATTTTATTACCAAAGGTATGCATGGAGATATTATTTTACGGGACATGGATTAATGCTCCAAATACCCAAGGGGTGTGGGATAGTGGCTGACGCTCCAAATAACCATAGGGTGATATAAATCACATTATATGACCAATAGTTGGCATTGGACTATGGATCCAATTAAACATTTTATGAATTTAATTGAAATGGATAATGAAATCCCATTTGATATAATGATTGTGAATTGTTTATGTGACATGGTTCAGACTCTGATAGAATCCAAAATATGTATTGAGGTTTGGTTTTACTTGGGAACCTATGGGTTTATGTGGTTAAATAAAGAATAATTAATAATTTGAAAACTATATACATATACATTGTAATTATTTATTTATAGAACTACATACACTATTATTGAGAATAAATATTTAATATAACACCATACTCGGGCTTCCATTGGTCGTAGCCAAATGAGTTGTACAAACACCATACTCGGGCTGCTTGATCGGTACTCTAATAGACTCCATGTTTTCATGACAGGATAATGGAAAATGCCTTATGTTAGATAGATGATTTGGGATGGAGAATGGATGAGGGAAACCGATAAGTTTTGGTACCCACATGGGAGTGTTCAGTGTCATTATTTATTTATTTTTTCTTTTCATATTGACACTTAGCACATACTTTGGCATGACATGTCTATTGTTTAGTGTTGGTATTGCATTTTTTGTTTCGGTTATCATGTGATATTAGTATCATTTTGGTTATGGTTATATTATTGACCATTGTTTATTTATTTCCATGGTTGCGAATCTTTTATAAAGAGGTTATAGTATCCCGATAATTGATATTATACATTCACTACTAGTCGGTAGCCACTGGTGTACAAGGTAGCGCGCTTGAGGTCATGTTGAAAACCTTTTTGAGGCACCGATGTGTGGCACCTAGGCCAGGATGTTATAATTAAATTACAAAGAAACTTGACTGAATCTTATTGAATGATTAGTAGTTGTCCATAATCATTCAAGATTCATATATATGACCATTGAATATCATTATTAAGTGGTTATGACCCTTATTGAATTTTATTTAATTAAATATCAAACATTTCATACTCTTGTTTTCAAAAAGTATAATATTTATAATATGGTGTAATATTGAATATTTTTTCATATATAAATAGTTTTTTGACTCTAAAATATCTATATATATCATATTATTTTATTTTTATATTTTAGTGCAGAAATAAATACCTTAAATTGTCACACAACATTGATGCAATAATTTTTCATTTAATTGAAAAATAAAATAATTAAAATTAAAAATTTTAATCTAAATATAATTTGAGATATTTAAGGTGGTCCACGAATTTACTAGACAAATATCACATATTGGGGAAACATTAAAATTATTTTCTGGAATATATATTATTATCATGGTATTCTGAATGTCAATGTAATGAATAGTAACAAATTTAAAAATAACGATATTTTATGGAGTTAATATTTTATAAAATTATTTAAAAATCATATTAATATTAATTAATACATAATTAGATAATATGTAGTTGAAAATTACATCCCCTATTAATTTTTAGGCCATTTGGATGTCTTTGGATCTTGAATATCCTTATTATAGTTTAATTTTTTGAGAAATTCCGAAAGTGTGCATCACCTCAATTATAAAAGAAAAACTCATCCATTACTTAATCACAACACTTTGAGCCCAATTGATTGAAAAAACCTTGACCATTTTAATTCAAAAAATCCTTATCCATGTTTTAAAGGTGTTTGTATCCTCCAAATACTCACCAAAGTGTCCCTAACAGATATGTGATGATATGTTATTATGATTATGGTATAATAATAGTCTAACTTTTATACATCTTATGAAAATTGAAATCACCATGCGTCTTTATGTATGACTTACGATCACTACGTAGTGGTGTGATTTTTTTCATCATCACATTAATAGGATGGTTATAATGATGAAAATAAAAGATATATATGTTAATTACGACATTATATAAATTATATAAATTTAGTATATCATACTTTTATTTAACATTTCACCCACTAATGTAATTATATCATTGTTTGTGTGTACGTATGACTTATTATCTCCATGATGCAGTGTGATTCATTTTATATGATAAAAATACAAGAATAGTTCGGAAACTATATTAAATAATTAAATATGATATTCATAATAGTAATATAATTATATAAATTATTGATCAAAATCAACTGAAAAATAACTAGGACATTCATGAAAAAAAATACATGTGAAAAAAAGGAAATTAACACCTGAAAGAATGAAACCAATGAAATAATATTATGGAATGTGTGGTAAAATGTTATAAAATAATCATATAAAGTATTATAAATATGATTATTATTATTATATAATAAATTAATGTAATTCCTTAAAACATTATATATGAGTCAAAAGTATTCACCACTAAAGGTTAGAATGATGTAAGGGATTTATTATATCAATTTTCTTTCATTGGGTTAAACTTCTATTTCATTGATTAAGTTAAGATAAGGTTCTATGTGAAAATGAATTTCGATTATATTATATTATTTTTCCACTTATTTTATGTGGATATATAGTGTATACACAAAATAGATTCATTTTATTAAAAATTTTATATTTTTAAGGGACATCATCTAAATTTCACTTCATTAAGGCAAATTTTAATACTATGCACCTAATTTTTGGTCTATGTTGTATATATTATCCCTTTGATTTATTTATAATCATAATTAATTGAGAATTTAATTCTTATTAAATAAGAATATTTATTGTGTCCTGGATATGATTATTTCCAAAGATGTATACCATTTTTAAATATGTTTTTTACTTTAAAAGTGATTTGGTTAACTCGGGAAATAATGTTAAATCTGTATCATTTAATCTATACAGATATTTTTTGATAAGGAATATTGATTCATGATTTAAATCAATTATTTTATATATAATGAAGGGTTTGGACATGCAATAACGAGTGGTGAACATTTATAGAAAAGTCCCTTTGATGCATCAAAAGTATCATGGGATGAATTATTTACGAAAATTAAATAGGGTTTTACCCATAAAGATTAAATTGACTTGTGGAATGTCTTGATGAGGAAGGTGACATGTTACTTGGAAACACGACATACAATATTTACCCATTTTTTCATTTATAATTAAGTTATTTTTATCCATGAGATTTTCACTATGATATTATCCACAGATTTTGAAAGTGAAAAAGATAATGATTAAATAGAATTTGTTTCTAATTATTTACATTGCCATAATTTTTATGCATTATCCTATCAAGATATAAAATTTATTGATTAAATAGAATGTGGGTTTATTTATTTTATCTTTTAATATTGATTATGAATTATTGATTCAAGATATCTTCCACTATATGTAACTCATACTGAGAATCTGAGACCACCTTTTTAAATTTTTTTGTTTCCCATAGGATATGAATATTTAATTTTTGAATGAGTTCAAGGATGAAAATTACTTTCCATTTCTATTTTTTATTTTTATTACCTGGGTAATAAGAGTACCATGTATGTTTTGATTTCTTAAATACAAATAAACTGATTGGTCCTTCGTGATGAAATTTCTTGTACCTAATTTCAATGTAATAAATTAACCACAAACTATGGGTTACTGAATTTGGGTTTGTTTCAGTTGGTATTAAAGAGTGTTTAGTAGAAACTAGGGAACCATATTTTAAAATAATCATAACCAACATGAGAATTAAGATGATTCCTTATATTATTTAAAAAAATTTACCATTTGATGACTTGTTATTTTGTGGCTCAATACTCATGATGATTATGGGATAAATCAGTGTGTGCCATTATTTATTAACGGTTCCTAATGAAATTAAAAGAATAAATACTTGTAGACAATGTAGGGATTTCCCCATTAGTCAAGCCAACACAGTTGGTGTTGGAGCTGAGTAGATCATGACTATATTAGGATAGCATACTTAGGTTATGATGAATAATCATGCTCAAATGGAGTAACATTATGCTTTATGACATGATACAACTATGTTGGATAATTTCACATGGAAGATGGCCCTATATTTTAGTTGTAATTATTATCTAGTGGTAGATGAGAAAGGCATCAGGTACCCCGAAAAGATATTTCTATCACAAGGATGCGATGAAAAGGAAAAGTTAGTAATGATAGTATATTATCAAAAGGGTGATGTTAATCAATGCTGTTTGTTGATCAAGAATAATAGAGAGGAACATGAAATTTAAAACATAGAATATAGAGATTTTAAAGAAACACTATTTGACATATATTTCCCTCAGGATCAATGAATTTAAATGAAGAAAAAATTACATAGCTTAAAAATAAGAAGAATAGAGTATTGTAGATTACGAGGATACCTTTACAAGACAACCTAGGTATACTAAAGATTACATACATAATTTATAATTAAAGAGTGGTTGATTATTTTAAGGTATTAATTAAAGTCTCTATTGTTCAATGTACTCTCAAACATTTTTATCAAATGTTAAAATAGTGTTATGTTCCATGAAAACAGAGAAGGAATTAACTAGATCCTACATGTTCAAGGGAAATTAGGAAAAGATGTGGTTAGATGAGAACCATGAAAATGGAAAATAATCAATGAAAAAAAAGTGAATAAAGAAACATCAATATTGTTAAAATTATGCGAATTGAATTATATGGAAATACCTAAAGGGAAAAGAGTTTGTAGAAAATGTAAAGATAGGGGTCATATATCTTATGAATGGAAGGGGAATAAACAAAAAAATTATATTCATTTCTTTAAATAAAAATAAATATGGAATTACTCAAGTCAATTACCTAAGCATCAAGGTAATTTACCATAGAATAGGCCAATGGTTGATGACCAAGATTATGCGATAATTATAGCTAAGGTAGAAGTTCCCAATGATGTGATGGAAGGTACATTAATCCTATATTCAAATTTATCCAATTATTTTTTTGATTATGGATCATCACAATCTTTATATATACCTAATTCCCCAATAAAATTAGACATTCCCCTTTTGATTTAATAAGGGATCTGTTAGTAAAAACACCTATTGGAAGTATCACTGTAATAAAGATGTTCTGGTCAATCCCCATTATAAAACATAAATGTGTTTTATTTACTAACATTATCATCATAACTGTGTTTTAATTTGTTATAATCATGTGTTTATGATAGATTTTAAAATATTATGTGAAAATGTATTGCAATAAGAAGGAAATTATGATTTGAAAGGAAGATATAAAATTCCTTATCTTTAGAACAAAAACTTCATTATTTGATTCTTATCTAGATCCACCCTAGATGATCTACTGAATGAAATTATCCAGGAGGAAGGGAAAAAATCTAGGGATTAAAAAGTTAATATTCTAATTTAGGATATACCTTTTATATAAGAATACATTGATGTATTTCTCGAGGAATTAACAAAAAACACCTTATAGAATGAATTTGACTTTTACATAGATTTAATCTCTAATGCAAGACCAATATCAAAGACATACAATAGAATAGACACAATAGAATTAGTGGATATAAAAAACAACTAGAGGAATTGGGTAATAAGGTATTTATCTGACCTAGTGTTTCTCTATGGGGATCCCCTATTCTATTTGTTAAAAATAAAGATTGATCCATGAGGCTGTGGATTAATTGCACAGAAAACAATTCTATTACGATAAAGAACAAGTATCCTCTACCTCATACTGATGATTAATTTTTTAAAATTTAGAGAGATAAATATTTTTTTAGGATTGAAAATCTTTCTAGATATCATCAATTCTAGGTAGAAATGAAGACATTATAAACACGTATTTTTAGATGAGGTATGGACATTATGATTTTATAGTGATTCTATTTTAATTGACTAATAAACTATATATTTTTATGGATATAATGAATAGATTATTCAAGGAATATATTTATGATTTTAGGGTATTAATTGATGATATTATATTGTATTATAAAATCTATAAATACTATGATAATAACTTTAATATCATTCTTGATACTCTTAGAAAGAAATAGTTATATGGTAAATTTAGCAAGTGTGAATGTTGTCTTCAGAAAATTTATTTTATTGGCCATGTTGTCTCTAAGAATGGGATCTAATTTGATCATATTAAGACAAAGTTATTCAATGAATTTTTGTATTCCAATGAAAAAACCAAGGTATGTATTTTCATTGTTTTAGCAGGTTACTATCGGTGTTTCATTCATAATTTTTCTAAAATGGATAACCCGTTAACCAAATCACATGTAAAGGGATTATGTTTGTACAAAAAAAGAATATGAATAATATTTTGATTAATTGAATATAATATTGGTCAATGATTATATTTTAACTATGCCATTATGAAATTATTGGGTTGTGATATAAAATGATTCGTCAAAGAAAGTACTGGGTTGTTTCCTTACACAAAATTATATAGTTATTCCATATGCATCAAGGTAGATGAACACTGATAAAAAAAGTATCCAACTCATGATATTGAGTTAAAAGACTTAATTTCTCTGAATAAATGGAGACATTATCTCTATGGTGAAATATGTTAGATATATACAGATCAAAAGAGTTCAAAATACATTTCTACACAAAAATAACTCAACATAATTAAAAGATTCCAGCTTAAGTTACTCATTGATTTTGATTATTCAATACACTACCACCCTAGACATGAAAATAATGAAGCATATGAAATAAGATAGAAATATTGTAGACTTAAAGCCCAAATGATGATTAAGAGAGATCATATGTTCCTTGATTTAGTGAATATAGATATGGTACTTATTAAGGAAGGGGAGACACCACCCCTTTTTCAAATAAGTGTGAAACCATATTTATTGGAAAATATAAAATGATCTTAATATGATGATGAGGATTTTCATAATAAAATTAAAGCTATTAATGTACGAAAATTGGATGGATATTTTTGTGAAGATGGTGTTACAAAATTTGGAATGTGGTTATGTATTCCATCAATACCTTAGCTAAAAAGGGAACTATTTGATGATGCTTATAACTCAAATTTATGTATACAACCTTGTAGTACCATGATGTATAGGGATATGAAGGATCATTTTTAGTGGGATAATATGAAGTAGGAAGTTCTAGATTATGTTTTAAGATTCATAGATTGTTAAAAACTGAAGTCTTAGAGATATAATCATGTAAGAGTCATCCAACCACTACCTTTTCATATGTGGAATTGGGATAAAATACCTATATACTTCATCACTGGATTAATGAATACCCCCAAAAAGAATGATGTGATTTGTGTTATTATTGACCTATTTACCAAATCAACACATTTTCTTTATATAAGATAATATTTTCTCACTGAGCTCCAAGAAAGCCTATATTAATGATGTTTTTTACTTCATGGTTAACTACTATCAATTGTATCTGATTGAGATCCTCATTTTACCTCAAAATTTAAGAGATTCTTAAAAAGGCTCTAGGTATTGAGATTCATTTGTGCACCACCTACCATCCTCAAACTGATTGTATTTTTAAAATGACCATTTAAACAATAGAAGAAATGTTGAGATCATTCTCACTTAACTTTCAAGGTATGTGGGATCTTTAATTACCTTTGGTAGATTTTTCCATTAATAATTGTTTACATTCAGGTATTCAAATGGCATCATATGAAGTATTATAGGAAAAGATATTTCATACTTCAAATTGTTTCTAAGAATTCAGTGAATGGAAACTTATTTTCCCATAACTTATTAAAGAGGAATAACAATGTTAAGGACTATTCAAGTAGATATTAAAGCATCTCAATGTAGGAAAAAGAGTTCTACTAACAACCGGAGAAAGTATTTGGAATTTAAATTGGGAGATCAATTCTTTCAAAATGTATCCGCGTTGAAGGATGTCTTATGGTTCAGAAAGAAAGGGAAAATAATCACCAGGTATAACATACCATTTTCAATTTTGGAATGAATTGCAGCTATAGTTTACTGATTAACAATTCCACAAAGTCTCTCTAAAGTTCGAGTTGTGTTCTACATATCCTTGTTATGGAAGCACATGCCAAGATTAAATGCATGTACTCACCAATGAAGAAATTGAAATAGAACATGATATTTCTTATTATGAAGATCCTATTGAGATTCTTGTCATTAGATAGGAAGGTCCAAGGAATCGGATGACTCGAATGGTAAATTTTATTTGGAGAAACCATAAAATGGAAGAATCTACTTTGGAAACTGAGGATGTAATAAAAAATAACCACCATCATTTTTTTAGAAGATAATATTCATGACTATTTGGAGGTTGAACTTTTTTAATATGAGGATGAATATAAAACCCCTAGATTTTACAGTATGTCTCCACTTAAATAAATTCAATTTCTTCAATAGCTTATGTTTCATGCCATAGTAAACATAAAAAAATGACGATATACTATTAAGTATTATTATTTTTACCTGACCATTATAAAATATCTATTAAATTAGATGTTGTAAATATGATTAACTATATTTTGAAATAAATTTGAATTTAATGATTATTTATTCTAACAAAATAGACACAAATGTTATTAGTAAAGTCATTTTTTTTTCAAATATGAGTTTTTATAAGAAAGAAAATTTTATTACTTTCAATGTGAAAACAAATTTAATTATTTTATCCAACATATATAAATTTTATTTTATAAAATTAACTTAATTTTTATCAATATTAGATTAGGGTTATTATTGGTTATTTTTCTAAAAATATTTATTTTCAAGTGAATACTGAGAAATAATGATTTTTATTGAAAAATGTATTTTTATTCAAACCATAGAAAATTTATATTTTATTTTTGTTTTAATGTAAAGTTAGTTATATAATATTATGAATAATATAATTAGGTTTATTTTAATTAATTTCATGGTTTAATTTTTTGTAAAAACATTTTTATATTTAAAATATCATTTATCTAAAAAAATATTTTTTGTTTCATTTTTATGGTTTGATTTTAAATAATATTCCTATACTTATATGTTTTAAATTTTGAAAAATATATTCAATATTTAGAATCATGAGGTCTAAATCTAGTGAAAAAGCCCCTTATATTTTCCGACAATATGTATATTAAACATAGTAATTTTTGTTACCACAATTAAGGGTTAATTTTGTAATTAATGCTAAAATTAATATTAAAAGGGTTAGAAATTTACCCCAACACTTATCCTATTTTCATTGGATGATAATTTTTCAATAAAAATCATACATAGGGAAAATATATGACTATGTGGAGCCACTTGGTTGACATTTAGTCCCTTATAGTATTTTATTTTAAGAAATGTAAAACTTGTAACAATATTGTTTATAATAATTATATCATTCTTTCACTACTAGAAATCCAACCTATACCAACACATCTATACAAACAGTTTATACAAATCATTAGTATAGGTCCCCATTCTTAATGGTTTTGCCAAAAACGTTGGGAATGGGTCTACTTTTCCCCACATTTTTCCCAAACCATTGGGAAAGGGTACTTTGAGACCACTTTTCTCAATGGTTTTGGAAAACCGTTGGGAAAGGGTACTTTGAGACAACTTTTCCTTCAAACAGTTTTGAAAAAACTATTTGCAAAGGGTACTTGGACACCACTTTTCCCAACAGTTTTCCCAAAATGTTAGGAAAGGGACCACTTTTCCCAACGGTTTAGGAAAACTATTGGGAATGGGTACTTTGAAAAAACGTTTCCCAATGGTTTCAGAAAACCATTAGGAAAGGGTGTCTACCTATCCCAATAGTTCTAAAATCTTTTGGGAAAGGCCTGTCTCAATGATTTTGAGAACTATTGGGATATGTACCCTTATTTTTTATGAATACTTTTGTCGAATGTTGTCAAATAAATCAATATATAAATTACACACACACACACATATATATATATATATATCCAAATATATTGACAATGGTAACTATAGGATAGTGGTAATGTGTTTGATATATAACGTGTAGGTTGTGGGTTCAAACCTCTGTTGTAATTTTTTTTTTCAGATTTACCTATCCCAATGGTTTTCAAACCATTGGGATATGTATTTTCCATTGATATTATCCAAACCATTGGGAAAGGACTTTCCCAACACTAAATCACCTAATAGATTCCCATACTATTGGTATAGACTATACAAATGTTTTCAGGACCCATACCAATGGTTCCAAACTGTTAGTATAGAAATATTTTCTATTAGTGTTTATATATGGTCATATAAAAGATATTTTGGATTATAAATAATATTTTTGAAAAAAAACTTATATTTTGCATGGTAACTTATTTTTAAATTTTAGGGAAGAAATAACTACCATATAGTCTCTCATAAAAATGATGCAATAATTATTTAATTAATGGAAAAGTCAATAATTTGATTTTAATTAAAATGATTAGAACCCTTAAATTACATAAACACATGAATAAAATTTATTTTATGAGTAATATTTATCCAAAATAATTCCTTTTTTGCATTTATTACCATTTATAGTATTTAGAAAATGGGTATGCCCCTTATAGTATTTTATTTAATTAATAGTCAAACATATCATACTTTTGTTTTCAATAAGAATAATATTTTTAATATGGTGTTATCTATAAAATTTGTTTGAATATAAATATTATTTAGGAATCTATAAGATTTATATTAATTATAGTAATTTAGTTTTAATATTTAGTTAAGAAATAATTACCTTGAATTCTTACACAATGTTGTTTCAATAATTATTCAATTAATCAAAAAATCAAATATATGACATAAAAATTAATAAAATAAATAAAATTTGAGGTATTTAAGGTGATAGAAAAATTCTAGACGAATATGAAATATTGGGTATGTATTAAAAGTCTTTATTCAAAGATATCATGTTATATTGATATTCTTATTGTCAAAGTTATGAATTTTATCAAATTTTAAAATAATGATATTTTATAGAATTAATATTTTATTAAATTATTTATAAACCATATAAATGTTAAATAATCACTAATGGGATAAGATATTTTCTCAAATTTCATGCCAAATTTTTTTATAGTCTATTTTGATGTCTTTGGATCTAGAATAGCCTTATTATATTTTAATATTTTGAGAAACTCTTGAAGTTCCCTTCAACAAAACAATAAAAGTTTGCCTCTTTACTCACTTATTAAAAAATATTTGATCTATATAGATAAAAAAACCTAAACATTCATCTTACTTACAACCTTATACATGTTTTGTAGGTGCTGTTATCCTAAAAATACCAATTATAGTGTCCCTAAGAGGAGATCCCAAAAAAGATTCTTTAAGAGAGGGTAATAATATTTATTGGCTGTTTCTAGTTTATATCTTCGTTTACTTCTTATTAATGTGTTGTTTCAATGATAAATTAATAAATAAAATATCATGTATATGCTGAGATGTTATTTTTATTATCATACAACCATATTCATCATTTTATCCATCCTATGAAAAACGAAATCACCACGCGTGCGTACGTATAAATTACCATATCCACACCATGGTGTAATTTTTTTCATCACCAATTTAATTGGATGTTAATAATGATGGAAATAATGCATATATATGATAATTATGAAATTATTTAAATTCCATAAATTTATTATATCATCCACTTATTTACCGTTCCACCCATTAATGGAATCATATCATTTCTCGTTTGTACGTACATGCAACCATCTCCTCAATGTGATGAGGTTCATTTTACACATTCAAAATTAAAGATTTATTATAAATATATATTAAATTATTAATTATAATATTTATTATATTAATATAAATCCAAAAATTATGGAACTATATCCAATTCTAAAGAACCAGGACACTCAAGAAAAAACCTACATGCAAAAACAAGGCAATTGACAAACAAAACAATGAAACTAAGGAAATATTAGCAATAAACATGTGGTAAAATGTTATAAAATAATCATATAAGGAATTATATATATTAATATGGTTCTATAATAAATATATATAATTATTTAAACCATTATTTATAATGTTAAAATATGTACCATTAAAGGGAACTATAAGGTAAGGGATTTCTTAACTCAATTTTGATTCATTGGGCCAAACATCTATTTTAATGATTATTTCATGCTAATCTTATGTTTGAACTGAATTTTTATTATATTATATTGTCATTATACTTTTTTTATTTGGATTTATATAAGATACACATAATCAATTCATTTTATTAACAATATTATTTTTGTAAGGGACTTTATCTCAAGTACATCGCCTTGGGTTTCTCCAGTGTTGTTTGCTAAGAATTATGATGAGACTCTAGGATTGAGTTTCGATTACCAAAATTTGAACTGGATGATAGTGAATAACTAGTATCCTCTTCCACACATCAAAATTATATTTTATCAGTTAATAGTATCTTGTGTCTTTTCCAAGATCAAATCAAGATTAGGGTACCATCAGTTGAGTGTTTGAACTTCTGATATACATTGAGTATCTTTCAGAAGAAGGTATGACCTATATGAGTCCTTCATAATGCAGTTTTGGTAGAAAAATGTTCTAGTAGTGTTTTTGGCCTTGATGAATGGAATATTTCATATAAACCTAGATTATTATTTTGCAGTGTTTTTGGATTATATCATTGTGTACTCCAAGAAATATGATGACCATGAACAACATCTTGACATTTTCCTGTGTACACTAAGAGAGCATATACTATAAACTAAGCTGTCTAAGTATCATTTTTTTTATTGATTGGGTACTCATCTTGGGCCAGATCATCTTGGAGGGAGCAATGTCAGTGAACCTAGAGAAGGATCAGGAAGTTGATTCTTGGGAGAATCCCAAGAACATTTTTAAGATCCATAGTTTATAAGGGTATCTAGATATTATCAGAGGTTCATTCAGGAATTTTCTTATTTTGAAGCACTACTTTTGGTATTGAAAAAAATGGATAAATGTCGGAATATTTGGAAGCATTCATGAATTACTTCTAAGAGATAAAGAATAATTTGAAAATGACACCAATACTAATCCTACCCAAGCCATGTGAGGAGTATACATTGTTTTGTGATTATTTTGGAATAGGTCTTAAAGCAGTGTTGGTGCAGGGAGGTCGAGTGTTGTCATATGGGTCTCTTTGGTTAAGGCCACATGAACCAAACTACCCTACACATGACCTCAATTTGGATGTAGCTTTTTATGATCTAACGTGTTGGTAGAATTATCTATTTGAAAAAAAATTATGATGTATATTGATCACAAGTTCTTAAAGTATATCCTTTCGTAATGAGTTCTAAATTTTTGGCAGCAGAGATGGGTTGAGAATACATAGTCATTCGATTTTGATCTATCATATACACCTAGAAAAGGAAATAGTGTTGCTGATGCTTTGAATAGGAGGACTTATACTTAGAGAGTTCATGATTCTAGTGCTAAGTGGAAGATGATGACTTTAGTAGAAGATATGCATGTTGTGGTTCGGGAGAGTTAGAAGAATATGACTCTTGTATTATTTTTAGTGGAGTAAACAATTTTTACATGTATCAAGTATAGGAAATATGAGGATCCATAGTGTTGGATCTTGAGGGAAAGCCTTGAAGGTGGGGAGATACCTTCATATTGGGTCATAGATAAGAATGAAGTCATTTATGCCATGAATCAGGTTTTTCTGCCTATAAGTATACTAGACAAGTTGAGACGTGAATTTCATGCCTCAAATTTGGTGGTGAATCTAGGTGTAATTAAATTTTAATTTGGACCATGTTGACGGTTTTTGTGGCCATGCATCAAAAAAGAGATAATAGGGTTAATGACCCGATGCAACAACTATCAATAGGTTGAGGCCAAGAATCAACTTGAAGGTTTACTATAGCTATTTCCCATTCTGAAAAGGAACTGGAATGATGTTTTAATGGATTTTATAGTGGGTATACTAAGGATTATTTAAGAGAATAATGATATTTGGGTCTTTATGTATAGTTGAATAAAGGTATAACATTTCTTATCAATATGGGAGGATTTTTTAGTGGAGAAGTTGGAAGTGTTATATGATTAAGATATAGTCTGTTTACATAGGGTGCCATAGACTATTATTTCATATCATGAATTGCACTTTACATCAGACTTCTATAAGGGATTGAAAAAGGCACTTGGTGAATAGTTTTTACTACGTATGGATATCTATCCGTAGACAGATGGGAGGTCAGAATGTACTATATTGGTTCTTGAGAATACAAAGAGGGAATGTGTTCTAGAAATTAGTGGGTCTTGGGATAATTATATAGAATTGGTGGAGTTCACCTATAATAACAATTATCATGAAACTATTCAGATGGAACCATATGAGGCACTTTATATTAGGTTATATAGATCACCTCTATGTTGGATGAAGGCAGGTGAGTCAGAGTTGTGGGGACCGGGTCTCATATAGGAGAAATCTGAGCATGTACATCTGCTTCAGAAGTGTATGTCAATGAATTAGAGTATAAAGAATTCATATCCTGATAGACACTGATAACCCCAAGAGTTTAACAAGGGTGATCATGTACTAATTCTAGTTTGACCTAGGATGGTTCACCATAGGATACGGAGACATGGAAAGTTGAAACCTTATTTGGTTGGACAATTTGAGGTTGTGGAAAGAATCAAGTTGGTGGCATACCAAATGGCTCTTACACAGTAATATAATGTTATGAACGATGTGTTTCATGTGTCATAATTTCAGATGTATCACCCTGACCATTCTCATTTGATATATGTGGATGATGTTGAGCTTAAGATAGATATTCCCTTTGAGAACCATCCGATATGTGTGTTGGATCAGAGTGAGAAAGTGTTGTGGGGAAAGTCTAAGTAGATAGTTTGTGTATTTTAGTGACATAGGTGTGTTTAGGAAGAAAAATGGGAGAGATTAGAAGATATGAGGGATTATTGGACCACTATTTTTGACTTTTAATATTAAATATTAATGGGATTATAGATAGATTATGAAATGTTATATGGTGGGGAGATTTTTAGGTCCCAACATTTTTTGGAGATGTATCAGGCTCATATAAAGGTATTATTTTTTCATTGTTTGTGCATACTTTTTTTGGGTTCTACCATGTGGTGCGTTTGAGTGAAAATTGGAAATTTGTAAAGGATGAGGGAACCTACATGGTTGGCGCACGGTTTTCCAAAACTGTGCACCCCCATCCAAATAAATAGTGTAAACCCAAAATGAGGGAATTTCCATGGTTGGTATGTGGTTTTTCCAACTATTCACCCTCTTTAGAGAATCTATGACTCCCAGATGAGGAGCATGACTAAGGCACATAGTAATGGGAAACTGGTTTCCCCATCCTAGAAAACTATGCATGACATTTAAATGAATCCAAAAATTAATTTAAAAATACATGAACCACCCAAATTAACCCAATATTGACCCCCAACTTGACCCATAATGTTTTCTCTTTATTTTAGAGGCTCAATGATGGATTCCAATCCCTCTTGACCTATATTCTTGGTGAATCGAAGGGCTGATTGAAGATATAAACTTCCCTAGGTAAGTGATTTATTCCAGTTTAGATATCTCTTTCCCTCACAATCTCTTTACCAGATAAAAGAGGGATGTTTATCCACTTTTGGATCTAGATATAGATCTAGTTTTGTTAGATCATGATTAATTAAAATCCAAGATCTAAGAATTGAATCAAGATCTCATTATTAATCATTGTTCTACTCAAATATTTGGGATTTCCATTGGTGAGAGATTATCTCCAATCTTGAGGTAGATGTTCTGTTATTAAAATCACATATACAGTATTTCAATTATGTGTATGTAATTATAGAATTGTTAGGGTTTATATGGCAATTTTATTTCCTAATTAAATTAATTAATATGTAAAATTAATTAATGGATTATGAATTTGGAATAATTAATTGTTTAATTAATTATCAAAATATTGAAATTATAGTATTTGGGAATAAATAATTACAAAATCAATTATCAAAATAATGAAATTTAGTTTTTGTAATGATTAATTATCGAGTTTGTTCCTGGAATATTAAAATTATGTTTTGGGAATAATTAATTGTTGAATTAATTATTAGAATATTGAGATTTTTTTAGAATAATTAATTGTTGTATTAATTATCATAATATTGAGATTGTGTTTTTTGAATAGTTAATTGTTGAATTAATTAATGGACTTGGATTAATTAATTGTTGAATTAAGTAATGGGAGATTGTGATAGTAAAATGTGATAAGAGGATTAATATAGATTCATCTTGATTGATGTGATACTATGAAACAAGAGATATTTTGATAATTATGATATTGAGATAAATGTGATATTGTGATATTTTTGATTATTTGATTTGCGAGTATAAGACAAAGATTGATGCTCCAAATACCCATGTGTCATTGATTGATAAATGAGGTGGGGGACATGAACAGATGATCCAATTACCCATGGGGTCCAAGAAATGACATTTTATTACCAAATGTATGCATGGGGATATTATTTTACGGGATATGGATTAACGCTCCAAATACCCAAGGGCTGTGGGATAGGGTCTGACGCTCCAAATACCCATAGGGTGCTATAAATCACATTATATGACCAATAGTTGGCATTGGACTATGGATCCAATTACACATTTTATGAATTTAATTGAAATGGATAATGAAATCCCATTTGATATAATGATTGTGAATTGTTTATGTGACATGGTTCAGACTCTGATAGAATCCAAAATATGTATTGAGGTTTTGTTTTACTTGGGAACCTATGGGTTTATGTGGTTAAATAAAGAATAATTAATAATTTGAAAACTATATACATATACATTGTAATTATTTATTTATAGAACTACATACAATATTATTGAGAATAAATATTTAATACAACACCATACTCGGGCTTCCATTGGTGGTAGCCAAATGAGTTGTACAAACACCATACTCGGGCTGCTTGATCGGTACTCTAATAGACTCCATGTTTTCATGACTGGATAATGGAAAATGCCCTATGTTAGATAGATTATTTGGGATGGAGAATGGATGAGGGAAACCGAAAAGTTTTTCAACCCACATGGGAGTGTTCAGTGTCATTATTTATTTATTTTTTCTTTTCATATTGACACTTAGCACATACTTTGTCATGACATGTCTATTGTTTAGTGTTCGTATTGCATTTTTTGTTTAGGTTATCATGTGATATTAGTATCATTTTGGTTATGGTTATATTATTGACCATTGTTTATTTATTTCCACGGTTGTGAATCTTTTATAAAGAGGTTATAGTATCCCAATAATTGATATTATATGTTCACTACTAGTCTGTAGCCACTGGTGTATGAGGTAGCGTGCTTGAGGTCATGTTGAAAACCTTTTTGAGGCATTGATGTGTGGCACCTAGGCCAGGATGTTATAATTAAATTACAAAGAAACTTGAATGAATCTTATTGAATGATTAGTAGTTGTCCATAATCATTAAAGATTCATATCTGTGACTATTGCATGTCATTATTAAGTGGTTATGACCCTTATTGAATTTTATTTAATTAAATATCAAACATTTCATACTCTTGTTTTTAAAAAGTATAATATTTATAATATGGTGTAATATTGAATATTTTTTCACATATAAACAGTTTTTTTGAATCTAAAATATCTATATATATCATATTATTTTATTTTTATATTTTAGTGGAGAAATAAATACCTTAAATTCTCACACAACATTGATGCAATAATTTTTCATTTAATTGAAAGATAAAATAATTAAAATTAAAAAATTTAATCTAAATATAATTTTAGATATTTAAGTTGGTCCAAGAATTTACTAGACAAATATCACATATTGGGGAAACATTAAAATTATTTTCTGGAATATATATTATTATCATGGTATTCTGAATGTCAATGTAATGAATAGTAACAAATTTAAAAATAATGATATTTTATGGAGTTAATATTTTATAAAATTATTTAAAAATGATAAGAATATTAAGTAATACATAATTAGATAATATGTAGTTGAAAATTCCATCCCCTGTTAATTTTTAGGCCATTTGGATGTCTTTGGATCTTGAATATCCTTATTATAGTTTAATTTTTTGAGAAATTCCGAAAGTGTGCCTCACCTCAATTATAAAATTAAAACTCATCAATTACTTAATCACAACACTTTGATCCCAATTGATTGATAAAACCTTGACCATTTTAATTTAAAAAATCCTTATCCATGTTTTAAAGGTGTTTGTATCCTCCAAATACTCACCATAGTGTCCCTAACATATATGTGAGGATATGTTATTATGATTATGGTATAATAATAGTCCAGCTTTTAGACATCTTATGAAAATTGAAATCACTATGCATGTTTATGTATGACTTACGATCACGACGTAGTGGTGTGATTTTTATCATCATCACATTAATAAGATGGATATAATGATGAAAATAAAAGATATATATGATAATTATGACATTATATAAATTATATAAATTTAGTATATCATACTTTTATTTAACATTTCACCCACTAATGTAATTATATCATTGTTTGTGTGTACATATGACTTATTATCTCCATGATGCAGTGTGATTCATTTTATATGATAAAAATACAAGAATAGTTATGAAACTATATTAAATAATTAAATATGATATTCATAATAGTAATATAATTATATAAATTATTGATCAAAATCAACTGCAAAATAACTAGTAAATTCATGACAAAACATACATGTGAAAATAAGGAAATTAACACATGAAATAATGAAACCAATGAAATAATATTATGGAATGTGTGGTAAAATGTTATAAAATAATCATATAAAGTATTATAAATTTGATTATTATTATTATATAATAAATTAATGTAATTCCTTAAAACATTATATATGAGTCTAATGTATTCACCACTAAAGGTAAGAATGATGTAAGGGATTTATTAAATCAATTTTCTTTCATTGGGTTAAACTTCTATTTCATTGATTAAGTCAAGATAAGGTTCTATGTGAAAATGAATTTTGATTATATTATATTATATTTCCACTTATTTTATTTGGATATATAGTGTATACACAAAATAGATTCATTTTATTAAAAATTTGATATTTTTAAAGGGACATCGCCTAAATTTCACTTCATTAAGGAAAATTTTAGTACTATGCACCTAATTTTTGGTCTATGTTGTATATATTATCCCTTTGTTTTATTTATAATCATAATTAATTGAGAATTTAATTCTTATTAAACAACCATATTTATTGTGTCATGGATATGATTATTTCCAAAGATGTATACCATTTTGAAATATGTTTTTTACTTTAAAAGTGATTTGATTAGCTCGGGAAATAATGATAAATCTGTATCATTTAATCAATACAGATATTTTTTGATAAGGAATATTGATTCATGATTTAAATAAATTATTTTATATATAATGAAGGGTTTGGACATGCAATAATGAGTGGTGAACATTTATCGAAAAGTCCCTTTGATGCATCAGAAGTATGATGAGATGAATTATTTGGGAAAATTAAATAGGGTTTTACCCATATAGAATAAATTGATTTGTGGAAAGTCTTGATGAGAAAGGTGACATGTTACTTGGAAACACGACATCCAATATTTACACATTTTTTCATTTATAATTCAGTTATTTTTATCCATGAGATTTTCACTATGATATTATCCACAGATTTCGAAAGTGAAAAAGATAACGATTAAATAGAATTTGTTTCTAATTATTTACATTGCCATAATTTTTATGCATTATCCTCTCAAGATAGAAAATTTATTGATTAAATATAATGTGGGTTTATTTATTTTATCTTTTAATATTGATTATGAATTATTGATTCAAGATATCTTCCACTATATATAACTCATACTGAGAATCTGAGACCACCTTTTTAAATTTTTGTGTTTTCCCTAGGATATGAATATTTAATTTTTGAATGAGTTCAAGGATGAAAATTACTTTCCATTTTTACTTTTTATTTTTTATTACCTGGGTAATAAGAGTACCATGTATGTTTTAATTTCTTAAATACAAATAAACTGATTGGTCCTTCGTGATGAAATTTCTTGTACCTAATTCCAATGTAATAAATTAACCACAAACTATGGGTTACTGGATTTGGGTTTGTTTCAGTTGGTATCAAAGAGTGTTTAGTAGAAAATAGGGAACTATATTTTAAAATAAACATAACCAACATTAGAATTAAGATGATTCCTTATATTATTTAAAAAAATTTACCATTTGATGACTTGTTATTTTGTGGCTCAATACTCATGATGATTATGGGATAAATCAGTGTGTGCCCTTATTTATTAACGGTTCCTAATGAAATTAAGAGAATAAATACTTGTAGACAATGTAGGGATTTCCCCATTAGGCAAGCCAACACAGTTGGTGTTGGAGCTGAGTAGATCATGACTATATTAGGATAGCATACTTAGGTTATAATGAATAATCATGCTCAAATGGAGTAACGTTATTTTTATGACATGATACAACTATGTTGGATAATTTCACATGGAATATGGCCCCATATTTTATTTGTAATTATTATCTAGTGGTAGATGAGAAAGGCATCAGGTACCCCAAAAAGATATTTCTATCACAAGGATGCGATGAAAAGGAAAAGTTATTACTGATAGTATATTATCAAAAGGGTGATGTTAATCAATGCTGTTTATTGATCAAGAATAATAGAGAGGAACATGAAATTAAAAACATAGAATATAGAGATTTTAAAGATAAACTATTTTACATATATTTCCCTCAGGATCAATGAATTTAAATGAAGAAAAAATTACATAGCTTAAAAAAAGAAGAATAGAGTATTGTAGATTATGAGGATACCTTTACAGGACAACCTAGGTATACTAAAGATTACATACATAATTTATAATTAAAGAGTGGTTGATTATTTTAAGGTATTAATTTAATTCTCTGTTGTTCAATGGACTCTCAAACATTTTTATCAAATGTTAAAATAGTGTTATGTTCCTTGAAAACAGAGAAGGAATTAACTAGATCCTACATGTTTAAGGGAAATTAGGAAAAGATGTGGTTAGATGAGAACCATGAAAATGGAAAATAATCAATGAAAAATAAGTGAATAAAGAAACATCAATATTGTTAAAATAATGCGAATTGACTTATATAAAAATACCTAAAGGGCATAAGAGTTTGTAGAAAATGTAATGACAGGGGTCATATATCTTATGAATGGAAGGGGAATAAAAAAAAAAATGATATTCATTTCCTTAAATAAAAATAAATATGGAATTACTCAGGTCAATTACCTAAGAATCAAGGTAATTTACCATATAATAGGCCAATGGTTGATGACCAAGATTATGCGATCACTATAGCTAAGGTAGAAGTTCCCAATGATGTGATGAAAGGTACATTAATCCTATATTCAAATTTATCCAATTATTTTTTTGATTATGGATCATCAAAATCTTTATATATACCTAATTCCCCCAATAAAATTAGACATTCCCCTTTTGATTTAATAAGGGATCTGTTAGTTAAAACACCTATGGGAAGTATCACTGTAATAAAGATGTTCTGGTCAATCCCCATTATAAAACATAATTGTGTTTTATTTACTAACATTATCATCATAACTGTGTTTTAATTTTTTATAATCATGTGTTTATGATAGATTTAAAAATATTATGTGAATATTTATTGCAATAAGAAGGAAATTATGATTTGTAAGGAAGATATAAAATTCTTTATCTTTAGTACAAAAACTTCATTATTCGATTCTTATCTAGATCCACCCTAGAAGATCTACTGAATGAAATTATCTAGGAGGAAGGGAAAAAATCTAGGGATTAAAAAGTTAATATTCGAATTTAGGATGTACCTTTTATATAAGAATACATTGATGTATTTCTCTAGGAATTAACAAAAAACCCCTTATAGCATGAAGTTGACTTTTACATATATTTAATCTCTAATGCAAGACCAATATCAAAGAAACACAATAGAATAGACACTATAGAATTAGTGGATATAAAAAAACTAGAGGATTTGGGTAATAAGGTATTTATCTGCCCTAGTGTTTCTCTATGGGGATCCCCTATTCTATTTGTTAAAAATAAAGATTGATCCATGAGGCTATAGATTAATTGTAGAGAAAACAATTCTATTACGATAAAGAACAAGTATCCTATGCCTCATACTGATGATTAATTTTATAAAATTTAGAGAGATAAATATTTTTTTAGGATTAAACTTCTTTCAAGATATCATCAATTCTAGGTAAATAATGAAGACATTATAAACACAGATTTTTAGATGATGTATGGACATTATGATTTTATAGTGATTCTATTTTAATTGACTAATAAACTCTATATTTTTATGGATATAATAAATAGATTATTCAAGGAATATATTTATGATTTTACGGTATTAATTGATGATATTATATTGTATTATAAAATCTATAAATACCACGATAATAACTTTAATATCATTCTTGATACTCTTAGAAAGAAATAGTTATATGGTAAATTTAGCAAGTGTGAATGTTGTATTCAGAAAATTTATTTTATTGGACATGTTGTTTCTAATAATGGGATCTAATTTGATCATATTAAGACAAAGTTATTCAATGAATTTTTTATTCCAATGAAAAAGCCAAGGTATGTATTTTCATTGTTTTAGCAGGTTACTATCGGTGTTTCGTTCATAATTTTTCTAAAATGGATAACCTGTTAACCAAATCACATGTAAAGGGATTATGTTTGTACAAAAAAAGAATATGAATAATATTTTGATTAATTGAATATAATATTGGTCAATGATTATATTTTAACTATGCCATTAGGAAATTATTGGGTTGTGATATAAAATGATTCGTCAAAGAAAGTACTGGGTTGTTTCCTTACACAAAATTATATAGTTATTCCATATGCATCAAGGTAGATGAACATTGATAAACAAAAGTATCCAACTCATGATCTTGAGTTAATAGCCTTAATTTCTATGAATAAATGGAGACATTATCTCTATGGTGAAATATGTTAGATATATACAGATCAAAAGAGTTCAAAATACATTTCTACACAAAAATAACTCAACATAATTCAAAGATGCCAGCTTGAGTTACTCATTGATTTTGATTATTCAATACACTACCACCCTAGACAAGAAAATAATGAATCATATGCAATAAGATAGAAATATTGAAGATGTAAAGCCCAAATGATGATTAAGGGAGATCATATTTTCCTTGATTTAGTGAATATAAATATGGTACTTATTATGGAAGGGGAGACACCACCTCTTTTTCAAATAAGTGTGAAACCATATTTATTGGAAAATATAAAATGATCTTAATATGATGATGAGGATTTTCATAATAAAATTAAAGCTATAAATGGACGAAAATTGGATGGATATTTTTGTGAAGATGGTGTTACGAAATTTGGAAAGAGGTTATGTATTCCATCAATACCCGAGCTAAAAAGGGAACTATTTGATGATGCTTATAACTCAAATTTATGTATACAACCATGTAGTACCATGATGTATAGGGATATGAAGGATCATTTTTAGTTGGATAATATGAAGTAGGAAGTTCTAGATTATGCTTCAAGATTCACAGATTGTTAAAAACTGAAGTCTTAGAGATATTATCATGTAAGAGTCATCCAACCACTACCTTTTCATATGTGGAATTGGGATAAAATCCCTATATACATCATCACTGGATTACTGATGACCCCCAAAAAGAATGATGTGATTTGTGTTATTATTGACCTATTTACCAAATCAACACATTTTCTTTATATAAGATAATATTTTCTCACTGAGCTGCAAGAAAGCCTATATTAATGATGTTTTTTACTTCATGGTTAACTACTCTCAATTGTATCTGATTGAGATCCTCATTTTACCTCAAAATTTAAGAGATTCTTAAAAAGCCTCTAGATATTGAGATTCATTTGTGAACCACCTACCATCCTCAAACTGATTGTATGTCTAAAATGACCATTTAAACAATAGAAGAAATGTTTAGATCATTCTCACTTAACTTTCAAGGTATGTGGGATCTTTAATTACCTTTGGTAGATTTTTCCATTAATAATTGTTTACATTCAGGTATTCAAATGGCATCATATGAAGTATTATATGAAAAGATATTTCATACTTTAAATTGTTTCTAAGAATTCAGTGAATGAAAACTTATTTTCCCATAACTTATTAAAGAGGAATAACAATGTTAAAGACTATTCAAGTGGATATTAAATCATCTCAATGTAGTAAAAAGAGTTCTACTGACAACCGGAGAAAGTATTTGGAATTTAAATTGGGAGATCAATTCTTTCAAAATGTATATTCATTGAAGGATGTCATATGGTTCAGAAAGAAAGGGAAAATAATCACCAGGTATAACATACCATTTTCAATTTTGGAATGAATTGCAGCTATAGGTTACTGATTAACAATGCCACAAAGTCTCTCTAAAGTTCGAGTTGTGTTCTACATATCCTTGTTATGGAAGCACATTCCAGAAAAAATGCATGTACTCACCAATGAAGAAATTGAAATAGAACATGATATTTATTATTATGAAGATCCTATTGAGATTCTTGTCATTAGATAGGAAGGTCCAAAGAATCGGATGACTCAAATGGTAAATTTTATTTGGAGAAACCATAAAATGGAAGAATCTACTTTGGAACCTACGGATGTAATAAAAAATAACCACCAACATTTTTTTAGAAGATAATATTCATGACTATTTAGAGGTTGAACTTTTTTAATATGAGGATGAATATAAAACCCCAAGATTTTACAGTATGTCTCCACTTAAATAAATTCAATTTCTTCAATAGCTTATGTTTCATGCCACAGTAAACATAAAAAAAAGATGATATACTATTTAGTATTATTATTTTTACCTGACCATTATAAAATTTCTATTAAATTAGATGTTGTAAATATGATTAACTATATTTTGAAATAAAGTTGAATTTAATTATTATTTATTCTAACAAAATAGACACAAATTTTTTTAGTAATGTCAATTTTTTTTCAAATATGAGTTTTTATAAGAAAGAAAATTTTATTACTTTCAATGTGAAAACAAATATAATTATTTTATCCCACATATATAAATTTTATTTTATAAAATTAACTTCATTTTTATCAATATTATCTTACGGTTATTATTGGTTATTTTTCTAAAAATATTTATTTTCAAGTGAATACTGAGAAATAATGATTTTTATTGAAAAATGTATTTTTATTCAAACCATAGAAAATTTATATTTTATTTTTGTTTTAAAGTAAAGTAAGTTATATAATATTATGAATAATATAATTAGATTTATTTTAATTAATTTCATGGTTTAATTTTTTGTAAAAACATTTTTATATTTAAAATATCATTTATCTAAATAAATATTTTTGGTTTCATTTTTATGGTTTGATTTTAAATAATATTTGAAAACTTATATGTTTTAAATTTTGAGAAATATATTCAATATTTAGAATCATGCAGTCTAAATCTAGTGAAAAAGTCCCTTATATTTTTGGACAATATGTATATTAAACATAGTAATTTTTGTTACCACAATTAAGGGTTAATTGTGTAATTAATGCTAAAATTAATATTAAAAGGGTTAGAAATTTACCCAAACACTTATCCTATTTTCATTGGATGATAATTTTTAAATAAAAATCATACATAGGGAAAATATATGACTATGTGCAGCCACTTGGTTGACATTTAGTCCCTTATAGTATTTTATTTTAAGAAATGTCAAACTTGTAACAATATTTTTTATAATAATTATATCATTCTTTCACTACTATAAATCCTACCTATACCAACACATCTACACAAAAAGTTTATACAAATCATTGGTATAGGTCCCCATTCTTAATGGTTTAGCCAAAAATGTTGGGAATGGGTCTACTTTTCCCCATATTTTTTCCAAACCATTGTGAAAGGGTACTTTGAGGCCACTTTTCTCAATGGTTTTGGAAAACCATTGGGAAAGGGTACTTTGAGACAACTTTTCCTTCAAACGGTTTTGAAAAAACTATTTGCAAAGGGTACTTGGACACCACTTTTCCCAACAGTTTTCCCAAAATGTTAGGAAAGGGACCACTTTTCCCAACGGTTTTGGAAAACTATTGGGAATGGGTACTTTGAAAAAACATTTCCCAATGGTTTCAGAAAACCATTGGTAAAGGGTGTGTACCTATCCCAACAGTTCTAAAATCTATTGGGAAAGGCCTATCCCAATGATTTTGAGAACTATTGGGATATGTACTTTTATTTTTTATGAATACTTTTGTCGAATGTTGTCAAATAAATCAATATATTAATTACACACACACACACACACACATATATATATATCCAAATATATTGACAATGGTGACTATAGGATAGTGGTAATGTGTTCGATATATAACGTGTAGGTTGTGGGTTCAAACCTTTGTTGTAATTTTTTTTTTCATATTTACCTATCCCAATGGTTTGAAAACCATTGGGATATGTATTTTCCAATGATATTATCTAAACCATTGTGAAGGACTTTCCCAACACTAAATCACCTTATAGCTTCCCACACTATTGGTATAGACTATACAAATGTTTTCAGGACCTATACCAATGTTTCCAAACCGTTAGTATAGAAATATTTTCTATTAGTGTTTATATATGGTCATCTAAAAGATATTTTGGATTATAAATAATATTTTTGAAATAAAAAATACTTATATTTTTCATGGTAACTTATTTTTAAATTTTAGGGAAGAAATAATTATCATATAGTCTCTCATAAAAATGATGCAATAATTATTTAATTAATGGAAAAGTCAATAATTTGATTTTAATCAAAATGATTATAACCCTTAAATTACATAAACACATGAATAAAATTTATTTTACGAGTAATATTTATCCAAAATAATTCCTTTTTTGCATTTATTACCATTTATAGTAATTAGAAAATGGGTATGCCCCTTATAGTATTTTATTTAATTAATAGTCAAACATATCATACTTTTGTTTTCAATAAGAATAATATTTTTAATATGGTGTTATCTAAAAAATTTGTTTGAATATAAATATTATTTAGGAATCTATAAGATTTATATTAATTATAGTAATTTAGTTTTAATATTTAGTTAAGAAATAATTACCTTGAATTCTTACACAATGTTGTTTCAATAATTATTCAACTAATCAAAAAATAAAATATATGACATAAAAATTAATAAAATAAATAAAATTTGAGATATTTAAGGTGATAGAAAAATTCTAGATGAATATGAAATATTGGGTATGTATTAAAAGTCTTTATTCAAAGATATCATGTTATCTTGATATTCTTATTGTCAAAGTAATGAATTTTATCAAATTTTAAAATAATGATATTTTATAGAATTAATATTTTATTAAATTATTTATAAACCATATAAATGTTAAATAATCACTAATGGGATAAGATATTCTCTCAAATTTCATGCCAAATTTTTTTATAGTCTATTTTGATGTCTTTGGATCTAGAATAGCCTTATTATATTTTAATATTTTGAGAAACTCTCGAAGTTCCCTTCAACAAAACAATAAAAGTTCACCTCTTTACTCGCTTATTAAAAAATATTCGATCTATATAGATAAAAAAAACTTAAACATTCATCTTACTTACAACCTTATACATGTTTTGTAAGTGCTGTTATCCTGAAAATACCCACCATAGTGTCCCTAAGAGGAGATCCCAAAAAAGATTCTTTAAGAGAGGGTAATAATATTTATTGGCTGTTTCTAGTTTATATCTTCGTTTACTTCTTATTCATGTGTTGTTTCAATAATAAATTAATAAATAAAATATCATGTATATGCTCAGATGTTATTTTTATTATCATACAACCATATTCATCATTTTATCCATCCTATGAAAAACGAAATCACCACGCGTGCGTACGTATAAATTACCATATCCACACCATGGTGTAATTTTTTTCATCACCAATTTAATTGGATGATAATAATGATGGAAATAATGGATATATATGATAATTATGAAATTATTTAAGTTCCATAAATTTATTACATCATCCACTTATTTACCGTTTCACCCATTAATGGAATCATATCATTTCTCGTTTGTACGTACATCCAACCATCTCCACAACGTGATGAGGTTAATTTTACACATTCAAAATTAAATATTGATTATAAATATATATTAAATTATTAATTATCATATTTATTATATTAATATAAATCCAAAAATTATGGAACTATATCCAATTCTAAAGAACCAGGACACTCAAGAAAAAACCTACATGCAAAACAAGGCAATTGACAAACCAAACAATGAAACTAAGGAAATATTAGTAATGAAAATGTGGTAAAATGTTATAAAAGAATCATACAAGGAATTATATATATGAATATGTTTATATAATAAATAAATATAATTATTTAAACCATTATTTATAATGTTAAAATATGTACCATTAACGAGAACTTTAAGGTAAGGGATTTCTTAACTCAATTTTGTTTCATTGGGCCAAACATCTATTTTAATGACTATTTCATGCTAGGGTTATGTGTGAACTGAATTTTTATTATATTATATTGTCCTTATACTTTTTTTATTTGGATTTATATAAGATACACATAATCAATTCATTTGATTAACAATATTATTATTGTAAGGGACTTTATCTCAATTTCACTTCAATGAGACATATTTAAACATTATGAACCATATTTCATTTATATGGTGTATATAATACCCATTTGTTTTATTTATGATCACAATTCATTGAAAAATTAATTTATATTAAATATCCATATAGCTTTTATCATAGATATGATTATTTCCTATGTCGTATACCTTTCTTTTGTGCAGTGTTTACATTGAAAGTGATTTTATTAACTGACAAGATAATATTAAATCTATATCTTTTACTGAATATGGATATTTTTTTATAAGTAATATTGATTCATGAATTAAATAAATTATTCAATATATAAAAAATTATTTTGACCTGCCTGAAAGGGTGGGTACCTATAGGGTCCTAAAAACTACGCCAAGGGAAGGAAAATACTCCCACAAATTTTACGAAGGAATAGGATGCAAGTTAAATTGAAAATTTGACATAAATATTGAATAAATTGAATTTATAAAAGGACAAAAGTGGTATATATACTGATTTCTGGGAATAGTATGTGGATGGTATTGCCCTCAAACTGAAATGTACATGGAAAACCCTTGAAACGTTGGCTTGTGAGGTATTGGCCAGTGAACCAGATAGTCTATGGAATAAATGAGGAATAGTGTTGATCCCTCACAATGTCGATGTAGGAATAGAGGTGAAGAAATTCCACCCACGAACCATGACCCTATGAACCACGTCGTTGGAGAAAACATGATAGAGAAGTGCACCCCCGCACACCATCCCCAAAAATTAAGTTCGTAAACAACGTGAGGTTAGTGGAATCTCGAAAACCGCATCATTCGTTGGATTATGGGGATTATTTCCTCAAATATGAACCATAGACCCATGAACCTCATACCCACAAACCTCAGTTGATTGATTCATCTGCAGGATGGATGATTGTCCCATGGCATTCTACAAAATATTTTGTGTGACTTATAGATATAGCCTCCTTGACACTCTATAAAAGGACCATGAGGGGTGACGACAAAGAAACGAGGGGATAAAATGAGATATAGGATCAAAATTTTAGAGAGATTGAGGTTTACATATGGAAGACTTCGAAGGAAACCAAATGAGGAGTATGAAGCTGTGAATGGTTTCCAGTATTTTTAAACACACTGTGAACCATAAAAAAAGAAGTATAATAATATGGGAAAAACCGCGAACTTAATTGGAGAACCAAAAACCATAACCCCTTCATAGATGAACTTAATATTAACTACATGACTAATGCCCCTTCTTCAATTCGATGAATGGTATAGCACAACTCTATGTAGGTAAAACCATAACTTGTGTAGCATTTTTTCACACAGACGGATTCTAGTACCGCATATCGCCTTGGAATGCAGATGGAATCCGAGGTCACATACTACTACGATACAAAAACCATATATAGTCCCACATACCACTTAAGTATGCATACGACATCTTGGTCTATGTACCACCTCGATACGTAGATGGACCCTCAATCCACATGGCAGTACACCATATAGAGGGTACCCTACCCTACATGAACAAATGATATGCGGAGTAGGGTACCTTTAGGTTTTTTTCATTCTAGTCCCGATCATTCCCTTTTCTTTCCATCCCATCCTTTGAATACCCTTTGTTAATCATTCTATTTACATTAGGCCAAAGCCTCCTACAAAGCCCCCGGACCCATATGATAAAACCATTAGGTGAATCAATGTAGCCTTTATGGGTTTACATACCCATGGTAAGTGGATTCACATGGGTAATCCTAGAAAGGGAATGGATCCCCATAATGTCTTTAAGTCTATATTCCCATGGAATCCCAAGGCCCAACCCTCGAATACCCATGTTACCCTCCTTGTTCTAGGGATCAAGGGTAATAACTAGTTTTTTCATTTAATGATGGACATTGATTAGTCAAAGGGGATCACGTGTTCTTTTCCTTTTTATGGGGATCGACACTTCTCCCCTTTTTTGAAACTGACTTTTGGGAACCCCCTTAGGGTGACCCCATAGCCCTTCTACTCTAGGTGGCACTCCTAGTCCTCTCAGGCTTGGCCCAAAACATGTTTAGATAGATTTTCAAACATGGCTATCCTATATATAAATTTGGTTGAGAGTTGGCACATTCAAATAATCTCTCTCTCCCTCATTGAGAAATCACCCCAGCCTCTTTTGTCATCATCCTCCTTTTACATCTGAGGAGAAGGGAAATTGTTTCCTTTATCAGATCTATAGATTCCACCTATTTTCCACACTAAGCATGAATCAAATGAGATTAGAGGTTAAAAATGATAACAAAATCCACACCATACCCTAATTAATTATGATAACTCTGATTCTTGGTCTAACTAGGATATGTAAGACGCCTAACTAAGGCTCGAGCACAGGGGAAAATCTCCATAAAAGTCAGTCCCAATAAGAATTTTCCCCAACTCAATAGGGACCCTTCATTAGGAATAAACCTTGATGTGACTCTTTTAAGAAAGGAATCCATTATGGTGTAAGTCCCAACCATGTATTCTCAAATGGGAAACTCCAATGTGTAAGACCCAATCATGTCCCATCATAAAAAATGAATCCTATTTAGGAGTAAGCCCCGATTGAATTCTCACAAATGGGACTTCTCTACGATATAATCCCCAAATTAAACCATACTATGATGGATTTGATTCCCAACTAATTGGGATACATAGAAAACTTTAATATGGTCCAAACCCAACACTTAAATCGCCCCAGTGTTCACTGAGCTATATCCTTAATGGGGCCATATTAACGCAATAGACCATGCCTATTTTGAGTATCCTGGGCATCTTTGGTGTTAGTCTCACACAAAGTATTGACTAGGAATCTTCCACTTATATGACTTCGCTGCATGATTTAAACTAAATTGATGGGTCCTTATCTCATGACCTTAAAAGGAGATGTGTCCAGTTAAGTAGTACCAAACTACATGGTTTCTAATTCCTCTCATGAGGATATGTAAAAATCCCATATCATGGGTTCTATCCCAATATTGAAGAAACATCTATCCTTCTTTGATGATGATAATCTCCAGAGCGCCTCATTGTAGGTCTTAAACTAGAATTGTATTTGTAGTTCCTAACCCGTGTGTTTGTACAGTTAATCTTGCAACCCAAGGGTAACCTGTAGACACATTCATTGAAAAAAAGGATTCACAAACATATAAAGATTTCTTAAATCAATAAGAGAGTCTTGGAGTAGGAACTAATTTCCCCCCCAAAACGGTGTGATGAGACTGACCTCCCATCCTATCGACTGATAGAGTCATTAAGTGTCGTTGGAAAATTCATCATCCAATGAGCACTTGCCATTGGAAAGAAGGTTCTTGAATCATGGATACAAGGGTTGTTGGTTGTTTTTGGCTACATGAATTAACCCATTTAAGAATATTTGAGGGCATCGTACTTGATGTGTAACCCTTCATAATAACGTAAAACTGGTTATTTTCTATCGATCCATTTCTCCTACCCC
The DNA here is from genome assembly GCA_963277665.1 of Viscum album. NCBI lineage: Eukaryota > Viridiplantae > Streptophyta > Magnoliopsida > Santalales > Viscaceae > Viscum > Viscum album. Next base: position 1,645,717,268 of record OY728128.1, read on the forward strand.
CACCTAGTACAATGAAAATCGGGTCAAAAAAATGGTGAACCCGACACGAATCCCTAACCAATGTGGTAGTTTTAACCAACCACAATCCCCTTTTATCCAAATTAAAAGAGGGTCAAGAAAGATCATCAATTATGAATGTTATCATGAGATAATACTTTGATGGTGTTTTTTTGTCTGTAAATGTCATATATATATATTGTAGAAATTTCATAGAGCTCTCTTCAATCCAAATGGAATTCTGACAATTTTCTCAGACACACATGTCAATAACCACATAGGAAGCCAGGTCCCCAACAAAGAACATGACTCCCTCAACTACCCAGTATCTTCAATGCTAGGTTTAAAATGTGCTAATTAAAAAATACCATCAAAACAACACTCTCCCTACAATTGAAGATACAAGTTAGGACCTCCAATTAGTAAAAGATTTTCAGCCACCTAGTCGCGACCTGTAATCTAGCACGAGATGACTCCGCTAGCCATATCATATCATTTTATGAAACTGTCCTCATAAAGCGACAATTAATACCTCCCTTATCTTAGGGAGGCAAATGGGGTCGACACCCATGAATTCATCCCATGTGAACCAAAACCCTGCTCAAGGGATCTTACCGAAGGATATTACTACTAGTGGCATACAACCTGATATCCTTGATTTTAAAAGGATCCCATATCAAGGGGACCTGTTTAAGTCCAATGGAGATGGCCCCCTTGAGATACCCGTTGAGGGAGGTAAATTCATAATCAGGAAGATTTTATTACCCAAGTTATTGAGGAGGATGTCTACCACAAAATGCAGTAGAATATAATGAGTAGTCATACAATTTTCCCCTTCATGTTGAAGCCCACCACAGAAATATAATGGAACAATACGAAAAACTGTACACACATTCCAGTGATCGCTTATCCCGCTGTGTAGAGAATGTAGAAAATTATAAGCATATGTAAATCTCTTCCAATGCACAAGAATACTATCATCTAGATAGGGTGGAAAACCATGGGTAGTTATAAAACACTGCCGATTCATATGAATCCTGCCAGTCATATATAGTCAAAATCAAATATGTTTAGAGTAAAATTGCTACAGATGAAAATGAATCTCAAGAGAAAAATACAACAACAAACGAGTAGACACAAATTGCTACTCGAAAATAGAAATCCCACAAGTCAAATACAGTAGCAATAAAATATGATCAGAGTCAAATTCTAATAGATTAAAATAAAGATATTGAAAAAAATAAAGTGTAAAACGAGCAGATACAAATTCTAGTATGCAAATACAAATCCCTCCATCAAAAATATGGTGGCAAACAGAGTAAATAGTCGGTATGAAACTCATTCTTCTATCCTGGTATAGAGAGAAATTCTAGTACCAACTGGAAACCCATGGAAGAACAGATCATGCACAAACTCCTTCTCAAAAATTATAATGGGAATTAATACCCATTTCATCAAAATATGTATCTCAACATATCGTAGCTGTGATGGACGATCAGACAAAGATCTTAGAATATTTCCTCTAGACGTGTCCTGATGTCATTGCGTCCACAAAAAAAGTGAAGAGTCAGGCCCACGATCTCATCTCCTTAGGTGGGGTGATTCATCCAAAAAATCATATAGTCAATCTAGGGAAGACCTCCATCCCTATTCTAGTTTAGGAGGTTCGACCAAAATATTCTGTGATACAAGGACAACCGGATCAGGAACAACCACCTGTTCCAATTGGGGGATACTTGTCCAATGTGGTGGCCACTCTAGGGAAATAATATATCTTTTCCAGAAATCAAGATACTCATTGGTGTATCTTGAAGACATCGTGAGAACCATCAAAAAAGGGTCCCATATATAAATTCCTCTACCAATAGTTGGTGGCCCTAGTTTCCCACATGAGAGAACCTAAACATAAAGGGAACCCAAGGAAACTGAAAAACGAAGAGAACACTGATTATTCTACTATGATGGAAGCTGATGTTATTGAATCCATCAAACCTCTATCAATAGAGGGTAAATATCATGTTGGTCCATTAACAAATTTTATAAGTGGCAGTATCAGTTGCAAAGATCATCCCTACACAGTCTCTACCATCAGCTTTAAATGTCCTCCCCATAGCACCCACATGGGGTTACTCCATGGTCTAGAAAAGATAGATCATGATATTCTGTTTCCTAATTCATGTCTGTGTAGCCCTACCCTTGACCAAAAGATCGAAAATAATGATGGTCCTCCCCTTGTTATCATCTTCCATTATGGTACTACCCACGGTATACGTTGAAGATATGTTTCTCCATTTAGGCAGACATCAAGTTGTGATGGTAGTCCTCACCATGACAACAATCACTACAGTGATACTCCCACTGTGACGTCATGCAATGAGAAGGTAATCCCCTCATTACAATACATCCTGAAGACCCTCCCCAGAATGTTCAGTATAGATACTCTCCCTGCATCCAGAGTTATGATGGTAGTCCTTTAAATGATAGAAGTCATTGTGAAGGTCCTCCCCTCAATGATGCCATGTAGTAAAAAGTTCCTCCCTTTGTTGTGATCTACCTTAAAGGTCCTCCCCATGTTATACACCATATAATTTCTCTCTATGGTCGGGAAAAAAGATGTGATGGTAGTCCTCGCTATCATGGAACCGACTGCGAAGGCCCTCCCCATAGTCAAAATTTATGCTGATGATAAGGTCCTCCACTCATTGGGTCAAATGCGAGAAAGACCTCATATGCCAAGGTTCTTGAAAAAATGGAGTATGACTGGTTGAATACTCTCCGCATGACATTAAATATCTTTTATCAACCATAGGATGGCCCTATGCCACACTAATCTTCCAAGGCACCCTTATACTATTCATATGTCAACACGACTCCCACTAACCCTGCTGCTTTGAATGAAATCATTATGGAGTAGTCAAACCTGTAGGATCAAGTAAAAGAGTCTCTGAATGAAAAAAAAGAAATGTTGCTTATGAGAGGAAAACTAGATAGGGATGGAAAACTAGTAATTTATTATACCACAACCACTTCTTAGTTCAAAATACTAAATGAGTTTTCAGAAGAATGTATCCATAACATTTTCATCAATATTTGGACAACTCTCCACCAATTAAAAGAAATGTTTTCACAACTATGGGAATGAATACAATGTTAATTTTCTAGGAGATCTATAACATCAAATTAACCTAGAAGCCTTTCTGCCTCCATGACGACCATAATAAAAAAGGAAAAAGAAAGACCTTTAGCTAGACTGCCTACATGCACTACACAAGTTGTTCTGCCTCATCAGCAATGGCCTATATTGTGTTCATATCCGGGGATGGGGAGAACATGGATCCCTACACCTCACCCACATCTCGTCTAGTTGAAATGACTGGAAGTGATATATTGCAATGTCATCATCCCCCAAAAATAATCAAATGATGTCTATGTTTGGGAAAGGTGGAACGTTCTCCAAAACAAAGCCTTGAGTAAGTCTGAGAAGTTTCAGGACCGATGAGAGAAATCCATTGAGAATATCCTTAACTCGAACACTAAGAACATATAGTATGACTCCCACATAAGGGAAGGAAATCTACAAGCACTTCGTATATCCTTTAGAGAAAATAGATAACATGCAGACCTAACACCATATCCGGCCCACACCCACATGGGAATGTGTGAGATCAAGAAGGTGGAAATAGCATCAGTAGCTACCACAACATAGGATAAACCCCATCCCATAAGACTGGGGGAATTTTTAACACAAATTCCATCATTAGACTTGATAATCCGGGCTGAGGCATGTCAATAGAATAAGGGGAGCAACCCCAGCATGTAGGGCTAGGGGAATTTTTACCTCAGATTCCTTCCCAATAGACATTTTCCTTCTCCCAATAGGGAGGAACAATGGATATAGGGGTCACCCATTCCATCCTATTTCATGACTCACATCACCAATAATAGAGGTGTACTACAAGGTGATATCAGGGATCCCTTTGAGTCAACCTTCCACAAGAAACCTAAAGACCATCATAGAATGGCCGAAGAATCATCAACAAAGGGATCAATAAGTTCTACCATTAAAAACTTGGTACGACACCCCAAGTGCGGTATTCATTGGTGAACATCATAGACATCATCCCCACAAAGATTTCTAAAAATGATAGAAATAACGTGTAAAAAGTATAAGAGGTTTTCCACATAGAGATAGCCCACATAGAGTTTGGAGGTGTGCACACCAGAAACCAAAGAGTTGTCTTAAATTTGGGTGCCCTTTCAGTCAATCCACCACCACCTCCTACACGAATCCCCAATAAGGATATGAGAAAGAGTAATTCCTATGACCCAACAATTCCACCTTGTGAAATAACCCCACTACACTTGAGGAGAGACTCACTTGGTAAGAGGAAGAAATGAAATAGATAAGATGATTAAACATTGTGCTTCTAAGAGGTAGACTTCATATAGGGTATGTTCCTTAGGTGGAGAATAATAAATGACATCCATCATATGTCCCCCTGCCTCACAGGGTCATCTTAATGGAAGAAGGAAGATTTTAAAGATCATGTAATGCAGTACTGGGACCATCAGTGTACTTGAACCCAATCCTAGGATGATATCAAGATTCTACTCCATTGGGGAAGAAACCCTATAGATTCAGGTGAATTCACAAAGGATGACCCTATTTGGGTATCTGACTTAATTCCCATCAGCACCAGCACATCCAATATTCCCCCTACTGCTCCTGATCATGCTCAGGTCCAATAGGACATAGATCAAGGGCTCCTAAATACCATCGAGTTGTTAACAAATCTAATGGAAGCAATGGAAGGATAGAATGCTCCAATACAACCAAAATAGAAACCCTACTCAATTTTGGTAAGTAATGTCCCTCCGCTGCCATATTTTGGGAACCACTTATTCCTAGTTTTCAATGGCTTGGGGGACCCAGAGGAGAATCTACTGCACTACTCTTATTACCATGATCCCATTATGGGAACCTCAAAGAAACAAAAACCTATGAAGCTCAAATTATTTACACAAAATCTACAAGGATCAATATTTTTTGTGGTACACCTGTTTTCATGAAAACTCAATAACAGGATGGGAGGATCAATGACACTGGTTCTTATTCTAATTCATCTCAATGTTTCAAAAAACAAATAGTCAGTGATATCATGAATTGTAAAAAATCAGATATTGAGAGAGTATTAGACTTCACTGTAAGATGTAAGGCTATGAATTAGTCCTTGAACCGACCACTCCCACAAGATGATATTCTTTCCAAGTGTATTGAAAATATATGAGATGAGCTACGAACACCACTCATTCTTTTGAAGTATAGAAATGGATTTTGGGACTTCTCCACCATTGCTAAAAGGATAGAAGATTCCTTGAAACAGACTAATATCAAGTCTCATCCAGTCCCATTAGCCTCAGTAAAAAGAGAGGGAAGAGTTGAAGAGACCTCTATCACACTTAAGCCACCCCTACACTACCTCTAGCTCTATGGTCACCACTAAACCATGTAGGTCCCTCTAGATCTTAGCAACTACCCCCACCTCATCAAGACGAGTGAGGGGGGGGGGGGTAAAATAATTCAATTCAAGGAATGTAGAAATAAAGTGTATTCATTTCAGGATGATCATGTTTGTGGATACTTTTTTTATTCCATGACCATGAAATTTATTCAGCTTACAGAGTAATAAATGGATGATAAAGTAGGTCTTTATGATTGGTATGATTATTTTTCCTTCCACTAGACATTGGGAAACAACATTCAAAAGTTCTTTGTATTCAAGGAACTTATACAATGAATGATACATTCCAGATAGTTATAGCTAGGACCACCTCCAGTGCAAGTGGCATATGTTTCCACCACTAACTTGGATGAACAAAAGGAGTGGAAAATGGTTGTTAATAAAAAAAAAAGTTAGATAATTAGATGAATCAAAAAACAATCAAATGATCCCATGATATCCTCTAAGAATATTTGATGCAATAGATTATACCTCAAATACCTCTTAATGCAACACAACTTACACCCTTAGCCCCAATATCTTCTAAAGCCCGACCTCCCAAAATGAAGTCCAATCAGAAGGGCGGAAATAAAGTGTAGGAAGAGTGACTTTCACCAAAACCCAAGTTGTATTTGACACCACAAGATTTCAAGATAACAGATATGAAGATACGGGCACCACCCCTTTAAATAGAACCACTGGGGGAAGATGATAAAGCAAATTCATCATCAGAAGAGGAGATGATTTTTGGCTTAGTTAATGTCATCCATTTGATGGATCCCTTCTCCAAAGATGAATATTATAATCAAACAGAATTCCCCATAGCCAATTTAGTAGTCAAAGGAAGAATCCATAGAGGCCAACGATATCAAGGGATTCCCGAATATGGCATAAATCATATTTATGGTTGCAAACCCGCTTAACCATCAGTATTGCAGAAACCTAGGAAAGGACCCTCCATTTGATCCGATAGGGATGAGAAAATTCTCCACCCCCACCAAAGGCTACCCAATTCAATTCTTCTGAAATATACGTCAGAGAAAGAATAGATTTCTATGTACCCTAGAACTCTGAGAATATCTACCCGACCAAATCCACTATGGATGGAAGCTCCTCCAGCATCGACCCTAAAGGACGACCCGTCTTCATCAAATGATCAATCCCCTAAAGCACCTATAAAAGAGAATCCCCAATCTGGGAAGCACCGACCATTAGATATGAACTATGACATTATGAAACACTTATATTCAGTGCTAAATAATATCTCAATCATGTATGCACTATATTTACTATCATATCTCAGGGAAGCACTCATCAAAGATTTTCTATGACCCTAAAAGTTTGAGACTATGGTGGCCACTACTAAAGTCTACCTGATGGATACCAATCCTATAGAATTACATGAAGATATCTCCTTCATAGATCAAGATTAATAATCCATTACACAAGAAAATATCAAAACCTTCTTTGATTCTGGAACAATAAATGATGTCGATATCTGAAAATCCTTTATCAAAAATGGATCTGTGGTTAATCTCCTCCCACTGTGGACACTTCACCAGTTGGGATACAATGAGGATGATCTAACACTCTGTACCATGACCCCGTTGGGATACAAAAAAAATGATCAAAATCCATTTGGAAATATCAATCTTGAAACATGATTTGGTAACCTCATAGCTCACCAAAACTTTATGGTGGTCCGAAATAATACGACCTTCAATTTCCTATTAGGAAGGATCTAGCTATATAGACACACGATAATCCCCTACTCCTACCATTAGTGCCTAAAATATTGCATTAATGGATATAGTAGGACACTTAATGATGATAAGTCCTCATTTTACCTCTTCAAATCACACTATATTGATGCGGGGTTCTATAAACCAAATAGGAAACAACCCTCAGCTGAAGGAATTTATTAGTTCTCCACCCAAAACAGATTGGAAATGTTTCCTAATGATCCCCTCATACATCTCAGGGAATAATTGGTACTTCCCATGAATTAGATTGAAAGAAAAAGTCTAAATTTGGATGTGTATTAGTTATTCTTCATGATTTCAGTTATGGTTTATAAGCCTGATATATTGAAATTCTCACTAAATCCCAAGATAATGGTGAGGATTTAGATGGTAATGCCTCTAAAACATAATCAAAACCCTGTGAAATTTATGCCTTTCCCTCTAAGACTAGAGGAAGTGTCTCTTCACTAAAATAAGATGAGGAAACCCTTTTACCCCTCACTACATCTTATCCAAATAATCCCCCAACGATGGCCAAGACTGAAGAGACGGCTTCACTTCCCGGACACCAAAAGTATGACTCTTTCCTCAACTATAGAATGATCATCTCAATAATTTTTCCTCATCAGAAAATGAAGAGGAAGATGGTGATCATGTAAAGAAAGATGAAGAAAACCTAAGGGATTCCCCTCTAACATTCTAGGAAGGAGTCTATAGCACCATTAATGAACTCAATGAAATCAACTTGGGTAGGGGAGAAGACCCACGACCCACCCATGTTAGTGCGGCCATGCATTTCAAAGAGAAAAAATTATACGCATATTTCATGAAGAATAATTGAGATGTTTTCCACTAGAACTATACCAGAATTCTAGGTCTCAATCAAGAGTTGTCCACTCACCACGTAGGCCCACCAGAAAACCACTGTGGTTATAAGAAAGCCACTAGAAGGACGCACCCGACACATTCTACAGAAATAGAGGATGAAGTAAAAAACATCATCATAGATAACTTCATTAGAGAGGTCCAATACACCATCTGGATAGAAAAAACTATCCATATTAAGAATAAAAATAGGAATATCATATTCTGCATCGATTTCAAGGACCTCAACCGGTATTACCCAAAAGATGGTTTCCCAATCTCGATAACGGAATTTTTGATCGATGAAAAATAGTGAAAAGAGGAAATCTATTTCATAGATGAATATTTAGGATATAACCAGATCCGAATGTCCCAAGAAGATGAAGAATTCACCACCGTTAGGGATCCCCACGGAGTGTTTTTCTACAAGGCGATGCCTTTGGGTTCGAAAAATTCCAACACCACATATCACTGCAAGATGTTGGCACACGAAGCGATGGATAGAGAAAAAAGGTTTTTGGAATAGACGAGTCACATACTGATCCTTTATATGTGGTAATATTAAGTGAATACATAAAAGTTTATGAATGAAATTTAATGTTTAGTTCACCGAAATAAGGTTTAATCTATGGAGCATGTAAACCGTGTATTGTCTTACTATAGTGTAGTTCAAACTTCAATTTTATGTTTCATAGTTAGGTTGAGGGATTCAAATATTAGTTCATAGATGAGAATGACCATGAAGAGTTCGACGTTTGTGGAATGTGAAGCATGATTCACAAATGAAATTTTTTGGGAAGGAGGTGGAATGTAGAAGTAGCGAATGTTGAGAGCACTTTGCAGTGAACTTTTTGGTGAGTAGTCCAATAAATGAAAAATTCCATGGGCCCGCTATATATAGGCATGGTCACCCCAATGGGTCCACCTTTATACCACATACTAGTTCATTTTAGGATCAATTTCTTCATCAGAATGTCCTCTTTTTCCTCCTGATCGGAACCCATTTAAATAGGAGGCATTTTATGGCCCTGAAATCTCTGTAAAGGGATTAAAAATACTCCCACAAATTTGATGAAGGAATAAGATGATAATTCAATTGAAAATTTGAGAATAATATTGAATAAATCAAATTTATCAATAGAAAAAGGTGACCCGCATATTGATTTCTGGAAATAGTGCATGGATGGTATTGCCCACGAACCAAGTGGTATGCACACTACTTGTAAAAAGCTAGCTATTAAGGCGTTGGACAACAAACCAGATAGTCCACAGAATAAATTTAGAATGATTCAATTCCTTTATAAACCATGTTGTTAGTGGAATGGAGGAGGAGAAATTCCACCCATGAACTGTAGCCTCATGAACCACGTCACTGGTGAAAACATGACGGGGAAGTACACCCCACAAACCGTCCCCACAAATTTAGTTCACAGATAAGGCGTGGCCTCTGGAATCCTTCCAACCATGTCACACACAGGATTGAGGCATTGATTTCTGCTGCTGTGAACCTCAGACCCGCAAACCTCAGTTGACCATGTCTTCTATGGGCCAGATGATTTCCCCATGGGCTTCTTCAAAATATGTCATGTGATTTATAGATAAAAACTACTCGACACTCTTGAAAATCACCTTGAGGGGTGCTGAGAATATAAGGGGGATAGAAGGAGATAGAGGATTTGATTTTTGGAGATCATAGAGTTTACAAACGGAAGAATTCAATGAAAACTGATCGATGGAGTATGAAACCAGAAATAGTTTTTAGTAGGTATAAACTTTTTGTGAACCATAAAAAGAAGGAAGCATAATAACATGGGAAAACTGCAATCCTAATTGATAAAATGTAAACCATACTCCCATCACGGATGAAATTCCCGTGAAATGTAAGACTAATTCCCCTTATTCAATATGGTGTAAGGAATAACACATCTCTATGTAGAAAAAACCCTACCCAGTGTAGCATTCCACCACAAATATAGACTCCAGTACAACATGCCACCATGGTATGCAGACGAAACCCAAGGTTGTGTTTCACTACAATATGTGAACCGTATTTAGGCCTTCATAAAACTTCAGTACATGGACAACATCTAGGTCTATGTACCACTTTGGTATGTGAATGATCACTTGATCATTAAGGATGTATGCCATGTGGGGGGGGGGGGTACCCTAACCCACATGAACAAATGATATGCGGAGTAGGGTACCTTCGGGATTTCTGCCTTCCGGTCATGATCATTCCCATCCATTTTCATCTCATCATACAAATCCCTTCAATTAATCGATCCATTGGCATTAGGATAAATCCTCTTCCAAATCCACCAGACTTTTATGATAAAACCATTAGGTGAATCAATGAATTCTTCTGACTTTACATACATATGGTTAGCAAAGTCACGTGGGAAATCCTAATAAGGGTGTGGACCCCCAGAATGACATTAATTTTATATTACTATGGTATCCCAGGGCCCAAACCTAGAAAACCCATGTGAACCTTCCTGTTCTAGGGATCAAGGTTAATCATTGGATTTTCCTTTCCATGAAGGATAGTGATAATTCAAAGGCGATCATGCCTAAATTTCCTTTTTACGAGGCGTGATGCTTCTTCCGTTTCCCAAAACTAGCTTTAGGGAACCCCCTTAGGGTGAATCCATGGCCCTTCTACTAGAGGTGGAACTCGTACTCCTCTCAGGCTTGGCTCAGGACATGTTTGGATAGATTCCCAAATGTGACTATCCTAGATATCAACATAGGTGAATGATGGCACATTCGAAGCCCCTCTCTCTCCCTCATCGATCCATCACCAAGTCCTATTTCTTCGTCCTCATCCTTTTCCATTAAAGAAGAAGGGAAAGTGTGTGGTTTGTTGGAACTATGAATTACTTATGTTTCCCACAACAAGAACGACTCACTTAGTAATAGAGGTTAACGATGTTCCAAAAATACATACCATACCCTAATTCAATTATAGGAAATATGATTCTTGTTCTAACAAGGATACATAGGATGCCTACCTAAGGCCCATGATCAAGGGACACTCTCCTAAAAATTATGCCCCAATAATAATTCCCCCCAACTCACTAGGGACCCCTCTTTAAGAATAATCCTAGACATGATTCTTTTAAGAAAGGCCTCGTTTATGGTGTAAGCCCCGACCATGTCTTCAAAAATGGGAAGCTCTAATATGTAAGACCGGATCATGTCCCATAATAAAAGAGAATATTCTTTAGGAATAATCCCTAATTGAATTCTAAAAAATGTGCATTATCAATGATATAATCCCCAAGGTAAACAAAACTATTATGGATTTGATTCCCAAATAATTGAGATACATAGGAAACCACCCTGAGGTCAAAACCCAACACTTAAATCACCCCAGTGTTCACTAAGCCATATCCACCCAGGAGACCAAGCCTATTTTGAGAATCCTGGGCCACTTTGGTGTAAGTACCACATGAAATATTGACTAGGCATCTTTTTCAAAGATGTCTTATCTATATGAAGTTATACTCCATGGATGTGTCCTCATCTCACAACCTTAAAAGTTGATGTATGTATTTAATTGGAACTGAAATACATGGGTTTTGATTCCTCTTAGGAGGATATATATATCATGGATTCAATCCCATTAATGAAGCAACTTTCATCCTCCATAGATTTCAATAATTTCCTGGGCACCTCATCATAGGGCTTAAACTAGCATTGTCTCAGTAATTCCTCACCCATGCATATGTATGGTTAATATTTCAATATAGGCATAACCAATGAACACATTCTTGGAAAAAACCAAGGATTCAGGAACATATAAACATCACATAAATTGATAATAGATTCTAGGAGTAGGAAATAATTTCCCCACCAATGGGTGTGATGAGCCCGACCTCCCATACGCTCAAGCATTGGAGTCCTTATGTGTCATTGGCCAATTCGTCATCCAATGAGTGCCTTACTTTGTAATGTAGGTCCATGAATCCTGTATAAAAGGGTCTATGAGTGTTGCTGGCTCCATGAATAAACTCGTTGGATACTATCTAAGGAAATTGTACCTAACATGGAACCCATCATAATACTGGACAACTGGTTACTATCCGTCGAGCCATTTCACCTGACCCCACCCAATATGACGTTAATAGGGTCACAATAATATCTTATATAGAAAATATCCTCAATTAATTGTAGTATCATGAGATGAATAAGTTATCCAAAATTTATGGTGGTTTTACCCATAAATATTAAACTATCTTATGAAATGCCTTGATTGTAATGGTTTTAAGTGCATGGGAAACATGATTTCAAATAGTTAAATATTTCATTGTTTATTTATTCAGTTATTATTATTCATGATATTTTTACTATTATATTATCCATGGAGTAATATTGTGAGAAAGTTATTGATTAAATGGATATTTTTCTGAAATATTTACATTTCAATAATGTTTATTCTTTATCCTCACATGATAGAATATTTATTGATTAAATTAAATGTGTGTTAAATTATTTTACCTTTCAATATTTATTATGCATTATCAATTCAGGATAGCTTCCTTTGTATGTAAGTCTTACTCAGAATCTGAGCTCACCCTTTTATTTCTTCTATTTTCCCTAGGATATGAAGATGAATTGTTTGAATGAGTTAAATGATGCATATTACATTTCTTTTTTATGTTTTATTTTTAATTACCAATGTAATAAGGATACTATCTATGTATCTATTTATTCAGGACTAATAAACTGACCATTCCTTCAGGATGTGATTCATTGTACCTATTTTCTGTGTAATAATGTAACCAATAACTCTAGGTTTCTAGAGTTCGGGTTGTTTCAAAATATCTTATTAAAAATAATATGTAACCATAAGAGTTTTCCATTATTCATGATAAAATCACATGTAATCTCAAATGAACAAAAATATAACATGGAATAATATTGTGAGATGATATTCATTATTAATGGATCATAATCACAGTTATATGAAATTCAAATTTGGTATAAGAAAAATTATATGAAATCTTAACATTATGAGCATCAAAAAACAAAAATTATGTCCATGAAAAATCTTTTGAGCATAAGATAACTACTATTACACCAACACATAGACTTTTGATAGTATATTAATTAAAATTACAACCATGAAAAATCTTTTGAGGATAGATTAACTGCGATTAAATGCAAAAAAATTATTGTGAGAATAGATTAAACACAATTACACCCATTGAAAATCTTCTGAGAATAAATTAAGAACACTTAAAAAAAATAGTTTGATATTAATTTAACTATAATTACACCCATAAACATTATGAGCATATCTTTTCTATAATTACACTCATGATCAATTTTGTGTTCATAACATAACTATAATTACCCCGACAAGAAATTTTTTGAGTATAGATTAACCTACAGTAGAATCCCACAAAAAATCATTATCACATGAGATATAAAGCATTAATATATGCATTCGAGGACTATAATGGACCCACCCATCTCTTAATACTAAACCATACATATTTTTTCCACTTGATTAAATTTATATTTATAATAATAATTAATTTTCCCATGGAAAATAGATGCTTTTAATAAAATTGAAATTGAAAATTTAATTTTATATCCATATAATGAAAGTTGATGGAAGTGCAAGAACATATCTTAGTGTAACATAAGAAAATTTATGGATGTTGACACAGACGAGAACTACATTTTTAAAACCATTGGATAAATCCACTAAAAAATAAGAGGAAAATAAATATTTTCTTTTTAAAATAAATACGTAATAAATTTATTTTGTAGAAAAATTTAAATCATGGAAGGAAATTTTAATTGAGAATAATTGTAATAATGGAAAAATAATGTCTTTATGGAGAAAATATTAAGATTTATTTTAGAATGTTATTAAATTATCATAAAAAACAATATTATGGGTCACATTCAAAATTAATTTCTGAAAACTGAAGTGAAAACTTGTGAAAAAAAAAATTTAAAAATAAAATTCAATAATGTATCCTAGTAATATATATAAAAGTATTGCTAAGTAAATCTGGAGTGATAGTTATACCAAATATTTTAAATAGGAAAAACTTTTAAATATTTTCAAATACTATTTTTAAAAACCCCTACCTAAAAAACATTCATTTTCAAATGGAATAAATAGTTATATTAATGTTTCATGAAATAATAATTAGCATTATAGAGAAGGAGAAAATTAAAGGGAATATAAAAAATAGATAAGAACAAAAAGAGATTACCAGGGAACATTGAGAATTATTATCAATAACATTATTATTTTATTAGAAAAAAATCATTTTAAAGGATCATTAAATAAAAAATTAATTTTTAAAAAGAGAGGAATGTAAAATAAAATAAAATATTTTTTTATTAGGGAATAACCTAAGCATGGAAGAATTTAGTTCAATAAAAAGTATCATAACACAACGAAAGATTTTTCGTTTTATCAATATCCTTTATGACTTTGGTATAACCTGAATCAAAATCCCTTCAAATAATAACATAATATGGATGTTTAAAACCCATTAATTTCATGGAAATTATGATAAAAGGTATTAATAAGGTTTTTTAGACATCAGTTAAATGAAATTTTATGTATAAAAAACATGTCTCAAATAAAGATAATTATTTTGAAAATTCTTTACCAAAATTATAAAATTCCATGAAAGTTATTTTACCTCCTTTATAAAGAATAGAAATATTAATCACCAATTTAAGAACAATATTCACACCTGTAACCTTTTATAAAGTTAATTTATAATCATTTATTGCAAATATATTATTCAGTTTTACTTTATTGTCATTATTGAATGTTATTGGTAACTATTATTTTCTTTATACTAACTGTGTAATAGTGGTGATTACTATTCTTTATATATTCAAATTTTATCACTAGAATATAATTATAGGTCCATTAATATTTATTTTATTATTATTTGTAATGTTATGATTTTATTCCATGTGAATTTTGATTAGGATTCACAATTATAAAGTCAATGAGTAGCCTGTTTCTGTAATTTTTAATGAATGATGGGTGATATATTATTAATGGAATAGATTTTAATTTTACAATCACAATACCACAAAATATTATTTAATTATTATTACTTAATATCTCTACTAACTATGTTTCCATATTAATCCATGATATAAATTCAATGCATCTTTTATGTAGGTGGTTAAACTGACCAAATCATGAACATGCTATAATCAATGAGTGAGTATAGTTAAGAAAGTAATTTTTTTTTGTAATTACATCTTTATTAATGAATCATACTGATTTTATTCATATTATTTATCTTATTTAATAATATTTTAATATATTTTAATAAATAACAAAATATTAAAAAAAACAAAATACATAACTTTCATGGAGGCAGTAGTTCACATGTACACCCAAGCGACACATTCAATTCAATAGATCATGTGAAAGATATAGAATGATTTATAAATTAAAAATAATATTAATTCTAAAATAATATATTAATTCATTAAATAAAATTTTCAAAACCATCCATGTATGGTGATGGTGAAAAATAAAACTCTTCGTTCAAAGAGGAAATAGTTTGTATGTACACATGAAAACATTTTCATTTTTATAAAGAAAAGGGTGGAAAGTAAATAATGATTATTACCTTAACAAAATAAAATTAATTATGAAAATAATTATTATGTAATTATATTATTATGGGAAAATTAAAATTATAATAGAAATGTAGAGGAAAAGAGATTAGGGTACGATTAGTTTTCATGTTTAGAATGTGATCTTTTAGTTGGGGGACTTCTTAGAATTATAGGACATAAGACATGTGACCAAAATATTTGGAAAAATGGAGTGGATTATATTTTATGTAAAAATTTCAAGTGTTAAATATTTATTTTATTTTACAGTGACCTTTATTTGGTGGTGGATTTCCCTTTTTATAAGTGAATAAAAATGATTTTTTTGTAAATATAACTTATTAATATAAATAGAGCACATGTTTCTCACATAAAGTAGAGATAAGGTAAAAAATAATGGATAAGGAGATAATTCATGGCCATGAAACCCTCATTAATTCATTTTAACACATTTTTTTAATTATTTTCTCTTAAATTTTTCACTTGTACCATTTCTAGTTTTAATAGCAGTAACTAATTTTTACATAATTAATTTACATTAAATGAAAAAAAATAAAATGGTACTTATTAAATTTCATGTAAATAATGATTTTAATTAATAAATACATTATTTTTCAAATAAAAATTCTAATTCCGATAAAAATCACTTTTAATTTTAGTGCACATAACACATGAAAATCATTTTGTTAAAAAGTGTATTTTTATACCTAAAATTTACTATTATAATAAAAATACCAATATCATTGATTCATATGAAATTAATTGGCTTATTATTAATTAAATAACATTTATAATGAATTAAAACTAATCCCAAATAGAATTCCCCATTGTGAAAACATAACAAAAAAAGTTGAAAATCGTTTTTTATTAGAATAAATATTACTAGAGTTTCAAAATGAAAGCCAAGAGTTTTATAAATTAAAAATATAATGTTAAAATGAATCATATTACTCCATAACATCATTCGAGGTCATGAATATTGTTTTATATATTTCTTATATCAGGACAAGGTAAAAAATTGTATGGTCTTAGTAAAAGATATATTTTTCACTGATCACATAAAAAATCATTCACTTTATAAAAATTTTAAAATTCATCTGAAGAAAAATTTGACATGTTTAATTAAAAAATTATGTTCATTTTATAAAATTAAAATTCTAAAAATTATAAATTTAATTTTTTAATGTAAATTCAAAATATAAATAAAAAGTCTTTTTATTGAAATAATAATATTTTAAAAAGTTTTTATTAATATTTCACATAAATTTATAATTTAGAGAATTTTAAAATATTAGTTCATATATAATTAAGATTTGAATGTGGTAAATTTAATTTATTAGGATAAAATAAACGAAACATAAACTGTTATTTAAGAAATAACAATCCTTCTTGATATTAAATCATATTAATTATTTATCCTGTAACTGTAATAAAATTTTAGTTCAGTAATATATTTTTATATACTCTATTTTTTTTATTATTATTAATACTTAAATAATAATATTCATAAACAATTCCAAGAATCATTTTAGTTCGGTGTTATGTATTATAAAAGATATTAAGCATAATATTAATTGAAAGAAAAATATAGTAAAAAATATTTTGGGGTTACATTCTCCCCTATGAAACAATTTTAATTAGATCTTGAAAATAAAAATAGATATGAAAGTATAAAAGATATACATGACTCAAGATATAATTTATAAAGCTATGAAATATTTACAAACATATATTTTACCTTATAATAGATCTATGATAATATTGAGTTTTTCTCCAATAATTTGTGCTTAACATCTCTCATGATTTGTTAATGAAACTCCTATAACTAAATTATTCTTTCCAAGAGATATCATGGATATAATTTATCTGATAGATGAGTATCAGTTGGTTTGAAATATAAAATTTTATTTCCTTCTTTTATTTCTTAATATGGATTATGTTCCTATATAACTAATCCATTTCCAAAATCACATCAATGTAATCTAATGGAATGATAATAAGACTTTAATGTATCATATTATATAAACAAAAAATCGGAATATAATAATAATATATGTTTCCCTAATAATATAAAATCATTAGGGTAGTTATTTGATTCTCATAGAGAATATACTAGGTACACTATAGTTCCTAGGCCAGAATCCAATAACACATTTAGAAATCTAGGTTGGAGGATAATTATAAAATTCAACAATAAATTATAACAATCCTATTAAAATATTAGTCATTGAATATGATTTCCCTTATTCTCTTTTCCTAGGAGGTTGTTGGTGTGGATTTTCATCTTAATCCCACATATTAGTTTACTGGTTTGAATAATTCCAAAATGCATCGCATCAAAAACATTGAATTGCTAGTAGATCTTTACGAATAACATTATTTTACCCATCCTATTAACTGGACCCTTCATTTTTATATAGAATATTCTTCCTCTATGAACACTTTTACCCTAGAAAAAAGTTATTCAAATTCCCTTGATACATTCACATAGGTCACTGTTCTTATATTTTTTAAATGACATAAATTAAATCATTAATATTTTCCCATATTCATCACATGATCTTCTTGGAACCTTATTCCTCTATTTTTTTTGGTATTTTTGTATGTTCAACAAGACCCATGTTGTAAATCATAACATCAGAGGGTTGGGTGAGAATAACTATAATATTTTCAACACTATATTTGATCCTATTTGGTTTCTCATTAGGAAAATCACCTTATTTCCCATTGTATACATTTTTAACTTGGTTTATCCTTACTCCAACCATTATATGAATAAATTAGAGTTAATTACAAAAAATATTTAATTCAATAATCTTATAAAATTAAAAAATATTAACATTAAATTAATAAATGATAAATGAGATAATTACCACAAATTATAGAATTTTATGTTTCATTCTATTTTATTTATTTTCAATCACTAATTAGGTTCTCAAAACATTCCATACAGATGTGTTTTAGTGCTTCATAATGGTTTTGAAAGAGTATGGGAATCAGAATTCATATCCAATAAGAGTGTCAATCAAGGTGTGTAGTTAGTTCGTTTTGGCATACACCAAGTGAGTATCTAATTAATACCAAACCAACCTTTTTAGGGTTATTAACCCTAGGTGAATTCATGAAAGATCCTAGATTAACTTTTTATATTAGAAAAGGATGTCTAGGTCAGGTAACCACATAATATATATATTACAAAAACATTAGGATGAAATCTTATACTTATAATTATCCCTAGTGTTTTAAATAATTTCTCTTATTCTAACCCCCCCCCAAATCCAATATTCTGAAATAACTAAACCTTACTCTAATAACAATCGATGAACCCAAAACTTATACTCCTTGATCTGTTGCTAAAAATGCATTATTTAAATGTTGTGTTTGGTACAAAAATGGATGACCGAAACTAAAAATGTTTTTATATCACTGAATTTCAATAATTTAAAGAATACATCCCAAAATAAATATTATAATACCAATAATGTAAGGTTTTTTGTCTTTGAGGATTATATACATAATAAGATTATTTTATGATACTTTTATGAATTTCTCAATAATCGAACAATACTCGACTATTTTATTGAATTATAATTAGTAATAACCATTTTCATAATTTGTGGAATGGAAACATAAGAAAGTGGTGAGTTTGAATTCTTAGTTAATAAAAAATTCATCAACATTTAATCAAGGTAAATATCATAAGAATATGAAAAAATTTGAACTTTTGAGAAATATCTTATTAAAGAGACAATAAAACATTAATATTTTTCCATAAGTCCAGATAGAAGGATATATAATCTGAAATAAAAAACATGTTCCATGCAATAAGTGTTTGGGTTCATATATAAGATCTATGGAGAATTATTATAGGTATATTACATAGAAATGTGTTATATGAATAAGTAGAAAAAAATCATTACATTATGAACATATAATAGCTATAATTTTTTCTATGCAAAATATTTTTGGAATATGTTATTGCAATTACACCCACATCAAATCTTATGATCATATCTTAACCAAAATTACACCCACACATAATCTTATGAGTATATATTAACAACAATTACATCTATACATAATCTTGAGAGCATATTTTAAATTCACTTACACCCACACAAAATCTCATGAGTGTATCTCAACTAAAATTACACCCACACCCATTATTTTGAGTATATACTAACAATAGTTACAGCTATGAACAATATTGTGAGAATAGATTGACCGTAGTTACACCCACATTCAATTTTATAAGCATAACATAAGAGTAATTACACTGGCGCAAAATCTTGTGAGCATATATTAATCGTAATTACAACCAAACACAATATTGTGACCATGACTTAATTGTAATTGTAATAATGTACAAAATCATTATCTCATGAGATACGAAACTTTAGCCATTTCATTGGAGGGATATAATGGACCCACCCAGCTATTAATGATAAACAATACATATGTCATCCGTATTAAAAAACATATTTCTAAAAATACATAATGAACTGGTGAAAAGGATACGGGTTTCATAAAAACATTAATAAAAAACTCCATAATCCATCCAGATAAAGAAAGTGGATAGTAGTATAAGAACATATCTCAGTATAACATAAGAATCACTAGGGATGATGACATAAATATACAATATAATTTTAATAACCTTGGATAAATCACATGGATAATAATGGTAAAAAACACATTTATTTTTAAAATAATTATGAATTATATTTATTTGGTAAACCATTTGAAAATATGAAAATGAATCTCCACTAAGAAGAATGTTCATAATATTTAAATAACATGTTTACATAGAAAAACATTAAATTATATATCAAAAAAATGTTTAACATTATTGTAAAAAATAATAAGTAATGAGTCACTTTGAAAATAAATTTTTGAAAATTTGAGGTGAAATTTTTTGAAAAAAATTTAATTTTCAAAATAATATTAATTAATAGAACCTTGGAAAAGCATAAATATATTTTAAATAAATTTGGAGTGGAACATAAATTATAAAATTATGAGATGAAATAATATTTTTACTGTAGTAAAATACCTTTATTGAAAACAAAAATTGTTAAAAGGGTGAGAAAATTTTAATTTTAATAATAGATAAATATATATATGAAGGTCACATGAAATTTTAATTAGGTTTCCAATGAATGAGTACATTGAAAGAAATAAAAAACATGGAAATGAAATACAAGAAATCTACTGGGAAATGATCATAATTCTTATCCACAATGATATAAATTTATGAGAATAAATTCATCATGGAAGGAGAATTAAAAAAAATATAGTTTTTACATAGAGGAAATAAAAATAAGGTATAATATAAATTTATGTTAGAAGAACCTAAACATGGAAGAAAAAAAATCAAAAATAAACATCATTACTCAATGAAAGAAGTTTTGAATTATCAATATCCTTTATCATTTTTCTATTTCTCGAATTGAAACTCATTTTAAAAATAACATGGGATGTATTTATAAATAAAATTAATTTTATGAAAAATATAATAAAAGGAATCCATAGGGAAGTATATTTATTATTGGAATTAAATTAGGTTTATAAAAAAACATTTTTGAAAGAAATGGAATTGAGGTGAAAGTAAATTACCTCAATCCGTGAATTCGATGAAAGTGATTTAACCTTCTATATAAAAAATAAATATCTCAATCATCTATCTAGGAACCTTATTCATACCTATAAAAATTTATAAAATGCATTTTTAATCATTTATTATAAATATAATAGTTAGTTTTATTCTATTTTCATAATCGCATGTTATTAGTTTTGATTATTCTTTTACCACTAGTTTCATAATTTCAGTATTTATTATTGTTTATATATTTAATTAAAATAATATTAGATCATTATAGGTGAAATAATATATATTTTTTATTTTTTATAATGATTCAATTTTTTTTCCTGAGAGTTTTGGTTATGATCCATGAATATGAAGTCTTTGAAAAGACTATTTTGGTAATTTTAAACGAACGAGAGGTTGTATCTTTATAATTTATCATATTTTAATTATAATCTTATAGAATAATAAAATATTTAATTATTGATTATTATTAAATATATCTAGTTATTAGGTTTTGATATTCATCTGTGATAGGAATTTAATCCACCATTCATGTCTATGTTGAACCATTCCAATCAAGAACATGCTATAATCGTTGAGTGAGAATCATTAAGAAAGTGATTCTTATTGAATATTATCATTATTAAAAAATAATCATGATATTTTTAATATATTTTTAAGGTTATTAATCATATTTTAATATATTTTTATAAATTATAAAATACTATATGAAAAATGAAATTTGACCATTTTGTGGAGGTGGTAGTGTGAATGTACACATGAGAGAATCATTTATTTCCATATTTTGTGACAAAGATATGGATGGTTTATAATTTAAGAATACTAATAATGTTATAAACATCATATTAATTCATTAAATTCCACTTTCTAACCATCATTGTAAGGATATAGTGAAAAATAAATCTCATCATTCATGGAGGTGGTCATACATACTTATATAAGAAGACTTTTTCATTTTTCTAAAAAAAAAGAGGAAAATAAAAAATGATTATTCCCTTTTCACAAACCGTCATAGTTTGACCTAACCCATAAACTGATAAATCCCATAATAAAGCCTTAATCATATTGTCCCATATTATAGAAGTTTTTGACTATTTTAAAGGGTAAAAAAATGATATAGTGGGGGAGACTATTCCCTCAGATCAGAGAATAATAATAGTAGAAATAAAAGAAATAAATACACATCCCTGAATAGACACCACAATATGAAATATAAAATATATAAACAAAATAATTCCATAATAATTGGAAAGATTCATACACAATCGAAGGAACTTAAAACATAAAAAACTAGTTGCACAAAGGTATTACCACACATATATAATAAAATAACATAAAATAAATACACAAGGCTCACTATTACTCTGAACTGAACCACATACCTAGTCTCCATGAATTATAAACTAATCCATCACAATATGCAAACTCCAAATGTTTAATTTATCCTAATAAATTAGCATTGGGCCTCTGTCCAATCCATCATGTCGTGTTCTTAACCATAAATAATTTATAAGGTTTGTACGAGCACCACAGTGCCTGTATAGGGGGTGAGAATAAATTACTCACTATGACACCCTGAAAAGTGCTCCTAACATCTACTATCATAGCATATTCATGAAATACATTATATTCCCAGCATAGTTGAGTACTAATTTTCCTAATAATAAATAAAAGGAATAAATAAATAAAAAGAGATAAATAGAAAGGAAAAAAATGAAACTCGTGTTCTAGACTAACAATAAAGGTAGATCTACCACTTCTATAGACTAAGTTAGAGGTATTATAAAATGTGTCTCTCCAATCCATATATCATTTATTACGCCCTCTATATTGATAAGGTTCTCCAAAAGTCTATCTCATAGACAATCATGAATTTCAGACACTATGATCTCATCTTATACATCATAAACAACAATTCACATATACCGATATCTAGGAATCCAATATTATGTTCTGTAATAGTATAATGAACCTATAGGTCAACACAATTGGAGAAACATTCATGTCCCAAAAGTCTGGTAGAACAAACCATGATAACATGTTCAGACCCACAATCAGTATATAGGTGATTGACTAGGTCAAACCAAGTGTATATATATCCCTTGAGAATAATACCCACTCCAAGAGTGACTCGACACCTCTTGAGCCTAAATAACTTCTAGCTAGGGAATAATAATAAACTAGATGTGGATAGGATGGGGGTGAACACAACTAGATCATTTATTGTCTCCCTAGAACCACCAAAAAATAACCATAAAATAAATTAGATAATCTAAATTAATCTCAAGACTAATTCCTGGTCAAGTTATACTGAATGGTATCCTCTCTCTTCGAGTCTTTAATAAGAATAACCTCAAACCTATAGGGAAAAAATATCAAGAATGGGGTTTGTTTAACAGTCAAACCCATAATCAAACCACTAAAACTAGCACCAAACGTCATAGTGTCAATTCCTTACGAGGTATCATCAAAAGTCCTATGAAATATAATTGGAGCATGAAAACCCATGAGGGGATCCTCTAGAAAACCAAAAATCAGTCCAAACATGACAAAAGAAACCACATTTGGCCTCTACAACATACTTTCTGAAGATCACCACACCCCAAAGGGAAACCTCAAATATCTATATTTATATAAGGAAATTCCTTAGATAGGTCCCTCAGACTTATCTAAAATTTTATAAATGAAACTTATCCATTCTTAACTTTCCATTATGTCAACCTACATTGAAGGCTCCAATCAATACAAACCTCAAATGACTAGTCCTTATGAATCTCATATAAGAATACACTCAATCATTCCATCTATTATTCATCAAAAAACCTAAAAACTCACCTGACATCCTCAAGGAAAGGTGATCAACATGCTTATGACCCTAGCTTGGGTCTCACCACTCACAGCCCAACCCACATGAGGATTCTAGAACCAAGAATCAAATAAAACCTCTGAGAAAAACTCTTTCATTCCAAAAAAACATCCTAATGGCTTCTAGACACTAAAAGTACTGCACCATAACATTCTACGTGGGAAAAAATTAGAATTGACTAATCTTAACTCGAGTTCAAAAACCAGGGTGAAAATAGGGGAAACATCTGGATAGGGAGTACATAATGTGTTCCCCAATAAACAAAAATTTTCATGTATCTTGGCCTGACCAAATGTGTACTTGAATAATTATAATATATTCCTACCATGTACATGGTGTGTAACCTAAATAGGGTACTTTCTCATGTACCTTGGCCCATCTAAATTTATTAAATTCTTGAATACATGCGATACACCAAACACAGACAGTGTACCCTAACCTGGGGAACCTCTGGTCATCTACCCTATATAACCATGTTCCTCGACATGGGGTGTATGACCATGTCTCAAAGACACAAATATTCACCTCCACAATTAATTTCCTAAAAAAACATGTTGTGGGAACCGTCATCTTCAAACTCTAATTGAAAATAAGAACATGTGTTGTGTACATCTAGAACAAACACCCAATAAACACATTTTATCTAAAATAAAACCCATTGCAACCACTCAAAACCCAAGATATTCCTCAGAACACCCTAGATCATCCCTTTAGGGGCCTCAAAAACCATAAAACAAGACTAGACAATAAAAAAAACTTATCTATAATACTTTTTAGTGAAAAAAGTAAAATTATCCTACCTCTAGGAGGACACCAATGACCCTTCATGCTTAGATCAATGCCATGCCACCGCCGCACCATGATCCAAGCTCAAAACAAGATTCCTAGAATGATTTCCCTCTCACTCTAAAACACTTCTCTCTAAGATAAATGTGACCCTTATAGGAGGGGATAAGCTGAATATTCTCCAATTCAATGGTATTAAGAGAGAAGAAAAATTGGGAACAAAATAGAAGAAAAAAATAAAAATAGGAAAGTAAAGTGATAGGGGTGTAGGCCTAGCCCCAACATTCAATGTAAGGTTATGCCTCTCCTAAAAAAATCCCCATTATAGAATCAACTGCAGATTCATAATCTCAATATGAAAATATGAATATAATATATCATTATTATAAAATAACCTGATAAATTATATTAAATTTTATCATTATTGAATATTATACCAAAATCTAAACAACTTGGAATTCCACCAAACTCCCACCCTATGATAAAAACCGTATTCTGAGACAAGCATAGTAGTCTAAAAAATTATTTGAGATATTATAAAAAGTAAAATCATAACTTTCAACTAAAATATCAACGTTGGGTAAAAATTAATATTTCCAATGATTTTATCATTCTTTCATGTTTTATTTTGGGAACAATTCCTCAGCATAAATGTTTATAGCCACATAGAATCCTTAGTGGTCAACTAGTTATTGTGATTCACCCTAAACACTAGTGACTCCAATGCAACTACCACCATCCCTAGACTAGTCCCATAATAAACATGACTCTCCCATTATGAAGGACATTCATCTAGAACTAATCTAATTCTCCCATCCATGTGATTATCCTTCCCATTAACCATAAAACTATCACCAATCTCTATATCCCACACAACATCTACTAATGAACATAGTGGAAATATGTGCCAAAACACTGATTCCATAGTGGCAACCAATAACACCAACCACCTACGATTATTTAATCCTGAGGAAAAACATCCCCAATACACAATTATCCTATTAAAATGGGGTTTGCAACTTATGATAAACTGTGTTTAAATTCCCAATAGATATATTCCTTTAATCAATAAGACTTTATACCAAACATCCAGGCCAACCACCACTACCCTTCACAATGTAGAGTGATTCTCCAAAAACATATCACAAGATCTCATGCTAAAATTATATATGGCCCAAAAATATTATGATAAATCACAAAAAACAATTAATAATTCTCCCCACTTAGGTAAGTTACAAAAAACTAGATAACTATTAAAGCTCATATTAGAAAAAGGACATCTCCCTTATTCCAAGATCCACCACATGACCACCCTACACTCAAGGGTGGATCCAAATACATGATATCTTAGCAAATCTATCATTTCACTACCTAAAGCCCAAAAAAACAAATTGTGGAAAGAATCTGACCAATCATTTCCAACTGAAAAAACCTTGAAATTATGAGCATTCTCAATGATCCACTTCAAAACCCAAGAAAACCATAGCATAAAAATCAAACTAATCATGGAAAACATAACCTTAGGGAAATTGTATCGTAATAAAAATTTCTCTAATGCATCATTGTATTCATCCAATTGACACCAATAGATAATTCCAAATCCCTTATCAACACATAAGGGTCTCCATGAATCCCTCATCAAAGGGATTTAATTTCCATCACATGAGAACACCCTATCACAATATCCACATAACATTTCTTTCTAAGAAATTATAGTCATGGTTTAGTTGATATAAATCCACCAAGAATCCATATGATACTACGCCACATTTGTTGTTTCTAATATATTAAACAACTAAACCTTCCTCATTAGTGAAAACACAAATAAAATAGGTATATGATTTCTATGTTTGAATAATTTTGAAGGAACTCATGCCTCTTTACATCATACCAATATCAAAAAACTCAAAAATAAAAAAAATCTGCAAATATAAAGACATCATACAAGGTGAAAATCACACAATAGTAACATTGAAAACCAAAAAAAATAATCCCATAACCCAAGAAACATGGTCTTCATTATATAAAAATTGGTCATGATGGACCAATATGATATCCATCATAATATCCAACAGGATCCAAAAACTTATTTCCACCAAACGCCCAAAAAATAATACAAATATATGAATTATTTTATTCCATTTAGTCACATACTTTCCTTGGTTAACCTGAACTTTCAACTAATTTGGTTCATAACCATGACTCAAGAACAACTCTTTGTATACTAGAGTATCCCTACTAGTAATTTGGATTTAAAATGTCATAGTGGGGAGACCCAACCCTCAGATTATAGTGAAATAAAAGTGGAAATAAACTAATCACATATACATCAGTGAATACACAAAAAATTATGAAATATGAAAGAAATAAACAGAATCATGTTATAGTATTTGGGATGCAGCATATAGAATCAATGAAAGATAAGATCAAAAAATAGTGGCCTCTAATTGAAATGACCTTACAAATAGAATAAAATAAAATAAAATACATATATAAGGATCCAATAATACTTCAAGGAAAACTACATACCAAGTCTCCAAAACTGCTGAACTACTCCAAAATGAGTCTCAGACTCCACATGAGAAATATCATTTGATCATAGAACACTGATCCTCAAAATAATCCATCATGTCACGTGCTCAACCTAATAGTTTACATAGGGTCTTCCCAAGAACAAATGTTCTTGTATAGGGGGTGATAATAAAATCCTCATTAGACCACTCCAATAGTGGCCCCAACAGATGTTGTTATAACATGTGGATGAAACATGTGATATGTAAATCCTCTTTGAGAATAAACTATTATACAGATAAATAAAATGTAGAAATAAATAATAATTTCTAAATAGAAATGAAAACATTGAACCTTATATTCTAGACTAACACCCAAGGTGGATTTATCCTCGCTCAAGCCTAAGATATAGGAATCGTAACACATGGTTCTCCCAACCACATATCATCTTGAACATATTATCGATCCATAAGGAGATCAAAAATTTCATTGAAAGGACATGAATAAATACCAGACCCTATGAATTGATCCAAAGAATCTAAAAATTCAAATAATTGGTTCATGGACTCCAATAGTATGACATGAAATGTTGACCAAAACCTATAATCCAACAAAACTAGAGAACCTATAAAGTCCTAGAAGTCCTATAAAACTAACTAGGATAAAATATCATGAATTACCATTAAAGTATAGGTGTATGATGAGGTCACCTTAGAAGAATAAATTTTAAGTGAAAATAAAACCCACTATGTGTGTTCCAAAATATCTCAAAACCATAAATCACCTCTATCTAGGGTGTACAATTAAACTAGATGGGGGATGGGGTCCACTCATCAAGATAACATATTGTCTCCATATAATTTCCTCAGAACAACCAACCAACAAAGTATAATGTCTGAATAAATCTCAATGAAATCAATATATCAAGTAATATCCCAAACTAATCCTAACTCATCCAGTCCTAGATAAGAACATCATCAAACCTCAAGGCCAAAAATCTCAAGAACTAGGGCTTCCTAACACCCAAACACATCATCAACCCACAAAAACTAGTACCAACCCTATCAGGGTTAAAAAATCATGAGACACCCTAAATGTTCCCTAATAATATAATATTAATATTACACCCTATGAGGGGATCCTATAGATAAACCAAACCACCATCCAAAACAACAACAAAAAAACTACATCTGGTCTCTTCGGTTCACTACATAAGGATCACCATGCCCTGAAGGGAAACCTCATGAAATACAACTCTTATAATGAAATTCCTCAAATAGGACCCTTAGACCTACCTCAAACTCAGCTAAATGACACCTATCTATGCTTGTAATTCCATGACACCAACCTTTTATAAATTATCTAGCTGGTCTAGATCTCAATAGACTAGTCCTAACAAAGCTTATCAAAGAAGACACTTAATCCCACTTTCTGGTGTTTTTCAAAAATTACCTCCAAAAAATCACCCAACATCCTCAATATAAATTGAAAAATAATATCACAAGCCTCACTCAGGCCTCACAACTCATAACTCAATCCATAGGATTATTATTGAACCAAACCTCAAAGAAACCGTCCTTCCAAAATGCTCCCAATTAAATATTCCATACTGATGGACTCTAGATGATGAAAGGATACCACCATCACAATATAGGTCCAAAGAAAATCATAATTGACTAATAAATAGTATAATTCCTACACTATGGTGACCAACATGAAAATCACATTCATGGAAGGAGTACACGGTGTGTATCTCAAGCACATGATGTGTCCCTCCCAAAACCATAACAGGTGTGTATCATGGCCTTACTTGGTGTGATCTTTAAATAGTACATGGGGTGCATACCCTATACATGGTATGTACCCTACTTGGAAAACCTTATCATGTACCAAAAAATAACTTTATATGTAAAACCTTCAACAACATTTTGTGCACCAAACACACATGTCATGTAACTGACATGGGGGACCTCTGGCCATGTAACCTTCCAAACCATGTTCCCTGACACAGAGTGTTTGGAAATTACACTAGACATAACCCAAGTTTCCTCCAAATGGTGTGTCTAAAACACTACTTCTGACATATAACCTTCAACATCTATATGAAAAGAAGAACACATTGAAAGTTCATCAGGAATACACGTTGTGTGCTTAAGTTTTCTTGAACAAAAAACCCTTTGCAATTAGTCGAAACCCATAGTTAACCAAAATAATAGCCAACATATATGCTCTAGGATCCACTAAAAACCAATAAAATAAATGAACCATAAAAATAACTAATATATTGGTATTTTTTGAAAAAGCATTAAAATGAACCTAACTGATGGAAAACATAGTTGATTCTTTAAGCCCGAATCCATGGCACACCATTACTGCACCCTAATCCAGGCACAAACGAGCTCCCCAGTGTGATATGACTTTTATTACCCATATATTCTCTCTTGATTTATCATGACCCATATGTATGGAAAGGATACACATACTCCCCAATCTAAATAGAGGATGATAAAGGAAAAAAGATAAAAGGAAAATAATAGGAAAAAACAAGAGGAAATGAATGGAAAAAGATCCCATAACCAACTCTATTACACAATGTAAGGTTATGACTAATATAGGATAAACCCAATATTAAGGACTCAAACATAGTGTCAAAATCTTAATCCAGCACTCCTAATACATCATATCACCATTCAGATGCACAAAAATAAATAATATTTAATTAAGTAAATATTAAACATTCCTTCAAAATTTGAATGTCTCAGAATTACACCAAACACCATAAATATGATAAAAAACATATTCTAAGACAAATAGGGTTCTTATAAAAAATTTCTAAGATCTAATATAATGTTAAATTATCATTCCCCCCCATCAAACACCAACCAAGTGAAAAAAATTCAAATTTTCCATGACTATTTGGAACCATAATGGCATGGTCCAGGATATACCTTAACATATTAACATTCATTATATTAATAATAAAACTGATATGACTATATTATAATAGTAAAAATAAATTTAGAAGATAACTACATAGAGAAATGTAAATTAGGTAATGATTATAACTCATGTTGAGAATAAGATATATCCCTTAGATGTATTCATGGAAATATGGGACTTTGGAAAACATCATGTGACAAGAGGATTAGGTAAGTGGGAATGAAATCTAGGGTAAGTAAAATAGTTAGGGCCTCAAGAGTTATTTTAATTTTATAGTTACCCTAAATTGGTGGTTGAAGTCCCCTCTTAAAAGTTTAGAGAATGATGTTTTTGTTAATACGAATTCTTAATATAAATAGAGAACATTTACCACATGAAATGTGGAGAAAAGGGGGATAATAATGGATAGGGGAATGATTTATGGTAAAAAAAACCCTCAAACAATAATTTTCACACATGTTATTATGTCATTTAATCTTTGATTTTTTGATTTTACAATTTTTGGCTTTTACTTTGGTAATTAATTTTTACACAAGTAATTTACATTAAATGTATTATAATAAAATGGGATTTATTAAATAATTTTAATAAATTGTTTACTAATTTGAAATAATATTTTTCAAGTGAGATTTATAAGGTTGATGAAAATTAATTTTAATATAGGGGAACATAACAATTAAAAACCATTTTTAGAAAAATTATATATTTATGATTAAAATTTATGATTAAGATAAATTTTTCGATATGATTGATGTTTATATCATTAATTGGTATATTATTAAACAAATAATATTTTTTTGGATTTAAAATTATTCCAAAATATAATTCCACCTCATACAAATAGAATTAAAAGAAAAATATGAAAAATAGTTTCTTATTAGATGAAATTATTGCTTATGTTTCAAAATATTAAATATTTATTTTATAAATTCAAGAAAGTTATTTGAAATGGATAATTTTTTTATCTAAAAAAATCATGGTCATTAAAAACGTTTTATAAAATTTCTATGTCATTATTATGTTATGATAAGGTAAAAATTTATATTATATTATTAAAATTTGTATTTTTCATTGTTCACCGAAAAATCAATCATTTTTGAAAAGATAGAATAAATTAACCTAAGAAAATATTTACATGATGAATAAAATAACCATTTTTATTTTTTAAAATTCAAATTATAAAATATATCAATTTATTTTTTAAATTTAGATAATAAATATAATAAAAACCCGTTTTTATTAGAAAAATGATTTTTAAGTATTCTTAATTTTATTTCATATAAATATATTATTTGAATAATGTTATATATTAGTTCATATATAATATTATTTCAAAAATTTCAATTTAATTTACTAGGTTGAAATATAAATTACTTTGAAAAATAGATATTTGAGGAAGAACATTCATTTTTAATGTTAAATCATATTAATTATTTGTCTTATTCATGTATGAAAATTTTAGTTAATGAAAATATTTTTATTTATTATATGTTTTATTATTCTTATAACTTTATTAATAATATTCTTTTAATTTTTTTTGACTTATTTTTGTTCTATGTATCAT
The DNA here is from genome assembly GCA_963277665.1 of Viscum album. Lineage (NCBI taxonomy): Eukaryota > Viridiplantae > Streptophyta > Magnoliopsida > Santalales > Viscaceae > Viscum > Viscum album. The sequence continues at coordinate 1,645,749,264 of OY728128.1, forward strand.
ATGAAAAAAGCTATCAAACTTTGTATTAATATAGAGAAAAAAATGATCCAAAATCTCAAGGTTTTGTAATATGATTTTTAGTTCACTCTTATTTAGATATTGAAAATTTTCCTCACATTAATAAGACCAGAAACAATTTCCCCTTTTCTTTGTTAGCAATTTCAAGGAAGAATATATATTGAAATATTATTAAATTAAGTAACTCTAGTATCCAAAAGGTCTTAAGAAACTATAAAGCGTAAATATATTATTTGTTTCTTCTAAAGAAAACACCTTCATCTATTTTTTTGATCTATATTATTTCCATCCTCTAATGCCACATACCACTAAAATATATATTCATGAATTCATAATAAATATTTTTTAAAATTACTGTGAAGTTAGTGGTATGATAATATCTCCAAAAAAAATTTATTTGTTGATCTTTCTCCTCCCATTATTTTAAATACACAATTATATCATACACAGAGATAGTCTCAATGTAATATACAACTAGATAAAAGAAATTTCTCATTAATTCACTAAAAAAATAGGTAAAATAGTCAATACAAATGGAAGAACCATGTACTTAAAATATCCATGATAACATTAAAATTTTGACTTTGGAATATCCTCTCTACATACCCTATGTAGATGGTGACCAAATTTTTGGTAAAACATTAAAAATAATTTACCTTGTCTAAAATGATCAAATAATACAGGAATTTGTGAAAATGAATAATGATTATTCATGGTTACCAAATTTAACATGTATTAGTCTATTCACAATCATAGACTTTCATTATATTTCTTATAAAAGTGAACATTTCATCCCATGGAGAATTACATGGGCTGATAAATCCTTTAAACTCATGATCTTGGAGATGAATTTGAAACACTCCATGCACTATCAAGGTTATTCAAAACAGAGGGATAGAAATAGATTACTTTTACAGAAAAAAATTCAATCATGAAGTCCACCTCTAACTCAAGGGGTATAAATATTTCATATTCCATTATAACAATCATATGGTTACGATCCCTACCAAAATAGATGGATTAGTACTTGTTGACTCAAAACAATATCTATTGTATACTATATAATGTTTTATAAAACATTGTTTAATCCCTCTAATAGACAATCCACCATAATAAGTACATAATTTCTAAGTCAGGAATGTTTTTTTATTGTTACTCTATGAAGGTTTTACCTAATAAACATCTATAGATGTACATACAAGACACATATATGACACTAATTTTCATTAAAGTTACTATTATGCATGGAGTGATCTATAGAACCACATTTATTACAACATATATGAGGCCATTATAACCATATTTTCTACCTCTAATGAGGTTTTATGATAAAAACAACATAACCTAAGATTATATAGGTTATTTTAGTCACATATCAAAGTGTTGATATTTAGAAGCTCCATCTCCACCCGTGAATTGTTTAAAAAAAAGTAGACCAATAATCATATTATAATACATTATATCTATCATATACCCTTTATTTAGTTCTATAAATTACTAATCCTTAGTAAATACAAGAGTGAAGGGGTAAAATATCTCATAGAAAGGGTCCTAAAATTTTTTTTAGATCAACCCTTAGTCCTTCTTTTCCTCCAAAATATCATCCCACCAAGAATGAGAAGATCCTTTGAGTATTGAAGCTACTAGTTTCAAACTATATTTCAAATGACTTTAATTAATTTAATGGTGTAGTTGATGTTTTATATTTATTTTTACATCGTTTAAGTCACACATCACCCTAAATGGTTGGATGTTTCTAGAGATGAAAATCCTTTATGACAATTGTAGAAGTTATTCACATCTATGAAATCTCAAGCCTATAGCCTATAATAAGCCTCTTATCACCTTAGATACATGTGGATCAAAGAATATACTATCAAGTTGATAAATTACATACGATCTATCTTATATATTTTCAGGTGGAAATTGGGGTGGTATACTTTACAATTAAGTAAGACAACACATCAAACATAATTATCAAAGGTAATAACTATGTGTTAATTAATTTCATATAATTTAATATCTAAGTGATTTAAAGAAAAAATTACATAATAATATAAAAGCACAAAATTATAGGATTCCTTAGCTTTACATATCAATGATACTAGAGACTTCAAATAAATAAGTTTAAATCAATAAATAAAGTTAAAAATAAAACATATAATACCATAGAAACGCAATCATCTAGTATAATTTTACTAGATATGGAAATTTATAGTGTACTTATTGAGTCTTTATAATACTTTCTTTTGGACTCAACCTAGGAATATAATTTGGTATTTAGATATTATTTGCTTCGGTGGGAGAATAATTTTATTCATCAAGTTTTAGAACTTTTGAAGTTAGTCACTGAAAGTAATAGTTGGGTAACTTATTAGAGATGCGAAGGAACAAATTGTAATAACTAAAAGTTTTTCATTATGATAATAATTAACACTGGAACATAAAAAATTGGAAGAATCATATATTCTAATTGAATAATCATCCATGACTTTATAGGCCTGAAATAGGAAGTCCAAGCACCCCAAACACAACATTGATTCATCCTTGGCAACTTGGTTCTGTTCACATGACAATCATCCTTAAAACTAATACTTAAGGGAAGAAGTATATGACAAAAAATATGCAAGCATAAAGTAAAAATACAATGGACACTAGGATTACATATTTTGGAAACTTTTTCATGTATCCATGGGATAATGAAAAAATCTTTATTTCATTGATAATAAAGAATTTAAATTATATTTATAAATAAACACCACATCTTATATATCCTACTCATATAAATGTAAGAATTATCACTAATTACATGCTATATTAATTTCATGCTCCCTATTTCCCTGTGATACTTCTTTCATATTGACCTTCATCCTCCACCTAATCACTTCATCCATCAATAGAAGGATTCACCCAAGTATGCTCTTATATCCACCTTCACCCCTACTAGTCAATTTTTCCACTGTGGTACTTTTCAAAACCCCTTAAAAATATGGTATTATCTCGCTAAATATAGTGGTTTATTATATCCATCCAATCACCACAACTTTTTTACATTTTAGCGAGCCCTACATTATCTCGGGTAACTAATGATCCCCAATGTCATTCATAACATTGACCACTATATTTTGATGAACATTTTAAGTCACAATTTTTCACTCTACTGATTAATTCGATGAAAATTTCATTTTCCATATTTTGGAAAAAATCCTTATACCTTCGACCATCACTAAATGTTTACTAGTCATGAACCTCCACACATCCTTCACCTGCTCTTAGATTCTGTTCTTGTATCAAATTTTGCACCTTCTATCATCCTCACACCATCTATCCAGATTACGATAAACTATCCAAGTACATGAAATAGAAGATCCACCTCATCATTGCCTCACATAGAATCCTCTATGCTCCATCCACTGAAACCATTCATCCATATGTTGTCACTAATTCTAGATAACTCCCACTTCCATTATAATTATAAGGAACTAACACTATGAGTCTCCATTAAAAATCTATTCAAAAAATTCTTATGAATCTTGGGAACAGAATGCCAATAAATGATTGTAAACATTGTTCTAGTGTAGTATCTTCATAGAGGCTGACCCAAGTGTTATTCACGATGAACCAACATCTAGGTCTTCAAAAATTGATCCAAAAACCAATTCACCCACTAAACCTAATAATCTCCCACTTTAGAATTGATTTCTTAAGTATTGTCCAACAATAATCTACTCAAAGAATACACTCATCATCACACCACATATCCCATGAATAGATTATACCCCCTTATTCTTAATTATCCTCATGGATTTACACTCCATGTTTCTTCTAATCATATTGGATACCACTAATGAAATCCTACTTTAACCTCCAAAACCATGATCTTTTATTTAACTGACTTCAAAAAACTCATCTGAATTATTCTTTGTAAATTTCAAAAAAAAAATAGGTAATGAGTTTTAATCCCTTGTCTTTGGTGAAATATCTATCATCCAGATGAATCATGCCCTAGGTCCAGAACCATTACCCTTCCAAACATCTATTATTCTCAAATACTATTCTATCAAGCTTCTTCTATATGTGATATTTCTGGTACATTGTTCTCCAACGACATCATCGAAATCTATCACTATAAAGAACATCATCTTATAAAATATATTATGTCATCAACATGACCAAATTCGACATAAACATCCTTCGGTGCAACCAATAAATTCATGGTCCTTTTATCCCACTACTTGTTTACAATCTCAATTCTTTAGGAGTCCATCTCTGCCAATGGAGATCCTTCTATCACACTACTGATCTTCTGATAATTATTGTCATAGAGTCTAAAGTACATGTAAAGAGACACATTCCATTTATTTGGGTAGTCTACTCTATTGATTTATCTTGATATTTTTATTTATCTTATATAGACTTCATAGATGGTTGGGTAACATTTTATTTATTAAAAATTAAAGATTATACTATAGAAGATTTTACCCCAAATATAAGTACATTATTTGACACCAACTCTAAGTGTTCTATGTTATTTTTCTTAAACTTTAGAGAAATCATCCAAATGACTTCTGGTATTCCCACTTTCCCGATAACCACTTATATTCTAGAAAAAAATCCATTCCATATACAGTATGGTTCTTCTAGACTCTCTGATGAATGAATATTGATGAAAAATGAGTTCTATAATAAAAGGATCTCAATAACTTTCCATGTTTTGTTTCTAATCACACCACATTTTTGATCATGAACACTATCCACTTTAATTAAAATTTAACTCTCTAAAATCAGGTTCCCAAAATTATTTTCATAGATCAAAATTCCCACCTTTCCTTCTCTCTCAATTCTATATATCCTGAAAACCATGCCTTTGAATCCATATTTTTCTCATCTAATCCCCAGAATTTCAAAAATCCTTTTAAACGACACCTACCAGAGCATTGAGAAATCTATCCATACATGAACTAACTATAAATACCTCAGTTTAAAATTATCATTCTCTTCTATAATTCATCATTTTCAGTATTCATATTTCTATATATTTGGATCATTCTACCCGCCTTACGATCCTGGTCTATATGGAACCATCACATATGATAGATTCTATAAAACACGACACTTAGTCCCCCTAAATTGATGTTGATCAAAGAAATAACATATCAAAACTCATGAATTAATACATGGGATTTATAGACACTTGTAAAATTTTCATTCATCATAGTTATCAAAATGTTTGTGGAAACATATAAAACTTTATCTTATTATAATAGACATTCCAGTCACAGGTTTAACTTCTATGACTTGAATTGATGAATGAATCCATCACTAAAAAATCTTTATGGGAGAAAGATTCATCTATCACATGACTCAAAAGCTATAGAAAAAATCTATGTACTCAATATCATAGAATTATAGTTTACTTTCCATGATTACAAATGACTTCTCTATCCCAAAGAACTTACAATCCCTTAAGGAGTAGCATCAACAACATTTTTAAAAGTATGTATCCACCAAAATAAAATCATTAACCTGTGTTTGACCCATACAATTCCTTAATCCAAGGACATTATCTCCCAATTAATCCAATCAATGTAAGGGGTCATCAAATTTTACTTAGAAATATTCGGTATCCTTCCACCAAGATCCTAAATTCCACACAAGGAACGGAACATATGACCTAAAATATTCCTATAAATTAGACTTTTGATATTCCTAGTTACACCACTAATGATACCAACATATCATAGTGACATTATTTTTGCAACTAAATATATAAAATAATTGTGAGAATAATGTATTCTCCAACCAAGACTGATCTATCACATCAAAAATTAAATATTCTTTGATAAAACTTTCATTCATAAGAAATTTTGATATACTATAATTTACCTTTTACTGCCAAGAAAATGAATTAATTCCTTCTGAGAAATAGTAAATATCTCCACTAGAAACCTTGAAACTATAATCCTTCCAAAATAATTATAACCAAGAATTTTGATACATTTGTTGGTATATATCATTTGAACCAATATTGGTTGTTTACACAACATATCATCAATATGGAGTAATTATCAATCATTGTATGTTCCTTATTCCAATAACACAAAATAATTGAACTTTAATCACTATAATCCTCCTAAATTCAGATTGAATCATCACAAATTACATTGAAGAACAAAATTGGGAATTCCAAGAGACCTATAAAACACATCAATTAATCATCTACCAATTATTTATGGTCACCTGAAAGCCTTCCTTCTGACCAATTCACAGGTGACCACGTATATGAATAACACCGACATATAATAAAAAAACTAAAAAACTATGCACATAATGATCATATGGATTTCACATTGTGTTCTAAATACATGGTAGAATGGTACCATATTTTTTCTTTCATTGGAAGTAGTGTAAATCAGTGTTACATGGGAAAACCACATCTTCTAGTGCTCTACTCGTATGAAAAGAAGTTCTCACTAATTCCTTCTTGTTACTGGTGTGTCCTCTCTTTTCTCTTTCCAATCTTTATCCTTCCTAACTTTTTACCTCCACCAACATCGCATGAACTGTGAGACTCTAGATACTCTTAGGAGTGCTTCTTATAGATCCACCCCAGCCGTATTCAATCATCATCAACATATCTGGATGTTTTTAAAAAATCATCCACATGTGGACATACCAACTATTTATAATGGTCCCATCTAGTCATCTAGTTTGAATTTCTTTCTTACATTTTTAGGTGACCCTCTATTGGTTTAAACAACTACTGATCCCCATTAGCATTCCTGATTCTAACCACAATCTTTGGGTGAATAGTTCACATCAACCTTACACTACGCACTGATAAATTTGATGAAAATTTCTTTTCTCCATATCATGGATGAAAATCCTTCCACTTCTCACTATCTGAAACTTTATGCAAGTCATGGCCCTATAAACTTCCTTCACATGATATATACTTTTGTTCGGATAACAAAAGCTATAAATTTTATCTGCCTTAGTGTATCACTCAAGAGAATAACTGTAACACTGTAGGATTTTTTAATATAGTTCTCTATAAATTAATTTTGTTTCTTTGATAGATTTATTTACATGAAAAACCAAGATTAAAGAAATTGTGATATACTATTGAAATATTATTATTTAATGTGTTAATAATTTCCTAGATATTGTATTGGAGGCTATGAATAAGAATTAATAAATAATTAAAATTATATATTTTAAAATATTTATATTGAATTCATTGGTCATCAATTGATTATAAATAAAAATAAAAATCATTTGAAATAAATAGATATGTTTTTCTGAAAACAGTTTTTATAGGAACAATATATTTTTCTCTAAATAAATTAATGTTATCACTATTGGGGAATGAATTAATTTTTTTTGATATTAAATATTCAAAAATAATAATTCACATTATTTTAATTTTTTTAATAGGAATGAGATAAAAATAAATCCAGTCTTATGCAAAAAACATATATTAAAATTTATTTTTGTTTCATTTTAAAGAATAATTATAAAATGAATTTTTCTACTTATAAAAATGGAATATTAAAATATAGATAACATATTTGGAATAAAGAAGTTTAATTTTTTTTAAAAATAGATCCATTTTATTTTTTTTATTAGGAATATTAACCATGGTAAATATTTTGTACACCGGTAAGGCTAAAATGGGTAACACAATGTTAAACTATGAGATAAGGTGTCAAAATCAAGAAAAAACTAACCATTATCCTATTTTATAGTTGAATTTATTTTATTTAAATACATTTATTAAATATATGGTTTCATAGTTCCATTAGTCTTTTCTTATGACCTTTAAATTAATTTAATGAAAGAATAAATTCAAAATTTCACTCTGATGAATTTACTATATCTAGATTTTTTATATAGTTATAAATAAAGGATATGTTAGGTTTTAAATTTTTAGTTTAAACATAATTTTATTATCATGATAATTTATTTATAATTTTTAGTGATTAAATAAATACCTTAAATGAATATTCAGTGCCTTTGTAGTGTTTATTCAATTAAATGAAAATTAAAATAAATGATTTTAAAAATATTAAAAGTAACCCAATTTCGTTGAATTATTTTTTTCCAAAAATTTTATATACATATATGTCATATTAAGGATATATTAATACATTAGATTGGAATTAAATATTTTTATTGATGTATTTAAATTCAAATTAAATGATGTTTTTAAAATGACATTAATGATATTTTATGATAATAATATTTTATTAAATTATTTTGAAACAATAAAAATCTATAAATATTTTAATAGGTGTAATATATATTCAAAAATTCCACCCCTAAAATATTTATGAGATAATTTTTAGCTTATAAGTAAAATTATAACCCTCTAATATTGAATTTTTTTTATCATGATTAAGTTTAAAATTGGTTAACTAAGGGATTAAAAAAATAATAAGTTTTAAAATGGCCGAAAAAACCTATCTACATTATACTTTGAATTTTTATTTATATAATAAATTATTATTTTTTTGAAATAATTTCCATTTGTTTGTATTTTTCTTGAGAATCGCTTAGTTATATTTTGATATTTTTAGTAATTCTAAGTGGTTCATTTACCTTCCTTATAAATAGGCGCCCATTATATCTTTTCATTACCCAAATTTGATTCATTTAGATCAAGAAACCCTTAAAAAATACCACCCCAACATCTTTATCCCCATTATAGAGCTTCTATAATTATATTAAGACCAATTTTTGGGTCTTTAAGAGGAGATCTAATGAGGTTTATTAAAAAAAGATGTAATCATCTTAACCAATAACTTTCTTTTCACTTACTATATTATCTTATATAAATATATGGTATATATAAAAAATATAATAAATTAATAATAATAACTATACTTAAATTTTATTATGATTATTAAAATACTATTATCCACCCACTTTTACAGCAATTGAAAAATGATAATGTCAATCATGCGTATGTGTAGACTACTACCTCAACTTCGCGATGTGGTTCATTATTCATTTCCAATAAACATGGATGTTAATAAAAATATATTTAATATATATATGATATATATTATATAATAATGATTCTATAACATTTAACAATTCTTTACCTTTCCTTCATTCCATCCGTCAAAAAATGAAAACAACATTCACGCGTATCTATGACCTATCGTCTCCATGAATGGCATAATTCATTTTTCTATTGCTAGTACTTATGGATGATTATATATTTATATAAAATAAATATATATGATATTTAAATTATAAATAAAATTATGGATATGGTAGAACCATGAAAAAATTATACGGAACAAAACTACTGAACCCAAAAATATATGAAAAACTAAACAGTTATCACCCGAAACAGGAATTTTAATAAATAATTATTAATAAAACATAGAAAAGAAGATATAAGTAAATAATATATGGTATTATATAAATTAAAATTATGCTTGAATATATGTATAATAAATACATATTATTAATACAGTTGTTTCAAAAACATTTGAAAGAAGTCAGATATGAGGTAAGTGATTATTTCACCATATCATCATTATTTGAAATTGTATATGTTTTTGTCTCCAATCGGGTAATTATTTATTATTTATATAATAAAATAAATAAATTTTATTCTCCAAAATATATTTATATAATTCAATTTTCTTAATTTTATTTTCCTCCCTTTAAGTACTCAATATACATAAATAATTTTTTCTAAGGAAAACAGATATTGTTTTTCAACTCAATCAGGAATATCATTCTTACATGAATATATATTCCATATAATATTTAAAGAATTTTTTAATATTATACTGTTATTGTTTAATTTCATGATTTAATTTTAACAAAAAATTTTAAAATAAATTTTATTGTCATTTAAATAACGTTGTAATTTTTATTTTTACCAAAAATGTTAAAGGAATATTTGTTTTTATGCACATGACATTAATAGAATTTACTACCATCAAGGATAACCAATTATCTAAATAATCATTTAAAAGGTCAAAAGGTTCCTTTAAAATTAAAAATTTTCATAGATATTTTATAATTTATTATATTTTAAATATGTGATACCTAAATGAATATGGTATTTTACCCAAATAGTTTTACGTTGATTTTTTGAATTCATTTTCATCCTTGTCAAAAAATATTAGTGAATATTATTATTCAATGAGGATATAGTATAATGATAAAATAAATCATATTTATATGGTTGGTATATGATTATTTTTACTGAGGAAATTATTGATATTCATTTTTATAGTTCTTTCCATACAGTTAGTTATTTAACTTTTAATGCATGTTGATTAAATTTAGTTTCTAATTCATCCGATGAAAGAATTGAAGTTATTTTGTGATGTGTGTGTGCTTGAATTAAAAATCACATTTATGCATTAGTAAGGATCATGAGACAAAATATGTAGGGTATTTGGTTTATGTATTTCCCATTTTTGTATATTCCTTGGATTTAGTCCTCGAAGGATAGTTTCAATTTTTTGAAATTAGGGATTCAATAATTATGAAATCAGTTATTGATGGCCATGTAATTATTTAAATAGTTATGGTACCCATGGATATTAATCCATCACAAGTGACTATTTATATGACATTATTTTTTAATTATTTACTCCTTCCATACTATTCATTCCTTATTATATTCCTCTATACGCATACCATAACTGATCATATAAGCTCAAAAATTTCAAATGTTTCCTTTCCCAAAGATTCTAGGAAGATTAGTTTGATTGAAGAGTAGGAATATTCTAGAGGAAATAATGGTGTTCTCAATGAAAATACTATTTTTTAATTTATGTTTTCAAATATAATGCTAAAATCAAGTAGATATCTTTTTTTCCAAGGCTACTAAATTTTTAGGTCCATGGGGATTAAATCACTTGCATCTAGTACTAATTTAATAATTTATCCACTTTATCTAAGCTAATGGGGTCAGATTCATTATAGTTGGTATCAGAGAATGTTTCGCAGAAACCTTCAGAACTAGACTTATGAAAAAATTGATTATCTAATATAATACTCTGAATGACTTTGAAGATAACTCTAAGTACATGATAATGTCAAAAATATTTTTATAAGGTATATATTATGTGGTTTTCCTACAAATACATCCCTATCTTGATACTAAATGTTGAAATGGTTTTGGAAAAAATTTAACCAGGGGTTATAACACTTAAAAGAGTTGATTGAGTATATCTTGGCCATCATTTTAGTGCATGGTGAGTGTGCCTTTACTAAACACATAGATTGACTCTATTAAGTGATATTCTTGTGTTAATTCCCATTTTTTTTACAAAATGTCAGGAAATATTTGAAAATATTATTCTTATTTGAGAATATTCTCAAAGAAACCATATTTATGATTATAAGATTTTTTATGTCATCAATTTTAGATTTATTTTGGGTTTCATAAGTTTTGGAATAATATATCATGATTCATAATGTTATGAACTATTATAGTGTATTTGATTATTTTGAAATGAAACCTAGATGAAGGAATGAAAAATGCATTAATGCTCATAATATATGTAGGTATTTATCTCTTGGTAAAGATAATGAATCTAGAACTAGAGTTAAGGATAAAACTAAACAAATTATAACTATATTGTAGTATTTAACTCAAGTTATGACCAATAAACTTGTATGTATGGAGAACCCTCTTGATATGTAATGATTTGTTACAATGATAAACAATTTCATGTGATAAAAACCTCACTAATTAAATGGAACCATAAATCCATTTTTTGCTTAGAAATGGATAACCTCCTTAGAAAATATATTTCTCATGTTGGGATGTAATGAAAGGATGAATGTTGTCATGCCATTTTATCATATCATGAGGGATTTTGATCAACGATGTTCATATATTCAAAATAATAATGATGAGGAGGAAATAATGAGCATGGAGTGGAAGGATTTTAAGGTAATTTTATTGGAAAAATATTTTCCCCATGAACCATGGGTGGATATGGGGATAAAATTCTTTATTTTAAGATAAAAGGAAGAGGAATATGTAGCTAATTGTGAAACTAAATTTACAAGGTTAGAAAGAAATGTTGTGGAATACGTTCACAATCCAAAGAGTGAGATTGACCATTTCATTTATGGGATTAAGAAAATTCTTCAATGGAAAATAATCTCTTAATCATTAACATCAAATGAAAATATGATATCATGTACTATCAATAATGAGAAAAATTATCCAAGTCTTATAGATTTAATGGAAAGCAAGTAAAAAGGTGGCTAAGAATAAAAATGGATAATATAAAGAATGGAAAGGGTAATTTTATATCTTGAGATACTTTTTATGGAAAACCATTAGGGCATGATTAAAAGGAAAAATAGTTTTCATTATGTGTGGAGAAAAATTACTTCTTGTTCATGAAATCAAGGGTAATGGAGAATCTATCCAAGTTCAATTATTTAACTGTAAGGATATGTGGCACTTTTAAAACCAATTCCCTAAATTTCAAGTGATCTTACAAGAAAAAGGAGACAAGGGGATAGATAAAATTTCATATAATTTATACAATATAATTATAAATTCTTAGTGACATGGTGAAAGGGACACTTATCATCTACTCAAGAATTTGAAATATTTTATTTAATTTTGGGTCTACCAACTCATTTATATCTAATCAATTTTATAATGTTATAACATAACCACCATAGCAATTAGATATTTATTTGGTGGGGAAAAATGTAATGGTAGGATAGACACATACCAATTATATAGATTCTATTAAGTATTAGTTTATGGGAACATTGTTCCTGTGAATTTTTTATTATTCCAGTACTAAAGTTTGACAATATTTTGGGTATTAATTTTGAAACATATTATTTCTTATGTGATTGGTATATCATTAAACGTGTCTTGGTTTATCCATTTCGTTAACTGTGTAAGGTTGAGAATGAATTGGGAGAATACCTATAATGGAAAAGTTAGTGATTTGTTGGACACTTAGCTTTAACAAGTCATTTCTGTAGGCTTTAGGAGGGTTACATGTCGTGTAACTAGGTTACATGACATGTAATGGTTATTAGGAAAATAACATGACTGTTACACAATGAGAAGAGTCATTACACATTATGATTTAATTAAATATCAGTTTTTAATTATATGAAAAACATTATTTTGTTGTTATGGTAATTAATTACATCACAACATGTAATGGTGTTACACATCATGTAATAACCAAACTATGGTTTTCGAATAGGTGGCATGACTCATCTATCCATTTCTATTTTTTCTAGTTTCATTTCCCTAAACCTAGGGCCTTCCCCAAGTAATCTTGGAGCCCTCCAACCCTTCTTGGTCTATTCGTTCAACATTCGATCATCATTGTGTTAGCTATCCAAATTTCTTGATAAGTGTTTCCCCCTTTTTGATTTATTATTTATTTTTCTTCACCCTGGCATTCAATAGATCATCCTGAAATTTATGGAAATACTCTCCGTGATGTTGGATCTCATTTCTAAATTGACTTTCAGGGCCTTCTACACCTTTGTTCTCAATGACAAGTTTCATTATGAGTGTTGAGTTTTAGGAAAAAGGTAGGTGGGTCCGTTCCACTTGTCCAAATTGATCACCATTAAATTTCTTTATTTATTTTAGTTATTGATTCAAATTCATATGTTTGAAATGGATTTCAATTGGTTTTGATTAATATCGAATTCTATTGAATTGGGAATCTTGAAAAGGTTTTAGCAAGAAATTGGGAAAAACACCCAATTCAATTGAATTAAGGTGTGATTCCAAATGGATTGAAATAATTTAAATGTAATTGTTGAATTTTCAATTTTAAAACAGAATGGATGGAATTTTTTTACTATGAAATTGGATTAAAATGTTTTGGTAGAAAACCAGTGGTTGTATCTTGTTAAAAATTCTTGTTCTTGATTAATTTTTTTTATTTTAAATGTAAATTGGTATTTGAAATTATAGGAATAGGATTGAATTTTATTTTTATAAGACTTAAAATAAATTACTTGTAATTGATTATGTAATAGTACATGCAAGAATTAGGTTTCTTGCGAGTTATTTAGGCACACTGTATGATCATAAAACATTATAAAAAATAAATTTAGCAGGTCAAATCCATGATAGGATGGTGAAAAGTCAACTTTGGAAAGTGTTAGAAGGATTGATGTATTCACATATTAATGTGATCCTTTAGAGAGTGCATATTATTATATCCTAGAACTTTCATACCTAATTTAAAGATGACCATATTGATTTCTTGTTTTGTATTTGAGATATAAATGTATTCCAATGTTGTTAAACTTATTTACATGCCTTATGAATTTATATAAACTATTTTATATAAAACAATTTATTTAATCCATTATTTTAGAAATATTCTATCACTTTTAAGACTTTTCTTAATGTTTTTTCTATTATTTGAAGAGTATAGCATGATTTACTTAAATATGATTTAAAATTCCAAACATTTTTTATTTTAAAATTTAATGTATTCCATTGGTTAATATATTATTGAAATATGTTATAGAATCCTTGGTGAGACCCTACTGGTATTTTTATCTCAAACCCACCTTGTGCATTCAAGTGTTTATATATTATCTCCTTCTAGGTTCAAGCAGGGGAAATGATCTCTTAGAGGTGGATCCAGCTATTGAACCTTTTACATGGTGAGTTATGTCCCTAGGGATATGGTATGTTTTTCCATGTTTTGGTTCTTGGGTTGTAATAATTTTTTATTTAATTCATGTTTGACTTCTGGTAGATTACTCCTAGTGAAGCTTCTCTTATTATTCATACTTTCTTGTTTCTTTAATTTTCACCTTGTTTTTGGAAAAATCGTTCCCATATTAGTTTTTATGATTCCTGGTGCTATTCACCGACCCATGAGGATTGAGAATTCCCTTTGGTCCATGTTAGGGACAGCTTGGTTATTGGGTTACCAGGGTAACTGGGTTGGTTTATGATAAATCGGTATAATAGGGAGGTTGCGATTTTGTGTTGAAGTTAGTATGTATATGTGAAACATTATCAGGACTTAGAAGGTTGTTGTGATTGAGTTCCTGCCCATCTCTCATCGCAATGATCCTTAAGTATCCAAGGGTGGTTATGGGAAGACATATTTTGGATTAATTTTATCCTTTTCCATATTTTGATTTGATAAAGTGAAATAAAAATATTGTTTATTTTATCAGTCAGGATATTATTTCCCTTGTTACTTTGTTTGAGTAGTATCTAATGTTCTTTTTTTATTTGCTAATGTTTTGTAACATAATGCCTTTAATATGGAATGAGAATCAAATACAATAGGAAGTTGTTGTTCAATTGTAGCAAGATCATACTCTTGTGGACCCAAATCTAGTTCAGGTGTTCATGCGAAATATCCATGCTCTGGGGCTTGCACCACCTCTAGTCCCTATTTAGGCACCTAATGTGGAACCCCAAGGGTATGTTCATCAAAATCATTATAAAGAGTTATTTCACCAGAAGCTACCATTTTTCAAAGTCACGACTGATCCTCAACATGTTGAGAAATGGTTGATAAGGACTGAACATTTGTTTTAGTTCTTGGAGACGCCATAAGAGATCTAGGTGAATTATTCAATCTTAATGATAGAGGGACTAAGTTGGAGATGTTGGGACATAATTGTGATGAAAAAAACATGTGGTATTAACATGGAAGGAATTAATGATTATTTTCACTAACTTGTTCTATCCAAAGTCATTGGTGTTGGAAAAGGCTATGGAGTTTTTCATGCTTGAGTAGGCTGGAAAAACCATCATTGAGTTTTAAAATCACTTTGTTGAACTCATATAGTTTTCCCCAAAGATTATATCTAATGAGAGGATGAAGGCTCGATGATTCGGGTTGGAAATTTGATGGAATATATGTGCCCATGTTTTATTTAAAAAGCTTCCCTGTTATGCTAATGTTCTGGATATGTCGATGATGGTTGTGATGGGCCTAGATGGAATTTTTGGTTTGATGATAGTTCCTTTTTCTCCCAATATTAGTGTGGGTTCCTTCTAGTTAAATATGAAGTTTGATGATTTTGATAATAGTTCTCGATGATAGGTTCATTCCAAACCAACTATAGTACTAGGAGGACATTATTTTATTTTTTAACATTGTAGAAATATAGGAAATTCTAAGAGGTTTTTCTATAAGGAGTCCAAGAAATATGGATCCTATAGATTTTTAGGGCACTTAAAGAGATTTTGTCATATCATTTCTTCTCTTCATAGTAGAACATGATCTTCATCTCCTCCTAAAACTGTGATGAAATCAGATGCTTCATGTATAAAAGGGTTCCAGCCACACACATCCGGAATAAAGCATCATCACATAGTTGAAGATTCTTTGGAGGAAGTGGATATGGGTCTAGTGACTCTGATAGGTATCATTACTATATCTTCTTCATTAGGGAATATTTTATTTGACCGTGGTTCATCTCATTCATTTATTTAAACCCTTGTTGTTGAACAACTAAATCTTTTTATGGAGCTTTTATCTTGTCAAATTGATATTACTGCACACCTTGAAAGAAATAGAGAGTGGGGTATCTATCATCCCAATTTTGTATTCTCACTACCAGATGTTGAGTTGGCTTGGAGTTTTTTGGTTCTTAACATGAAACCTCTTAAAATCATTTTTAGAATGTACTGTATCATTTCCAATAAATCCCCGATTCATTATTATATTCAACGGGTATACCTCACTACACTGAGGGGTGTGTCTCTTGTCTTTCAAGGATAGTGGGACCCAAGATCAAGCATGGTCAAACATTTTTATCCAGAGTTTGGGTAGGTAGTATAATTTGTTTTGTTTTGATCTGGAGTAGGAATCTTTGAGCGGTGATCTTCCTCCAGTTATTGACAATTTTTCCCAATGTTTTTACTTTGGATTTATCTACATTATCACTGAAAATGGAGGTTGGGTTTTATATTTTCTTAATTACTATTACTCAACTGGTTTAAATTGAATCTTTTTTCATGGAAGAAGTTGAAATGAAAGATATGATGTCCAGTTTGACGATATCCTTGAGAAAAGATTTATACGCCTGAATGTGTCACCTTGGGCAGTGCCCATTCTCTTTTATAATAATTTTGGTGGTTCAATTCACCAATATGTTGATTATTGAAATCTCAATCATGTTATGGTAAAAAACAAGTATCAGTTTCTAGGGATTGATGACCTGTTTGATCAATTTCAAGGGGTTAAGTGGTTCTCAAAGACTAATCTTCAGTCTAGATACCATCAAATGAGAATAAATGAATCAGAAATTCCAAAAACCACCTTCCAGAGCATGTGAAATAATTATTATTACATTTTTATACCCTTTAGTGTAATAGATACTTATTCACCTATCATTTACTTGATGAACATTATTTTCCACGAGTATCTAGATACCTTTTTGTTAGTCTTGTGGATGATTTCCATATTTACTCAAAGTATAAGGAGGATCATGTACATCATCTAAGAACAATTTTGTGTCTTCTAAAAAATCATTGACTCTATTCCAGGAAATTAAAGTGTGATTTCTTGATTTTTAAAGTGCAATTCAATGGGAATGTTGTGTTGGAACAAGGACTATCAGTTTATCCTAAGAACATGAAGGAAATCATGACTTGGGATAAACTATATAATGTATTCATGATTTGGAGTTTCATGGGATTTTTTGTATATTATCGTCAGTTTGTGAAAGAATTCTTGAAGTTGGATTCTCAGATAAATGATCTAACTTTATAGGGAGTGAAGTTTTATTAGAATGATAGATGTTATAATTCTTTTGTTCAGATGGAATGTCTTTTGACAACTTAATTAGTTTTGACTCTTTTAGAGGTCGAACATGGATATGTAGTCTTCTGTGATGCATTGGGTTCAGGCTTATGTTGCGTTCTTATGATTGGAAATAATTTAGTTTCTTATCGATCATGTTATATTATAAAACATGAGAATAATTATCCTACCATGTCATTTAACTTAGATCTGCAATGAACACACTTAAGAGTTGCTGACACCACCTATATAGAGAAAGTATTACTGTGTATTTTGACCATACAAGCATGAGTTTTATCATCACACAAAAATATTTGAATCGATGCCATATGTTTTTGGTGGAGTACCTAAAATATTTGAACATTTAAATCACCTATACCCCAGGTAGAGGGAATGTCACCACAAATGATTTGATCCGGAATATTCTAACCCATGTAGTGAAAGAATATTCAGAAGAGTAGAATTTGATGGATCTCTTTTCATAATTGCATATTGAAGTCCAGGAATCAGAGGCTGAGGTTTATTTAGCCAATATTTAGTTATTATATGCACTTCTTGAGATGATTCTTTAGGATTAACAACTTGGTGATAAATTCCACAACATTAGAGACTCTCTTCATGGTTGGGAGAAAATTATTTAGTGGGCATTGTACAAAGTGGATATTATTTGTTATTAAAATTATTTCAATGTTATGTTAGTGGTATAGAAACCTATAATGGGAGATTTCCATAGTTCTCAGTGGGAAGTGCACCCAATAACAACTAAGATGTTCTATAACATGAGGTAATAATTATAGTGTCCATGTATGTGATACTACCTTACTGAGTTCATTTCTCAATGTTATACATGCCAACATGTGAAAGTCAAGAACCAGGAACCTTCGGGTTTTCTATAATCAATTCTGGTCCCTACATAGAAGTGGGATACGATATAAATATAATTTTTGGTTGGGTTTCCACGTATCCAAAGAAAAAAGAATTATATATGGGTTTTGAATGATAGGATGACTAAATCAGTACACGTTATACCCATTCATGCAACAACCAAAGTAGAGTAGTTGATAAATCCCTCTGTAAAAGTGATTTTTCATTTTCATAGAGTTCCCTCTAATTTCTTATCTAATAGATATCCTATATTCACTTATTTTTTTTTAGAGAGGTCTTCAAGAGTCATTGGGATCTCACATACATTTCGATATGACATACCATCCACATTCGGATGGACATACAAAAAGAGATATATATATTCTTAAGGATCTTCTTTGTGTGTATTTTCTCAACTTTGGTGGGGCTTGGGATGATCATTTAAGACTGGTTGAGTTTTTTTTAAAATATTTACCAGTCTGCAATTAGAATGGATCCTTTTAGGAATTATATAGATGGATTTATAAATCTTTATTGTGTTGGTGGGAGATTGGTGAAAGTTCCTTGGTGGGACCAGTTTTGGTGCAAGGTATGACAACAAAGATTCAATTGACACATTAGAGAATATTTAGAACATAGAGTTAATATAAGTCTTGTGTTGATCGTCATTGTAGACCCTTGGAGTTTTCAGTTTTTGACCATGTTTTCTTGAAGGTTTCACCTAAGTTGGGTCATCGACAGATTTGGAGGAATAGGAATATTTCTCTCAATTTTGCGGGACCATTTGAAGTTGTTGATCAGGTGGGAAGAGATTCATAACAATTAGTATATCCACAAAAGAAGATATAGATATATAACATATTCTATGTATCAAAACATAGAGTCTATCATTCTTATATATCCCACATTTTGAGCTAGTGTGATCTTGATATTGAAACCTAATTTATCTTTGACGGAGCGGCCGGTCAAGATTGTTGATTCTGAAACCAAGGTACTTCATGGGAGGAAGACACCATTGATTCTTATTCTATGAAAGCATGGTTCTGATAGTCATGAGATATGGGAAAAACATTCACTACTAATAGAATAGTGGAATAATATCCTTGGTATGGAATCTTCTTTATATAATTTTTGGGGACAAAAATTTTAATGGTGGAGAGGTTATAACATCCCATTATTAATTGGATACACACATCATTAAACTTATATTGGTCATTTAATTTTATTTAATTGGTTAGGCTTGAGAATGAATTGGGAGGGCACCTATAATGGTAAAGTCTTGTATTTTTCGGTCTCCCAGCCTTAACCGATCACTTCTAGAGGCTATTGGAGAGTTACACACTATGTAACTGGGTTACACAACATGTATTGGTTGCTGGGTACATACTATGAAAGGTGAACACCATGAAAGTTATAAGACATGAATAGTCATTTTGTATAATTAGTTAATTAACTATTAGTTTTTAATTATAATTGATGCATTTTTTGTTGTTACATAAGTTAACTATTTCACGACCTGCAATGGGGTTACACATATAGTAAAAACCCAAAATGCATGTTTTAAATAGACAGCATTACTGATCTCAATATTATTGTTTTTTCCCAGTTTCATTACTCTTAACCTAATTCCTTACCTCAGAGATCTTGGATCCTTCTAACCCTTCTAGGTCTATTAGTTTGGTATTTGATTGTAATTGTGTTTGCGGAACAAATTCCCGGCTAAGCATTTCCTTGTTTTTCTTCATATATTTCTTTTTCTCCTTCGTAGGGTTCAATTGATCATCCTAAAATTGATGTATCTATGCTATGTGACATTTTATTTCATTTTTATGTAGAGTTATAAGGTCTTCTACATATATTTTTTCATTTATGGGTATCATTGCAAGTGTTGAGTTTCAAAAAAAGGTAGGTGGTTCTTTTCCTCTTGGCCAAATTGATTACCCTTAAATTGCTTGATTTATTTAATTTGTTTATTTAAATTTAAATGATTTAAATTTATTTATATTGGTATTAATTAAAATACTATTTGAATGAATTGGGAGGTTTGAAATTGTTTTGGAATGAAATTGGGGACCCCCCCCCCCCAACTGTGTTGAATTGTGGTGTGTTTGGAAATGGTTGGAAATGGATTCAATGGAAATTTTGAATTGGAACTTTGAAATAGAGTTTATGGAATTTTTTAATTATGAAAATGGATTGAAATTATTTAATAGAGACCTTGTGGTTTGATCTTATTAAAAAGGAATATTTTTTTATTAAAACCTATCTTGGTTTTAATTGGAAATTTGAAATTGAAATAGGAGGAATGATATTGAACTGTATTTTAAGAATTCTTAAAATAAATTACCCATCATTGAATTTTATAACAGAACACGAAGGGCTTGGTAGTTTTTTATTTATTTGAACACACACTATGATTATACGACATTAAAAAAGATAAATACTGCAGGTCACATCCCTAATGAGATAGTGATAAGTCACCTTTGGGTAGTGTCAGAGGGACGTGGGTATACACATTTTTTCGTGATCAATTAGAGAGTGTGTAATCATACAGGCAAGAACTTTATTACCTATTTGGAAAATGAACACATTCCTCACTTGTTTTATATTTGCAATATAAATGTTTTCCAATATTGTTAAACTACTTTACCTAACTTCTGAATTTATATAAACTTATTTTATATAATTTTTTTATTTAATACATTGTTTTAGAAATATTACATCTCTTGTAAGCCTTTTATTAAAATTTTTCCATTATTTGAACTGCATACCATGATTTGTTTAAATATTCATTAAATAGAAAAACCATTTTATTTTAGAATTTGAATCAATCATTTGGTTAATCTATTTTTGGGGTTTTTATGGAATCCTTTGTGATACCATACTAGGATGTTTAGATCACACCCTAATTGTGCCTTCTGGTGTTTGTAGACTATCTACTTTTTTATAAGAGCAAGGGTAAAGAATATCTTGGAGGTGGATCTGGTTGTTGAACCTTAGACATAGTGAGTTGTGTCCTTAGGGATTTCAGTTATTTCTCCATGTTTTGTTACTTGGGTTGTAACACATTGGGATTTAATTCATGTTTTAATTGTAGTACATCACTCCCAGAAGAGTTTCTCTTATTATGCATAGTGACTTGTTTCTTTTATTTCAAAATTGTTAGTGGAAACGTTATTCCCAATTTCAATTTGTATGATGAAAGATTTTATTCACTGACCCAAGGGGGATCAAGAGTACACTTTAGGATATGTTAGGTCCAACTCAGTTATCAGGTTACCAGGGTACCCAGGTTGGTTCGTGACAGATTCGGTCTCTCAGTATAGAACACATATAACTTTTCAGGGAATAAAAAATAAATTTGATATTTATATCAAACATCAATCTAATATTAGAAAAAAATGAACTTAAACAAACAATGAAAATTACATTCATCATATGAGTTTTTGGTACCTACTAACGATAGATATTTAACTCAAATATTTTGAAAGAAAATAAACATTGAAATTTTTTCTATTGTTTAGGAATATTATAATGTATTTCCTAAGGAATTTTTGATTCTTTCCATGAATAGTGATTTTTTTCAATATAACACATACCTAGGGATATAGTTATTTCAGATACTCTCTATATAATAAAACGAATTTTATTGTAAGAATTTAAGAAGAAACTCTAGGAGAATCTAGATAAGGGATTAATTTATCCTAGTACTTACCCATGGGGTGAACTTATATATTTTTGTAGAATAAATATGGGTAAATGTTTCTTCTCATTGATTGTAGAGACCTTAACAATATCACTATTAATAACGAGTTTCCTCTACCCGGTATCGATTATCAGTTTGATCAATTATAAGGTGATCTATTTTTTTACAATATTGATATTCGATCTGGATAACATCAACTAAGTATCAAGGGGAAGGTTATACCCATGAAAGCCTCCCATATGTGATATAGTCATCATGAATTTATCACAATTCCATTAGGAATTTTCAATGCTCCTACTATCCAAATGTATTTAATTAATAGAGTCCTTATAGATTACCTTGAGCAATTCTCGGTTTTCCTTATAGAAAAAATTCTTATATATTCAATGATTAGTAAAGATAATGAAGAATATCTAAGAATTTTTTTAAATACCTTAATTATGGAGAATATTTATTCTAAATGTTCCCAGTGTGAATTTTGGAGTTATATATTTTGATTCAAATTTTATATAATCTCAAGTGAGGGTATATCCGTCGATCCTTCAAAGAAAAAAGTTGGTAATTGAAATCCATAGTTTTCTTTGGTCGAATAAATACTATTGACTCTTTGTGAGAAATTTCACACAACTATGTAGTCCAATCACATATTTTTTTGGGAATGGGGTTATGTTCTAATAGATAGATCAATGTATAGATAGATTCAATGAACTGAATAGAAGGTTTTTCAACACACCTATTCTTACACAACTCTAGAGAGAAGAAGGGTTTGTGATCTATAGTGATGTAAAAAAATTAGTGACCAGAATGATTCATCATTAAAAATTACATGGACATAGCATATACTTATCACTAATTAAAAATTCATGTGAAAAATTACATAGATCATGATTTGGAGTTGTTTGCATTAATTTTTTCATTGAAGATATGTAGTCATTATCCGTATAGAGAAATGTGTGATATATATAATGATCATAAAAGAATGAATTATTTTTTTTAGAGAATGAGTTTAATATGTGCCAAATATGGTTGTTGTATTTGATCAAAAATTATGATTTCTCAATACATTACCACTATTGGAGGGTAAAATGGGGTTATTTATCTAGGTTGGGAAGAATATTTCTTCCAAGATGTGGATTAAAAGAGATTCAATATTTATGTATTTGAAGAAGATGGATCATGAAACCATGCTGAATGGGGAATGGTATTATCTTTATTAGATGAATATTTGATCATCTATCTACAAGAGGATTAAGAAGGCACAAAAGGAAGATATGGAATTATAGAAGAAGTTGAGGAATGTTTTAGACTTCAACCATGATCATGTTAGAATGATATAGTTTGAGAACTAAGTATGTGTCCCATCCATACAAGGCTTGAATAAGGAGTTTTTAGATAAAGATCACAAGTCATCATTCTTTATTCATCCTAGACGAATAAATATGTATAGAGATCAAAAATAGTATTTCTGGTGGGATAATATAAAAAAACATATTGAAAAATGTCTATATGGGTTCTGGTTATATCATTATATTAAGACTAATATATTTATTTCTATGATGATTCTACAACCATTACCCATAATATAATGAAAATGAGAAAAAAAACCATAGATTTTTCAATCAGACTCCCAACAATATAAAAATGAAATAATGCTATTTGGGTTTTAGTAAATATACTTACAAAGTTAGCACACTTTATTTATATGAGATAATATTTATCTCATGATCATATTTCTAGAATATGTATTACATAAGTGGTGTGGTTTCATAGAGTACTAAATTCTATTCGATCTGATCACGATATGAGGTTTACCTAAAATATTTAGAATAGTCTTCCGTAATCTCTAGATACAGAGTTGAGATTCATCACTTCTTATCATTCTCATATATATTTTAATACTAAGAGGACTATTTAAAATCAATAATACATGTTGAGATCTTTATATATTAATTTTAAAGGTAGTTGGGATCAAACCCTTCCTTTGATGGAATTTTACTACAATAATATATTTCTCTAATGTATTTATATAGCTCTATATGAAGCACTATATTAAAATAAGTGTAGAACTCTTAAATAATAGAATGATGTTGGAGAAGAATATACATTATAACCCAAATTAACAGAGAAAAAGGACGAGAAGGTTAGATTCATTATACAATACATAAGGGTTGCTTAGAGATGAAAAAATGTTACGATGACAATTATCAAAGAGATATAGAGTTTGGAGTTAGGGATAAGGTATTTCTATGAATTTATCCATGTACGAAATTTGAGATTCTTGATCATATCGAGATGGTATATTATCACTTGATGCTTCCACAAAATCACTCTAAAGTTCATGAGGTTTTCTATGTATCCCTCCCGAGGATGTACAAACCTGGTCCTTCATATGCACTGAACTCAAAGGTTATACCATTGAATAAAGATATCTTTTATAAAAAATAAAAAGTATTGATTCAAGATTTTATATTGAAATTGATATGAAAAAATACCACTTACATAGTCATTGTGTTATGGTGAAACCATAAATTTGAAGAATCTTTGTGGGAACCCTCAGAAGTGATGATGCTGAAGTTTTCTTACATTTTAACATCAGAGTGACATAATTTCATGGATGAAATTAATTTTAAGGGTATTATAATATGGAATCCTCAGATGTTATGATATAATTATCAATAAATATTTACTTATTTCTTTTATAGCTTACATTACATATAACAACAATTTTAAATGAATAATGATATACAATTGATATATTATTATCTAATGTTACAGTCATCTCCTAGTAATTGGATTCTTGGGTATGAATAATAATAACTAAATTATAAAAAATTTATCATTTACACATGTATAAAACGAATTCATTTTTTATCAATATATTAGAAATGAAAGGAAAAATCATTTTAAAATAAAAAGAGTCATTTTCCTGTGAAACATTTCTTATTTGCACAATGTGTTTTTATCTTAATAAATTAAATAAATAAATATTCCTGAATTCTTTTCATGAAATATCTATATTTTATATTAAAAAATATTATTAACATTTATTTAATATTTTTAATAGTCATTGAATAAAAATAAATCTAGTATTATGTGTTTAAAAATATATTTTTCAAAAAAAGTGTTTCATCAGTTTTTTCACGGTACATTCAAAATATATTTCTACCATTTATAGAAATTGAATCTTATGAAATGGATATGATACTGGAAATTAGGAGGTTAAAATTTTGAGAATAGTACTCTTTTATTATCGGTCATTTTGAATATAACCATGGTAATTATTTTTCATCTTGGTAATGGTAAATTAAGTAAAGTAAGGATAAAACCAAGAGATAAGGTCAAAAAATCAACCAAAAACTTGAATTTATCTTATTTTATGGGTAGAATTCTTTTATTTACATTCATGACTCGAATATATGTTCACTTAGTGCCATTTTTCTTTTATTATTTCCTTTATATTAATTTAAGGGAAGAATTAAAACAAAATTCTTGTCCCTTGAATTTAATATCTCTAGAATTATTAAATAATGACCAAAAGAGGATAAATATAATTCAAAATGTTTTTTATATTTTAGATAATTTTTTTATCTTGTTAATATATTTATAACTTATAGGGATTAAATAATTACCTTAAACTCTAACGCAATGTTAATGTAGTATTTATTAAATTAATAAGAAAATAAAATAAATGATTTTAAAAATATTTAATGTGACACAATTTGGATGAATTATTTTTTTACATGAATTTTATTGATAAATAAGACACATGAGGAATATTTTAAAGTATTATATTAAAATTCCATGTTATTATTTATGTATTTAATGTCAAATTAAGTGAATAGTTTTAAAAATAAAATTGATTATATTTTTTGAAGTTAATATTTTGTTAAATTATTTTAAAATCATAAAAATATTAAAAGTGTACTAGGTGGATACTTTATAGTAAAGATTATATTCCATTGAAAATTTATTATCCAATTTTCACATTACAATTAAAATTATAACCCTTTAATATTAAAATAGTTATTATTATTATTAAGGATAAAATTGGTTAACCAAGGGGTTAAGACAAAAATTAATGTTTTTAAATGACACAAAACAAATAAAAAATTCATTTTATAATATTATTTTAAATTATATACTTTTTATTTGAATATATATCCATTTTAAATAATTTATAATGATAATGACTTGGTTAAATTTTAATTATGTTAGAAATTGTTAGTGCATCTTTTGACATAATTTTAAAACACCACCCCTTTTTATCTTTTTTTTACACCAGTTTGATCAAAATATATCAAGAAAAACTACCTAAATCCCTTCAAAAAATCCTTATATATATTCTATAGGTTATTTTATTCCCAAAATACCAACCATAGGGTCATTTATATGTGATCAAAAGGTGTCCTTTCAGAAAAATAGTTAACAACCATAACCGATAACATTATTTTATTACTTCTTCATTTTCTTCATTGAAATCTAAATTTTTTATCATAAAATAATAATTTTATTATCCTAAATATAATTATATGTTATTATGATTATGAAACCACCATTATTCACTCTATTTCCATTAAATGAAAAATGATAACATCACTTGTGCGTACGTGTGGACTACCATGTCCTTGAAGTTATGTGATTCATTTTTTATTCCAATTTATATGGATATTAATAATGATAGATTTAATAAATATATATAATATATATTAAATAATAATTATTCTATAAATGTGAATTACTATTTACCTTTAATTTATTCAATTTTCCAAAAAGTGAAATAATATTCATCCACACATACATCTTACCATCTCCATGAACGGTGTAATTTATTTTTTTACCTCTAATTTTTATGGATGATTATATATATATATATAATGAGTATATATTTTATTTATATCATGATTAATATTATAGAGATGATATAACCAGGATCGAATTAGAAGGACCAAAACTACTAAACCAAAACATATTGGAAAAATAAAGCAGTTATCACACGAAATAATGATTTTAATAATTAATTTTAAATAAATTAGTGATAAATGGTTATAATAAAATATTATATGGAATTATATATATTATTATGATTATTTAATATGTGTATAATAAATCTATATTCGTTATATTGTAGGTTCAAACAAATACGAAGTATGTCAGACCTAAGGTAAGGGTTTATTTCATAATATTCTCATTGTTTAGGATTTTTTATGATTAAGTCCCCTCAAGAAGAATTATTTTATATTTATATATTGAGGACAATATATTCTATTCACTACTAGTTAATTTTATAAAATAACAATTTCCATTCCATTTTTTCTCTTAATGTACTCATGATACAAATGTATTTAAGGGAATTCGACTTTGTTTTTCAGCTCGTTCAAGAATATTTTTCTTTCATGCCCACATTTTCTTTAAAAAGTTTTATGATTTCTATTTATATTATCATATTACTATTGTTATTTATTATTTAATTATTTAAAAATGGTTTAAAAGAAATATTCATTCTATTTTACAAAGGATTTACTTTTTACTTTTTTATCAAAAACGTGAAAGGAATTATTGTTTTTAATGTACACGACATAAATAAAATATAATACAATCAGAGAAACCCAAATATTTAAATATAACATAAAAATTTTCAATGTTTGTTCTATATTTAAATGTTATCCTTTCTATTTTGGAATTTTTTTACATTTGAAATATGAGATTTCAAAGATTAAAGGGTATTTTCCTCATGTTTTTTAGTGATCCATTAAAATTATTCTAATATATTTAAACATACTTTAATGAATATTATGATTTAGTGAGAATATAATATAATGATACCATAAAAATTATAATAGGGATATTTTATGATTAGTTTATTGGGAAACATGTTGACATTGTGTATGGTAGTTTTTCAAATATGGATATTTATTTATTTTTAAGGATTATTGATTATGTTGTATTGATAATTTATGTGATGAAATCATTGTAATTATTACATGAAAAGTGTTTCCCAAAATTAAATAACCCATATATATATCTGTATGTATCATGAGAAAAAATAGGTTGGGTATTTGTATGAGGCCTTACCCATTTATGGTAATGTCTTAGCACAAAGACTCAATTTTATGTTTTAGTTGTCTTGAATTATGTATTTAATCATTATTAAATCAGTTATTGATGTCCATGTGATTATTTTAATAGTTATGATATCCATGGATATTCTTCATGATCATGCGATTATTTATATGGAATTATTTAATCATCCTTTATTCCTCCTATATTATTCATGCCTTACTAGACTCCATTGTACAAATACCCTTATTGAGCATATAATATCAGCCCTCTCTTATGTTTCCCTTTTCCAGGATGATAGGATGTTTATTATTATTAATATGTAAGAATATAATAGATGGATTAATTTTGTTATCAAACAAAATACAAAGTTGTATTTTTAGTTTTTAAATGTAATGTGAAATTTGACTATGTATCTTGTTTTCCCAGACTTCAAAACTATGTAATCATTTGGGATGTGATCTATTATATCTAGGGAAATTTTTAGAAATTAATCATCACCAATAGGATACTAGGGTTAAGTTATTTTCATTGACTGACTCCCCAATTACATTCATTGGATGATCATACTTAATATCTTTGCACTCGAAATCCACTATCTATGGGTAAAGTATGAAACCCATATCTAAATTTCCCAAAAGTAAAAGAAATTAATTTATTACATATTTTTATAAGATAACCACCCACTTAATCTAAGATCTCCTCACATCTCCAATCTCCATGATCATATCATGCTTCATTCATGGGGGAAATTACCCTACTAAAATCATTGGCATAAGAGTTTACACATACATCACATAATTCATGAAGGGTGTGTGTATAATATAACCTATAGGTGATTACCACATGGAACTACTAAAATAACATTAAGATGAGTATATAAAGTAAAAGTAAAATTTTATTAAGTATTTAGATAACATTTGTATCAATTTATACATCAATTCTGTGAGGGAAATAAGAATATTTACAATTGGTGTTAGTTTCCTTGTACTAACAAGACCACTAAGGAAACTAGCATGACATACATTAATAAAATTTCAGAATCACTACAAAATTGGATGAAGATCCTTAGTTGGTATACCAAGAGTTAAATGATCTACATGGACATCCTTAATAATATTTTAATGATGGAATTTAAATATAAAACACATATAACATAAGGTTTCATCAATTTACTAACATATTTCATAACATATAACCCATAGGAATGAAAGTAAAAAAATCAATACCTGATCCATGGTATAAAGAACATTCATAAGAAACATACAGCAATAACTTCCATTTTTTATACTCTTTTAGTATCATTATCATCAACATACACAAAGAAGGAATAATGATAAGCTGATTAAATAAAATCAATGTATACTATACTAGAATATTATAGTTCATAGTATAAGAAATAATAATTTTAACCTAATTAATCTCAAATTAAATTAAATTTAAGAATACATTTTTAGGAAAATTATATTTTTAGTTATGTATCACACTACCACATTCCACTATCTACATGAACACTATGAATGTATGAAATTGAAGAGAGTTTACCGACTATATGACATACTGAAATCCATTATAAAGAGAAGGAGAGAAGAAATTCAATGATAAAGAGAATATTAAGATACCATGAATAATTGGAATTTATATATTACTCCCTTGGACTAGAATGTTGGATGAAACAGTAGATATACGGATGAATTACAATAAACTTAACAAATAAGAGATCATATAGTATCATAAGAATAAGTTAGCTTGATTATAAAATCTTGGACTATTTTTGAGAATATAGCTAGGAGGGAGAGGTGATTAGGAGAGCTCTGTATAGGATAATAGGCTAAAATACTAATAAAATATGTTTAAATATTCTTAAAAATAATTATAATTTCAATTTTAATAAAAAAATTGAAAATGAATAAATACGATTAGGTGCCTATTAGAAAACCATAGGAAACTCAATGGTGGCGAAAACAGCCTTTCTCCACCCACTTAGAGGCCATCAGGTATCCAATGATTACCCACTAGATACCTAGTACGCTTCCATCACTAATACACCTACATTATTTTCTCATAAATCTTATACATTATATATCCAATCTCATTCAGAATTATAATAATATATTCTAATAATTAAATAACAAAATTTTAAGATAATTACTAACTAGAACGATGTGGTATTTTACATGAATTATGTGAGAATTAATTTATAATATTTTCACACTTAGAGAAATTATTTAAAGATAATTAATTCTAACTTATGTGGTGTTATACATAAGGGTTGGAATATGATTATACATTTTATTATTTTCATAATTGAAGAGGGATCTATTATATAAATTACATAAGTAATATTTCTATATTCATCTAAGAATTAAAAAATATGTAACGATATTTGTGCTCATTTATAGTGGGATAATATGATCATAAAGATTATAGAATATACATGACAAAACTTGGTTTTCCTGTAAGTTAAAGAAAAATGTTAGATATATTTGAATAATTAAATAATTACCCTTTAAAATATGAAAAAATGAGAACATCACTATATATTTTTAATATTTCTCAATATGAATTTCTCAATATAGAATTTTTATTTACTTTAATAGTTATAGTTATCTCATAAACATTAATCAATTTGGTAATGCGTTGTTTAGATAACACTCACATTATGAGTTTACCACGACTAGTTTCTAGATTTCTTTGATTCATGATAAATAAAACTTTTTTGTGTTGTATTTATTATCAATTATCTCATATATATTTTTTAGTTTTATTGAAGATAAATAGGAGTTAATGGAATAGAGTTTTCATGTAGATTTAAAACCAAGCTGCAATAGGGACTATATTACATAATAAACTCCAACTTGAGGAAACTGAAAAATTATTCTCACTTCTTTAAATAAGGTGTGACGATATATGTATAGAATAATTTTCACTTAGTAATAATATATCACCATACAATTTTTGTGTTGCATTGTGGTTTTTTTGTTTTCTTATAATTCTGTAATGAAAATAAAAAGACAATCACATTTTGTAAATAATAGTTTCTCTATTACACACCAATTATGTTGTAATGTTATGTCATGGTTTGTTCAGATCAATTTTATTATTCTTTAAAATCTATAGTTTTTAATAAGTGGATATGGATTCATAACAGGCAGTTACTAAGAAGGTTTCAATGCATAATTTCATAGGTTATACCATAATAAATTTAAACTGAGTGATACTTCCAAGGTTATACAATTTATTAAATGTGTTGAGGTAGATGATAATTTTAATATTTTAATAATATATAATAATATTCCATTATTTATATATATAATTGAATTGTAAAATTGTGCATCTAGTGTAATTATAGTTTAAATAATCACAATTTAGTTACTTTCAACTACACTATAATGAATTCATGGAGTTTCAATGGGGATTTGATGAAAAAAATATTATTTAATGATAAAATGTTTCACAACATTATGATTTTGAGATAAATATATGTTTGGGTTATTTGGTTGAAGACATTATGGACCTAATTTAGATATTTGCTACTTTATTATTTCATTCTAGTTTTACCACTGAATACGTTGTAATCTATTGTGTTACACTATGATTTTTGATTCATAATATATATTTAGAGTTTCATTTAGAGAAAGTGAGATTTAGCTACCCAAAAATTCTAGAAAGAATTGTAGGGAGAAAATAATCATGTTTATGAGAAAAATAAATACACATATCATTAGTTCATTAAATGTAATGGCCTAAAATTTTCTATTTTTATTACTAAATGATGTTATTTTTTCTAATGATTTTTATTATGTTTTTAATATAATCAAAAAGAAATAATTTAATATTTCATTAATTATCATTAATTAATATTTTTTATAAAAATTGTAAATAATATATATAGATAAATTAATGAAGAATAATATACACAATAATATAAACTTAATAGACTTGAATTCTATAACGGATATCTCTTGACATATAAAAATAGAAAATATAAATAAAAATATTAGGAATATGATAAAAACTGTTAAGGGAAGTGTATAAAATTTATAAGATATAATGTTAATTTTTAGTTATGAAATAGTAGAGTATGTATAGGGTATACAAGGTGAATGGATCATTAGTATCTCAGAGTTACTTAAAATATAACCATTGGGAATTATGGACATTGGAAAAAATGTTACCATTAAAGCACATGTATGTAAAAAATATTGATAAGAGATCAATTATGAAAAAAGTATTAATGATGGAATCTACCAAAAGAACCATGTATTTTGAATCCCATTAAACCAAACATGAGAGGGTGGTGGGATCACTGGTGTTTTTCCCTGACCAAGCCCAAGATGTGATTAAACTAGAAATTATTTAGGGAAATTGAGTATAGGAGAAGTTTAGGTTAGTGGAAATCCCCACTAGATCAATGTTATTTGATCCATCCCATGAAGGTAACACCATCACACACCAAAACCTTATTGAATATTATGATGTAATAAGGGGTTATGTTTCTAGACCATATTATTATAAAGGTGAAAATTTCTTCTATAAATTAAATATAGGTTTCTTTAATACCATTTTCATTATTATTTTATTTTGAGATGCACTGATAAAAATAATATGAATAAGATAAATAGTTTTTTGGATATAATGAAATCCTAATATTTTCATTTAAAAATATATAATTTCAATTTTTATTTTAAATAAAACTTATTTTCATAAAATAGTGTTATAAAACAAAATTTATTTATTTATAAATGGTGATATAATCTTATAATATTCCATGTTAATTTTTAAGGGCCGAAAAGTTGACTATGACATAAAAACTGTTATTTTTCAAGAAATATGGAAATTTATTTATGATATAATATTATATTACTTAGATTTTGTTTTTCCAAAATAAATTTCTTATTTAAATCCAATATGATGAAATTATGTTAGGGTGTAATTTTGATAATTTTATAAAATACTTTATATTTCAGTGAATATTAGAAATTCAGTTTTGTGTTTTCAGTATGATTATTAAATTAATAAATATTTAATAATAATTTTTAATAAAAAAAAGTGAATCCAAGAACACAAAAAAATTATTTTAGTAATTGAATACATTTTAATGAATTAAAATGATTTTCCAAACCTATAAATATCTTTCCAAATTCTAAAATGGAAATTATATTTTAAAAAATATTATTTTTGAAAAATATTACTTTCTAATAGAAAATGTAATAGTAAAAATTATATTTAATTTCTATCAGAGATAAAATAATAAAAATATTCCACAAATTCTCAAAATCATGAGATAATACCATAGATAATCAAATGGTTTTCCATTCTCCCGAACCTAGAATTCCATGGTCAATATTTATAAGTTAATAAAACATTATCCTCACTTATCTATAAATACCCACCTATCAAACCCATTTCATTCACTCCAAATAAAATTTTCAGGTCATTACCCTCATTTTACCACTCTATATCCTTTATAATGATTTTTTATTGATCCGAGGAAGTCTCCTCAAGCTTTAAGAGGTAATCTCACAAGGTAAGGGATTCTCTTCCTCTCTATTTTATCAAAGTACTTCTTTTGTAAATAGTATTTTAGTTTCCAGTTTATTATTTTCTCATGTGCTTATGATCATTCAATTATTTTACAATTATTTTTCTAATAATGAGAGTCTCTTATTGCTTCTTATTAAGTATGTTACATAAACTAATTTGTATACCTGTTATTCTACCTAAATCATTCTTTGATTTTCTATTGCACATTTTTACTGTTGTGAATATAAAAGCCTATTTTTTTCAAGGGATTTCATGTATATGTAAATATTATTCTTTTATTTGGGATTTATATGTTTGAAGACAAAATTCCACTACTGTGGGTTAGAAATGATTAAAATTTGAAGTCTTTAAACACTTACAAACACAATGATTTTATATGAAACTTTATTTATTCTCCTAGGGTTATTTATGAAATGAATTATAATGATATAAGATCTACGTGGAATATAAAATTAAAGAAATATAAAGGGTTCACCCCAGTATATCTCCAATACATTAAGTGAATAATTAATCTCTATAGGTGACATGTTTTATGATACCTTGGTAATTTGTTTTATTTCACCATGTTATTGAGCTTTAGTGATATACTTATGAATGTATCATTTTTAGGCCATAGACACACTTATATGTAACGAATCAACTACTTATGATCATTTAATCATATTATTCTTTATAATGTTAAATGTTTTTAAAGGATAATTAAACCCCCTTTTGTTTGTATTTTTTACATTTTTTGGAAAAATAATTATTCAATAAAAAAATTATAAATGGGTTTTTATTGAAGCTTTATATAATGGTAAAAATCCTTATTAAAAAATTATAATATTCAATGGAATATTTTTGGAGTTATGTGTGGTTTTAACATGGGATTTCAAGGCCCATATATCATCTAAATTAATATAATAACATCCACAATCTTCAGGATACCATCATATGCATGTAAGAGAAATTGGCATGGGAAGTGTTGGAGCAGATCATGCTATGGGGACAGTGTATGCATGAATTCTATTTTGAAAATGGGGATTCTCCTACTAGACAATCCAACACCATGTGAAAAGTGATTGCTCTGTGGATTAGCTTTGTCATACCCCATGTTTTTTGGATCGTTGGTGTGGGTTCCATTTCTTTTTGGCATGACAACTTTTGCAGTGAGGTCATCAGCTACCCGGTATTCTATACTACTAATATCTCCTTTAGAGAGGATAGCTACTATCCTTCCATCATCAACATAGTTCTGTACAGGAACCAGATGGAGGCATTCCATCTCACTGAGAATTATTTTGTTTCTAATAAATGTGTGTTCACCCCTTCATCTTCGGTATTGTTCTCCCCCAAAGACTACCACCATGTTCTTCCACTACAGATCGTAGGAGACACATAGAACAACGTTCTATGGTACAAACTCATCCCCTATAAATATAACTCTATTTTATGGATAGTTTTCAACAGATTTCTTCCCACTGATGAAAATGTAAGGAGATGCGGTGTGAGTATGGTTTCTAGATGCGTCTTTTGTAGGTGGAAATAGGAGGAGACTTCAGTTCACCTATTCTTCAAAAGAGATTGGGTAACAGCTCTCTGGTCATTCTTCGATGAGTTTACTGTAGTATTCATCCCAAACATGGTGAAGGATCACTTCATGGTTCGTTGGTTCCATGACTTGGGTGAGGCGGGGTCAGAGAGAAAGGCTCACACCCTTGTTCTACAGGCAGGTCGTTAGTGTTTATGGAAAGTATGGAACAAATCAATTTATGAGGGGTTGGTGTCATCTAGTTGAGAGATCATCTCCAGAACCAAAGATTTTATTCTAGACATGAACAAGGATCTCAATTTATATAGGGATTCTCCTATGCTACAACGGCTCAACCTTTACCCCCATGATGTTTATTTCAATACTAACCTTTCTTTTGGTAAATGGGTAAAGTGGATTCCCCCTCCTCGGTGTTTATAACTTAATACTAATACATCTTGCATCTCTAGAGTCATGAGTGGAGTAGGTCTTGTCTATGATTATACCATCTCGGTTATATTGGTGTTCTCTATTCAGTTGGGGCATGGTTCCTCGCTTTTGGCTGAAGCAAAGGCCATACTCACATGGCTCTCAGTTTTCCAGCAGAGAGTTCTGGAGCTCATATAATATGAAACATACGCAATGGTGGTGAAAAATTATATGCATGGTATTGGATATACTCTCTGGTCGATTAAATACCTCTCCCATATGTTTCATGTTCTCCTCAGCACCCACACCAAAGTGTCCCATACATTACTAGAAGGTAACATGGTAGTAGAGTACTTGGCATCTCTTGAATTTTCTGGAACAAAGTTCTTGTTTGTCATAATATTCCAAGTCGTAAGACAATTGGGATTGACATCCTAATAGGTGGTGCTCTTGGGCTCCACTATTTTGGACCCTCGTAATCTATCACCATCCCCTTTCTGTGGGCTTTGTATGCTTTATTTTCTTTCTTTTTGAATGAAATATATATATATATATATATATATATATATTGATAAGTAATGATAGAACCCAAAATTATTAGTGGATAAATCCATAAAAATTATCAAAATGATATTTTATTCAAAATTATCAAAATATAATTGGGTGAAATTATCAAAAATAATTATAAAAAAAATCAAGTGATAATTACATTGGATTATTATTGGATAATTTAAAAAAATTATCAAAAGATGGTTATGAGAAATTATCCAAGGATAAATATATGGTATTATCAAAATATAATTATCAATAATTATCAGATGATATTTTTCATAAAATTACCAATGGATTATTTATAAGAAATTATTGAAAAATAATTATAAAAGGATACTAATATCATATGAGGAAAGGATAATTTATTTAAAATACTAAAGGATAATTTTGTAAATTATTTAAGGATAATTATTCATAATATGATAGAATAATTGTAATGGAGTACTATATGTGTTCTTAAATGATTTTAGAGATATTGTTTTATAAAAAATTTGTTATATAATAATTATTAAGTAGAAGATCTCTAGCACATGAATGAACTAAAATAATAACTTGAAATTATTCAGGAGATAGAAAGTATCATCACATGTGATATTCTATTTCTTTTTGAAATAAAATAACATGATTTCATTATAGAAACCCCCGACGTTCCTTGAGTGTTGTCATGTCAAAAAACTATAATAATAAGGACCAGGAGGAGGTTTTCTTGGATTTTTAGGTTTCCATACTAGTTTTTGAACCATACATGGGGGTATATCCTTTCCATTAGCATCTAGGACTTTGAGGTATGAAGTTCGACACCTCTTGGGGATTTTGATACAAATGTTCCCATTTTATGCATTACTATTTGAAATAATTGATAACTTTTCTTGATTGTAATGGCATATGGGTGTGTAGGTCTCTATGAGACCAATTGTGATATTTATTTCCTTGAGTGATACTTGAGAAGCTACTTCTATATTTTATTATGATCACATGTTGTTATTTATTTCGTCTTTATTTCTCATATTGATATGATTTCCATGTATTGTATACCTTGTATATATGTAACAATGGTTTTTAGGTATCATTATTGGTTATTAGAATAACTAGACCAACATGATATGCTTATTCTTTCATTAATAGGGGGTATGTTTGAATTTTGATGAGGGTGATGATGGACATGAACATAAGGTGGTGATAATATGATACCATGGAACATCATATTTCCAATGCACTTGAAGCCTAAATATTTGAATTTACTAGGACTAGATGACTTATGAATTTTATATTTTATGTTAGCTACTCATCACATATGAATTTTATTTAATATATCAGAAAGTTTCCTCAGAGTTCATTTGTGAGTAACATACTGTTTTTGAGGCCTAGATCAAGTTTCAAGTATGCATGATTCCATAAGGTTTTCAAGTGATAGTTTTACTAGCATGGGGGATAGTTTGGTTACTACTAAATTCTTCTCAATATCCTTCTACCATGGATCTGATGTAGGTACAATGAGGGGTTTTTGGCAACTTGGTTAGTGCACAGATTCATGGTTTTTTATTTTATATTTATTTTCTTGTTCAACATCTACTTTTATTATCGTATACACATTTTATACATTATCACACTAGGTTAAGGATGCCTTGGTGATTTCCTACTAGGTTTTATACTCATCAATACCTACTTGGGAATTTCATTGTGCTTGTAGATTTCATGACTAGAGATCTGGTGAAGGGGAAGTTATGTATGGTGGATGGTTGAGTAGGGGAGCATAGAGGAGGTAGTGGTGCGGGATTTACTCAGGATGAATAAACTATTTATTTATTTATTTATCTATCCAATACTTATATACTAAATAGGTTTACCATTTTGGGATATTCTTATTATTATATATAATGTATGCAATTTTTTAGTTTCTATATGTTCCATGTAGTTATTTATTATAGTGATTATGATTTATAATTGATTAAATGACACAATAATTGTGGTATAGTCTCCCCACAATGGGATTAGACTATCACAGCTAGTTGGAATCCTCTATAGTATGAGGGGGAATACATGAGGTATTGTAGTCCGCTAGCTTGAACATAGTGGTTTGAGTCTAGGTGCTATAAAAATGGTATTAGATTACACCAATATTTACAAACATGTTTCTTCTCTTTCCCATGATTTGGATAATGTAGATATGAGATATTATGGTTGGAACTAGAGTATGTAAATTATGATAGTGCTTAGACAACACTGTATAGTGGACCTTTCAGTTTTCATAATGTAGGGAAAATTATGTTTTTATTGTTACCATTGATTAAATTCACTTTGGGTGATGCGCATGATATTGATATGTGATTTATGTTATTTTGGGTCAATTCATTAATAATTAATGGGAGTATAGGTTCACATTCCATATATATACATATTATTGGACTTCATAATATTTCATTAATTAAATTCCAATATTTGTACTATACGTTTGGGGTAGTTTCACTGATTGTGTGAGATATTTTTTTTCCCATACTTTTATGATATATCTTTATTAGAATTAATTAGTTGAAAAAATAATAATGTTTTTTAGTATATAAATAATGATTGTGACTAACATTTTAGGAGGATAATTTGGTTAGTTCTAGGAGGATTATACCTTGAGTTAAGGGTAGACTCATATGAGATCCTTTTGTGATCCATTAAACTAATTATGGTTTATCCGAAGAATTTTGTTTTTTTAAGTGTTCCCCTAATGTTGTGGATGATTTTTCCTTGATTTAGTCTTATGTGGATACTTGTAAAGTATTCTAGAATACTCTTTCATGGAAGATGTTTTTGATTTACTTCTGAACATTTACAAGAATATAGTTTAACATGCTCATGTGCTTGCTCTATGGTTTAGGCTGCAGAGACACTTCAATAAGAAGTCCTTCACTTAGTTAATTTATTAGAATATCAGTTTAAAATAATGTCTTTTATACCTTGAATTTTAGCTCTAGTATTCTTCATCCATCCATGTAACTAGAGTCCTCAAGGATTTAGAGGGATGTTCTGAAATCTTTATAGGAATATTTTACCAAGTAGAATTTTTGAGGGATCAATATGTTAAGATAAGATAGGGATCATGATCAGTGAGACAACAATTTTAATACACCGATATTGTACGGAAACATTTAAGCATAAGGATTTCATGTTATTGATTAAAGAAAAGGAGTGTAAGTGATTTTACAAGTTGAGTACTTCATCATGGGGTGATCTTGTGTTGTTCTCCAAAACATGGATGGTAGTATTCTATAATGAGTTGTTTATTGGAAGCTGAACTAGGTGATAATGATGAAATGATATCCATTTTCTAGTATGGATGACATTTTTTGATCAATTATTAGGATCCTGATGGTTCTCTGGGATTAATATTCGATTGGGATACCAAAAACACTATCTTGAAGAGGAGGATATTCCAAATAATATGTCTCAGAGTAGGTATGTAATTTATGAGTACTTGGTGATGTTCATTGGATGGAAAAACATGAAGAAATTATTCATGAACCACATGGAAAAGATCATTAATCCATATCTATAATCTTTCATCATGATGTTATTTTATGAAATACTAATATAATCATCATCACTAACGAATCATGCTAGGCACCTTGAGATGGTCTTGAGTACACTTCATGCACGTTGAATTTACACCAATGTCAAAGTGTGACTTCTGGATTAGGGAGGTGATGTTCCTAGAACATATTATTTAAATCATGTGTATATATTTACACACAATGAATTTAGAGGTTTTTAGGTCCTGAAGAAATCCTTGGTATGTGTTCATGACTGAGAGCTGTTTAGATTTAGTAGGATATTACAAGTAGGTTATCTTGGA
Source organism: Viscum album (assembly GCA_963277665.1). NCBI lineage: Eukaryota > Viridiplantae > Streptophyta > Magnoliopsida > Santalales > Viscaceae > Viscum > Viscum album. The sequence goes on from OY728128.1 coordinate 1,645,789,559, forward strand.
ATTCTCCCATCAATTAGACCCATAAAAGTGTTTATGAAGGAAAGCGTAAAGTTCTAATGGATATAATAGTGTTAATAGGCCTTAATCAAGATAAATAAGAGGATTATTATAACTCAAGGGTTGATAAAATCCATTATAAGGATCAGATATGTTGTATAATATGGTCCGAAGAGCATTGTTTTGGTATTAATACCAATGCATCTAGAGTATAAAGTAGCTTATGGGTTATATAATTTATTCCACCATGAGTGGAAGTACACTACTCATTATTTTGAGATAGAATCCATGGTCCACAATATAAATTATTGGTGATACAAACTATTTAGAGAGAGTTTTATTATTTACACTAACCATAAGGTCCTTTTCTATATCTTCACATAGCAGAACCTAAATCTGAGAGAGGGGTACTGGTTTGAGTAACTGAAAATGTTTAAATTCGAGATGTATTATGCACTTGGGAAAGGCAACTTTTTATAGATTTCATAGATGTAATATTCAAGATGAACATGGGATTTCTATGATTTCATTAGAGGAGTAATTGTAATTACGGATCTTATTAGAGAAAAGATGATAAATGAATTGTATGATTAGGGATTGCTGACTTTTAATCCCATGGTGGTGACACATTCTTTGGTGAACTATGTAATGTAATGGCATGATTTAGACCTAGTGTGTGTTGTGATGTGGTAACACAAATCTAGAGGTGATTTGATGCCTGGGTGGACTTCGAGCTATGATGATGTGATCCTTCTTTATGGGAGATTGGTATTCCATTATTTCACCTGAGAGGAGATTATGAGATATTGTAATACCTCTATATGAGTACTATATCTTGGTGTGATGAAGGTGCACCACAACTTTAAGAGATAGTCCTAGTGGCCATGGATGAATAAAAAAATCACTGGGTTTGTGTCGTGATTCCTTTCAAGCCAAATAAAAAGTATGATTATAATAATCCTTGTGAGTTGCTCCATACATTTGTTATTCGCATGTGGAAGTGAAAGGAAATCACATTTGAATTTGTGACATGGTTACCTATGACTCCAAGGATACATGAAACTATCTATATTGGTATCAATAGACTAATGAATGTTTCCCACTATTTATCAATCTGAGAGACTCACTTGATGGATGAGTTGGGAAAAAATTATGTCCATTAAATTATATAATTAAAGAGAGTTCCATTAATAATTATACTTTAGAGATACAAAGATTTCACAACATAGTTTTTGAATGTATTTCCAAAATATCAAGGGGATCAGCTGAGATTGAGAACAACATACCATCCATAGATATATGGATAGTCTGATTAGACTATATGCATACTAGAGGATCTACATAGAACTTGTGTTCTATAATCTGGTGGATATTAGAATGATCATATATACTTGGGTGAGTTTTCATAAAAAACAATTTACTGGGCATTCATTCATGTGGTTCCATATGAGGCATTTTATAGGAGACCATGTCAATCACCACTTTGTTGGCCTGAGTTAATTTAAGAAGAGGTTTAGGGGGATAGTTTGGTTTTGAAGACCTTCAGGGGGGTGAAACAATTTCATAAGATATTGATTACCGATTTGAGTAAGAAGAGATCATATACTCAATATAAGATGACACCTTTTGAGTTTTTAGTTGTTGACCAGGTATCCTTGAGAGTAACACCTGAGTTAGGTGACCAGTGTATGAGGAAGTAAGGAAAGTGAGCACCATAGTTTATGGGACTATTCATGACCATAGAATGGTTTGGAATAGTTGAATATCATCTAAATATTCCCTCTTACAACTCAGGTATGCATGAAATTTTTCATGTGTCTTAAATCTAGAGGTAAAAGGCTGATCTTATACATTACATTGACTAAAAGTATGTGGAGTTACATATAGATGCATCTTACAGGGAATGTATAGTGTAGATTATGGATTAGAGTAGGAAATCAATTCGAGGGAAGAGGTTAGAACTTTTTCAAATTTTGTGGTAGCATGTAAGGATACAGTAGGATATGTGAGAGTAGAAGTTTAATGTTCAATCTTATTCAAATGATTTGTTCATAAAATATTTCTAGAGTAATTTCTTGGGGATGATAAGTTGATATAGGGAGAAAAATTGAAAATTCCTAATTTTTGAAGTAAAATTAAAACATTTGTTTTCGTAATTTAAAATATTTTTTGGTTGTAAATTGAATTATTGAATAAAAATAATATTATAAATAATATTTTATTTAAATATTAATTTAAGGGTTAAATCCTTATGAATGCATTGGAAGATTTTACAGAATATATTTAGACTTAGGAATAAAGTTAGGGCAGGATTTTATGCCCCATATATCCCTGATATTTAAAGAAATAAAATATTAAAAATTTTATATCATACACATATTTTTTCTAAAATTATGGGTTATCTCTCGAAAAAAGTTTTATTTCAAAAATATAATACAACCATTAGGTATAAAATATGAGTTTTACCCTAGGTGCAACATAACCATTGTGTGCATCAAGTGTTTGGTTAAATGGGACATATGGGAGAATTTGTATCCCTTTTTCCTTTACATTCATTTTAATTAAAATTTAATTTAATTTATATTATTTCATTTTCTTACACCTTTATATGCAAGGCACTAAAACTCCAATTTCTCATGAAAATATCAATTTAAAATTGTGGAAAATCATAGTTTTGACTCATTTAAAATTATCAACGCCATAATGGAATAAAATTAAAGACTCCACACTCAATTTTTAGTTAAATCATTGATTAAATTAGTAGATTAAATTAGGGTTTTGGAAGGTGTTGAAGGAATAAACAACATGGGTTTTTAAATATCTGAACAATTTTGAATTTGGTATTGTATGATTCTATCAAGTTTAGGTGACCCTGGATCCCCATTTAATACTATCAAGATGCCTCTATTTAACTAATTTTTGTTCTTATCTCTAAATATGCACATGTAATTTCACAAGTTATTCACATTCCATGCACTGTGCATAAGTGGAATAATGGGTTTTTTAGTTTTTATTAAATCTACTCATTAATATCCTTTCTTATTAAATTATAGAAAAAATATTATTTTAATAAAAAATTATAGAACCCAAAATTATCAAGGGATAATTCCATAAATACTATTATAGGATATTAAATTAAAAAATATCAAAAGATAATTTTGTGAAATTAATAATGATAATTATAAAAAAATTATCAAAATATAATTAAATTATATTATTAATGTATAATTTATAAAATAATTTATCAAAATATTGTTTTGATAAATTTTATAAGGATAAATATATGGGAATTAAAAAATATAATTATAAAGATGTATCAAATATAAATTTTCATATATTTATCAATGGATAATATATTATAAACTAACATAATATAATTATTAAAATGTAATAATATTGTTTGAACAATGGATAATTTATAAAAATTATCAAAGGATAATTTTGAAAATTATCAAAGGATAATTATTTAAATTATCAACGAATAATAATAAAGGACTAACATATGTGTTGTAAAATTAATTTAAAGAGGTTTATAATATGAAATTGGGTTTTATAATTAGTCTTAAGATGAAGACCACTAGCTCATTCATGGCCTAAAATTATTGTTTGGGAATTATCCATGAGTGAGAAAATATCATTTATAGTGATATTTTGTTTTTTTTAAATAATTATTTTTGGTTATAGTGACACTTGAAATACCGTGATAATTAACATGTCAATAAATTTTATGACAACTCCTTGGAGTGGGTTCCCTTGACTGTTGAGGCTTCCAACCCATCTTTTTAGCCACACACTATGGTTTATCATTTTCAATGATGTTAGGAATTCAATGTAGGAATTTCCTTACATCTTGGGTATTTTGTAACAGAGATTTACATGTTATAATTTATTTTTTTAGCATAATTGATAACTATGATTTATTTTTATTGAATGTGGGGGAGAGTGTGTAGTCATGAGATCCTTTATGATGTTTATTCCCTTGAGAATTACTATAATAGATATACCTCTATTTGATTATGATAACATATTTTTATCTGTTGTTTCTTTAAATATCATGTTAATATGATTTCTAAGTATTCTATAACATGTATATATTTTACCATTCTTTGGAGGATCCTTATGGGTGCTCTGAATATGCGGACCTTCGTGACATGTTTATTTTTTAGAGGGGGAGTCTGCTCGACTTGTAGTGATGGAAATGAAATATATGAGCATAGGGTGGATATATGATGACAAAATTGAATGTTGTTTTGTGGATGTACTCAATTCCTAGTTGACCTATGAGATGTATTCAATATATTGGGAACTTTTCACTAATGAGTCACATGATATATATTGGTAACTTTCCACCTAGTTTATCTGTAAGAATCCGGTTGAACATGAGGACTTGATTGAGTCACATGCACTCATGATTACATGAGGCTTTTGGGTGACAGTCTCACTATCACAATGACTATTTAGGTTATCGCTGACATCTTATTGGTATCCTTATTTCATGGATATTTATAAGGTATATTTAGGGGTTTGTGTAAGAATATTTATTGCACGATCTCTAGGTTTTGGATTGTATGTTTATTTTCTTTTTACACATTTATTATTACTATGGTGTATATTTTTCTATACATGATAACACTAGGTTAAAGATGAATTTATTTTTTTATACTAAGTCTTGTAATCACAACCTATATTGGAATTTCGATGTTCATGTAAATTTAATCATTAGAGATTCGGTGAAGTGAAAGGTCCATATAGTGGATGGTTGAGAAGAGGAGCACAAAGGTAGTAGTATTATGGGACAAACTATGGAGGACCCAGTTGTTTGTTTATTTATTTATTTAATGCTTTATACATTGGATAGGCTTTCCACATTGGGATATGATTATTATGGTATGAAATATATTCCATTCTTTTTTATACATGTTCAGTCTTTTATTTATGTATTATTATTATTATTATTTATAGATTATATGAAATTTCATTGATGGAATAATATCCCCACTGATGGGATCACACCCTCACAACTAGTCAAAAACCTGTTGAGTATGGGTATGTGTTCATGAGGTCATGTGACCTTATGACATGGACCTTGTGGTTCAGGTTGAGGTGTTACATGCCTCAATATTTATCAATGATAATCGATCATGTTCTATTTCCTTCATTTATCTCTTATTATTATCAATGGTATCCATTTTCTGTCAATATATATCCTGAATAAATCATTTGTAGTGAGGTGAAATTTGATGAAATAATTGAAGAACATTTCTAGGTAATTAAATAAATCTTATGTATATGTTCTACTTATGAACATCATGTGTCATGTACCAAGTTTCCAAGGCACTAAACATCAAAAAATAAATTGAAGTTATTAATTTAATATATATTTAAGGAATTATGTTAAAAATTATATAAGAAAAAGAGGGTATCCATAGGTTATATCAAAGGAAATGTTTAGATGTTTTTAGAATATAGGACTATAAAATATTAGTAAGTACCCTAGGGATAAGTCTAAATATTGAAAAACCTCTTCAAATTCTGGTAAGTCATAAAGTGTGTCATCTCCAAAAAATGAAATCCCTATCTAGATACTACATGTGTATATTGATATAGAAAAAATGTATATTGGGGTAATAACGTTGAAATGAATCACTCATTATTAAATCAAACTATATCTTCTTCATGACAAATATGTCATACTGCACACCTTGTTTGACAGTCTTAGGTGATACACTTTTGTTAATCACATTCTTTTTACAAACAATGATGAATAATATATAGATAATGTAATTATTTGAAAAGGTTGAATTATAACATCATATAAATATATAATTAGATAATTTTAGAATTAATATATCCTTTAAAATTAATATAAAACATACAATATTTAAAATTTTATTGGTTTGATTTTATTCTTCTAAAATATGGAATGAAAAATAATCACCCATGTAAATAACAGATTAAATAGAAAATGAAATAAAAACCTTCCCAATATGAGGGAGCCAAAGATAAAAAATTCAGGATGATACTCAATCAGTTATCTCAGGATTGGATTAATAAACTGAACCATGTAGAATATCTGAATTCACTATGGAACCAAAATAAGTTTAACCGTTTACAAATAATCGACCAACAATTTTTATTTGAATCACTAATCAACTGATCTGAGAAAAGAGGGATAACAAAATAAAGGATATATTTTTTTGTAAACAATTGTTTTATGCTGGAGAAAGTTACATTGGTAGTATATCGATTGTTGAGAGAAGTTAATATATTGTGGGATTGGATTAAGACATGAATCCAAAGGATTAGGTGAAATATTTTTCATGGTAAGACTTCAAAAAAATATTTTTCCTAAAGTATTTTCCTCAAACCCTTCAAACCATGACATAAAGGGAATTCCTTGAATTAAAAAAAATTACTCAATTTTAATTTATGATATGATCATTAAAAGTATTTCATGATACACTTAAATATTTTTCAATGATTATGATAGAAAAATTAATCAATTATTTGGTTGGATAAGACCTCATATGAAATAATCTCTTAGAGTAAAAACATTAAGAGTTACGAGAAAATTTTGAGGTGTGATATTGAAGTGAAAATGGATTTTGGATATATAAATTAGTCTCATGGATTGAATTATAACAATAGGATGATGGATAAAAACATCAAAATTATTTTTAACCATGAATTATTATCGAATAAATAACAACTACCTTTATGTAGTGAGTCAGCGAATAAGTATTCTTAGAAATATATATAAAAAAGTGGGAAGTTTTACAATAATGGAAGAGATATCCATATATAATAAAACATTAATTGTGATGTACCTTATTAGATGAATACTAATAAAAAATGTAAGATGGTGAAACTACATCCTCTAGTGCAAGGATTCAAGTGTGGGGATCCTGAACATTTTACTAATCAACTTGAAAATTTGAATATAATGGTTGTAAACCACCTTCCACCCCAATATAGGAAAAGGTAATGAGTTTGTTATTTTTAAATCATGACTTATAAATTTGATTTTCCCAATGATGTAGTGGTAGGTACACTAATTGTACAGTCAAAGATAGTATGTTTGTATTTTGATTATGATTCTACACATTCTTTAATTACATTCATGTTTTTAATGAACATAAAGTTAAACCCTAAACTTATAGTGGTATAGTTTTATGTTAAAATTCATATAAGTACTATCCAAGTGTTAGGATATATAGGGATTCACCTATTAACATCATTGAATTAAATCTTTCCAAAAATGATGCAGTCATTATAATGGTGTAATTTGACATAATACTTGGGATGGATTCATTATCAAAATATAATGCCAATATCAATAGTATAAGTAAAGACATTTATGTTTTCTTGAAGGGAAAACCATTAATTATCATCAAATAATGTATATACTAGCCCAAGTCTTGTTCATAAAGACTACTATTACATTATTTAATGAAAATATTGGTGAAGAAGGAGAATAAAGAGAATGTATAATGACAGGATATATATCCATTTTTTGGGAATTCATTGATGTATTTCTTGAAGAGTAACCTGGAAATCCCCATAAAGGGAGGTATATTTATCCATTGAACTCATACTTATATCCAAGACAATATAAAATAACCAATATGTAATTGATTATGATAAGTTATATGAATTAAATAAGTAACTTCAAAATCTTTTTGAGAAGGATTTTAGTTAAACAAGTTAATCTCCTTGAATATATCCTTATTTCTTTGTGAAGAATATGGATGGATAAATGGGGTTATGAAATAATCATAGAGAACTAATTTGGATCAAACAGAACGAAAAAAATACTCACTTCTATGAATTGATTAATTGTTTAACTAGCTTCATGGGGGTTAATTATTCTCTAAGATTAACATATGTCCATGTATCATCAGCTAAGGGTGAATACATAATATATCACAAATACTAACATCCAAAAAATTTATGGATTCTATGAGTTTGATATTTAATTTGGATAGACTAATTATCCAACAATATTTATGAATTTGATGGATAGATTCTTTAAAGAATATCCTGAAAATTTGGTTATGGTATTTATTAGTGATAATATCATATATTACATAAGTAGTTTGGAGAATGAGGATAATTGATGCTATTATTTTATTCATATATTTTTATTTACTCCCTTTTCTTATTTTCTATGAAAAATGAAGAATTAGTGTGAAATATTAATGTTTTAATATTACATATAATTATTGAGCATTATTTGAATTAATCACGATTTGAGTAATTTTAATGTTTTAATCATAAATCTCATAATAATGATAAAAATTGATTTATTATTGCCTTTTAGGGTTCCTTATTCAATTTCCAACATCTCGTTATAAGAGATATTTGGCCAATTCAGGCATTTTAATCGACAAATGGTCCACACAAGTATACCCAAAGAATATGTGAAAAAACCAGAAAATCCATTATGCATGAATTTATGGTCCCAATACCAAAACCCAAAGTAGATGATACTCAAAAAATATATTTTTGATTATCCAAAAAACCATGGATAAAAATTTCATGTCCCAAATCTAATAAAAAGGGGCCAAAATGATGCATTGAAGTCCATCCCACCATTCTATCTGATAATTAAACTCGTCAAACATTTATTAAATATTATCTTGATATAAATATCCATTCAAGATGATATTTTTTGGTGTAAAATATAAGATATAGGAGTCTGAATTTTTATAACAAAGGGTTCATATTTGAGTGCATATTCCTATTCAAAAACCCGTTCACATTTCAGACTTTGATAAGATTGTATTGAAATTGACAGATTAAAATATTTAATCAAACCACCATAAAAATTTCTCCTTAAGACTAATGGATGCCAAATTTGGTGGGTATACTATAAACATAAATATCTAAAACGTCGAATAAGGTAATTTTTCCAGATTTGGCTGTGTTAATTATCAAATTTTTGATTCAAGTGGACGGGAAGATATGAAAATAAAATAGTACACTACCTTGGGATATAAATACATCCCTCTCATTTCAAAGGGTTTATATTTTTACACTTAAGAATGAGGTTTGGAATGACTAGATTCTTTAAAATGGAATGAGAGGAATTTACTTTATTTTTTTCAATAAGAGATACCTCTCCTCCACTTTTATTTTCATGTTCATTTGCATTTGTCTTCAATTGTAATCATGTAAGTTTGTTTTCATTTCAATAGAATTTTAATGCATGTTACTTTTCATTGATCTCTTATTTTTCTCCAAATTCTATTCATAATGTTAATGGTCTTAAAATATTTTAAAGAAAGTATAATAAACCTTATCTATTGTCACTTACTCATTCAATTGAATGTCCATATTTAATTCTCTTCACTGTTTGTGCATGTGTTCGACGAACTAGACTTATCTTTCCACATTTTTTTATTTTGTTTGTAACTCATCAAAAAAATATCATAAATCAGATTAATATCAATCAGAATGGATGAGTAAATATAACATTAGGGTGAGTCAAAATTCGTAGATATTAATTATTTGAGGGATTTTTCTCATTGAGTATTCTATAGGTTAACATTGTGTATGATAAAATTAAATTTCCATGGATTAATGACATTTTTTGTTTAAAAAGTGGATTCCATGGATTATTCAAACCATGAATACATTACCATAAAAAAGTACTAATTATTATTATACCCCTGTTTATGTTAAGGTTTTTATTGACGCCGTAACACTTAGAAATTGAAATCAAATTCATCTTGTGAAGTGGGTATTAATTTAATGAAATATAAAGAAAAACTTAAGGATATCACAAGCATTAATCCCTAATTATGAACTCATCCCAATAATTACTAATTTTTTAAAACATTATTTTTCAATCATTTCATTTAACCTCTAAAAAAATCCATTAAAAATCCAAATCAATTGAAAACAATTGACATTAAAATGTACTATAGCGAAGGATTCAACCCGAGTGCTGCTATACACATTAGTATAGCACTTGACACATTAATGGTCGATAGTTTTCAATCATCTGCATTTCAAATGGTTATGTTTCTAGGGATAGTTCCTTATGTATTCGATATTTTTTTGTTTAAAAAAAAGTAAAAAAAACAACCAAGAAAATCTAAATAAAAACACAATGAAATACCCCTATCCTCATCCATCTAAATTCTCTCAAAATTCCATGTAAGCTCCATAAAAATCCCTCAGATATGTTTGGACATAAATTAGGGATAAATCTTCACCAACATCAAAGGAATATTAGGGATAATAAAATCCCTCTTGAATCATTATTTATCCAACCAATTGAATTTAGAACTATCCAATCCTATAGAATAAACCATAAAATAACTCACTACCCATGATATGAATTACGAACCCCTTGGTATTCAATATATAAAAATCAAGGCTGATTTAAAATTGAAATTAGGTATGATTCATCTTATACCTCATTTCCATTCGATAGCTGGTGAGAATTTACATCTTCATCTCGAAGAGTTCCAAGTGGTGTTCTCTACCTTGAATCCTTAAGGGGTTTCTAAAGAAAAAATCAAACATCAAGCATTCCCATTTTCCTTAAACGAATCTTCCAAGTCAGGGCTCTAATACCTTCCTTATGGTTTTCTAAACTCATGGATTGACATGAAGCATCTCTTTTTATTAAAATTATTTCTTGCTTCTCGTACTTCTTCAATCCTAAAGGAAATAATTGGTATCACTAAATTACATAATGAATCACTCCATAACTACTGGGAGAGGTTCTAAAATCTTATGGAATCCTACCCACACCACCAAATATATAACCAAATATCGATCCAACACTTATATGATGGGTTATTGGATATGGAGAGAACACTCATTCATGCCTCAAGTGGCAGTGCTCTTCTTGACAAAACTCTTGCAACTGTAAGAGATGTTATAAGGAACATGGATACAAAAAACGTATCAATTCTATACTCAAGAGCATGACCAAGTAAATCAAGACCAACAGAATCAATCCATAGAGCCCAAAAAGATGAATGATTGGATGAGTGAACCTATAGGTCTCTGGAGACAACTAGAAGTTATTGTCATAGCCCCGACCTCATCTTCTCCACATTCGTTATTCCCTGGACCTATCCCGAATTGTGAAATCTGTATCTATCTAGATCATCCAACTAACATATGTCTAAAACTTCAAGGTGACCCATATGATTCTTCTAGACTATTGCATCTCAATGTAGCATATACTAAAAGAAACACCAAACCTCAACAATTAGGACAATTTATAAGAAACATAAACCAACCCACCCTTATAACTTCTCTTACACCTTTAACCTAGGCTTGAGGTATAGTAATCCCATTTTTGAACCCCTTCAATTACCTCTTAAAACCAAAAGAAATTCCACTACAGTCAGCATGGTGGTAACATTCAAAAACATTCTCCTTTTGTTCCTCACCCTCCAAGGACCAATCATCCTCTTTCTACTCCTGGATTCCACTATCCTAATGAGCATTCCCAATTCCAAACCCAATACAAGAACTTTCCCAAGAACCAAAATAAAGGTAATCCCAATATAGGACATGCCTCCTTTTCTAATAAACCATGGGAAAGTGCTGTGAAAGATCTTTCCTCCTTCACCCATTAGAGCCTTAAAAATATTAAAACCCAAATTGACCAACATAAATCTCACCTTAGCTAACAGATTTAATCCAATTCTATATAACTCCCAAATAAATAATTACCCAACCCCAAGGGTAATGTAAGTTCAATTACACTTAGATCTGGAAAAAATAATTCCATGCCTAATGATGGATCCTCAATTAAACCTTTGATTTTTTTTCTTTAAAATGAAATGAATAAAATAAAAAAATGAAATTGAAGCTAGTTCCCCACCTCCTTCCATTCTTATAAAGAACCTAATTTTTTTCCTCAAGCTATATCTATGCCAATAAAGTCTTTTGATCCCAATCTTGAAATGCTCAACATGTTAGGATGTGATAAAGTGATCATTACCCTCTTAGATTCCATAAAAAAATACTAAGTATTCCAAGTTTCTTAAGGAGTTATACACCCATAAAAGGCAAGTTAGGACCTTTGAAAACGTTTCAATCCAGCATTCCATACCCATGAAGTGTAAAGACCTAGGTACATTTATTGTTCCATGCCAAATAGAGTTCCAAATCTGATGATGCACTTGTAAACCTAATATCCTTGATAAATGTCATGACTAAATCCATCTTCTTGAACATTGGTCTATGTACCTTTCACCTAATGGGTGTTTTCAACCAGTTATCCGATTGAAGAATAACCAGTCCTGATGGAATAATTGAGTATTTCCTTGACCGATTTAATGATTTTTTCTTCCCAGCTGATTTCTTTGTCCTTGACATAGAAGGTGAGACAACCTCTTCCTGTTCTCCCCTAATTCTAGTAATTACATTACTATTGATATATATAACTAAGATTTATATCCATTCAGACATCCAATCCATGAAATTTGGTTACCTACTGGTCAATTTCAATATCTTTCAATCCATGCAATACCCATCAGAGGATCACTCTGCCTTCTCAATCCATGCTTCTGAGGAAACGTATAAGAGTGGATTCACCCCCATTTTATCATGTTAATAATGTTATAATGATAGAAGAGATTGTTATATTTTGGACACGGTTGAAAAATTTATAAATGAAGAAGTTCATGTTAACCTTTCATTCACAGACTGCATCAATCTAAAAGATATTGAAAACTCTCTTGAATCCCAAATCAACTATGATCTCTACTTATCCACCTTATAAAATAACGAATCAAATGAATTTGAGATCCCTTATTCTATTATCATGTTGTATGACCCACAAATGAAATATGATATTGATCTGAAACCTCTTCCTACACACCTAAAATATGATTTACTTTTCGACGATCACTCTTATCCTGTCATTGTCACTACCACACTTACTAAAATCGAGGATTCCAAACTTATTCAGGTGTTAGAAGAAAACAAAAAGGCCTTATGTTAGAACCTAGATGACATACCATAAATCAACCCTTCCCTTTTAATGCTACAAATATTTCTTGAGGAATTATCCAAACCAACCAGAAAACCAGAAAGAACACTCAATCCACTTATCCTTGATATAGTTATGGAATTGATTACCATGCTTCTAAAAGCAGGTATTATCTACCAAATTTCTGATAGTAAAAGGGTTAGTCTAATTAAAGGGGTACATAATAAGGGTGGTATAATTGTTTTCATAAATGAACATGCAATGGTAGTCACAACTCGTGTGAAAAAAACTTGTGTGTGCATTGATTATTGGAATTTGAATGCCGAAACACAAAAATATCACTATCTTATTCAATTTCATTATCAAATGTTACAATGATTAGCTAGAAATTCCAACTATTTCTTTCTTGATGGATACACCATCTACTTCCAAATCCCAATTGCACTTCAAGACCAAGAAAAACTACTATCACTTTCCCGTTTATAACATATGAAAATAGGTGAATTACTTTTGGCTTTTGAAATTTTCTTGAAACATTCCAAATGTGTATTGTGAGTATGTTTTATAAATTCATTGATCATTTCCTTAAGGTTTTCAATGATGAATTTACCATTTATGTTGATTTATTTTAATCCTACCTACATTCACTCTCTCTAGTCCTTCAAAAGTGTGTCAAATGTATCCTTGTGCTAAATTATGAAAAATGTCACTTCATGGTTAATAATGAGATTTTTCTACGGAAATTTCTTTTACAAGAGGTTATTAAAGTCGATCCTTCAAAAATTGAGGCGATCCAATCTCTTCCAGAACCAACAATTGTTTAACACATCCATTCATTCTTTGGTCATGCCGGTTTCTATCAGAAATTCATCCATAAATTTAGTAGGATTTCCCTCTCACTCACTCAGCTACAACAAAATGACATCACATTATACTTTGATGAAGTTTCCAAGAGAGGATTCTTTGAACTAAAATTGATTCTTATATCTACCCCAATAATCCAATAAAAAGATTGGTCCTTACCCTTCAAGTTGATGTGTGATTATTTTGATAGGGACCTTGGATCCGTTCTTTGTAAAAGAGAAGAAAATATTCCCCATTTCATATATTATACCTTAACAACATTGATGAAACTAAATCTCAATACACATTGACTTAGAAAGAACTTTTAGCTCTGGTTTTTGAATTGGATAAATTCAAGCCCTATCTCTTTGGTTCCAAAATCATCATCTTTACAATCCATTCTACTATAATGTTCTTACTCAAGAAAATTTATTCCAAAACGAGGCTAATAAGATTGATCTTAATTTTCTAAGAGTTTGAAATTGTGATTAAATATATACCTGGAATAGAAAACCCTATGATTGATCACATGATTAGAATTTCTAATTCTTCTCATTCTGAAATAATTGATACTAAATTTCAAACTAAACACATCTTATATATCACTCTAAAGCTACCATGGTATGCCCCAATTTTGAATTACCGGGTTGTGGTGTTTTTCTAATTTTTTTTAAATGAACAATCAATGAATTTGGAAAGTGATTCAAAATTCAATTTTTTGGAAGATAATAATCTTTGGAAAATTAGGGATGACATGATAATTAGGAGAGGTGTTGATAGAGATGAACATTCTTTAATCTTGGATATTTTTCACTCAATTCCTGGTGGTGGACACTTTGAACCACAAAGGACTTCCCAAAAGGTCCTTGACTAAAGATTCTTCTGGCCTTCACTCTTCATGGACTCAAATAATTTCAGTAAATTATGTACCACATGAAAAAAGTTTAGAGTAATTTAAAAAAGAAATGAAATGCCCCAAAAGCCGTTAATTTCATATGAGATACTCGATGTTTAGGTCCTTGATTTCATGGTACCATTTCCCCCTCCCAATTAATTCTAATATATTATTCTGGTTGTTGATTATTTTTCTAGGTGGGTAGAGACCAAACCCACTTGAAAGGATGACACATATACTCTTATTGAGTTCTTGAAAACCCATATTTTCCATTGATTTGGAACACTGTGTGCCTTGATAAGTGACTTAGGAACTCATTTTTTTAATCGGACTGTGGAATCTCTTTTGACATGTAATGGGGTTTTACATAAAACTTTAACTGCATATCACCTCTAGAAAAATGTCATGGCTGAACTTTCAAATAGAGAAGTCAAAAGAGTGCTTGAGAGAATTTTAAAACCCAACAGAAAAGACTAGACTGAAAGACTTGGTTAAACGCTTTGGTCTTATAAAACTGCCTATAAAACACCTATTGGGATGTCCCCTTTTAGGATAGTATTTGGTAAAGCATGTAATTTACTAGTATAAATCCCACATAAGTCATTTTGGGAATTTAAAACTTGCATTTTTGATTGTGAAGAATCTGGTGAAGAGAGATTGTTGGAGTTAGATGAACTGGAGGATCTTCAACTTGATTCCAAGGTGAATTCCAATATAAACAAATAAAATTACAAGGTACTCCATGAAAAAAACATCTTGAGAAAGGTATATCATGAAGGTGAAAAGGTTAATATCTTAAATTCTTGATTTTGAATTCACCCAAGTAATCTTAATTTTCATTGGGAAGGTTCTTTTATTATTACTAATGTTTACCTAATTGGTAAAGGTCTTTTCCAAGATCCCTCTTCCAAAAGGAAATTAACAATTAATGTACATTGGTTAAATCATCACCATGAGATGACACACAATCCAGTAATAAAATTGACTTCTATAGGATCAACAACATCTAAATTAGACCCACCAATGGATTGGAATGAGGACCAAAAATACAAACTAGGGGGAACCTATTTCCTTTTAACACTCTTTATCTATCTCTATCTTTCTCCCTATATTCCTCTCTCTCCCTCTTTCTTCTTCTTCCCCTCTATTTCATTTTTTAACCAAATCCATCAACAAATATTTTCTTTTTCTCTTTCTCTTTAATGTGGGTGTCTATTTAAAAAAACACTAAAAAAATAAAAAATACCAAAAAACAAAAAGAGCCATACTTACTAACCATCCACTTTTGAAAAATTTTCCAACAATTTGGAGGAGTAAAAAAGAAATGTTTTGGTCCAAAAAAATTTATTTTCATCATGAATTTTGATAATGAATTTGGTTTCATGAATAATAAATTTTTGATGCTCAATTTTAGATGTGGGAAATGATTATTCCCCAACCAGGAAGAAACACATTAACTTTCATACCAAGGTCACTTTTTTCTATCTTTTCATATTGTGGGTTTTTTCACCCCTGATTGTGAGTCTTGTGTTTGTAGACCTTCAAGATGAGTTTCTTACTTTACATTAATATGATAGAGGAATTTTTTGAACCACATAAGAATTAAAAATTCCAAATATAATCCCATTACCATTACATTAATTATCATTTTAAAATCTCATTAAAGCTTATGGAAAAGTTTTATTTGATAGACACATTACAAGACCAATACCCTGTCCCACCTAAAAGATACCTGTATTTTTAGTGCATAATTTATTAAAATTTAAGCATGGGGGGATTGGAATTCCATTTGGATATAATTTTTTTATTATAAAATTGTTAAAATATTATTTAGGGAATAATACATTTTGGTGTGGGGTAGAGGTTATAATTTGGTGAGTTTGGGGAATATATATATATCTAGGAAATCTTCTATAAATTCAATTTACAAGTGTTAAAAAAGTAAAACAAACAAAAACAAAATGGGTTGTGTATTGGGTATGTAATAATCACTCTTCCTCCACCATTAATCTTGTAATAACTATTAAAATTTGTGTCATGAGGAGATCATACATGTCTTGGGAGATAAGTATGAGATATTTTTAAAGTTCAACTATCGAAAAAACGGGGAAAAAAGAACACTTATGTCATTAGGAGAAGTTTATTGTTTTGTAAAAATTTCATCTTCTCATACCATTCAAATTTTCATCATCTTTTATGTCTTTATTGACACAATAACTTCCTTATAAATATGCGTTTCCATTTCCTTCCAAGTTTTATTTTAAAAAAATGGGCATTATTTTACCCATGAATGAGTTTTACCCCTCTTTTCTACTCTTTTGGACATGGAATTCCAACCCTCCCATAACCACAAAACCCCCCCTTAAAATAACTATTGATTCTTGTGAACATTAGAATGGGTAATAAAAGCTAAGAGCTCTTTTAAATTCTAAGATTTTCACTTTTGGATGGTGAATGAGTGAACATCCAGAAATAAATTTGTATCATATTGAGAGGAGTATGTTTTTAGGGCATAACTTTTCCATTTCTAATTTGAGAATGAAGAATGAATTGTTTTTTTAATATTTTTTCTATAAAAATTTGTGGTGGAACTCAATATGAATGAGATAAATGGTCCAAAACTCCCCTGATTGGGAATAACAAAATTTTAATTTTTTTTTGGTGAGTGATAATGGTTTAGTTATTTTTTGTGTGTTACATGAGGAAATGCACAAGACTAAGTTTGTGTGTGTTAATGTTTTTAATTTATTCATTACTTTCTATTTACTCCCTTTACTGATATTCTATGAATAGTTAATAATTGGGGTGAAATATTCATGTTTTAATATTAAATATAATTTTCGAGCATTATATGAATTAATCTAGATTCAAGTTAGTTTAATGTTTTAATTATAAATCTCTTAATACTGATCCAAATTGTTTTATTCTTTTTTTAGGGTTCCTTATTCAATTTCTTAAAAATATTTAGAAGTAATATTTGTCCAATTGGGCCATTTTAATGGACATATGGTCCACATAGGAAGACCCAAAGAATCTGTGAAAAAATTGGACTATCCATGATTATAGTATTTATGGGATCAATCTAGCAAACCAAATTTTATGAGACTAAAATATATGTTCTTTATTATCCAAAGGAACCATGGATAAAAATTTCAAGGCCCAAATCCAATATAAAGGGTTAAAATGAGGATTTGAAGTCCATCCCAACATTCTGTCTTGGAATTAACATCATCACATATTTATTGCATTTTCTCTTGATATAGACATCCATTCGAGATGATATTTTGAAGTGTAAAATCTAAGATATATTTTTCTGACTTTGTAGAATAAATGTTTCATATTTGAGGGAATATTCAAATTCCAAATCCCATTCACATTTCAGTCTTCGAAAAGTATGGATTGAATGGACAGAGTAAAATTATTTAATAAAACTGCAATAAAATTCTCTCCTTAAGTCCAATGGACACCATATATTGAGCATAGACTGACAACATTCATATATAAATATTTGAATAATACAATTTATCTATAATTTTCTTTCTGAATTATAAAATTTGTGATCTGAGTTGAGGGGAATATTTGGAATGAAAACAATCCACCACCTTAGGCTATAAATACACACCCTCATCTCCTTGAAATGGGTTAGTATTTAAGAACATAATGAGGAGGTTCGGAATTACTATAGCCTTTAAAATTTACTATGAAGACACTACAAGATCTTATTTCAATAAGATATACCTCTCCTGAAATTTTATTTTCATGTTCGTTTGCGCTTGTTTTCAATTGTAATCGTGTAAGTTTGTTTTCATTTCAACAAAATTTTAATAAAATTTTCTTCTTAATCTTATATTATTTTTTCCACATTATATTTCAAAAAATTTACAGTCATAAAATAGTTTAAATAAAGTATAAAAAACACTCCCTTTTCTCACTTCCTCATTAAATCAAAATTCTGTATTTAATTCTCTTCATCGTGTGTGTGCGTGTTTGATGCCCTACTCTTATCTTTCCCCATTCTTTTTATTTTATTTTAAACTAAAAAACCTAAAAATAATAAACCATATTAATATCCTTCTCAATAGATGAGTAAATATACCATTTGGGTGTGACATAATTTGGGGATATTAAGTGATTGAAGGTTTTTTCTCACTGAGTATTATTTTTGTTAACATTTAGTATGCTAAACTTAAATGGTCATGGATTAATGACATGTTTTGTTTAATATGTGAATTTCATGGTTATTGGAACCACCCATTAACTACCATTAACAACTACGGATTATGATTAGTCCCCTGGTTAAGATAATTCGTGGATTAAAGCCTTAACACTTGGGAATTTCAATCAAAGTCATCTTTTGAAATGAGTGTTAATTTAATGCAATATAAACAAATGATCTAGGACATAACAACATAAAATACCTAATTATAAACTTAAACCCATAATTAATAAATTTTTAAATCAATATTCATCAATCATTTTATTTTATCTCTACAAAAAACACATTAAAAATCAAAATCATTTAAAAATAATCAACTATAAAAAGTAAGATTGGTGAGGATTCAACCTGAGTGTTGTAATACACATTACCAGAGCACCAGACCCTTGACCGGTCGATAGGAGACAATAATACATGCTTCAAATGGTGTATTTTTCTGAGAATGGTGCCTTAATTAGTCATAAATTATTGAATTTTGTAAAAAAAAAATAAACAAAAAAGACTAAAAAAACAGAAAGAAAGGCATGACATCCTCATCCTCCAATATTCTATATGAATTCCATGTAGCCTCCAAAAAAATCCTTGAAATATGTATAACCCTGAAATAAAGAAAACTCTTCACCAACTTAGGAGGAAAATTAGGGAAAATAAAATAACTCCGGGATCATTCTTTATCCAACCAATTGAACTATAAATGGTCATTCATAGGGAACAAACCAAAAAAGAACTTTTTTCCCATGATTGGAATTACCAACCCCTTGGTATTCAATATCAAAACATATAGGTTGATTTAGAATTGAAATTGTAACACCATGAGTTTTTATGGTCCATTTTTTCAGATAAATAAATATTTTCATTTATATCTTTCAATGCACTAAGTCAAACATTCCTTTCAAACTAAACTGACTTGTCGTATGTTAAATGCAACACCAAGTTGGAATATGATACACACAAGGATGATTATTGATTTTTATCAATATATAAATGAAATATGTTTGGATTATGTTATACGCAACAACAATGGAATCTTTCAATACACACAACACTGACTTGGACTGTGTTACATGCATGAGTGGCCTTCCTCGATAGTCTACATTGTACGAAATACCAAGTATCACTAAACAATAATATACTATTAAAATATTTTTATTTAATGGTATATAATATAGTTTTTATTAATAGTACTAACAAAAAAATTTAATTTTATATAAAATTTAAATTCATATTATGTATTTTCTATACATGATATAAGAACCAATTCAATATTTTAGATAAAATAAGTATTTTTTTGAGAAATACAGTTTTTCCGCCTTTTGATGGCGCACCCATTTCAAATCAATATTTAAATAATTTTATATATTCTCTTTTAAAAACACTTCTTATTTGAAATTGGAACTTCGAAATTTACTTTGGTTTAATTTTTGGTTTTTTTCTGAAAAAAATCATTTTTTAACGAATAGTGAAAATACTGTTTTTTAATTCCAAATTTCTAATGATTATAATTTATTTATATAGTTTGATTTTGTTGTTCGTTGGTTTTAAATCTTAATTGGATTATATTTTCATAAGTTAATCTAATTTTCATCATTCAATGTAATTTAACATTTATGTTGGACATAAACACTTGCCAATCTTTTAATATTTGTTACTTCTAAAAAACTAGATTTCTTGTTTTGACCATGGAAATTAATATTAAATTAATTTCTTCTAATTATGAGTTTTAAATTAAAAAAAATGGATTCAATATTTTGAATTATAAATTACAAATTAATCCAATAGATCAGTTTTTTTTGGGATTTCAAAAATTGTAACTATGGTAATTTTTATTTACAGCTGTTAAAGGTAAATAAGGTAAATTAGGGTAACAAACAATATGATAAAGATAATAAAATTACCCTAACACCAAAAAGATTACTATTTGATGAAATATAGTCAACCAATATCACCTAAGGATCTAAATTGATTCATTTAATGGTCTTTTTTCCATGAAAGTTATGAAATTATAATTTAAAAAAAATAAAGTGACAACATGTCACTCTCTTATCTCTTATAAGTGTAATAGTTATAATGTATTGATAACCTATATAAAACATAGAACACAAATAGTATCCATAAAGGTAATGGAATTATATAAATCATTTAAATTTATTTATAATTTTCAAAAATTAAATAATTAATATTAATAATGACACAATAGTGATGTAGAAACTATTTTATTAATAGAAATATCAAATAAATAGTTTTACAAATATTAAAATAAATATAATATCAACTAATTAATGTTCTCCACAAATTTTATAGGAGAATATTACATATTAGGAGTATATTTAAAATTTTGGATCGAATTTATCTTCATTTTGTATTTTATTTAAAGTCAAAAAATGAATAGTGTCAAAATTGATACTATTGACATTTTATAAAAATAACATTTGATTAAATTATTTAAAAATCTAAAAAATATTTAAAAATTAAAAAGTGAAAATTTTAAGGTCTAAAATTTCATAATGTATCCAATTATGCAAAATTACCAACATATAAGTAAATATTTCTAACTATTTAATATTTTGAATATTATTACCACAATTAAAATTAAATAGATTAAATAATAATAAATCAAAATTATAAGGTTTAAAATAAAATAAAAACATGCCTAAATTTTATTTTTTGTGAGTGTTTAGATAAATCCTCAAATTATCCTCTAAATATAACTGTAGATCTATTAGAAATCTAAAATTAATTTATAATGAAATAATATTTTAATACTTTCTTAAAGTGCCCATCCCCTTCTAATTAAAGGCCACCACCTCTACCCACTTAGTCACACCATTCAAGCCCCTTGGATCATACAAATTCTACAAAAATAAGCTCTAAACATCTCTACCATTTTCATAGAGGACAAGATTTGGGATGAAATCCAACCTAGGGAGACATATGGTACAAATAAAAAAGAGATACTTGGAAATGAGGTAATTGTTTTATCACCTTTTTCAAAATTATTTTCTTCTTTTACTTCCTATTATTATGTTTTTCTCATACTAAAGTAATATATTCAGTATATTCTACACTATAAG
Organism: Viscum album; assembly: GCA_963277665.1. Classification (NCBI taxonomy): domain Eukaryota; kingdom Viridiplantae; phylum Streptophyta; class Magnoliopsida; order Santalales; family Viscaceae; genus Viscum; species Viscum album. Next base: position 1,645,811,545 of record OY728128.1, read on the forward strand.
ATATTATTATAATTATTTTTACAACCTTATACCTCCTTTTATCTGTCCAACCAATAACAATATCACCGTGCTTGTGTACGTACAACTTACCATCTCCATGCTAGGGTGTAATTTTTTATTGAAAAATACTTAATTTGTATAGGTATAATTATGAGTATAATGCATTTTAATAATGAATATAAAATGATAATTATTATGTATAATTAATATACCATCCAATTCCATACCATTTATCCATTAAGTAAAGGATTTCGTCGCTCGTGCATACGTACGACCTACCGTCTCCATGAAGCGATAAGATTCAATCTCCACATTTACCTTTCAAGAATTATTATAAATTATATATAATAAATAAGCATGAAATATATTACATAATAAATCTACTAGATTAATATATATATATATATATATACTTTCTTCCATTCAATTCAATATGGGAATAGAAACAGCGTTCATGCATAGGTACGTCATGTCGTCTCCGTGAATGGTTTATTCCATTTCATTTATCTATCTATTATATATATTTCTATAATGAATATTTCTGATATATAAGTAATTTTTAACATTTCTGATGTAATTAAACCATGATCTATGTAATTAGATCAAGAATAAAAAGACAAAACACATACGATAAATAAAATGATTATTAACTGAAACATTGCTTTAACATGGAACTGATTAATAAACGAGTAATATAAAGTCATAAATGAATCATATATATCATATCATAGATATTATTTTGGTTATTGTTACAAGTTTATAATATTTTTAAACTCACTATGCACGAATTTCAGACACATACGGAAGAAATCAGACTAAAGGTAAGGGATTATTTTGTCTCAGTTTTATTTCTATGGACATATGCCTTAAACCCCACCTATTTCTTTTGTGTGGTGGTTATGCTTCCCATGAAACTTTTTATGATTATAATTATGATGTTTATTATATTTACATATTTATATAATTTTCTTTAATTTATAATTCATACGATTTAACTGATTATAAATTGTTAAGGAATAATATCACAATATCATTTTTATTTGAGATTTTTTATACATAATTATTTTCTAGGGTATAATTATCATCCTCTTCCATGTTTTCTAAAAAATTTCTCATAAAATATTTACCATTATTCTATGTATTTTTAAATTCATTTTTACCCATTTTTGAATTTTACTACTGTTGAGTCAATAAGGTTTTCCTTATGACCTTTCCATTCCTTCTTGTTTTGAAAATCAAAAACACCTTATACTTAAGCAAATCCATATTTTACTTCTATAAGGAAAATTTCCTTCCCAATGGAATTTACCCCTACCATGTTATCATTGTTCATATCAAAATTGTTCTTATGTATAAAAAATTGGATTCATACCTAGAAACCTCAGAATCATATAATACTTAGATATGAAGCATTCTGTTTTAGGATCCGAATTCTGGATACAAACTCTAATAAAGTTCCATTCCGAATTCTGGATACGAACTATAATGAAGTTTCATTCTTAATTCTAGATTTGAACTCTCATAAAGTTCCACTCTGAATTCTTGATATGAACTCTCACAGAGTTCAACTCCGAATTTTGGATATGAAATTTAATAAGTTCGGCTCTGAAATCCTACTAGTTAGACTCTGAACATCTACGAGTTTGACTCCAAACTTTTACAATTTCATCTCTGAACTCTGTAAGTTTATATTTAAAATTCTAGTAAAACCAGAATCCGAATTTCCTTAGAAATTCAGACTCTGGATTTCTACAGAATTTAGGTTCCAAAATCCTATAAAACAGAATCGAATATCTCTTTATCATAGACTCTAAATTCCATTTTTTATTAGAATCTAAATTCCATTTGGGTTAGACTCAAAACTTTTATTTTTTTACATTCAGAACTTCAATTTTACTTATGCTTACACTTGTTCTATAACAAAACGATGTCGTGCTTTCAGTTATTGACTAACCGTTGGTTGAGTGACACGTGCACAATTCCCTCCAAAATTCAAGGAAGAATATGACCATTGGATGAGGGAGACGACTGTTGGAGCTTCACCTATAAATAGGAGCTCATTTGAATGTGCTCAGGACTTTTGGAACTTTTGGAATTTTTCTGCACAGAATTTATTGAACTGATTTCTAGACAGAGAGGCTCTTATCAACTCTCAAGCATTGTTCAGAAAGTAGGAATATCTTTTTCAAACATTTCATTGTGCAGACTTTCTTCGGGGGATAGCAAGACAGGCTCCGGTCTTTGTATCGAGGGCTTACCCTGGTTTGGGTAAGACAAAATTTCTTGAAAATATAAATTAAGGGACTTTTATCCAAGTTTGTTGGATACCCTCTTATTTGGGTTAAAATAGTTTATACTTGTTACTTGTAGTATTACTAATTTTTTTTCTACTACATTTTTTATTGTTGATGAAATTATACTTTCTTATACTTCCTCATCCTTATACTCTGATATAGTTAGTTTCTATATGCTTTAAGGTAGAATCTTAATCTTTGTAACTTTTGTGAAGTTTCTTTTTCAGAATCACTATTCCGAAATTTAGCAAGTGATTAGAACTCATAGAGGTCTTGTGAATTATTCTGTTTAATATTGTTAAACATAACCATCCTAAAAATTTCCTAAGGTAATTTTTAACGGTACAATTCACCCCCCTTTTGTATATGATAATATAATTCTTATTTCGATCCTACGTTTGGTATAGTAGAGTATATTATACTCAGTCACATACAATTCTAACAATTGGTATCAGAGGAGGTGAGCTCATACCCTGTACCAATCTAAAAAATGGTATCAGAGGATTTGGTTCAATCTGAATTAATCAAAAAATTAAATTCAGAAGGAAATTCTCAGATTCAAATTTTCTGGATTCATATTTTTTGGAATCTGTTTTTCAGATTCACAAACTCAGACTCATAGTTCGGATTCACTTTTTCTTAGAGTTACAATATTTCTTGCTTATAATATTTCCTCTAGTTTACAAACTCGTACTAGTAATAAGTTTGTGTGCCAAATATTTTCTTAAGGATGGCAGGATTAAATGTTGGATCCATTGAAAATCTTAATTTAACCAGACCACCCATTTTTTAAGGTAATGATTATGATTATTGGAGAGATCGTATGAAGACTTTCATTATCAACACTGGGGTAGATAATCTTTTTATTCTTACTGGTGGATAAAAAATTCCTAACAAAGAAGTAAGTGCCTTTACTAATCATGAAAAGCATGAATACCAACTCAACTATAAGGTACACAATACTTTACTTCGTTCAATGACTAGGAACATATATAGACAAATTTCTTCTTGTGAAACAGCTAACTGTATATGGAAAAAACATGAAGTTACACATTTTAGTACATCTAAAGTGATTGAGACTAGAAGAGCCATGCTTAGAGCTGAGTATCGTGGTTTTAATTTTCCTTATAGAGAACCAATTTGTAAGGTGCAACATGGATTCTTGACTATTGTGAATAACCTAAAACCAATAGGATAGAAAGGTCTATATGATAAAGCCCTTTTTGGCAAGATCATATATATTATGCCCAATGAGTTGGAATCAAAGAGAACTTCTATCGATGAAAACAGAAAGGTTACTCAAATTTCTCTTGATAAACTGTTTGGAAATCTTCTTCAACATGAAACTAGAATGAAGAGAGATGCTGACAACATAAAGAAGAAAAATGTGAATAGTAGTGTTTATTTTACTAAAATGTCAAATCTCTTGAAAGCTAAGACTCCTGAGGGAGTTACTAGATCCAATTCTAATAAGGTTATTATCCAATCCGAATCTAGTGAGAGTGAAATCTCAGAAACTGAGTTAGCTAATCTTGCTCGAAGGATGAACAAGATAGCCGGACAGAGAAATTTAAAATCCAAGTATAAGAAGAGGGAAAGAAAAGATAAGAAAGATTCAGAGGTCACATGCTATAAATGCAAGAGAAGTGGACACAAAATACCAGATTGTCTATTTCTTAAAAAGAAAGAAAGAAAAGAGAGGCATTCTGAAATGAACAAAAAGAAGTTTTACAAATCCAAAGCTATGAAATTCCTGAAATCTAATGATACTTGGAGTGCTAGCTGTGAGGCTCTTCAAAAAGTGAATCTTCGGAATATGATTCATCAGCTTAGAAGAATATGGGATTCCTTGCTACTACTTATTTTATGAATACATGTCTTATGGCCGAGGTACACTCAACCGAGGCTCTAACAAATTTATCTCTTGATAAGAATTACTATTCAAAAAATAGTACTTCCAATGAAGTTATATCATCCTCATAAAATGAAGAAACTTCATATGAAAAAGTATCTAGATTTTCCAAGTTACTTGAAGTAAAAAATTATAAAATTTTTAATAAATTCGACAAGGAAAATACTAGGGATGAAATTCTTACAAAAGAGATTTCAGATCTTTCTACAGACCTTAGAGGTAAAGAAGAGCTGTTAGAAAAACTTTCTAAAGACCTTGAGAAATAAAATTATGATAAATAATAACTTTCTAATGATCTTAATAATGATATTTCAAAGATATATGTTTTTGAGGAAAAATCTAACTCCAAGGAAATGATCCATGAGGATATGAATTTAGTCATCAGACTAAAATCTAAAATATTTTCCCTTAAGAAGCTTTATAAGAAATTTAACTTTTGGAAGGAAATTTTTTACAAGATGTATTCTCATATTAAACCTCAGGGAAACACTACTGGAGTAGGTTATACTCATTAAAAACTAGTTTCCAAAAACAACTATTTTGTTCCTTCTAGATCCCATGTTTGCATTAAGTGTCAAAGTGGTGGGCATTGGAAGAAAAAATTATCCTTGAATAGAGTTAAATCTCTTGGGTTTCATTAAGCATATTTTTCTAAACAAATGTGTATACCCAAAAGTTTGTTATCTAACAATTCCGGATCCAAGAAAGTCTGGATTCCGAAAACCTTACTTTTTCTTATTTTCATGAATATAGGGAATGTACCAACAATAATTCATGTTAAATGGATAATGGATGTTCCCAGCATATGACTGGTAAAAAAACTATTTCGAAAAGTTTATCAAGACAAAAGGAGGAAAAGTAACTTTGGGAGATAATTCTTATGGATAAATTATTGGTATATGTAACATTGTTCTTCTTGGAAAAACTTTGATTTCAAATGTTTTATTTGTTAAGGGTCTTAAGAACAACCTCATTAGTACAAGTCAATTATGTGATGAAGGATACCTTGTGAATTTTATGAATGATAAGTTCATAGTACACAATTCTAATGAAGAGTTTATTCTTTCTTCCAATAGGAAATAGAATGTTTACACAATTAACATAGAATACCTTAGGAGCCAAGACTTAACTTTCCTTAGTGCAATGAAAGATCATTCTTGGTAATGTCATAGAAGGTTAAGACACTGTAACCTTAGGACCTTATGTAAACATTCTAAGAAAGGTTTAGTTAAGGATCTACCAGAGCATATATTTGATTCTTCAAATTTTTGTGACCCTTGTCAAAATAGAAAGAAACATAAATCATGTTTTAAATCAATCGGTGAAGTCTCAACAAATGATTCACTACAGTTCGTGCACATGAATATTTTTAGTCCAACACAAACTGGAAGCATTGGAGGCAAGTACTATGTATTTTTTTGGTTGATGATTACACTATATTTACATGGATATATTTTCTAGCAAAGAAGTATGAAGCTTTTCCTTTTTTCAAAAGTTTTAGAGCCCATGTTAAAAATGAGAATAACCTTCCATTGAAAACAATTCATAGTGATCATGGAGGAGAATTTCAAAATTCTGATTTTGAAACCTTTTGTAGTAGAAAAGGCATTACAAAAAACTTCTCAACACCAAGAACACCTCAAAAAAATGGTGTTGTTCAAAGAAGAAATATAATTTTTCAAGAGATAACTAGAACCATGTTGAGTGAGTATTCTGTCACTAAACATTTCTGGGCTGAAGCTGTAACTACTGCTTGTTATATTGTAAATCAATTTTTAATTAGACCTTTTCTTAGTAAAACCCCTTATGAGTTATGGAATGTTAAAATACCTAGACTTTCAAACTTTAAGGTTTTTGGATGAAAGGTATTCATCCTGAATAAAAAAAATAACTTACACAAATTCGCACCAAAATCCGATGAAGGAATTTTCATAGGCTACTCCATAACTTCTAAGGCTTATAGAGTTTTTAACAAAAACACTTGTACTGTTGAAGAGATAGTCCATGTCAAATTTGACGAAACTGACCCTTTTTTTCAGAAAACCACAACCTACATCCTCATATGTGTTTACAAAAACATATTATTAACCTATGATAGATTATCCTTCTGATAAAGAAAATGTTCAAGAAGATACTTTTGAAATATTTAACCTAGAAGAATTTCTACCCTATGTTGATGAATAGGTTTTACGAAACCCAAATCAATTGTTTCTAAATAATCATCCTAGTGATAGTATCATTGGTGATTTGAATCAACCTGTACGGACTAGAATTTCCTTCAGAAATGAAATAGTGCATCTTGCATTTCTTTCCCAATTAGAACAAAAAAGCACTGATGAAGCTTTAGGTGATGACGATTGGATTAAAGCCAAGAAAGATGAACTAAATGAATTCGAAAGGAATAATGTTTGGACCTTGGTTGAAATACCTAAGGAAAATTCTATTATTGGAGTAAAATGGGTTTTCAAAAATAAGTGTGATGAAAATGGAATAATAGTTAGAAATAAATATATATTAGTTTCTAAAGGCTATAATCAACAAGAGGGAATATGTTATGAAGAAACCTATGCTCCAGTATCTGTAATTTAATCTATTCATATTTTACTCTCCTTTGTAGCATTATTCAATTTCACACTTTTTAAAATGGATGTTAAATGTGTTTTTCTTAACTATTATGTTCAAGAGGATGTTTTTGTTGAAAAACCTCCTGGTTTTGAAGATACAAAACATCGTGGTCATGTTTTTGGACATACCAAAGATCTGTATGCCCTTAAACAATCCCCTTCAGTTTGGTATGATAGACTTACAAGGTTTTTGCTTCAAAATAACTATGTTAAGGGAAATGCAAATCCAACCCTTTTTATAAAGAAAGATAAGAAAAATGTTTTGATTGTTAAAATTTATGTTGATGACATTAGATTTGGTTCAACTCAGCAATCTTTAACTGATTCCTTTGCAGATCTATTGAAATATGAGTTTGAAATGAGTATGATGGGTGAGTTATCATTTTTCCTTGGTTTTCAAATTTCTCAAAATCCAGAAGGAATATACATATCCCAACATAAGTATATTAATTATCTTCTTAAAAAGTATGGATTTGACAACACTAAGAGAATAATTAATCCCATCGGTACCTCAAACACTCTTGATATTGATGAAGCTGGGAAACCAGTAGATCAAACCTATTTTAGAGGTTTGATAGGGAGTCTACTTTACTTGATAGCTAGTCGTCAAGACAGAATGTTTTCAGTATGCTTATGTGCAAGATATCAATCCAATCTTAAGAAATCTCATTTAATGGTAGTGAAAAGAATTTTTCGCCACTTAAAGGGAACAGTGGATTTAGGACTCTTTTATACATATGGAAATGATTTTTTTTAAAAAATTATTTCAGATGCTGACTTTGGTGGATGTAGAATGGATAGAAAGAGTACATCCGGAACTTGTCATTTCATAAGATATTCATTATTTTCTTGGTATTTCAAGAAGCAACACTCAATAGCACTCTCCACTACTGAAGCTGAATATGTAGCAGCTCGATGTTATTGCGCTCAAGTGTTGTGGATGCAACACACACTCAAAGATTATGGCTTGAGATTCACTAAGACTCAAATTTTGTGTGATAACACAAGTGCCATTTCCCTTAGTAAAAACCCTTCACAGCACTCTCGTGCAAAGCACATAAATATTAGGAATCACTTTCTTTGTAACGCCCCGACCCTAGTTACCCAAAGTCGGTGCATTATTACATAACATTGGCATGATCACAAGAAAGATCAAATCTCGAAAGACCGATTGGTTTAGTAGCCTTGGAAACACTAGATATATTCATAAGTCTTACATTACATCATAAAATGAAAAACTACTACAACAACATATTTTCTCCATAAACCACACTCATATCCCCACATAATATCCCCGCAGGTCATTCATAATTTACTTCTTCACTTCCTGGGAAAAATAAAACATAGAAAAGGGGTGAGCTCAAATGCCCAGTAAGGATAACAATATACCGGAAACTTTCATAAATAAGAATAAACATTTAAGGCTATGTATAACTAAAACAAAAGCCTTTTAAACATGAACTTCAACATAGTATGGCAAAAGTAAAATGAAATAATGCCATTTACTTGTTCACATGGATATTCTACTAATCGAATAATCACATGCAATATCAATAACCACTTTCATAATGTTGGAATGCATAATGCCAGACTATCATAACCTCATAGCCAAGGCCTCGTGCCAAGACTACAAATAAGATTTTTCCAAGGCCTTGTGCCAAGACACTAGTTTGTCTCATGAGACCTACCGATGCATCGAGGAGCTATAGCGGGCTCCACCCATCACATATTAAGTCCAATGCATTCCCATATGAAAAGGTTTAAACATAACATAAACATTCGTATTAAAAATAGCATACGAAATGTCAATAATTTCACCATAAACTATGAATGGTATAAAAATAGAAAATCCATAGTCAAACATATCACAAAACCTTCAATACAATATAGAAGTTTTGTATCATAATAAATCAACTTCAAATAAGCGTAAAATCCATCAAAGGATGTTGACATAGATGAAATCAAAACACTTTTTGGAGAAATATCTCTTTCTATTTTTGAAATCATTTAAGATCCATATAAAATAAAAAAATTTCTTGAAAATATTCTTATAAGCTTGTAAGGAAAACTTTGAAGATTTTATAACAGCAGAAGATAACCGCACTCTCCGTATAAGTTAAAAAAACATTCTTACCTTAATTCTGTCGAAAAGGTTAAAAAGGACCTTGTTTTGAAAACGACGGAAAGATTCCTCTTATAAAAAGTCAAAAAAGGGTATAAATGACATTAACCCATATTCTTGTAAATAATAAAAATGTTTTGAAATACATTTTGAAGAAACATGGATGTGGATGATAAAGAGATCCCAGTAGATTATTACATATAAACAACCTCGGATAATGAAGAGATTGTGAAATAACCCTTACCTTGTACTTTTCCTTGGTTGGGGTAGGTTAACCTCCTGTATAATGGTGAAATAATTGTTATTAAATTATAAAAGAATCATATACATTAATATGATATCATATATGATCTTTTAATATTGATTTGATAATAATATCTTAGTATTATCATTGTTTCGGGTGTTAACTTACTTGTTTTCTTTTATATGTTTTGTTACGTAAGACATGTTTGTAAAGGATAGGTTGTATATTATTCATATCCAGAATGATATCAAGTCCTTAAACATAATTTTTTAAATCATCAAATGATAATTATACTTGAATGGATACGATGGAGAATGAATCTCATCGCGTTCGTGGAGAAGGTAGTCCGTACGTACGCACGAGTGACAATATCATTCTTTTGATATTAAAATAATATATAAAAGGATGGTATATCTTATATACTGAATCATTAACATGTTATATTTATTATTTAAATGAGTTACACATCATTATTATACCCATCCAAATAATATTATATTGAATAACAATTACACCACGACGTGGAGACGGTAAGCCGTACGTACGCACGTATGGTGACATGTTATTCAAAGGGTGGATAGAATACTGAATATGGTTGTACCATATTTATAATAACATCACAGTATATATATGATACTGGATTTATTATTTTATAATGGTAACAACAAAGAAAGAAGAAGTGGAAGAAGTAATGAACTTGGAAAAAGGGTGGTGAAATCATTACCTCTTCTTCGGGTTCTTCCTTTTGATTTGATCAAAAGGGATGCTTAGGTTGGATTTCTGATCAAAATAAGGCCTCTAGGTTGTAGTGAGGGAAGTTGGGAGAGTATTGGGGCCGAGTTTGTCCGAACCAAAAGGCTTTGATGGTGTTAAGAAATGAGAAGGAGGAGTGCCCTTTTATAAGAGGGGTGAGGGGCACCTTTGGAAAAGCTAGAGATATTAGTTTATAATAAATTCATATTCAGTTTCCAATGGCTCCAAAGTTTACTATTCAATGGTTAAGGTGGGTATGGGTCGAAAACAACTCATCCAATAGAATTTAGACAGGTTTGGGTACTTATATTAACCTTATCTTTAAGTATTAACTCTAAGATAATTAGTTTCACTTTTACAATGTCTCTTTGTATTTTTATATAATATGGTTAATAAACTGACTATATACATTCAAGAGACCCCCAAGTGGTCCATTAATAATTAAAATATCATGATATAAGTCTTTTGGCCGAACATTATATTTTTAGGAATTTAATATCAATTAATAATATAATATTTGTTTTAAGAACTCTTTTATGTCAATTTTGACACTATTCAATAGTTAATTTTTTTGAAACTCATAACAGATTTATTACTTAGAACAAAGTAAATTAAATCAATCCTAATATATCATATTATCCTAGAAAATTAGTTTAATTCATTAAAAGTTTCATATTATATTTATTTGGGTATTTATAATATCAATTAATTTAATTTTTCGCTATTTTAGTAATTACTGCATCATCATTGTGTCATAAATAAAATAAATTATTTAATGTCTAAATATTATAAATAAAATATCATTATGTAGGAAATAGTTTTATCTTTCTAATGAATATTTATAATCTCAAATCGAACATATATAACCCTATGTAATAATTGTTTTTCTAAAAGATATATGTTTGTGTCATTTTTGTATTCATTTTAACTTAATTAAAATAAAGTGTCCCTATCACCTACAAGTGGCACCATGGGGTCCCCAAATCGACCCAAAGAAGCCTATGGTCGAATATGTATCAATAAATAAGGCTAGGACACGTTTTAGGGTAATTTAGTATTATTATAATATTATTTTTTAACCCTTATTTACCAGATTTACCCTTAACCATGGTAAATAAAATATTTACCACAGTAATTATTCAAAATGTATAAAAATAAAAGTTACCTATTTACACAATTTGGACATCCTGATTCAAAATATGGAATCCATTTTTCTAAATTTAAAACACATAAGTGGCAGAAATTAATTTAAAATTATTTCCCGCTGTCAAAACAAAAAGCGTGTTTTTAAGAGATAATAACTATCAAAAGATTGACACTTGTTTATGTTCGGTTTAATTGTAAAATTATGTCCAATGACCAAAATTATATTTAATGGTAAAAATATATTCTAAATATAGTTTAAAACCACTCATATTCATAATTTATCACTATTAATTGTTTTGATTAAAAAAGTTGTTTTTAATTAAAATTTAGTAATTTTCACTATTCATCAAAATATGAATGTTATCCGAAAAGTACCAAAATTTCACCTTAGGATAAATTCGATATTCCGAATCCATAAATGAAGTCCATTTTAAAATATAAAATATATATAATTTCGTAAAGTAGGTATTACTATTCATAATAGCTAGTTTGATTGGTTATGGTGTGTTAGAACTCGGTGTTGCGTACAACACACGCTATCACATTATTCAAAGAGAAGCGTACCGTAGAAGCTTGGGGTGTTACATTCTCCCCTCCTTCAAATAATTTCACCCCTGAAATTTCTAGAATACTACAACATGAAAATACTCGGGTGGTTCTTCATCATAAGTTCCTCGGGTTCCCACGTTGCCTCTTCCATCTTATGGTTTCTCCACAAAACTTTTACCAGACGCGTCGTCCAGTTTCTCAGTACTTGTTCTCTTGTATCAAGAATCCTGACATGCTCTTCACAATAAGACAGATCGGGTTCCAGTTCTAATTCCTCATAGGTGAGTACATGCGTTGGGTCAGACATGTATTTCCTCAACAGAGATACGTGGAACACATCGAGAACTTTGGAGATACTTGGCGGCATTGCCAATCGGTAAGCTAAAACCCCAATTCATTCTAGAACTTCGAAGGGTCCGATGTACCTGGGACTCAATTTACCTTTTTTACCAAAACGTATGACTCCCTTCCATGGAGATACCTTCAGTAAAACATGATCACAGACTTGAAATTCCAAATCCTTCCTTCGATTATCGGCATAGCTCTTCTGCCTACTTTGAGATGCTTTGATGTGATTTTGGATTACCTTCACCTTTTCCACCATTTCCTCCACCAGTTCTGGGCCTACATGTTTTCTTTCACCAACATCATCCCAACAGGTTGGTGTATGACATCTCTTTCCGTATAACGCTTCATATGGTGCCATCTGAATACTCGAATGGAAGCTATTGTTATAGGGAAATTCTACTAGTGGTAAATATTGATCCCACATAACCTGAAAGTCAAGTGAGCAAGATCTCAACATGTCTACTAAGGTCTGAATAGTCCGTTCTGATTGTCCATCTGTATGAGGGTGGTAAGCAGTGCTCAAATGAAGTTCAGTATCCAGGGATTTCTGAAGACTTTTCCAAAATCTTGAAGTAAAACGGGGATCACGATCAGAAAAAATCGATAGGGTTACTCCATGAAGTCTCACAACTTCATTAATATATAGTCTTTCTAGACGTTCTAGGGGTAGATCTTCTCTTATAGAAAGAAAATGTGCTGACTTGGTAAGACGATCAACAATAACCCATATTGCATCATTCCTTCTAGGAGTCTTTGGTAGCCCCATGACAAAGTCCATCGTAATATTGTCCCATTTACACTCCGGTATGGGAAGAGGTTGCATGACTCCTCCAGGCTGTTGCCTTCCAGCTTTCACTTGTTGACAAACCATACATCTTGACACAAAATCAGCAATCTCCCTCTTCATGTTGTCCCACCAAAAATGTTCCTTCAAATCTCTATACATTTTCGTGCTCCCAGGGTGTATAGGGAAATTTGAACTATGAGCATCATCCAACAATTCCATTTTTAGATCAGGTAAATCGGGAACACAAAGTCTCTTCCCGAATTTCAAAATTCCATCTTCATACACAAAGTCTCTCAATCTCCCATCATTCACAGCTTTAATCTTCTTATGAAATTCTCCATCATCGGTCTGAGAACTCTTAATCCTTTCTAGTAAATATGGTTTGGAAACCATTTGAAAAAGTATTGATGTTTCACCTTCCCTGGTTATTCCCATGTCCATCTTCACTAGATCCATGAAAATTGGATCCCTTTCAATTCTCATATTGTTCAAAACTCCATGGTCTTTTCTACTCAAAGCATCTGCCACCTTGTTTGATTTCCCCGGGTGGTAGTGTATCGTGAAATCATAATCCTTGAGTAATTCAAGCCATCTCCTTTGCCTCATGTTGAGTTCTTTTTGTGATAAAATATACTTCAAACTCTTGTGATCAGTATAAATCTCACATTTTTCACCATAGAGGTAGTGCCTCCATATCTTCAAAGCAAATTTCACAGCTGCTAACTCGAGATCATGAGTAGGATAGTTTTGTTCATGAATTTTCAACTGTCGTGATGCATAGGCAATAACTCTATCATTTTGCATAAGGACACAACCAAGTCCTTTCTTTGATGCATCACTATAAATAACGAACCCATCATTTCCCGATGGTAGAGTCAATATAGGAGCATTGACTAATATTCTCTTCAGTTCATCAAAACATTCTTCACACTCTTTTTTCCAAACAAATTTAACCCCTTTACGTGTGAGCTTCGTTAATGGGTTAGCCAATCGGGCAAAATTCTGGACGAAACGTCGATAATAACCTACCAAACCAATAAAACTACGTACCTCAGTTCTACTCATAGGTGCTCGCCATTCTTGGATTGCATTGGTCTTAGAAGGATCAACAGAGATTCCATCTTTAGAGACAATATGGCCAAGAAAAGAAATCTCCTGAAGCCAGAATTCACACTTGCTAAACTTCCCATTATAATTCATGCCTCCTCAGAGTCTTCAAGATAGTGCGCAAGTGATTTTCATGATCTTCGTAGGCTTTGGAGTATACCAAGATATCATCAATAAATACCACCACAAATTCATCGAGATACTCCTTGAAAACTCTATTCATCAGATCAATGAATACAGAGGGTGCATTAGTCAATCCAAACGGCATTACGGTAAACTCGTAATGCCCGTACCTGGTTCGAAATGCTGTCTTTGGAATGTCTTCCTTCTTCACACACAACTGATGGTATCCAGATCGAAGGTCAATCTTTGAAAAGTATTGAGCTCCATGTAGTTGGTCAAATAAATCATCAATATGAGGTAGGGGATACTTGTTCTTTATCGTTATAGCATTGATCTCCCTGTAGTCGATACATAACCTCATAGATCCATCTTTCTTTTTAACAAAAAGAACAGGGGCTCTCAATGGAGAAACACTAGGGCGAATAAACCCCTTATTACTCAATTCCTCTAGTTGTTTCATTAGTTCAACTAATTCTACAGTGGCCATTCTATAAGGGGTATTTGATATAGGCCTTGATCCAGGAATCAAATCAATGGAAAACTCAACATCTCGTTCTGGAGGATGTCCAGGTAAATCTTCCGGAAATACATCTACAAATTCTTTCACAACAGGTACATCCTCTATTTGAACATTCCTTTCCTTACCGACGTTTATTTCATTCTCTTCCTCCCCAATAATTGAATTAAGTTGAGCTACTGGGGGTGGATCTAAATAAGAATTAGGTGGTGACGATTCTGCTCTAAAGATAAGGTGTTCCTTATCATTATCATCAAGAATCGTAACCTCTTTCTTCTTACAATAAATCTTTGCATCATATTCCGAAAGCCAGTCCATACTGAGGATTATATCAAACTCAATCATAGGTATGACGAAGAGATCATCAGATAAAGAACATTTATGTGCTCTAATGGGGACTGATTCACAAAACTTTGTTGCAATGATACTTCCCTTAGGAATTTTAACTGAAAATTACCTTATTAAATCAAATTGGAAATATCTAATTTTCTTAGAAAACTGGGAAGATATGAAACAATGCGATGATCCAGAGTCAAATAATGTATTTTCTAAACTTGAGGAAACCATTAAATTACCTGCCACCACGTCTTTCAGAGCTTCTACCTCAGCAGTAGTGATAGCATAAGCCTGGCTTTGATCCCTTGGCCTTTTCTGAGGTAAGTTCTCATGACTCTTAGGACATGTATTTTCATAATGCCCCATCTCCATGCAATTGTAGCACTGAATGTTGGTAGCTTCCTTATTCCCCTTGCAATCACGAGCTTGGTGGCCTTTTTCACCACACATGTAACAGACTCCCATTCCCTTCAAGCAAGTACCGGGATATTTCTTCCCGCATTTACCACAAGATGGATATTCAACCTTTCCCTTCTTCCCCTTATTTCCATTCCTAGATTGATCAGCAGGTCTCTTCTTCTCTTGCTTTTCTTTAAAGTCATAAGACTTAGAGAATTCTTTTTCGGTCTTGATAGCAGATGAGACAATGTCTTCGTACGACGAAATGGATTGTGAGACTAATGCTCGACAGAGAAATGGTTTTAACCCATCAAAGAAACGGTCAATCTTACTTCTTGGGTTACGTATATAATCACCAGAATACCTTGCTAACCTTGTAAAGTTAGCCCCATACTTTGTGACATTCTCGTCCTCCTTCTGTCTCAGACTTATAAATTGTCTTTCCATATCTGCTCGATGTTCGCGAGGAAAGTATTTTTCTAAAAACAGATCTTTGAACTCCCTCCATTCCATATTTGATATTCATCATCTTCCTTCATATTTTGAATTAATGACCACCATTGATCAGCATCTCCAGTGAGGCGGTAAACTGCCATGATAACTTTTTCCCTTTCACTGCTCTCCAAAGCCTGAAATATTTTCTCTAGGAAATTTATCCATTTCTCAGCTACTAAGGGATTTGTACTCCCATTGAACGTTGGTGGTTGTTTCCTCATGAATCGATCTAACATTGATCCTCCACGCTGTGGATCAGGGTGCTCCATACGGGTAAGGTTATTAGTCATAACCTGAGTAAGTTGTCCCAGTATGGTAATTAGCTGATCGACACCAGTTGCATCACCAGCTCCACTAGAATTATCTTGAGCAGGAGGGAAATCCCTACATGGAGTGCGTGCATTGATACGGTTTCCATTTCTTCCACTAGGCGCAATTTCTAAACAATGTCATAAACTAGATCAGTTTATGAATCAAAATACATAATCCCATACTTATAAAACACTTAACATAAATTGAACTATTTATGGATATAATCCATAATCATAAAAATGTTTTCTTTGAGGAAGTATATACTCATAAACCCTTCATAATGATTTGTAAAGAAAATGATATTTATCCTAAGCATATCCCCTGGGAGTGTCGTAACCAAGAGTGAAACAAGGCCCGTTGTCGTGCACCAGTTCCCGTTCGAGTCTAGCTCAAAGCGGTGTTTTCGGGTTTTACCCCTAGGTACATCTGTGCCAGAGCCGCCTCTACCTGCTCGTATCTAGACAGGGATGTATTGCTCGGAAAACTCACAAAATCTCTACAATACCAAAATTCTAGGAAGTTCTTCTATACTAATCCTCAAAGTTCATCTTAGGTCTACGTGCTCTAATCAGATTTTATCTAAATCTAGCTTCCAAGGTTTGTACTAAACTTGCTCTGGTACCAACTGTAACGCCCCGACCCTAGTTACCCAGATTCGGTGCATTATTACATAACATTGGAATGATCACAAGAAAGATCAAATCTCGAAAGACCGATTGGTTTAGTTGCCTTGGAAACACTATATATATTCATAAGTCTTACATTACATCATAAAATGAAAAACTACTACAACAACATATTGTCTCCATAAACCACACTCATATCCCCACATAATATCCCTGTAGGTCATTCATAATTTACTTCTTCACTTCCGGGGAAAAATAAAATATAGAAAAGGGGTGAGCTCAAATGCCTTGTAAGGATAACAATATACCAGAAACTTTCATAAATAAGAATAAACATTTAAGGCTATGTATAACTAAAACAAAAGCCTTTTAAACTTGAACTTAAACATAGTATGGCAAAAGTAAAATGAAATAATGCCATTTACTTGTTCACATGGATATTCTACTAATCAAATAATCACATGCAATATCAATAACCACTTTCATAATGTTGGAATGCATAATGCCAGACTATCATAACCACATAGCCAAGGCCTCGTGCCAAGACTACAAATAAGATTTTTCCAAGGCCTTGTGCCCAGACACTAGTTTGTCTCATGAGACCTACCGATGCATCGAGGATCTATAGCGGGCTCCACCCGTCACATATTAAGTCCAATGCATTCCCATATGAAAAGGTTTAAACATAACATAAACATTCGTATTAAAAATAGCATACGAAATGTCAATAATTTCACCATAAACTATGAATGGTATAAAAATAGCACATCCACAGTCAAACATATCACAAAACCTTCAATACAATATAGAAGTTTTGTATCATAATAATTCAACTTCAAATAAGCGTAAAATCCATCAAAGGATGTTGACATAGATGAAATCAAAACACTTTTTGGAGAAATATCTCTTTCTATTTTTGAAATCATTTAAGAGCCATATAAAATAAAACATTTTCTTGAAAATATTCTTATATGCTTGTAAGGAAAACTTTGAAGATTTTATAACGGCAGAAAATAACCGCACTCGCCGTATAAGTTAAAAAAACATTCTTACCATAATTTTGTCGAAAAGGTTAAAAAGGACCTTGTTTTGAAAACGACAGAAAGATTCCTCTTATAAAAATTCAAACAAGGGTATAAATGACTTTAACCCATATTCTTGTAAATAATAAATTTTTTTTGAAATACATTTTGAAGAAACATGGATGTGGATGATAAAGATATCCCAGTAGATTATTACATATAAACAACCTCGTATAATGAAGAGATTGTGAAATAACCCTTACCTTGCACATTTCCTTGGTTGGGGTAGGTTAACCTTCTGTATAATGGTGAAATAATTGTTATTAAATTATACAAGAATAATATACATTAATATAATATCATATATGATCTTTTAATATTGATTTGATAATAATATCTTAGTATTATCATTGTTTCGGGTGTTAACTTACTTGTTTTCTTTTATATGTTTTGTTACGTAAGTCATGTTTGTAAAAGATAGGTTGTATATTATTCATATCCAGAATGATATCAAGTCCTTAAACATCATTTTTTAAATCATCAAATGATAATTATACTTGAATGGATACGATGGAGAATGAATCTCATCGCGTTCGTGGAGACGGTAGTCCGTACGTACGCACGAGCGACAATATCATTCTTTTGATATTAAAATAATATATAAAAGGATGGTATATCATATATACTGAATCATTAACATGTTATATTTATTATTTACATGAGTTACACATAATTATTATACCCATCCAAATAATATTATATTGAATAACAATTACACCCCGACGTGGAGACGGTAAGCCGTACTTACGCACGTATGGTGACATGTTATTAAAAGGGTGGATAGAATACTGAATATGGTTGTACCATATTTATAATAACATCACAGTATATATATGATACTGGCGTTATTATTTTAGAATGGTAACAACAAAGGAAGAAGAAGTGGAAGAAGTAATGAACTTGGAAAAAGGGTGGTGAAATCATTACCTCTTTTTCGGATTCTTCCTTTTCATTTGATCAAAAGGGCTGCTTAGGTTGGATTTCTGATCAAAATAAGGCCTCTAGGTTGTAGTGAGGGAAGTTGGGAGAGTATTTTGGCCGAGTTTGGCCGATCCAAAAGGCTTTGATGGTGTGAAGAAATGAGAAGGAGGAGTTCCCTTTTATAAGAGGGGTGAGGGGCACCTTTGGAAAAGCTAGAGATATTAGTTTATAATAAATTCATATTCGGTTTCCAATGGCTCCAAAGTTGACTATTAAAAGGTTAAGGTGGGTATAGGTCGAAAAAAACTCAACCAATAGAATTTAGACAGGTTTGGGTACTTATATTAACCTTATCTTTAAGTATTAACTCTAAGTTAATTAGTTTCACTTTTACAATGTCTCATTGTATTTTTATATAATATGGTTAATAAACTTACTATATACATCCAAGAGACTTCCAACGTGGTCCATTAATGATGAAAATATCATTATATAAGTCTCTTGTCCGAACAATAGATTTTTAGGAATTTAATATCAATTAATAATATAATATTTGTTTTAAGAACTCTTTTATGTCAATTTTGATACTATTCAATAGTTGATTTTTTTTGAAACTCATAACAGATTGATTACTTCGAAAAAAGTAAATTAAATCAATCATAATATATCATATTATCCTAGAAAATTAGTTTAATTCATTAAAAGTTTCATATTATATTTATTTGGGTATTTATAATATCAATTAATTTAATTTTTCACTATTTTAGTAATTACTGCATCATCATTGTGTCATAAATAAAATAAATTATTTAATGTCTAAAAATTATAAATAAAATATCATTATGTAGGAAATCTTTTTATCTTTATAATGAATATTTATAATCTAAAATCAAACATATATAACTCTATGTAATAATTGTTTTTCTAAAAGATATATGTTTGTGTCATTTTTGTATTAATTTTAACTTAATTAAAATAAAGTGTCCCTATCACCTACAAGTGGAACCATGAGGTCCCTAAATCGACCCAAAGATGCCTATGGTCGAACATGTATCAACCAATAAGGCTAGGCCACGTTTTAGGGTAGTTTACTATTATTATAATATTATTTTTTAACCCTTATTTACCAGATTTACCCTTAACCATGGTAAATAAAATATTTACCACAGTAATTATTCAAAATGTCTAAAAATAAAAGTTACCTATTTACACAATTTGGACATCCTGATTACAAATATGGAATCCATTTTTCTAAATTCAAAATACAGAAGTGGTAGAAATTAATTTAAAATTAATTCTCGCTGTCAAAACAAAAAGCGTGTTTTTAAGAGATAATAACTATCAAAAGATTGACACTTGTTTATGTTCTGTTTAATTGTAAAATTATGTCCAATGACCAAAATTATATTAAATGGTAAAAATATATTCTAAATATACTTTAAAACCACTCAAATTCATAATTTATCACTATTAATTATTTTGATTAAAAAAGTTGTTTTTAATTAAAATTTAGTAATTTTCACTATTCATCAAAATATGAAAGTTATCCGAAAAGTACCAAAATTTCACCTTAGTCTAAATTCGATATTCTGAATCCAGAAATGAAGTCCATTTTAAAATATAAAATATATATAATTTCGAAAAGTAGGTATTACTATTCATAACGGCTAGTTTGATTGGTTATGGTGTGTTAGAACTCGGTGTTGCGTACAACACATGCTATCACATTATTCAAAGAGAAGAATACCGTAGAAGCTTGGGGTGTTACATTCTTAGAGATAACACACTAAAAAGAGATATCATTCTTCATTTTATTATAACTCAAGATCAACTTTCTGACATTTTCACAAAATCCTTACCCTCTGATAGATTTGATTATATTAAATAGATGTTAAGAAAGATAACCATGAGGTATTATTCCTTCATTAACTTCTTGTTGAACCATTATCCTTACAGTAATAAACTCTTTTTAATAGGGGGAGTACATTTGTTTGTTAGCCATTAAAAAAATTTCATAACGAGACTTTCAAAAAATTTCATAATGAGCCTTTCAAAATTTTTCGTAATGAATTTTTCATACTGGAAATTTTCGTAATGACGATTTCGAACTGGATATTTTCATAATGAAGTTTTCGTACTGGAAATTTTCATAACGAAGTTTTCATACTGTAAATTTTAGTACTGAAGTTTTTGTACTAAAAATTTTCGTAATGATGTTTTCGTATTGGAAAATTTCATAATGAAGTTTTTGTACTAGAAATTTTCGTAATGAAGTTTTCGTACTGGAAATTTTAGTAATGAAGTTTTCGTACTAGAAATTTTTGTAATGATGTTTTTTTAAGGAGAATTTTCATAATGAAAATTTTCGTAATGAGAATATTTGTAATGAGAATTTTCATAATGGGATTTTCCGTACTCATATTTTCTGTAGTAAGTTTTTCATAGTGAATTTTTTTTCATAGTCATATATTCTTCAAGAAGAATATTACATATTATGAATAAACTTTCTAGCCAATTTGAAAGGTATGACTTCCTTATATAAGTTTTTGTAGTTGTTTTCTGTTGTTGGTAGTTACTTTTTCTTATAAAATTTCTCGGATTTTCTTCTTCTTAAATCCGAATGTTTTTAAAACCTCAAAAGATCAGATTCAAGATTTCCTTGCGGGTATGTTTTCAACCATAAGATTAGATCAAAGAGTTTTTCAACCATTAGATTGTTTTTGGGAGTTGAAAGGTCACCTCCATCGCCTATATAAAGGGGACCCCCAATGGTTTCCCACATCGTTTTCAAAGCCCTCGTGTGTCAAAGCACTTCCTCGGTTCTTAAAGCCCACTCTGAATCATTTAGTGCTCTTCCATTCCGAATGTCTATAGAAGACACTTCCCAAGATATGTATTCTATAAAGCCAATCTCAAAATGGTTTGTCTACAGGGGAAGGTTGGTCCATCCAAACTTTTTTAGTGAGTATGATTCTCTAATTTCTAAGAATATCAAACTCAATGGATGGGAATATTTTTTGCGTATCGAAACCAGGGGATCAGGATGTTGTTCATACAGATTTTCTTGTAGAATTTTATGAGTATGTTTCCTTCTATGAAGAATATGTCCGAGAAAAATTCTCTTTTAAGAGCTACGATAAGACTTACAAGCTTTCTTAAACCAAGTTTGCAAGCATGGTGGGGATCTCATACGATGGTGAAGCTGAATTTTGTTCACATAAGTTACCATATTTGCAAGGAAGTTTCAGCAAAGTGAAATCAATTGAATGCCTTGGACTTAAAGATGACAAAACAACAAAGATTTCTCATCTTTCCACCAATAACTTGATTCTGCAGTTGTGGGTTCAAGGGTTTTTCGTTCGGAGAATATGTGATAAGGATAACCTAAAGAAAAGTGATATTTACATCTTAGATTTCTTGGTAAACCTAAGACAGATCAATCTGATGAGACACGTTCTTATTACAGTTCAGAACATCAACAATGGGTCTTTGAATGCTCAAATTATTATGTATCCTGATCTTATCTCCAAACTTATTATTCGGTGTCCTGATTCTTTCAAGGTTGTTTGCACCTCCAAGCCGAGAATTTGTAAGATGATGCTGATAAGTGATGACACCTTAAAGAGGATGAAAGCCGGGTTTTCAAAAGAGTCAGGTGAGTTTTACGATCTACCAGAGGTGGAGGCAGAATCCATTCCAGAAAATGTGGAGAAAGCGGAGACAGTAAAGAAGGTTGGTAAGAAGAGGAAATTTAAACAAGCAGTAGCTGAAGGAAAGACCCCTAAAGCTAAGGAAACCCAATCCAAACCTCCCAAACCAAAGAAACAGAAATCATATCTAGATGAGGTGGATGCTAAATGGAGGGAAGATAAGGAAAAGATGAATGAAGGTGATCCACAGTTCAGATTGGACCCTGCTGATGCTAAATCCTTAATGGAGAAGACCGTTGAATACCTGGAGAAGGTAGAAAAAGAGAAGAAGAAGAAGAAGAAGATGTCTAAAGTAGAAGTTGTACAATAACATTTGAGAGACACAGAAGTAGCTTCTGAGAAGATTCTTGTACTGGAAACTTTTGTTGTTCAATCATTACCGCGGACCCCTAGAAATAACTACTTCACTCCAGAAAAACATAGAGAGAAATTTGTTATTGAAATATTAGAAGAAGAGGAGGATGTAGAAGAATAAGAAGAAGTTGAATAAGACAGTGGTGATCTAGATGACTTGATTAAACAAGTTGAGGAATATCAAGATAAGTAAAATCCATCAAAAAAACTACCACTCTGAACTTTGGAGGCCGAGTCCTCAAAGCTTGTCACTCTGGGAAAGGGAGACGACAAATGTGGTAAGAGATATGATGACAAGGAAGAAGAAAAAAAATAATTATCTAAGGAAGAAATCTATGAGAATCAATTTCTTGAAGAAGTATTAGAGAAGGAGAAACCTGATGAAGACAAGATATTTCAACTATCTGAAAGTGAGGAAGAAACTCTTGATGAAAAACTCATTCCGAAAGTTGATAAAGGTAATAAAGTGCTTATGGACACCCCAACTAAAGATTTCATAAGGATGAAGGATGTTGGTGGCTCTTAAAAAATAAAGTTGGTGGAAATTGAAGAAGAACAATCCCCGAGAAAGGTGTCTAATTCAGAATCATCAGCACTGGGTCATGATTTCGTTGTTAAGTATTTGAAGAAATTGGTGGATACAATTCTGATCTTTCCCACCATAGACTTCAGATTCCAGATTCTTTAACACAACCTAAATCAAAAGTCAGAATCCATATCCATGGTGATGTATAAGTGTGTAATGATTGAGGCTGAGAATAGAAATTTTCTCATGAATTATGATGTTCACAGAAAATCATGCAGCAAAATTAATTTATGGTCAAAGAAAATTGATGAGGACATGGCAGAGCTTGATAAATTTCAGAATTATTTAAAAGAATCTTTTGACACTGAGGATGTAAAGATAAAGAATCTTCAGGATAAGCTGACCTTGAGAAAAATTCTCGGAATCAACAGGTTAGAGATCGGAATGGGATGCTTAAATCGGTTTCTCAAAACAGGACGGGGGAAAGAGATATCCAGATTGAGATCAAAGAGAAGCTGGAAAAGAAGGATGAATTACTAAAGATGCAGGAAGAGGCCATGAAGGCTTAGGCAGAGCTCCTAAAAGCTCAACAAGAAAGGATCATAGCTTTATAAGAACAAGCTAAGGAGGACCAGAAAGACTTGAAGAAGCTGAAAACCCTATTGAAGAGGTTAATCCCCAAGGAAATGGAAGACCAATAGACAAATCCGATTTTTTGTTATAATTCCTTTCCTTGTAAAAATTCTTTCAATTCTAATGAAATCTATGGTTATTTGTATCTTGTGTCATTATGTACTAATGTTTTAGTTACTTTATTTCTTTTCCATTCCCTCAATTCTTTTTGAAAATCACAAAAGGGGAGAAGGAAAAACAACTAATCAAAAGGGGGAGAAGGAAAAATCTAATAGGGGGAAGAAAAATTTCTAAGTCAAGAACTATCATTAAGTAAGGGGGAGTTTCTCATTAAGAAGTTTTTCATTCCCATGATAATTAAAACTCTATTCTAGAAATCCAGAATACAATCCTTAGAGTTCCTAAGCCTAAGGGGGAGTTAGTTGTATTCACCATCTTCTATGAACACAGGGAGATAAGTTTTAATTTCAAAGTCTAAAGAAATTTTTCTAAGTCCTTATATTTATTTTTCGAAAGGTTGTTTGTGATTTCCAAAAAGGGGGATATTGTTGAGTTAATAAGGTTTTCCTTATGAATTTTCCATTCCTTCTTGTATTGAAAATTACAAACACCTTATACTTAAGAAAATCCATATATTACTTCTATAAGGAATTTTTTTCCCAAATGAATTTACCCCAACCATGTTTTCATTGTCCATTTCAACATTTTTCATAAGTATAAAAAATCTGATTCATACCTAAAACCTCAGAATCATATAATACTTAGATATGAAGAATTCTATTTTAGGATCCGAATTCTGGATACGAACTCTAATGAAGTTCCATTCCGAATTCTGGATATGAACTCAATTGAAGTTCAATTCCAAATTCTAGATACGAACTCTCATAAAGTTCCACTCCGAATTCTGGATATGAACTCTCACAAATTTCAACTCCGAATTATGGATACGAAATTTAATGAATTCTACTACGAACTCCTACTAGTTCGACTCCGAGCTTCTATGAGTTCGACTTTGAACTTTTACAAGTTCGACTCTGAACTCTATAAGTTCAGATTCCGAATTATAGTGAAATCAGACTCCGAATTTCCTTAGAAATTCAGACTCCTGATTTCTAGAGAATTTAGCTTTCAAATTCCTTTAAAACAGAATCCGAATATCTCTTTATCATAGACTCCAAATTTTATTTTTTATTAGACTCAGAATTCCACTTTGGTTGGACTCTGAACTTTTATTTTTTTACATTCTGAACTTTAGTTTTAATTATTCTTACACTTGTTCTATTACAAAACGATGTCGTACTTTCAGTTATTGAATAACTGTTGGTTGATTGACACGTGCACAGGTCCCTCCAAAATTAAAGGAAGAATATGACCATTGGAGGAGGGAGAAGACCGTTGGAGCTTCACCTATAAATAGGAGCTCATTTAAATGTGCTCTGGGATTTTGGAACATTATTAATTTTGGTGCTCAGAATTTCCGGAAGTGATTTCTAGAGAGAGAGGCTCTTATCAACTCTCATACTTCGTGCAGAAAGTTTGAATAGCTTGTTCAAACTTTTCCTTGTGTATAATTTCTTCGTGCAACTCTGATTATTGTTGATTGCAATAGATGGCTTCCGGGGATAGGAAGACAGAGGTTCCAACACCTTGAAGTTGAGGGCTTCCTTGCTGAGGAAGACAGAGGTGCTGAATACCTGATAGTTGAGGGCTTGTGGGGATAGTAAGACAGACTCCGATCTTTGTATCGGAGCCTTTCCCTGGTGTGGGTAAGATAGAATTTCTTGAAAGTATAAATCAAGGAACCTTTATCGAAGGTTGTTGGATACCCTCCTCTTTGCGTTAAAAGAGTTTATACTTGTTACTTGTAGTTTTACTAATTTGTTTTCCACTGCATTTTTTATTGTTGAGGAAAGTATACTTTCTTATACTTCCTCATCCTTGTACTCAGATATAGTTAGATTCTATACGCTTTAAGGTAGAATCTTAATCTTTGTAACTTTTTTTAAGTTTCATTTTCGGAATCACTATTCCAAAATTTAGCAAGTGAAGAGAACTCATAGAGGTCTTGTGAATTATCCCGTTTACCCTTTTTAAACATAACCATCCTAAAAAATTCCTAATGGAATTTTTAAAGGTAAAATTCACCCCCCTCTTGTATATGAGAATCTCATTCTTATTTTGATCCTAAGTTTGGTATAGTAGAGTATATTATACTCAGTCACATACCATCCTAACAACTACATGGTATAGAAGGAATATTTCTCTTATTTTTCATATATGGTACTTTTTGGATTTTCAAGTAAGATTACTAGAAGATTTTTTTAAATTATACGACATGAATGGATTTTTATGTATAATTAATCCTTTATTTCCATGAATATTACACTACATTATTTCATGTTTATTTTCAACTAAATTATTATTTTTAAAACTGTGTATCATTTTGAGAAATGTATATTTTTTTTGAAAAAGAAATGATATTTACCTCTTGAATTAAGCTCAAGTGTTTTATCAAAATTATTTTCCATCTAAGATGACATAGGGTTATGTTTCGAGACCTATTATTACATTTATTTTATTGTGTTTTTGGTGGAATAATTTTTATGAAATTGATTTATTTCATATGGATTATGTTATGATGGAATGATGTTTAAGAAACCCATTTTATTTCATGGGTTTTTCAATAATGAATAATTAATGTTTTGGTGGAACTTGTATTAATGATTCCATTGTGAGATGGGTGGGACCTATATATTTCTCCAATGCATTGGGACAATATTTATATCTCATGAGATAGAAATGACTAGAATGGAATGTAAATCTGGTTCAGTAATACTAGGCTGGGATGGAATGTAAATACAGTTTAATAATACATGGCTGGAATGACAAGTAAATCCGGTTCAGTAATACATGGATGGAATGAAATGTAAACCCAGTTTAGTAATGGATTTTTTCACTATGATAGTCTTGGAAGAAATGTATTAGATACTATAGAAATCTTATTATGTGCTTATTTTTTTTGCCACAATTACATATTTTATGCCAATTCTATTTTCTCATGGTTCAATATTCCATTATGATTTATGACTTATGAACTACCCAGATTTATTTCATGACTCAATAATTTCGTATATTTTAAATGTGGTATGTTATTTTTCAAAATTTGTTTTTATGTTTTTACATTATTATGTTTACATTTCGTAATATATTTTCCATGTTTACCCATACTAAAAATTTGAGAACACCCCTTTTCATGTTTCTTTTCCCCCAGGATTTGAAGAAGGGTATTAAGTAATATTTTTTATCAATGGGTTCTAGTTATGAAGGATAATGCAGGAGTCAATGTAAATGTTTTGTGAACTAATTGATTATGTTTTTCAGTTTCCAATGGTTCTTAACAAATATGGTCTTTGGGCGTCTATTTGTGTCACATATTAATTATTCTGTACAAGTAATGTAATTTCTAGGTACGTCATGCTTGGGTATTTACAGTTGGTATCATAATGAAGGTTTAGTCAACCCTTGGAAACTAGGATAAAAAAACTTTAGTGAGACCCCTATAGATATTTCCAAGGATGTGTCTAGGTATGTCCTAAGGATAAGTTATGTATAGGTTACAATCCTAGTGTTTTTGTGATAATCATAAATAAACTCGTTTTAAAACTAATATATCATAGATTGAAATGTTTTAAGTAATTTACCTTACTTATGTGTTTTTAATCTCTGATATGTATTTCTCACACATTTCGTTCTGGCCTTATTCAATATCCAGAACTACATAGAACATGGTTAACTATTTAATGTTTTAGATGTGGAAATTATGGGAATAAAAAATATTTATTTCTTAAGTGAAAATATCATGATGATATTAATGATGATGGTATGAGTATTAGTCATACTGCTGAGGATAAAGAGATTGTAATCGACATGTGAAAGGTATGTGATGTTCTTCTAGTATTTTTTATATTAAATTTAACAAGCCTGAGGTTGAGAAACCAAAATAAATGATTCATATTTTATGAATGTTGAAGATGATGGATATTGAGTAATGGTTTAAGAATAAATATGGGTTATTGATGTGTATATGTTTCCTAATTCATATATTATGTTACAAGAATAATGAAATATATAAGTATTTTTAGTATAAGTTTTTCATTATGGATTGTAAAAGATAAGTTAAATAATTCTAAGGATCCCAAAAGGTCATTTTATGGAAAGATGATATACTATGAAAACACATTATTAAGGGAAATATAACCCTTAATACATCCCTTGTGTTCAGATAATGATTTTTGGATAAATTTATATTCGATTTGTATAGGTAATTTTGATGATGCTGGTTTCTTGAGAGCTAATTATAGAGTTATTGATAAGTGGGTTATTCTATCATGGATGAATTATAAAACTTTTTGGGACTTAAGGAATATATCCAATGAATTTTGGAATAAGGAAAAATTAATGTTTTCAATATGGATATATAGTATTTTAGGTTATTACAATTAATCAAGAGAATTCATGATGAAGTCATTAAAATATTTGGAATGTTACCAACAAGATATATCTTATGATACATGGGGGATAAATGGAGGTATTAACATTCTCGTTATATGAACTTTCTTATAATTTATTTTTGTACTTTGAGTTTGGAAAGAAGTATTTTGGATAATCCTAAAAGATGGAATTGATTAAGTTGGACATCAGATGGCATTTCATAAGTGTAACGCCCCGACCCCAGTTACCCAGAGTCAGTGCATTATTACATAACATTGGCATGTTCACAAGAAAGATGAAATCTCAAAATACCGATTAGTTTAGTAGCCTTGGAAACACTAGATATATTAATAAAGTTTTACATTACATCATAAAAATGAAAACTACAACAACATAGTCTCCATAGTCCACACTCTTATCCCCTCATACTATCCCTGTAGGTCATTCATAATTTACTTCTTCACATCTTGGGAAAAATAAAACATAGAAAAGGGGTGAGCTCAAATTTCCAGTAAGGATAACAATATAGCGGAAACTTTCATAAATAAGAATAAACATTTAAGGCAATGTATAAGTAAAACAAAAGCCTTTTAAACTTGAACTTCAACATAGTATTGAAAAAATAAAATGAAATAATGCCATTTAATTATTCACATGGATATTCTACTAATCGAATAATCACATGAAATATCAATAACCACTTTTACAATGTTGGAATGCATAATTCCAGACTATCATAACCACATGGCCAAGGCCTCGTGCCAAGACTAAAAATAAGATTTTGTCAAGACCTTGTTCCAAGACACTAGTTTGTCTCATGAGACCTACCGATGCATAGAGGAGCTATAACGGGCTCCACCAATCAAATATTAAGTCCAATGCATTCCTCATATGAAAAGGTTTAACCATAACATAAACATTCATATTAAAACTAGCATACAAAATGTCAATACTTTCTCCCTAAACCATGAATGGTATAAAAATAACACATCCACAATAAAAAAAATCACAAAATATTCAATACAATAAGGAAGTTTTGTATCATAATAAATCAACTTCAAATAACCTTAAAATCCATCAAATCATGTTGACATAGACGAAATAAAAACTATTTGAGAGAAATATCCCTTTTTTGAAATAATTTAAAAGTCACATAATTATAAAATAAAACATTTACATTGTAAATTTTTTTATAAGCTTGTAAGGGGAGCTTTGAATATTTTATAACGGCGTAAAATAGCCGCATATGCCGTATAAGTTAAAAAAATACATTCTTACCTAAATTTTGTCGAAAAGGTTAAAAAGGTCCTTGTTTGGAAAACGACAGAAAGATTCCTTTATAAACCACTTATAAAATTCAAACAAGGGTATAAATGAATTTAACACATATTCTGTAAAATAGTAAGAATGTTTTTAAATACATTTTTAAGAAACATGGATGTGGAATATAAAGAAGTCCCGATAGATTATTACGTATAAACAACCTCGGATAATGAAGAGATTGCAAAATAAACCCTTACCTTGTACTTTTCCTTGGTTGGGGTAGGTTAAAATCCTATATAATGGTGAAATAATTCTTATTATATTATAAAAGAATCATATATATTAATATGATATCATATATTCTCTTTTAACATTGCTTTGTTAATAATATTTTAGAATTATCGTCGTTTCGGGTGTTAACTTACTCATTTTATTTTATATGTTTTGTTATGTAATCCATGTTTGTTATGGATAGGTTGTATATTATTCATATATAGAATTATATTAAGTCCCTAGATACTATTATTTATCATAAAATGATAATTATACTTGAATGTATACGATGGGGAATGAATCTCATCGCGTTCGTGGAGACGGTAGTCTGTACGTACGCACGAGTGACAATATCATTCTTTTGATATTAAAATAATATTTAATTGGATGGTATATCATATATAAAGAATAATTATCATTTTATATTTATTATTTACATGAATTACAAATCATTATTATACCCATCCAAATAATAATGTTTTGAATACCAATTACACCACGACGTGGAGACGGTAAGCCGTACGTATGCACGTATGGTGAAATGTCATTCAAATGATGGATAGAATACTGAAATATGGTTGTACCATGTTTATAATAACATAAAAGTATATATAATATACTGGGGTTATTATTTTACAAGGGTAATAACAAAGAAAGAAGAAGTTGAAGAAGAAAGGAACTTGAAAAAGGGTGGTGAAATCATTACCTCTTCTTCGGGTTCTTCCTTTTGATTTGATCAAAATGGATCCTTAGGTTGGATTTCTGACTAAAGGAAGGCCTCTCGGATGAAGTGAGGGAAGTTGAGAGAGAATTTGGGCAGGGGTTGGCCGAACCAAAAGGCTTTGAAGGTGTGAATTAATGAGAAGTGGGAGTTCCCTTTTATACTAGGGGTGAGGGGCAACTTTGGAAAAGCTAGAAAAATTATTTTATAATAAATTAATATTCGGTTTCTAATGGCTCCAAAGTGAATTATTTAGAGGTTAAGGTGGGTATGGGTCGAAAACCACTCAACCAATATAACTTAGATAGGTTTGGGTCATTATATTAACCTTATAGTTTAGTTTTAACTCATAGTTAATTAGTTTGACACCTACCATGTCACTTTGTATTTTTATATTATATAGTTAATAAACTTACTATATACCTCCAAGAGACGCCAAATTGGTCCATTAATGATACACCTATCATGATATAAGTCTCTTGGCCGACCCTTAGATTTTTAGGAATTGAATATCAATTAATAATATAATACTTGTTTTAAAAACTCTTTTATGTCAATTTTGACACTATTTGGAAAATTGATTTTTTGTGAAAATCATAAAAGAATGATTAATTAGAAAAAAGTTAATTAAATAATTCCCACCATGTCATATTAACCTAGAAAATTATTTTAATTCATATAAAGTCTCAAATTATATTTATTTGGGTATTTTTAATATCAATTATTTTAATTTTTCACTATTATGGTAATTACTGCATCAGCATTGTGTCATAAATAAATTAAATTATATAATGTCTAAAAATTATAAATAAAATATAATTAGGTAGTAAATATTTTTATGTTTATGAGGAATATTTATAATCGCATTTATCTTATGTGTAACCCTTTATTAAAAATGTTTTAGTAAATAAACATTGATTTTAACTCTTTTAACTCTTCTTTGAATTAAATAATAATAAATGTCCTAATCTAATCCAAGTGGACCTAAATGATAATATTTTATTCCTAAGGTTGTTTTTGGTCGAGATACACTTTTCCAATAGAATTAGGACATGTGTTAGGGTAATATTAATATCATTTTTACCCTTAATTACACTATTTACTTTTAACCGTGGTAAATAAAAGTAAAAAGTTACTATTCACCAAAAATTATTTTCATCTCATTGAACCAAATTTTACTCCCTGATATTAACTGTGTCTCTCTGATTTTCGAAATTCCACTCACAGAAGTGGTAAAATTAAGTTTTATGAAAAATTCAGTTTTTAACTACCACTCAGTGGTTTCACTATTAATCAAAAAAAGAAGTTTTTCAGAAAAATACCAAAAATTTACCCTAGGCTAATTTCGATATTCCGAATCCAAAAATAAAGTCCATTTGGAAAAATAAAATTTATAAATTTCAAAAAGTGGGTATTACTATTCATAACGACTGGTTTGATTGGTTTTGGTGTGTTAGAACTCGATGTTGCGTACAACACAAACTATTGCATTATTCAAAGAGAAGCATACTGTAGAAGCTTGGGGTGTTACATTCTCCCCTCCTTCAAATAATTTTATCCTCGAAATTTTTAGAATACTAACACATGAAAAGACTCGGGTGGTTCTTCATCATAAGTTCCTTGGGTTCCCACGTTTCATCTTCCATCTTATGGTTTCTCCACAAGTCTTTTACCAAACGAGTTGTTCGGTTTCTCAGTAATTGTTCTCTCTTATCAAGAATCTTGACGAGCTCTTCGCAATAAGACAGATCGGGTTCCAGTTCTAATTCCTCATAGGTGAGTACATGCATTGGATCAGGCATGCATTTCCTCAATAGTGATACGTGGAACACATCGTGAACTTTGGAGAGATTTGGCGGCATTGCCAAATGGTAAGCTACAGCCCCAATTCGTTCTAGAATTTCGAAAGGTCCGATGTACCTAGGACTCAATTTACCTTTCTTACTAAAACTTATGAATCCATTCCATGAAGATACCATCATGAAAACATGATCACCAACTTGAAATTCCAAATCCTTCCTTCGATTATCCGCATAGCTCTTCTGCCAACTTTGAGCTGCTTTGATATGGTTTTGGATTACCTTCACCTTTTAAATCGTTTCCTCCACCAGTTCTAGGCCTACAAGTTTTATTTCACCAACGTCATCCCAATAGGTTGGTGTGCGACATTTCTTTCCGTATAACGCTTCATATAGTGCCATTTGAATACTCGAATGGAAGCTATTGTTATAGGAATATTCTCCCAGATGTAAATATTGATCCCACATACCCTGAAATTCAAGTGATAAGGATCTCACCTTGTCTTCTAAGGTTTGAATAGTTTGTTCTGATTGTCCATCTGTTTGATGGTGGTCAGCAGTGCTCAAATGATGTTCAGTATCCAAGAATTTCTGAAGAATTTTCCAGAATCTTGAAGTAAAACGGGGATCACGATCAGAAACAATCAATATGGGTACTCCATGAAGTCTCACAACTTCATTAATATATATTCTTGCTACACGTTCTAGTGGTAGATCTTCTCTTATAGCAAGAAATGTTCTGACTTGGTAATACGATCAACAATAACCTATATTGCATCGTTCCTTCTAGGATTCTTTGGTAGCCCCATGAAAAAGTCCATCATAATATTGTCCCATTTCCACTCCGATATGGGAAGAGGTTGCATGACTCCTCCAGGCTGTTGCCTTCCAGCTTTCACTTGTTGACAAACCATACATCTTGACACAAAATCATTAATCTCCCTCTTCATGTTGTCCCACAAAAAATGTTCCTTCAAGTCTCTATACATTTTGGTGCTCCCAGGGTGTATAGAGAAATTGGAACTATGAGAATCATCCAACAATTCCCTTTTTATATCAGGTATATCAGGAACACAAAGTCTCTTCCCAAATTTCAAAATTCCATCTTCACACACAAAGTCTCTCAATCTCCAATCATTCACAGATTTAATCTTCTTTTGAAATTCTTTATCATCGGTCTGAGAACTCTTAATCCTTTCTAGTAAAGATGGTTTGGAAACCATTTGAAAAATCATTGATGTTTAACCTTCCCTGGTTATTCCCATGTCCATCTTCACTAGATCCATAAAAATTGGATCCCTTTCAATTCTCATATTGTTCAAAACTCCAGGATCTTTTCTTCTCAAAGCATCTGCCATATTTTTTTCCTTCCCCATGTGGTAGTGTATCGTGCAATCATAATACATGAGTAATTCAAGCCATCTCCTTTTCCTCATGTTGAGTTATTTTTGTGAGAAAATATACTTCAAACTCTTGTGATCAGTATAAATCTCACATTTTTCACCATAGAGGTAGTGCCTCCATATCTTCAAAGTAAAGATCACAACTGCTAACTCGAGATCATGAGTAGAATAGTTTTGTTCATGAATTTTCAACTTTTGTGATGCATAGGAAATAACCCTATCATTCTGCATAAGAACACAACCAAGTCCTTTCTTCGATGCAAGCCATTCTTGGATTGCCTTGGTCTTAGAAGGCTCAACAGAAATTCCATCCTTAGAGACAATATGGCCAAGAAAAGAAATCTCTTGAAGCCAGAATTAACACTTGCTAAACTTCCCATATAATTCATGTCTTCTCAAAGTCTTCAATATAATGCACAAGTGATTTTCATGATCTTTGTAGCTTTTGGAGTATACTAAGATATCATCAATAAATACCAATACAAAGCCATCAAGATATTCCTTAAAAAATCTGTTCATTAGATCCATAAAAACAGAGGGTGCATTAGTCAATCCAAAAGGCATTACTGTAAACTCGTAATGCCCGTACCTTGTTCGAAATTCTGTCTTTGGAATGTCTTCCTTCTTCACACACAACTGATGGTATCCATATCGAAGGTCAATCTTTGAAAAGTATTGAGATCCATGCAATTGGTCAAATAAATCATCAATGCGAGGTAGGGGACACTTGTTCTTTATTTTTATTGCATTGATCTCCCTGTAGTCGATACATAACCTCATAGATCCATCTTACTCTTTAACAAAAAGAACAGGGGATCCCCATGGAGAAACACTAGGGAGAATAAATCCCTTATTACTCAATTCTTATAGTTGTTTCTTTAGTTAAACTAATTCTATAGTGGCCATTCTATAAGGGGTCTTCGATATAGGCCTTGATCCAGGAATTAAATCAATGGAAAACTCAACTTCTCGTTCTGGAGGATGTTCAGGTAAATCTTCCAGAAACACATCTACATATTCTTTCACAACAGATACATCCTTTATTTGAAAATTCCTTTCCTCACCCATAGTCTTTTCATTCTCTTCCTCCCTAATAATTGAATTTAGTTGAGCTACTGGGGGTGGATCTAGATAAAAATTAGGTGGTGATGATTCTGCTCTAAAGATAAGGTGTTCCTTATCATCATCATCAAAAATCGTAACCTCCCTCTTCTTACAATAAATCTTCGCATCATGGTCTGAATTCCAATCCATACCGAGGATTATATCAAACTCAATCATAGGTATGACGATGAGATCAGCGGATAAAGAACATTTATGTGCTCAAATGGGGACTGATTCACAAAACATTGTTGCAATGATACTTCCCTTAGGAGTTTTAACTGACAACTCTATTGTTAAATCAAATTGGAAATATCTAATTTTATTAACAAACTGGGAAGACATGAAACAATGCGATGATCTAGAATCAAATAATGCATTTTCTAAACATGAGGAAACCATTAAATTACCTACCACCACGTCTTTCGGAGCTTCTACCTCAGTAGTAGTGATAGCATAATATTGGCCTTGATCCCTTGGCCTTTTCAGAGGTAAGTTCCCCTGACTCTTAGTAAATTCATTTGCATAATGTCCCATCTCCCTAAAATTGTAGCACTGGACATCAGTAGCTTCCTTCTTCCCCTTGCAATCACGATCTTGGTGGCCTTTTTCACCACACTTGTAACAGAATCTCGTTCCATTTAAGCAAGTACCAGGATGTTTCTTCCCGCATTTACTGCAGGATGGATATTCAACATTCACCTTCTTCCCTTTATTTCCATTCCCAGATTGATCAGCAGATTTCTTCTTCTATTGATTTTCTTTAATGTCATATGACTTAAAGAATTTTTTCTCTATCTTGATAGCACATGAGACAATGTCTTCATATGATGAGAAGGATTATGAGACTAATGCTCGACGAAGAAATGGTTTTAACAAATCAAAGAAATGATCAATCTTACTTCTTGGGTTACATATATAATCTCCAATATACCTTGCTAACCTTGTAAAGTTAGTCTCATACTTTGCGACATTCTCATCGTCCTTTGGTCTCAGACTCAGAAATTGTCTTTCAATATCTTCTCGATGGTCACGAGGAAATTATTTTTTCTAAAAATAGATATTTGAACTCCCACCATTCCATATTTGATACTTCATCATCTTCCTTCATGTTTTGAATCAATGACCACCATTGATCTGCATCTCCAGTGAGGCGGTAAACTACCATGATAACTTTTTCCCATTCACTACTCCCCAAAGGCTGAAATATTTTATGTAGAGAATTTATCAATTGCTCAGCTACTAAGGGATTTATACTCCCATTGAATGTTGGTGGTTGTTGCCTCATGGAGTGATCTAATATTGATCCTCCATGTTGTGGATCAGGGTGCTCCATACGGGTAAGGTTATTATTCATAACCTGAGTGAGTTGTCCCTGTATAGTGATTAGCTGATCAGCACCAGTTTCATCACCAGCTCCACTGTAATTATCTGGAGTAGGAGGGAAATCCCTACATGGAGCGAGTTCATTGATACAATTTCCATTTCTTCCACTAGGTGCCATTTTTAAACAATGGCATAAACTAGATCAGTTTATGAATCAAAATACATAATTCCATACTTATAAAACACTTATCATAAATTGAACTATTTATGGATATAATCCATAATCATAAAAATGTTTTCTTTGAGGAAGTATATACTCATAAACCCTTCATAATGATTTGTAATTAAAATGAGAGTTATCCTAAGCATATCCTCCGAGATTGTCGTAACCAAGAGTGAAGCAAGGCCCGTTGTCGTGCACCAGTTCCCGTTCGAGTCTAGCTCAAATCGGTGTTTTTGGGTTTTACCACTAGGTACATCAATACCAGAGCCACCTCTACCTGCTCGTATCTAGACAAGGATATATTGCTCGTAAAACTCCAATAATCTCTACAATACCAAAATTCGAGGATGTTCTTCTATACTAATCCTCAAAGTCCATCTTAAATCTATGTGCTCTAATCAAAGTTTATATAAATCTATCTTCCAAGGTCTGTACTAAACTTCCTCTAATAACAACTATAACGCCCCGAACCTAGTAAACCAGAGTCGGTGCATTATTACATAACATTGACATGATCACAAGAAAGATCAAATCTCGAAATACCGATTAGTTTAGTAGCCTTGGAAACACTAGATATATTCATAAAGTTTTACATTACATCATAAAAATAAAAACTACAACAACATAGTCTCCATAGTACACACTCTTATCCCCTCATACTATCCCTAAAGGTCATTCATAATTTACTTCTTCACATCCTAGGAAAAATAAAACATAGAAAAGGGGTGATCTCAAATGCCCAGTAAGGATAACAATATAGCGGAAACTTTCATAAATAAGAATAAAAATTTAAGACAATTTATAAGTAAAACAAAATCCTTTTAAATTTGAACTTCAATATAGTATGGCAAAAATAAAATGAAATGATGCCATTTACTTATTCACATGGATATTCTACTAATCGAATAATCAAATGCAAAATCAATAACCACTTTCATAATGATGGAATGCATAATGCCAGACTGTCATTACCACATAGCCAAGGCCTCGTGCCAAGACTACAAATAGGATTTTGTCAAGGCCTTGTGCCAAGGCACTAGTTTGTCTCATGAGACCTACAGATGCATCGAGGAGCTATAGCGGTCTCCACCCGTCACATATTAAGTCCAATGAATTCCTCATATGAACATGTGTAAACATAACATAAACATTCGTATTAAAACTATCATACGAAATGTCAATACTTTCTCCATAAACCATGAATGGTATAAAAATGACACATCCATAGTAAAAAAAATCACAAAATCATCAATACAATATGGAAGTTTAGTATCATAATAAATCAACTTCAAATAAGCTTAAAATCCATCAAACGATGCTGACATAGATGAAATAAAAACTATTTGAGAGAAATATCCCTTCTTTGAAATCATTTAAAAGTCACATAATTATAAAATAAAACATTTAATTTGAAAATTTTCATATAAGATTGTAAGGGAATCTTTTGAGATTTTATAACGGTGTAAAATATCCGCATTCGCCGTATAAGTTAAAAAAAGACATTCTTAACTTAATTTTGTCGAAAAGGTTAAAAGGGACCCTATTTGGAAAACGACAGAAATATTCCTTTATAAACCACTTATAAAAAGTTAAACACGGGTATAAATGACTTTAACCCATATTCTGTAAAATAGTAAGAATGATTTGAAATAAATTTTTAAGGAACATGGATGTGGATGATAAAGAAGTCCTAGTAGATTATTACGTATAAACAATCTCGTATAATGAAGAGATTGCGAAATAAACCCTTACCTTATACTTTTCCTTCATTGGGGTAGGTTAAACTCCTGTATAATGGTGAAATAATTGTTATTAAATTATAAAAGAATCATATATATTAATATGATATCATATATGCTCTTTTAACATTTCTTTGTTAATAATATTTTAGAATTATCATCGTTTCGGGTGTTAACTTATTCATTTTCTTTTATATGTTTTGTTATGTAAGACATGTTTTTTATGGATTGGTTGTATCTTATTCATATCCAGAATGATATTAAGTCTTTATATACTATTATTAATCATCAAATGAGAATTATACTTGAATGGATACAATGGGGAATGAATCTCATCGCGTTCGTGGAGACGGTAGTCCGTATGTATGCAGGGGAGACAATATCAGTCTTTTGATATTAAAATAATATTTAATTGGGTGTTATATCATATATACAGAATCATTATCATGTTATATTTATTATTTACATGAATTAAACATCAATACTATACCCATCAAAATAATAATGTTTTTAATAACAATTACACCACGACGTGGAGACGGTGTAACGCCCCGACCCCAGTTACCCAGAGTCGGTGCATTATTACACAACAGTGGCATGATCACAAGAAGGATCAAATATCAAAAGACTGATTGGTTTAGTAGCCTTGGAAATACTAGATATATTCATAAGTCTTACATTATATCATAAAAATGAAAACTACAACAACATCTTTTCTTCATATTCCACACTCATATCCCCACATACTATCCCTGCAGGTCATTCATAATTTACTTCTTCATACCCTTGGAAAAATAAAACATAGAAAAGGGGTGAGCTCAAATTCCCAGTAAGGATAACAATATAGCAGAAAAATTCATAAATAAGAATAAACATTTAAGGCAATGTATAACTAAAAAAAAGCCTTTTAAAGTTGAACTTAAACATAATATGGAAAAAATAAAATGAAATAATGCCATTTACTAATTCACATGGATATTCTACTAATCGAATAATCACATGAAATATCAATAACCACTTTCATAATGATGGAATGCATAATGCCAGACTATCATAACCATATAGCCAAGGCCTTATGCCAAGACTACAAATAAGATTTTGTCAAGGACTTGTGCTAAGACACTAGTTTGTCTCATTAGACCTACCGATGCATCGAGGAGCTATATCGGGCTCCACCCATCACATATTAAGTCCAATGCATTCCCATATGAAAATGTTTAAACATAACATAAACATTCGTATTAAAACTAGCATACGAAATGACAATACTTTCACCATAAACTATAAATGGTATAAAAATAGCACATCCAATGTCAAACATATCACAAAACCTTCAATACAATATATAAGTTTTGTGTCATAATAAATCAACTACAAATAAGCGTAAAATCCATCAAAATATATTGACATAGATGAAATCAAAACTCTTTTTAGAGAAACATCTCTTTCTATTTTTGAAATAATTTAAGAGTCATATATTTATAAAATAAAACAATTTCATTGAAAATATTCATATAAGCTTGTAAGGGAAGCTTCGACGATTTTATAATGGCGGAAAATAACTGCACCCACCGTATAAGTTAAAAAAACATTGTTACCTTAATTCTGTCGAAAAGGTTAAAAGCACCTTGTTTGGAAAACAACAGAAAGATTCCTTTTATAAACCTCTTATAAAAAGTCAAACAAGGGTATAAATGATTTTAACCCATATTATATTAAATAGTAATATCTTTTTGAAATACATTTCAAAGAAACATGGATGTGGATGATAAATAAATCCCAGTAGATAATTACGTATAAACAACCTCGGTTAATGAAGAGATTGCGAAATAATCCTTACCTTGTACTTTTCCTTGGTTGAGGTAGGTTAAACTCCTGTATAATGGTGAAATAATTGTTATTAAATTATACAAGAATCATATACATTAATATGATATCATATATGATCTTTTAACATTTATTTGTTAATAATATCTTAGTATTATCGTTGTTTCGGGTGTTAACTTACTCGTTTTCTTTTATATGTTTTGTGATGTAATCCATGTTTGTAATGGATAGGTTGTAAATTATTCATATCCAGAATTATATCAAGTCCTTAAACATCATTTTTAAATCATCAAATGATAATTATACTTGAATGGATACGATGGAGAATGAATCTCATCGCGTTCGTGGAGACGGTACTCTGTACGTACGCACGAGCGACAATATCATTCTTTTGATATTAAAATAATATATAAATGGATGGTATATCATATATACATAATAATTAACATGTTATATTTATTATTAAATGAGTTACACATCATTATTATACCCATCCAAATAATAATATTTTGAATAACAACTACACCACGACGTGGAGACGGTAAGTCGTATGTACGCATGTATGGTGACATGTTATTCAAAGGGTGGATAGAGTACTGAATATGGTTGTACCATATTTATAATAACATCACAGTATATATAAGATACTAGAGTTATTATTTTATAATGGTAATAACAATTAATGAATAAGTGGAAGAAGAAAGGATCTTGAAAAGGGGTGGTGAAAACATTACCTCTTCTTCGGGTTCTTCCTTTTGATTTGATCAAAAGGGAACCTTAGGTTGGATTTCTGATCAAACTAAGGCCTCTAGGTTATATTGAGGGAAGTTTGGAGAGTATTTGGGCAGAGTTTGGCCAATCCAAAATGCTTTGAAGGTGTGAGGAAATGAGAAGGAGGAGTGCCCTTTTATAAGAGGGGTGAGGGGAACCTTTGGAAAAGATAGAAATATTAATTTATAATAAATTCATATTCGGTTTCTAATGGATAAAAAGTGGATTATTTAAATTTTATGGTGGGGATGGGTCGAAAACCACTCAACCAATATAATTTAGACAGGTTTGGGTACTTATATTAACCTTATCTTTAAGTATTAACTCTAAGTTAATTAGTTTAACTTTTACAATGTCTCTTTATATTTTTATATTATATGGTTAATAAAATTACTATATACATCCAAGATACCCCCAAGTGGTCCATTAATTATATAAATATCATGATATAAGTCTCTTGGCCAAACCATATATTTTTAGTAATTTAATATCAATTAATAATATAATATTTGTTTTAAAAAACTCTTTTATGTCAATTTTGACACTATTCAATAGTTGATTTTTGGGAAACTCATAACATAATTATTACTTCGAAAAAAGTCAATTAAATAAATCCTAATATGTCATATTATCCTAGAAAATTAGTGTAATTCATTAAAATCTCAAATTATATTTATTTGGGTATTTATAATAACAATTATTTTAATTTGTCACTATTATGGTAATTACCGCATCATAATTGTGTCATAAATAAATTTAATTATTTAAAGTCTAAAAATTATAAATAAAATATCATTATGTATTAAATCCTTTTATCTTCCTAATGAATATTTATAGTCTAAAATCCAACATATATAACCTTATGCAATTTTTTTTTCTAAAAGATATATGCTTATGTAATTTTTGTACTTATTTTAACTTAATTGAAATTAAGGGTCCCTATCACCTACAAGTGGCTCCATGGGGTCCCAAAATCGACCCAAAGATGCCTATGGTCGAACATGTATCAACCAATAAGGCTAGGACACGTTTTCGGTTAATTTAGTATTATTATAAAATTATTTTTTAACCCTTATTAACCGGATTTACCCTTAACCATGGTAAATAAAATATTTACCGAAGTAATTATTCAAAATGTCTAAAAATAAAAGTTACCTATTTACACAATTTGAACATCCTGATTCCAAATATGGAATAAATTTTTCCAAATTCAAAACACAGAAGTGGAAAAAATTAATTTAAAATTAATTCCCGTTGTTAAAACAAAAAGCGTGTTTTTAAGAGATAATAACTATCAAAAGATTGACACTTGTTTATGTTTGTTTTAATTGTAAAATTATGTACAATGACCAAAATTGTATTAAATGGTAAAAATATATTCTAAATATACTTTAAAACCACTAAAATTCATAATTCATCACTATTAATTATTTTTATTAAAAAAGTTGATTTTAATTAAAATTTAGTAATTTTCACTATTCATCAAAATATTAAAGTTATCCGAATGTACCAAAATTTCACCTTAGGCTAAATTCGATATTCCGAATCCAAAAATGAAGTCCATTTTGAAATATAATATATATA
Organism: Viscum album; assembly: GCA_963277665.1. Classification (NCBI taxonomy): domain Eukaryota; kingdom Viridiplantae; phylum Streptophyta; class Magnoliopsida; order Santalales; family Viscaceae; genus Viscum; species Viscum album. Next base: position 1,645,853,986 of record OY728128.1, read on the forward strand.
TAATTTCAAAAAGTAGGTATTACTATTCATAACGGCTAGTTTGATTGGTTATGGTGGGTTAGAACTCGGTGTTGCGTACAACACACGCTATCACATTATTCAAAGAGAAGCGTACCGTAGAAGATTGGGGTGTTACATTCTCCCCTCATTCAAATAATTTTGTCCTAGAAATTTCTAGAATAATTATCACATGAAATGACTCGGGTGGTACTTCATCATAAGTTCCTCGGGTTCCCACATTGCCTCTTCCATCTTATGGTTTCTCCACAAAACTTTTACCAGACGCGTCATTCGGTTTCTCAGTACTTGTTCTCTCGTATCAAGAATCCTACCGGGGTCTTCAAAATAAGACATATCGGGTTTCAGTTCTAATTCTTCATAGGTGAGTACATGCATTGGGACAGGCGTTTATTTCCTCAACAAAGATACCTGGAACACATCGTGAAATTTAAAGAGACTTGGCGGCATTGCCAATCAGTAAGCTACAGCCCCAATTCGTTCCAGAATTTCAAAAGGTCCAATGTACCTGGGACTCAATTTACGTTTCTTACCAAAACGTATGACTCCCTTACATGGAGATACCTTCATGAAAACATGATCACCGACTTGAAATTACAAATCCTTCCTTCGATTATCAGCATAGCTCTTCTGCCTACTTTGAGCTGCTTTGATGTGATTTTGGATTACCTTCACATTTTCCATCGTTTCCTCCACCAGTTCTAGACCTACAAGTTTTCTTTCACCAACGTCATCCCAACAGGTTGGTGTGCGACATCTCTTTCCGTATAACGCTTCATATGGTGCCATTTGAATACTCGAATGGAAGCTATTGTTATAGGAAAATTCTACCAGAGGTAAATACTGATCCCACATACCCTGAAAGTCAAGTGAGCAGGATCTCAAAATGTCTTCTAAGGTTTGAATAGTCCGTTCTAGTTGTCCGTGTGTCTGAGGGTGATAGGCAGTGCTCAAATGAAGTTCAGTATCTAGGGATTTCTGAAGACTCTTCCAGAATCATGAAGTAAAATGGGGATCACGATCAGAAACAATCGATAGGGGTACTCCATGAAGTCTCACAACTTTATCAATATATAGTCCTGCTAGACATTCCAGTGGTAGATCTTCTCTTATAGAAAGAAAATGTGATGACTTAGTAAGACGATCAACAATGACCCATATTGCATCGTTCCTTCTAGGAGTCTTTGGTAGTCCCATGACAAAGTCCATCATAATATTGTCCCATTTCCACTCCGGTATGGGATGAGGTTGCATGACTCCTCCAGGATGTTGCTTTCCAGCTTTCATTTGTTGAAAAACCATACATATTGACACAAAATCAGAAATCTCCCTCTTCATATTGTCCCACAAAAAATGTTCCTTCAAATCTATATACATTTTGGTGCTCCCAGGGTGTATAGAGAAATTGGAACTATGAGCATCATCCAGCAATTCCCTTTTTAGATCAGGTATATCGGGAACACAAAGTCTCTTCCTGAATTTCAAAATTCTATCTTCATACACAAAGTCTCTTAGTCTCCCATCATTCACAACATTAATCTTCTTTTGAAATTTTTCATCATCGGTCTAAGAACTCTTAATCCTTTCTAGTAATGATGGTTTGGAAAGAATTTGAAAAAGCATTGATGTTTCTCCTTCCCTGGTTTTTCCCATGTCCATCTTCACTAGATCCATGAAAATTGGATCCCTTTAAGTTCTCATATTGTTCAAAACACCATGATATTTTCTTCTCAAAGCATCTTCCACCTTGTTTGCCTTCCCCAGGTGGTAGTGTATCGTGCAATCATAATCCTTGAGTAATTCAAGCCATCTCCTTTGCCTCATGTTGAGTTCTTTTTGTGAGAAAATATACTTAAAACTCTTGTGATCAGTATAAATCTCAGATTTTTCACCATAGAGGTAGTGCCTCCATATCTTCAAAGCAAAGATCACAACTGCTAACTCGAGATCATGAGTAGGATAGTTTTGTTCATGAATTTTCAACTGTCGTGATGCATAGGCAATAACTCTATCATTCTTCATAAGGACACAACCAAGTCCTTTCTTCGATGCATCACTATAAATAACGAAACCATCATTCCCCGATGGTAGAGTCAATATAGAAGCATTGACTAATCTTCTCTTCAGTTCTTCGAAACATTCTTCACAATCTTTTATCGAAACATATTTAACCCCTTTACGTGTGATCTTCGTTAATGGGTTAGCCAATCGGGAAAAATTCTGGACGAAACATCGATAATAACCCGCCAAACCAATAAAACTACGTACCACAGTTATACTCGTAGGTGCAGGCCATTCTTGGATTGCCTTGGTCATAGAAGGATCAACAGAGATTCCATATTTAGAGACAATATGGCCAAGAAAAAAAATCTCCTGAAGCCATAATTCACACTTGCTAAACTTCCCATATAATTCATGCCTTCTCAGAGTCTTCAAGATAATGCGCAAGTGATTTTTATGAACTTCGTAGGTTTTGGAGTATACCAAGATATCATCAATAAATACCACCAAATATTCATCGAGATACTCCTTGAAAACTCTATTCATCAGATCCATGAATACAGAGGGTGAATTAGTCAATCCAAAAGGCATTATAGTAAACTCGTAATGCCCGTACCTGGTTCGTAATGCTGTCTTTGGAATGTCTTCCTTCTTCACACACAAATGATGGTATCCAGATCGAAGGTCAGTCTTTGAAAAGTATTGAGCTCCATGCAGTTGGTAAAATAAATCATCAATGCGTGGTAGGGGATACTTTTTCTTTATTGTTATAGCATTGATCTCCCTATAGTCGATACATAACCTCATAGATCCGTCTTTCTTTTTAACAAAAAGAACAGGGGCTCCCCATGGAGAAACACTAGGGAGAATAAATCCCTTATTACTCAATTCCTCTAGTTGTTTCTTTAGTTCAACTAATTCTACAGTGGCCATTCTATAAGGGGTCTTTGATATAGGCCTTGATCTAGGAATTAAATCAATGGAAAACTCAACTTCTCGTTCTGGATGATGTCCAGGTAAATCTTCCAGAAATACATCTACAAATTCTTTCACAACAGGTACATCCTCTATTTGAACATTCCTTTCCTCACCCACAGTGATTTCATTCCCTTCCTCCCCAATAATTGAATTTAGTTGAGCTACTGGGGGTGGATCTAAATAAGAATTAGGTGGTGACGATTCTGCTCTAAAGATAAGGTGTTCCTTATCATTATCATCAAGAATCGTAACATCTTTCTTCTTACAATAAATCTTTGCATCATAGTCCGAAAGCCAGTCCATACCGAGGATTATATCAAACTCAATCATAGTTATGATGACGAGATCAGCAGATAAAGAACATTTATGTGCTCTAATGGGGATTGATTGACAAAACATTGTTGCAATGATACTTCCCTTAGGAGTTTTAACTGAAAACTCCCTTGTTAAATCAAATTGTAAATATCTAATTTTCTTAGCAAACTAGGAAGATATGAAACAATGCGATGATCCATAATGAAATAATTCATTTTCTAAACTTGAGGAAACCATTAAATTAACTGCCACCACATCTTTCGGAGCTTCTACCTCTGCAGTATTGATAGCATAAGCTTGGCCTTGATCCCTTGGCCTTTTCTGAGGTAAGTTCTCCTGATGCTTAGGACATTTATTTTCATAATGACCCATCTCCCTGCAATTGTTGCACTGAACATTGGTAGCTTCCTTCTTCCCCTTGCAATCACGATCTTGGTGGCCTTTTTCACCACACTTGTAACAGACTCATGTTCCCTTCAATCAAGTACTGGGGTGTTTCTTACCACATTTACTACATGATGGATATTCAACCTTTCCCTTCTTCCCCTTATTTCCATTCCCAGATTGATCAGAAGGTCTCTTCTTCTCTTGCTTTGCTTTAAAGTCATAAGACTTAGAGAATTCCTTTTCAGTCTTGATAGCACATGAGACAATGTCTTCGTACGATGAAAAGGATTGTGAGACTAATGTTCGACGGAGAAATGGTTTAAACCCATCAAAGAAAAGATCAATCTTACTTCTTGGGTTACATATATAATCTCCAGCATACCTTGCTAACCTTGTAAAGTTAGCCTCATACTTTGTGACATTCTCATCCTCCTTTTGTCTCAGACTCAGAAACTGCCTTTCTATATCTGCTCGGTGGTCATGAGGAAAGTATTTTTCTAAAAACAGATCTTTGTACTCCCTCCATTCCATATTTGATACTTCATCATCTTCCTTCATATTTTGAATCAATGACCACCATTGATTAGCATCTCCAGTGAGGCGGTAAACTACCATGATAACTTTTTCCCTTTCACTACTCCCCAAAGCCTGAAATATTTTCTCTAGGGAAAATATCCATTGCTCAGCTACTAAGGGATTTGTACACCCATTGAACGTTGGTGGTTGTTGCATCATGATTAAATATAACATTTATCCTCCACGTTGCGGATCAGGGTGCTCCATATGGGTAAGGTTATTATTCATAACCTGAGTGAGTTGTCCCAGTATAGGGATTAGCTGATCGACACCAGTTGCATCACCAGCTCCACTATAATTATTTTGAGCAAGAAGGCAATCCCTACATGGAGTGCGTGCATTGATACAGTTTCCATTTCTTCGACTAGGAGCCATTTCTAAACATTGGCATAAACTAGATCAGTTTATGAATCAAAATACATAATCCCATACTTATAAAACACTTAACATAAATTGAACTATTTATGGATATAATCCATAATCATAAAAAAAATTTCTTTGAGGAAGTATATACTCATAAACCCTTCATAATTATTTGTAAATAAAATGAGAGTTATGCTAAGCATATCCCCCGGGAGTGTCGTAACCAAGAGTGCAGCAAGGCCCGTTGTCGTGCACCAGTTCCCGTTCGAGTCTAGCTCAAAGTGGTGTTTTCGAGTTTTACCCCTAGGTACATCTGTGCTAGAGCCGCCTCTACCTGCTCGTATCCAGACAGGGATTTATTTCTCGGAAAACTCAAAAAATCTCTACAATACCAAAATTCTAGGAAGTTCTTCTATACTAATCCTCAAAGTCCATCTTAAATCTATGTGCTCTAATTAGAGTTTATCTAAATATAGCTTCCAAGGTTTGTACTAAACTTCCTCTGATACCAACTATAATGCCCCGACCCCAGTTACCCAGATTCGGTGCATTATTAGATAACATTGGCATGATCACAAGAAGGATCTAATCTCGAAAGACTGATTGGTTTAGTAGCCTTGGAAATACTAGATATATTCCTAAGTCTTACATTACATCATAAAAATGAAAACTAAAATAACATATTTTCTTCATATTCCACACTCATATCCCCACATACTATCCCTGTAGGTCATTCATAATTTACTTCTTCATACCCTGGGAAAAATAAAACATAGAAAAGGGGTGAGCTCAAATGCCCAGTAAGGATAACAATATAGCGGAAGCTTTCATAAATAAGAATAAATAGTTAAGGCAATGTATAACTAAAGCAAAAGCCTTTTAAACTTGAACTTAAACATAGTATGGCCAAAATAAAATGAAATAATTCCATTTACTTATTCACATGGATATTCTACTAATCGAATAATCACATGAAATATCAATAACCACTTTCATAATGATGGAATGCATAATTACAGAGTATCATAACCACATAGCCAAGGCCTCGTGCCAAGACTACAAATAAGATTTTGTCAAGGCCTTGTTCCAAGACACTAGTTTATCTCATGAGACCTACCGATGCATCGATGAGCCATAGTGGGCTCCACCCGTCACATATTATGTCCAATGCATTCCCATATGAAAAGGTTTAAACATAACATAAACATTCTTATTAAAACTATCATATGAAATGTCAATACTTTCACCATAAACTATGAATGGTATAAAAATAGCACATCCACAGTCAAACATATCATAAAACCTTCAATACCATATAGAAGTTTTGTGTCATAATAAATAAACTACAAATATGCGTAAAATCCATCAAAGGATGTTGACATAGATGAAATCAAAACTCTCTTTAGAGAAATATCTCTTTCTATTTTTGAAATCATTTAAGATTCATATATTTATAAAATAAAACATTTTCTTTGAAAATATTCTTATAAGATTGTAAGGGAAGCTTCGACGATTTATAACGGCGAAAAATAACCGCACCCGCCGTATAAGTTAAAAAAACATTCTTACCTTAATTCTGTTGAAAAGTTTAAAAGCACCTTGTTTGGAAAACAACGGAAAGATTCCTTTATAAACCTATTATAAAAAGTCAAACAAGGGTATAAATGACTTTAACCCATATTATTTTAAATATTAAAATCTTTTTGAAATACATTTCGAAGAAACATGGATGTGGATGATAAAGAAATCCCAGTAGATAATTACGTATAAACAACCTCGGATAATGAAGAGATTGCGAAATAACCCTTATCTTGTACTATCCCTTGGTTGGAGTAGGTTAACCTCCTATATAATGGTGAAATAATTGTTATTAAATTATACAAGAATCATATACATTAATATGATATCATATATGATCTTTTAACATTTATTTGTTAATAATATCTTAGTATTATCGTTGTTTCGGGTGTTAACTTACTCGTTTAATTTTATATGTTTTGTTACATAATCCATGTTTGTAATGGATAGTTTTTATATTATTCATATCCAGAATGATATCAAGTCCTTAAACATCATTTTTAAATCATCAAATGATAATTATACTTGAATGGATACGATGGTGAATGAATCTCATCGCGTTCGTGGAGACGGTAGTCCGTACGTACGCACAAGCGACAATATCATTCTTTTGATATTAAAATAATATATAAATGGATGGTATATCATATATACTGAATAATTAACATTTTATATTTATTATTTAAATGAGTTACACATCATTATTATACCCATCCAAATAATAATATATTGAATAACAATTACACCACGACGTGGAGACGGTAAGCCGTACGTACGCACGTATGATGACATGTTATTAAAAGGGTGGATAGAATACTGAATATGATTGTAAAATATTTATAATAGCATCACAGTATATATAATATACTCGAGTTATTATTTTAGAATGGTAATAACAATTAATGAAGAAGTGGAAGAAGAAAGGAACTTGAAAAGGGGTGGTGAAAACATTACCTCTTCTATGGGTTCTTCCTTTTGATTTGATCAAAAGGGATCCTTAGGATGGCCTTCTGATCAAACTAAGGCCTCTAGGTTGTATTGATTGAATTTGGGAGAGTATTTGGGAAGAGGTTTTCCCAACCAAAAGGCTTTGAAGGTTTGAAGAAATGAGAAGGAGGAGTGCCCTTTTATAAGAGTGGTGAGGGGCACCTTTGGAAAAGCTAGAAATGATAATTTATAATAAATTCATATTCGGTTTCTAATGGTTCTAAAGTGGATTATTTAAATGTTATGGTGGGGATGGGTCGAAAACCACTCAACCAATAGAATTTAGACAGGTTTGTGTACTTATATTATCCTTATCTTTAAGTATTAACTCTAAGTTAATTAGTTTCACTTTTACAATGTCTCTTTGTATTTTTATATTATATGGTTAATAAACTTACTATATACATCCATGTGACCCCCAAGTGGTCCATTAAAGATATAAATTTCATTATATAAGTCTCTTGGCCGAAACATAGATTTTTAGGAATTTAATATCAATTAATAATATAATATTTGTTTTAAAAAACTCTTTTATGTCAATTTTGAAACTATTCAATAGTTGATTTTTGTGAAACTCATAACAGAATTATTACATAAAAAAGTCCATTAAATCAATCCTAATATGTTATATTATCCTATAAAATTATTTTAATTCATTAAAAGTCTCAAATTATATTTATTTGGGTATTTATAATATCAATTATTTTAATTTGTCACTATTATGGTAATTACAACATCATAATTGTGTCATAAATAAATTAAATTATTTAATGTCTTAAAATTATAAATAAAATATCATTATGTAGGAAATATTTTTATCTTTCTAATTAATATTTATAGTCAAAAATCCAACATAAATAACGCTATGTAAAAATTGTTTTTCTAAAAGATATATGCTTATGTCATTTTTGTACTTATTTTAACTTAATTAAAATTAAGTGTCCCTATCACCTACAAGTGGCTCCATGGGGTCCCAAAATAGACCCAAATATGCCTATGGTCGAAAATGTATCAAACAATAAGGCTAGGACACGTTTTAGGGTAATTTATTATTATAATAATATTATTTTTTAACCCTTATTTACCGGATTTACCCTTAACCATGGTAAATAAAATATTTACCAAAGTAATTATTCAAAATGTCTAAAAATAAAATTTATCTATTTAAACAATTTGAACATACTGATTCCAAATATGGAGTCCATTTTTCCAAATTCAACACACAGAAGTGGCAGAAATTAATTTAAAATTGATTCCCGTTGTTAAAACAAAAAGCGTGTTTTTAAGAGATAATAACTATCAAAAGATTGACACTTGTTTATATCCGGTTTAATTGTAAAATTATGTCCAATGAACAATATTGTATTAAATGGTAAAAATATATTCTAAATATACTTTAAAACCACACAAATTGATAATTTTTCACTATTAATTATTTTGATTAAAAAATTTATTTTAATTAAAATTTAGTAATTTTCACTATTCATCAAAATATTAAAGTTATCCAAAAATTACCAAAATTTCATCTTAGGCTAAATTCGATATTACAAATCCAAAAATGAAGTCCATTTTGAAATATAAAATAAATATAATTTCAAAAAGTAGATATTACTATTCATAACGGCTAGTTTGATTGGTTATGGTGTGTCAGAACTCGGTGTTGCGTACAACACACGCTATTACATTAGTGAAAGAGAAGCGTACCGTTGAAGCTTGGGGTGTTACAGACGGTAAGCCGTACGTACGCACGTATGGTGACAAGTCATTCAATGGATGGATAGAATACTGAAATATGGTTGTACCATGTTTATAATAACATCAAAGTATATATAATATACTGGAGTTATTGTTTTAGAATGGTAATAACAATGAAAGAATAAGTGGAAGAAGAAAAGAACTTGAAAAAGGGTGGTGAAATAAATACCTCTTCTTCGGGTTTTCCTTTTGATATGATCAAAAGGGCTCCTTGGGTTGGCTTTATGACTAAAGGAAGGACTCTAGGATGAAATTAGGGAAGTTTATAGAGTATTTGGTTAGGGGTTGGCCGAACCAAAAGGCTTTGAAGGTGTGAATTAATGAGAAGGGGGAGTGCCCTTTTATAAAAGGGGTGAGGGGAACCATTGGAAAAGCTAGAAATATTATTTTATAATAAATTAATATTCGGTTTATAATAGCTCCAAAGTGGATTATTTAAAGTTTAAGGTGGGTATGGGTCGAAAAACACTCATCCAATAGAATTTATATAGGTTTGGGTCATTATATTAACCTTATCTTTTAGTTTTAACTCTTAGTTAATTAGTTTGACACTTACCATGTCACTTTTTATTTTTATATTATATAGTTAATAAACTTACTATATACCTCCAAGAGTACCCCAAGTGGTCCATTAATGATACACCTATCATGATATAAGTATCTTGGACGAACCTTAGATTTTTTGGAATTGAATATCAATTAATAATATAATAGTTTTTGTAAAAACTCTTTTATGTCAATTTTTACACTATTTGGAAAATTGATTTTTGTGAAAATTATAACAGAATTATTACTTCTAAAAAAGTTAATTAAATCATTCCTAACATGTCATAGTAACCTATAAAATTAGTGTAATTCATAAAAAGCTTCAAATTATATTTATTTGGGTATTTATAATATCAATTATTTTAAATTTTCATTATTATGGTAATTACTGCTTCATCATTGTGTCATAAATAAATTAAATTATTTAATGTCTAAAAATTATAAATAAAATATCATTATGTAGTAAATCTTTATAGATTTCTAATGAATATTCATAATCAAATTTATCTTATGTTTAATCTTATATTAAAAATGTTTCAGTAAATAAACTTTGATTTTAACTCTTTTAACTATTCTTTGAATGAAATAACAACAAACGTCCTAATCTAATCTTAGTGGACCTATATGATAATATTTTATTCCTAAGGTTTTTTTTGGTCGAGATAAACTTTTCCAATGGAATTAGGGCATGTGTTAGGGTAATATTAATATCCTTTTTACCCTTAATTACCCTATTTACTTTTAATCGTGGTAAATAAAAGTAAAAAATTACAATTCACCAAAAATTATTTTCATCTCATTGAACCAAATTTTACTCCTTGATATTAACCGTGTCTCTCGGATTTTCGAAATTCCACTCACAGAAGGGGTAAAATTAATTTTTATGAAAAATTCAGTTTTTTAACTACCACTTAGTGGTTTCACTATTCATCAAAAAATGAAGTTTTTCAAAAAATACCAAAAAATCACCCTAGTCTAATTTCGATATTCCGAATCAAAAAATGAGGTCCATTTTAAAAAATAAAATTTATAAATTTTAAAAAGTGGGTATTACTATTCATAACTTCTAGTTTGATTGGTTGTGATGTGTTAGAACTCGATGTTGCGTACTACACACGCTATTGCATTATTCAAAGAGAAGCATACCGTAGAAGCTTGGGGTGTTACATTAAGGATAAAACATTTTTGAATTTTGTTTCCGAAGTGTTATAATATTATACTTTTTGAAAAAGGACAACCCTAAGAATGAGCACCAATCCATCGTGTCAGATAAGGCTATGGGAATCAAACCCACAACTGATGTGCGACATGACTTTATCACCTACCACTAGCCTAACAGAAGTCTCTAGATTGTATAAATTAGTTTTATTTTATTTAAGTGATATGATAGATGATGTATAAGTCTATTTTTGTATCCTTATACAATTAATCTCTCCATATATAGACTTCTGTATATTTGATAACATGTGGTAACATTTTTGCGATAATGACATATAGAATGAACTATCATTATATTTATGGATCACATTATCTACAAACACTTCATGAATGAAAAATTCAACTTCATTTTTTTTTGAATAAGAGACGAATGGTAAATTTATTAAGGCACAACCTATGATGATATTGTATTGAAATCAAGTAATTCCTTATTCTCATGTTCTTTAACTTTAATAAAAGGATCATGAAAACCGAAAATGTTATTTTAGTACCTTCTTATAGGATGAATCCGATGATCCCTTAAATCATTATAGATTTATCGATTTCTTGTTGTTAAATTTCTCCAAAACTTGTTCTATGTCACTATCCATCAAAACTCGATAGTAAGATTTTTCTCCCATATCAATGTTTTAACATCCCACCTATGTTCTCCTATGTGAAAACCCAATGATGAGTTTCCTTGGGTAACCATTGTGATTTTAACTTTTCCTTTTAAAAAGAAGTTTTATTATTCCGTTTTATGAAATGGGTTTCCATGAAAGAAACTTTCAAGTAGTAAACCTTTTATAAACCCTATGAATTTCGAGGGAGAAATTAATTTTAAAGAGGGTATAATGTAACACCATAAGTTTTTATGGACACTTTTTTTTTGAATAAATTAACATTTTCATTTATATCTTGCAATACACTAAGTCAAACTTTATTTTCACACAAAACTGACTTGTCGTATATTACACGCAACACCGAGTAGATGTACGATACATGAAACACTGAGTATATCTTTTTTTCAATGTATAAAAGAACAATGTTTGGATTATGTTATTTGAAACACCAAAGTAATCATGCTCTACAAGAAACACTATATTGTCTTCAATTATACACAAGAGTGACCTTCCTCGATAGCATGCATTGTACGCAATACCGAGTTTCAATAAATAATGGTTTATTATTAAAATATTATTATTTAATGGGATACAAAATAGCTGTTAAGAATAATATTTACCAAATTTTGAATGTTATATAATATTATCATTCGTCTAATTTATTTTATATACATGATATAATAACTAATTTAATTTTTTGGATAAAAGAGGTATTTTTTAAAAAATAAAGTTATGTTGCCTTTTGATGGCGCACCAATTTCAAATCCAGTTTTAACACGTTCATATATTATATTTGAAAAAATAATCTTCTTATTCAGAATAAGGACAAAAAAATTTACTTTGGTTGAATTATTTGGTTTTTTCTGATAAAATTCATATTTTAATGAATAGTGAAAAATATAATATTTTAATTCAAAACTACCTTTTCATAAAATTTATTTATTTAGTTAGATTATCAATTTTTTTAAAGTTTAATTAGATTATTTTTTTATCATGTAATCCAATGTTGGTAATTGGGTGTAATTTTACATTTAAATTTGATATAAACACATGTCAATCATTTGAATGTTTTTACTTCTTAAAAACCGGATTTTTGGTTTTGACAACGAAAATAAATTTTAAATTAATTTATGCCAATTCCATATTTCTAATTTAGAAAAATTGATTCCATATTTGGAATAAAATTTTCTAAATTATGTAAATATGTCACTTTTTTTGGATATTAGGAATAGTAACTATGGTAAATTTTATTTACCACAGTTAAATGTAAATTATGTAAATTAGGGTAATAAATAATATGTTAAATATAATAAAATTACCCTAACACTTATCAAAATCCTATTAGTTGAATTAAAGTCTAACAATATCACATAAGTTCCCAAATTGGTTCATCTATTAGATTTTTTTCCACGAAATTGATGTAATTATAATAAAAAAAGTAAGTGATAGCATGTCACTCTCTTATATATTAGATTTATAATAATTTTAATATAGTGATAAACATGATAAAACATTGAAGATAAATATTATAAATAAAGATAATGAAATTATATATATCATTTGAATTTATTTATAATTTCAACAAATTAAATAATTACTATTAATGATGACATAATAGTGATGTAGAAATATCAAATAAATGGTTTTAAAATATTAATATAAATATAATATGAACTAATTAACGTGATCCAAGAATTTTCTAGGTGAAACTAAAATGATAGGAATGTATTAAATATTTTGGTTCTAATTTAACTTCTTTGTGTAATTTATTTAAAGTCAAATAAACGAATAGTTTCAAAATTCACACTGTTGATATTTTATAAAAATAACATATTATTAAATTATTTAAAAATCCAAAAAAATATTTATAAATTACAAAGTAAAAATTTTAAGGTCAAAAATTTCATAAATTATATAATTATGGACAATTTACATCACATAAGTAAATATTTAAAACCATGTAATATTTATAATATTATTACCATAATTAATATAAAATAGATTAAATAAAGATAAATAATAATTATAAAGTTTAAAATAAAATAAAAACATGTCTAAATTTAATTGTTTGAGATTATTTCGACCCATTCTCAACTTATCATATAAATATATCACTTTGGAACTATTATAATTCTAAAAAAATTATAATAAAATAATATTTCAATAATTTCTATATATGCCCCTCCTCCCCTCTTATAAAAGTCCACCAACTATACTCACTTACTCACACCTATAAAGCCACTTGGATCATAGAAATTCTTCTCAAATAAGCTTCCAATATCCATAAATTTCTCTTAGAGGACACACATTGGGAATAAAGCCATCTTAGGGAGACCTTTTGTGAAAATAAAAAGGAGATACTCGAAAAGGTGGTAATTATTTTATCCCATATTTCAAAATTCTTTTCTTCTTATATATACTCTTCTTATGTTGTTCCCATACTAAACTAATAAATTAATTATCTTATACATGATATGAAATCATTATAATTATTTTACAACCTTATACCTCGTTTTATTCATCCTACAGTGCAATAATATCACCATGCGTGCGTACATACGACTTACCGTCTCCACGCCATGGTGTAATTTTTTATTCAACAATCAATAATTTGGATGAGTATAATGATGATTATAATGGATTTAAATAATTTATAAATAATGATAATTATTCTTTATAATTAATACACCATCATGTTCTATACCATTTAATCATTAAGTGAATGATATCATCGCTCGTGCGTACGTACAACCTACCGTCTCCATGACATGATGAGATTCATTCTCCACATTAAAAAATCAAGAATTATTATAATGTATATATAATATATAAGATTGAAATATATGTCATAGTAATTCTACTGTAATTGTGTATATATATACTTTTTTCCATTCAATTCAATAAGGAAACAAAAATAGTGTTCATGTGTACGCACGACCTACCATATCCATGAACGGTGTATTAAATTTTATTTATATATCTATTATATATATTTTTATACTGAAATTTTATGATATATGAATTAGTTTTTAATTTTTTTAAGTATGTAAATCATGATCTAATAAACTATATCATGAATAACAAGTCAAAACACGTACAAAAAATAAAACAATTATTAACCAAAATGTTTCTTTACATAAAATCGATAGATAAATGTGTAATATAAAGTCATAAGTGAATCATATATGATATAATAGATATTATTATGGTTTTGTTACAAGTTAATAATATGTTTAAACCCACAATACAGGAGTTTCAGACACATATGAACTAAATTGGACCTAAGGTAAGGGATTATTCTATTTCACTTTTATTTCTGTGGGACATACTCTTTATACACAACCTATATTCTTTGTTAAGTGTTTATGCTTCCCATGATTTTTTTTATAATTATTATTATGAAGTTTATGATATACAAATTGTAACATCTTTGGTAAATAAAGAATATAATATTTTCATATTCATTAATATTTTTGAATTAAATATTAATTTTACTTTAAAGGGGATGCTATGTTCGATGGCTAACCTGATACACAACAACGGGTCTCATTGAAATCTTACATTTCACACTAATAATATAATATTATTATTTTAAATGGTAGTTAACAACTCGTCATTGTATTGAAGGGAATGAATAGAACTAACTACAATATTATTATACATGTTTTTTAATTTTTTTTACATTTATCCTCTAAAACATAGAGGCTTAAAATAATAAAACAATTCTATTTTAAGCAAAAATACTCTAATATTCACTAAAAGGTGATTTACCACCTTTTGATGGAGAACCCTTTGTAAATATATTTTTGTCACTTTTATAAATTTTATTTGACCAAATAATATTCTTATTTAGAATCGGGACACAAATATTTACTTAGGGTAAATTTTTGGTATTTTTTCTGATAAAATTAATTTTTAATGAATAGTGAAAACTACTGTATTTTAATACAATTCTGCTTTTTAATTTAATTTATTTATATGGTTATATTATCTTTTTAATTGGTTTTAAAGTGTAATTAGATTATATTTTTACAATTTAATCTAATGGTGGTCATTGGAATTAATTTCACTTTGAAATTGGAAATAAACAAGTGTCAATCTTTTGATAGATATGATTTTTTAAAAACACGCTATTTGTTTTGACAATGGGAATTAATTCATAATTAATTAATGCAACTTCTATGTTTTTAATTTTTTAAAATATACATCATTATTTAATTTTGAATACCAAATATAGCTAATGCTTGATTTTTGGTATTTTTCTAAAAAACATCAATTTTTTGATGAATAGTGAAACCACAAAGTAGTAGTTAAAAAACTGAATTTTTCAATTGAATGCAAATTCACCACTTTTATGAATTGGATTTCGAAAATATGACATACATGGTGTTTATTTGTAAGTAAAATTTTCTTAAATAAGATGAAAATAATTTTTGGTGAATAGTAACATTTGACTTTTATTTACATCGATTAAAGGTAAATAGGGTAAATCAAGGTAAAAAAATATTATAATAATAAAAAATTAGCTTAACACTTTTCCTAACCTTATTGGATGAGTCATGACTGACCGTGGGCATCCTTGGGTTGATTGTAGGACCTCATGGAGCCACTTGGGAGTGATGATGACACATTAGATTAAAAAATTGTGGGGGCGAAGCCTCAATTAATTATTTAATGAAAATACCTCTTTATAATGGGTAGAGGGAGACCCATTACATAGAATGAAGTCCCATGTCCATGTGGCCTGAATACAAGGCTTGAAAGACCATTTTTTGGCCCAAAGAGCCCCTCAGTGATTATCTTTTAGTAAAGTAATTTTTAAATGTTGTTATTCAAGTTATCATTTTGATTATAAATGTTATTTGGAAAGGTAAAATGATTTCCTACATCATGGTAATTGTTTTATAATTTTTAGACATCAAAAAAATTAAATTAATTATGACACAAAAATGAGGTAGTATTTACTTCATTAAAAAATGATTTAAATAAATAAGATTATAAATATTAAAGTAACATCCAAAACCTGTCCAATTCTTATTGAATGAATTTTTTTCGACATTGATTCATCTTGTCATCGACTTTAATTAGTTCTTGAACTTTAGAAACTGAAAATCATTATATAATAAAATAATATTTTCAAACATTCCTAAGAGCCCCTCCTCTCCCTTATAAAAGGACACCACTTCTAACCCCTTTGTTACACCTCTCAATCCCATTGGAACATCCAAACCCTACCCAAATAAGCTCTAAAGATCCCCATCTTCCACCTAGAAGCCTTACTGTTCGCATAACTCACTTCAAGAAATCCTTTTGGTTCAAACCAATTGGAGTTACCTGCTTTAAAGGTAACCGTTTCTCTTAAATTATTTTCTTTTATTTTACTTCTCAAACCCCTAAACTCCTTTTTCATTTATTTTATAACAAAAAATTATCCTCAATATACTGGTATTTTTTTATTAGAAGGACTTTAACTACACATACACACACCCCCATCTAATGGGTAAAGAACATATTGTTTCTGCGGATGGAAAACTAACGCCTCACAAAACGACGATTGTTCAATTATATCCTACCACCTCTCATGGTGGACATTAATATGGAACTATATTTATATATGATATATATTATGTATATTATTTCTTTATTCTTCTGTATTTTTCATTTATATCATACCTTTATGGTTTCCCTTATGGGTAAACATGGTAATTTCATTTGAGGAAGTACGGACGATCACACCCACAAAGTGATATGACTCATTCGTTCCATACATGGTATGTATAAAGGATGGATTTAATGAAATTATATATGATAATATACTGGGATTATAATATTATTATTTATAATTATGTTTTCATTCAATTAATATACGAAATAGAAATGAAAGTAGCGTTCATGCGTACATACAGCTTACCGTCTCCATGAACGATGCATTTCATTTCTTATCTCCAAATGTTATATACTATTATAAATACATATATATACTGAATATATATGATATAAATGATATCTAAATCATGAATATAATTCTGTAGATAATGTACTTTTGACCACATGGACAAATTGTAATTATAACAAGTTCATGTTTGACTCAAGTTCCGAACATCGTCAAAATGTCCAATGTGAACTCAAATAATTAACTGATTGTTATTTTAAGGTAATAAGAGATATAAAATAAATAATAAACTTTAAAAAGGTTCTTAATCAATTATATATCAGCTCAAATTTATTATTAATGAATAACAAGGGACAAACAAGTTATGCTGGGCACGAGGTAAGGGGTTTCTTATCTCACTTTTAATTCTGTGAGATTTCCATTGTTCGCCACTAATTTATTTCATGTGGTGTATTGTTTACTTACATTTGATATATATTATCATGATTATCTTTATTTTCATGGTATTTTATGATTCATTTTTCCGTTATTAAATTTTGGTCATATGACTCGATTGATTACAACGTGGTAAGGGATTTTCATCTCACTTTTTATTCTCGTGAGATTCATGCTATATTTGCCACTAATTCCTTTTGTGTGGTGTATGTACTGCAAATGATTATTTTAATTATGTTATATACTTCAATTTATGGGTATTTACATCTTCATTTTATGCACCTTATTTCATGGGTTGTATGTTTCGTTAGTTATCAAATCGGTAAGGGAACCTTTTAACCCAATTTCCATTCCTTGGGTTAATCTTTTATTTCCTAATTATGCTATTATATGATTATGTGTATAATCACTATTTATTTATTTATGTAATAATTTCCACTCCCCTTTGTGTGGATATACTTTTGATACACATAATCACTACATTTAAAAATTCTCAAGTCATCGATATGAACTTGATAAGAGTAATTTTAACTCAACTTCCATTCATTGACTTAAACATCCAAGTCATTGGTTTTGTCCTAAATGAACATGTGTGAATTTAATATGATTTATTTAAACATAATATGAAATAATATTGAGTGTATTTATATTTTTCACAGATTATTATGTAATTTATTTATCCTTAATCTAAGGATATAGTTTTTATAATGGATTTTGTCTCAATTTACATTACATTGAGACTTCGTTGTAATTATGAACTAATTCACTCTTATATAGTGTATATACTATCCATTGGAATACTATGTCATGAATTCCTTTCTTCTCATGCTATTATAAATTTCTGATTCAATGTTATTCCTCAATTATTTGTATTTAAGAGTGTCTCAATTTCTTTAAAACTCTTTAACTAAAATATCATTTTAAATGTTTTAAATATTTATTCTTGAAAATATTTATCATCAATGTCTATGTGTTAAAGATTTATTAAAGGATTTATTTATATGGATATTAATGTTTTTAAATGATAATTTATTTAAAAGCTTCAAAGTGGTATGGGACATAATGATTCAAAAATCTCTTTATTAAATGTTTTAAATGGTTTTGAAAATGGTTTGATAATGTATTGATTATGTCAATATCTTGATATGATATGTTGTGATTGAAATGTGGAAATATTATATTACCTTTATTCGAATTTTAATTTTTATGAATATTTTATGGTTCTTGGGCATTGTTTACGTGTATTAGTGGTTCCATGATAAACCAACGGCGGGTGAGCCTGAGATAGTTTTCCAATGCATTCGGTAACATGATGGAGGTAAAATTTATTGTTTCTCCTAAGAGATTTTGGTAATATACTGTGATGGGTATTCCAAATGTTACTTCATATGTAGCCCTAGTAGCTACAATGTAAGTATGTTTTGAATTCCATAAGTTACCTTTATTATTTTTGATTTCTGTGTGTTATTCATAAATCTTAAAATTTCTTAAGGTATGTTATGATTGAAAAGTATTGGATTCAATGACTTGTATTTATTGATGGGATAATGTTTTCCTTCCTTATTTTATAACCCTTAGTGATCTTTATATCCTCATTCCATGTTTTTGAAATTTTTTCCTCATGACTTAAAGATGAATAAGGTCAATGATGGGATCATGGATAAGTCATGTTGTCTAACACAAGGAACTAAACATGTTTCTTTTTAAGAGTTTTTATTTTTTGAAAAATGGATACTGAGTATTAGTGTCTATATATAATATTAATGTTTTTATGTAATAGTTATGGACTATTTATATAAAACTCTAAAGCTAAAAAGATTATCAATGTGAATTCTTGACATAATTCAAGATTATATAATGTTTAAGGATGGGTCCCTATAGTTGGTATTTGAGTTTTTTTAGATATCTTTAGAGGATAGGGTGTTATTTAATCATTAGTAACATAACCATAATGGTGAGCATATTGGAAAGAGTCATAGTTTTTTTAGATAAAGTGAATGAGCTTAAGATAACATATCTTAGTATTTACCCTCCTCATAAGATATTATATGATTATTTTTCCGATACACTCACACTAACCATTTTGGTTTTAGTAAATGGCTGGATCTAGCAGGCACCAAAGTAACAGTGGTTGTGAAGAAAACTGTGACAGTTTTCTGAATGAGTAACTGAATGAAATGGGAGATGTAATGAGAACTCTTGTGGTTATTCACAACCAACTATCTGGAATCATGACTGACCACTTAAACCATGGTGATTTTTTTAAGGAATAATATATGCAAGAAAAAAATCCCTACGTAGGTACAGGTAATAATCATAAAGATAAGTATGTTCAAAAACCTATGTGTCAAGTATGCAGAAAGAAACACCTTGGAAAATGTTTCTAAGGGATGGGAAGATTCTATAGATGTGGGAATAAAGGTCCGAAAGCAAGAATCATCCATGGAAAAACGAAGAATCCATTTGAATCTAGGAAGGGAATATAAATTATTTCTGAGGGATCAATTGAATGTTTTAAATGTGGTGTGCATGGTAATTATAACAACCGAAATCTTACGAATAAGTTTCAGGAATGGGATCACTAGGATCGTACAAATTTTTGTTTATCAATACCTAACACCATTCAGATTGAGGATGAAGAAACTAAAATTGGCCAATGAAAGGTATGGATTATTTCTTAACATATGTTTTGATATTATTGAGTATTAGGATATGATTCATTATTTTTTTTGTAGGAAAGAAGTATTTTAGAATAAGTTGGTAAAGAATGGTTAATGGATCATGAAGAACGTCGAATGAGTAAGAAATCAACATGTAAGGGCTTCAAGAGTTATGGTTGATTCCAATATGATGAAATTCTTAAATGTATTGAGGCTCTTTTGATGATGGTATTACATTGGAAGACTTTTTATAGTATGTGTAACCCTGAAGTTTGATATATGTAAATGTTATTCAAGGAATAATTATCTTTTCTTATGATGAGTAATGGTGGAATTTTATTTTGGAATAATCCATGTTTTTATTATGGAAATATAGTGATTTGGGTTATTTATGTAAATGATTAACCTATCATAGAGAATATGTGATTAGGTTAATTACACTTCAGAATGAGATTTTAAGAGTTGTTAATGTTTTTTTTAAATAAATGTTAAGATTTAATGTGGAAGAATATGTAAAAAATCCTTCTGAGTTTTGGATTTCAATCTTATTTTGGATTATTTTGAATAATTTTAAGGAAAATTTTATATTGAATAGTCTTTCTTGAACTTTGGGTACTTTTGGTTGAATTTTGGAGATTAAGAGTAGTAATTATTTTTATAAAGGATTATCCTCTTGGGGATTATCTGATCACATACTAACCAATTTTTGTTTTGGTTACTGTATAAAGATAAGGGAAATATATGTTTCATATTTTTTGTATCATGTTATTCTCTATAAGTTAATTATAGCGCTTTCAATGTGAACACGTCATCTTGAATACTTACCGTTTGGAGAAAAGATGAGTCACTGGTTGAATTTTATTAAAGGATGACATTCTACATGAAAAGTAAGTATATTTCCTTGTGATATTAGTCTTTTTATTAATAAAATTCATCAACTCTATGAAAAGGATCTTGAAGCAAAAATGTTATAAGCTCTCTTTCATCATCATACTTTTACCCAACCACAAATTTATGGTATTGTGGTGGTTAATTTTCTATAATCAGGTTCTCTATCACTTTCTATTAATCTACGAGAGTCAGTTTCTCTTCCATATCCATGTTTTCATGGAATCCTTGTATCTGTTGTCCCGGGTAACCTTTTTACATCTCTTCCTTTATTATAAAGTGATATTTTTATTGACTCTTTTTCTGATGTGGGACTTTAAATGAAGTTTCTGATCCCAATTTTAAAATTGTGAGGATGCAATTCCCAAAAGGGGGAAATGATGTAACATCCTTGGTAAGTAAAGAATATAATATTTTTATATTAAATAATATTTTTGAATTAAATATTAATTTTACTTCAAAGGGGGTGCTATGTTCGATGGCTTACCCGATATGCAACAACGGGGTTCTTTGAAATCTTATGTAGCACACTAATAATATAATAATATTATTTTAAATAGTAGTTAACACTTAGCTATTGTATTGTCGAGAATGAATAGAATAAAATAAAATATGATTATACATATTTCTTAAATGTTTTTACATTTATCAAATAAAATTTAGAGTCTTAAAATAATAAAAGAATTCGATTTTAAGCATAAATACTCTAATATTCACTAAAAGGTCGATTTACTACCTTTTGATGGATAAACTTATTTAAATATAGTTTGGTCACTTTTATATGTTATATTTGACCAAATAAAATTCTTATTTATAATTGGGACACAAAAATTTACTTTGGGTAATGTTTTGGTATTTTTCTGATAAAATTCATTTTTAATGAATAGTGAAAAATACTGTATTTTAATTCAAATATGCATTTTAATATAATTTATTTATATGGATAGATTATATTTTTAATTGGTTTCAAAGTGTAATTAGATTATATTTTTACCATTCAATCCAATGGTGGTCATTTGAATATATTTCACTTTGAAACTGGACATAAACAAGTGTCAATCTTTTGATAGATATTGTTTCATAAAAACACTCTATTCATTTTGATGATGGGAATTAATTTTAAATTAGTTAATGAAACTTAAATATTTTGAATTTTGAAAAATATACATCATTTTTTAATTTGGAATATCAAATATATCATAGGATTAATTTTTGGTATTTTTCTGAAAAACATCAATTTGTGATGAATAGCGAAACCACTAAGTCGTAGTTAAAAACTGACTTTTTCATTTAAATGAAATTTTAACGCTTCTGTGAATTGAATTTCGAAAATATAATATGAATTGTTGTTATTATTAAGTAAAATTTGGTTCAATAAGATGAATTTTTTTGGTGAATAGTGACTTTTGACTTTTATTTACCGCAGTTAACAAAAAAGGGTAATTCAAGGTAAAAAGAATATTATAATAATATAAAATTACCTTAACACTTGTGCTGACCTTATTTGATGAGTCATGTATAACCAGGGTCATCCTTGGGTCGATTTTGGGACCTCATTTATCCACATGGGAGTGATAATGACACATTATATTAATTAATATAAAGTAAAGACAAAAATGACACAAACATATATCTTTTTGTAAAGTAATTTTTACATGGTGTTAGATAAGTTATATTTTCAACTATAAATATTATATGGAAACCAAAAAAAATTTCCTCCATCATGGTATTTTTTTTATAATTTTTAGACATCAAATAAATAAAATTAATTACGACACAAAAATGGTGCAGTATTTACCTCATTAATAAATGATTTAAATAAATAAGATAATAAATATTTAAATAACATAAAAAACCCATCTAATTCTTATTTTATGAATTTATTTCCACCTTTAGTCATCTTATCTTCAACTTTAATTTTTTTTGGATCTTTAGAAACCGAAAATCATTATATATTAAAAAAATATTTTCAAACATTCCTAAAGAGCCCCTCCTCTCCCTTATAAAAGAACACCACATCTAACCCATTACTCACACCTATCAAGCCCCTTGTCGAATCCAAAACCTTCCCAAGTAATCTCTCAAGATCTCTATCTTGCACATAGAAGCCTTACCTTAGGCAGAATGCACTTCATTAAATCCTTTTGGTTCAAACCAAAGGGAGATAAAAATTTTAAGGTAACAGTTTCTCTTAAATTATTTTCATTTATTTTAATTCTGAAACCCCTAAAATCTTTTTATTAATTTATTTTATAATAACACCAGTATTCTAAATATACTAATATGTTTTTAGGATATGTATTATAACTAAACTTACATGCACCTCCATCAAATGGGTAAAAACATATTGTTTTTGTGGATGGTAAAATAACGCCTCACGAAACGATGATTGTTCAATTATCTCCTACCGTCTATAATGGGGGCCATTAAGATGGAACTATATTTATATATGATATATATTATTTCTATGTTTTCTTTATTCTAGAGTATTATTTATTTATAGCATACCTTTATGGTTTTCTTTAATGGGTAAACATGATAATTTCATTTGAGGATGTGCGGACTACCGCCCCCTCAAAGTGATATAACTCATTCATTCCATACATGAGATGTATAAAAGATGGATTTAAAGAAATTATATATGATTATATACAGGAATTATAATATAACTATGTATCATTAAGTTTTCATTCAATTAAAATATGAAATTGATATGAAAGTAGCGTTCATGCGTACGTACGACTTACCGTCTCCATGAACGGTGTATTTCATTTCTTATCTGCAAATGTTTTGTAATATTATAAATAAATATATATACTGGATATATATGATATATATGATATATAAATCTTGAATATCATTCTGGAGATAATGTACTTTTGACCACATGGAAAAATTGAAATTATAACAAGTTCATGTTAGACTCAAGTTCCGAACATCAACAAAATGTCCAATACGAACTCAAATAATTAACTAATTGTTATTTCATGGTAATAAGTGCTAAAAGGGAATGAAAAAATTGAAAAAGTTTCTTAATAAAGTATAAATTAACTTGTGTTTATTATTTTTTAAGAACAAGGAATAGAAAAAACATGTTCGACACGAGGTAAGGGGTTTCTTATCTCACTTTTAATTTCGTGAGATTTCCATTGTTTGCCACTAATTTATTGCATGTGGTGTATTGTTTACTACAATTTTATATATATTATCATGATTCTATTTATATTAATGTTAGTTTTTGATTAAGTTTGTGGTTATTTACTTTTTTTCATATGACTCGATTGATTACAACGTGGTAATGAATTTTTATCTCATTTTTAATTCATGTGAGACTCATTCTATATTTGACACTACTTCCTTTTGTGTGGTCTATGTACTTCCCATTATTTTATTAATTGTGTAATATAAATAACTTTATTGGAATTTACATATTTATTTTATGCACCTTATTTCATGGGTTGTATGTTCATTAAGTTACCAAACTAGTAAGGGAACCTTTTAACTCAATTTCCATTCCTTGGGTTAATATTCTAATTCTTAATATGTCATGCTATGATTATGTGTGGAATCACTATTTACTTATTTATGTTTTAATTTCCACTCCCCTTTGTGTTGATATAATTTTGATACACATAATCAATCCATTGATAAATTCTCAAGTCATATATATGATCTTGGTAAGAGTAATTTTAACTCACTTTACATTCATTGAGTTAAACATCCAAGTCTTTGGTTTTGTCCTAAAAAGAACATGTGTGAATTTCCTATGATTGATTTACAATAAATATCCAATAATTTTGAGTGTATTTATATTTTTCACACATTATTATTTAATTTATTTAACCTTAATCCAAGGATATATGTTTTTATGATGGATTTTGTCTCAATTTACATTCTATTGAGACTTCATTGTTATTATACACCAATTCACTCTATTATGGTGTATATACTATCCTTTGGAATATTATTTCATGAATCCCTTTATTCTCATGATATTATAAAGTTTTTATTCAATGTTATTCCTCATTTATTTGTATTTTAGAGTCTCTCATTTTGTTAAAATCTATTTAACTAAAAATCATTTTAAATGTTTTAATGATTTATTCTTCTAAATATTTAGCATTAATGTCCATGTTTTAAAAATTGTTGTAAGGATTTATTTATATAGACATTAATGTTTTCAAATGATAATTTATTTAAAAGTTTCAAAGTTGTATGGGACACTATTATTCTAAAATATCTTTATTAAATGTTTTAAATGGTTTTGAAAATGGTTTGATAAAGCATTGATTATGTCTATATCTTGAGATGATATGTTGCGATTGCAATGTGGAAATGTTATATATCCTTTATTACTGTTTTAAGTGTTATGAATATGTTATGGTTCTTGGGAATTGTTTACGTATATGGGTGGTTCTGTGGTAATCCTAGGGCGGGTGAGCCAGAGATAGCTCTCCAATGCATTGGTTAATGTGACGTAGGTAAACGTTAATGTTTTTCCTAAGAGATTTAGGGAATATACTGTGATGTGTATTCCAAATGTGACTCCCTATGTAGCTGTAATATCAATAATGTAAGTATGTTATGATTTCCATAAGTTACCTTTATGATTTTTGATTCTTGTGTGTTATTCATAAATCTTACGATTTCGTAAGGTATGTTATGATTGAAAAGTATTGGTTTAAATGATTTTTATTTATTGATGGGATACTATTTTCCTTCCTTATTTAATAACCCTTACTAAGATTTTTATGCTCATCCCATGTTTTTGAAATGTTTTCCACAGGACATAAATATTAATAGGGTCAAGGATGTGATCAATGATAAGTCATGCTGTCTAAAACAAGGACCTAGACATGTTTCTTTTTAAGAGTTTTTATTTTATACAAAATGGATACTGAGTAATAGTGTCTACATGTAATATTCAAGTTGTTATATAATAGTTATAACCTATTTCTATAAAACTCTAAACCTGAAAAGATCCTCAATGTGAATTATTAACATAATTCAAGATTATGTAATGTTTAAGGTTGGGTCCTTATACAAATGTTCAGATAATTTTATTTATTTTATGTGTCATATGTTTCGACTGATTATAAATTGGTAAGGGATAATTTCACAATCTCATTTTTATTTGAGATTGTTTATAATTAAGTATTTACTAGGGGTATATTTATCATCAATGTCTATGTTGAATAAAAATGTTTTCATTAAATTTTTACCATTTTTATATGAATTTTAAAGTCATTTTTACCTTTTTTACTTTTACTATATTGTATGGAAGGGATATTTATTTTGTTTTCAATGCGAGGTATTTTTGACTTTTTCTGCCAGAGTACAAGAATAATGTTTTTTAACTTATACATCATGAACAAAATTTTATGTGTTATTAATGATTTATTTACATGAATATTCCTCTATATTCTTTCAAGTTTATTTTCAACTAAATTATATTCTTTTAAAATTGTGCGTCATTTTGAGAAAAGAAAATGTTTTTTAAGAAGAATGGATATTTTCCTCATGTAATAAGCTCATGTCTTTTATCAAAATTATTTTACATCTAAGATGACATAGGGTTATGTATATATCTTTATTATTACGTTGATTGATTGTTTTTATGATGGAATTATTTATATAAAATCCATTAGTTTTATATCTATTATGTTATGATTGAATGATATTTAAGAAACCCATTTTATTTCACGGGCTTTGCTATGGGGTATAATTTATGTTTTTGTGGAACATGTAAGAATGATTTCATTATATGATAAGTGGGACCAATATATCCCTCCAATTCATTGGGTAAAGATTTATATCTCATGAGATAGACATGATTGGAATAGAAAGTAAATCTGGTTCCGTAATAAAGGGATGAAATGGAAATTAAAACTAGTTCAGTAATAATTGTCTAGAACAACATGTAAATGTGGTTCAGTAATACATGGCTTGAATGGAAAGTAAAACCAATTCAGTAATGATCTTTTTCCCCTATTATGGTCTTGTAAGAAATTCCTCGGATACTATAGAAATCAAATTATGTGCTTATTTTTTCACCATTCCACGTTTTATGCCAATGTTATTTCCCCATGGTTTATGATTCCATTATGATTAATGCCTTATGAACTATGAAGACTTATTTCATGGATCAATATTTTTGTATATGTTAAATGTGGTATTTTTTTTCAAATGTTATGTTCATTTTTTAAAATTCTAATGTTTATGTATTGTAAGATATTTTCCATGATTACCCTTACTGAGAATTTGAGCTCACAACTTTTCATGTTTCTTTTTCCCCCATGATTTGAAGAAGGGTATTAAGTAAGAGATATTGAAAGGGGGTTCTAGTTATGAAGGATAAAGCATGGGATGATGTAGATATTTTTTAATCTTGTTTTTTATACTTTACTATTTCCAAAGGAATTAAACTAATATGTTATTTGGGCATCTGTTTGTTTCATGTATTAAGTATTCTGTCGATGTAATGTAATGTCCATGTACGTGAAGCTTTGGCCTTGACAGAAATCAGGTTTGATTCATATTCTACCTCATTTCCAAGGGATAGCCGGTGAGGATCCACATATTTATATCATGGATTTCCAAGTAGATTTCTCTGCCATGAAGCCTCAAGGGGTTTCTGAGGAACAAATAAAACTTTGACAATTAACTTTTTCCTTAGCTAACTTTTCAAATTCATGACACTACTACCTCACTCCTGGTTCTATAAACTCAAGGATTGACATGAAGCATCTATTTTTAGAAAAATTATTTTACGCTTCTCGTACTAATTCTATTTGAATGGAAATAATTTTTATCCATCAATTCCAAAATAAATCACACCATGAGTACTGGGACATGTTCAAAAATATTGTGGCAACCTGCCCACACCACCAAATCCTTGACCAAATCTTGATCCAGTACTTCTATGAGGGTTATTGGTTATGGATAGAATGACCATTAATTCCATAAGTGGTGGTTCTCTTGTTGAAAAAACCCCAACAACTGTATGATATCATATAAGAAACATGCCTGAATATATGAAATAATTCCATACTCAATCACTTGATCAAGTCAAACAAGTACATGAGAATCAATCCAGAGAGCCCAATAAGATGACTGAGAGGTTGAGTAATCTAAAGTTTTTTTGAGACAACTAGACGGGGTGCTATATCCCTAACCTCATATTCTCCAAAATCTATCTTCCTTGGACCTATCAAGAAATGTGGAATCTGCATCTCTCCAGCTTATATAAGTGACACATATCCACAACTTCAAAAGGATCCATATGATTCTTTCAGACCAATTGGGATCAATTTAGTATATACTCAGAGGAACACTAACACTTAAAAATTAGGTCGGTTTATTAGCAGCTTCAACCAAACCCACTATCAGCCATTATCTTCTAACTTTAACCCATTCTTGAGTAATGTTAATACCATTTCTCAACCCCCTCAATTACCACCTAAAATTGAAAATAAATTCCAATATGGTCAATGTGGTGGTAACATTCAACAAAATTATCCTTTTGTTACTCAACCTCAAATAATATATCCTTATCTTGCTACCCCTAGATTCCACTATCATAATGAGATTTCCCAATTCCTAACCCGGTACAAGAAATTTCCCAAGAACCAAAATCAGGGTAATCCCAGTAAGGGACATGCGTCCTCTTCTAAGAAACCATGGGAAAGTGATGTAGAGGATCTTGCCTCCATCACCCATTTTAGACTAAAATATTTTGAATCCCAAATTGGTCAAATTGAATCCCACCTTAGGAAACATCAACCATCCAATTCTTGATAAATCTCAACTCAACCATTACCCAACCCCAAGAGTAATATACATTTAATTTCTCTTAGATCAGATGTTTTTTTCCAAGCGTCCTGATGGATCCTCAAATGAACTTTTGAATATTTTTCATGAAAATGGAATGATAAAGCCCAAAAAATGAACCTAAAGCCACTACCTCTCCTCCTTCCATTCCTCTAAGGAACCCAATTCCTTTTCATTAAGGTATATCTAAGCCAAGAATGTCCTTTTGACCCAATCCTAAAATGCTCGACATGTTTATAAGTGTTGAAGTAAACATTCCCCTATTAGATACCATCAAACAAATTCCAATGTATTCCATGTTTCTTAAGGATTTATGCACCCATAAGAGTGAAATTAGGACCTTTTAAAATGTTTCAACCCACCAGTGTATACCCATGAAGTGTAAAGACCTAGAAAAATTTACTTTTCCATTCCCAATAGGGAGTTCCAAATTCTATGATGAACTTATAGATCTTGGATCCTCGATAAATTTCATGAATAATACATATTTTCTAACCTTGTTCTAGTTCCCCTATACCAAATGGGTGTTTTCATCTAGTTATCTAATCAAAGAACATCCATTCCTAAGGGAAGAATTGAGGATGACCTTGTCTGAGTTTATGATTTTATCTTCCCAGTTGATTTCTATGTCCTTAACATGGAAGTTGAGATGACCTATTCTCAATCTCCCATAATTCTAGGAATACCATTCCTCTTGAAAGCTATAACTAAGATTTATGTCCATGTCGACATCCAATCCCTAGAATTTAGTGACAAATTTTTCAAGTTCAATATCTTTCAATCCATGAGATACCCTTCATAGGATCACTCTACCTTCACAATCCATGCATCTGATGACACTTCTGACAGTGGATTCACCCCCATTTCATCATGTAACTCATATTCTAATGATATCGGAGTTGGTGATATTTTCACCATTATTAACCAAGTAATAAATTGGGATGTTTATTTGGACCTTTCATTCATATAATTAATCAATATAAAATATCTTTAAACATCTCTTGAATCCCAAATCAACTATCTTCTCTACTACTCCACCTTAGAAAGTAATGAATCAAATGAAATTGAAATCCCTTACTCTATTCCCAATTTGTATAACCCACATATAAAAGAGTAGACTGATCTGAAACCTCTTCTTTCACAACTGAAATATGCCCTTCCTTTCCATGATCACTCTTATCCTATCATTTTCTTTTCCAAACTTACTAAAATCGAGGAGTCAAAATTTGTTTATGAGTTAAAAGAAAACAAAAAGTCTTTAGGTTATAACCTAAATGACATAATAGGAATGAACCCTTCCCTTTTCATTCATCATACCCATCTTGAGGGTTCAACCCAAAAAAATAAAACAACTACAATGAAGACTTTGTCCACTCATCCTTAAGGTAGTTAGGGAAGATATTACCAAGTTTCTCTAAAATTTTCTTATCAACCCAATTAATGATAGTGAATGGGTTAGTCTAATTCAAGTGGTACCTAAGAAGGGTGGGATAACTATTGTCACAAATGAACATAGAAATGTGGTTGCAACTTGAGTGAAAAATCAATGGCATGTCTGTATGGATTATCGAAAATTGAATTTCAAAACACAAAAATATCACTACTTTCTTTAATTCGATGATCAAATTATAGAATAATTAGTCGTAAAGTCACACTATTTATTTCATGATGGATAAACCGGCTACTTCTAATCTCAATCACTTATCAGGACCAAGAAAAGACTACTTTCACTTGCCCCTTTGGAACATATTCATATAGGATAATTCCTTTTCTCCTTTTCAATTCTCCTGAAACATTCTAGATATGTATGATGAGTATATTTTCTGAATTCATTGAGCATTTCTTGGAGGTATTCATTGATGAAATTATCATTTAAGGAAATTCATTTGAATCATGCTTGTATTTACTCCCTCTAGCCCTCTAAAAGTGTGTAAAATATAACCTTCTGCTAAATAATGAAAAATGTCCCTTCATGGTTACTAATGGGATTGTTCTAGGGAAAAAAATTTCACAAGAGGGTTTTCCAGTCGATCCTTACAATATTTATATGATCCATTCTCTTCCTGAACCCACAATAGTTTGAAACATATATTCATTCCCTAGTCCTGATGTTTTCTATTGATGATTCATCTATAACATCAATAAAATTTCCCTTAAACTTACTCATCTACTAAAAAATGATTTCACATTACATTTTGATGAATATTACAAGATATAATTCATTGAACACAAATATGTTCTTACATCAACCCCAATAATCCTACCCCCATATTTTTCCATATCCTTCGAGATGATGTGTGATGATTCTGATAGGCCAATTGGAGCCATTATTGGTTAAAGAATAGAAAATATTCATCATTTCATCTATTATTCATAAAAAACATTGGTTGAAACTAAATATCACTAAAATGGTTCCGAGAATTAACTTTTAGCTATTTTTTTCATTGGATAAATTCTGGACCTATCTCTTATATTCCGAAATCATCTTATTCATAGAACATTCTTCTATAAAGTTATTAATAAAGAAAGTTGATTCCAAAACTAGGATAATAATATGTTTCTTAATTCTCTAAGAGTATGAAATTGTGATTGAAGATATAATTGGAATAGAAAACCTTGTGGCAGATCACCTGAGCTGAATTTCAAATTCACTCATTCTAAAATAATTGATCCTAAATTTCTAATTTAACATATATCATTTATCACTCCAAAGTTATAATGGTATGAACCAATTGTAAATTAATTGGTTTTTGGTGTTTTCCTAAAAAAATCAAAATAACAAAAACTAAACCTGAAAATTGATTCAAAATACTATTTTTTGGAAGATAATAAACATTAGAAAACTAGGGCTGACATGGTAAATAGTAGATGTGTGGATGAAGATGAAAATTCGTCCATATTGGATTTTTTTTCACTCAATTCCTGGTGGTGGACACTTTGTGAGTCTTCATATTGTGGACCTTCGAGCTGAATTTCATACTTTAGTGTACGTTAATATGATAGAGGAATTTTCTAAACCACATGAGAAAAAAAATATCCAAATATCATCCCATTGGACATAAATTAATCCTCATTTTAAAGAACCTTAAATCACAGTAAAACATTTTCTTTGATATCCACATTATAATCCCAATACCTCATCCCACACAACATCGACATGGATTTTTAGTGCACAATTTTTTATAATTTAATTGTGGGGGAATAGATTTCATTTTGGGAATTATTTTTTTTATTTTCAAGGGGTTATCATATATGTGAGGTAAATAATCTATTTTAGGTTTTATGAGAGGTCTTCATTCGGTGATTTTTGGGAATATATAAATGTTTAGGACATCTTGTGTAAATTTTATTGACAAGTGTTAAAAAATGGACTGTGCCTTGGGTAGGTCAAAAATCAGTCTTCCTCAACTTTTGATATAGTTATATCAATTACAATACGTGTTGTGGGAATATCAAATATGTGTTGGGAGATGAGGGTGAGATATTTATCATATTTAAATTTTGAAAAAATGAAAAAATAAAAAAGAATAAAAAAAAGAGAACTTATGTCATTAGTATAAGCTTAGTGTTTTGTAAATATTTCATCCTATCATCCCCTTAACATTTTATTCCCCATTTATGTCTATAATCAGACAATAATTCACTTGTAAATATGTGTTTCAATTTCCTTCAATATTTTATCTCAAAAAAATTGTTCATTGTTCTACCCATGATAGTGTTTTACCCCTATTTTCAGGTCTTTCAAACATTGAATTCCATCCGTCCCATATCCACAGAAAAACCCCCAAATTACCACTTGATTCTTTTACACTTTAGGATAGAGAATTGAATTTGACATCACTTTTGGACTCTATGATTTTCACTTTTGGTTGGTAAATGAGTGAACCTCGATAGATAAATTTTTATCATCTTGAGAGTAGTATGTTTTGAGTGCCCAAATTTTCCATTTTTAATTTGAGCATGAAAAATGATTTGTTTTTCGAATATTTGTTTAGTAAAAAATTTTGGGGGATTCCAATATGGATGAGTAAAATGGTCTAAACCTCCCATGGTTGTGGAAAACAAAATTTTAATATTTGTTGGCTAGTGAGAATGATTTTTTATGTTTTATTTTTGTTGTACATGAGGGAATAGATAAGACTAAGTTTGGGGGTGTTGATGTTTTAAATTAATTCATGACTTTTTATTTACTCAATTTACTCATTTTAAATGAAATTTTAATAATTAGTGTGAAATATTCATGTTTTAAAATTAAATATATATATTTTTTCATTATTTGATATAATTGAAATTTGATTCAATTTAATTTTTTAAACATAAATATCATAATAATTATCCAAATTGTTTTGTTCTTATTTTGTAAGATTCCTTATTCAATTTAAAACATATCATTAGGACTATTTGGCCAATACATCCTTTTTAATGGACATATGGTCCACAAAAAAAAGGCCCAAAGAATCTGTGAAAAAACTAGACAATCCATGATGCTTCAATTTTTGGTATCAATATAGAAACCCAAATTTGATGAGACTCAAAAAAATTTCTTGATTATCCAGCCCACCATTCTTTATAGGGATTAAACTCATAAAACAATTTTTTACTTTTATCCGAATATAGAAATCACTTGGAGGGGAGATTTTGTTGTGTAAAAGATAAGATATAGGTGGCAGAATTTTTAGAATAAATGGTTTGGATTTGAGGGAATATTTCTATTCAAAACCCCATTCACATTTCTAAATTTGAAAAGTATGGATTGAAATTGAAATATTAAAATTGTTTAACCAAACCACCATAACATTGTATCATTAATTCAAATGGATTTTAAATTTTTAGGGTATACTATAAAAATTGATATATTAAATTTTTAAGAATACAATTTCTCTATATTTATCATTTTTAATTATCAAATTGGTGAGCCAAATGGAGTGGCATATTTGGATAGTGAATAGTCCACCACCTTGGGCAATAAATACATCTCCCTCATCTACATACAAAGGTTTAGAATTTAGGCACTTGAGGAGGAGGTTAGGAATGAATTATGTCTTTCCAATGGCATGAGAGGAGTTTCCTTGATCTTGTTTCAATAAGATATAACTCTCCTCCACTTTTGTATTCATATTTTTTTGCATTTGTTTTCAATTGTAATCATGTATGTTTGTTTTTATTTCAATAGAATTTTAATGCATATTTCTTCTTATTAATCTCTTATTTTTATCCACATTATGTTTCATAATGTCCATGGTATTAAAATAGATTAAATATATTAAAACCCCTTCCTTTTTATCACTTCATTATTCAATCAAAAGTCCATATTTAATTCTCTTCACTGTTTATGTGTGTGGGTTTGACGCAATACTCTTATATTTCACCATTCTTTTTATTTTATTTTTAACTCATAAACCTAAAAATAATAAACTAGATTAATATCCATCTCAATAGCTGAATACATATACCATTGGGGTGAGTCATAATTTGGGGATATTAAGTTATTGAGGTATTTTTCTCATTGAGTATTCTTTAGGTTAACATTGTGTAAACTAAATATAAATTGTAACAGATTAATGACATGTTTAGTTTAACATGTGGATTTTGTGGATTATTATAACCAAAAATACAATTCCATAAAAATTAATGACTATGATTAGACCCCTGGTTAAGTTATGTGTTGTATTAAAGCCTTAACACATGGAAATTCCAATAAAAGTCATCGTGTGAAGTGGGTGTCAATTTAATGAAATAAAAATAAAAGCTTAAGGATATCACAAGTTTAAATAATTAATTATGATCTCTCCCCAACAATAATTAAATTTGTAAATAAATATTCATCCATCATTTAATTTTATCTCTACTAAAAACCCCCATTAAAAATACCAATTAATTAATAATAATCAACTATAAAAAAGTACCATTGCCAATGATTCAACCCAAGTGAAACTATACGCATTAACAGAGCACCAGACCCTTGAATGACCAATAGGAAACAATCAATCTTGCTTTAAATGGATCTATTTTCAGGGATTGTTCCTTAAGTATTTAGTAGTTTTTTGTTTAAAAAAAAATAATTTTTAAAAAAATAACCAAATAATCTAAAAAAAGACAAAGAAATCCCACATTCCCCATCCTTAAAAATTATCTCTAAATTCCCTGTATCCTCAAAAAAATCCCTCAGATATGTTTTCCAATAAAATAGAAATAACTTCTTTCTATCATAGGAGGAACATTTGGGATAATCAAATCACTACTGAACCTTTCATTATCCAACCAATTTTACTATTAATGGCCAATAATAAGGAACAAATCCTAAAAGAACTCGCTACCCCTGATATGAATTAACAAACCCTTGGTATTAAATATCAAATCATAGAGGCATATTTAGAATTGAAATTGGTTTTGATTCATCCTCTACCTAATTTCCAAATGATAGCTGGTGAAGATACAAATATTCATCTCAAAGAGTTCTAACTGGTGTGCTCTACCATGAATCCTCAAGGAATTTTGGAAAAATAAATCAAACATTGAGAATTCCATTTTTTTCATATATGAATTCTCTAATTCACAGACATGATACCTCTCTCGTGGTTTTATAAACTCATTGATTTAAATGAAGAATGCATTTTTAGAAAAATTATTTCCTACTTCTCGTACTTCTTCTATCTGAAAAGAAATAAGTGGTATCACTCAATTCCCCAATGAATCACTCCATGAGTAATAAGAGAGGTTTAAAAAACCTGTGGAAACCTACAGAGACAACCAAATCCCTGAACAACACATGATTCAATAATTCTATAATGGGTTATTAGCTTTCGATAGAACACTCATTGATGCCACAAGTGGTGGTTCTCTTCTTCAAAAAGCTCCTGAAGCTGCACTAGATCTTATAAGAAACACGACTAAAAACACACAACAATTCCACAATCAATCACATGATCAAGTTAAACAGGTCTAAGAGAATCAGTCCATAGAGCCCAACAAGATGACCAAGTGGATGAGTGAACTTTCAGGTCTTGTGAGAAAACTGGAGGTGGCTACCGAAGCCCCAACCTTATCTTCTCCACAATCTGTATTCCTTGTACCTATTATGAAATGTGGAATATATAGCTCTCTAGATCATCCAACTGACACATGTGTACAACTTCAAGCAGATCTATTTGATTCTTCCAGACTAATGGAGCTCAATCTAGGATATGCTTAGAGAAACACCAACCCTTAACAATCAGTTTAGTTTATTAGAAACATTATCAAATTCCACTCTGAGCCCTTCTCTTCTACCTTTAACCCTTACTTGAAGTATAGTAATCCAATTTTCCAACCCCCTAAATTCCCTCCTTAAAGCCCAAACCAATTTCAACATGTTCAAGGAGGTGGTAACTTTCAACAACAATATCCTTTTGTTCCTCAACCTCAAATGATCAATCATCTTCTTGCTCCTCCAAGATTTTACTATCCTAATGAGAATTCCTAATTCCAAATCGAATTCAATAACTTTACTAAGAACTAAAATCAATGTAATAAAAATATGGGACATGCCTCATCTTCCAAGATAACATGGGAAAGTGATATGGAATATCATTTCTCACTCACCCATTCTATCCTAAAAAACATTGAATCCCAAATTGGTCAACTTTCATCACACCTTTTCTAGTAGAAACCATCACATTCTTCCCAAATCCCAGCTCAACTATTACCTAACCCCAAGGGTAATGTAAGTGAAATTTCACTTAGATCGGAAAAAAATTTCATGCCTCGTGATGGATTCTCAAATGAACTTTTTAATAATGATCTTAAAAATTAAAAGAAAAAACCCAGAAAATGAACCTAAAGACACTTCCTCACCTCATTACATTCTACTACGGAACCCAATTCCTTTTCCTCAAGCTGTCTCAAAATCCGGAAAGTCCTTTTAGCCTGATGTTGAAATTCCCGACATGTGTAACACCCCATGTTTTTCTAAAAATAAATAGAAAAGCATGGAAGTTTTTTTATATTAGATATTTATAACTAGCCTTAAAACATACTTTTTCCACAACTATTGATTTAATTTCAAGAAACTATCATCTATAATTGTTCTTAGTATGTTATTTGGAGTCTCATGAAACCAACTTTTTTTGTGAATAGTAACATACCCTTATAAATAGTAATAGGAATAGTAGTATTCCCTTAATGAATAGTAAATTTTATTATTATTTTATTTTCTTATGTATTTAAGATAATAACATCTGAGTTAATTTTTCATTGTGATATAGAAGTAGTTATAGAATTAGAATTGTTAATTTTTGAATTAAGTATGCTTTTTATTTAAAAATTAAATTAATAATATTTAGAAAATTATTTTCCAAAAATATAATTCATTTTTGAATTTTACATGTTGAAAAAATAGTTAGGGTAAATTTTTGGGATTTTTCGGAAATTCTTTAATTTTCGATGAATAATGAAATACGATAAAATACTGTACAATCACATTATCTGTAAAATACACTATTTATGACATCATAAGTGACGAAAGTCCACTTTTTTCGAAATCACATGCCATTATTACTATTTTAGGTCACATGAACTAAGAATATTCATAATATTAGGAAAAAATATTATAATAATGATTAAAAAATGAAAAATACCCTCCCTCTTCCACTATAAATACCACCCTCACTCCCCGCTTCTTCCCACACATCTCAAGCCTTGATCCATGCGTAAGTTATTCCCAATACTCCTCCAAAGGATCTTCCCAACGTCCTAGAGCTTCTGGTCTCACTAAAATACCAAAACCGAAGCCCTTAAAAAGGATCGTAAGGAGAAGGGATCAATAGGTAAATATTTTGTTTAATTTTCTTTCTTTTCTTTCATTTTATGTTATACTATCTATTTCTCTTTGGATTATGTTGGGATATTACATTCCATATCCCCCCTTACTTTCCATATTATGTATGATTGATGATATATACTTTTTCTCTCATCAAACTATTTTTATGAAATATTAAGAGACGACGTAAGGATGCAGAATTTTCGTGATAAATTTCTAAAGTTTTCTTTTATTTAAAGATTCTTTTCTTCTATTCTTCTTTATAAACCTCCTCTAAAACAAGAGAAATTAATGCTCCAGAATATTATATATTCTGTATGTTCTAATGTTCATGGGAAATTCATCATCATTCTTTTTCTCTTCTCCCGCTTATTCATGGAATTAAAAACATTGTCCATGATGTGTCGAATTACCGACATCGTGGACGATGTGATTTCTTTTTTCTTTAAATAATTAAAGTATGGTCATGAAACCATTTTTATGGTTGAAACATGATATAATATCTGTATTATGTCACATCTATGGTTCTTGAATTCTTTTTTACACATGGTTTTAATTTATAAAACTAAATGATGTTGTTGTTATCAAAGAGCCACTAAAATGATCTAAACGAACATCATTAATTTTTTAACTTATGAATCATACTCATGTAATATTTCAAAATGAAAAATGGTATAACTTATGGTACTGAAAATATCTATATACTACTCCATTACAATTCTGGAGTTTCATTTCCAGTCGACAAGAACATCCATCAAAAACCTATCTTGGAAATCATGTAAAGAACTCACCCAAAAATAGTGCAAGGAGAAAAATACTAACAATTAAAGGGTGAAATTATGTTATGAAATGATCATATAAGACGTTATAAACATAAAAATGTTTCTTTAAAATTATAATAACACTCTTTTAACCATTATATAGTATTTCTAAATATGTTTTAAGTAAGACAAGTCTGAGGTAAGGGAATTCTTAACCCAGTTTTCATTATTTGGGGTAACCTTCTACTACATTATTACAGGGTATTAAAATTTTTTGTTTGATAAAATTTATTTATACTATGTTTAATTATGTTTATTTATAGAGTATGTACATATTAAATCCACTCTATTAATCCTCCCTTCAATTGTATGTAATTTATAAGTGGATTTTCTTTAAAAAAACCTCTTTTAAAATTCGGTTTTAAGAAATTCCAAAGCAATGTTTTTATGGAATTATTCATGTTGTATGATTATGTTTTGGATCTTGGGAATTATATATGATTAAGGGTGGGACGTATATCTCAATCCAATGCATTGGGTATGTGTAAGTTGGAGTCAGTCGTATGGTTACTCCAAGTGTAACTGCAATGGTTACATAAATAAGAAGATATCCATGAGGGTTTCAAATTATAAGGTAGCTAAGAGGGTTACAATATTTTGTAAGAAATGACCCAAGATACCTTTATGGTTCTACTTATGTTCTTATGTATTTTTTAAATCTCATGTTTTACAATGTATGTATATATATACACAGGTGATAAGTATGTATTATAAAAATGATTTCATATGTTACAAGTATTCTTGGACTAATGTGTTTTTTATCCCTTACTGAGTTTTTTGTACTCATAACAAGTTTTTAAATTATTTTCAAATGTTATAATAATGTGTAAGAAAGTGAAGGAATCCAATTTAAATGTTTTAGGATCTATCAAATAAATCATGTTTAATTTGATAAGTTTTAAATTTTTGAAGGAATGAGTACTATTTTTAGGTTATCCACTCTGTAACAATGTGTAACATTATGAATGTATTATATCTCAACTCTCTAAATCTCTAAACATGAAAAGATACTCAATGTAAAGGATTTTTTTCTTGAATAAATTCAAGATTATGTATGTAATAAGTTCGGGTCCTTATAGTTTGTATCAGAGGATGGTTTAGATAACTTTAGGGGTTTGGGTGATGTTAAAAGAATACCGTAAATGACTTTTACTCTATGATTAATTTGAAATGTTTTAGAAATTAAATATTACCATGTTGCTACATATAAGATATGTTTGTTCATAATGGTATTCTGCAGAAGAAATAGGGATGCTGAAGAAAAGAGGCACCGACAGAATGACATCCTTCCAGATCTACAGCCCGGAATGGTTGGGATTGGAACTGAAAAGTTTCTAAAAGTAATGGATCGACTAACGCAGGAAATAAATGGTGGTGTAATCCGTGCAAGAGAACAACTATAGGTACCACAATTGAACATGACAATAGTGGAACATTTTACGAGACAACACCCTCCTGCATTCAATGGATCTTCTGACCTAGTAGCAGCTGAAGGATGGATCGAAGCCCTTGAAAAGATATTCGATGTTATGGGATGTTCAGACAATCAAAAGTTAAGTCTTTCCATTTATCATTTTGAAGGTGAAGCTGGTCAGTGGTGGTCAATGGTAGGTAATATCAGGGATATAGAGGATTTTGAGCCCATAGAGTGGGATGAATTTAAAAGTCTTTTCATTGAAAAATATTTTCCTAAGGAGGTGAGACTTAGGATGGAGAAAAAAATCTTTGAATTAAAGCAAAAGGAGAAGGATTCCGTGTTTGTTTATGAAGCGAACTTCACTCGACTGGCGAGGTATGTTCCAAATATTATTCAGGATCTTGATAGAAAAATCATACGCTTTTACTCAGGACTGATGCCAAGGTATCGAAGGGCGTTGGCCACCAGTGAATTCAAAAGTTATGAGAAACTTGTCCAATGTGCTGAGAGGGTAGAGATGGAGTTTGCTGATGATCTTATGCATTTTGGAAATAAGGATAAGAAGAGGTCTAGATGGAAAGTAATGGGTAAAAATCAACATAAGAAATCTGATGGTATGAAAATTCAGTTTCCAGTTTGTTAAAATTGTGGTAAGAAGCACCCTGGGGAATGTCTTAGCAAAACCGGGATGTTTTTTAAATGAGGTATGTTTGGACATATGGCCTAATATTGTAAAGAGAATGATCCAATGACTAATCCTAATAAGAAAACTAAAAATTGTTTTAAATGTGGTGAGATGTGTCATTATGAAAATGCCTTCCCAAAGAGAGATCTGAATGATGGAAAGAATCCAGATTACAAGCAGAAAGGTTAAGTGAGATCCTTTGCAACTATGTTAGCAGATGTCAGGCCATACAATGAAGTTGTATCAGGTGCATTTTTTGTTCACTCATATTTTTCTAAAGTTTTGTTTCATATGGGGTCTACACATTCCTACATCTCTGAGAAATTTTCTTGTAAATTGGAAATATCACATCAAAAAATGAGACCCTAACTTATTGTTAAAACACCAGGGGTAAATATTATTACAAAGAGTAATTATAAAAATCTTTCTATTTTTGTATGTGGAAAGAAATTACCTCCAAACCTTTTTGTTATATCCTTATTCGAGATTGATGTTATTCTAGGAATGGATTTGCTTTCTGATTATCATGAAAAGATTGACTGTAGAGCTAAAGAAGTTGTTTTTCAGAAAGAGTTTCTGTCTGTATACAAGAACAAACCCATACAATTGATAAAATATCAGGAAGCTGAAAAACTATTGAATGATGGGAATGAAATTTATCTTGCTCATATCGATGAAAAAAGGGAACTATTTAGATTAATGATGTGCCAGTGGTAAATGAATACCTTGAAGTTTTTTCTGATGAGTAACCTGGTGTCATACCTGATCGGGATGTCGAATTCACAATTGACTTTGTTCCTAATTCTAAGACAATTTTAAAACCCCCAAATCATATGGCTAAAATATAAATTCATGAATTGAAAAATCAGTTGCTGGATTTTCTTGATAAAGGCTTCATTCATCCTAGCACATCACCATAGGGAGCCCCTGTTTTATTTGTTAAAAATAAAGATGGTTCCATGA
The DNA here is from genome assembly GCA_963277665.1 of Viscum album. NCBI lineage: Eukaryota > Viridiplantae > Streptophyta > Magnoliopsida > Santalales > Viscaceae > Viscum > Viscum album. Next base: position 1,645,895,699 of record OY728128.1, read on the forward strand.
GACTTTGAATTGATTATAGGGATATAAATAACAATTATATTAAAAACAATTATCTTTTTCCTCATCTCGATGACTTTTTTGATCATCTCCAGGGAGCACAGTACTTTTCTAAGATTAACATGAGATCCGGATACCATCAGTTGAATGTGAAAGAGGATGACATCCCAAAAACAACCTTTCGTACTAGATATGGGAATTAAGAATTTGTTGTTATTCCCTTTGGGTTAACTAATGCACCTGTTTTATTTATTAATATTATGAATATAGTATTTAATGAGTTCTTGGATAAATTTGTGGTTGTATTTATTGATGAAATTATGGTATTTTCAAAAAAAAGGATCAAGAAAAACATATAAGGGATGTTTCACAAACCATAAATGAAAATAAACTGTATGGAAAATTCAGAAAGTCTGATTTTGGGTTGCAATAGATTTCTGTTCTTGGGAACATTGTAAATAAGGATGGAATAACGGTGGATCCCGCCACAACATAGGTGGTTGATGAGTGCCCAAGAACCACAAATGTTAGAGAGATTCGTAATTTTCTTGGGTTAGCAGGTTATTACCGATGATTTGTTATGAAGGTTTCACGGTTATCTAGCCTGATAACTAATTTAACATAGAAAGGGGTTAAATTTGATTGGACAGAAGAATGGGATGTTTTTTAGGAACTGAAGAAGATATTGGTGAATGCTTTAGTGTTGACCTTACCTTCCCAGAATAGTGAGTTTTTCATCTACAATGATGCTTCTTTGAAGGGACATGGTTGTGTCTTGATGCAGAATGATCAGGTAATTGCCTATGCTTTGAGAGAACATAAACATCATGAGATAAATTATTCCATACATGATTTGGAATTGGCAGTTATGGTTTTAGCTTTGAAAATTTGGAGGAAAAATTTCAAATATATACTGACCATAAAATTTAGAAGTATATATTCACTCAAATGGAATTAAACATGAGGCAGAGAAGATGGCTTAAACTAATAAAGGATTATTATTGAATGATCAATTACCATCCTGGAATAGAAAAAATTTGGTAGATTCCTTGAGTCGGAAACATCATGAATCATTAACCATGCTATGTTTGGAACATGATCCCTAGATTAATGATTTGATGAATTTTGTCTTTAATGTTGTTGGTAAAGGAAATAAATTTGTTTTGTTTCAAGTTTTAGAACAGCCATCGTTGTCAAATAGAATTAAGTGAGTGCAGAAGGAAGACCATGAGCTAGAGAAAAAGGTAGAATTAGTTAAAATGGGTAAGTTTCCAGAATTTAATATTGATAAAGATTGTGTATTGTGATTTGAAAAAAGGTTGTGCGTGCCTAGTGATTCTCAGTTGAACAAAGATTTGTTGTGTGAAGCTCAAAGTTCTCCATTTTCGGTTTATCCTGGAAGTACTAAGATGTATATGGACCATTGGGAGTATTATTGGTGGGATGGAATGAAAAAAGATATTGCTGATTTTACTATGAGATGATTGACATGTCAAAAGGTTAATGCAGAGCGATAGTTATCTATATAAATGCTTCAGCCTTTTCCAGTGCCAGAGTATAAATGGGAGAATTTATCCATGGACTTTGTGATATTAATACAAAAGACTTATCAATGTAACAATGTGATTTGGGTTATTGTTGATCGGCTGAAAAATATGCACAATTTATTTCTATTTGAGATATAATGTCTTCGGATCAGCTTTCTCGATTGTACCTCAAGGATATTGTCAGGTTACATGGAGTTACTCTGTCCATTGTATCTTACTGAGATTCCAGGTTCACCTATAACTTTTGGAAGGGATTTCAGTAGTCATTGGGCACAGTGTTAAATTTTAGTAAAACATTTCATCCCCAATTAGATAGGCAGCCAGAATAAACAATTTAGATTTTGGAAGATTTGATTTGAGGTTGTTCAATGGACTACTGAGGAAGTTGGGATCAATAACTTTCTTTAGTTGATTTTTCTTATAATAACAGTTTTTATTCCAGTATACAGATGGAACCTTTTGAGGCTTTGTATGGAAATTGGTGTTGGACTCCAGTATTTTGGGATGAAGTCGGTGAAAGAATGTTTATGGGGCTAGAATTAGTGGAGTAGGTGGATGAGAAAGTGAAGGTGATTCAACAGCACATGAGGACAGCTCAGAGAAGGCAGAAAAGTTATGAAGATATCAGAAGGAAAGACATCTCTTTCAAGGTAGGTGACCATGTTTTCCTTAAAATATATCCTTGGAAAAGTGTGATGTGTTTTGGTAAGAAAGGGAAGCTAAGTCCATGGATCATCGGTCCTTTTGTAATCTTGGAGAATGTTGGAATAGTTGCATACTGCATAGCTTTGGCTCTGAGTTTGTTTTAGGTACACAATTCTTTTCATGTTTCGATGTTGAGAAAGTATGTTCCAGATTCATCACATGTTTTGAGCTCAAACGAAGTTCAGCTAGAAGATAACCGTTATTATGAAGATAAACTAGTTCAGATTCTTTATCGAAGAGAATAGGTATTTCAGAATAAGGTAATCCACCTAGTAAAGGTATTGTGGAGAAATCATATGGTTGAAGAAGCAACATGGGAGTCTGAAAATGCTATTAAGGAAAACTACCCTCAGTTGTTTAATAAGTAAATAAAATTGCGAGGACACAATTTCTAGAAGGTGGGGAAAATGTAACCCCCCATGTTTTTCTAAAAATAAATTGAAATTCATGGAACTCTGTTTAAAGTAGATATTTATAACTATACATAAACATAAATTTGGCAGTACTATGTTTTGAATTTCAAGAAACTATCATCTACAATTGTGTGTAGTAAGTTATTTAGAGTTTGATGAAACCAACTTGTTTTTTTGTGAATAGTAACATACCTTTATGAATAGTAATATGAATAGTAATATTCTACTAATTAATAGTAAATTTTATTATTATTTTATTTTCTTAAGGATTTACGATAATAACATCTTGGTTAATTTTTCATTGTGATATAATAGTGGTTATAGAATTAGAATTGTTAATTTTTGAATTAAGTATGATTTTATTAAAAATTAAAATAAAAATATTTAAAAAATTATTTTCAAAAAATAGACTTCATTTTTAAATTATACACTTCGAAAAATGGTTAGGGTATATTTTCGGTATTTATCTGAAATTCTTGAATTTTTGATGAATAGTGAAATATGATAAAATACTGTATAATCAGTTATTAGTAAAATACACTATTTATGATATCATAAGTGATTAAAGGACACTGTTTTAGAACTCACATGCCATTATTAATATTTTAGGTCACATTAACTAAGACTATTCATAATCTTGGGAAAAAATATTATAATAATGATTAAAATAATGAGAAATGCCCCCTCTCCTCCACTATAAATACCACCCTCACTCCCTTCATCTTCCCACACCTCTCAAGCCTTGAGCCATGCCTATGTTCTACCCAATACTCCTACCCAGGATCTTCCCCACAAGCTAGAGCTACTGGTATCACCAAAAGACCAAAACCAAAGCCATTAATAAGGATCTCAAGGAGAATAGATTTAGATGTAAACATCATCTTTTATTTTCTTTCTTTTCCTTCATTTTATGTTATTATATTTATTTTCCTTTGTCTTATATTGGGATATTTCATTACATATTCCCACATACTGTCCATATTATTTAAGAGTGATGATATATCCCTTTTCCCTCATCAAACTATTTTTATGAAATTTTAAGAGATATCGTTAGGCTGCTGGATTTTTGTGAGAAATTTATCAAGTTTTATTTTATTTAAAGATTCTTTTATTTTATTCTTCTTTCCTCACCTCCTCTTAACCAAGAATCATGAAAGATCCAGAATTTTGTATATTATTTATGTTCCTATGTTCATGAAAAATTCATCATCATTCTTTTTCTCCTCTCCCACTTATTCAAGGAATTAAAATCATTGTCCATGATGTGTCGAATTATCAGCATCGTGGACGATGTGATTTATTTTTTCTTTAAATACATCAATTATGGTCATAAAACCATTATTATAGTTGAACTAGTCTATAATATATGTATTATTTATCATCCATGGTTCTGGATTTTTTTATACTCATGGTTTTACTTTATAAAACTAAATGAGGTCGTTATTATCAAAGAGCCACTAAAATGATCTAAATGAACATCATTAATGTTTTAACTTATGAATCATCATAATATAAGAATTAAAAATGATAAATAGTATAATTTATGGTACTTCAAATACGTAAATACAACTCCATTCAAAATCTGTAGTTTCACATCCAATCGACAAGAACATCAATCATGAACAAATCTTGGAAATCATGTAAAGAACTCACCCCAAAACAGTGCGAGGAGAAAAATACTAACAATTAATGGGTGAAATGATGTTATGGAATGATCATATAAGATGTTATAAACATTAAAATGTTTCTTTAAAATTATTATAACACTCTTTTAACCATTATATGGAATGTTTAAACAAGTTTTATGCAAGACAAGATTAAGGTAAGAGAATTCATAACCTAATTTCCATTCTTTGGGTTAACCTTATACTACATTGTTACAAGGTATTAAAATAGTTTGTTTGATGAAATTTGTTTATGATATGTTTAATTATGTGTATTTATAGTGTATATACATATTACATCCACTCTATTAAGCCTCTGTTCAATTTTATGTAATTTATAAGTGTCCTTCCATTTAAAAAAAACCTCTTTTCAAATTCTGTTTTACGAAATTCCAAAGAAATTTTCTTATGGAATTATTCATGTTTTATGATTTTGTTTTGGTTCTTGGGAATTATTTATGATGAAGGGTGGGACCTATATCTCCGTCCAATTCATTTGGTATGTGTAAGTTAGAGGTCGGTCGTATGGTTACTCCAAGTGCAACTACGATGATTACACAGATAGTAAGGTAGTTGTGAGGGTTCCAAATTATATGGTAGCGGAGTGGGTTACAAGAATATGAAAATAATGCCCCAAGATACATTTAGGGTTATACTTATGTTAATATGTATTGTTTAAATCTCAGGTTTTATAATGTAAGTATATATACATAGGTGATAAGTCTATCTTATAGAAATGATTTCATATATAACAAGTATTCTTGGACTAATGTTTTTTTATCCCTTATTGAGTTTTTTGTTCTCAACCCATGTTTTAAGTGATTTTAACCGGTTATAAGGATGTTTATGAAAGTGAAGGAATCCAAGTTAAATGTTTTAATATCTATCAAATAAATCATGTTTTATTTGGAATGCTTTAAATTTTAGAAGGAATGAGTATTGTTTTTATGGTATCCACTCTATAACAATGTGTAACGTTATGAATGTATTATGTACCAACTCTCTAAATCTATAAACATTAAATGATCCTCAATTTAAAAGGAAGTTTTTTCTTAACAAAATTCAAGATTATGTATGTAATAATGTTGTGTCCTTATAACATGTGTAGACGTGCTAAAGTTAAAATTCCCCTCTTAGATTCCATAAAATAAATTCTTAAGTATGCCATGTTTTTTAAAGATTTATACACCCATAAGAAGAAAGTTAGGAAATTTGAAAATGTTTCAATCTAGCATTCCATACCATTGATGTGTAAATACCTTGTGAAATTTATTGTTCCATTCCAAATTGGAAATTCCTACATCGATGATAAACTCATAAACCTAGGAGACTCGATAAATTTCATTCCGAAATCAATATTCTCCAACCTTCGTCTACATACCTTGAACACAACGGGTGATGTCATCCAGGTAGAAAATTGATGCAAAACTATTACTTAGGGAACAATTGATGATGCCCTTGTCCGAGTTAATGATCATATATTCCCAACTGATTTATATGTCCATGACATGGAAGGTGAGACAAACTCTTCTTGATCTCCCCTAATTATTATAATACCATTCTTCTTGATAGCTATAACTAATATTGATGTCCATGCAATCATCCTATCCATGGAATTTGGTGACCAACTTGTCAATTTAAATATCTTTCAATCCATGCGATACCCATAAGAGGAAATCCATGCCCTCTCAATCCATTATTATGAGGACACTTCTAAGAGTAGATTCACCCCCATTTAACCATGTTCATGATGTTCTAATGTTAGAGGAGCTTGTGATATTTTAACCATGATTAACCAAGTCAAAAATGGGGATGTCGATGTCGACCATTCATTAATATACTCTATAAATCTAAAATATCTTTAAAAATATCTTGAGTCCTACATCAAATCTGATCTCTACTCCTCCGCCTTGGACAATAATGAATAAAAAACAATTGAAATCCCTTTCTCCATTCTCGAGTTGTATAACCAAAAAACTTAAAGATGAAACTGAGTAGAAACCTCTTCCTGCACACCTAAAATATGCATTCCTTTTCCATGATCACTCTTATCCTATCATGGTCTCTACCAAACATACTAAAATCGAGGATTCCAAACTTTTTTAGGTGTTAGAATAAACCAAAAAGTCCATAGGTTGGAACCTAGATGAAAAATAAGGAGTCAACCCTTCCCTTTTCATTCATCACATCCATCTTGAGGAATCATCCAAACTAATCAGACAACCACAAAGAGGACACAATCCACTCGTCCTTGTGGTATTTAGGGAAGAGATTAATAAGACTCTAAAAGATGTTATTATCTATCCCACTTCCAATAGTGAATTGGTTAATTCAAATCAAGTGTTACATAAGAAGGTTGGGATAATTGTTTTCAAAAATGAACAAAGAGATTGGGTCACAACTTGAGTGAAAAAAATGGTTTGTGTGCATTGATTATCAGAAATTGAATTCCAAAACAAAAAAAAGATCACCCCATTTTTCATTCCTTAATCAAATTCTAGAATGATTTGAGGTAAAGTCATACTATTTCATTCTTAATGCATACACTGGATACTTCCAAATCCCAATAACACCTCAAAACCAAGAAAGGACTGTTTTCACTTTCCCCTTTGAAACATATGCATATAAAAGAATGCCTTGTGGCCTTTTCATTGCTCCGGTAACATTCTAGAGGTGTATGATGAGTATTGTTTCTGAATTAATTGATCATTTCATGGATGTATTCATGGATGAATTTACCATTTATGTTGATTCATTTGAATCATTCTTGCATTCACTCTATCTAGTACTTAAAAAGTTGGTCAAATGTAACCTTATGCTAAATTATTAAAAATGTCACTTCATAGTTTCTAATGAGATTTTTCTAGGGAAAATAATTTCACAAGAGGGTATTCATATCGATCCTTCCAAATTTTAGGTGATCCAATATCTTTCTGAACCCACAACTATTCGACACATTCGTTGATTCCTAGGTCATGCCGGTTTCTAGCGGTGATTGTTCCCTAAAATTAGTAGGATTTCCCTCCCACTCACTCTCCTACTCCAAAATGATGTCACATTCAATTTTGATGAAGCTTACAAGAGCGCATTAGTTGAAATAAAATCCATTCATACATCTACCCCAATAATCCAACCCCAAGAATGGTCCTTACCCTTCGAGTTGATGTGTGATGCTTCTGATAGAACCATTGGATCCTTTCTAGGTGAAAAAGAGAATATATTTCTCATGTCATCTATTATGACTCAAAAACATTGGATAAAACTCAATATCAATACGTTGTGACTGAGAAAGAACATTTAACACTAGTTTTTTGCATTGGATAAATTCCAGACCAATCACTTAGGTTCTAAAATCATCATCTTCACATACTATTCTGCTATATAGTTTTTCCTCATTAAAATTGATTCCGAACCTAGGATAATATGATAGATCTTAATTCTATAATTGTTTTAAATTATTATTAAAGATAGACTGAGAAGAAAACCTCACTACTGATCGCATGAGTAGACTTTATAATTCTTCTCAATCTGAAATAATTTATCTCAAATTTCCAACTGAACACCTCTCATATATCACTCCAAAGTTACCATGGTTTCCCCTAATTGTAAATTACTTAGATGTTAGTGCTTTCCCTAAAAAAATTTCAAAAAAACCAAAATCGATGCTGGAAAGTGATTAAAAATTCTATTTTTGGGAAGATAATAAACTTTAGAAAACTGGAGATGACATGCTAACAATGATATGTGTCGATGAAGATGAACATTCCTCTATCTTTGATGTTTTTCACTCAATGCTTGGTGGTGTAATATTTGGACCACAAAGGTCCTCATGAAAGGTGATAAACTCAGAATTCATCTGGCCTCCACTCTTCAAGGAATCACATGTGTTTTATAAAACATGTCCCACTTTCTAATGGTTTGGCACAATTTTAAAAAGAAAAGAAATTCCCCAAAATCATTTAATTTTCTATGAGATCTTCGATGTTTGGGGAATTTATTTCATGGGACCATTTCCCCTTCCAATGGATTCCCATATATTCTTCGAGATGTTGATTTTGTTTCTAGGTTCGTCAAGTCCAAACACACTTGAAAATATGATGCACTTATTGTTAATGAATTCCTCAAAAACCATATTTTCCATTGATTTGGAACATCGTGCTCCAGGAAAAGTGACATATGAACTCATTTTTATAGTTGGAAAATGGGATCAATATTGAAAAATAATGGGGTTGTACATAAAAAATCAAGTGTAAATCACCCCCAAAAAATGGAATGGATGAACATTCTAATATAAAATTGAAAAGAGTGATTGAGTGAATTTTAAAACCCACTAGAAAAGACTGGCTTGAAAGTCATGGTGAAGCACTTTGGGATTATTGAACTGCCCATAAAACACAAATTTGGATGTCTCATTTTAGGCTAGTTTTTTGTAAATCATGTCATTTACAAGTTGAAATAAAACATAAGTCATTTTGGGCTATGTAAACTTGTGATTTTGATTGGGAAAAATCTGGTAGAGAGAAATTGTTTCAGTTAAATGAACTAGAATAGCTTAAAATTGATTCTTATGAGAATTCCAATATCTACAAAAAAAATTCCAAGGTTCTCCATGACAAACACATCCCTCAAAAGTTAATTCATGAAGTTGAAAAGGTAATTATCTTCAATTCTCGATTTTGAATTCACCTACGTAAGCTTTATTCTTCTTGGGAAGGTCCTTTTATTATTTCTAATGATTACCCATTTGTTGCAGTGAAAGTCAAACATCCCTCTTCAAAAAGGTCATTCACAAATATTGGACATCCTTTAAATCATCACCATGAGAGGAAAAACAATCCAGGAAGGGAATAAACTTCCATCATATCAACAACTTCTACAGTATACCCACCACTAGATGGGGACGACAACCAAAAAATACAAACTAGGAGGCACCTATTTCCCTTTAACTCTCTCTATATCTCTCTCTCACCCCTCTTCTTATATCTCCCTCTTTCTTCTTCTTCCTCTCTCTTTCATTTTTACCACTTCCTTCATTAAACCCTATATTTTTGTCTTTCTATTTTGTGTGGGTGTGTCTTTTAAAATAACATTAAAAAACAAAAACAACCAAAAGATTCATATTTACTCACCATCCACTTTTGAAATTTTGTCCTAACTTTTTTGGAAGTTGAAACACTTGTTTTCATCTCAGTTTTATTTCATCATGAATTTTGATAATGAATTTTGTTTCAAGAAAAATAAATTTTTATTGCTTAGTTTTAGATTTGGAAAATGGTTATTCCCCAACCGCAAGGAACAAAATTAGATTTCATGACAAGGTCACATAAGAATATCAATTAATAATGTGTGTTTTTCACCCCCGAATGTGAATCTTGAGTTTTTTGACCATCAAGATGAATTTCATAATTTAGTGTACATTAATATGATAAAAGAATTTTGAGAACCACATAATAATCACAACATCCAAATAGCCTCCAATTACCCTTATATTAGTCATATTTTTGAAGGACCCTTCCATCCTATAACAAATTTTTTTTTGATAGACGCATTACGAGCCCAAAACCTTGTCCCACCCAACATATACATGGATTTTCATTGCATACTTTATTGGAATTTAATCATGGTGGAATGGACTTCATTTTGGGTATCGTTTTCTTCATTTTTAGTTCTTTTATCATATGATTAAGGTCAAGAATCTATTTTAGTGTGGGGGAGAGGTTTTCATTAAACGATTTTTGGGAATTTATATATTTTTATGACATCTTGTACAAATTTTATTGAAGAGTGTTAAAAAAAGGTTCATTCTTGGGTAGGTCAAAAATCACTCTTCCTCTACCATTGATCATGTTATAACTATTATAATTAGTTTGCAGAGGAGATGAAACGTTGGATGAGAGATGAGTGTGAGATATTTTTCAAGTCTAACTTTTGAAAAAAAGAAAAAAAAAGAAAAAAAAGAAAAAAAAGATACTTATGTCATTGGAAAAGATTTAGTGTTTTGTAAATATTTAATATTCTCATCCCCTTAAAAAAAATTCTCTATTATTTATTTATTCGTACAATAATGACCATGTAAATAATATTTTCCATTTATTTCCTTGATTCATTTCAAAATAAATTGTGCATTTTTTACTCATGCCTGTGTTTTACACCAGTTTTCCACTCTTTTGGACATTAAATTACTACCATCTCATAGCCACAGAAAAAACCAAAAAATACCTCTTGATTCTTGTGAACTTTAGGATAGAGAATGGAAGCAGATATCTCTTTAAAACTCTAATATTTTCACTTTTGGTTGGTGAATGAGTGAACCTATAGAAATAAATTTTTATCCTCTAGAAAGGAGTATGTCTTGATCTCTAACCTTTTCCATTTCCAATTTGATAATAAAAAATGAATTGGTTTTTGATTATTGTTTCTATAACAATTTTTGTTGGAATTCAATATGGATAAGTTAAATGGTCTAAACCTCCCCTGAAAGTGGAAAATAAAAATTCAATATTTTTTAGTGATTGAAAATGATTTAGTTTTGTTTGTATTTTTGTTGTAAATGAGGACATGAACAATGCTATGTGTGTGGGAGTTGATGTAATAAATTTATTAATAAATTATTATTTACTAACTTTACTTATTTTTTATGAAAAGTACATAATTAGTGTGAAATGTTTTTGTTTTAAAATAAAACATAATTTTGGGCATTATTGGAATTAATCCAAATTCGAGTCAATTTAATGTTTTAATCAAAATTATCATAATAAGGATCAATTTTTTTTATTATTGTTTTATAAGTTTCCTTTTTAAATTTAAAACATGTCATTTGATGGAATATTTGGGCAATTTGGCCATTTAAATAAAAATATGTTCCACACAACAAGGAAAAAAAGAATCTGTGAAAAAACTGGACCATCCATGATGCTTGAATTTATGGGCTCAATACAGAAAAACAAATTTTATGAGACTCCAAATATTTTATTTTTATCCAATGGAAACAAGGATAAAAATTTCATGTCCCAACTCCAATAAAAAGGGGACCAAATGATGTTTTTAGGTCCATCTCATCATTCTATTCAGGAATTAAAATCATCACACAATTATTGAATTTTCTCCTAATATTGACATCTATTCGAGCTGAAATTTTATAGTGCAAAAGCTAAGATATAGTTGGCCTATGTTTTAGAAGAAATGGTTCATATTTGAGGTTATATTCATATTGAAAACCCCCCTGAAAATTTGTCCTTTGAAAAATTATAGATTGAAATGGACAAGTTAAATTGTTTTAATCAAACCACCATAAATTTGGATCCTTAAGTAAATTGGCCATAAAAATTTCAGGGTAGACTATAAATATTCATATCTAAAACTTCTAATATGAAAAATTCTCTAAATTATTATAACTGAATTATCAAATTGGAAATCCAATTGGAGGGGAATATTTGGAAAGAAAACAGTCCACTGCCATGGGCTATAAATACATTCCACTCCTCTCATTGAAAAGGGTTGGTAATTTAGCACTTAAGGTGGAGTTCTATCATTACTAGAGCCTTTAAAATGGCATAAGATTACATTCATTTATCTTGTTTCAACAAAATATACCACTCCTCCACTTTTATTTTCATGTTCATTTGCATTGGTTTTCAATTGCAATCATGTAAGTTTAGTTTCATTTTAGTTGAATTTTAATGCATGTTTCTTCTTATTCATATATTATTTTTATTCAAATTCAATTTAATAATGTTCATGGTCTTAAAATATTTAAAATTATGTATAAAAAAACCTTCCCCTTTCTCACTTTCTTATTCAATCGAAAGCCCGTATTTAATTCTTTTCACTGTTTCTGAGTGTGTTTGATGCACTACTCTTAAAATTCCCCATTATTTTTATTTTATTTTAAGATCATAATAATAAACATAATAAAAAAAATTAATATCCAAATCAATGGTTGAGTAAATATACCATTTTGGTGAGTCATAATTTGGGGATGTTAAGTGATTGATGGATTTTTCTCTTTGATTATTCTTTTTGTTAACATTGTGTATGCTAAACAGATGTTGTCATAGATTAATCACCTATTTTATTTAACATGTGTAATACATATATTATTGGAACCAAAAATACACTACTAAAAACAAGTAATGATTATGATAAGACCCTTGGTTAATTTAAGGAGTGGATTAAATCCTTAACACTTTGTAATTTCAATCAAAGTCATCTAGTAAAGTGCATGTTAATTTAATGCAATATAAAGTAAAGATTAATGATACCACAAGATTAACTCTCTAATTGTAAAATCACACTAAAAATTATTAAATTGTTTAATCAATCTTCATCATTCATTTCATTTTATATATGCAAACAAACCCCCATTGAAAATCCAAATCAATTGAAAAAATAGACTATAAAAAATCACCAGCACTGTGGATTCGACCTGAGTGGAACTATACACATTTGCAGAGAACCAGACCCTTGAATGGTCGATAGGTGAAAATTGGTAGTGATTAATTAATATGAGATTTTTATTTCAAAATATGATGGAATGAGATCATTTTTGTAAATTTAGAAAATCTTTGTTCTGGATACAACATGTCACATTCTTGGGACACATAATGACCCATGAACGAATCACAGTTGATCTAAGAAAGATAAAGAATGTAGAGGAGTCGAAATGACCTAAAATACTAAATAAGATTCAAATTTTCCTTGGCCTTCCATGATTATATAGATGGTTTTAAAAAAATCCACAAATTCATAATCCACTCACCATGTTAAATAAAAATGGAGTTATGTTTCTCTACATAAAGTAGTGTGGAATATTTTTATAAGAAACTTTACCTATATTAACATTATGCTATAATGGGGATGGATATTTCATTTATTATGATACAAACTTGTAAGGTCTTGTATATGTACACATAAAAAATGAAAATGGGAGTATCTATGAATCTTGAAAGTTACAACATCATGAAGAATATTTTCATACACATGATTTTGAGTTAGTTAAATTTATCATTTCTATATAGATATATGAACATTAAATTTATGTGGAGAAGTTTTATATATACACAGAACACCAACGTATGAAGTATATATTCATAAAAAGGAACTAAAAATGAGGCATAGGTTATAGTTGGAGTTTTTTAATGATTGTGGGTTTTCTACCCATTATCACCCCAGAAAATAAAACAAACTCACTGATGCATTGAGTAGGATAGGCCCTAGTAATATTTCAATGATGAGGATTAATGGAGATCCATTGATCAAGGACTTGGTAAATTTTAACATTGAAATCAGAAGGTAAGGTACTTCATCAATCCTATCCAAAATAATTTCCCAATAATAATCACTAGAGATGATCAATTAAATATAATGGGATGATCCTATGTTTCAAAAGAAATTTGAAATTGTAAAAAATTGGAAGTATTTTGAGTTTAATGTTGATCACGAGAGAGTACTAAGGTTTGGTAAAAGATTATGTATCCATTTTTTTCGAAGATAAATTAATATATTAAGGATAAAGATCACAACTCAATATTATTTATACATCATAGAAGAAACAAAATGTTTATTCATATTTGATATAATTATTGGTGGGATAAAATGAAAAAAAAGTTTTCTAATTATAATACAAGTTGTTTGGTATGTTAATAAGTAAAGGAAAAACCAAAAGTACCCAATGGAGTGTTGAAACCACTACCTATACCTGTATGGAAGTGGTAAACCATCACTATGGAACTAATTACTAGCATTCAAAAGACATACAATGTAAATAATGCGACATTGGTTAATAGTGATATAAAAAAATGTTTTATCATTTTATTTATATTTTAGAGTATTTTTTCCTGGATATAATTTCTTATATATACATTTAAAAAGTCATGAGACTTCATGAGGAATCAATTTCAATTTTTTCAGAATGAGATACATGATTTACTTTTAGATTCTAGAGGAGCCTTCAAATATCCATGAATACTGATGTAAACCTTTGAAAAATCTATCATCCTCAAACTGATTATCTGTCTAAGAGGACCATTTAGACATTAGAAAATATGTTAGAAGTAATATAAATTCATTTATATGGGATTATGGATTAAAACCTAAAACTTGTAAAATTATAATACAAAAATAGTTTTCAGTTGATCAATCAAATGGAACATTATGAAGCACTCTATAAGAAGATGTGTATAACTCAAACATGATTGGATGATGATATAAAAAGAAATATTTTTGGCCTAAACACTATGAAATAATATTTATAGAAGATGATATTGATATAGAAATACATCAAGAATGAATGGATTCAAAAAAAGATTCACGTTAATAATAAAATTAAAGAATTAGAGTTCCATGTTGAGACACAACCTTTTCCTTTTAATAGTTTGGAATATTTATATATGTATTTCAAGATCTAGGAACTATGAAAATATATGATTCCGAATCCCAGTGTGCCTAGAATAAATTTAATAAAAAAATTAAAAATATTTTATATTATTCATGCGATGGAAATGCGATATCTATAAATGGTAGCTCAAAACAGAAATCTGAGGCCACACTTGAGTCTGGAGGGTGTCATTTATCTTAGGAAGGGTATAAATTTTGTGGTCGTAGGACTTATGTGGAAAAGGTTACTGAGGGTGTTTTAATAAATAAATAAATTTAATTATTTTGGACATCAAATCAAATAACATTTGAATGGAGTCTCATATTAGAAATCTGAGACCATTGTTGAGGTCATAATGGGGTGTTTTAGCTATGCACAACATAATGTGATAGGGCACACGATGTTCAGATACCACAACCATTGGAAGGTACAATGAAGTTTTTACCCATGACCTAATAACTTGTAATAAATATGTAATTCAGAGTATTTTTCAGGGTTTCCTCATTATCATCCCAACACTAATGATGAAGCTCTCTCCCTTAATCCATTAGCAGATAAATGAATTTTTTTTTTTGATAAAGCTTTGGAAGAATGGTTCCAAATTTAGGTATGATCTTTCTTTGTAGACTTTCTATGTCCAATTAATTTTTCATGACAAACTAGAGTAAAATTTTGTTGAGTAAATTAATTAGAAAATTAAAAATAATTTTTTGAATCTATTATCATCTTTTTTTATGTTGAAATTTAAATTCTTGAAGTATAATAAATATTTATTTATCAATTCATCCCATTATTGATCCACAACGATGATGGTCAAACTTACATGACCATCGATCAATCATCATTGGTGTTTCCTTCAATACCCATCTAGACATTGCTGCAACATGAATTATTTTGATAAATTAAGATCAATATTTGGTATAATGAAACCATGGTTATTTGTGATTGTTTTTGGAGCATGAAATGGAGTGAGATCTGGTGTATAAAGTCTCAGATTTAGGTTCTTGATAGTAGAAACATTGGAGACACCAACTAGCACAGTGAAAAATGGTTCAAACCTCCTTCTCAATGCAGTAGTGTCCGATGGTCTAGGAGGTAGTGCACAATAGACTAGAAGGCATCCTCATGTGGTCTAGGTGGAGGTATGTGTAGGTCTGGGGTGAGCGGTGTCAACGGTCGAAGTGTTTAGTGTCTACGGCTATAGCGAGCAGTGTCTGAAGCACATATTTCATGAGGGCTAGAGTGTTTTAGTGTCATATTTATTAGGATTTACAAGGAGGTGTTAATTAGGGAAAATGAAGAGAGGACAGAGGTATAAAGAATAAATAATACTATCAAAATTGAAAAATAAAAAATAGGAATGATCTGATGGAGAGAGAAGGGTGGGGGTGGTGTGACCCATGTGAAAAAAGGGCGGGAGCTCAGGTTTTTCCTCCTTGATTGATTTATAAGAATAAAATAATACAATAATAATTCAAAATATTATGATTATTATTTTTGTTATCAAATATTATTATGGTAATAACTCCCCTTTACGACTTTTATTTGATGTACTATAATAAGCTACATGAAAATACCATCGAGACAGTCATTTTAAGACTAATGTTGGATACCTTTTTTGAACTCCTACCTTAGGTCAAAAAAACACCTAATAATAATAAAATTATTATTGTGGGATATTGTATCTGACCTATCTCCCTCATATGGTGTTTGAGTAACAAACCTTCAACAGTGTCGCACCCTGAAATTAAGGCATACATTTCGAGACCAATTTTGGGTATTTAAATTTAGATTGAGGTGTCGACCCTATAAGTCCCGGTTCGGGCGTATTGCTATGAAATGTGACCATTTCAAAAGGTGCCCATTTTGGATGAATGAATAGATGATATTGTGTTTTTTTTCATGAGGATCACAATTGTTCGATTAGTATAATTTGTTTTGGGATCATGGTGTGGGCCCTATGAAGCTCTGTTCATGTGAAATGTTGTGAAATAAAGTTTCTTCACTGAGAGTCTAATTCGGGAAAATGAATATCAATACTAGTCAATATTTTGGACCAGTGACGGACATCATTAACTCTTCATCCTTATAAATAGATGTACCACGTACTCTAGGAGAACACTGGAATGCATATGGGTACTTTATCATAGTTTAGAACCCGAGTATGAATAAGTACATGACCAGGATATGAGGATAGGTCACACGTTGCGTGGGACAAACACGTGTCGTGTACCACTCTATGAATCTTATACCTCTCGTATATCATCTTTTTAGACTCGTTTTGTTTCATGTGATTAGCCAATCCTGAGTGATTTTCCACGTAGTATGTGATGATTCCCTCCGTACTGGATTCCAAGATATGATGCCCGATTTTTTTTAATGTGATTCCTATTAAAGAGATTTCTGATGAAGGTAGTGATTAAGAGCTGGCATATCAGTTCTTTTAGATAGGTACCATCCATCAGTGATGGACAATGTAGTTCCTTGATACCTTCCATATGGAATCCCCCTACTAATTAGTGTGTGGATCCTCGATAACATAGAATGGAATCCCCCATTCACATGGGTGTTGGTCCTCTAGAACCACTATGAGAGTGGAATCCCTCTAACATACTAGGGTGTGGGTCCTCTTTGACAATAAGAGTGGAATCCCCCATCGTCATGGGTGTGAGTCCTCTATCAGCTACTTTAAAGTGGAATCCCCCTGACACACTAGGGTAAGGGTCCTCGATGAACAAGAGTGGAATCCCCTTGACGCAATAGTTTGTGGGTCCTCTATAATGAAAATTAAAGTGTAATACCCCTGATGCACTAGGGTGTGAGTCCTATACTTTGGTTTTACTCTTTTTGGATGATGATCTATGATGAGATATGGTTTGAAGTTACTTTGGACTCATGAGTAGAAGGGGTCTTTACCCACTAAGACACATCCTTGTGATGTGACCTTAAACTGTACGTGCGAGATAGTCCTTCCCAAAGTGTTTAGTATCAAGGTGTGGTGATTGAGTCCCTTTGAATTGCATGTTTAGGGCACACATGAGGGATGTTGGGAATCATTGGTTGTTATATCATGAACTTTTGGCGAATCCTTTCCAAGGTTGATCTGATAGGGAGATCCCCTTACTCTCTTTCATTTGGGATTCTTTGACTGAGCATATATATGTATCCTATTTCAGTACCCACTCCTTGGGTTTTTATTTCTCTCCTTCCAGGAGAAGAGAAGATGCACGGTATATTCCATGTTCTTTAAATGTCTATATTATCATGGTTATATGAGTCTACTCTCCTAATCTAGGAAGAGAATTCTCGACGAGAAGTTCATCTTCTCACTATTTCTAGATCCATTTGTTTGGAATTGCAAACATCACTCTTTTTTTGGGTGATCTGTACTCTATTTTACTATACCACGTTCTATCTATTGCTCCCCTCTTCAGTACAATTTTTTTTCTCCATTGATCCTTCATGCTATCCTAATGAGTATTTTTATACTCACTACTACTCGGTCGTTGCCCACACATTGTGGTACCTTAAAAATATCAAACTGGTTTATTGTGACATCATAGGATCTTAAGGATATCTGGTACATAGACCACATGTGGCGATCATAGCTTTGGATCCAAGAGTGGGTCTCTCTTAGTTGTTTTAATTTTCCACTTATTATCGAGTTATGGAACTCTTCTAGTTGGGATGGTATTTTTTCCCTTTTTCCTTTTAGTTTACTTTAAAACACTAATACTTGTATTGTTTAGAGGTTGATGTGTACATGTAGTTTATATATAGTAGTGTTGCATCTTTTCTTTATTTATATACACTTTTCCATAGAGTTAGTTGTGTACGTGTGTACATGTACTTTGGAAAAGGAATCCCCAAGTCTGTTATGATTTTGGTGCTTCTCACCATCCCCTAGCCTATAGAGGAGGGCTTGGGGTATTTGTGGCCTAATAGCTAGCATGGGTTGGGTCATGATATTTCATGTTGGGGATTATATATTACTCAAAATAAAACAATGGAATGGATTCAGGATATTTATAAAGAAAGGTAAAATAAATCCATAGTAAACTAATCCATTTGAGATTCAAGAGTGTGATGGAGAAGTTTCCTACCAGTTATCCGTACCTCCAAATCTATCTAATGTCAATGATGTCTTCCAAGTGTCCCTATTAATAAAGTATCTATCAAAACCAAAATACATACAAGACAAAAAATGGTGAGTAATTGAAACCTTCCTTAAAATATGATGAATACTTGATCTAGATTTTCGATTATAGAGAACATGTGTGGAGGAATAAGATAACCTAACTTTTAAAAATATTTTGGAAAAATTCACTAGTTCAACAAATCATCTTGGGATATTTAAGAAGATATGAAATATAAATACCTCCATTTATTTTATATAAGGATATAAGTTTCATTGTTAAAATTTCATAAGTGGGGAGATTTTTTTAGCCCAAAAATATTAATTTTTTAATAATAAAATAACTAATGTTTCACAATTCATATATTATGTTTTATAATAAAATCACATAGATGTAATGCTAAATTTAATTACATATCATGAATTGATATTGATAATAATAGCTAAAAATGTAGGGATATAAATGAAAAATAAAAAGTTTCACACTAATATAAACCCTATAGCCAAAATTCACCAATTAAGATCTCTCCTTCTATAAAAATAGAAAATAAATATAAGAACAAATAATATGTTATACATTATCAGGGGATGTCTATAACCTCTGTATGTAAAGTAGTAAATGTTTTGGTTTGATAATGGTTGAGTATATATAGTGTATTAAGGATAAAGTGACTATTAGGATCTAACTCTTACATAACCATTTGTCAATATGTACATTGGTCAATTTGACCATTTGACAATAAGACCATTGGGAATTATGAATATTGGTAATAATGTTACCATTAGAATTAATGTATATAAATGGTAATGAAAAGATATAATTTATACATAAGGTATAAATGATCACATCAACTAGTAGGATAATTAAATTAAAATAACATTTATCCGAACATGGGAGGCAGGCGTGTCACTAGGGGTTTCACATAATCAATCCCAAGTAGGCCTTAAAAAAGTAAGGCTCAAATGGAATCAACTATGGGAGAAGTTCAATTTAGTAAAGATCACCACTAGATCAATGTAGCTGAGGCACCCCATAAAAGTACCAATATAACATACCTTTCCCTAAGGGTCTACGTTAGTGTAATAAGGGGTTATGTCTATAATAATTAGGATTATAAAGGTGAAATTTTATTCTTATAAATGAAATTGAGGTTTCATCAATCATATTTTCTATATTATTTTACTTAATGAATACACATAAATATAAAATTATTATGTTAAATAGATTATTGGATAAAAGCAAACCTAACTATATTTTTAGAAAATATATAATTTAAATTAAGTTATTAAAATTAATTTATTTTCATTAAATAGTATTATAAAAAATATTTATTTAAATATAAATGATAATTTATTCTCAAAATTTCATAAAAAGTTTCTATAAAGGTCATAAATTTTATTAGGTCATAAAAGTATTCTTCTTCATTAAATATGGTTTTTTTCAATTTTAAAATTATATTTTTAGAAAATATTTTTGATAAAATAAGAATTATATTTTAAATAATCATGTTGAAATTATTTTAGTGTGAAATTTTAAAAATTTTATAAAATAATTTAATTTTTCGAGGAAACTAAAAATACAATTTGGTGCTTCCTATATGTTTTATAACTTATTAAATATATAATTATAATTTAATAAAAAAAATAATTTCATAAATAACCACATATAATTAATTTTTTAGGATAATTAATTTTAATGAATTAAAATGAATATTAAACATATAAATAACATTCCAAAGTCTAAAATTAAAATTATGTTTTTTAAAGCAAAATTTGATGAAATATTACTTTATCGTCCCAAAGTAATATTAATTTTTTGGTTCTCTCATGGATAAAAGTTGAAAAAAAGTTCCTTAAATACTCAAAACTATTAGCTAAAACCATGTTTGAGACAATGGTTTTCCATTTTCCATAACCTAGAATTCCAAGGCCCATATTTACAAATTAATAGAAAATTATCCTCATTGTGTTATAAATTATCACATATATACTCCATTTAATTCAATCAAAATATATTGATCATGAATTTCCCCTCATTTTACAACTATATATGCTTTACATGGAGTTCATAAGGTTCTAAGGAACTCTAATCAATCTTTAAGAAGGAATTTAACATGTCAAGGGATTCTATTCCTCTCCCTTTTTATCCTAGTTCTTCCTTTTTAATTAGTCCCATAATTTAAAATTTTTTATTTTTTCATTAAATTATGATCATTTAATTATTTTCCAACTATTATAGCTATAATTAGATAACCTAATTCCCTCTCATTAATCTAATTCTATATACCACTATGTATACCTGTTATCCTACCGAAATCATTTATTGATTTTCTATGCCTTTCATTTTATATTGTGAATACCCATCCTTGTTTTTATTTGAGGGTATTCATATAGTTGTAATTATGATTTTTTATTATGTATTTCTATTTTTGTAACCATAATTCCATTCCCATGAGTTAAAATTATGAAAAGTTCATGTTTATAAACACAAATTCACCTAGTGATTTTATGTGAAACCTTTAATTTATTCATCATGGGAAATTTATTAAATGAATTATTATGATGTAACATCTATCTATAACACAAGAATTTATAAATGCAAAGTGGGTTGTATAATAGAGCTTAAATGCATTGGATAAAAAATTAATCTCTAGAGATGACATGTTTTATGATACCTTAATGATTAACCTTAATAATATGTTTTAGGAAACATTGTTACAGAACCTTGGTGATATGATTAGGAATGTATCATTTTACACATGGTAGAAATATTTCCATGTTATGTATCACATACTTATGATCATTTTCTCATGTTCTTCATTGTGTTTTATACAGGGTAATTAGTTATTTTCCATTTCTTTTATTTGTCCCTTACAAGGATTTATGCCCACCATTTTATATGGATGTTTTTCCATGGAAATCAACTAAAATAAGTTGAACAATAATGAAATTATAAAGGATAATTTAAATACTATTAAATAATATTTAGGTGTATGATCACCTTATGCACTTCGTGTATCATATAAAGAGTTTTCAAGACACTAAATCTAAAATGGTTCATCAAATTTATTAATGTGATATTTTTTCAAGGAATGATATTAAACATCAGGTCTAAAAAGGTAGATATAAATGTTATATGAACTTTAAGGGGATATAATAAGATCATTTATTTTTTACCATGACTATTATTGATCATTATTCCCATGTATATCATCATAGATGTATATAAGATAATCAATGATTATCATATTACAATATTTATCCTTATTTATTCAAAATAAGGCATGACCATATTATTTGGTATAGTGACCACTAATCACCAAGGATTTACCCACTCACAAAGAGTCTACGATCCAAGTGAAAACCACTTTTATTCATGAAATTTTACTTTCCACATTCTATCAATCATAAATATTAATTATTTAAAATTTATTTGATATGATGTACTAAGAAGAAAGAGATTAATTTTTTTATTAGATACTCTTATGGGTGAATTGATCCCTCTGTAATAGTTCTCATCATTATCACACTAATTAATATCAATTGGTATAAAAGTTCTGGACCACTCTTAAGGATCTAGATTTTCATTATATATTCCCCGCATATTCTTAATTAAAGGATATATAATCAAGAATGATGCTCCTAAAGGTTTTTATAAGATTTATTTTTTCAATGAGCATGTGAAAATGTATATCCTACAAATTATGGGTGATAGTGGAACAATCTTTCAAAAATATATATATAAGTTTTCCATTTATTGATGAGTGGAGAAATAGAATGTTCCATTGAACATAAAATATGATAAAAAGGAAATTGGAATATTTGGATTCTACTTTGTGAGTATCCCCAAAAATGAGATGATTCTTTAGATGATCTTCATGGTAAAAATAATTTTTATTTTTATGTTGAAATCATTTTCTAAAAAATGTTACATGTAATGTGAGTGAGTAGGATACATAAGATACATTAAGAGATTTGATTAAAAGTAGATGACTTTGTACTGCACTTTTAAATCCTACACAAGGAATTATGGATGAATTTTTGAAGAATATAAAGTTCACATAACTTGAATAGAGTGATATTAATCATGAATGTTACTGTATATAGTGTATAACATATATTGGATAAAGTCTGGAGCGTATCAAATTAGATTTGGACTTAAGAGGAAGAAAATTTCATGTGAAAAATCTAAATTGATTATAAATTCAACTATGTAACTTAGAAAAATTAAAGATAATATTGGAATGAATTTATTAATTCATAGAATTATTTAATCTGTTCTAAAGTTTATTAATGTGATTGAGAGGACTTGTATTGAATTGATGTGGATATGAATTAATATTATGAATTTTGGAATTTATATGTCATTGTGGAATTGGAAAATTCTAGAACTGTATATGGTTGAGACCAAAATTCATATGGATAAATTACGAAGAGCATAAGGATGAGCCTAGAAACTAAGAAATTGGATAAGTCCTATAGGCTATGCATCTCTATAAGTATGACTCAATAAAAATAATTTAAAAAATATCTATATTTCATAAATTTTCACAAACACAATGTATGTATGATCCACGACTTTATATGGATAATCCTGATGTTCGTAAAGAGCAACAAAAACATTGAAAATATGAATCTCAAGCAGTAGAATGATGATTTTTTCTATGTAAGGATAATTTTTAGGTAATATGACTCATTAGGATTCATTATCAATGTACGGAATCTTTTTATGGATGGTTTTTATCTTGATAAGGATAATTCAAACTTGAATTAGAAAATTGGAATAATCCTAATATCTTCCTAAGGATAACTACTGAAGAATGTATGGATGGGTCAACAATCTAAAAATGAATCTTATGATTAATAAGTATGATTAATGTAATGAAATGATGGGAATGGGTTGTATAATTTTGAGTTTACTTTATGGGGATCATTTATCAATATGAATTGAATAATGATGTAAAAATTTAAAAATGTCACGGAATCCTAAAAAACATCATAATGATCATTATATCATTATGAAATATAAATTTATTCAATAAAATATTATAAACATTAAATAAAAATTATGTTTGTACGCTTTAATTATAATCTAAATTAGGATCATTATAAGTCCAACAGTTAGAGAAACTAATAATTTTCTGAATAATGGAAAAATCTATGTTTTCCATAATTAATTATTATAAAGATGAAATATATTAGATGCTACTTACTCTATTATTTTAATATATTAATCTCATATTATTTGTCAAAACAAAATTCAATATTTTAGATAAATAGGACTTAGGAATATAAGATAAGAATAAAACATTTCCATTATGTTTTTATTTTCAAATTACAATATTTGAAAATAATTTTAGGGATAAAAAATGAAGAAGATTTTTTTTTATTTCTGGTTAATGTGGAGAAATTTAGAGAAGAATAATCTTGATCATTATTTAATAATAAATTGAGGATATATTCATCGGAGATAATAAATAAGAATTAAAATGTGAAACTTAATTCCTAGAATTATATTAGTGATAATGGTTTATTTAAAATGGAATATTCTAAATCACAGGAGACACCCACTAATAATAAGTTTGAAAAAATTATGGATATTTTAGTATTAAGAATATTTAATAGACACATTATGTATTATTAATATATATATTATTATTTAGTGAAACAATATTATAAATGTTTGAGTTGAAGATAGAAAATATAAAACATGTGGAACACTCAAAAAAGAGAATCGAGATCACTATGTGAGAAGAAGAAGAACTTGATTCGATTGTAAAATATATGAACCATAAGGGTATTGATTAAGAAGAAGTATATTATTTTTTTTTACTAAAATGGTCTTATGTGTCAAAGATAGAGTAGAAGAATAATAAATCGACATACATTATTTGATATTAAAAATTTCTGAGAAGAATGAAAAATAATAAAGGATGATGTGAATGTAGATAAATTGAATAAATTTTGGTTGTTGAAGACCTTAATAATTTAGTATAGAATAATACTGACCAAATTTAGAATAAGATATAGAGGTTGGGTTATGTAGTAGTGTTATGAACCTTCCTGAATCATCCTACCATGTCATCCAACCCACTCCTCTACAAGGCTTAAAGTGCATTCTTGATCACCACTTGCTGAAAACTAATTCATTTTCATCATGGAAAACACCGTCGGTAATGGTTTCACCCTAAAATAACCGTAAATATAAAGTGGATAAATTTCCAAAAGTAAAGAATGAGGCATCCATGTGGTGTAAATCAGTAAGAAAAATAAATAATTAGACATAACTAAATGGGAAACATTATTCATAACAAATATATATTATCTAACTCATGTAAATCAACATATATACATCATTATCTCTAAATAAACATAAAATAAGGAATAATAGATAAATATAAAGTCACAAAAAGTGAAAACAAAAAACTAATAATTGAAATGTAATCCCAGAAAATACAATATCATCCTAAAAAAAATTAAAACATGAACCTAATAAAAAAGAAACTTTTCATCCCAACTCACCCATCTATTGACCATAAGTGTGAAAAACAATATGAAATTGAACATGGAACTTGAATAAAATATTACATATTTACACACTACCTTAACCCAACCCTGATTTATTAAAAATATATAAAATTTTTAGTTATATTTAGACTCATTTTTTAGTTTTGGGATGATTTGAGATTTAAGACCGTGTTTTTAGAATTTTTCTGTATAGGTGCATGGTTAATACATGATTAGTAAAAACCATGCATAAACCATGTCAAGGATTCTAAATTTTCTAGTACAATGCACAACATAGTAGGTGTATAGTCTTCTAAACCATGTGTCCTTCCCAAATAGGTTATCTAAGGCCTATATAAAGGGTGCATAATTATCATCTAATTTAGACATATATATAACCATACCATGTATCCTTTGAGGTCATAAAATAAATAATTAAATTACATTATTTTTTATTAATAATAATATTATTAATATTAATGTTTTATTATCATTTAATTATAATAATAATAATAATAATATCATCATCATCATCTAATAACTTCCATCCCATTCCTTTACCCCAGCGTGAACCCCTCCCTCATAATTCGCTCGACCCATTCCCTTATGGGCTCCTCCATACAATACCTCCTCCTATCATCCCTAAATTCATGATGAAATATGAATTATTATTTTTTGTGAAATCCTCTATGGTGATTCCATATTCTCATACTCTTCCTTTTCCCCTATATTTCATGGTTCTTTCTGCCTCCCCTTGTGTTGTGTGTGATTTGGGTGAACCCTAACCTGAAACAGGGGTTTCTGTAACACCTAGATGTTTTTATGAAATATTATCCTTTAAAAAGAAATTATTCTTCAGTATCTTGTGTTTCATAAAATCATGAGTTTAAATGAATGGTGAGATTCCCTTAGTAAAAAATTATAGTTATAGCCTAGACGTTCGGTTAACCGAAATAATTATGACTAACTTATGGAAATGCATTGTGAATTTATTATCTATCAATTTTTTATGAAAAATATAAATTAGATATTATTATTTTTTGATTAAATTATTATTGGAAATGAAACTAGTGAGATATATATGTTATAAAATATTTTTATATTCATCCAATGGATATTTTAATCATATGGTATTAATAAACTATATTTGTGTACAAAAAAATATATATTTTTAAAGGTAATCATACGAATTTGAATGGATAAACCCTTTTAAATTATGAATTTGACACATTAATAAATTTTATATGAAAAAATAAACATTTTATTTTAAATGACGATATAAAAAATTTACTTTGTCTTAATTTATGATACTTTTCTGATAACATTCACGTTGTAAATAATAGTAAAAACACACAATCTTTTAAGTGAAAACAACCTATTTCATCAAAATAATTTATATGCTAAAATTATAATATTTAATGGTTTTAAAGTATAAATATAATATCTTTTTATCATTAAATATAATTTATGCCATTATAATTAATTTTATATTGAATTTATATTTTAAAACATTTCAATCTTTTGAAATGTTTTAACTTTTAGAAATATGTTCTCTCATTCTGACAACGAGATTGATTTTAAATTAATTTTTCTAATTATTTGTTTTGAATTTATAAAAACGAATTCTATATTTGGAATCATAAGGTACAATTTGTTTAAATAGGTACCTTTTATTTTTGGACATTATGAATAGTAACTTCAGTAATTATTTATATTTACCATGGTTAAAGGGTAAATATGGTAAATAAGGGTAAAAAATAATATTATAATAGTATAATACTACCATGAATGGTTTCCTAAACCTATTTGATGGGATATTTTAGACCATGATCATCCTGGGTTAAATTTGAGGATCCCATAGAGCCACTTGGGTGTGATAGTGACCTTTTATAATTTTCAATTCAATGTAAAGAGAAATATAACATAAACATATATCTTTTACTATTTCTTATTATACTGTTATATAAATGATTTATTTGACTATTATTATCATTATAATGCTAAAACTATTTCCTAGATCATGGTATTATATTTATAATTTTATGAGATTAAATGAAAAAATTTATTTTTGAAACAATGAAGATGTAGTGATTACCTTATTAATAGAATATTCAAATAAATGATATTATAAATATTAAAATAAATTTAATTTGAATATTTTTATGCCATAAAATAATTTTATATATTAATATGACATTTTATATTTTAGTTAATATAGTTTGTTCGAATGAATAAAGTTATAATTACATTAAGAATAATCAATTTCTAAAAAGTGTCTGTATCACCCGAGACTTTTATGAGAAATATTTTGTTTTTATGTTATACAAATCATCAAAGGAATCTTTCGCTACACGCAATCGCGACCTTTCTCGATAGCGTGTGTGGTACGCAATACCGAGTTCCACTAAACAACGATAAATTGTTATAATATTATAAACTGACCGTTATGAATAGTATTAACTGAATTTTAAATTTAAAACATTATTATTCATCTTACACATTTTCTAGAACATGGTAGGAGAAAAAGATAATTTTTTTGGGGTAAAATAAGTATTTATCAAAAAAATGCAGTTTTTCCGCCTTTTGATGGCACCCACACATTAAATATAGTTTTTAACACGTTTATAAGTTCAATTTGACAAAATAAAATTCTTCTTTTGAATCAGGATATAAAAATTTACTTTGGATAAATTTTTGATATTTTTCTGATAACTTTCATATTTTGATGAATAGTAAAAATACGCTAATTTTTAATTAAAAACAACGTTTTTCATTGAGATAATTTATATGGTTAAATTATAATATTTAATGGTTTTAAAGTATATATAGAATATATTATTACAATTTAATATAATTTATGTCATTATCATTAATTTCACATTGAATTTATAGGTAAAAACATTTTAATCTTTGGCAATGTTTTAACTTCTAAAACCCGTTTTCTTAACAATGGGATTTATTTTAAATTAATTACTGCACTTATATGTTTTTAATTTGGAAAAATGGATTCCATATTCAGAATCAGTGGGTCCAAATTATGTTAATAGGCTACTTTTTATTTTTTGGGCATTATGAATAGTAACCACGGTAAATTTTATTTACCATAGTTAAAGGTAAATTGGGTAATTAAGGGTAAATATAGGATTATAAAATTACCCTAACACCTTAAAATATACTATTGGATGACTAAAAGTCGACCCATATCACCTAATTGTCGGATTAGATTCATTTAATAGACTTTATTCCATGAAAATGATTTAATTATTATTAAAACCAAATAATGTGACAACATGTCACTTTCTTAAATATTATAAGTATAATAATTTTAATTTTGTGATATACTTAATGAAACTTCAGACATTAATAGTTTCCAAAAATCTAGACAATTATCTACATAATAGGAATTTATTTAGAATTTTTAGAAATTAAATAAATATAATTAATTATGACACAATAGTGATGTTGAAATTATTTTATTAATTAAAGTATCAAATAAATGGTTTTAAAACAATTAAATTAATTATTATATGCACTATTTAATGTTCTCCACTAATTTTCTAGATACATATGACATTTTATTAATCTATTAAAGCTTTTAGTTTGAACATATCCTCTGTATATATTTTATTTAAAATTCAAATAAATGAATAGTGTCAAAATTGACAGTATTGTTATTTTATAAAAATAACATATTATAAAATTGTTCAAAAATCACAAAAATATTTAAAAATTATAAATTAAATTTTATATGGTCTAAAATGTCATAAAGTGTCAAATTATGGAAAATTCACAACACATATGTAATTAATAATAAAAATTTAAAATTTAGAATATTATTACCACAAATAAAATGAAATTGATAAATAAGGATAAATCAAGTTGATAATGTTTAAAATAAATTCCTAACATGTCTAAATTTTATTGTTTGATGATATTACAACCCTATATCATCTAATATTTGGATATGAGTCATTTTTGGAGGTTTTTAAGTGGGGTTAGATTTATTATAAATTAATATTTTTAAGACTTCCAAAGGTGCCCCTCCCCTCGCTTATAAAAGGGCATCTCCTTCCTCTCTTCCTCACACCACATTGAGCCTTCAAGCTCGGACAACCTCTGCCAATATATCCTCTACACTTCCCTAGAACCATCCTATAGGTTCTGGTCTTCTTCAAAGACCAACCCTAGTGCCCTAAGAGGAGGTTAAGAAGAGGCGCGTCAAAAAGAGGTAATATCCATTACCGATCCTTTCCAAATTCACTCTTCTTCAAATTCTTCTTCTTTAGTTGTTTCATTATGAAGTAATAACATCAGTATCACTAATATACTGATATGTTATTATAAGTATGAAACAACCCTATTTCAACATCTATCCATCCTACGGAAAACGAAATCACCGCGCGTGCGTACGTACGGAATACCGTCTCCACACCGTGGTTTAATCCATTTTCCACCACCACCTTACTTGGATGGGTATAATGGTGTAAATAATTACTATATATGATTATTATAATGTGATATTGATTCTGAAATAGTATACATACACACCAATACAATTCCACGATCATGGGAACGATATCATCGCTCGTGCGTACATACGGAATACCGTCTCCACGATGTGATGTGATTCGTTCTACATGATATTTATTGAATAATGATTATATAAATGAATTGAATGAATAAATATGATATATAGTACATTAATACCATTCTATAAATTATTTATCTATAACCTAAAGAGAAGAATAATAATTTATTCGACAAAACACGCATAAGAACAAAAAGTTATGAACACCCGAATAACAAGTAGAAATGAAGTATTACTACTAAGAAGCTAAGAATATGACCATATATGATATAATAACAATAATTATGATTCTGTAATAATTCAATATCATTATTTAAATCATTATACAGGAGGTTCGGACACTTTCGAGGCAAATCAGACCTAAGGTAAGGGAAATATCACAATCTCATTTTTATCCGAGATTGTTTATACTTTGGTATTTACTAGGGTGTATTTTATCGTCCACATCCATGTTTCCTCAATATGTAATATTATTTCTATCCACTTACAATTTTTTAAATCCATTTTTACCCTTTGGTGAGTTTATAGTAAAAGATATGAAAGGAATCCTTTGTCGTTTTTCGTACGAGGTACTTTTTGACTTTTCCGACAAAAGTACGAGAAGAATGTTTTTAACTTATACGACATGAATGGATTTTTAAAACATTATTTCCAAGAATCATCCTTTAAAAGTTTTCAAGTTTATTTTTAATCAAATTATTTTTAGTTTAAAATTTTATGACATGCTAAGAAAGGAAATTTTTTTTGAAGTAGAAATGATATTTTCCTCAAGAATGGAGTTCAAGTGTTTTGACAAAATTATTTTCCATCTAAGATAATAAAGGGTTCTGTTTCTATCCCTATTATTACTTTGATTTGATTATGTTGTGATGGAATTACTTTTAGGAATTCTTTTATCTTATATGAATTGTTTTATGATTTCATGATGTTTAAGAATCCCATTTTTATTACATGGGTTATGCTATGATGTATGGTTTATGATTTTGCGGCACACATAAGAATGGTATCATTATGAGATGGGTGGGACCTATATCTCCCTCCAATTCATTGGGTAAATATTTTATATCTCATGAGATAGACATGGCTTGAACGGCAGGTTAAACCGGTTCAGTGAAACAGGACTGAAACGAGGAGTGAACTCGGTTCAGAAATGGACTTTGTCCACTAAGATAATCTTGGAAATGAGTCTTTACTAACAAGAAATGATTCTCTATGATTATGTGTGTATGCCAAAAAGTTTCATGTTTTATTTTATGATTATTGGGATTACATTTCACTACTATCATTTATCCCATGTTATGAAATTATTCTCTCTTTTGCAGGTTAAGATTTCCAAAATGTTATGTTCTTATGAATATTATGTGATTGATATTTATTTTACCCTTAATTAGCATTTGAGCTCACCCTTTCGTATTTTTTCTTTCCCCAGGTCAGGAAGAAGCTTATTAAGTAAGATATGCCCAAAAAGGACTCTAGATATGATGAAATAAATGGGAGGCAAAGTAGATGCTTTATGAACCAGTTGTTTGTGTTTCCCAGTTTCTAAAGACACTATACCTATACGGTTCTTTCCTGGTTTTGTTATATGTTGTAATAAGTGTGCTTCAAAATTGAAGTAATAATAATGTGTGTAAAGTATGGGTCGTTATAGTTGGTATCATAGGAAAGGTAAAGTCAACCTTTGGAAACTAGGATATGAAAGCCTTAGTAAGAATCATAAGGATAAGTCTAAGCATAGAACACAATCTTAGTGTTTTAGAAATGGACATGAACAACGTATGATAAGACCTTAAGTGTGAAATTTTATTCCTGATTATGTGGTTTTCCTATTATAATTAGTGTTTCTCACACTATTCTTCTTGGTTTTAGTCAATGGCTGGAACCCGAAGGAAACGTGTTAATGCGGAATGCGACGAGCAAAGAAATGATTGTCCCCCTGAGCAACCAAACATTATGGGAGCTGGAATGAAAAATCTTATAGCCATGCTCACACAACATTCTCAAGCTATGAATCATGCAAGACTTCCAAACTAGCAAAGGAAAGAGCAAAATTCTGTTGAATCCTTCATGAGGCAGCGTCCACCTTCATTCAGCGGGTCTACTGATCCATTAATTGTTGAACAATGGATTAGTACTACTGAAAAGATATTTTCAGTTCTTCAATGTTCTGAACAAGATAAAGTCATCCTTGCAGTGTATCGTTTGGAAGGAGATGCTGATCAATGGTGGAATCTTATTAAGAATATGAGGAAAAGGGATGAAATTGAGTCCATGGAATGGGATGAGTTCAAGAACTTATTTTTCAATAAGTACTTCCCTCGTATTCTCCGAACAAATATAGAGAAAGAGTTTATTGAACTGAAGCAAAAGGATGATGAACTTGTTGGTACCTATGAAGCAAATTTTACAAGACTTGCAAGGTACGCTTCTGGTATTATTATCCATCCTGAGAGTAAGATCGATCGATTCTTTAGTGGCTTAAAACCAAGTCTTCTAAGGGCATTAGCCATAAAGGACTTCAATAGCTACGAGGAAATCGTTCGATGTGCTCTCAAAGTCGAGATGGAGATTGGAGTAACCCATCAGTCATATGGGTTTGATAAGAAGAGGAAAATGGAATTCAAAGGAAAATCTAAAGAGCATACTGAAAAGAAGATGAGCTTTCCCTTATGCTCAAAGTGTGGAAAGAAACATGGAGGGAGTTTTCTTAAAGGGACAAGTAAATGTTTCAAATGTGGAAAGGAAGGTCATCGGGCATTTGAATTCCACAATGATGGGAAGAAGATGTCTAATGATGAAAATAAAGGAAGGGACACATAGAATGAACCTACTACACTTAAATGTTTCAAGTGAAAGGAGATGGGGCATTATTCCAATCAATGCCCAAATCCGAGGGTTGATGATGATGGTCGACGTCAACAAACTCTTAAGGCTAAAGAAAAAGGAAAGTCACATGCAATTTCTATCAGCGATGTGCAGTACGATAACGATGTGGTGAAAGGTATAATTACCATCCAATCTAAAGTAGAAAATGTTTTATTTGATTCTAGATCTACCCACTCCTTTATTTATGAATAATTTTCTAAGGATATCACCGTATTACCTCAACAATTAGATGTTGAGATAGCTGTGACAACCCCTAATAGCACAACGGTCGCATCAAAAGTTTATAATTCTTCTCCGATTGAAGTTTGTGGGAAAGTGCTTCCTGCAAATCTTGTGATACTTACTATAGTGGGATTTGATGTGATTCTTGGCATGGATTGACTTTCTTTAATGGAGCTCATATCAATTTGCAAAGAAGGGAAGTCACATTTCATATTCCAGATCAATCTATGATCGTCTATCGATGCAAGGATGAACATAACCTTCTAGTGGAAATTTCATCCATCTTATGGGTCTTGATTCCACTTAATGAAGGTTATTTATCTCAAATGGTTGGTGAGAAACTCACAATTAAGAATATTTCCATTGTACGGGAGTCTGATGATATCTTTCCGGAGGAATTTCCGGGTCTTCCACCAAATTTTGAAGTTGAGTTTTCAAAAGAACTCGTACCGGGTGCTTTACCTATTTCAAAGTCACCTTATAGAATGGCCCCAATTGAGTTGCATGAATTGAAGAAGCAAATCCAAGAAAATCATGATAAGGGATTCATACGCCCTAGTGCGTCACCTTGGGGAGCACCTATTCTGTTTGTTAAGAAGAATGATGGATCAATGAGACTCTGCATTGATTATTGATAACTTAACAAGATCACTATCAAGAACAAATATCCTCTCCCATGCATTGATGACTTATTTGACCAACTACGAGGAGCTGAATACTTTTCCAAGATTGATCTTCATTCAGGGTATCATCAATTAAGGGTCAAAAGGGAGGATATACCAAAGACGGCTTTCCGTACAAGGTATGGACACTTTGAATTTATAGTGATGCCATTTGGTCTTACTAATGCCCCTGCTATCTTCAAGGATCTAATGAATAGAGTCTTTAGAGACTATCTTGATCAGTTTGTGGTAGTCTTAATAGACGATATTCTTGTCTATTCAATGAGTAAGGAAGAACATGATGATCACTTGAGAAATATATTGATTACCCTGAGAAAGGAGAAGCTTTATGCCAAATTTACCAAGTGTGAATTTTGGCTTCATAGAGTTTCATTTTTGGGTCACATAATCACAAAAGAGGGGATTTCTGTGGATCCAGCAAAAACAGAGGTTATCGAAAGATGGTCGAGACCAACAAAAGTAACTGAGATCCGAAGTTTTCTTGGTTTGGATAGATATTATCGATGTTTTGTGAAAGATTTTTCACGATTATCTAATCCACTCACCAAGTTGACTCGGAAAGGAGTTAAGTTTGTATGGACGGAGGAATGTGAAGAGAATTTCAATGAGTTGAAAAGAAGGTTATCCAGTGCACCTATGCTCACACTGCCTTGTAGTGGAGAAAGGTTTGTGATCTACAGTGATGCATCCAAGAAGGGATTAGGGTGTGTTCTTATGAAAAATGATATGGTGATAGCTTATGCCTCATGACAGTTGAAAATCCATGAGAAAAATTACCCAACTCATGATTTGGAGTTAGCTGCGGTAATATTTGCATTAATGATTTGGAGTCACTACCTATATGGTGAAAGGTGTGATATTTATACTGATCATAAAAGTTTAAAGTATATTTTCACACAAAAGGAGCTGAATATGCGCCAGAGAAGATGGTTGGAGATGATTAAGGATTACGACTGCTCAATTCATTACCACCCTGGGAAAGCAAACAATGTAAAGACCCACAAATTTCAAGGAAATTTTTTTCTTAATTTTCTTTGGAATTTTGCAAGAGCGCAGCTTCAGACGGCACCTGATTCCGAGGCCCGGTGTGCCCGGAATCAATTTCCGAAGTTTGGCTCGGGTACGTTCAGTGAACGGACGAGCGAGTTTTCTATCTTTTGAACCGGTGCCCGGAATCGAATTCTGAGGGCACCGATGAAATCGCCGCGCCGGTATTTTCTTAGAAACGCCTCTTCCGGAGTTGCGTTTGCTCAACCGTGGTTTTTAAAATTTTGGGCTTTAAGTCGGAAATAAAATAAAGGTTGTGCGACAACTTTATTTTATTTCACTTAAGCCGCTTGGAAGTCACTTGAAAGCCACTTGAGCTGAGTTAAAGCGGATAGGGTGCTATCCGGAAATATCCTACCCTCTTGTTAGGATATTTGTGCGGTGGGGCCCGCACGAGCCCCGCCGTTTCTTCCGCTAAGTAACGCACCCGCGAAAACCCGTCAAAGTAACTGAAAAGTCAACCGACGCGTTTTCTTAAATTCTTAACAGACCATTTAATTGGGCGGTTTATTTCGTGAATTAAATGGGCTGTTTCATTCGTTGAATTAATTCAACGAATTTAATGGGTCGTTACTTACGCGTTTACGTTTGTTGGCAAATTAATAAAATAGACAAACTTTTCTATTTTGGAGGATTTCTATCATTGTGCGAATTCTCTGAGCCTCCACGCTCCTCGCGAAGAACGCGAAGAACGCGAAGAACGCCGACGACCGGAATTCGACGACGCACACCGTGATCTGCGACGTCGACGAGCTCTACCCGCGACATTCTTCGGCGACGCCTCTTCTTCCGCGGCCGATCCTCGTTCGGCAACTAAGGTGAGAAACGAATCGTTTAATTCTCCCTTTTAATTTCAATGACAACGGATTTAATTAATTAAATCTGTTTGTTCTAGATCCGGAGATCGTCGGCGCGACGTTTTTCCCGCGGTGCGACGAACGTCTCTTCCGCGACGACGCGAAGATCCCCTCCTTCCGCGACGAGCGATTCCGCGACGACCTCACGTCTGACGGCGACATCGAGGTAGGGATTTTATTTTTCTTGGTGATTCGTTCCCGTGATCTAATTCTTTTTAATTAAAGAACCAAACTTGAAGAATTTTATTTTTGGATAAAATTGTGGCTGCCTTAATCCCTCTCGATGATTTTATGACTAACGCGGAGGGTGCGGATCTAACGAACAAGACCCGGTAACCCTCCGCCGATCTTTTTGTTGTGCGGTTTTGGCGGACGACGACGAACCATGCGGCAAGGGCGATCCGTTGATCCCGCAGTGAAGATCGGCCCCCGGGAGGAGCAATGGCGCAGACGGGAGGCAAAACGGGCCACCGGAGCAACTCCGGCGGCCCGCGGAAGGCGGCGGTGGCGGCGCCCGGCGCGCCACCGGAGGAATCCACCGCGGCACGGCTGCGGCGGCGGCGAACCGCCGGGCCGCGTCCGCGGTCCGGCCACCCAGCACGCGGCCCGCGCGGGCCGCGTTCCTCCAAGCCGCGGGTCAAACCCGCGGCGGTTTCCTTCGGCCGCTCGGCCGAAGCCGAGCCGGCCGGTCCGGTCGGCCGGGCCGCGCCCAGGCCGGACCGGACCCGGCCTAGCCGGGTCGGGCCGGGTCGGGTCAACCCGGTTCGGCCGACCCAGGGGGGGTTCGGGCCGGGTCGCCCCGGGCCCAGAACCCCCGTTTTCGGGCCCTCTTCGGTCTTTTGCCCATATCTTGGGCCTGGGACCTCCGATTGATGAACCGTCGGCAGCTACGTGATTCTTTGATCGAGACGGTCGTTTCGGTATATTACACTCAAGGTTTCGGAAGACTTTGGGTTCAGCCGGGTTGGTTCGTACACGAAACCAACCGGGCCCTCGGAGCGGAAACGCTCATAACTTGAGCTACGGACGTCCGATCGACGTACCGTCAGCTGTGGTAGTTTCCTCTAAGTGAGATGGAACTTTTGGCATACTCCGCCCGAGGATCGGACACAGGCGTAGTACGGTCGGGTTGGTTTTGCCCTAAAAACCAACCGGGCCCCTGGGACGAAAATGCCAATAACTCTCAGACCGGGCGTCCGATTGACGCGCCGTCTGTTGCGTTGAAATCCTGTTGTCGATACGGAACTTTTGGATACATCAACTTCGGACTACGTGTCAGTTGATGTATCAGCCTCTCGGCTCGTGGAGCGGACCCTCCTAAACGAGCTCGCTGTGCGCGGGAACCCTAGTGCTGGCTGTGACTTCGACGACAGAGCAGAGATCCTCCGTGGACTGCGACGACGACAGAGCAGAGATCGTTCGTGGACTGCGGCGATGACTGTGCGGAGATCCTCAGTGGACTGCATCGACTACTGCACTCAGCGATCCTACATGGATCAGTGCTACAGGTCCTGTGTGGGCCCGATCTTGTGTGGGTCCTTTCTACCTGTTCTGTGTGAGCCACTGCCTACAGGTTCTGTGTGAGCCCGATCCTGTGTGGGTCTTTTGCGGGGGTTAGTACCTATCGATCCTTCGTGGGTCCGACGACATAGATGGATCAGTGATCATCCTTGACGTCATCTGAAAAAAGTATACCTGGTTGAGCTGAATCTTATGTTACTCTTCTTTGTGGATTGTGTTGAACTATCCTATGTGGATTTACTATTTACTCTCCTTTGTGGATTTGAGTCTTGCTTTCCTGTGTGGATTGAGTTCTTCTTGAGCTCGTGAGAAGAGCTAGAATTGGGGACTTAGGTATATGTATGGGCATATACCTAAGTCGAGTCAGATGTTACTTCGTGATTACACCTTCCTTTTTGTGCTATATCCTTTGTGGATTTCGGGAGACCTTCGGGGGTCTCGGGGTCCTTACTGAGTAGCTTATACTCACCCCTGCACGGGCTATGCCCGCACCTTGTTGTGTTGGATGCAGACGACGGACAGCGCTGATCACGGTTGGGGCGTGGAGCAGGACAGTACCTGGAGGTGGACCACTGGGCGGGACGTGCTCGGAGCGGACGTGGGACCCGAGGAGCGTGGAGGCTATCTGTACCCACCCTTCAGGTGGGATTTCCAGTGGACGACACGAGGCCGCCGTCTTTTCTTCAGTTGCTGTTCTTTTCCTTTTCAGTTGTACTTTCAGTTGGGCTTGTATTCTGGCCCCCTTTACTTTTCTGCACTTTGTAGTTACTTTCCGCTTGCTGACTCTGTGGTGGTTGTTACTTATAAAGGCAATGCCTTCCCTGTTTACCGGGATTTTACGCCTTGGTGCTAGTCGCCAGCCCCTGGCCTATGGAAGGCGGGCTTGGGGTAGTCACGGCACGGGCCCCGAGGTCGGGTCGTGACAAATTGGTATCAGAGGTGGTCGGTTCTACCGCAGACTCTGATCGTTTTTTTTCTTTCTCTATGAAGTAATAGTGTTTAGTGTATTGAGTGTGGTTATCAGTTCAGGGAGCCCAGTGTTGGTGCGGCTGCCGACGTATCCGTACACCAGGACCCTGGCTCCTGATTTCCGACTTAATGCATGAAAACATTGATTGCGTGTGTGTTTCAAGTTTTCTTTGTGATTACTTGTGTCAGCTCACCGGGTATACTGATCTGCTTCATGAAAGTCTCAAGTTTTCCTTGTGATTACTTGTGCCAGCTGACCAGGTATACTGTTCTGACTGTGGTGCTCTTATTCTCCTTTTCAGGATGGCCCCGCGACGACAGCCAGCTAGGGTTCCGAGTGTAGGGCGCGACGGCAGCCCACCGAGCGACGAGGCCTCGGTGCAGGGCCCTTTGCCAGCAGTGGCACCGGCGGTAGCTTTTCCCGCCGAGCCACCGATGCTACCAGTACCAGACGCTGACGATGCACGTCGCCTCAGGGCACTGCATGAGTTTCAGAGCCAGCGACCGCCCAGGTTTCGCGGTGAGGCGGACCCCCAGGCCGCCGAGGACTGGCTAGAGGCGGTGGTACGGATCTTTAGGCTAGTGAGGACACCAGCGGATCTCATGGTGATTCTCGCGGCGAGCCTCCTGCAGGCGGCGGCAGGACGATGGTGGAGCTTGATACTCCAGGTTCACGATGAGGCATCCTTGCTCTGGACGGACTTCGAGAGCCTCTTCCGCTCTGAGTTCGTCCCGGTCACCCTCCGAGCGGTGCGCATCCAGGAGCTTCTCCAGCTGCGCCAGGGCAGCATGACGGTCGCTCAGTACGCGGCGAGGTTCACTGACCTATCTCGCTACTCGACCGACATGGTACGGGACCCCTTCTTCCGGGCCCGGACCTTCGAGCAGGGCTTGCGGCAGGAGATTCGGGCGTCGCTGATCTCCCTCAGCATTCCGACCCAGGCGGGAGTGCTGGAGCGAGCCCTCCTGATCGAGAGCTTCCTGGCAGAGCCTTCATCAGCGGCGAGACCTAGCGCAGGGCGGCAGGTAGCTGAGTCTTCGGAAGCAGGTAGCCGACGGATGACTCTCGGGTCCAGGAAGACCAGACCCCCCACGCAGACGGCCTCAGGACACCGGCTCAGCAGTGCGGGGCACACAGCGGAGTACCAGCCTCTCGAGAGGCAGGCTGTGCTACTCCTGCGGTGGGCAGGGTCACATGGCTCGTGACTGCCCGACTCGCCGATCAGACGAGCAGAAGACGGTGGAGGGGCCACCCAGGCAGAGGCAGAGGGTCGACCGTGGCGGTCCGCAGGGAGGAGGCGGACGAGGCAGAGGAGCTGGCCGAGCAGCGGGTGGTGGGCGACGCTTCCAGGCTCTACCCCCACCACCACCAGGAGGGCCACCTCGACCACAGGGAGCTGGCGGGCAGGGACAGGCCCAGCTCCAGGTAGTGGAGGCCTACGACCCCGACATGCCAGAGAT
Organism: Viscum album; assembly: GCA_963277665.1. Classification (NCBI taxonomy): domain Eukaryota; kingdom Viridiplantae; phylum Streptophyta; class Magnoliopsida; order Santalales; family Viscaceae; genus Viscum; species Viscum album. The sequence continues at coordinate 1,645,935,276 of OY728128.1, forward strand.
GATTCGAGGTACGATCTGTGTCTATTCCACCCTTGCTGCAGTACTTATAGACACAGGAGCGAGTCACTCTTTCATAGCCTCTGCCCTTGTTCGGAGCTCGGAGATTCCGACTGAGCCGTTGGCTCGATCCTTATGGCTAGAGACTCCTACGGGAGCAGACTCGACGATTACGCACTGGTGCCGGCAGTTCGAGCTTACTCTAGGAGGAGAGAGCTTCGGCTGGGATCTCCTTGTAGCGGCGTCGAGGCCTTACGACGTCATCTTGGGCATGGATTGGTTATCCACGGTTCATGCCCAGATCGACTGTTTTAGGCGCAAGGTGCGATGTGTTCGCACCGACGGGAGCAGGTTTACCTTCACCGGCGAGAAGGGAACCTTTGCAGCATAGGATGGACTTCCGCGGAGGAGAGTGCAGCCCATCTCTCATCAGTTGGCTAGCCTCATCCTAGGAGCAGTGGACGTGCAGAGTCCAGTTTTTCCTGCAGTGGTGGACCAGTACGTGGACGTCTTTCCCGACGACGTTCTAGGGCTACCTCCTCGTAGAGAGGTAGACTTTTACATCGACTTGTACTCCGGGACAGCCCCGATATCTACTCCAGCATACCGGATGGCCCCCGCCGAGCATCGAGAGCTGCGGGTACAGTTGGAGGACTTGCAGAGCAAGGGGTTTATCCGACCTAGTGTTTCACCCGGGGCTTCCCCGATATTGTTTGCCAAGAAGGCGGATGGGAGCTTGCGACTGTGTGTCGACTATCGTCGCCTGAACCAGGTGACAGTAAGGAACAAGTATCCGCTGCCACGGATTGATGACCTCTTCGATCATCTCAAGGGAGCGCGGTGGTTCTCGAAGATAGACCTCCGGTCAGGCTATCATCAGCTCAGAGTTCGAGACGAGGACGTGTAGAAGACAGCCTTCAGGTGTCGGTATGGCCATTATGAGTTCTTGGTTATGCCATTCGGCGTAACCAATGCTCCAGCAGTGTTCATGAGCCTCATGAACAAGATCTTCCATCCATACCTCGACCGATTTGTCGTGGTCTTCATTGACGACATTTTGGTATACTCGACGACTGAGGAGGAGAATGCCTACCACCTGCGAGTTGTGCTAGACACACTCCGAGAGCACCAGCTTTATGGAAAGCTCTCAAAGTGCCAGTTCTGGTTGCGTGAGGTCCATTTCTTGGGGCACGTCATCTCTGAGGCGGGAGTTGCAGTGGATCCCGCGAAGATCGAGGCAGTGCTAGCTTGGGAGCCACCCAGGAGCGTGACGGAGGTGCGGAGCTTCTTGGGCCTAGCCGGATACTATCGGAGATTTGTGCCAGACTTCTCCAGAGTTGCGGCACCACTCTCAGCCTTGACAAAGAAGGGGAAACCCTTTGTGTGGTCAGACAGATGTCAGCAGAGCTTCTAGGAGCTGAGACAGAGATTGACCAGCGCACCTATCTTGAGGTTGCCTGAGGAGGGAGTTGGATACGTAGTTTACTGCGATGCATCAGGGACTGGACTCGGGTGCGTCCTGATGCAGGAGCGGGCAGTGATCGCCTACGAATCACGTCAGTTGAGGCCGCATGAGCAGAACTACGCCACTCATGACCTGGAGTTAGCAGCAGTGGTCTTCGCTCTGAAGACTTGGCGGCACTATCTGATGGGCGAGCGCTTCACAGTCTTTTCTGACCACCAGAGTCTCAGGTATATCTTCTCTCAGAAGGACCTGAACCTGAGACAGCGGAGATGGCTTGAGTTCCTCCATGACTATGACTTTGAGATAGTCTATACTCCTGGGAAGGGGAACGTGGTAGCCGATGCGCTCAACAGGAGGACGGGCATTCAGCTACTTGAGGAGGCGACGAAGCAGCTAGCCTCCTTACAGATATCCTTCGTGGATAGAGACGGAGCAGCCTTTCTTCAGTCTCTCACAGTCTCTCCTCCACTTCTACAGCGGGTCAGAGAGGCTCAGCGTGGGGACGCTGACTGTGAGACCCAGCGTGCACTGATATCCTCTGGTCAGGCGCCTGATGGCTTCTCCCTTGGAGCAGAGCACGACATCCTTTTCAGAGGACGTACCTTCGTACCAGTCGCTTTACGAGAGGAGGTGCTGAGAGAGTTTCACACTTCTCCCTTGGCGGTGCATCCCGGAGTGGCGAAGATGTACCAGGATCTCAGACGACAGCACTGGTGGCCGGGCATGAAGAAAGCTGTGGCAGAGTTCGTTTCACGATGCCTCACCTTCCAGCAGGTGAAGGCAGAGCATCAGGTACCAGCAGGCTTGGTACAGCCCTTGGAGGTCCCGGAGTGGAAGTGGCACGGCATATCTATGGACTTCGTGACTGGACTTCCACACACTTCCAGAGGTCACGACTCCATTTGGGTGATTGTCGACCGACTCACCAAGTCGGCACACTTCTTACCCATCAGAGAGCAGGGCTCAGTGGAGAGCTTGGGACGTCTTTACGTCCAGGAGATCGTACGGCTTCACGGTGTGCCATCGTCTATCGTCTCCGATCGAGATGCTCGTTTCACTTCCCGGCTTTGGAAGGGGTTGCAGGATGCGTTCGGGACGCGGCTCCATCTGAGCACAGCCTTCCACCCTCAGACGGATGGTCAGACTGAGAGGATCATACAGACACTCGAGGACATTCTCCGTGCATGTGTTCTCGACTTTGGTCGCAGCTGGGAGGACCACCTACCCTTGGTGGAGTTCACGTATAACAACAGCTACCACTCCACCATCGGGATGGCACCATACGAGGCGTTGTACGGCATACCCTGCAGATCACCGTTGTGCTGGACAGACCCTGGGGAGTCAGCACTCGTGGGACCAGAGATGGTCCGAGCCATGACAGAGAAGGTCCAGATCATCCAGGAGAGGATGAGGACAGCTCAGAGCTGGCAGAAGTCATATGCTGACAGGAGGCGGAGGCCACTAGAGTTCGAGGATGGCGACCACGTCTTTTAGCATGTCTCACCTCGACGTGGTTTACGGAGATTTGGCCGAGGCGACAAGTTGTCTCCACGCTTCATCGGGCCTTTCCAGGTCCTCAGCAGGATAGGAGAGGTGGCTTATCGCCTGGCTCTACCACCTCAGTTGCACCGGGTGCACGACGTCTTCCACGTGTCTCAGCTGAGGAGATACGTGCACGACCCGACGCACATCATCGACTTTGGGGAGTTGGACGTGGACGATGGGGCGACTTTTGCGGAGGTCCCAGTGGAGATCGAGGATTGACAGGAGCGGGTCCTACGTGGGCGGTCGATTCCTCTTGTGCGCGTCAGATGGCAGCATGGGAACCTCCAGGAGAGCACTTGGGAGCGGGAGGCTCAGATGCGTGCTCAGTACCCCCATTTGTTCCCCTAGTTTTTGATGTATCTTTACGGGGACGTAAATCCCTGAGGTGGGAGTAATGTAAAGACCCGCAAATTTCAAGGAAATTTTTTTCTTAATTTTCTTTGGAATTTTGCAAGAGCGCAGCTTCAGACGGCACCTGATTCCGAGGCCCGGTGTGCCCGGAATCAATTTCCGAAGTTTGGCTCGGGTACGTTCAGTGAACGGACGAGCGGGTTTTTCTATCTTTTGAACCGGTGCCCAGAATCGAATTCTGAGGGCACCGATGAAATCGCAGCGCCGGTATTTGCTTAGAAACGCCTCTTCCGGAGTTGCGTTTACTCAACCGTGGTTTTTAAAATTTTGGGCTTTAAGTCGGAAATAAAATAAAGGTTGTGCGACAACTTTATTTTATTTCACTTAAGCCGCTTGGAAGTCATTTGAAAGCCACTTGAGCTAAGTTAAAGCGGATAGGGTGCTATCCGGAAATATCCTACCCTCTTGGTAGGATATTTGTGCGGTGGGGCCCGCACGAGCCCCGCCGTTTCTTCCGCTAAGTAACGCACCCGCGAAAACCCGTCAAAGTAACTGAAAAGTCAACCGACGCGTTTTATTAAATTCTTAACAGACCATTTAATTGGGCGGTTTATTTCGTGAATTAAATGGGCTGTTTCATTCGTTGAATTAATTCAACGAATTTAATGGGTCGTTACTTACGCGTTTACGTTCGTTGGCAAATTAATAAAATAGACAAACTTGTCTATTTTGGAGGATTGCTATCGTTGTGCGAATTCTCTGAGCCTCCACTCTCCTCGCGAAGAACGCGAAGAACGCGAAGAACGCCGGCGACCGGAATTCGACGACGCACACCGTGATCTGCGACGTCGACGAGCTCTACCCGCGACGTTCTTCGGCGACGCCTCTTCTTCCGCGGCCGATCCTCGTTCGGCAACTAAGGTGAGAAACGAATCGTTTAATTCTCCCTTTTAAATTCAATGACAACGGATTTAATTAATTAAATCCGTTTGTTCTAGATCCGGAGATCGTCGGCGCGACGTTTTTCCCGCGGTGCGACGAACGTCTCTTCCGCGACGACGCGACAATCCCCTCCTTCCGCAACGAGCGATTCCACGACGACCTCACGTCTGACGGCGACACCGAGGTAGGGATTTTATTTTTCTTGGTGATTCGTTCCTGTGATCTAATTATTTTTAATTAAAGAACCAAACTTGAAGAATTTTATTTTTGGATAAAATTGTGGCTGCCTTAATCCCTCCCGATGATTTTATGACTAACGCGGAGGGTGCGGATCTAACGAACAAGACCTGGCAACCCTCCGCCGATCTTTTTGTTGTGCGGTTTTGGCGGACGACGACGAACCATGCAGCAAGGGCGATCCGTTGATCCCGCAGTGAAGATCGGCCCCCGGGAGGAGCAATGGCGCAGACGGGAGGCAAAACGGGCCACCGGAGCAACTCCGGCGGCCCGCGGAAGGCGGCGGCGGCGCCGGCGACCGGAGGCGGCGGCGCCCGGCGCGCCGCCGGAGGAATCCGCCGCGGCACGGCCGCGGCGGCGGCGAACCGCCGGACCGCGTCCGCGGTCCGGCCACCCAGCACGCGGCCCGCGCGGGCCGCGTTCCTCCAAGCCGCGGGTCAAACCCGCGGCGGTTTCCTTCGGCCGCTCGGCCGAAGCCGACCCGGCCGGTCCGGTCGGCCGGGCCGCGCCCAGGCCGGACCGGACCCGGCCTAGCCGGTTCGGGTCGACCCGGTGCGGCCGACCCAGGGGGGGTTCGGGCCGGGTCGCCCCGGGCCCAGAACCCCCGTTTTCGGGCCCTCTTCGGTCTTTTGCCCATATCTTGGGCCTGGGACCTCCGATTGATGAACCGTCGGCGGCTACGCGATCCTTGGATCCAGACGATCGTTTCGGTATATTACACTCAAGGCTTCGAAAGACTTTGGGTTCGGCCGGGTTGGTTCGTACACGAAACCAACCGGGCTCTCGGAGCGGAAACGCTCATAACTTGAGCTACGGACGTCCGATCGATGTACCGTCAGCTGTGGTAGTTTCCTCTAAGTGAGATGGAACTTTTGGAATACTCCTCCCGAGGATCGGACACAGGCGGAGTACGGTCGGGTTGGTTTTTCCCTAAAAACCAACCGGGCCCCTGGGACGAAAATGCCAAAACTCTCAGACCGGGCGTCCGATTGACGCGCCGTCTGTTGCGTTGAGATCCTGTTGTCGATACGGAACTTTTGGATACATCAACTTCGGACTACGTGTCAGTTGATGTATCAGCCTCTCGGCTCGTGGAGCGGACCCTCCTAAACGAGCTCGCTGTGTGCGGGAACCCTAGTGCTGGCTGTGACTTCGACGACAGAGCAGAGATCCTCCGTGGACTGCGACGACGACAGAGCAGAGATCCTTCGTGGACTGCGGCGATGACTGTGCGGAGATCCTCAGTGGACTGCGTCGACTACTGCACTCAGCGATCCTACGTGGATCAGTGCTACAGGTCCTGTGTGGGCCCGATCCTGTGTGGGTCCTTACTACCGGTTCTGTGTGAGCCACTGCCTACAGGTTCTGTGTGAGTCCGATCCTGTGTGGGTCTTTTGCGGGGGTTAGTACCTATCGATCCTTCGTGGGTCCGACGACATAGATGGATCAGTGATAATCCTTGACGTCATCTGAAAAAAGAATACCTGGTTGAGCTGAATCTTATGTTACTCTCCTTTGTGGATTGTGTTGAACTATCCTATGTGGATTTACTGTTTACTCTCCTTTGTGGATTTGAGTCTTGCTTTCCTGTGTGGATTTAGTTGTTCTTGAGCTCGTGAGCAGAGCTAGAATTGGGGACTTAGGTATATGTATGGGCATATACCTAAGTCGAGTCAGATGTTACTTCGTGATTACACCTTCCTTTTTGTGCTATATCCTTTGTGGATTTCGGGAGACCTTCGGGGGTCTCGGGGTCCTTACTGAGTAGCTTATACTCACCCCTGCACGGGCTATGCCCGCACCTTATTGTGTTGGATGCAGACGATGGACAGCGCTGATCACGGTTGGGGCGTGGAGCAGGACGGTACCTGGAGGTGGACCACTGGGCGGGACGTGCTCGGAGCGGACGTGGGACCCGAGGAGCCTGGAGGCTATCTGTACCCACCCTTCAGGTGAGATTGCCAGTGGACGACACGAGGCCACCGTCTTTTCTTCAGTTGTTGTTCTTTTCCTTTTCAGTTGTACTTTCAGTTGGGCTTGTATTCCGGCCCCCTTTAATTTTCTGCACTTTGTAGTTACTTTCCGCTTGCTGACTCTGTGGTAGTTGTTACTTATAAAGGCAATGCCTTCCCTGTTTACCGGGATTTTACGCCTTGGTGCTAGTCGCCAGCCCCTGGCCTATGGAAGGCGGGCTTGGGGTAGTCACGGAACGGGCCCCGAGGTCGGGTCGTGACAAACAAGGTGGAAGATGCATTAAGTCGACAAGACCATGCCATTTTATCCATGATGAGGATCACAAAAGATCCAATATTTATGAATTTACAAAGGATGAATCTTGGAATTATAATGGAAGGGGGAAAATCGTATCTTTCTCAAATGAATGTTCAACCATCTCTACATGTGAAGATTAAAGACGCACATAATGAAGATGTAGAGTTCCAAAAGAAGGTGAGAAATGTTCCTGAATTCAACCTTGATTGTGATGGGATAATAAAGTTCAGGAATCGGGTTTGTGTTCCTCCCATCCATGAATTAAAGAAGGAGCTGCTGGATGAGGCTCATAGTTCTTCATTCTCTATTCATCCTGGAAGCATGAAGATGTATAGGGACCTAAAAGAGTACTTCTGTTGGGATGGCATGAAAAGAGATGTTGTTGAATATGTCTCTCGATGCTTGGTTTTTCAGCAAGTTAATGCTGAGAGACAGAAGTCTAAGGGGATGTTACAACCATTACCCATACCCGAATGGAAATGGGAAAACATCACTATAGACTTTTTCACAGGACTTCCTAAAACATCCAAAGGCAATAATGCTATCTGGGTCATAGTTGATCATCTTACAAAGTCTGCACACTTCATCGCTATTATGGAGGATTTCTCTCTGGATCAGCTTGCCAGGAAATATGTATAGGAAGTGGTAAGATTGAATGGAGTACCACTTTCTATTATATCGGATCGGGATCCGAGGGTTACCTCAATGTTTTGGCGAAGTCTTCAGCATACTCTGGATATAGAGTTGAGTTTCAGCACTGCTTATCATCCTCAGACAGACGGTCAGTCTGAGAGAACAGTTCAAACTCTAGAAGATTTGTTGAGAGCTTGCTCTATGGATTTCAAAGGTGGTTGGGATCAACACCTACCTTTGGTGGAATTTTCTTATAATAATAGCTTTCACTCCAGTATTCAGATGGCTCCTTATGAAGCTCTATATGGAAAGAAATATAGGACTCCAACTTACTGGGATGAAGTTGGGGAAAGAAAGCTATTAGGACCAGATATTGATGATGAGATGGCAGAAAAGGTCTGATCTATTCAACAACACATAAGATCATCTCAGAGTCGACAGAAAAGTTATGCCGACAACCGAAGAAAAGACCTAAAGTTTGAAGTGGGTGATAAGGTGTTCTTACGAATATCTCCTAGGAAGAGGGTCATGAGATTTGTAAAGAAGGGGAAGTTGAGCCCTAGATATATCGGTCCTTTCGAAATACTGGATCGTGTTGGGAAGGTAGATTACCGATTGTCGCTTCCACAGAATCTCTCCCATGTTCACGATGTGTTCCATGTATCTCTAATGAGAAAGTACATACCTGATCCTTCACATGTACTCAGCTCATAAGTTGTACCGCTGGAGCAAGATATTTCTTATGAAGAACAACCAATAGAGAGTCTGGATCGTAGTGAAAAACTTCTATGAAACAATACCACTCGCTTGGTGAAAGTTTTTTCGAGGAACCACCAATTAGAAGAAGCTACATGGGAGCTTGCGGATATGATGAGGGAGAGGTATCCTCATCTGTTTGTTACAAAGTGATGAATTTCGAGGGAAAAATTCATTTTAAGGGGGGTAGAATGTAACACCCGAGACTTTTATGAGAAATATTTTGTTTTTATGTTACACAAATCATCAAAGGAATCTTTCGCTACACGCAATCGCGACCTTCCTCGATAGCGTGTGTGGTACGCAATACCGATTTCCACTAAACAACGATAAATTGTTATAATATTATAAACTGACCGTTATGAATAGTATTAACCGAATTTTAAATTTTAAAACATTATTATTCATCTTACACATTTTCTAGAACATGGTAGGAGAACAAAATAATTTTTTTGGGTAAAATAAGTATTTATAAAAAAATGCATTTTTGCCGCCTTTTGATGGCGCACCCACATTAAATCTAGTTTTTAACATGTTTATATGTTCAATTTGACAAAATAAAATTCTTCTTTTGAATCAGGATATAAAAATTTACTTTGGATAAATTTTTGATATTTTTCTGATAACTTTCATATTTTGATGAATAGTAAAAATACGCTAATTTTTAATTAAAAACAAATTTTTTCATTGAGATAATTTATATGGTTAAAATATAATATTGAATGGTTTTAAAGTATAGATAGAATATATTTTTACCATTTAATATAATTTATGTCATTAGCATTAATTTCACATTGAATTCATAGGTAAAAACATTTCAATCTTTGGCAATGTTTTAACCTCTAAAACCCATTTTCATAACAACAGGATTTATTTTAAATTTATTATTGCACCTTATATGTTTTGAATTTTGAAAAATGGATTCCATATTCAGAATTAGTGGGTCCAAATTATGTTAATAGGCTAATTTTTATTTTTTGGGCATTATGAATAGTAACCACGGTAAATTTTATTCACCATAGTTAAAGGTAAATCGGGTAATTAAGGGTAAATATAAGATTATAAAATTACCCTAAACCCTTACAAAATCATATTGGATGACTAAAGGTCGACCCATATCACCTAAGGGTCGGATTAGATTCATTTAATAGACTTATGTCCATGAAAATAATTTAATTATTATTAAAACCAAAGAATGTGAAAACATGTCACTTTCTTAAATCTTATAAGTATAATAATTTTAATTTGGTGATAAACTTTATGAAACTTAGAACATGAATAGTCTCCAGAAAGATAACCCAATTATCTACACCATAAGTATTTATTTAGAATTTTTAAGGATTAAATAAATATCATTAATTATGACACAATAGTGATGTTGAAATTATTTTATTAATTAAAGTATCAAATAAATGGTTTTAAAAATATTAAAATAATTATTATATGCACTATTTAATGTTCTACACTAATTTTCTAGATACATATGACATTTTATTAATCTATTAAAGCTTTTAGTTTGAACATATCCTCTGCATATATTTTATTTAAATTCAAGTAAATGAATAGTGTCAAAATTGACACTATTGTTATTTTATAAAAATAACATATTATAAAATTGTTTAAAAATCACAAAAATATTTAAAAATTATAAATTAAATTTTATATGGTCTACAATGTCATAAAGTGTCAAATTATGGAATATTCACAACACATATGTTATTATTAATAATAATTTAAAATTTAGAATATTATTACCACAAATAAAATCAAATTGATAAATAAGGATAAATCAAGTTGATAATGTTTAAAATAAATTCCTAACATGTCTAAATTTTATTGGTTGATGATATTACAACCCTATCTCATCTAATATTCGGATATGAGTCATTTTTGGAGGTTTTAAGTGGGTTTAGATTTATTATAAATTAATATTTTTAAGATTTCCAAAGGTGCCCCTCTCCACCCTTATAAAAGGGCATCTCCTCCCTCTCTTCCTCACACCACTTTGATCCTTCAAGCTCGGAAAAACCCTGCAAATATCTCCTCTCCACTTCCCTAGAATCATCCTAGAGGTTCTGGTCTTCTTCAAGGACCAACCCTAGTTCCCTAAGAGGAGGTTAAGAAGAGGCACGTCAAAAAGAGGTAATATCCATTACCGATCCTTTCCAAATTCTTTCTTCTTCAACTTCTTCTTCTTTAGTTGTTTCATTATGAAGTAATAACATAAGTATCACTAATATACTGATATGTTATTATAAGTATGAAACAACCCTATTTCAACATCTATCCATCCTATGGAAAACGAAATCACCGCGCGTGCGTACGTACGGAATACCGTCTCCACGCCGTGGTGTAATCTATTTTCCACAAACACCTTACTTTGATGGGTATAATGGTGTAAATAATTACTATATATGATTATTATAAAGTGATATTGATTCTGAAATAGTATACATACACTTCAATACAATTCGACGATCATGGGAACGATATCATCGCTCGTGCATACGTACAGAATGCCGTCTCTACGATGTGATGTGATTCGTTCTACATGATCTTCATTGCATAACGATTATATAAATGAATTGAATGAATAAATATGATATATAGTACATTAATACCATTCTGGAAATGATGTATCTATAACCTAAAGAGATGAATAAGAATTTATTCGACAAAACATGCATAAGAACAAAAAGTTATGAACACCCGAATAACAAGTAGCAATGAAATATTACTACTACGAAGCTAAGAATATGACCATATATGATATCATAAATATAATTATGATTCTATAATAAGTCAATAACATTATTTAAATCATTATACAGGAGGTTCAGACACTTACGAGGCAAATCGGACCTAAGGTAAGGGAAATATCACAATCTCATTTTTATCTGAGTTTGTTTATACTTTGGTATTTATTAAGGTGTATTTTATCATCCACATCCATGTTTCCTCAATATGTAATATTATTTCCATCCACTTACAATTCTTTAAATCCATTTTTACCCTTTTGTGGGTTTATAGTAAAAGATATGAAAGGAATCTTTTGTCATTTTTCGTACGAGGTACTTTTTGACTTTTCCGATAAAAGTATGAGAAGAATGTTTTTAACTATACAGAATGAATGGATTTTTAAAAAATTATTTCCAAGAATAATACTTTACAAGTTTTCAAGTTTATTTTTAATCAACTTCTTTTTAGTTTAAAATTTTATGACATGTTAAGAAAGGAAAATGTTTTTGAAGTAGAAAGGATATTTTTTTCAAGAATGGAGTTCAAGTATTTTGTCAAAATTATTTTACATATAAGATAATAAAGGGTTCTGTTTCTATCCCTATTATTACATTGATTTGATTATGTTGTTATGGAATTATTTTTAGGAATTCCTTTATCATATATTAATTGTTTTATGATTTCATGATGTTTATGAATCACATTTTTATTACATGGGTTATGCTATAATGTATGGTTTATGATTTTGTGGCACACATAAGAATGGTATCATTATGAGATGGGTGGGACCTATATCTCCCTCCAATTAATTGGGTAAAGATTTTATATCTCATGAGATAGACACGGCGGAACGGCAGGTTAAACCGGTTCAGTGAAACATGACTAAAACGAGGAGTGAACTCGGTTCAGAAATGGACTTTGTTCACTAAGATAGTCTTGACAATGAGTCTTGACTAACAAGAAATGATTCTCTATGATTATGTGTGTATGCCAAAAAGTTTCATGTTTTAAGTTATGATTATTGGGATTATATTTCACTACTATGATTTATCCCATGTTATGAAATTATGCTCTCTTTTGCAGGTTAAGATTTCCAAAATGTTATGTTCTTGTGAATATGATGTGATTGATATTTCTTTTACCCTTACTGAGCATTTGAGCTCACCCTTTCGTATGTTTTCTTTCCCCAGGTCAGGAAGAAGCTTATTAAGTAAGATATTCCAAAAGGGACTCTAGATATGATGAAATAAATGGGAGGCAAAGTAGGTGCTTTATGAACCAGTTGTTTATGTTTCCCAGTTTCTAAAGACACTATACCTATATGGTCCTTTCCTGGTTTTGTTATATGTTGTAATAAGTGTGCTTCAATTTTGAAATAATAACAATATATGTAAAGTATGGGTCTTTATAGTGTCAAATTGACATAAATGAGTTATTAAGAAAAACTATTTTATTAAATGATATAATAGTTCTAAAAATATAATATTCATAAATCTAACATATATAATATTAAAAATTTCATTAATGATCCACTTGTGGTTCTATTTTAATTTTATAGTAAATATAGTAACAATATATTATAAAAAACAAAAAGACATGGTAAGAGTTAATGTTATTACGTAAGTGTTAAAGCTAAAAGATAAGGTTAATTTTGTGTCCTAAAATTATCTAAAATATATTGGTTGAGAGGATTATGAACCATCCTATTATTTTCCTAAAAATTTATCACATTTGAACTATTAAAATTCAAAAATAATTTTATGATAAAATAATATTCGCAAACATTCCTAAAGTGCCCTCCTCCCTCTTATAAAAGGCAACCACCCTTACCAACTTACTCACGAAATTAAAGCACCTTGGAACATCCAACTCCTTATAACAACCCCAAATCTATACCTTACTCATAAATTCATCACTATGTGCATAAATCCATCGTAAGGAGACATTTTGTGCAAATCAAAAGGTGATACTCAAAAAAGAGATAATTATTTTACCATCTCTTTAAATATTGATTTCTTCTTATACATACTATTATTATGTTGATTACATACTAAAGTAATAAATTCAGTATCTTATTCATTATGATATTTTATTATAATTATGGTAAAACCTTATACCTTGGTTTATCTAACCTATAAATAACAATATCACCATGCGTGTGTGCGAATGGATTACCGTCCCCGCACCGTGGTGTAATTTTTCATACAATAATAATTTATTTGGATGGGTATAATGATGAGTGTAATGGATGTAAATAATGAATATAACATTATAATTATTATGTAAAATTTATATACCATCCAGTTCTATATCATTTAACCATTAATTGAATGATATCATTTCTTGTGTTTATGTACATCCTACTATCTCCACGATGCGTTGTGATGCTTTATAGATGATCTCCCTTAAACCATGATTATATACAAGAAGATAATGATTAAATAGGATATATATTATTCTAATATCATTTTTTAAATTATATAACTATAACATATGAAGTGGAACATGAACTTTCCCGATAAAACTTTCATAAGAACATAAACCAATTAATATATGAATAACGAGTGACAATGAAATGTTACTAATAAAAAGGTGATAATATAATCATATATGATATCATAAAAATTATTATGATTGTGGGATAAGTTGATAACATTATTTAAATCATTATACAGGTGGTTTGTATACAAATAAAAGATATTATACCTAAGGTAAGGGATAATTTGGCAATATCATTTTTTATCTGAGATTGTTTATACATAATTATTTACTGGGGTACACTTATCATCCATATACATGTTTCTGAAGTATGTAATATTATTTATATTATTATACGATTGTTTAATTTTAATTATGCCCCTTGGTGAACTTTTATTAAACCCAATGAAAGGAATCTTTTTTCATTATTTGATTGGATGTACTTTTTGGCTTTTCTGGAAAAAGTATGAGGAGAATATTTTTTTAACTTATATGATACGAATGGATTTTTATAGTTTCTTGAAGAATTATTTCCATGAAACAAACTCTACAAAATTTGAAATTTGTTTTCAACCAAATTCTTTTCTATTTAAATTGCATGACATTTTGAAAAAAGAAAACGTTTTTGAAGAAGAAAGTATATTTTCCTCAAGAATTAAATTAAAGTGTACTATCAAAATTATTTTCCATCAAAGATGACGATCTTTAAATAGTTTTATGTTTCCATCCATACTATTAGAAAGATTTTATTGTTTTAATGATGGAATGATGTTTAAGAAAACTCATTTTATTTCTTGGGTTATGTTATGATGAATGATTTATGGTTTTTTGGAACATGTAAGAATTATTTCATTATGAGATGAGTGCGACCTATATCTACCTACAATGAATTGGGTAAATATTTATATCTCATGAGATAAACATGACTAAAACGGTAAGTAAATCTAGTTCTGTAAAAGAAGGATGGAACGGTTAGTAAACATGGTTCAGTAATGGACTTTGTCCACTATGATGGTCTTAGATATGGGCCTTGTCTTATGGAAATGATTTTATATTCAATCCAGAAAACTTAATGTATTATGTTTTTACTATTGTGATTATTTCCATTAATTCCTATGAAATTTTATTCTATGACATGATATCACGATCTTTCATATGTAGGTTAGGACCTACAAATATTATGTTCCTATGTCTAATTATTGTGATATGATTGATATTCTCCCTTATTTACCCATACTTAGCATTTTAGCACACCTTTTTAAAAAATTTCTTTTCCCCATGTCACAAGTAAGTGTATTAATTATGATATTCTAAAATGGCGTCTAGTTACGAATGAGTAATTGGGAGACAATGTAGATGTTTTATGAACTAGTTTTTATGTTTTCTTATTTCTAAAGACACTATACATATATGGTCCCATCATGTCTTTATTATATGTTGTAATGAATACACTTCAATTTGGCTGTAATGTCAATGTATGTAAACTTGGGGTTTCTGTAGTTGGAATCAAAGTAAAGTAATATTTAACCATTTTAAACTAGGATGAGAAATACTAAGTAAGAGCCCAAAGGATATGTATAAAAATAGGTTACAATCCTAGTGTTTTGGAAATGAACATGAATGACCTAGGATAAAACCTAATGTGTGCTAAATTGAAATTTTATTCTTGATTATGTGGTTTTCATGTTATGATTAGTTTTTCTCACACTATGATTATTGGTTTTAGTGAATGACTAGAACCCAAAGAAACCATGTTAATTCTCAATGCGAAGGGAAATCCAATGATTTTACTTTGAATAAACCACATGTTATGGGATATGGAATACAAAATATCGTATCCCTGCTCACACGATATTCTCAAGATATGAATCATACATGACTTCGAAATGATAAAAGGAATGAGAAACATTCTATTGAGCCCTTCATGAGGAAACATACACCTTCATTCAGCGGGTCTTCTGGTCCATTAGTGGCTGAACAATGGGTTAGTGCCACAGAAAAGATATTATCAGTTATATAATTTTTTGAAAAAGATAAATTTATCTTAGTAGTCTATCATTTGAAAGGTGAATCTAATCAATGGGGGAATATTATAAATAATAAGAGGCTAAGATATGAAATTATGTCAATGGAATGGGGAGAGTTCAAGAACATAGTTTTAAATAAGTACATTCCTCATATTATTCGGAAAATGATGGATAAGGAGTTCCTTGAAAATATGAAAAAGGAAAATGAATCTGTTGGTACCAACAAAGAAACTTTTACAAGACATGAAATGTATTCTTTAGGAGTTATTATCTAACCTGAGAGTAGAATTGATTGATTCTTCAGTGGCTTAAAAACAAGTCTCCAAAGGTAATTATCCATAAGGGACATTAATATCCATGAGGAAATCAGTCTATGTTCTCTCAATGTTGATATAGATATTGGATGAAACCCATCAGTCCTATAGATTTAATATGAAGAGAAAAATGGAATTCAAAGGAAAATCTAAAGATCACACTGGTAAGAAGATGAGTTTTTAGTTATGCTCAATATTTGGAAATAAACATAGAGGACGTCATCTAAAAGGGACTAGTTAATGTTTTAAGTGAGGAAAAGAAGGTCACTGAGTAGTTGAATTCCAAAGTGATGGGAAAAAATGTCTTATGATGTGAACAAAGAAAAGGGTACCTAGAACGCACCTCCTACACTTCAATTCTATCAGTGAAAGTAAATGGGTCATTATTCCAATCAATTCCTAAATCCAATGGTTAATGAAGATAATAGACATCAATAGACTCTTAAGGCCAAAGACAAATTAATGTCACATGAAATGATTATCAGCGATTTAGAGTACGGTAATGAAGTAGTGAAAGGTACACATACCATCAAGTATAAATTATAAAATGTTTTATTTTATTCTGGAACCACCCATTTCTAAAGAAGTTTCTAAGGGAATCACTATATTACTTCAACAATTAGATATTGATTTAGATATGATGACTCTAAATGGCATAAAAATTGCATCAAAAGATTTTAAATCTTCTTTGGTTAAATTTTGTGGGAATTTGCTTCATAAAAATAATGTGATCCTTACTATAATGGAATTTGATGTAATTATAGGCATTTATTAGCTTCCTCTAAATGGATCTCGTTTCAATATCATAGGAAGGGAAGTCATATTTCATATTCCTAATCAATCTATTATCATATATCCATGAAAGGATGATTATAAACTTCTAATAGAAATTTATTCCAACTTATAGTTTTCAGTTCCAAAAATCTGCGGATTTTTATCTCAAATGTCTGTGGAGAAACTCATGATTAAGATTTTTCCCATTGTACAGGAGTTTGATGATGTCTTCCCTAAGGAATTGAGAGGTCTTCCACAATATCATGAAGTTTAGTTTTCAATATAACTCATACTGGGTGATATACCCATTTTATACACACCTTATTGAATTGACCCAATTGAGTAACATGAATTGAATGAGAAACTACAAGTGGTTCTTGATAATGGATTCATACACCCTAGTCCATCACCCTAGGGAGCACCTATTCTATTTTTCAAGAAGAAATATGAATCAATCAAACTCTGCATTAATTTTAGAGAACATAACTAGATCACATTCAAGACAAAATATCCTCTTCCCCACATTGATGACTTATTCAACCAACTACACAGAGCTCAATACTTTTCCAATATTGTTCTTCATTTAGGATATCATCAATTAAGGGTAAAAAGGAAGGATATACCAATGATGATATTTTATAAAGGGTATGAACACTACAAATTTATAGTGATGATTTTTGGTCTAACTAATTCCCCCACTATATTCATATATCTAAAAAATAATATCTTTAGATAAAATCTTGATTAGTTTTGGGTAGTCTTTATAGATGATATTATTGTTTATTCAATGTGAAAGGAAGAACATGAATACCACTTGATAATTGTATTGATGACCCTATGAAAAGAGAAGATTTATGAAAAATTTACCAATTTTGAATTTTTTATTCAGAAAGTTTCATTGTTGGTCACATAATCTCATGATATGGGATATTTGTGGATCCATCATAAAATAGAAGTTATTGAATGTTTTCTGAGACCAAAAATGGTAACTGAGATATGAAGTTTTCTTGGTTTGGAAGCATATTATCAACATTTTGTGAAATATTTTTCATGATTATCTAATCCACCTAATCAGTTGAATTGTAAAGGAGTTATGTTTTTATAAATGAAAGAATATGAAGATAATTTCAAAGAGCTAAAAAGAAGTTTATCCAGTATAGCTATGCTCACACTGCCTTGTAGTTGAGAACGATTCATGATCTACAATGATGCATCCAAGAAAGGTATGGGATGTGTTCTCATGAAAAATGATATGGTTATAGATTATGACTCATAGTAGTTGAAAATACATGAGGAAAATTACCCATATCATGATTTGGAGCTAGATGTGGTGATATTTTAATTAAAGATATGAAGGAAATATCTTTATGGTTAAAGGTGTGATATTTATTTTGATCATAAAAGTTCCCAGTATATTTTCACAAAAAATTATCTAAATATGCACCAAATAAGATGGTTGGAGTTGATTAAATATTATGAATTCTCAATACATTACAACCATGGGAAGGTGAACAAGGTGGAAAATGCTTTCAGTCGACAAGACCAAGGATGGATTTACATGATAAGGATCATAAAAGATCAAATATTTATGGATTTGTAAAAGTTATATATTAAAATTTTAATGGAAGAGTGGAAATATTATCTTTATCATATTAATGTTAAACCATCAATACAAGTGAAGATTAAAGAGGTTCAAAAAAATATGTTGAGCTACAAAAGAAGGTGATAAATGTTCTTGAATGCAACCTTGATTGTGACACAATAATAACATTCAAGAACTGGGTTTGTATTAATCCCATAAAAGAATTAAAGAAGAATCTATTGGATGAGGCTCATAATTATTTATTCTTTATTAACCCTGGAAGGAAAAAATGTATAGGGAACTAAAAGAGTATTTATGGTGGGATGGAATGAAAATATATGTCACCTAATATGTCTCTCGATTTTGGGTTTGTCAGCAAGTTAAGGCTGAGAGACCAACGTTTTAAGGGATGTTAAAAACATTACCCATACAAGAATAGAAATGGTAAAACCTCACTATGAAATATATCCAACCATGAGCACCCTTGGGTCTATTTTAATACCCCATGGAGCCACTTGGGTGTGATAATGACATTTTAGAATTTTAAATTTAACATAAAGAAGAATATAAAAAATGTATCTTTTACTAAAACATTTTTAATATAGGGTTATGTAACTGATTTATTTGACTATAAATACTCATTAGTATTAATAAAATATTTCATACATCGTGGTACTTTTTTTTTAAATTTTCAACATTAATTAAATAAATTTATTTATGACACAATGATGATATAATGATTACCCTATTAATGAGTGATTTAAATAAATGATATTATAAATATTAAAATAAATATAATTTGAATATTATGATTTATTACACGAATTTTATAGATTAATATGACATATTATTTTTTAGTTAATGTATTTTTTTGAATAAATAAGGTTTTTATGAAATTTCAAAAAATAAATTACTAAATAGTGTCCAAATTGACTTAAATGATTTTTTAAACAAATACTATTTTATTGAAAGATATAATTGTCCTAAAAATATATGATTCATCCAAATTACTTATATAATATTAAAAATTTCATTAATTATCTACGTTTTATTCTCTTTTAATTTTATATAAACTATTGAAACTATATATAATAAAAATGAAAGAAGATACAGAAAGAGTTGATGTTTTCCACTAATGGTTAAAGCTAAAGGATAAGGTTAATTTTATGGCCTAAACATGAAAAAAACCAATTGGTTGATAGGATTTAAAAACACCATCATATTTTCTTCAAACTTTATCACCTTTTAACTATTCAAATTATAAAATAATTTTATAATAAAATAATATTTCAAATCATTCATAATGTGCCCCTCCTCCCTCTTTTAAAAGGCCACCACTTCTACCCACTTACTCAAACATTTGATGCCCCTTGGATCATCCAAATTATGCTAAAATAATCTCCCAAAATCACTCCATTTATTCCATAGGCTACAATATGGGTATAAATCCATCCTATTCTGGCCTTTTGTGAATATCAAAAGGAGATACACTAAAAAGAGATAATTGTTTTATCGCCTCTTTCAAAAAAAATTCTTCTTCAACTTCTTATGATTATATTGATTCCATTATAATGTTTTAAATATTTTTTATTATAAATTATGAAAATTTATTATAATTATGGGATAATCTAATACATCCTTTTATCCATCCTACAAATAAAAATATCTCCATGTGTGCGTATGTACGACTTACCGTCTCCACATTATGGTGTAATTTTTTATTTAACAAATTTTATTTAAATGGGTATAATGATGAGCACAATTGAATTAAATAATGAATATAACATGATAATTATTATTTATAACTAATATACCATCCAATTTAATATCATTTAACCATTAAGTTAATGATATCATCGCCCTTGTGTAACTACGACTTACCATCTCCACAATGTGATGTGATTAATTATAAACAATATTTATTAAATCATTATTATTTAAATTAATTTAATGAATAAATATTATATATATTATTCTAATTTCATTCTCCAAATGATATAACTACAACCTAATAAGTGAAACATGATATTTCCTAGAAAAAACTTGCATAACATCATGAAGCAGTTAATATCTGAATAACAAGTGACAATGAAATGTTAAAAACACACACATAAAAACATAATCATATATGATATAATAAAAATGATTATTTTTATAAAATTATTCAATAAAATTCTTTAAATCATTATACAAGAGTTTCAGATATATACTAATGATATCATACCTAAGGTAATGGATAATTTTTCAGTCTCATTTTTTATTCGATATTGTTTATGCGTAAGTATTTTTTGGTGTACATTTATCATACACATTCATGTTTCATAAGTATATAATATTATTTCTATTATTAAAAAAATTATAGTTAATTTTACCCTTTGGTGAATTTATATTAAATGGTACGAATGGACTCTTTTTTCGTTATTCGATTTGAGGTAATTTTTGAATTTTCTTGCAAAAGTTTGAGGAGAATGTTTTTTAACATATAAAAAATAAATGGATTTTTATGGCTTCATGATGCCTTATTTCCATAAATATTACTTTATAAAGGAATAGGTTTTTTTGTAACACCCCGAGCTTCCACGATACGCTTCTCATTCAATAATGCAATAGCTTGCATTGTACGCAACTTCGAGTTCTAAAACACCGCGACTAATCAAAGTAGCCGTTATGAATAGTAATAACCACCTTTTAAAATTATAGAAATTTTATATTTCAAAATGGACATCATTTTTGTATTCGTAATATCGAAATTATCCAAAGTTGAATTTTTTGTAATTTTCTGAGAACTTCCAATTTTTATGAATAGTGAAAATTACTTAAAAACAACTTTTTTAATAAAAATAATTTATAGTGATAAATTATAATATTTAGTGGTTTTAAAGTATAATTAGAATATATTTTTACCATTTTATCCAAATGTTGTCATTAGAATTAATTTAACATTGAAATTGGACATAAACAATTGCCAATCTTTTGATATAAATTGTTTCTTAAAAACACGCTATTTGTTGTAACAACGGGAATTAATTATAAAATTAATTAATGAAACTTATATGTTTGGAATTTTGTAAAATAGACATCAATTTTGAATTCGGAATATCAATTATTGCTTAGGGTGAAATTTTGGCATTGTTCTGAAAAACTTCAATTTTTGATGAATAGTGAAACCACTAAGTGGTTGTTAAATAACAAATTTTTTGTTTAAATGAAATATTACCACTTCTGTGATTTGATTTTCAAAAATCCGACATACATGGTTGTAATTAAGAAGTAAAATGTGGTTCAATGAGATCAAAATAATTTTTTTGGTGAATAGTAACTTTTAAGTTCTTAATCGCGATTAGAGGTAATTAGTGTAGTTTAAGGTAAAAACAATATTTTAATAATATGAGATGAGCTTGAAACTTGTCCTACTCCTATTGGATGAGTCATGGCCGACCAAGAAAACCCATGGGTCAACTTGGGGACCCCATGGAGCCACTTTAGTTGGAAAATGACATTAATATATATTTATTTAATGTTAAAATTAAATTGACACAAACATGAGTTATTTTACTAAAACAGTTTTTAAGTGGGGTTACACAAGTCCAAATTTTGACTATAAATATTCATTAGAAATATAAAAAGATTTCCTACTTCATAGTATTTTTTTTATAATTTTTAGACATTAAATAAATTAAATTATTTATGACATCATTATGATGCAACGATGACCTCATTATTTAACGATTTAAATAAAATGAGAAGATAATGCAAAATCCAAAGCTTACACTTGTCCAAAGCCTATTGGATGAGGAGATTTCGAAACATTATCACCTTATCCTAGAATTATATAAGTGTGGGACCTTTAGAATCCGAAAAGCATTGTGAAATAATGTAACATTTCAATCTTTCCAAAAGTGCCCCTCCTCTCCACTTATAAAAGGCCCCCACCTCTACAACATTATTCACACTTCCAAGCCTTTTGGTTCGGCCAACCTCTTCCCAAATACTCTCCCAACTTCTCTACCTTCATCCTAGAATCTTTACTTTAGTCAGAAAGCCATCCTAAGGAGTCCTTTTGATCAAATCAAAAGGAAGAACCCGAAGAAGAGGTAACATTTTCATCACTCTCTTTCAAGTTTCTTTCTTCTTCCACTCCCTCTTTGTTTATTATTTCAATTCTAAAATTATAACTCTAGTATCTTCTATATACTATGATGTTATTATAAATATGGAAGAACCATATTCAGTATTCTACCCATCATTTGAATGACATGTCACCATACGTGCGTACGTACGGCTTACCGTCTCCACGTCGTGGTGTAATTGTTATTCAATATATTATTATTTAGATGGGTATAATAATGATATGTAATTCATGTAAATAATAAATATAACATGATAATTATTCTTTATATATGATATAATATCCAATTATATATTATTTTAATATCAAAATAATGATATTGTCGCTCGTGCGTACGTACGGACTACCGTCTCCACGAACGTGATGAGATTCATTCTCCGTCGTATCCATTCGAGTATAATTATCATTTGATGATTTAAAAATAATGTCTAAGGACATGATATCATTCTGGATATGAATAAGATACAACATACCCATGAAAAACACGACTTACGTAACAAAACATATAAAAGAAAACGAGTAAGTTAACACCCGAAACAACGATAAATCTAAGATATTGTTAACAAAGAAATGTTAAAAGATCATATATGATATCATATGAATGTATATGATTATTGTATAATTTAATAACAATTATTTCACCATTATACAGGAGGTTATCCTACCCCAACCAAGGAAAAGTACAAGGTAAGGGTTTACTTCACAACCTCTTCATTATCCAAGGTTGTTTATACATAATTATCTATTAGGACCTCGTTATCATCCACATCCATGTTTCTTAAAAATGTCTTTCAAAACATTTTTACTATTAAATGGAAAATGTTTTAAAGTCATTTATACCCTTATAAGTTTTTGAAAGGAATCTTACCGTCATTTTCCAAACAATGTACTTTTTGACCTTTTTGACAAATTTAAGGTAAGAATTTTTTTTTTAGTTATACGGTGGGTACGGCTATTTTCCGCCATTATAACTTCGTCGAAGCTTCCCTAACAAGCTTATAAGAATATTTTCAAAGTAAATGTATTATTTTATAATTATGGGACTTTTAAATGATTTCAAAAAGGAGAGATATTTCTCTCAAATAGCTTTGATTTCATCCATGTCAACATCCTTTGATGGGTTTTATGTTTAATTGAAATTGATTTATGATAAAAAACTTCCATTGAACATTTTGTGAAATATTTGACTGTGGATGTGTTATTTTATACCATCCATTGTTTATGGAGAAATTGTTGACATTTCGTATGCTAGTTTTAATACGAATATTTATGTTATGTTTAAACCTAATCATATGAGGAATGTATTGGACTTGATATGTGACGGGTGGAGCCCGCTATAGCTCCTCGATGCATCGGCAGGTCTCATGAGACAACTAGACGTGGAATTGGCCGAGGCCCTTTCCCAATTTGATTTATGGTTTTGGCCGAGGCCTTAATAATTTTAGACGTCTTGGACGAGGCCTTGACAAAATGTTTCAGAATGTCCGGCATTATGCATTCCATCATTATGAAAGTGGTTATTGATATTGCATGTGATTATTTGACCCGTAGAATATCCATGAGAATAAGTAAATGGCATTATCCCATTTTACTTTTGCCATATTATGTTGCAGTTCATGTTTGAAAGGCTTTTGTTTTAGTTATACATTGCCTTAAATGTTTATGTTTAATTATGAAAGTTTCCGCAATATTGTTATCCTTACTGAGAATCTGAGGTCACCCCTTTCAATGTTTTAATATTTTCCAGGATGTGAATAATTATTTTATGAATGACCTACAGGGATAGTCAGAAGAGGATATGAGTTTGGACTATGAAGACTTTGTTATTAGTTTTTCACTTTATGATGTAATGTAAGACTTATGAATGTATCTAGTGTTTCCAAGGCTACTAAACTAATCGGTCTTTCGAGACTTGATCTTTTGTGATCATGCCAATGTTATGAAGTAATGCACCGGCACTGGGTAGCTGGGGTCGGGGCGTTACAGTTGGTATCAGAGGAAGTTTAGTACAAACCTTGGAAGCTAGATTTAGGCAAACTCTGTTTAGAGCACGTAGACCTAAGATGAACTTTGAGGATTACTATAGAAGAACTTCCTAGAATTTAGGTATGGTAGAGATGTTGTGAGTTTTCTGATCAATACATCGCTGTCTGGATACGAGCAGGTAGAGGCGGCTCTGGCACAGATGTACCTAGGGGTAAAACCCGAAAACACCGCTTTGAGCTAGACTCGAATGGGAACTGGTGCACGACAACGGGCCTTGCTGCACTCTTGGTTACGACACTCCCGGGGGATATGCTTTGGATAATTCCCAATTTCTTTACAAACCACTATGAAGGGTTACGAGTATATACTTCCTCAAAGAAAACATTTTTATAATTATGGATTATATCCATAATTAGTTCAATTTATGTTAAGTGTTTTACAAGTATGGAATTATGTATTTTGATTCATGAACTAATCTAGTTTATGCCATTATTTAAAAATGGCACCTAGTGGAAGGAATGGAAACCGTATCAATGCACGCACTCTGTGTAGGGATTTCCCTCCTGCTCAGGATAATTATGGTGGAGCTAGTGATACAACTGGTGCTGATCAGCTTCTCACCGTACTGGGACAACTCACGCAGGTTATGAATAACAACCTTACTCGTATGGAGCACCATGATCCGCAACGTGGAGGATCAATGCTAGACCGTTTCATGAGGCAACAACCGCCAACCTTCAATGGGAGTACAAATCCTATAGTAGCTGAGCAATGGATAAATTCCTTAGAGAAAATATTCCATGCCTTGGGGAGTAGTGAAAGGGAGAATGTTGTTATGGCAGTTTACCGCCTCACTGGAGATGCCGATCAATGGTGGTCACTAATTCAAAACACAAAGGAAGATGATGAATTAACAAACATGGAATGGCAGGAGTTCAAAGATCTGTTCTTAGAAAAATACTTTCCTCAAGACCATCGAGCGGATATGGAAAGGCAATTTCTGAGTCTGAGGCAGAAGGAGGATGAGAATGTCGCAAAGTATGAGGCTAACTTTACAAGGTTAGCGAGGTATGCTGCAGATTATATACGTAACCCAAGAGGTAAGATTGATCGTTTCTTTGATGGGTTAAAACCATTTCTCCGTCGAGATTTAGTATCACAATCCTTCTCATCATACGAAGATATTGTCTTGTGTGCTATCAAGACAGAAAAAAAATTCTCTAAGTCTTATGACAAAAAAGTAAAGCAAGAGAAGAAGAGAACGGTGGAACAAGAGACAGATAAAGGGAAAAAGGGAAAGAAGGATTTTCCGTTATGTGACAATTGTGGGAAGAATCACCCTGGTACGTGCCTAAAAGGAATGGGAGTTTGTTATAAATGTGGAGGAAAAGGTCACCAGGCGCGTGATTGCAAGGGAAAGAAAGAGGCTATCAAAGTTGAATGCTACAATTGTAGAGAAATGGGGCATTATGCAAATGAATGCCCTAAGCTTTAAGGAAACATACCTCAGAAAATGCCAAGGGATCAAGGACAATCTTATGCTGTTACTACAGTTGAAGCAGAATAACTAATGTATTGGTGCTTTTGGACTCATGGATTATATTTTGGTTATTAGAATAATGTGATATATATATATAAGGATTGTACTGCAGTACTTGTTGATTTCAGTAACGTTTTAATATGATGAAGGTAATTATATTTTTAGTATGTGACAATAAGAGAAACATTACTTTGTTTGGGGAATCTGATAAATTGATTTTGGAATTAAGAGACCTTTTAGAGAATGTCTGGACAGAGGTATTTTGGATAACTATAAAGGTTGGAGTGGATTAAGTTGATCTTTGGATAGTATTGTTTAAGGTTAAAAAATTTATGAAGATTATTTTTGGAATATTATGATACTATAGTTTTAGGAAAAGGACAACCTGTAGGGTGGGGCATAACTCGTCGCGTCGGACAAAGCTGCAGGAATCGAACCCACAACCATTGTGCGACAGGCCTTTATTTCCTACCACTAGCCTACAGGAAGTCCCTGGTTATTACAAAATAATTTTACTAATCTAAATGGTATGTGTTAATATTTGGAACCTTATACAATTAGGATAAATAGAATATTTTTGAGTTCTATTACCTTTTAGAGTGAAAGATGGGTTTTTGGTAAAAATATATTAAAGAATGAAAGTATACATGACAAGTATGTATATTCCCTTATGTTCTTAGTAAATCTCCTAAATAAATTCCTCAACATTATAAAAGGTAACTTAAAACAAAAATGTTGTCGGTTAACTTTTCCAACTGGGGATTCAATGACCGTTTAACCAGTCACAAGTTTGTGATTTTCTTGTAGTTAAACTTTCTCCTAATCCTATTTTCTATAACTCTCCATCAGACCTTGATGGTTTGTTTCTCCTCCATATCCATATTTTCATAGAATCCTAGAATGGGCTATCTCGGGTGACCTTTGTACTAATCTTTCTTTCTTTTAATGTTATATATTTATTAACCTTATTTCCGATGTGGGTTTTCCTCAAAGGTATTTTCTCTTTTCAACCTTTTATTTTCAAGGAAAAATTTCAAATTGCGAGGACGCAATTTATTGAAGGAGGGGAGAATGTAACACCCCGAGCTTCCACGATACGCTTCTCATTCAATAATGCAATAACTTGCATTGTACGCAACTTCGAGTTCTAAAACACCGCGACTAATCAAAGTAGCCGTTATGAATAGTAAAAACCACTTTTTAAAATTATAGAAATTTTATATTTCAAAATGGACTTCATTTTTGTATTCGTCATATCGAAATTATCCAATGTTGAATTTTTTGTAATTTTCTGAGAACTTCCAATTTTTATGAATAGTGAAAATTACTTAAAAACAACTTTTTTAATCAAAATAATTTATAGTGATAAATTATACTATTTAGTGGTTTTAAAGTATAATTAGAATATATTTTTACCATTTTATCCAAAGGTGGTCATTAGAATTAATTTAACATTGAAATTGGACATAAACAATTGCCAATCTTTTGATATAAATTGTTTCTTAAAAACACGCTATTTGTTGAAACAACAGGAATTAATTATAAAATTAATTAATGCAACTTATATGTTTGTAATTTTATAAAATAGACATCATTTTTGAATTCGGAATATCAATTATAGCTTAGGGTGAAATTTTGGCATTGTTCTGAAAAACTTCAATTTTTGATGAATAGTGAAACCACTAAGTGGTTGTTAAATAACTGATTTTTTGTTTAAATGAAATATTACCACTTCTGTGATTTGATTTTCAAAAATCCGACATACATGGTTTTCATTAAGAAGTAAAATGTGGTTCAATGAGATCAAAATAATTTTTTTGGTGAATAGTAACTTTTAAGTTCTTAATCGCGATTAGAGGTAATTAGTGTAGATTAAGGTAAAAACAATGTTTTAATAATATGAGATGAGATTGAAACTTGTCCTACTCCTATTGGATGAGTCATGGCCGACCAAGACAACCCATGGGTCAACTTGGGGACCCCATGGAGCCACTTTAGTTGGAAAATGACATTAATATATATTTATTTAATGTTAAAATTAAATTGACACAAACATGAGTTATTTTAGTAAAACAGTTTTTAAGTGGGGTTACACAAGTCCAAATTTTGACTATTAATATTCATTAAAAAGATAATATAATTTCCTACATCATAGTATTTTTTTTATAATTTTTAGACATTAAATAAATTAAATTATTTATGACATCATTATGATGCAGCGATGACCTCATTATTTAACGATTTAAATAAAATGAGAAGATAATGCAAAATCCAAAGCTTAAACTTGTCCAAAGCCTATTGGATGAAGATATTTCGAAACCTTATCACCTTATCATAGAATTATATAAGTGTGGGACCTTTAGAATCCAAAAAGCATTGTGAAATAATGTAACATTTCAATCTTTCCAAAAGTGCCCCTCCTCTCCACTTATAAAAGGCCCCCACCTCTACCACCTTATTCACACTTCCAAGCCTTTTAGTTCGGCAAAACTCTGCCCAAATACTCTCCGAACTTCTCTCCCTTCATCCTAGAAGCTTTACTTTAGTCAGAAAGCCATCCTAAGGAGTCCTTTTGATCAAATCAAAAGGAAGAACCCGAAGAAGAGGTAACATTTTCATCACTCTCTTTCAAGTTTCTTTCTTCTTCCACTCCCTCTTTGTTTATTATTTCAATTCTAAAATTATAACTCCAGTATCTTCTATATACTGTGATGTTATTATAAATATTGAAGAACCATATTCAGTATTCTACCCATCATTTGAATGACATGTCACCATACATGCGTTCGTACGGCTTACCGTCTCCACGTCGTGGTGTAATTGTTATTCAATATATTATTATTTAGATGGGTATAATAATGATATGTAATTCATTTAAATAATAAATATAACATGATAATTATTCTTTATATATGATATACTATCCAATTATATATTATTTTAATATCAAAATAATGATATTGTCGCTCGTGCGTACGTACAGACTACCGTCTCCACGAACGCGATGAGATTCATTCTCCGTCGTATCCATTCAAGTATAATTATCATTTGATGATTTAAAAATAATGTTTAAGGACATGATATCATTCTGGATATGAATAAGATACAACCTACCCATTAAAAACACGACTTACGTACCAAAACATATAAAAGAAAATGAGTAAGTTAACACCCGAAACAACGATAAATCTAAGATATTGTTAACAAAGCAATGTTAAAAGATCATATATGATATCATATGAATGTATATGATTCTTGTATAATTTAATAACAATTATTTCACCATTATAAAGGAGGTTAACCTACCCCAACCGAGGAAAAGTACAAGGTAATGGTTTACTTCACAACCTCTTCATTATCCAAGGTTGTTTATACATAATTATCTATTGGGACCTCGTTATCATCCACATCCATGTTTCTTAAAAATGTCTTTCAAAACATTTTTACTATTAAATGGAAAATGGTTTAAAGTCATTTATACCCTTATACGTTTTTGGAAGGAATCTTACCGTCGTTTTCCAAACAATGTACTTTTTGACCTTTTTGACAAATTTAAGGTAAGAATGTTTTTTTTACTTATACGGCGGGTGCGGCTATTTTCCGCCATTATAACTTCGTCGAAGCTTCCCTAACAAGCTTATAAGAATATTTTCAAAGTAAAAGTATTATTTTATAATTATGGGACTTTTAAATTATTTCAAAAAGGAGAGATATTTCTCTCAAATAGCTTTGATTTTATCCATGTCAACATCCTTTGATGGGTTTTAAGTTTAATTGAAATTGATTTATGATACAAAACTTCCATTGAACATTTTGTGAAATATTTGACTGTGGATGTGTTATTTTATACCATCCATAGTTTATGGAGAAATTTTTGACATTTCGTATGCTAGTTTTAATACGAATATTTATGTTATGTTTAAACCTATTCATATGAGGAATGTATTGAACTTGATATGTGACGGGTGGAGCCCGCTATAGCTCCTCGATGCATCGGCAGGTCTCATGAGACAACTAGATGTGGAATTGGCCGAGGCCCTTTCCCAATTTGATTTATGGTTTTGGCCGAGGCCTTAATCATTTTAGACGTCTTGGCCGAGGCCTTGACAAAATGTTTCAGAATGTCCGGCATTATGCATTCCATCATTATGAAAGTGGTTATTGATATTTCATGTGATTATTTGACCAGTAGAATATCCATGAGAATAAGTAAATGGCATTATCCCATTTTACTTTTTCCATATTATGTTGCAGTTCATGTTTGAAAGGCTTTTGTTTTAGTTATACATTGCCTTAAATGTTTATGTTTAATTATGAAAGCTTCCGCAATATTGTTATCCTTACTGAGAATCTGAGGTCACCCCTTTCAATGTTTTAATATTTTCCAGGATGTGATGAATTATTTTATGAATGACCTGCAGGGATAGTCAGAAGAGGATATGAGTGTGGACTATGAAGACTTTGTTATTAGTTTTTCACTTTATGATGTAATGTAAGACTTATGAATGTATCTAGTGTTTCCAAGGATACTAAACTAATCGGTCTTTCGAGACTTGATCTTTTGTGATCATGCCAATGTTATGAAGTAATGCACCGGCTCTGGGTAGCTGGGGTCGGGGCGTTACATTTTTTCAAACAAATAATTTTCATTTAAAATTTCATGGCATTTTGAGAAAAGAAAACATTTTTAAGAAGAATTGAAATTTTACTCAATAATTAAATTATAGTGCTTTATCAAAATTATTTTCCATATAATATAATTATCTTTAAATAGGGTTAGGTTTCCATACCTATTATTTATATGATTTTATTTTGTTAATTATGGAATGGTATTTTCTATGGACTATGTTATGACGGAATGATGTTTAAGAAAACCCATTTTATTTCATGGGTTATGTAATGATGAACGATTTATGGTTTTTTGAAACATGTAAGAATGATTTAATTATGAGATGGGTGGGACCTATATCTCCCTTCTATTAATTGGGTAAATATTTATATCTCAAGAGATAAACATGACTGAAAATTAAAGTAAACATGATTTAGTAATACAGGGTTGGAATGACTAGTAAACTCTGTTCAATAATGGACTTTGTCCACTATGATGGTCTTGGATATAAGCCTTGGATATTATGGAAATTATTTTCTATGACTTCCAAAAAACATCATGTATTATGTTTTTTTGTTTGGAATTATGTCCATTAATTACTATGAACTTTTCTTCCATGACATGATATCACAATCTTTCATATGCAGGATAATACCTCCAAAAAGGTGTCTAGTTATGAAGAAATAAGTGGGAGATGATGTAGATGATTTATGAAACAGTTTTATATGTTTCTCAACTTCTAAAGACATTATACCCATACAGTTCAGTCATGTCTTTATTATATGTCATAATGAATATACTTCAATTTTGAAGTAATATCAATGTATGTAAAGCATGGGTCGCTATAGTTTCTTTGGTAGTTTCATGGTTATTAGGGTTAAAGATGTCCGATTAAGTATGGTTCTTTCCATGGTTCTCGAAGTTGGTGATTTTTCCATTGACCTCGGGTAGGGTTTATCCCATTCTATTTCTTTGGCATAATTTTAGTTAGGGATATTATGTATTTTCTAATTGTATTATTTTGGGTATCATGTGTCTCCTTGAAGGAGACTTGCACATGTATACATAGGTAAAACAAACAAACACACACACACACATATGTATCCTCATTGTACTTATTCCCTCTTAGAGAAGAAAATATGTACATTACGTCAAAGGGTGTGTATATATATCTGTGTGTGTGACGGTGTATATGAATCTAAGTGTGATGTGGGTTTGGGTTTTTAGTGTCAAAAGCAACATGTTTTGAGGTTGATCCCCTATGTCCAAGGATTTAATTGTGAAACTATAATTACTTTTCTATTTTATAGGGTGTTTTTATTAAATTATGAAGTAATTATAATATGAAAAATGGCTATGACTGATGAAACTATAATCTTTTGTATTTCCTTGTTTTGTTTATGCTTTGGACATGGGTTTTCTCTGATGAAACATGTTTAAAAAAAATTCTTTGAAAGGTGAAGCACATTAGTTCTTTATTTAACCTCTAAAGTATATTAATTATTAAAGTTTAAAAATATGAAGGATTATTTGTCCCTTTAGCTGGTGTTTTCAATAAAATTTAAATGGAAAGTTAAATTTTAAATTTGTTTCAAAATAAGTTTTAAATTAGAAAAATATTATTTTAAACTCATGAGGCTTGGTTGGTACCATTGAATTTTTGCATTAAAAGAGGGTTCCTCTAAGTCTACTATCCATTCTAGGGGTAATTCAAGGGAGGTGGGCCTTAGAATGTGTGGTGGATTTCCTATATACATGATGAATTCCTCACCTCCCATGTTTTCTATATCAATTTGATCTTAATAATCATAGTAAGAGTGGATATATAATTACTAATTAGTCCTAGTTTTATAGACAAGATCCCCATAGAGAATCCATGTGTAATGTGCCACCAATGATTCTAGTTGAGAGTTGTTGTGTTGGTTATTGACTTTGAATCACATCAATATGATGGTAGATAGATTCTAAATCGAGTATGTCTAGGGTATCTTCTCTTGGTGTATAGATATATACCATGATAAATTTTTCACATGTATTCTAAATTCCATTATTTTTTGATGTTTTAATATTATCATTTCAACTGATATTTTTTCACTTGAAATTATATTATTTTAACACTTATTTTCATGTACTCTGATTTCCAATTCTTGTTTTTCACTGACATAATTTCATTCACTGGATATATCATATTTTAAAATTATTTAATGGAAAATATTTAATTCATCATATCCCACATTGGAAAATTATTTGTTTGAAAATTATTCGTATGTTACTTGTTTTAAGGAAATAGAAAGCTTAATTAAAATATATAAATTTTAAACAAGCATCAGATTGTTTTCCCATTAATGTCTAGGAATATAGATTAGTTTATTTAGGCATGCCTATTGAGTTTTAATATTCATGCCTATATGTTTATGTTTTTATCCACTATTGCAGATTCCAGATTAGTCTTAGTCTCAATGGGGTGACGTTGGTTCAGTAGTTAGTGGTGACCCTCAGAGTCACATAGAGGTATGTCCAATTTCTTTTCTTCATTCCACTTCTACTATTGATTTTTATTTTTTATTTATTTTTTTATATTCATCTGGTTCTAAAGAATTCCAAATCGAGTTATTCTTGATTCCCTTCTCTATTTTCTGGCATGTAAGGATAATTAACACCTCTCGGTCTTTGTCTCAGGTCGGCTTAGGTGACTCGTTCAGGGCCGAAATAGGTTGGTTTGTGAAAAATAGTATCAGATAAATTATCCCTTGTTATTTGGGTAAGTTTCGTTGTTTAGATATAGGATTGTTTTAAATCAATTGGTGAGCCATGGGTAGATTCTTGATCACCACATATTCTAAAGGATTCTTGAATTTCTAGGGTAGTCTAGGGGGTCTAGCCTCAAATTATGATCATGGATCTATGGTGTTTTCAAGGTCATTACTTTTTTTTGAATATTTTAAGTTGGTGTTGAAGAATGGATGGTTATTATGGATGGGACTAAAAGGGTTAATTTTGGATTTTCATGTTCTAAAAAACAATGCATCTAACATGAAATTGACTCTGATGACCTCCGATGTGCTCACATAATTGGTGCATGAGTTTGCAAGCCATGCATCCAAGACATGTATCGCAGTTGTTCCTATGAGATTTTGGGATTTTTGATTGATTATTGGGTATATTTTTTGGTATCTATTTGCATTGATTTTGTGGTGTTTATTTTTTATAATAAAAATATAATATGGTTTAACAATGTTTTTCTTCCCAAATGAATACCTTTGGTGGGGTGAAAATGAATAGGTGTGTTTTGGAAATAAAATCATCCAGTAATGTTTTTTGGTGTTTTTGAAATGATTTGTAATATGTGAAATAGGAAAATGAATGTGGGATTTGAAAATGTTTTCCTTTGATAATAATAGGTGGTTTAACAGTTGGTTGGGGTATTTTTAAAGTGGTTTGGAAAGTGATATTGTTTCATTTATTCAGACCTCAATATTCTTATGAGTCTCACATATATTTATATAGATGTATGTATGTGATAAATAGAGGGTTATTGGTATGTCTAGTTGGGTTCTTGAGTATCCACATGGATGTATATATTTCTAAATCCCCATGGAATACCAAAGGTTGGTGTTAAGTTTGTAAGGATTGTTATTTTTTTAATGGTATTTAAAAAGGGGAATTTCAATTTTATAAAAAGTGAAAGAGTAATTTTTTAATGTTTTTTAATGAGTTTTGGAAATATAATTTTAGGAGATTTTTTTTGTTTTGGTTATTTTCTGTGTTTTGGAATGATTTTACTCCATGAGTACATGAAATGGAGAGTCGATTTCAAAATGGGATTTTGTTCTTAGTATGGGTTTAGAAATGATGGTTTTTAAAAGAGGGTTCTTGGCTGGCTTTGTGGTCTAGTTTTGGTTGATATTTAATTTGGTTTTGTTATGTGTTTTTTATGAGATTGGTTTTCAGTTTTAAATGTAATTTCGATGAATTTTGGAAATATGTTGATTAAGTTGGGAATTTAATTGTTATTTAAAGTATGCTTCCCAAAAAATTCCCAATGTTCTGATGGATCCCTTCAAGTAATCAAATTTTCTGAAAATCCTAGTGGAGTGTTTCAGTTTAGTAATTTTCATTTGTTACCTATTTTTTGTGGTAGTCAAGGAACAATAGGGATTCTAAGATGGATGAGCATTTGGGTGTTCAAAAGGGCCAAAAAATAGTGAAGGATTAGGTTGACCACTTTATGAATCTATATTCTATTTCTCCAAAAAATAGTGTCATGTAATATTCTAAAAGAACCTATCTTCCTATGGTGTATCTTTCCTAATAATTCTCTTTCATTAGTTTTTTCATCTTGTTCATCATATGAACCACTCATTGGCTTCCAATGTGGTCAGTTTGGAAACAATAATCCATTTTCCATAATCCTCTGAATGTTTGTCGACAGTGTGGCTGGGAAGAAGTTATGTAAGTTGTTCTTATATAATATAATTCCTTAGTTAGAGGTTATCAATCCCTAACTATAGGTAATTAGTTTATTCAATAAATCCGTGATATATTCATAGGTCCTCATGAGATTCTTTTCATTCAGTTGGGGAATTTCTGGGTACATGGGGGGATGTTGCTCAAACATTTTATCTCAACATTTAATGACAAAAAACTTCATATTTTACGATAGTAATTCTTCAATTTTGGAACTATTTTTGTTTTGGAGGTTTTGTTGGTTTCATTATTATGGGATTTATATGTGATTTTAGGATGATTTGTTAGATTCCTCTTGTTATTAAGATTCTTGTGTCTTATATAAATTAAAAATTCTAGTTTTTTTTGGAGTTTTCTTGAGTTTCTATAGTTGTGTTCTTCTCAAGATGGGTTTTTATCATAGCTTGTTTGATTTTAAGGGTTGGGATACCCACTCTAGATATCATTGATGTCTTCTCTTACGTTGGTTGAGTGTGACTTGAAAATTTAAGAGGTCGCAGTGGTGTTAGAGGTCTTTTAAGGATTTTTTGGGTTTTTTACTTGATAAAATAGTGTTTGATCGAGGTTCTATAATAGTTGTAAGAACACCCATGATGATATCAGGGTGATCCCAACTCTCTCGTACTTGTTATTTTCTTATTGTAATTTTTTTATTCTAGTTTCGTACAGGATTATTTGATTCCATCTTGCCCCACCCCGACCATAAAAGTTTTTTTGGCTTGGATGGTAGGTCATGTGACATGTGAACATGGAGATCCTGAATAGACCTTGATTGGTTTCATTGGGGATTTGTATATTAGGGGTCGAGGTGTTCCGTGTTTTTAGATTGTGTTTGATGGTTTGAGTATCTTCCATGGTGTGTTTTGTTTTATGGTTCAGTTTCTTAATTTTTTTATCCTTTTACCTTCTGGTGTAGGTTTTTTTAAATATAACATATTTAGTCACTTTTAGGTCTTGTATTTTCACAAGAATGGTGAGTATTAGCTCGTGGTCTCTGGGTTTCCAGAAGCATGTCTTGTGTTTTAGTTCTCTTCCACCAAATGTTGTGACAAAATGAATCTTTTGGAATTTTAGTGGGAAGAATGTTTCATGGTAAGACCAAACATTAATTATAAATTATATTTAATTATTTAATTTTACATAGAGTTGTTTTTTTGTTTCAGATCAAGATAAGATATAAAATTCCTTATTTTTTTGTAATAGGTTCACAATTAAAACATAATGAGTAAAAACAGAGTGTAGACCACGTAATGGTGTTGACAGTTTCTGTTAGAGTCAACTACACAACTAGTAAATTGTTTCCCTAACTCTGATACCTTCCTGTGAAGGGTGTCGAGGGACACTAGTAGGGGCACACAGTTGGCACATGGTTTGGCCAACCATGCAACCTCCCATGTCTTAAAAAAAATTAATTAAATTAAATTATTATTATTATTATTGTTGTTGTTATTATTTTATTATTATCATTAATTTCAATGTTATTATTATAAATTTTTTATTATCATTTATTATTATTATTATTATTACTATTATTATTATTATATAACTCCTTCTCCACTTTTCCCTTACCCTCGCGTGACCCCCTTAATTGGTTCACTCAACCCATGTCTGAATGGAAACCCCGATGTGCCAACTCCTCCTCTCCTCCCTTGGTTCTTGATCGAATCCACTCATGATTTATAGTTAAATATTCTCCCATGAGTCCCTCCTCTCCTACTCTTAATTTTTCATCCTCTATTTAATTATTTCATCTCCTCTCCTCATGTCTCATGTGATTTGGGAGAACCCTAACCTAAAAAGGGCGGTTCTTTGGTTGTTATATGGTTCTTAGAGATCATGAATTCAGATTAAGGCTGGTTCTATATTATATTTTCCAAGTAAGTGGGTTTTCATTAGATTCTAAGTAGGTTTAATCAAGTTCTAATTCTTTGGAATAATGTTAATTACAGATTTAATAATTTTTAGTTCTATTTTTATTAAATAGAGTATCATGTGGATCGTCAAAAGTGACTCTCACATGTATACTTGGGTAAGGAAAAAATATAATTCACCTTGGTACATAATCACAAATGGCGAGAGGAATATGTACATTAGGTCAAAGGGTACACACACACATGTGTGTGTGTGTGTGAAGTTTTTAATGTCTGTAATCATGATTTGGGTTTAGGTTTCCTACATCAAAAGTAGTTTATTTTTAGGTAGGTTCCCTAGGTACATGCAATTAATTTGGAAACAATAATTATTTTCATATTTTACTAGTTTTTTTCATTATATTATAATTTATTTATAATATGAAAAATGATTGTGATAAATGAAATATGCCTCTTTTTTATTTCCATGTGTTGTCTTGATTTGGCCATGGGGTTTCCATGATAAAGAACGTTTCTAAAAAATATGGTTTTAAAAGTGAACCACACAAGTTCTTGATTTAACTTGTGAAATATTTTTTATGTAATTAAGAATATTTAAAAAAAATTTGGGACATTCGGTCAGTTTTTTTCATAAAATTGTAATTTTATGTTAATTTTACAAATGAGTTTCAAAAATTGTTCTCAATTGGTAGAAGGTTAATTTAAGCTGATGAGGAGCAGATAGTGCCTTTGAATGTTTTCTTGAAAATAGGGTTCCTCTATCGATACACTCTATTTGAGGGGGAGTTCAAAATAATGGATTTGGACAGTATGCATTAGCATGTATTGTGGATATCCTCATGTTCATGCTTGCTTCCTCACATCCCACATTATCTGCAACCATGGGATCATAGGCATCATAGTGAGAGTTGAGATATGTTATATATTTTTTATTAATAATATGGAATTGGTCCCCAAGGAATATCCATGTGGGATTTTCCACTAGTGAGGCTAGTTGGGAACAACTGTGTTGGTTATTGACTTTGGATCTCATCAACATGCAAAATAAGGGATTCAAAACTAAAAATTTCTAGGGTATCTTCACTTGGTTTATAGGTATTTCAAATGATAAATTTTTCACATTTATTATACTTTCCTTCATTTTGTGATGTTTTCCTAATATAATTTCAACTATTATGTTTCCTCAAGAAATTATTATATAATTACTAATTACTATGATTTCCACATCTTGTTTTTCCTTGAAATATTTTCATTCACTATATGTTTCCTTTTTATCAAATTATTTATTAAAAAATATTTCATTCATTAGAAACTGTTTCTGAAAATGTATGATAAAATGGGTTTCATCAACATTATTAGATTTCTTCTTGTTGCTTATTTTTAATGAAATGAAAACCATATTATTAAATATACATGAATTTTAAAATAACATGACATTTTTTCCCTTAATAGAATTTTCATAAGGAGTAGTTTGTTAGACCATGCATACCATTTTTTAATAATCACATAGATATATCAATATTTTTTTATATATTATAGTGTTTCTTCTAGATTAGTCTTAGTCTCCATGGGAAAATATTGGTTCAATGGTTTGTGGTGACCCACATAGTCACATTGGGGTATGTCTAGTTTTTTCTTCTTTCCAGTGATAGTGTTACTTTTTATTGATCAGTTTTATTTTATTCATTTAATATTTTTATTGGATAAATATATACTAATTTAGTGATGTTTTATTACAAACATTGGTTTCCATCTTATAAGGATCGAGAATGCATCTCAGGCCTTGTCACGTACAATATCGGGTGACTGATTTGGGGTTGACTGGGGCTGGTTTATAACACACACACACACACACATGAATGTGTAAGTAAGGTATGACCTAACATGACTATTATAATCTTAGAAATGATCCTATATAGTTCTATTAATAAAACATTCCATTGATACTAGTTCAAAATAAAATATAAAATAAATATTTGATTTTATATGGGGATTTGGAAACAAAAATTCACATTTTTAACCATGAAGATAAATATTTTTATTTCATTCAATAAAATAAAATAAACTCCAATTTTTTAAATTCCATAAAACCCATGATTAGTATTGTTTCATTTATGGTAACAAAACAAGTTGATAATTATCCAATCTCAAACCATTCTTAAAATTTTAAAAATAAAAAAAAACCTTTTTTATTTCCATTTTAAAATATATTTCCAAAACCATATTTTAAAACCATTTTATAAATTAAAACTAAAAAATATAGAATATAACATAACAAATGAAATAAGAACTATTTCATAGTAAAAATTAAAAAATAGTCAAATAAAATGGTTTCATAATAAAAATCATAATAAAGAGGGCGGGTTAAATCAAATGAAATGTAAAATTCTCTACATAAATCCACCAATAAAGGCATGTGTGTCATGGGATATCTCATATGTACTAATGCGAGGAATCCAATACATTTCCAAAAACATAGGACCAACTACTCTTATATGTTACATCCAGAAATTTAATGAACATGATTGGCATGTACCTAGTATCCTCAGGGGAACTCCAAACTATCCCTCACATAGAGCCTAATAGGGAGGTGTAATGTTAGCATGAAATTAGCTGGTGTATCATAATATTAGACCTCCCACATATCTACCTTGGATCCCATGACAAAAAAAATGGGTTGTGATAAAAACATTAATAGTGATTAATACAATCCTCACTTATCATAAATAATAACTTACCCTCACTTTGAATACCATTTAAAGAAGAAATCCCATTTTTTATCACATAATAAACACATATATGACGAAACACCCATAAAAAGGAGGAAAAGAACAATGCTTATAGAGTGGGTCTCAAAATTTGAATAAAACATGATTATATAATGTTACAAAAGTCCCTTTAATGAAAAATAGAGTCAAAGTGAAATGCCACTTTCAATTTCATAAAATCATGAAAAGAAAAAAACTTATTTAAAAAAACATGAATCAAACATACCTTTATTTTTCAATAAATATATTCATAAATAGATTATCTTCTTTTAAAAAATTAAAACCACGATAAATGAACTTAAATTATATCAAAACATTTCAAATAATCTCATACCTATTTTCAAAAAGGAGTTTGGATTTCTCAAATATTCATTTAAAAAGGACACCCTAAATTTACGAAAAAACACTTTATTCAAAGTAAAATATACATGAAATAAATTTATAATCCTACTCAAGGGTTTATAAATACCTATAATATTATTAAAAATTAATTCAAAAAACCTGATAATCTCTTGAATTTAAAAATATGGGAAAAAGGAGCAAAGTGTGACCCTCAATGAAGAATGACTAAATTAAGAGAAAACCACTTTATGAACCATAAAAAACCAAAAAACTAGGCTAGATCCAACCCGAACTCCTAAATTCCAACACATGATGATTAAGGTTTTGGGAGGGATTAAAATCCAAGGAGAAATAGAAGATGGGGAATAAAGAAAAAGGAAATATTTGAGGAAGTTGGATTTACATTAAAACCAACATTGAATTTTAATCCAAAAACCCAAATCGAAGGGGAATGTATGAGGGGAACTCTATATAAGTGCCTCATTTTCTATATAATAAACGGGGGAGGAGAGGTTCCAAATATATTAAAAAGAAATTAGTATAAAATAGGAATTTACAAAAATTTAAGAATATTGGGAGACTCAATGAGGTAGCCCTTATGGCTATGGTGTGGTGGAATTTTCTAATAAACCCATATGGAATAGTCTATGTGGTTAAGCAATAGAGGTGCACAAATGGATATGGATAGGTCTTAATTCCCCCTATACACTACATACACTATGGTAAAATATAAATTCCTCCACTAAATATATATTTCCAATCAAATTTGGGTCAACATTATTATTTCTATAGTTCTTATACATCCTTGGACCAATAAAAAAGATTTAAAAAATTACGTTGATTAAAAAAAATCTCAATAAGAGTTCAAAAATAAAAAAATAAGTCACTTTTCAAAAACATAAAAATCCATAAGGTGGTTTTCTTTTTTAGAAGTTAAACTATGATCTCAAATAATCATTTACCCACTCACGAAATAAAATTTACTGGACAATGTTTTTCAGGATTATTTAGTAAGTATAAATGAAAAATCTTAACCATAATTGTTCTTTGAGATAAAATAAGAACTCATGATAATATCTTTCTTTAAAACTAAACCTTTTAACTTTAGTAAATCATTAATAATCCTTCATATCATAAACACATTTTTTATATTTTTAAATCATAATATTTTAATAAAAATTCATTTTGAGAATGTAGAATCCATATAGATATCTCAAAGAATCATCCATAAAATCATACTTATTGGAAAACTTACATGAACTATTAATAAGGAATTACCTTAACTGATATTTCCACAT
Organism: Viscum album; assembly: GCA_963277665.1. Classification (NCBI taxonomy): domain Eukaryota; kingdom Viridiplantae; phylum Streptophyta; class Magnoliopsida; order Santalales; family Viscaceae; genus Viscum; species Viscum album. The sequence goes on from OY728128.1 coordinate 1,645,976,397, forward strand.
GTATCTTCTCCTTAACATAACATTACCCAATGAATTGGTTGGAAAAATAAAACTTAAAAATTATCATATAAACTGTCCATTAACTATATAATGTATATAAAATTTATAATATTTCACATTTTCTTTATAAAACACTTTTAAAAACTCATTTAAGATTATAATAGAATACACTTATGGTTATCTCATAAAAATGAGAAGAAATATCTTTTTTATTTTGAAATAAATTTAAAAAATAAAAACACATAGAATAGTGGGAATAGGTTATTGATTGAAAACTAATATAAACATATATAGGATTATTTATAATTAATAAAAATTATTTATTCTATTAATCTTTGGTCATGTGGTAAATGTTTAAAGAGAATTATTTTTAAATGTGGTAAAAATAGTCAAAAGTGACACATATAGAAAATTTTAAAAATATTAATTTTTAAAATTTATAAAAAATCATGGATAGTTTAATATTTCTTTAAAAAATAATTATAGTATGTAAACTAAAATCAATGAATCATTTTTAAGAATATGAATATGGAAGATAATGATTTTTAATGGAAAACTTTAATGGATGGTTTTAAAGAAAAATAATTTACACCATTCATATGTTTAAATTAACAATTAATTTTATGGACATATATTGAAAAGGATTTGAAAATAGTTTTAAATTCAGTAAATAAATTATAAAATACATCTACATTTAAATTTTTACATCACAAAAAATGAAAACATGTGATGAAAATTATATATGTCTTAAAGAAAAATAACTGAGACGAGAAATACCATACCTCAAGTCCTAACTCTCCACGTATGTCTTTTACATTCATAAACAATAAACATATATTAATTATTTGATAACCACATTCATGTTTATTCCATAATTATTATTCTTATTATTTCATATATTATAGTTATATATTTAGTTACTAAATCATTTCAGTTCATGTTAAACGTTTTGAGGATATTCAGTCCTTAACCCTTAATATAGATTAGTTAGGTTGAACAATGTCAACAAGGTCATTATTTAATCATATGAATATATTAAACAAGTTTTAATTTTTGTTCTCACAAATTTAATATACTCTTAATACCATCTATATTAGTCTTTTCATGAAAATTTAAATGCATCATTTCATTGAGACAATAGTCTATAGGTACACATGAGTGACAGTTTCATTTTTCAAATGGTTGAGAAAGAAATAAAGTAGCTAAATGATTAAATTAATTAAATCATAATAATTTTAGAAATTAAATATTTTTTTCATTATTTCTATCCTCATAAAAATACATGTATATAATAAATTAAAACTAATCACATCGCATTATAATGATGGTAGTCTACATGCATGTACGAGTGGTATTATAAGGATAAATTTAAGGAATAAAAAATATGGTACATATTATTTTAGATTTGATTAAAAAAAAATATTTTAACAAAGTAATATATATCCATTAAATATATACTTATAACAATATGTGTGATTTAGTGATTAAAATATAAACACATCACTTTGTGGAGGTTATAATCTACACGTACACATGAGAAACATTTTGATTTTCTATAGGATGGGAAGGATTTTGAATATATTTATTTCCATCAATAAAATAAATTTTATTTATGTTAAATATAACTAATTCACTATTATATAATGGTTTTAATTTATTTGAAATAGGTAGAGGAAGAAATAAACTTTAAATTTTTTTGTTAAGACTTATACCTTCTATATAGATATCTTCCTTTAGATTTCACATTAAGCATTCTTGGATTGGTGTTAAAATGATGCTAATAATTATAATATGTGTATGGGGGATTTGATATGGTATTTTTGGGGAGTTTTATTTGATATATAGTTCTCAATGTGTGTCGTTAATCCAGAAATGTAGGTTCCCTTTCATATGATAGAGTAACGGATCTATTGTAAATATTAAGAACATCAAAATATTAAAAACATATTCCTCAGGGTAAGTGGCTCTAATTTATAAAAGTTTATAACGTAGTATAATTTAATTTATAAATAAATTGAATAAATATTAGTTATAAATGTTTTAGATATATTTTAAACTTTATCTCTTAGTTTAATACCCTCATGTTAATGCTTTTAACCTTTACCTTTGTGACATACTTTTGCATCGGTAACTATATATTATGACTAAATATGAAATTTAGCTCATTAATTTTTTTTTAAACTGATAATTATCAACATTTAATCCATTATCAAGGATTAAATTTCTTTAATTGGTAGGAATAAATTTTAATATAAGTTCACAAAATACAACGATAAACCATTTTTAGAAAAATGAACGTTTTAAATATAAAAAAGATTTTACACCAAAATGAATTTTAATTTTGATTCTCAAGGAATTAATTAGATTAGGTAAAATAAAATTATTATTATTTTAATTTCAAATTAAATAAAAATTTAATGCTTCATTTCGAAAATAGGATTATAAGTGGGGAACAAAAAATATTTTTTATTTGTAGAAATGTATTAATTAGATTTTCAAAATTCAAAAAATAGATTATAAAGTGTTATATTATACTTTTAAAGGAATTATAATTATTTATAAATATATATTTTATCTTTTTGGATGATCTCGTAAACTTTTAAGATGGTCTTATATCAGAATAATTTCATAAAATTGATAGTGACTGTATTTTCATTATTTTTCCCATTAAAAATACAATTATTAAAAAAATGAATATTTTTTATATTAATATTATTTAAGAATTATGATTTAAAAAATGGATTAAATTTTAAATATTTTATTTTCTAAAATTTATAAATATAAATTTTAAATAAAAATATTAAATATGAAGGAAACAATCATTTATCGAAAAATTGTACTTTTAAAAATTATGTGTTATTAACATTATATCATATTAATTTAACAAGAGTGTTAATTTATCTTTTTTAATGTTTACTAACCATAATATATATATTTTACCTTTCATATTAATATATTATTACTCAATTTAGTTCTATTTTACATATTTCACATTCTATTCAACAAGATATTTAATTAAAGTAATACAATATAAAATCTCATGGTGTTACATTATTTCTCACACAATTTTTTTTAAATTTCCCTAGCTCCAGGAAACTTTGTCAAATATGGGGTTTGTCCCCAGTTTAATTTTATTAGGTTTTAAATTTTTTCGTGTTTTGGGCTAGTGCATAGAAACTGCATGGTTAGTGGAAGCCATGTAGTTAGCTAGAGTACTCGTGCACCACTTCTGAATGAGAAGAGACCATCGCAGGGCCCGCACACAGTCTCTTGAGCAATGCAGGTTAAATACATTGTTTCCTTACATTAAAAATAAATAATACATTAAAATTAGAGAAAAATAAAGAAAAGTAATAAATTTAATGGAAAGAATAATAAAATAAAATAAAATTAGAGTAAGGTAGAATAAATATTTAAATAATCGTTCTTATAATAATTATTATAATATTATTATTATTAGCATTAATAATACTAATTCTATTATTAATATTACTAATATTATTATTATTGTAATTATTATTTTTATTTTTATAAGTTTTAGTTAGGCACCAAAAAAAGGAAAATGCATTCTCCCTCACCCTCTCTTCCCCTACCATGCACCCCCTACATGGTCTCAACGCCACCACCCCCTTTTTCTCGACTCTGCTTGCAACCCATGTTGGCCTCCCCGCCTCTCGACTACATCACTCCTTATCCTTACCGACGAACCCATGCTAGTTATGGCCTCCCCTTCCTCGTGCAGCCCCACCAACCTTGTCCTCCCCTCCCTTGCACCTCCTTATGCCACCCTTCAATCCCTCACACCACCCTCAGGTGCGACCCCCTACTAATGAGGCTCCCTAGTGGCGCAACCATCCTGGTTTTCAGATTCTTCCTCTTTTCTAGGGTTTGGGTCCTTGTTCTTTGAGTTTTTCATCTTTACGGCAGCTGGGCTATCAAATTAGGATCTTAATCTTGGGTATTTTTGTTCAATCTTGTGGACAGGTGTTTAATTCAGTTTTCTTGTGGTGATATTGTGGTGAAATCAAAGAATCGACACCAATTTTAGTGATTTTTTCATCGAGGTAGTTGATTCCATGTCTTAGTATTTACTAATAATTTAATTTTTTTGCTAAATTTATTTTAAAATGATATGTGATTTATTTTAATAGAGTGAATATAATGTAAAAAATGATATCTGTTTGGTTTAAAATTTGATTCTTTATGTTAATTGGTTTATATAATTGTTCAAATGTTTTTATAGTGTTTTATAATTTGTGCACATGGTTTATTAAACTATTGAAGTGGTGTGAGTCTATTTTTGAAATGATTCTGGCGTGCATATAACTTTAAAAGAGGATTTTAATTGTGTTTTGGGTGTAAATTCGTGTAGTTTTTTCTTGAAAATGTTTTATCAAATTATTTAGGTAATTTGAATCGTGAAATGGAGTGTTTTTGGGTGAGTAATTGTGTAATTTATCTTGTGCTTAAAAAAAGTGGATTTTTGAATCCTGTATGTGTTGATAAAAAATATTGGAAAGGGATTTTTTTGAGTAAAGTGATGGATTGTTTGTCTTATGGAATTAGGGTGATTTTTTGAAGTTCATGGATTCATTGTGTACTTTTTATTAACATTTAAATTGTTTTGAAATATAGAAGGCATGTTTTGAAAATAGTTTTGGGTTATTTGTGGGTCTTTTCCACGGTGTTTTGAGTTGTTTCCATATTTTTCCAGAGTGTATTGGGTCCTGTTGATGTGGTCTCGAGCTACAGGTACCAAGAAAACTTATATATACATGCGTAGGTAAGGCATATAAATATATTCCCTCTTTATACATATTCCCTCATGGAATGGAGAATATATGCAATGATGCTAGGGGAATATATATATATATATATATATCAATTCATGTTCATGTAAGTGATAAGGTTTTGTTTAGGTGGTCGTTATCAATGAGCGGCATGTTTCAGGTAGTATCACCATGTCGATCCCCATTAATTTGAAATATATAATTTTTTGATTTTTTTAAATATATGTTTTATATTTATATTGTGTTTTCATGCTATGTGGTCTAGCTGTGATTGTTAGAAATAATAATTTATTTGTTTTACATAATTTATCTAAGCTCTAGTGCAATTTTTTCATATTGAAACATGTTTTTAGTTTGTAGGAAATTGTGGTGTATTTATAACGTTCAATTGATCTTTAATGTTAAATCTTTAAAAGTGGGTTTTTAGTGGTTTTAGTTTGAAATGAGTTCTTGTAATGGGTTTCTTAAATTTAAACATGTATTCTATATTTATTTAAAATTTTGGTTCCTTGGTTGTGAAAGTGTGGTTTTAAATGATTTTTATAAATTAAAGCTGTTGAGAAAATGTTTTTTCTAAAATGTTAAAATTCCTTGTAAAGAAATGAGGCTCATTTGTCACTTTGAAAATGATTTGGGAAAGAGGAAAACCCCTCTTGAGGAATTCCCCTTAATTTGAGAATTTTGATGCAGGAGTTAATGTGTGATTTTTGATATGTGCCTAGGGTAAAGGCATGTGCATTGTTGTGTGATGAAAAAAGGGGAATATGCTTAAGGAGGGTTATTATTGGTGGGTTGTTGATTGTTTCTTTGGATAAATAAATTAGTGTTTTGATATATGTTTTCTTGATTAAAGCTCACAACAAATTAGAATAGAGCACATTGGTAAACCTGGGTACCTTGGTGGGAAGACTAGGACTACTACACTAGATTATATGGAAGAGGTTCATCCCAAATTCATCTAACAGGTTTGACGAAAAGAACACTAACTAAACATGTGATATGTTTAGAGACCACTAGGCATTGGGATGTGATTCCCACCCTGGTGGCTCATGCAAGAGAACACAGTTGGTTATGGTTTCAATACCACATCAGTAGGTCATGGGTTCAATACCATATTTCACTGAGGTATGAGGTTACTAGGGTCCCACTTGTTCTAGTTTCCTATTGGTATTGACCATGGTGCTCACTTATGAAATGGAATTTGTGAAATAATTTCCATTTTTGTTTCTTCAATCTTGTTTCTTTCTTTGTGAAATCAATGTTTTTTATTTGATATGTTGTCCTTTAATTTCGGAATGTTAATGCATATTTGGAAACCGTATTGAACATATAGTGGAATAGAAGATCTTTGCTTAAAGATGAAAACTGGTGACTTGAATTTGAAATGGAAAAATATTATTATTTTATTATGTCTTATTTACAAACTAGCATGATTGGGTTTCCTTTTAAAGGAAATGGAATATGGAATTTTTGAACTTTGGTATTCATACTGAGCTTCTCAGAGCGCATTCCCACTTCATCATTTTAGTTTCAAGTTCAAGTTTTAGAGCACTCTTACAGCAAGTATTCTTCCAAATTTAGTGGATACTCATTAGGTCACTTTGAGGTATGTTTAATGTCCCAATTATATATTTTTTATGCTTCTTGTGTTTTTTTATTTTATTTATTTTATGTTGATACATTGGTCATTTATTTATGGCCCAAATTCATTCCTAAATATTTTAATTTGGTTCCCAGCACTAGTTTATAGCCCATGGGGATTAGGAATGGTCGTCGGGCCTTTTCACAGACCGGGTCAGGCTCTAGGTTATATGGATGCCTAGCTTGGTTCATGAAAAAATGGTATGAGAGGAGGTTTTCTCTTTTGGGTTATATTTCTTGGGATAGAGTCAAGGTTTAATAGAGTGAGGATTTTTGGAACTTAATGTTCTGGTCCTGAGTAAGATTCATGGCCAGCATACCTTATAGTAGGACATGAGTTCCCAAGGAAAGTTTAGTTTCATTTGAGTCATTTGGTTCTGGTGAATCGTTGAAGTTTGGGAAATGAAATGGGAGTTAGGACAATGGTCTTAGTGAGCTCACCGAGCTTGGAAAGACATGTAGAGACGTTGATATTATCCTAGAACACTCTATGTGGTAGTGGTCTGACTGTCTAATGTCCACCAACCATATGTCTGAATCACCCATCAGTGATAGTTTCCACTTGATTTGTTATGTATCAATATGGGTTTTGGGGAAAAAAATTTGAAATTCTTTTTTGAAAATTGTGGAAACCAGATCATAAAATGTAAACGGTTTTGAGTAAATAGTATTTAGTTTATCGAGGAGTGTTATGGGAATCCCTTATGGTGGTTCCCTTTTTCTGTTTGGTTTTTTTCATTGTAAAGTTTTTCCAATGGCATAGTTTGACTAGGTCCTTGGGATCTCTTGTTAACTACTAAATGTACACTTATGGAATTGATGTATATTCCAAATATGGACATGGGTGATTTTCTGTTGTCAGTTCATCCATTTGATTAAACCACAAACTCTTTTATTTGGTTTTAGGCTTGAGTTATCTCTCTCTTTTCTCTGATTAATAAGATCTTATCACAGTGGAAGATTGAATGCAGATGGAGTTGAAAGAATTAATAACTTCTTGAGTTTTCTAAGTCATCGAAGGTGATATCTAACATTGCTGTGTATGTGACCCCTGTCTTGAAGCAGTGATATTAATTTTAATGAGGAAATATAGAAGGAGTCTAGAGTTATCAGTGTTGGATTCCCTTTCAAAGGGTCTTTGGGTATTTAGTTTGTTTTATCTATGTAAGATATCACATTAAGCCATCCGGGTTGTCAATTGGTTTATAATAGGTTGTTATATCTACTTGAAGTTATCTATTGTTGTTAGGGACTCAGTTCAAGGGCCCTCTACTTATAATGGTTCTTTAATTTTCAAGGGGCATGTTCGGTGAAACTTTTCAGCTTGACTACAAGGTTGATGTTTGGGAAATATTCTAAGAATATCCATTAACCAGAAGGGTGTTTTCCTTCAATAAACACTAAATTTATATTTCCTAAGTGAAGGCACCTTCTGTGAGTCCTTTCTCATATTTTTTCTTGTTCATATTGAAAGGGATGGTGTGTGTGCATCTATTATGCCATGGTTTTGGAAAAAGTTTCACATGGGAGAAAGTTTATGTTGGAGAAACTTATATCTGATAGTTCTATTTAGGTCATGGTATGGTTGTTTGTGGCACCAAAAGGAGATGTTTAATTTGGGGGTTTCTGAAGCCTAACTATGAGGCATGAGATGCTTCAATAATCAAATATCCAGTTATAGGTATCAGATTGAAGTTGGCGTGTTGTTAGGAGAACCATAATGAAGTGAAATGTTTGGATCTGATTTTTGTTCTCATCATGGGAGGTGGATAATGTTTAAGCCTTTGGTGTAGTTGTTTTGATTTATTAATTATTCTTCATGGGATGGAGGTGGGAGGAACTCACTTTATGACCCATTTGGATATAATATTTTCTCTTTGATTATAAGAATTTATAGTAATTTTTTCCTTAAAATACTGGTTGTTGTGTTCCACAAATGGTGGGTCTTGTTTAAATGGCCCCTATGTGGCATGTGCCTAAAAATTTAGTGTAGTTAGATTTGTCTACTTTCAAGGAAATAAAAAATTGGGATGTGTTGGTGGTGGTCTTGTTGTTCCATTGGATGGGACACTTACCTCCTCTCCACTCATGGTGGGTGTTCTTGGTCTGTGTGGGGAAGTACTCAAGTTTAAATAACCCATATAGTTTTTATGGTGAGGAGACTCATCATGAATCTCCCAAAAATTATTCCTGAGTAAGTCGAGGTTAGCCTAATTCCTATGGTGGGGAGTCCATTTGGGCCTCCCTGTGTTAGTGTCATGGTTCCGTATCAGGGTTATGGATTGTTTACGGTGAGAAGATACTTTCCTTGATTGATAATCCAGAAGTGTTTTGGTTTTTGGGGGCGGGTGACACTTAGAGTAGATTTCATTTTTGGCCTACATGTTCAATTGGTAGGTCCTTTTCTTTATTGGGTGTGTTCTTTCCTCACTCTCTTTTTTTGTTAATCAGTATTCTCTTATAATTGGTAAGAATTGTTATTTCTTGTTTTCTAAATATCCTTGTTGTGGCTTTTTGGTGGTGGAAAGAGTTATGGTGGGGAGAATTGTCACACCCTTGTTTTTTTATTATTATTTTATTATATTTATTTCTTAGTACTGGGTAACTTTCTCATTTTTTGGGTTTGTCCTTGGTTTAATTTCATGTGTTTTGGAAAAAAATTGGATTTTAAGCCGATGCACAGACACCACATGGTTAGCAGAAGCCATGCAGTTATCCCGGGTACCCATGCAACCATTTCTAAATGGGAATAGACCGTTGTACAGTCTGTGCACAGTCCCATTAGCTATACTGGGTAAATTCATGGTTTCCTAGTATTAAAAAATAGTTAATGTGTTAAAATGAGATTAAAATAATGAAATGAAATAAATTTAATATAAGGATCAATTATATAAAATAGAATGATAAGAAGTGGAATAAATATTTAAAAAATTATTTTAATAAAAAAATAATATTAATATTATTAGTATTAAGAATACTAATACTATTTTTATTATCACCAATATTATTATTATTATTGTTATTTCTACTATGAATTTTAGTTAGGATTAAAAAAAGAAATCCATTCTCCCTCACCCCTCAATTCCTTGACCACACAACCCCCTACTTGGTCGCGACGCTGCCACCCCTTATTCCTGATTCTGCTTACGCCCACTGTTAGTCGCTCCACCTCCTGGCACTGTCCCTCCTACTCCTATCTGGAAAACCCCCTCCAGTTGTTGCCTCCACTCCCTTGTGCGACCCCACTAGCCACAACCTCCCCTTCCTCATGTTACCCCACCAATCGTGTCCTCCCCTCTATCACACCACCCTATGTCACCCCTCCCACCCCTGTGCCTCCCTCTAGTGCGACCCCCTACCAGAAAGAATTCTTGCTGGTGTAACTATGCTAGTAGACCATTTCTTCCTCTTTTATAGGGGTTTTTCCTTTTTCTTTGGGTTTTTCATGTTTCTATCAGCCATGGTGTCAAATTATTTTATTAATATTAGAAATTTTTGTTTAATATTGTGGATTAGGTATTAATTCTGTTTGATTATGTTTTAATTGGAATGTGATAGAATAATTCACTCTAATTTTAGGGATTTTTATATCGAGGAAGGTGATTCTATTCCATATCATTTATTGATAAATTAATTTGTTGTATAAATTTTTTTTTACATGTTTTATTCTTTGTTTGTCTAGTAAAAATGTAGTTAATGTTTTTTGATTTTTTTTGCTTTGAAATTGGTTTCCTTATATGAATTTGGTTTATTTAATTGTGCAGATGGTGTTACATTGTTTTATAATTTGGGAACATGGTTTATTCAATTGTTCAAGTGGTGAAAATCATGGTTTGAAATGGTTTTGGGATGTGTATAATTTTAGAAGAGTATTAATAGTGTGATTTTGGGTGTAAATTAAAGTATTGTTTTATTGAAAATGTTTTATTAAAATATTTATGTGATGTGAATCCTGAAATGGTGTGGTTTTGGGTGAGTAATTGTGTAATTTTTCTTATACTTTAAAAATGGATGTTTGTGAATCATGAAAGCATTGATAAAAAAATTGAAATGGTACTTTTGTGTGAGTAATGTGAAGGATAGTTTTTTTTATGGAAAAGTGTGATTTATTTGAAGTTCATGACATCATTGTACACTTTTTATTAACTTGTAAATTGTTTTAAAATAAGAAATAAAATTTTTGAAAATTTATTTGGGTAATTCATGGGTATTTTCCACTGTGTTTTGAGTTATTGGTAAATTTTTCTAGTGTTTTGGGTCCCGTTGATGTCGTCTCGAACTATGGGTATCAATAACACTTATATCTATATGTATAGGTATGGAATATATATATATATATATATGTACCCTCTTTGTACATATTACATCATAGCATGGGGAATATGTGCAATACGGCTAGGGAAATATATATATAAATGCATGTGTGTGTAATTGTGAAGGGTCATTTCAGGTGGTCGTCATCAAGGAGTGGAATGTTTGAAGTGGGATAACTATTATTAGCTTGTTTAATTTTATATCTATGATATCTTTATTGTTTTAAAAATATTTTTTATTTTTATATAGTATTATCATGCTATGTGGTCTAGATGTCATTGTCAAGAACAATTATTTATTTGTTTTGAATAATTTATCTAAGATTCAGTACTACTTTTTCATATTGAATCTTGTTTTTTACATTGTTGTAAATAGTGGTGTATTTATAATTCTTAATTGAAAATTAATGTAAAATCTGTTAAAGTGGATTCCTTAATGGTTTTAGTGTGTAATGAGTATTGGAAATGGGTTTCTTAGATTGATACATGTTTTCTAGTTTTCTTTTAAATGTGTGGTCCCTTAGTTGTACATGTGTGCTTTTAAATTATTTTTGGAACTTAAATTTGTTGATAAATAGTGTTCTCTAAAATATTAAAAGTCCTTGTAAAGAAATGTGTCTTTTTGGCACTTTGAGAATTATTTGTAAAATTTGAAATCCACTCTTGAGTAATTACCTATAATTTATGAAATGTGATACAGATGTTAATGTGTGATTTGTTATATGATCATAGTGTAATGTCTTGTGCTTTATTATGTAATGTAAAAGGGGAATATGCTACTGTAGGGTGATCGGTGGTGGGTTTTTGAATGTGTTTTTGGATAAATAAAGTGGTGTGTTCATATATGTTTTCTTGATAAAATCTAACCACGAATTATAATAGAACACTTGGGTAACCCGAGGTACATGGTGGGAAGACTAGGAATAGTGCACTAGATGATACCGAAGTGGTTCATTCTAGTTTCATCTCGTAGGATTGATGACTACAAAACTAATTAAACTTGTGATATGTTTTGATACCACTTGGTCATGGGATGTGATTATCCCTAGTTGATCATGCATGAGAATGCAGTTGGTCATGGTTTCTATACCACATTAGTTGGTCATGGATTCTATACCAAATTTCACTAAGGTATGAGGTTCCTAGGGTCTCATGTTTTCTATTTACCTATCTAAATTGGCCATGGTACTCTCTTATGACATGATGTTTGTGAAATGACTTCCATTTCAATTTCTTCATGCTTGTTTCATTCTTTGTAAAATCTATGTTTTTTATTTTAACTTTTATCCTTTCATTTTCGAATGTCAATGCATGTTTAGAAACCATCTTGATAATATAGTGGAATATAATCACTTTCCTTAAAATTTAAACTCATTAATTGATTTTGAAAAGGGAAAAAATTGTTTTTATTATGTCTTATTTTCAAACTAGTATGATTGGGTTTATTTTTAATGGCAAGGGAATAGGGCGTTGTTGTAGTATAGAAATACTACTGAGAATCTCAGTGCTCAATCCTACTTTATCTTTTTAGTTTCAAGTTCTAGATTCGAATATCTCTTGTAGATATTGGGTTTCCACATTGTGTGGTGACCCATGAGGTCACTTGGAGGAGTTTTTAGCCACCCATTTCAATTTATTTTTATGAATCCTATGCTTTTTATTTAGCTCAGTTTATATTTATTCATTTTTCTTTCCCTTATGGTCCAAATCATTCCAATCTATTTTACATTGGTGCCCGACACTAGTTTACAACCCAAGGGGATCGGGAATGCCCTTCGAGCCTTGTTGTAGACTGGGTTGGGATCCAGTTTGGATGGAGACCCTTGAATGGTTTGCGACATTATTCCTCTATAAAGAAGTTGAATTTTTATAATTTTTAACTAATATATAATGGAAAAGTATTTAAAAAAATTAGTATCAATTAATAGTTGTAGAATATGACTTTGAAAAATATTAATAGAAATTGGTTTCTAATAATTGAACCTTAAAACAAAAAAAGGGAAATAAATATGGAGTGGAAGTTAAATATAAAATAGTGGAAATAAGTAAATTTTAATTTACATCGATAAAATTTCATTTTTAATAAAATTAATGTATATGTTATGATAAAGAAACTTATCAATTACTAAATATATATTAAACCATGCATTTAAAATTATATGAGTTTTAAACATAAATGAGCCTCTAAAATAATACCTTAGTAGCAAAGTGATATTTTCTACAAAATACATGAAAGATTTATCTTCTTATTTATTTTGTTGAGGAATTATTTTACCATCAATATAGAGAGTAATATAAAATATACTTTCATTATTTCTTTATATACCATAATAATATCTCAATATATCAGATATGTTTTGAGTTGTCTTCAATATCTTTATCATCTCATATTCTAAATTATAAATTACCAAGATAGATTTCTTATTCCATAAATAGTAAAGTTGTCTTTTAATTAATCATAAGATCTAAAAATGATGATAATTTATTCAACCTATTGAAATAAATTTCGGAAAACAAAAATAGTAATCACATGTTAAAGAAAATATCTAATATGAATTAACCATAATATGAATAAATAATACATTAATCTCCAAAGACATAAAAATAACACCCAAAGTTTAACATAAATTATTCTATATATAATTTAACTTAAAACTAGTGAAATATGCCTAACTGATTTTAACCCAATAATTAGAATTATTTTATTATATATTATTCCAAAAATAAAACTGAAATTTTTCGCCAAACAAAAATAATCACATATAATGTCACATCCCTAATATGTATATGCCCTAATCAAGTCATCACAAAAATATTTCAATATTATTTAAAAATAACCTAAATCACTATAAGGAGACAATAAAATCAGCTTGTATTCCAAAAGATATTTGGATCTATATGCTTTAATTAATATCAAACACTTTCACATAAAATATTATACTATCTAGAAATATCCCATTTACCTTTATTCCTATAATCATCCCAAAAATAAAGTGAAATTATTCTAAAATAATTATAACCCACTAATAACTAAATTGATTTTTTTAATACCATGGTTATTTGTATGATAAAAATTATATTACCAAAAAATTACCCTTTATAATAATTTACCATAATTACCTTAACTTCAACGATCATATTAATGTGCATGGTGATCTTTCAATATAATCACATAATACCTAAAAATGATATCTATACATTGAAATTATGATAATTTTTAATGATTATCATATTTTTAATAGAATAACACTACATCATAACTCTTAAAACTATATATGTAGAAACTTAAGTCATTTAAATTATCTCATTTACATTTAACCAATATTTTTCATCTTATTAATTAATAAATAATTCATACAATCAAAAATAAAAATCATGTAAAACATTCATCAATATATATCTATTCATATTTTTTACATTAAACATAAGTAATAAATGAAAAAATATTTACTACATTTTTTATTTTTTATTTATATTTTATTCATTTAAAACACATTACTTACTAAATCAATATTCATATGATATTTTTTTATTCTCGTCAAGTGATTTACTCCTTATGAATATATTTTCATAATGAAAATACTTACCACATTTAAAGCATTCAATTGATACCATAGAAATAACTTTATGCACCTCCATTATACTAACCAATCCCTTCATTTTCCCCAGAAGTTAATTTATTTATTCACTCCTTTCCCACACACGAAACATGGTTTTTAATTTTGAGACATTTCTTTGGGTACTTCTATCCAATATCTTGACTAATTAAATGTCGAATCTTTTTAAAATCATAATATTTATCACTTTAATATCCATAAAACACTATTTTTCTCTTATTTTGAGCATTAGGAAACTCACATAACTTTAGATTTTCAATTATAACATTATATAGATGTAAAGGTATAAATACAAAAATTTTCAGTCTAGATATTATCCATTTTATTTTATCATTTGGAGAAACATTATAGTATCCTTCATATCCATTATTAACTTGGTTCCTACTAGTTTTAGCTATTTAATAAAAAATATTTAGTGTTAGTATATTAAAAATAATCATAATAAACCATTTCATGTGGACGATAAATTCTAAAACATCCTTTACTATATTATATTTCATTCATTTATTTTGATTTAGTGAAAAAATAATCATAATTCTCCTTAACATAATATCTATTAAGGTTATAGAATAATTTTAAATTATGTTAAAATAACATCATAACCTATAAATTTATCTAAACCTTTCATAAAAACCAACTACATTTTCCTGTAACCATACACCCATATCAAGTGATAGAAATATAATATTTACATGGTTTTTTGATATGATCTATTAAAACTCATAAAATAATCAACATATAATTACTTGATTTATAACTAGGGTTTTTCATTATAAAATTTTGAGGATATTTCAAGTTTATAGTGTGAGATAATTAATAAAACCCTTATAAAAAAATTACCAACTTCCACATAGTGTGTATTATTTCCACAAAAATTGGTTCTTATGTTTACACTCATTATTCAATAATGAATATTTTGTTTCATTCAATGTTGTTCACTATTGAACATAATATTGTTTCCATATATCCTTATATCCTATGAAAAACAATTTAATATTTTTTATGAGAAAAGAATGCTCAGTAAGGGATATTAATATAAAATAAAATTGTTAATCCCTTTTAATGAACACGATAATCTATAAGGGATATATCTCTTTTTACAAAATAAAATTTGATCTCAAATATTCATTTACAAAATCATGAAATTGAATTTATTTACTATGGGTTTTCATAATATTTTAACAAATATAATGGAAAAATAAAAAACATGAAAGTACCTTTAAGAAACATATAATCTCATGAGAAAAAAAAGGTTCCATGAAAATAATTCAATAACTTTCAGAAAATTGTAAACCATCATTTATGTCTTCATCTCAATGTCTTAAATTTTGAAATAAAAATTTCCCTAAAAATCTATTTTCATGTATAGAAAAACCATGTAGTAATATTTTTTAATTACCTATACCTGAAAACTTATTTAAAACCTTATAAAATAATGGTATTTATAGTTATTTCCACATGTCTCTTAATGAGAACATATCATTACCAATTTCATTAGAGAGAAATATTAGACCCACCCATCAACATATAAAATTGAAAAGAAACATATCATAAAAAATTATAATATTTCATCTTATCATTATAAAACCCAAGAAAAAATTTATTTCAACCAATATTGAAAATAACCTTTTCTAATAAAATAAAAATTATAGTCGATATAATTTTCATTTGAATACTTTTTAAAATAAAAAAAACTAGAAAAATCGAGATACGATATTCATCGGAAAAAGATAGAATTTTTAATGGAAGGTTGGTGTCGAATGAATTCTATGATTATAGGAAAAATAATTAATGCAATAAATATTAAAAAAAACATTCTAATTTTACATTGGAAATAATATTCAAAGTGACATGTATGGAAAATCAAAAAAACATGCAATTTTGAAAACGTTGTTAAAAGTCATGCATAGAGGAAAATGAATTTTAAAATCATTAAATTTCAGAGAACACCATTATTGAACCATTTTTATGAATATGGCCATTAATATAAATATTTAAAAAGGATAACATTAAATTATGGTTCTAAAGAAAAATCGCTTAAACCTTTGGATACTTTTTAATCAAAATAACATTTAATGAGATAAATCCCTCACTTAGAGTGAACAATCACCGTGTGAATAATCTATTTTCATTAAAAATAAACTTATATTAATTATTTAAAAAACTGAGATTATTTTTAATTTTGATTCCATTAGAAATTTTCTTTTCAATTCATTTATTATCATTTTAAATTCAGTTACTAAATCAATTAAGTTCATATCAGACATGTTGAGGTTTTTTGGTTCTAAACATTTAAAAAAAAGAAAAAAGGGATAACTCATGTTAGATGGGTTATAGTTTTATAATGTGATGAAGTATAATAATTTTATAATTTTCATTTTCATACATTTAATATACCAAAAATCATCCATTTATGGTGATCATGATAAATAACATATGTCATTTCATAGAGATGGTTGTTAGTATGTACACATGAGTGAATTTTATTTTATAATGGATAAAATTGAAATATAGTAGATAAATGGGTATCTTTAGAAGAAAATAATCATATTATAAATACAATACATATTAATTAAATCCAACCTTATGATCACCCATGTATGGAATCATGAAAAATTAATTATATAGCTTTGTGGAGGTGGTTGTCCAAATGTATAAGAGTGTGATGTTATCATTTTCCAATGAATGGGGGGGGGGGGGGGTAAGAGGTGAATAATATTTTATATTTATTTAATAATATTTCATTATAAAATTTATATATATCCATACATTAAATCCATATTTAGAACTATCCATGTGATGTTGGGGTTCCCCGAATGGCCTAAAGGCCTTTTTATTTATTTATTTTTTATAACCCATAATTAGAGGGTTGAGGGGGATTCCTTAAAAGGCCCATAAGATTAGAGATTACATGACCTATAGGTTATAATAAATATATAGACTATACTTGTAACTTCTCCTCCCATGCTTCTTTATTGTGATATCAACTCTCCACCATCACATGGTTTGTTTGTCTAGGCATTCCATGCTTGCATGGGCTATCCCAATGTCAGTTATATACCCTCTAATTATAAAAAATCCACTTAGATTATGCACGGGTGAATGCACCTACTCTGAATCCCCATCTAGAGTTTGCTCCTTGTAGAGTCTATCTTGTCATTTAAAAACACTTTCAGCTGACCCGAATGCCCTGAGGGGACTCAAAGGCCTTGGGGTGGCATGAAATTCTTACTATCCTGAAGGACTTGGGTGGCCCAAAGGCATTAAAGGACCTGAGGCCCAAACCAGTGGCCCAACATTGTGTAGAGTAATGATGATATTTGTTTAACTTTTAAAAATGAGATAATTGTCACCCACGTAAAAATTAAAAACATTAAAATGTAATAAATGTATTTATCATTGAAGGTGAAATAAATATAGCCAAATTATTAATATAAGATATGGTATGGTCTAAATCCACTGAAAAAATCATATTTATAAAATCTTTAAAGATATCATAACCCTTATCTCTTAGTTTAACTCCTATCGTTAACCCTTCTAATATTTATAATGGTGATAATATTTTACCATAGTAAATATTCATTATGACTAATATAAAATTTAAATCAACACAAAATTTAAAATTTATTATTTAAAATTTGGATTTTATTTTATAATATTTAATTTATATAATTTTAAAACATAATTTTTAATATATTTTATCACAACAAAAAAAATACATTTTTAGAAAAGTTATATTTATAAACTAAAACAAATTTTCACAAAATTCAAGTATACTGTTGATTAACATGGAATTAATTGGATATGGTTAAATGAAAGAAAATTATTTTAATTTAAAATAAAAAAAATTGAAATGGAACCCTGTAAAATATTAATTAAAAAAGAAGAATTAAAAATAACTTTTATATGAATGATATAATTTGGTAGATTTCCAAAAAGTAATACATAGATATAAAAGATTCATATTATATTCTTAAATAAATTATATTAATTATTCAATATTTATATGATTATGAAAAATGGTTTCACAAAATTTAAATTCATTTTTATATCATAGTATTTTAATAAAAGTTATAGTATTTTTTAAAGTGGTATTTTTCACTATTGACCAAAAAATCAACTATTACAGAAAATCCCAAAATTTTATGTTAAGATAATTTTGACATGATGATGTTGAAAATGTTTATCATTTTATGTATTTAATTTTTTTTAAATTTTAAAATGTTACTTTTAAATTGAAATATAAAATATAATGAAAAATTGATTTCATATTAAAATAAGCCTTTTAAAATTTAAGTGTTTCTAATGATATATCAAATCAACTACAAGTGTGTGTTAATTTATTTATTTAAAAATTTTATAATAAAAAATTATTTATACTTAATGTTCGTATTAACAAATTATTACTCACTTTACTTTAGTTTTGTGTATATCAAGCGATATTCAACAAGATATTTTCTTAATGTGATACATTACAAAACCTTAGTGTGTTACATGAATCCCTCTATAATGTATCATATAGCATACATAATGGAGAACCAAGATCCAACAAATCTAGGGTCCAATGTTCAGGTACTATGGTATGACCTCCTTGGGTAGGGACATAGTATATTACTATGCAAGTGTGCAACTTATTTAGATACTCCCAAAACACCCAAAAACATCAGAAAAACACAGATGCTCCAAGAAAACATAAAATAGACCAAAATAAAATAAAATATAGTCAAATAGTTACACCAGGGCACTAAAGTTATTCCTACATAAGGAAAAACCTCTAATAGACCAGTGAAAAACCTATGATGGTGCACCACACTTCCTTGTTACCCAAACACACAATTGAGGTTCTCGCCCGATTATCATGATAAAAACTAGTCCATAAAACAAAAAAAACACAAAAAAACCCATGATTAATTAGATCCCATTAACGTATAATGTGTAAAACCATAAAACAATAAAGAGACATATAATGTAAAACACACAACTGCAGACTCATTAAACAAGATTCTAAAATACCTATCTAATAAAATAGTGAGATACCCAAAATTATCTCTCCGAAAAACACAAGATTCTAGAAATTCACAAATTACTAGCTTTAAAAAAATGGGAAAACGTACTCAGAAGATAAGATTTCAGCTCTACCACTCTATTCAGATTTTGGAAAGATTCATGAAAAATAAGGTCCATTCCCAATGATAAAACTCATACTTTATAGCAAAAAAATTGTAGTATCCATAAACTAAAAAACATAATAGATAAATTAAAACAATTCATGCTTCATAATTTGAAATGAAATGGTCTTAATATAGGTTATAGAAAAAAATAAAACAATACTTGCTAAAGAGAACACATTAAAAAAGCTTTCCCAATTTTATAAATCCATTTTAAAAAGGGAATGACACCCAAAAAACAACCAATCCATATAAAAACAAGACTCTATTTGAGATAAAATAAAAAAAAATTATTTTAATGCTATATATAAATCCAAAAATTTGACTTCCTGGACTTAAAATTTAAAACATTTGGGAAAACCAATTTCATTTTAAAATATTGACCCCTAAAATTATTTTAAAAAATTTCTAGTTTTTATATAAAATAAACCACCAAAATTTCCAAATTAATCATTTTCATTTTATAATAAAATAAAAAAAATCATATAAACCAATATTTAATTGTAAAATATTTATTCTCTCATAAATCAACTCTACAAAAAAAACATAAAGAATGTAATTATTGAATTTTAGAAATAATCTCTTCAACTAAACACCAACATAAAATAAAAAGTCATTTTCTTTAAAATTAGCGATTTCGATAATGATTTTTTAAACCCTTTTTATTAAGGCAGACAGTTGAAAAAAAAACCAACCCTTTTAAAAAAATCACCTTTGGGAAAATACCATAATTGTTTTTGAAAAATATATGAATCAAATTCACCTGATTATCAAAATCTAAAATATTTTTTAATTTAATTAGAATAATTTCAAAGAATTAACATACTATCCAATTTTTATTTTTAATAATTTTAAATTAATTGGAATCACTTAAATGAATTTATAGAAATTTATATATTTTTTAACATTTTTACGAACTCCATAATAAAACCAACTACATAATACAACACACCATGAAAAATATTGGATTTTGTTTTTCAATCATCCTAAAAAACAAATGTTTATACAAAATATCTTATAAAATTCCACTTTTTATCCTAAAAAAACTTATGTAATATCAATCATATACAAAAAAAATCACATCAAGAAAAATCTATTTCAACAACATGAAAACCTCCTCAAAATCATGTCTAATTCATCTTTAATAAGTGAAAGCCAATTCAAGATAAATATAAAACCACGAGGCGTTTAAAAAAATAAAGAGGGATGTCAATCTATGAATGATTTAGCCATAATTGGTTTCAAGATGTGTTCCATTCATACGAAAAGATCCATGAAGCTCTCTAAATTATTCACATGGTCTATGTACTATTTTTATATACCATGAATCCAAACCGTGAAGCCCTATTTCTTTGCCCAATTTTTCCAAAAAATAAAATTGAACATTAAAAATAAAATTCATTAATCATAATAGAATAAAATATCATTTTCCCACATCAATATACACATAATATTAAAATTAAAAAAAAATCAAAACAAAACGATTAAACCCAAAACAGTGATGGAAGCTCAATGCTCAAGTAGGTGAAGATCTAAATAGAATCTTCATGAACATACCTCTTGAGTCTTGATACCCTATTATATTTTATACCGTGACATGACCAAATAATTAGAGGCCTATTTTAGAAACTTTTCCTCTGAAAAACCTAGGATTTAAGACCATTTTCTCATGAACTAGCATGGGTAAACATGATACATCATCCAACTCAGATCGTGATAAGGCTCAAAGGGAACTCCCAATCCCATAAAAGTGGGAAACAAGTGTGTCAAATTCAAGGAGAAATCATTTTGGAATGGATTCGAACAAAAATTATATAAAATGGAAATTAAATCATTTAACAACAACATGGTATGAGGAAATCATGCATGGGAAATCTATTAACACATAAATAAGAAGAAATTAATAAAAAGAAAAAACAAATTATTCATAAAAAAATATACAATCCAACACATTTAAATCCAAATTCACACATCATCATATCAAAATAAATATATAATAAGAAACAATAGATAAATAGAGAGGCAAAAAACATGGAAATTAAGTAAAAATAAAGGAAAGACCATCATTTCTAATTCAATATCATCCCATAATAATATAAAACCTATACCATAAATAATATTAACTCCATGAAACCCAATTAATCTCTCCACACCCAAAATCAACCATAATTAGCACATGTATATGATAAAAAATACGAAACAAAACCTTGAACCTATATAGAATATATGATTTAGAAAAACACACACATGAATGCACATCAATGGAGTGAGCTAACAAGACTTGTAAAGTATCAGCATAAAAGTTTATATACTAAATTTAATAAGATATTTGATTTATGACAGATTGAAATACAATATAATGTATTGATTTCATTTTACAAGGTGACATGGAAATGAAACTACCAATTTTTAAAAATAAAGATAAATAGTTCCTTCTCATACAACCTAATGAAATAAACTTATTTTTTTAATGAAATTCATTAAATCTTAGATGGGGAAATTTTATCTTTTAAATTCAAAAAAATGGAATAATTTCATATCTCGAAAACATTTTAAAATCTCAAAAAATCCATATTCACCATTCATTTGTAAAATATATTTCTATAATCCCCTTTAAAACCCATTTTTGAAATGAAAACAAAACATAATATAATAAAACATAGCAATAGTATGCACTACCATGTCAATGGATAAATCATAAAAGTTTGAAAATACAACGGCGTTGTAAGAAATATTGTATAAAAAGGAAATAAAATAAAAAATAAAACAATTATATACATAAAAGAAAAAAATTAAATAATGAATCCCACGATCTAAACAATAGGTCTTAATGTGAGATATTATAAAACATTGACAAAAAATAAGACTAATTCTGGTTCATATTGCATCAAAACAACACAAGCCACCTGACTAGCCTATACCTAGGCTCATTTTGGGAACTCCTCACTTTACATAGAGTATATTAAAACTAGGTTACACTAGTATTGTGTGACTATCAATTATATAATTAATATATACCTCTCAATCAACCACCTAGTTTCCCATTTGCAATAAAAAATTAGGGTGAGTAAAAAATTAGAAGTGATTATTATTAGAATCACCAAGAATGATTAAAAACTTACACTCACCTTCAATATCCTTGAAATAAAACTCATCCATTTCAAGGACCCATTAAACAAAAACATGAACCACCACGCATAAAAGTGGGACAATAATATGGGGAAGTGTAGGGCCTCACAATTTTTAGAAAACTCATTTCTATAAGGTGCCAAAAAATCTGTTAAAGTAAGAAATGAATCATAATAAAAAATCACTTAAATTTTCTTAAAATAACTACATTCAATACATTTGTTAATACCAATATGAAACAAAAATCATTTTATTATAAAAAATGATTAAAACAAGGTTATACACTATTTAAATACTAAAATAAGTGTAAAATTACATAAATTTCATCAAAAACATTTTAAAGAATCTCATAGTCATATTCATGAAGGTGGTTAGTATGCTCAAACATTAATTTCCCAAGAACCATATAAATATATGGTAAAATACTTTATTCCAATAAATAAATACATTAAAATAATTTTAAAAAACATATGGGTATATGTATTGAAATAATTAAATTAAAGATGAATTTACAAAACCCAAGAATCTCATGAATTGGAAAATTAATGATTAATATTGAAACACAAAAATAAAAATGATTGGAACCAAGGAGAAATATGTCACATTCCATGGTGAACAACCTAATAAGAAATAAAAAACCTCTACAAACCCTGATAAACTAAAATCTTTTGATAGAACAAAACTATTCATATATATACCTACATAAAGTTACTAGGGATCTAATATGATGGAAAACCCCATGAGAAATGGAATAGGGACACATAAAAAAAATTAAAAAAAAGATAAGAAAGAAGGATTCATCCCGAAAGCCACATGGGATTTTTAGATATGAACCCCAAATTAAGGGGAATATGTCTAGAGAAAATCCCAAATGGTTCTTAATGTTTTTTTACAATGAGGGGTGAGTAGATAAAATCACCTTCAAGGTTATTGGGGTAAAATTTAAAATTAATATAATTTAAAAAATCTAGTTAGACAGCTCCTTGGAATATCAATTATGGAAACAACATAGTGGTCTTTCCATAGAACCTCATATGGAATCAATTGTGGGATTATTATTTAAATTTTCCCAAATGGTTTGTTCTACGGACTCAATCCCCCTGGATACTACTTCCACCATGATAAGGAGTGTATCCATTCATCAGAAACCCTTTATAGTATATCTATATGCCTAAGAAATGGATCACATCGATTAGGAAGAGCTAGGGACCAAAGGCCAACCACTATGGAGTGACATCCCTGGTTTATGGTGCAACCGATTGTAGTCAAGGATTACCCTTTTTACTAAAGCTCTCAAAAAAACCCAAAAATGATAGAAACTATATGAAAAATAAAAATAATCCAAAATTATATAATATTAAGAATAATAGTGAATCATGGGTGTTATAGGAAGAGACCAAGATATATATTATGTATCAGAACATTACTACAAAACTATAGAATTTTTGTTTTGATAAAGGATATTTAATGATGTCAACGCATTGAAATCTTGTTCCATGATATGTTTTACTTAAATGGGTTAGAAGGAAATTGAAAGAGAGTTTGTGTGATCAAAGTATATTGGGATAATTAAATTAAATATCAATGTGACATGTTGCATAATCAAAGGACCTAGATAATATTTGATCACCTATGAAGTGTAGGGTAAACACATGGTTATAGTAAAAACCTTCCCAACTACACTAGTATAGTTCAAAATATAATTTTGTAAAATTTGTGTCTTGGACATCCTGAACACAATAAAGAGTAAGATTCTCATGAGGGTCTGAACCTACTAAAAATAACTTGTTCTATACTTTACTTTATTTCACCCAATTTTATGTGGTTTATGTGATTAGGATGACACGGATAGATTTATTCATATCATAAAAAATATAATAGTTTCAAATACCAAATGTGGTAAATAGACTATAATATTAATTAGGAATTGTTAAAATTTTAGCCACACATGATTCACCCCCTCTCTCTAGTGCCTGCATAAGTTCATTAGAATATCAAGTCATATTAGAGAAAATGATACCTTTAGTTGGATATAAAATTTCAATTAAATGGTATTTTTATCAAAACTATATGTTTTTTAAATTTGTTTTTTAATCCTTAGATGTAGAATTATATTGTCATTCTTATCAATGCATAAGATGGATTTTTCATCCATAAAATTAATAAAAAATTTAACCAGACATGGGATATGTACTTCAAGAGGAATTTAGTAGATCAAGAGGTTCAACCACTAGATGATGGTAATTAGTGTGGTAAATGTATTTCTAAATGTGGTTATGATTCATCAGATGAATCAAGTTCAAGTTATGTTGAAGATGAGTTTAACAAATCCACTAGTGTTCTTTATTATAAAGTTATGATTTATCAAAATAATATTATTATTTTGGTTATTACATTATTTAAATATATTAAGGGAATACATGATGAAGAACCGTTTTTGGAATATCAAGATAATTAAATGAAATAGGCATTGGTTAAAAAAGGAGAGAAAATTAAACAACCTCACAAAACATAAAAAAGATAAAGGAGAATGTTTTTCACATTACAAGGAAATATATTTTCTAATTGATAAATAGTTTAAATTTTATGTTTTTGAATTTTTTGTGAGATGAAAATAATTTTTTGAAGTAATCCATGCATTAGAGATGTTATATAATGTTTCCATGAATGTTAATTACTCTACGATAGATGGTAAAGAAAAAAATGATAGAATATCATACCAAATTGGTTATGGAAAAAAACTACATGTGGATAAAATATATAATATACATAAATATTATGAATAATCTATTAAATAATATAATAAAGTAAATGCATAATCTGTATGAAATTTATATATTTGGATGGGATTCTGAGAAATAGGATTGCAACCTAAGAATAATCATTATAAGAATTTATAAAGGGAAATGATACCATAGAAATATTTTAGAATGAATTTTCTTATACAAATACTATGGATGGGTTAAAGAAGATATTTTGATCTTATGGAATTCCATCCACTAAAAAATCATGAAATACAGGTATCCAATAGGCCAATAAATTTTTTACGTACTGATGTTATTTCATTTAAAATTATACAGTTGTAATACAAATATATGAAAATATGGATAAAAATGATGGTAAAACCACCAATTAATCAAGGATAGATTAAAGAATTAACAAAAAGATATGATCTTCTAATAGAACCTAAAATAATAGTTTATTAGTCTAAAAAACAAACTCAATATTCTCGATAGACTGATATTAAATTGCAAAAAAGCATATTTTCTTCAAATTACGAGTGATATTGGAGGTTAAGAAACAAATCAATCAATGACATACAAAATATTTGTTAGTGGAAATTATATAAGACATAAAATAAGGGGGTAAGAGATAAATATAAGAGAGAACCTATAGAGCTGAATTAGATACATACATAGAGTTGAATCTATCAAACTAAGAACATAATTTAATCACTTGAATACTTATATAATTATTTTAACAATTGTAGTCACTACTATGAGGAATCATAGTATATACCTACCCATAAATTATCACATAATAAAGTAAATATGTGAGAAAAATAAAATACTAAGGAGGTGAAATGGTGAGAATTATTCCTTGAGGAGAAAAAATAATGAAAAATGTATTGAGAATACTACTCTCAATAAGCTAGATAAGATATCCAAAGTGGAAGTTAATATAATGTAGATTTGCGAATATTTTGGTATGAAAGGGAACACTATATATTATTAAAAAAAGGTCATAAAAATCAAGTAATTAGAATCAAAAGGATAATTAATTCAATAACGAAATAAAAGAATTATAATTATAGTTGACACTCATGAAAAAGTACAAGAGAAGATTCCTAAAAAGGGTTACTCAAAATTAGGTGAATATTTTTTTTAGAAGGTGAAAGTAGGATGTACAAATTATTATCAAGTGTATAAAAAGGCTTCAATAATAATAAAAATGATAAGAATTAAGGTTCATTGAATGATCAAGTAAATAACCCTATCCATTACAATAATAAATATAATACATGAAATAAATTTTTGATTCCCAAATATCTTTATTTCTATAAAGGTAAATTAAATGAAATTATGTTGAGTAAAAAATATTTTACCACTACACAGAAAGGGGTTTTGGGGTTGGGAAGAAAATATCAGCCATGTTTTTCAATTTAATGATCTGATGGAGACTCTCATTATTCTCAAAAAAACCAACTTGTTGTAAAGTGAATTTAATGTTGAGAAAAAATGATAGGTGTAAGTTGTTATAACTATGAAATATTTAAAAAATAATCCATCATGGTCTACTAAAATTATTGTCTTTTTAAAGAATATACATTGAAATTATCAAGAGGTTTTGGGATTTAATTGGTATAATTGTTTTCTTGTAATTATTTTTTTATCATGTATCATCAATGATGAATAATATTTAAGCTTATCCATTGAGGGGGACATTATATGATAAAGTGGTTTGCGATTTATTATTTCTTGTTAAATATAGAATTATAGATATCTTTCATAGAGATAAAGGACGAGGCATGATTTTCACCCTCATAATCTTATTTTTCTCTATAAATAATATTGTTATAAATGGAAAGTAACTTTCTTACAAAAGTGGAAATGAAATTATTAAAATTTAACGTGTTTTATGTATTTTTTCAAGTTGATTATACATTTAAAAAACTATTAAAAATATGTTTTTAAATCCTCTAAGATGTTAATTTTGAGTAAGCATGACACTTTTTTTCGGTTACGGATAACTTAATTTTTTAAATTGATCACTATTGTTTTCTACATCATTTTATCCCTTATAGACATAGAGATGGTTTGTTCATGAAATAATGCTATAAATAATTTAGTAAAACCCTAATCTTCTAGAAATTGATTAATTCATTAAATAATGGGGAGAAAAAAATAAATTATGGAACAAAAGGGGATAATAAGTCTTATTATATATAATTGTTATGGATGAATAATTTTCTCTTAAAATTATTTCATATATACTCATGGTATCAATAAGGGATAGAAAAGGCATCCCCCATTGTATTTATTGACAATAAGGTTGAGAAGAAATACTATTTTTTAACCAACACATACCAAAATTAGATTTTATTATATAGTTAGTGGTACTAAAAACAATCCCAAATGAGTATATTGATGTGCTTAAAGGTTTGGGTAGGTCATATTTTTTGTCAATGAGTATATCAGAGTGTATGTCTTTGAGAAGTTGGGTGATGGAAGAATAATCCACACAAAAGTTATAATGTTGTTTATAATTCATTTATAAAAAAATATATTAAATCTATCATAGATAATATAATGAAATATCACATAATGTATTGGAAAATGATGTTGAAGTTTCTAGACATTAATTTTTGAGCAGCCCCAAAAATCAGATGACAATTGAGTAGATATCTATATTAAAAAAACTAATGTATGTATGTTGAAATAAATATCTACAGTATATTAAAATTTAAGTTATTGATATAGATATGGAAATAAATTAATTATATTTTATTAAATGTGGAATAATATGTATAACACTTTGAGAACTTTGAAAGGATTTGTGGATAGAGTTTTATTGATTCTAATGTTTAAGGAACCATCCTGAAGTGATTTCAATAATGAAGGATAATATATATTGTGAAAAAAAATCATGTATGAAGATGGAGTGAATGAGATTGAATTTGCAGTTAATAGGTAGTGATGTTCATTAGAATACTCAAAATTGAGTATACATGCTTCTAAGTACCTTAGAAAAAATCTTGATTTTTTTGAATTGGTTAAATAATTATAATAATTATATGAAGTATTTGTGAGGTTATTTGATGTGATTTGTAGGCCACGAGTTGAATTAATGTGTCTCTAAATTTATTTGAAAAATTATATAATTTATACGCCATGGTGAAATTTAAAATTTGTAGAATTACCTAAGTATAATTCTGGACATTATAATGATAAATTATAATGTGTGAATGGCCGATCTAGAATATTGAGAAATTGGTTAAGTCTTAGACATCACTAATATTCATAATGATGAATATGAAGGTGGAATCTGATACACTCCTAGACTTTGCAGAGATTCTAAGAAACTAAATAATGATTATCAAATACTCTAAAAGGATAATCGAGGAGTTAACAAGGATCAATTATAACATCATAAGGATGAGTCTATACTAATTTAAGGATTTGTTTTGTATCTTTCTTTATTTCTTTTAGTTTATATGGGTTATTTTGACTCCTAAGAAATACAAGGATGATCTGACACATCATAAGGATAATTTGTTTTATATATAAGGATAATCTGAATTTGAATTAAAAATCAGTAATTCTATAAAAGATTATAATGATGATTACAAGACTACATGAGGATGGTTCGAAAAACATAAGGATGAATCATCATCTTTATAATTATTATTATATTAACATAATAATGAATCTATGTAATGAAATAATGAATTTACTTCATAAGGATCATTTATCCTTATTAAATTAATAATCTAGTTAAAAATTAACACATGAATAAAATCTCACAAAAAATAAAAAGGATAATTAAATCATTTTAAAAAAATATATTTGTGATTGAAAATATTATTCATAGACTCATATTTATATTTATAAGGCTTAGTTGTACACAATAATAGTTGTTTTGAGTCTAACACATAGTATAATTATGTTTTTTTTAAGAATGAAAAAATATGATTTTTCTTGCATTAATTATTATAAAGTAGAAAGATATCAGATGTTGATTATGTTTTCATTTTATAAAATAAATATCATGGTTCTTTTTTCAATCTATTATTTAAGATTTTAGATGAATAAGTTTATGTAAGATTAGAAGTAATAAAACATTATTTTATTTTGTACTAATTTTCAAATGATTTTTTTATTAAAATTGTGATAAAAATATAAGGAGTTATTGGAACATAAAAGTGATGATTCATGTATTTTTATTTAATAGATCAAATATAAAAACCACAATTTTGATCATTTTTTCCGAAATTGTGAGGATCAAGTTAAGATGCAATTTATGAATGTAATTGAAAATTGCGTTGGATTTTAAGTGCACTCAAGCTGTGAAAGAATGTCCCATTATGAAAAATGGTATTCAAATATTTTATTAAAACAGCTATGGTGATTTTTTTATTTGTTGATATTGTGGGTATATTTTTAAAATAATAAACACAATCATATTGAAAGAACAATGTGAATATATATTTTATTTAGATAAAAAAATGTTAAAGGAATGAAGAAATATTATTCCATGATTTTCTTAGAGTCGATAATTTACTATAAACAAAACATTCAGGAGCGTGGGAGACTAAGACATACATAAAGTTGTAAAGTGATGAGGAGATCTCAAAAATGAAAATATTTGATAGATACTTTCAGAAATATTTACATTGAAATTATTATATACTGAATTAATGATATAAAAGGATGATTTTAAGAGAGAGAACATTTTATTGGAAGATATATCAAATAAGAGAACCCAATATCACTCTATGAGTACAAGAAGTACCTGATAGAATTATAAAATAAAATAATCATATGCGTATCAAGTAATATGAAGTATCAATCATGGTTTTACTGATTATATCCAGTGCGCTGAAGATGAAGGAGAGGAATAATATCTCTTCCTCTAATACTCAATATCCTAAAAGTCTTATAACAATAACTGAGAATGTATGAGGTGCATAGAGATCTAACCAAGACTTATTTTATACTGAAGACCTTCCTGACTAAGTTGAGAATAAAATTGATCATTTATGTGGAATTATTTTAATAAATTTTTTCACATATGTTTTTATGAATTAACCGTGTCTTTTATAAATTTGTTTTTAATGGAGAATTTATTAATTCATTTATATATATGAATTTTTTGTTATTCATAAATATTTTATTATAAATGTATGATTTTGGTAAATTAACGATTGAGAATTTCTTGGATTTTATTTATTTGTTAGTTAAGAAAAATATTTTGGTGATTTTTGTTTATAAACATGTTTTTAAAATTATATCATTGATTTTAGATTATTATAAAAAAATATATAAAATTACATGAGTTTATTTTTTTAAAAAATTCGATAGGAATCGTTCTATTTAATTATCATTTGTTATTTTTAATTATTCTATTCCTGACATTCTATTTAAAATTCACTCATTTCATTAAACCTATACTATATATAACCTTTGAGAATAAAATCATTTAAAATAATTTTTTGGGCATTTTTGGAATTAATTATATCATTTTTCTTTTTATCAATTTATAAAATCAAATTATCAGAATATATTTTAATATGATTAATATTTATCAATTTTCGTCTTTAATTGATAAATTTCACAAATATTGAATTATGTGAATTTAGAACAACCAATTATTCCTAATATTTCTAACAATGTATAAGTTTAAATTTTAATCAAATTTATGTGTGAAATTAGAAATGTATTTAACCAGCCGCATGCAAAAAATAACCTACCAAATAAAGGGACTAGAGAGACTATGTGTGGGAAAATAAAAATGGAAACAATCTACCACAAGACTAACTTTAAAATTACTGTAAGAACAAACAATCATTAAAACTATCATGTGTGTAATTTCTCAAATCATCCATGTTAAATTCCCATGTTTCCATTCCTATAAAATTAGAATGTGACTGTATGAAAAAACATTAACCTACTACTATATTGTAAGACATGTGATTAGATAATGATGGTCAACAGACCACAAGGTAGGGAAATCACTGCATGACAACTCTAACTAACCACAATCAGACTTATAGTACACCAACAAATTATAAAGAGAATATCTAACCTATCGTGACTTTCCTTAAATTTTACCATGACGAGACTTCTTCGAACTACTATGAGGCCACTATTGATCAATTAACATTTTAATAGGATGAAGGTTGGTCATAGAAAATATATATATACCAATGTTGAGTTTAACATTAAGGAGGAATCTTATTTAAGAGTGGGTCAAACTATTGATGTATAGTAAAATTGAGAATATAAGATTACTCCAATAAAATTTGTAAGAATTAATGAAAAAAAATAAAAGAAAATATATTTTTCTTAGGCCGATCTTCAATATTTGGAATAATTTCAAACAAACAATAAATAATTTTGAAACCCACCACTACTGATTAGTTTTCTGATCAAATATTTTAATCCAGAGTATTCAAAGGTGAGACCTCCACAAGTACATGATCATTTACCAAGAATATTAATATTGTTGTTGAAGTTGAATTTGATCCACCTAGGAAGAATAAATTTAAATTTGGGAATAATAAATATTTTCAGATTAGAATAATTAGATGAAGAAGAATCACCTAATTCTGAGACACATCGAGGATAAGATTCAAAAAAACCCATTCCATTCAAATGTAGTTGATTTTGGTTTGATCCTATTCTATGTGATGAAAACATATATAATTAGAACAAGGAAGATGATTCATTCTTTAGGATGGAATAATATGAATACATGGACTCTTTTTAAGATGAATAATTATTATTTATTGTTTATTGTTCTTTATTCATGGATGAATTTTTATGATAGATGGGATCTAATATCTTCTCTAATTCAAAAATTACTATATAAGAAGGGAAAAAACTCAAAGTTCTTGAGAAAATGATGACAATAAGAATCCAAACTTAGTTGAGGTGTTTTTGAAGTATATACAAAACCATGAGGTCCAAATAATATCTAGATATGCAATGATAAAGAAAACATAGGTTTCAATTCTAATCCCCCTCATATGAAAATCTCTCTGAATGATTTTATGATCATAGGTCATCCATCGAATATGTTGCGAATGAATGTTGTTTGTAAAGGTGATATTTTTAGACAAATTACTTAAAAGGATGAGAGATTAACCTGAGGGACTCATTCAAAGGAAAAAACTAATCCCTATATGTGGATCTAGTTAATTATCATCTTGTTGTTAATTAGATGTTACTATAATCCTATGACTTCAAGATATGATTCACATATCCATGAACATGTAATTTACATGTCCCCAAAAGCTATATATGGTACATAGTAAATTTTAAATCATGGTTTCATAAAATTATTATTGAAAAATAGAAATCTAAGAAGAAGGATAGTGACCAATGAGGCATATATAATTAATGGGAGCTGCTCAAATAAATTTTATCAAATTAAAGTCATGTCTCGGTGATAAGGATAATTTTAATTTCGGTTCTGAAATCATGTCACATGAGGAAGAAATGTTAATTTACCAAATTGAGTAGTTCATGATAAGGTAACATTAATATATTTTTATTTTTTTCTATTTAAATTATGAAAAATAATCATATGTTAATGAGAAAAAATCATCGGAAAAAATATAAGATTCATCTGATAATCTCTTCAACAATCCTGACTCTTTAATTTTACAAATAGAGACCATTGATAATTGAGATCATGGTCACTATTGAGAAAAAATATTTAAGTGGAAGCACATTAATTTGTATGGAGATTAAATTAAATCACTAATAAGAAGGGAGATATATAGTTACAGGTTTCCCATATTGAGTCTATCTAGATAATGACTCAGGATAAGGTCATTGATACTCACTATGATCATGGAAGATACATAAAATTTAAGGGATAAGACTCTATAGATAAGAAAATGGGGGATTCATAACCATTCACCATCTCCTCGAGTTTACCTATATTTCAATTCAGCACCACTATCCCAATTGTATTCACTAACACTATCTCTATTCCATTCTCTGATCATCAGCCATCCATCAGGAAACTGAGAGGAGATCTAGATGAGAGCCTGTATCACACCTCATGTGAGA
This sequence comes from Viscum album, assembly GCA_963277665.1. NCBI lineage: Eukaryota > Viridiplantae > Streptophyta > Magnoliopsida > Santalales > Viscaceae > Viscum > Viscum album. The sequence continues at coordinate 1,646,009,854 of OY728128.1, forward strand.
GGTCAGGGAATCTAAACCTAGATAATGTTTCCAATCTAAAAAGATACACTTCCTCTATATTTTCTTCTTTTCTATTTTCTAGTATGGAGATATTTTTATAGAAATATATTGTTTTTATTCTATAAGTATTCATAATTGAGTATATTATGTGATGTTTCATTATATGGTATGATACATACTAATTATTTTTATATTGGTTAAAATATTAGGAATAAGTGGACAGTCATCCAAGAGTTCTCCATTTCACTTCGTTGTGAGTATCCTTTCACTCTACTATAGTTACTGATAAGAGAAAAGTAGAGTGCCTTCTTATTTTTTTCCAACAATAGAAATACATTATTAGAAAATGATGTTGTTTTATATTATACATGAGGAAGTATCACCATATTGGAGAATTTTATAAATACAATAATTATGAGATATATTCAAAGATGTTTTCTTATCTAATGATAATTTGGTATTATCATCTTCTCCCCATATAGTTAGAACCTTTAATTTTAATTCCATACAAGGATAGTGTCATTTTTATATATTCCACCTGGTATAATACCTCTAACTCATTCCTCTATGTGGTTTAATTATCTATAGTTGTTGTTCCTCTATTTGTGCACACATCACATTCACTTATAAAATTCCACCAATACTCAATCATTTCTCTTAGTTATTTTGTGTTGGATTTTTCCTAATTTTACATTGTATTGATTTACATAAAAACTAATTTTCAATGGATTGAACCTTATTAATACACTACTATATATAATTATATTTATGAATAATTAATTTTACTCAGTGTTATTCAATGACAAAACACTATCATCGTATTTTTGAATTTTTGTTGGGTAATCCACTTGTGACTGAGAAAATAATTCAAAAAAACTAAAAAAATTATAAATGTTCTTATTACATTTTTTTCATATAAAAATAAATATTATTTGATCTGATAAATATCATTGTAATTAACTTTCATGAACAATAGAACTATAAAAACAGGATCGAATTATTTCATTCACTAAATTTAGAAAAAATATTCAGTATTTAAAAGTAAAACCCCCAAAATGAGAAATTGGGATGTTAAATCACTTATAGAGTTAATTGGAAATCATAATTTGAACCCCTATTGTATATTAATAAAAATAAATAGAGCCATTGATATATAGATTTTAAAACTAGAATTGTTCAAAATAATTAAACATGCATAAGGATCACACCCAAGTCTATAATTTTTGAGATTAATCAGTCTCAAATAACTATTATTTATCCCTTTATTTATCATGGAAATTTATATTATATTTAATTCATTAGTTATTTTTATAGATCTTTGAAAAATGTAACTCTATATGGTTTGAGTGAGGAAGAGCTCAGGTTGAGTTTGTTTTCATTAATTCTTAAGGTAAATGATATTAGTTGGCTTTAGAACATAGATGAAGAGATCTTTAACAATTGGGACCAATCAGCCTACACATTTGTTTCCAAATTTTATCTTAGGAAAAATATTATTTTAATAAGGTATAAGAACATCTTTTTTTTCTAGGGCGAAGAAGAAATTTTATAGGATACATTGAATATATTCAGAGCTTTACATCAAAAAATTAACAACCACCAAATTTCTCCACATATTCTAATGGAAAAATTTTATAATAGTATGACACTACAAAATAAAATTATAGTTGTAAAATCTATTATGGTATATTTTTATGACATTAAAGATAATGAGATGAATAGTTTTTTTGAAAAACAAGTTGAAAATTCATTTTATTGGGTCTTTATGAATATAATCATTAATAGAAAAAAATGAAACTCTCATTGTTGATTTTTTCACTAAAAATTCACTTAGGGGAAAATGTAATCATTGAGGGATATATGGTAACACAAAGAGTTATATTAACATTGATCTCCCTATTCAGACTGAGGAAAGTTATCAATATGTAGGATATATGGATTTGGATCATGAAAAAACAACCCATTTTTCAAATAAATGTAATTATTTGTATAAACATATCCCCAATATGGCTTATAAGTAATATTTGGGACATCCAACAACCTAGTACTTCCCCTAGATTATAATATACACAAATAAATCACAGTAAAAATGTGGTTGGACATTCAAATTATAAAACAAATTTTTATAATCTTGTTAGATTACTGATAACATAGATAGATTCATAGAAAAATAGAAATGATAATATATAAACTCAAATATTCCAAATGTCCAAAAACATGAGCCTTAGAAGAAAGGGAATGTTTCCCAAAACAACATTTTTGAAACCTAAAGAGAAATTTATGGTTTTCAGCACTGAATTTGGATTATAAACTATATAATTTGTTAGGGAGTAACCTAGGGTAGTTGAGATTGGGGATTTAACTAAACCTATGAACCCAAATATAGAAAATGAAAAACATAAAAAATATGTAAATCATGGTCCAGCTTAAAAAAAAGATGATCTTGCACATAAAAAATCCAATAAACCTTGGAAAATTAAATTTTAAATAATCAAGGATGGTAATATGAAAGTGGCGTTTAAGGGGGAGGGGGGATAATGTGTGTAAGTATTTTTAAATATTATTCCCATACTATTCCCTTTCATAAAAAAGTCAATAATAATGAAAAAACTGACTATTTGAGTATCAAAAAATTAATCATAATTTTTTGCATCAACCTACCATTTTTGGAAGCCTTTAACATTATTCCACTATATGTCAAATTCACTAGAATATTTCTATCTAACAAAAGATACAATAATTAATTATACACTATCTATCTTATATAGAAATGTTGTGTTGTCATTTTTAAGGAAGCCCCTCCCAAATTAAGTGACCCTTACTTTTTTTATTCAGTGTGGAAAAAGGAGGAAGTGGGAACTTAATTATTTTTTTGATTTGAGTTCTAGAATCAATTTTATTATCTTATATTTATTCATGATGTCAGATCTTAGGTATTGGAAAAAAATGTAAATCTCTTTGACTAGATGATAGGTCACTCACCAACCACTAGGAAAGAATGGATGAATTATTATTTAGAGTATGGATTCTTACATTATTCATGTATTATATCATTATTGATATTAATTTTGATGAATCAATTCCATTTATCTTATGGATAAGATTGTTAGCTACTGGCGGGGTTATCATTAATGTTTCCAAAGGTAAAATTAACCTCCATGTTATGGATAATGTGGAGGATGTTCTTATTTGTGACAGACCCAAACTAAGTAGAACTAAAACATGAATGATATTGCTAATGAATTGTTCATATATAATCTTAATAGTAGTTTTAATAACCCTTACAATGAGTTTTTTAAGCCGGTAACAATAGTTATTTTATTGGGGTTTCCAAAAAAAAGGTGTAATTTGACCATTTCTATATTTCTCTTGATGTTATAAACATTATGAAGAGTATATATACTTGTTAGCCACCTATTTTTGAGGAGATTTACTACCTAGAGACCTACCTAGAGTTTAATTCCCAATTTTTTACTAAATGTTTTGATCATTTTTTTATTATATTTAGATATGAAATTGATTGTTTGATAGTTCCTCAAGCTAATGAGAGCTATAATTTAAAACCATATGAGAAACTTGAATATTTTAAATTTGAACATTATATTTTCCTAATTACATCCCAAATAATATAATTAATATTAAACATGCTAATATTTAACCAGTTTAGAAAAAAAACATCATTATAGTTATGTATGGGTTCTGAAAGGTATATCATGTTGGATTATTTTAATTTATTCACATGAGAGTCTTGGGTTTTTTAGTTTTTGAAAAATTTATAAATATGGTGAGTAGATTATAGGATATACATCATCTATTTATATGTCCTTTAATACCTCTTGTGTTGAGGAATAGTTTGTGTTTTTTTTCGATTGTATTGGTGAAATTCCTCGGTTTTTGTCTCCATTATCTGGTCCTTTTAGTGATATTATTGTAATATACATAGTTATGGAAATTGTTCTTATTCTTAGTATGTTTGAAGTATTTTAGTGACACATTTATTGAAGTAGGAGTTCTAGAAACTGGAAGGGAATTGGGTAAGACTTTCGCTTAAAATAGTGAATTGAAAATCATTGATAAATCATACCCACTGAATGATCATGATTTGTTGGGATTAAAGTGTAGGTATAGATAATGTCTCTAAATTTATAACTTCTTTGGAGGAAACCCATTATTTATAATTTTTTTCATTTTTATATTCTTTCAAAATAAATATTATAACTCTATTCTATGTGAGACCTATAGTTTCCTTGAAATCATGTTACCATGTAGCTGAGAGACCACATAAAGTAATTAATTGATCGTGAGTGATTTAGTCCTATAATAGGTCAAACTACAACAATAAGGATAGACTAAACATTCTTATACATAGTCAATGAAGAAAATATTTTACCGAAGTTAAGTAACTATAGAAATTAAATTTATGCATAAAGATTCTATTGTTAATTAATGCTAATAGTTTCTATAAGATGGATATTAATAGATGAAAATCCATAACTCAATCATCTATATAGTCTCATTATATGTTATTTTTGTTCCACTATTTCTACAAAATTCAAATTAACTTCAATAAGTATACAAACACTCTAACATTTCAATAAGTTATTTAATGTTTATTTTTCATTTTTTAACGTTTTTGTCTTAAAAACATCACATTATTTCTTATTAGATCCTTGTTACCATCATAATAGCTTTTTTTTGGTTTATAAATAATTAACAAGACATTTTTATAATAAAAAACCTAACACTATCATCAAATATTAGTTTGTTTTCTGTCTATCAATTTTATCTATACTAGTTCCCCTAACACAATCATTTGTTTAGTATAATTCAAAGTTTTTTGCAATTTTTTCAACACACTTTACTATCACTTATATAATTCCACCATCACTCCATCATTTCTTTTAGTTGTTTTTTTATTTTCTCATGTTTTTTATTTTTTTCTCCAAAATATTCCTTCTCTGTTGTGTGGCCCTCCTCACCATAATACTATAATACAATAAGAGTACACAAATGGATAAAATAGGGGGGGGGGGGTGAAGTTTAGTTTATAAAAATAAATCCTAAAAATATCTTTTACCTCTCTTTTAGTTTATTAGAATAAATCTCTATCATATATTTACAAATATATTATCAGACTAACTTCATTATGATAATTTCATATAAATAGAGTGATAAGAAGATTATAAAAAAATCAATCATTCTATAAAAATTCTTGGTGAAAATAAAACTTATAAAAAACATTACAAAGTTCAAAATAAAATCTTATAGAACATTTATAAAATAATATCAATACTTTAGACTTTATTGTAAAGTAAGTCAATCACCATTACTAATGGTATCTATGGTTTATCCAAACCATACATGTTTACCTTTATTCATGAATAAATCCTCTGATAATGATAATCTAAACAACTATATCTTCTTAGAACTAGAATCCCTTAACCCCAAATATCTAACAAAATAGTCTTCCTGTCTTCATAAACCCTCGATAAAAAATGATCAGTCATAGTGATTAGAAATGAAAAATGTTTTAAGAATTTTAAAATCCTCATATGGATGTATTAATATAGAAAAGTATCTAAAGATTACAATGTGTAAACTAGTAATACTATGTTATAAAAAAAATGTTGTAAATAGAAAAATTTATTTTCAAAAGAATCATCTCACTCCTTATATAATGAACCTCTATTTATATGAAAATATCATAAGGTCACATTTAGTTATTATTGGAGTTGGTTTCAATGGATTTTGAAGAACTCTTCTTCCAAATGGAATATTCTTTACAAACTTTATCGGATGGTCCATTTGGTAGCATCATCCCTATTCTATAAAATCAACAATTTAGAAGAGTTAACTTAGTTTTTAATTTAGGAAAAACGTTATTAATCTAGTTGAATGAAAATCATCATCCGATAGTTTCTCAAATGTTTTTTCTAAAGAGTTTTTCTATATCAGTCAAATAAATTAATGTCCTTTTATAAAAGTGAAAATTTATCCAGTGATACATAGTTATACATTTTAAGTTATACATTATAAAAACATCATTTTGTGAAATATGAATTATTGAATTCTATATGAAAGTTAAATTTCTATCTAATTGTGAAGTTATGTATGATTATAATGATATTTTGATTGTCAACATTATCACATTAATAGTGCTTTCTACATTTGATATATATATATATATATATATTCTACAAAAAAATTCAAAAAAAAAAGAAAATATAACTTGTTAAACCATTTTATTTAGGATAGTTTTTTTGATATTAAAAAAATATCTTAAAGAGTTCGAAGTATAATTTTTTACTCTACAGTATCTCTCTTTTTGGAAAAGCACAAAACACAACCATTAAATTGATAAATACAGTTAAAAATAAATTTTAAAAAATATGCACTCTTCTTTTTAATTAAACGTTTATTAAATTCATTATTATTATAGTTTTATAAAAATATTCTTCTTAATTCTTTCTTTCCTTCCCCAATCATTATTCATAAATTTTTCTTAAAAATCATTGTCAAAAGATTTATTAGAACATTAGGGTTTCTCGACATTCTTAGGATAAGTTATTTTCTCAATATCAACCCAGTTATGATTTAAAAAAAGAGGAAAATATGTACATTTAAGATTTTATATATATAATTATATGAAATAATTTAGTATAAATAAATTTTTTTTCTGAAAATATAGAAATAATATTCATCAAAAAATTTGTAAAAGATTATTTTAAAAAGATATAAGGAAACATTCATTGAAACATTCATTAAAAATGATTTTGATTATAAAACAACCATTAAGTTTCCATATAAATTTAAAAATGAATCATTCTTAGAAATATCCATCATAAAAAATTCATCTCCTTAGATTAATCTTGGATTATATTTCTTTTTTTATCAGAATATTATATGTTGGAAATATTTTCTTCAATCACATGAAACTATTTGTTCTTCTATTTTAACATCATCACTTATTCTTTAGGAAGGTAAACATTATTGTTATCCACCTTAAAATTTCATACATATTCTTTCAAATTTATAATTCTTTCCCACTATTATGATATTTATTCTTCATGAATTATTTCAAGATTACCTATATTATTTTCCACTTTCTCACATTAATAAATTTTATAAGACAAATCACTGAATGAATTCATAATAATAAATGTTGTTTTCTTAAATTCTTAATATTATATTCCTGAAACATGATATATCTTTTTATTTTTTTATTAATCACATATCATATTTCAATATTATTATTTATTTATTTTAAATAACATTTCTGTATTTAAAATCATATTTATTTTTAAAAATTATCGATGAATGTTATTTTAAGTCATTAGAAATTTATAAAACATCCAATATTACTTGAATGGATTTAAGTTTAGATTTGATCTTTATGAAATATTGAATTTATTCCTCAAGAATATTCATTAATTTATTAAAGTATGTTAATATAATATCCAACCTTTTAATACATTTACTTGAATCTGAATGAGTTGATTGAGATGAAACATATTGAACTTGAGGTTTTTAAGATTAATTATTTTCAATTTTTTCTCTTATATTCCAATTAATATAAAAAATCTAAAACATCAAAATTTATATTGGATACATGTTTTCCCAAAACCTTTGTATAATAATGTTGATGTTATTATTATTCTTATTCTTCTTATTCCTCTTTTATTTATGATGCTTCTAAATTAGAATCCTTCTATGATTGAAAAGATAAAGAGGTGGAGTAATAATCATCAAATACATCTTCTTGATCCAAATATTCTTATATATATTTTTAAATTTGTTCATTAGTTATAAATGATCCTTTTCATAAGTTATTCAAAACTTTTTGAACTTATTTTTGATCCTTTTTGTATAAAAAAAAATTCTTCTACTACTTATTTTACATTTACTTTATTAACTGTTGGAGGAACTTCAAAACATAAATTTTTTGTCCTTTTGGAGGAAAAAAATGTAGGGATATTGGTTTGAATAATGATAAAGGTGAAAATTAAAAAAAAATCTTGATTTGAAACTTGAACTTTAGTAGGGTATTTCTATACACAAACCATAAAAATTTTTACTACCTTTGATACTTCAAACCTTTATTTATATATTTTATTATTTTATTATTCCCTATTATTTTTGTATGATTTTTATTCTAGTGTTAATATATCTACCTTATCAAGAATAAGAATTGGATCAAATGGATTCTTCTATTCTTTCTATTCCATCAATTCCTCGAATCATCATCCAACATTGTTTTCACATTAAATTTTAGATATAGTGGAGAAGATCCAACATTCCACTTTTCCTACACTTTTTAATTTGACATATCAAATTTAGATTTAGAGAAAACTTTTTTTTGTTGTACCCTCAAATTTCTTCAAATTAGGAACATACACAACCTTAATTATATATATTTTATCATCACTAATAATAAAAAAATTATCTCATAGCCGGTTCCTCATTATTGGTCTTTTTAACTTTTATAAAATTGACCAGCTTTTAGTTTATAATTATTTAAGAAATAAAAATATTCAACTCGATTGTTCCTTTTATTAAACCCTCCATAGATATGAATTTTTTTTAAAATTAAATGTTTCATTTTTGAAAAAAATCAATAACACTAATATGCATTACTTTCAGAGTATCTATATCCCCTTTCTTAGAATTAGATAATTCTGCATCCATAATGCAACTACCCTTGCATCTATAAAAATATTATATTATTTTATTACTTTCTCTAATAATGAGAATAGTTAATTTTCTTCCCTATACTTCCAAAAGGATTGAAATATATCTTGAAACTTACTTCTAATTACATTTTTATCACCCTGAAAAGTAACTCCAACTAGTTCTGTGACCCATTGAATACTTATCCCATAATAATCATCAAAAAATTGAAATATACAAATTTGAAAAGTTCTTATTCACCAAAAAAACTAAATAATATAATTCACTTATTAAATCTAGAGGCCAAAGATCAAAATATTCAATTACAAAATAAATAGTATCCTAACATTGAAGATAATCACAATCTTCAACAAAGAATCACATTTATTGGACCATAATTTCTCTATCATAATTTTCTTTTATAACTTCCATATTTTACAAATATTCTGATATTTATATTTTTATTAAGTGGACTAAATATTCTTGAATAGAAAAATCTCAAAGAAATTTATGGAAGTGAATCTGCGTGGTGATAGAATGTCACAGAAAATAATGAGTGGAGGAATTGTGGTGACCCACACTCTTATTTATAGGGATCATAGTGGAAAATTCTTCCCTTGTGATGATCCAAAAACTAAAAATGAAACCCATTATATATCCAAAAATTTAAAATTCTATTTGAAATATTTATGACAATATTCTGAACTCTAGATATTTTTTTGAATAAATTATATGATATTTCTTTAAAAAAAATAGAAACTATAAATATTGTAAAAATTTAAGGAAAAAATAAAAAAATTGTAAACAATTGAAAATATAATTTAACAAAAGGGAGTAAAACTGATGATTATAAACTTCCACTCATATTAAAATACTAATCTTTTAGTAGGTAAGTTTATTTGTAATATGTTCATCTTGTTTTTATAAATATAATTTGGTCTGAAAATTTTCATCTCAAAAACTTCATCCAAATTTTTTAATGCAAATATTTTTTAAACAATATTATAAAATTAAATATTTTAAAAAGATCAATATTTTTGAATATAAATTAATTTATAAAAAAATTATTATAGAAAACTAAAGGTTTTTTAAAAACAAAATAATTTAGAAAAATTAATGATTTTAGAAAACTAAAGAGAATATATACCCTCACCCCTTTCTAAATGAGTTCATTGTTATAAAGATATTTATTAAAAATAATGTGGATGTGAATTATTATTTTCAATTGAAAATTCCTAGATCCTTTTGGATATATTAAAATTATTTAAAAAAATTGGGTTATATAAAAATATACACTAGTTTTTCCTACATTCTAATGAATTGTAAAATAATATATGCTTTTTTGTTTGTGATTACAAAGATAATAGTTTTTTATATCTATTTTCTTAGCTCGTGAGTGATGAAATGTGTATTTTTAGAAGGCTATGACACTTTTTTTTGTCATAAAAATATTTGGATTTTACTAAAACACATGCCAAAATCAGTGAGTGTGTGTTTCATTCACAATCCATGGCCACAACAACATCCAACTAGCATACATTATACTTAAACAATGGAGAGTGATAAAGAATGTTATTTCATTAAATTCCATTAAACTAATGTCTCTCCTATGAAATGCCTTGTTCGAGAAATAATTTTTCTTTCCATTTTACATCCACCAAAGTCAACATATAAAAATAATATTGAGTTCAAAAGCATTTACAAAGGAATAAAATTAACCAAGATCTATAGTACTATTAACATAATATAAAAATAGTTCTAAATCATTAGAATGGTATTCTTTAAAACATTCTTGATATCTATCACATAAGAATGTATAAAAAAATATGTTTTTAACTAGCTATTTGGTAGAGTAAACTAAAATTCATTCCTATAAAAATATTTTGATCAAAAGGATTCCCAGATTCTTAAATTCTAATGTATTGTGAGTTTATGTTAAGAGTAAAAATACATTTTTTTAATTTTCATTTCCATTATTTTTAATGATAAATTTCATATACTTATATTGTGATATAACCTTCTATTCAGTTTTTTTAATTTTAAAACCAAGAAAATATATAAGTTCAGCCATAATTCCCATATAAAACTCATATTTGAGAAGATTCACAATGGAATTTGTAAGATATTTTTTAATTTATTTTAATATAATATCATCAACATAAAGGGCCTTACCATGAAAATATATAAGTTCACCCTAGAAAAAAAATATTTTTTAACAAAAATATGATAAATATTTCTTACATAGATCTTAAGGTAAGTTTATGTCCATAAAGGGCCTTAGTATTTATAAAAACAAGATATAAATATTTTCCATTTAAAAAACCTAGGGTTATTCTATATAAAATTCATCAGGTACATATCCATGAATGAAATTAAACTTCATATCCATTTTAAAAAGTGTAAAACATAGAAATAGAAAATAGGCTATAAGTATATGAAATGATTAAAGTCTAGCTACTAGATCCACCTCTCTTCAATCATAATTTAAATGAGTTCCCCTGTAGGGTATAGTATTCAGGGGTAGAGTCTTTAATGCAGAAACATGCTACTCATCCCATTCCATATCTTTGTACTTTACTATATGACATTCTACCCATTTCTATTGTGCCTCTATGTGCGGATCAGGTGGATGATTTTCCAATAGTGTAAATTTAGGAGGATGAGATTATACAAGATTCAATTTTTCATATCCTATCTATTGGTGGATATATTTGGTCAGGAAAACCCATCCCTATCCTTTTTAGATTTTTTGTGGGTTTACAGGGTCTTGAGTAGTTGGCGATTGTGTCATTTTTTATAGATCTACCTTCAGTATTCACATGTTTCCCAGATAGGATTTCATTAATTCGTGGTCTAGGGAGGATCAACATTTTAAATATTGAATATTTTTGTTACCTAAGTTGTCTGGGATGAACCCTATGGGAAGGATTCTAGATCTAGAGTGGAGTGTATCAGATTGATGGGACTACCACATCCTATTTAGAACACCTCAATCTTTCAATCCATTGAAAATACTTTGGAGTGTTTCTTTTGATTGGTTAATGGTATGTGGTTCATTTAGTCGAAATTTTTCCACTACTTTTTTTTTGAATTGGATATGGATTCTCTTCTTCCGTGTCATGTTTTTATCTAAGCATGAGAGAGAATATCTTAGTTGCAATAAGTTTTATTTTAGGTGATACCCATGTTCTAAGTGTAGTTTCACCACTAGAGGAATTATATAGACATGTTAGGGAACAAATTTCAAGATTACTTGTGGAAATTATAGTGGTTGGTCCCAACCATGGTGTTGTTTCTTCTCTTTTAGGTGGATCTTTGACTATGGTGTGGTTCTTTGTCTATTAGAGAAGGTTCCACCATCCTCTATGGCCTCTTCATTGACCATCGGGTGAATTTCGATCAAAGAGATGGGATTTTCAATTTTGGGAGATGTACTTCACATGCCTACCTTTAGTTTTATACCTCCGACATCTAAGAATTTTGTAGTTCATATCCCATATAAAGTTCATCGTCTTCTTATTTATCTTTTTCTACATACATGTGTTTGTTTTCTTATGGACTTCATGTTGCTTCCTCCTCAGTTTTTATCTTCTTAATAAATATCTCAAGAATATTTTTTTAATGTTGTCCTCACCTGTGTATAAGGTGGATTTTCCTATAAAAATACTGGTAGTTTGTGAGGCTCCATGTTTGAGTGCTTCCTTTTCCACTCTGGATTTGAGTGAGAATCTCCCTATTCTCATAGAGGGAGGGAGAGAAGAATCCCTTATAAATTAGATATTATCAGAGAAGATGGTGTTGGACTAAAAATTCGGATGGGGTTCTCATGAAACCTTATATGTATTGGGCATTTTAACTAAAGGATTATATGTCCATAGCTAATTATAAACTCGGTATCCTGGGTGTGGGGGTGGGGGGAGGTTCGTTCTTTCATTCCATTCATTGGTACTTCTTGGGTATAGGAGGAGTTGGATTCCCCACTCAATGTGTTGGGTGATACAAATAGATTTACTAGCTTTTGTGTCATAGGTAATAAAGTGGATTGCATTTTGGATTTGTTATTTATGATTTGTGTTTGTAAACATTTCTATTTACTATAGATATTGGTCATCTTATTCATTCTAAAGCGAAAAAAGATTCAGATTCACTTTTTTCATGCCTTAATAATGGGTTCTTGGGCCTAAATCCCCATTTATCATCTCTCAATGATCTATAATTTTTTCTAGAACATCAAGGTCTTGGTGGATCAAGTGAAGAGATAATTTATCAGTTATGAAGATCATAAGAAAGGTATTTATTTATTTTTATTTTTGGAACCTAGGAATAAAGGGAAGCTGATATCATATTTTTCTAGTGAAATGGGTTTCTTAGAATCTATGCATGGATTCCCATGTAATAATCATATATATATTTTTTAAAAAGAGAACATTTTGGTAGAGATCATCAATTTCTTCTCTCAATGTTGTCCTATTAAAGACTCTCTTGGGGGTTATATTTATAATTTTATAATTTTTAATGAAAAGTTTCATCCTATGGAAAGAGTTATTTAATGGGATTATATTTATATTATTCAAATGGTGGATTTTCCAAGGTTTATCATTGGATACCTAAGAAAAATAGAAGAAAATTAGAAGAATAGAGGTGGATCTATGTGCCCATGTTGCACAATGAAATAATTCATATGTTTTATGATGAAAATCATCTTTTGAACATTGGATTTACTAAGTATCTATACACATGGTTTAATAATTAGAGGAAGAATTGATAGAATATAGATTAAGATGGATCAACACATATCTAACATAAATTTCATAGACATATTCCAACAAGATTTCTTTATTCATATGAATATATCTTTTTAAAATCATTCCCCAATCCTAGTCAAACTCAAAGGGAAGGAAGGAGAGGAGGAAACCACTTATTTTATTCTTCTACGTGGGATTTGGGATAAGACATTATATAGATCTTTCAAAAATCATGGAGTCATTCTATGTAGATTTCTTCTTAGGAAGGCCAAAATGATCATTTAAAAATGCTTAAGAATGCACTTCAAGAGTGGGATTTTAAGAAGAATGATATCCATTCCATCTTATATCAGACCCTCATCAACATTCATAATTTAAAGTGAGGCTTTAGGAAGGTTGTAGTGAGGAAATATTAATTATTACAACATAGAAACAAGATATTTTTCCTTTTAAGATTCTTGGAATTGAGATGGTTTTTTGGGAGAGATATAGAAATATATATTTATCCTTGATAAGGGGATAAAAATAAAATTTATTTCTTGGACTGTTTGAATGAAAATATGGTTTTTAGAAGAATTAACCTTCAATTAAAGGATATATCCTTCACTAGGAATGTGGAGGTTATGGGGAGGCTATCCAAGGATAATTTTGAATGTATTCTCTCCGGGACCTCTAACACAAATGTTGTAGGATGTTAAAGGGTGAGAAGGGAGGGTCAATTTCTATAAAACATGACAAGGTTTTTGGTGGACTAGGATAATGATGATTTTGAGTCTATTATATCGTGGAAAGTGCTTAACTAAACAATATCTAGTCTAAACCCAAAGATCACCATGTGTCATGATAGCTTTCCAACAAAATTTTTCAATGATACATGATATAATATTAATGAACATATCATTTAATCAATTCAATATTTTTATATAGATGGGGTTCTCACGTGGGAGAAACATGTTTATACTATGGTGTTGATACCGATGTTCAAGGACCCATATTCCATAGCGCAGTATAAACTGAATTTCTTATGCAAATTTTCTTTTAAGATTAATTATTGCGTAATAAATAAAATACTTGGAAGCATTTTTCCAAAAATTATTTCATAGGATAAACTTGTCATTATAATGGATTCTAGTATCCTAGGGGAAATATAAATTGATAAGGAAATAGAGGACGAAATTAATAAAATGGTTCTAGGTTATAACATCATGATTATGATTAACACGGGTATGTATTATTAACAGATGGAGTGTGGATTTATCATTAAGTTTAGAAGATAAATTTTCTTCATTTATTGTGTTTCTGATTTATTTTTCAAATACTTTGTTTCCCTATATTTTCTTGTTTCAATTATGGGGAGGATCTTCATATTTTTAAATAATTTATGTGGCTTAAGATAAGGTAATTCAATGTCATAGAGTCTCTTTATCATTGATTTGGAGGTCCTCAGTAGAAACATAAAATGTAATATAGTATAGAGGAGGATCATTCAATATATAAATAGATATGGGTCTAGTATTTTTTCACACCCCATATTCATTTATGATATATTTTTCATTATAAATGAAATTAAAAGATTAGATGAAGGGTTCAATAGGTTAATAGATAATTATAGTGGTTAGGGTGGGGATTGGATCAACAAAGTAAAAAATTTGAGTGTATATTTCGAAATACTACAATAACAGGTGGAATAATCATATTTAGGGCAAGCTGGGAATTCAATAGTGGAATATTCTGAATAATTATATAGGAGTTCCCATTTGGGATGGAAGGATTAAGTATTATTCCATTTTCTACATCAGTAGTCATGTCATAAGTCATATGTATAAAGAGAATACCATCTTTATTTTTTAGGGGGAGGATCACACTGGTAAATAGAATATGAATTTTAATTCCAATGAACATCATTTTCGTTATCATGGATCCCAAAGGTACCATTTGAAATATTTAAAAAAATATTATGAATTTATTTGGGGAAAAAAATCCAGCACACAAGTTCTATTTGGCATCATGGGGTAGGTTGGAGATACTGACCTAGGAAGGGGTGATTTTATTTATCAATATATTTCAATAAAAAACATGTGGAATAAGATTATGTGGGAAATTATAGAATGGTGATTAATATGGGAAGAGTAAATGAAGGAATGGTATAAATAGGATTGGAAATTTTAGGTTGGTTGATCTTGGAGATCCTCAATCCTTCTGAGTCGTATGATTAATCATCTATACATTTTGAAGGACAATGTGTGTTAGGTGGTTGGGTGCATGGACATTAAATATTTGAATAATAATTGGGTAGGTGATAATTTTTACATTCTAGGATTCTCAATTCCTGATATTTCTTCGTGATAAGTGATCTTTAATAAAAATTTCATTGTGATGAACCTTTCAGAAGAAAAAGGGGCGATAACTGAGAGGGAAACATTAAATTCCTATAAGACTATAAAAGTATAACAATTAATAAAATTCTATCAGCTTAACTAAAAATGTATTAATCAGTAAGCATTAGATCGTATCCACAAAGATAGATCATATTCTCTAAATTAATTAAAGTAATTTAAAATGAGATTAATTTTTTGTTGGAACGAGAGAAAGTTAAAAGAGAGAAAATATTTGGGTTTGAATTCGAATTTTGGGGAATTAAAAGTTCAATGACTTTCATGTTCATAGTTAAGGGATTCAATTAATTTTTGGGTCATTCACATATATTATCGAAATTGTGTCTTAAGGGATCTTTTGGTTGGGTACTCTACACTAATCTAATTGTTGCCCTATTGGTATGATTAACTACTTGATTTAGTTATATGATTAGGGAACCCAAAAACTTATTTAAACATAACAACCCTATACCGAGTAATGGACTTGCATGAACCAACGAAATTAATTGGTTCAATACAAAGATATCATTTAGATTGTATAAAATGGTTATGAAATTGAAAAAAGAAGAGAATTATAATGTATGAAAATAGTAAAAGTAACCCAAAACAAGAAAATAAAATAGATATAATCCCTTCTAAACACTTCCCCATACAAAACATCACCCAACAAAGAATTAACTACTCACTCATTAAATACATGAAAAAGATGAGCAACATGGATACCTAGAGAAAAATAGCGGTAAATAATCGAAGAGATGGATGAGATTTGTGGTTTTGAGTGAATCTCTGAATATCATCATTTAGGTGTCGCCCAAATCCCCTAGTATATATATGGTGTGTCTATAGGTCTCTATTAATGGGCCTCCTCATTGGAGCCTTGTATATGGTGTATCTAATTTTTATCTTTTCAGTATGGTCATGATTTGAATTTTCTACAGGTCATTAATTTCATTTTTATGGCATGTTAGGGAAAATATTTTTTCTAAGAATGTCTTCTAAAATTTTATTCTATCAAGAAACTCATGATTTTTTTGAGTATCATGGTTTCAATAATAAATTTATATCGTTAATATAATATTCTTCATCTCCATGTATTTTTTCTTCTTCTAGGTTTAATATTTTGGTGTCATTCTACTCTACTTCATGTCACACCACAAAGTGTCTTTTTGGTCCATAAAATCCTTAATTGTTTTTCCATTCCCAAATATTAATCATATCTTACCATAAATCATAAAATAAGTTAAAAATTCCAAATATTGGAAAGAATATAAATTATATTTCACAATTCAATGGGTTAAAACACCCTAAAATATATGCATGAAATATACATATGAAATACCCCCACACTTCAATTTAGTATTTTCCTCAAGGATGTAATCTCAACATACTACAATGGAAGTTTACATTAATATTATTTAAATTCAATTTAAATAAAATAAATCGATCAAATTAGAAATTAAATATTCGAACATAATAATGGAAAATTCATCAATGCTTCATTTTTCAAAGAAAAAATAGAGACCAAGCATTTAAATTTTTTTCTTTTTAAACAGCCAATATTTTTAATTCATTAATATTTATTTTTCAATTAACTGTTGATATGAATGTTGATTTAAATTTACCTCAATATGAATTTTTCTACTCATAATCATGGTACAATTTTAAATGGAGATTATCATATACCTCTTGAACATGTCACATGACATATGATTGCAAGGCATCTAGCATAACCAATGCATAGAGATAGAAATCATAGTTGATCGTGAAAAATTCACTATATAGGATCAACTGAATGTGATCCTTAGGGATGGTAGGTAAATTATGTAAAAGAATAAAATATCAAAAATGGGGATGGATTCTAATTCGTAATTCATGATATCTAAAGAAATGATCAATAAAAAAATTCCATTTATAGATTCCATCTATCTCTTCCCCCTAAAAGCTCAAATTGGAATTTTAAAAAATGTAATCACAATGAATGACTAATCATCTCTTAATTTTCCCCCTTTTCCCCCTAAAAAACCATATTGAAGAAAAATCTTCAATCCACTACATAAAAACATACAATCAAATTAGCATAATTATTCTAATGGTGTTTTTGGATCCTCCTAATACATAACAATATTATTTATTTATTTTTATTTTATTAGAATGAAAGGAGAATAATGATAAAATACAGTGATTGATATAATGTCCTCTCCCCATATCAAAAGGTAGATCCCAAAAACAGTCTTCACAATTAAGTATATCCTATTATTCCATGGAAATTATCCCCGTTACTTATTCTTTTAAAAATTAGGATATATATTCTACGGAAATTTGGAATGCTTAAAATAGGATTCTAACTTGGATAATTTCTTAACACAGATATTCATGGACTCTACAATCTTAAAAAGGATTAATGTAAGGTTGTTCTAAAGATATAAATTTATACAAAAGATTCCTTGATCATATTAGAAGTGATTATATTTAGTCATATATTTGATAATATTCCAGGTAATTTCTTAAAAAAAATACTAGATTCTCTCAATAAACATACTTAAGAATGAATGGGAAATATTGGTTCATAGAATGTATCAAGAATGAGATGAATGTTTAGTTCAATAACACATGTAAATGCATATGAATAATTAAATAAATTAAAAAAAATATAATAAATTAAATGTATGGATAGATATTAGAAAATTTTCATTCTCAAAAATTAACATTCTCCCTAAATAATCATTTTTAATATCCTAAGCTACATTCTCATCACAACAAATTCTTTTTCCCATTTTTTCATATTAAAATTTATTGAAAAATAAAATAAAAAATTATATCATTTTAATTATCCTTGGTAGTTTATGTATCCTATTTTCATTGATTTAATAAACTATAAATTTTGGGCATGCATTTGTAAATTAAAGCTCTAAATAATTTAAAATTAAATAATACAATAAAAATTATAGAATTAAAACGATTAAACTCATTTTATTGATTCTTTGAACATCATCCTGATTCTAATTCATTTCTTGTATGGTTTTTATGAAATTCATTCTTTATTTATCATGACTTTATTCAGGTTCACGATGTGTATTGTCTGTTTAGCATCATCTTCATCATTCATGTTTCTTACCCAAGTCTTAATGTCCCAATAAAAATAAAAATAACAAAAAAAAGTTAAGTCTATTTTAATAAAGTTTAAAAGGATTTAGGGGAGATTTCATACACTTAAAAAAGGAAAATAAATAATAAAAAATCTAGAAAACTCTAGTTACCACATTTATGTTCTTTTCTTTAATATCATTGACTTGACGATACAATTTTTTCATCCTAGGTGATAGAATATTGATAAAATTGTACTTGGTAGGGATCTATTAATGATCTCAACTATGACCTATCCACATAGGTTGGTATTTTTTTTCATTCTCTCTAAATAGATTAACTCTTTGTGACAGCAAAACTTTCTTGATTTACATTGGGATGATCCACCACATCATCCAAAAACCTGAAAAACATAAAGGAACTTCACATAGAATCTATAACTATTGTCCCTTCCCAAAAAAGGTTGTGTCGGTCACTTTTCTATTGTCTTTGGTTTGACCTCTTGGAATTTTTTCTTTCTTCTCAATACATTTATTTCATGTATCCACTTGTATAGTAGTAGCCACCACTTGTATTTCATTAACTTTTTAAACACACTCAACATCAGGTACTTTTCCATATATAGACTCATTATCCTCTCTCAATTCGTAGTTCATTATCACCTAATAGATATCAAAAATTAATTATTCACAAAACACTCTAGAAAACAACTTTATACTTTTCACATTGATAACGGTTCGTCCTGTTTCAAAACAAGGTCTCCCATTAATAATATGTGTCCAACACTTTCCCATATCAAGAAATAAAAAGTTCATATGGAAGATAATATTGTCAACATTGATTATAATGGCTTCAACCAGTCCTCTTGGAAATATCACCGTTGAATCTTCTAGTTGAAGATAAAATCTTGTGGGATTTAGATCCTATAGTCCCATGCAATTGTAGGTTGTGTATGATGTGATATTAATTCTTAGAATTAAATCACATAAATTTGATAAAAATTTATGTTATGATTTAAATATTGGGATAAAAAATCATGGGTCTTATTGCTTATCGGGTATGTCCTTTGATACCATGGTATAAAAATATTTCAAAAGTGTCATTTTTATAATCTATTTTTGTTTTCTTTTGTTTTTTACTAAATAATTTGCGAAAATTAAGTATGATGCAATATTGAAAATGGATTCTATATAATTAATATTAATTTAATTTTTTAACTGGTCAATAAATTGACCACATTGCACGTCCATCTTATCCGACCTCATTATCTTGGGAAATTATTGATGTGGTTTGAATGATAGTGGTTCTTACACTATTTGTTATTATTCACCATTATCCTCACCCATATTTTTTTCTATTAAAATTAATTGTTATCCTTATATTATATATATCTCCTACTTGGTTTGGGGTTTCCCCCAGTTGATTTTCCACTTTATAAAGTTATTATGTTCCAATCTATATGTTGGTGTAATACTTGAGTTGTTGGTAAAAGTCCCATTATCCTATCTCTATGATTCTCAGTGATTTGAACAACTTTAACTTCTAGATTCCACAATGAATCCCTTTTATTAATTGATTATTACTTTATTTCTCTTTACTACCATTTTTTTCATGGCCATGAGTGTGGTTAGTGAATCCTCTATGGTATTGATCTGTCTTGAAAGAGAGGGACCTTTAAATTCTTGTTGTTGAAAGCCATGTAGCCTTTTTTAGTACCCCTGAGTTTGTGGTTATTTCTACCTATACCCATAAAATGGAATTTTTTAATTATAATCAGTATAATTATTATCTAATGTATAAAAACCTTGGGTATTATACAGATCCATCATCACATCTATCTTCGTAGTGATAGACACCATTTGAGAAGCGATCCAACTATTGTCCACCATGATCACCCCTCGTCTTTAGGATATTTCTACCTCCAACTAGAATATATTACTACTCATATCATCTAGATAGTTTTACCTTTCCTAGGTAGCTTTATCTTTACTGATCCTTCTAATGTAGTGTCTATAATAGACTATTTCACCTTTAACATACATTTATAAAAAATATAAATCAGTAACCAAGTTTAAATATAATGATGTGGGAATTTCCTTGTTAAATTTTAAATATTTACCAATCTCTATATAATGATTCATCATCAAATTGATTAAAATTAAAAATCAATACCTTTATAATAATTTATATTTATTGTGGAAAAAATGGGTCATAAAGCTTCTCAACAACACATCCCAATTAGTAATATATTGATAATGGAATCTTTGAATCCACGATCTATATTTTTTAGTAAGAAGAAAATATAAATAATTTTATCATGCCAATATATGTGAAAGAATTATTGAATTGAAATTTATCACAGAGTTCAAGAGAACTCCCTATATGCGTGTTAGGGTTCTTGTGCGAGAGTTTCACAAATTGGATTGAGTTTGAAATAATTTGGACAATTTCCAACATTACATAAAATTATGGCACAACCAAATGAGAAATTGGAATACTATAAACCATACCCTTTTCTAAGTGTCATCCATAGTTAAAAAGTGTGTGCATCCTTATGGGTTGTCTTGGTACTTCTCCATACATAACTTTTTGTGTCCATTATTCGCTATTTTTTCTTTTCTCTGCATATGTATGGCTCTCTCTAGCTTTGGATCAAATTGAAGGTCATAAACTTTTTATTTATTAGGGTGGAGTACTGGTGCAGTAGATTATTACCTGAAACTAAAATAAGGCATGCCCAAGAATAAAATAATTAATAAAAATAAAAATAACTATCATAATTCATAATTAATTTAAGAATAACAGCAACTGTCCCCAGAAACAGTTCTAAAAATTTGAGATCATATAGGGTGTTATTAAATTCCTATAAATATAGATAAATTTAATAATTTTAAAAACATTTACAACCTAACTAAAAATGTATTAACCAAAATTATTTAGTTTCAAACCCATAAGGATGGACCATATGCCTTAAATTAATGAAAGGAATTTAAATTACAATTTATTTTATCTTTGGAAAGAGGTAAATAAAGAGTGAAAATAGATTAGGGTTTAAATTCAAATGATAAAGAATAAATCATTGATTTTCAGGTACACATAATAGGGATTCGATAGATTTTTGGTTTATTCATGTTTGTTGTTGGAATTGGTTCTTTAAATCTCACTGGTCAGAGTACCCTACAACAATCCAATGACTGAATCATTATTATGATAAACTAATTGGTTTAATTATAGAATTATGTAACCCTAAAACATATTTAAAAATAACCACATGGGATTGATTTATAATGATACACAATCTAAGACAATCAATTGGTTCAATAAAATTATATCCTCATGGTTACAAAAAATGTTCATGCAATTCCAACTAGATGAGAATTGGAATTTATCAATAGAGTTTCATCAATGAAACAAAATAAAATTTAAATAGATATAATCTATTTGAAATAATTCCCCCTACAATCACATCACCCAATATATATTGAATTAGTCGCTCATTATTGACATGAAAAATATGAGTAGCATCGATACATAGATAATAATGGATGTGGTAGTAGGGCTCTATAGTGGTGTGATTGTGTCACATCATCATCGTTTGGGTATCCACTAGATCCCCTAGTCCCTCCATGGTGAAGATGTAGCTCTATATAAATTGGCCTCTACATTGGAGCCTTGTATATGTATTATCTAATTTTTATCATTTTGGTTGGTTCACAATGTGATTTTTTAGCTAGCCATAAATTTTCATTTCATTAAATATTGGGGCTATTCTTTGTTATATGAGAGTCTTCCAAAATTTTATTCTCTTGAGAAACTAGGAAGTGTATTAGTCTCATGACTTGAAAAATATATTTCTCCAAATTCTAAAATATATTCCCTCTACATGTGATTTTGGATTGTAGATTCAATATTCTATTGTTTCACTTAATTTCTTCATATAATGATTCAAATTGTATTTTTTTATCCTTAAAACCACCTCTTTTTTCAGTTTTCCAAATATTGGTTGTACACTAACATAAATCAAAAAGGAAGTTACATAATTAAAATATTGAAAATAAAATAAATAATATTACAATAATAAATTTTTTATATCAACCTAAATTATATTCATGAAATACACATACTAATGAGCCTTTCATGGAAACATTATCCTAGTTTATGAGATAGATTGGTAATAATTTTTAAGGATGATGTCTAGATTTTTCAATGTTATGGAACCCCATTCTTATATTTAGGAATTTTATGAGTTGGATAAATGGGAAATTCAAATTTGGATTCATGAGATACCAAATAATTAAATTTTTTCTTGTTTTGTGGATTAGGAAGAAATTTATCCATACATATGATAATATTTATAAGAGAGGAGTTTACATGGACTCTTATTGATGGTGTAGAACAAAATAATTATCAGAATCAGTCTATAACCATTTCATTCAAGGTGATCAGTCTAGTAACATATGGGGATTTATTGTTTAGTGAATAAATATTTCAATAGAATTAGTGATCTAGGCCTTTCTCTATACTTGATTCTAGGGGAATATTATTGTTTTAACAAAAACAAAGCATGATGTGTAGTTTTTAATGTGAATTTTTATGTTCCTTTGGAAGACAAGAACAAATTTAGAGAGGGACGACTTTATTTGAATCATGGTATGTATGTTTAGGTGAATTCATTGGTTTCTTAACTTAAATCCAACATTCATAAAGCATGTTCTGTGGATTTTATTTGAATCATTCTTCCTCAATATGATGTTCTTCAGTCACAACCTTGGACTACACTACTTTTCTGAAAATTAGGATTATAGATCCATTTAATGAAAAAGTTATTTTTGATTCATTGAATCCATTTTGATCACATTTATTTTGAAAACCCCATTTCACACCAATTATAGGAGAATATTTATGATGTTTAACCACATTCCCAACTTGATTCCTTTCAAATTCATTGATTTCTTCTTGAATAGATTTAATCCAAACTTCATCACCTAATTCCTTATATATAGTTTTTATTTGAATTGAATTAAATATGCACAATGTTCAAATTAATTTCTTAAGTAATATCAAGTTTCAAATGGAAGATCTTCCTCACCAATTATATTATCAATTGTATAATTCATATGGATTAACTGAATCTTTAGATTTTTATAAATCGGTTCTCTAAGAACAAGTTGAATTTTCTCAACGTAAATATTCAGAAATGTTTTCTTAAGTTATTTATCATAATAAGAGGTTACCAAAATTGGTTTAAAATAAATTTTTTGAATAACATTCAATGATGTGGGTAGAAGGTTTTTGAAAAAAAGGATTTGTTTCATAAAATTTACCATGTATCATTTCCTCAAAGTATTTGTATTTTTTTTAAAAAAATTCTAAGAATTACATGTTTTAGAATAGAATAAAAATGTTTCTTCCCCATATTTTGTAGAATATTTATGTAAATTATCTTTATAACGAATGATAAATATTTTTAATCCAAAATAATTAAAGTAAGAGGGATTTTTTATTCCTATGCACAACTCATAAAGAGCTTTCTTAATAAAAGGTCTATGTAAAAAAATGTTTAGAGTTTATTAGGAAACACTTACTGATTCCACCCAATTTTTTTAGCTGTTGATTATTTAATTGACATGGTTCTTATATTATTTGGAATAATTCTATTTCTTATTTCAAATAAAACCTTTTTGTGGAGTTCTAGACGAAGAGAAGTAATGTATTATACCTTTTTCACAAAAAAAAAATCAAGTTTAGAATTTAAAATCTCTCTACCATGATCACAATAAATAGTTACTAAATGTATATTATTCTGATATTAAACATGGGATATATATTTAATAAATAGAAAATGATTCTTAATTTTTATCTAGAATATATGTTCATGTTTATATAGTGTAGTCATCAACTAAAACATATACATGGAATTTTCCACCAATACTACATGTTTATGTTCATCAAAATAAATCCCCATGCACTAACTATAAAGCATCATAATTTTAAGCTTCAATAATAGATTTAAAACCTAAATTATGTTTCTTTACATTTTTACATGGATTGAAAACATCAGAAGCATCAATCTTAATATCATGCAGATATCTAAAAATTCTTTAATAAAAAATGTTAGCTAATGTTTTAACATCATATTTTCCTAACTTTCTTTTCCACAACAAATATTTCTATTCTATTATACTATAAAAATGTAGATATTGGATTATATGTTCTTATAGGTTAATAATGAATAAATTCTCCCACCTCTTCTTAGAAAGAAATAATTTTTCTTCTAAATTATGAAAAATACATTTATCATTCTTGAAGATAAAAATATAACCCTTATCACATAATTAATATATTCTAATAATGTTTTTCTTAAGGGAATAAAAATTTAAAACACATGAAATTAAATATCTTTCCAGAATAATGATATTATATATACCAATAATTTATCCTTAATCGTTTTAACCAAAAATGACATTTTCACCTTTCATATTAATAATATTCTACGAGAAATCCTTATTTCTATTTGTATGTAAGGAATGTTCACAATAAATGTACCCAATTTAGATTCCAATGGTAGATTTCTTATTTTTAAAAAATAATTAAAATTTTGATTTTGGTACCCAATATTTCTTAGGTATAAAATTATTAGAAAAACATATTTTAGGAATCAATATCTATCTAACTTGTTTATATTGAACTATTGAAAAATATTATGAAAAATAGGGTTTTTGAAAACATAAGGATTGTACTCTATTTAAATAACACTTGATGTTCCAATTTCCACCACTTTTGGACTTAAAACAAGAAGGTTCACCTTCTAGATCATTTTTTAATTGGAAAATGTCATTTTGAGTTAGTAAAACCTTTTCCAAAAATATTACTATGAGGTTTAATTTTACTGTACAAATAATTGAAATTTTCATTAAAAAATGTTCATTTTGATAGTAATTTCCTTAAACTAAGAATTTAATAATTTAGTTTCATAAATAAATCTTTAATCTCATTGGATGTATTGGTTTTTTATTTTTCTAATTTATTTGACTGGTTTTATTTTGTAATATAGTATTCCTATAATTCCATAGAATGATTTTATATTTTAGTAGTGTGCTTATAAATTCTCAATTTTTCTTTTTAAAAATCACCCTTAGCATATTGGAGTTCTAAAAAACTATTCTATTTTATTTTGTTAAAAAAGTTTCCAAAATAGAAACTTATTCAAAGATAGGTAAAGTATTATCCTCTTCTAATGAATTAAATTATTCATTAGATTATGTAAATTTTTTTTCTTTTTCTGAACTAGAGAATTTTCATTAAGACTAATGTTTTTTAAGGTTTTAAAAGATACCTTATTTATGAAGCAATTGATGTTCATCAGAATATTTTCATATAACTCAATATTATTTTGGTTATCAATCTGAAATTATAAAGAATTATATGAATTATAATATCCTCCACTTGCAATCTATATTCTAGAATATTTTATGTGTTTCTTAATTTTATTATTTTATAACTTTTAATACTTCTTTCTTTATTTTAATTTTTCTTAAGTATTGGATTATCCTATCTGATATGAACTGGTTTCTTATACTCATAATAGATTATTTTAGAACATTATATCATCTCATCGATGTCTTTAAATTTTTTATTTTATAGGTATCTAAAATCCCTTTTCAAATTATCTTTTACATTATCATATATAGTTTACAAGTTTTATTTTGAATTTATTTAAAATAATTACTTTTTGTATCAACTTTAACCTTATTGTTTTATAATATATAGATTTTTTTTTGAAAACACAACTTTCTTACAAATAAATGAAGTAGTTTCAAAAGCTAATCCATTTTTATTTTCCATATTTTATTAATCTCTCTTAAATGTACCCCTATAGTGCATGAGTGTTCAAATTAGTGCTTATAAACTTAACTTTATATTTTTCTATGTAACATCCAAAAATATTATTTTTTATTCGCACTCTCCTCGAGTAATACAATTGATTTTCTAAACCAAAATAACATCATTAAGATATTTATCACTCAACTATTGTAAACAATTAACCATTATCATAAATCTATGATTCATCTTCGAAAAATAATTATCTAGATAGTAAGTAAAAATATTTATATTCATATATCATTATAGCTATTATAGTCTCAATAACATTGGCTGCCCCGATGTGAAATAATTCAATATTATTTTACATACTATTTGCAGCTTCACATGAAGTGATCAGATTATATATATATTACTATTCAAAGAATATAATAAAGTGTTTTTAACTCTATAATTCAATTAACATTCCACCTTATAAAAATTCACAAAAGTATATTTTTATTCTGGAATTACATAATTACTAGTAAGCATGAAAAAATTATCAACTCCAATATTTATAAAAATCCTTCAAAATATATCTCTTATAGTCTCATTCATCTATATAAGAAATGGGTGGTCTATGTCAATTTATATTCTCAAGATTCATAAAATTTTTACCTACCAACATTAATTAACAAGGCACACTCTTTATATAAAAACACTACAGTAAAAGAATTAATACATAATATTTATTAAAAAATTATAAAAATATACACTTTATTGACATATAATTTCATATAAAAATTAAAATATTTTATATTATAACTATAAGACCTGATTTAACACAAAATCTATAATAATAAAAATTTGTATATAGCTATTTAATAGAGAGATATGAATTATAGTTTATAAAAAATCAAGATTAAAATTACCTTTTACTTGTTTTTTAGTTTATCAAATTAACTCTATATATAATCTTTTCAATGATATTATTAGATAGACTTCATTTTTAAACATTTATATAATGTGTGTGAAAATAAAAGTTTATAAAAAAGATAAAAATTCCTTACCAATTCTCAGTGTAAATAAATAATAAAAATTTAAAATTTAAACTTTATAATGCAATAAAAAACTTATTTAAAATTTATAAAATAATATCATAAATTTAACCTTTACTATAATGTAAATGAATCACCTTAACTTAAGATATCAATAGTTTATCATAACCATTAATTTATGACTTTATTTATAAATAAGACCATTACTAAGAAATATGGGATTAACTCTCTCATCCAAACCCATAAATACTTGATCAAAAAGATAACACACAATAATATTACTTTCCCCAAAATCTCTCGATCAGACCCAATTATACACAGTGATTAAAAATGTTTTTTAATAAATTTAATGTCCTCACAAAGATGTCTTAAATTAAAAACACTCCAAATTTTACTAAGCATAAATTATTGACTTTATTTTACACATAAAAAAGTAAAATTTAGATTGATTAAGCCAAAAAATCATTAACTCCAACCTCCTTGAATACACTTATATTTATAGTCAAATATCCAATGGTAATATTCTATTATTCCTGGAGTTGTTTTCAAAAACTTCAAATGAACACTTCCATTAATAAGAATGTTTTGTACATACATTTTCTGATGTCCATTTGGGTAGTATTATCCCAATGTTGTAATATATTCTATCTAGTAGAGTAATATTTTTTCCTACTATCAAGTGGAATGAAAATAATCATTTGACAGTTTTTACAAAGTTTCATATAGCGAGTATTTCTACCTCTATCTAATGAATTTATGTCCTTTTTGAAAAGTGGAACTTAATCTGGAGAAGCTTAGTTATACATTGTAAGTTAGGCATTATATAATAATCATTTGATAAATTATTATATTATCCATCTTATGTGAAAATTTCATGTTTGTTCAATTATAAATTTCTATACAATTATAAATATTGTTTGATTATTAAGATCATCTAATTAATAATGGTTTCTATATATAGTAAAAATATGTTTTTTCTATAAAAATAATTCTAAAAACAATGAGAATATAAAGTTATTAAAACATGGTATTTAATAAAGAGTATTTCACTTTTCAAAAAAATTTAGAAATAGTTGATTGTATAATTTTGACTCAAAAAATACTTTTTTTAAATATGATTATAAATAAATAATTTTACTTGGTGCTAGTCAATGACCTAGATCATTAATAAATAATATTATATAAATTATCTATAAGTTAGGATGTGTGGAATTTATCAATTTTTGTGTATTTTTATCAAACCATCATAGGTAGTATAAGACCTTATGCCGAGAGGAACAAAATTTAATGATTCTGATTCATTGACATCTTGTCCTAAGAGAATAACTAAATCAATAGGTTGGAAGGAATTTTTATAGATCATTCATAGGAATGATGTCCAAATGGATACATAAAAATAAAATCATAGTGGCAATGAGTGTAATTAAAGGTATTATATGATAGGTGTCAAAATCCAATGTGTATGATAAATACTTGCATATAATATAATATCTACCTAGAGCAACTTGTTTTGATCATAAGGAAATAGTTGAAAATCTATGACCTGGAAGTCTCGATCACATTAAGAATTGGGTTTTCTTAAATTCTAAAATCCTTGAAATATAATATTTTACTCACATTACATTATTTCAATCGTTGCATGTGGTGGATCTGTTTATGTTGAGATGAAAAGATCAATTTATATCATAATATGTGGTTGGGGTTAAAAACCCAATGGGGTAAAAAGTGTATAAAATTATATTTGGATTTAGTAAAAGTTTAACAAAACATGATTCATCAACCTCTTAAGTGTCTACACCAGTTCACTATGTGTAATAGAGAATATGATTTTTTTTAAAATAAAGTCATTATAATGTTTAGTGTTAAATGATTTTATCTTTCTATGGAAAGGACGATTCCATGCTTTCTATCATGGGAATTGGACAATCTTGAAAGTACAGAGAATAATGTCAATCTGCATTGAGTAGGATAATAATTTACTCTAAAAGACTATATGAATATTTATGTTGATGTAATATATTACAATGTCGTCCTACCATATTTATTTGAGGATGAGTTTTTAAAATTAATGGGTTTTAAAATGGGTAATTCCTTATGGGGTAAGTTTCATGATATCTATATAGATGATAAGAAAGTGACTATGTCCTGAATTCAAATATAACAAGACCAATTCAATGATATTTTCATATTTGAGAATAGAAATGTGTATAAATTATATATATGAGTGCACAAAATTGTTATCTCTATATGAATTCATAGAGAAACACATCATGATTATAGTATTGCGAAACAATTTATGATAATTTTACATAACATGTTTTATATAAATATTTCTTCTCATGAGTATTAATACTTGGATGATTGTAAAATTTAATAACACAAAAATATATTCCTATATTATAATATGGGATGTGGAATTTCTTAAATAATAATGGGAAATATTATATGGAAACAATATTTAAATCATATAAAGTTTTGGATATTAATAATTAAAATAAGTCCAATGAAAAATTATTGAATATTGATGATGATTGAATAAATTTTAGTATGTTTATCCCATTTATATAAAAATTATTTGAAAAAGTAAATGTAATTTACAAGGGTAATTTTTTTATTGTATAATGATTAGATATCATTTATTTAATTTTTTAGAGAAAAATCTCAATGTATATGAAGAAACTCTGTCCGAAATTTCATAAAATGAGAAACAAAATGTAGATAGTGGCTATAGTGAAAGTAATTTTTCATTGAAAGAAAAGGAAATTTAAGAGTAAAAATATTTGTCTAAACATTAAGCATCATCTTTCCCAAAATAAAATGAATATAAAGTGAAAGGATTGAGGAATGAAGGTGATAATACATTCATAACATAAAAAATAAGCATGAAAACTTTAATAATGAAGAACATAGTATAGTGGTTTAAGAGGAATAATAAATGGTTAATGGTTTCTAATTTTCAAATAAAGTTCATTGTTTTCCTTAAATAGATCAAAAAATTGAAAGGAATATTGCATCATTTAATAAAACATTGACACCTAAAATGTTAAGATGAATGTTGAAAAAGAAGGCGAACTCATGAAGAAGATCTGAAATTAAAATTTCATTCTCATTGAAGGAGATAATATGTTTTTTTATAATATATAATTATATTCTCAATAAATAATAGGTTTATTAACATGAATCAAATTTTGAGAAAGGGAAATATTTTTCTTTATAAAATTCAGTTCGATTTTAAAATTTATTTTAATGATGTATGGAATCATAAGAAAATATCAAATTTTCAATATTACTAAGAAACATTGAGGTTAATATAAGTAGTTTTGTATGATATATTTTCACACTGAAAAATATATATAATTAAATGTTTTCAGTAATAAGAACGGACAAAAAGTGGCAATTTCTCTGAGAAATAGAGATATAAACATAAATAAATCAAATTTTTTTGATTAAAATGATAAAAAAATAATATAAAGAAAAATTATAGGTTATGGATAAGACTAAAGAAGAATATAAAACTATGAAATACTCTATATGTCATAATATGGTTTAATAAATATAAATGAGTTAAAATTGGTGAAAAAGAAATAAGTATATTGTGAACAATAAAATGTTTATCATATAAAGTTATTAATATTTGAAGGAAAATTTTGGTTTCATGGAATGGACCTATTAAATGATTATATTTATCACCATATGTATTTCTATAAAAATATAGTATGGTGTGACTTGTTGGGGGTGAAATATAAAAAATTTAAATAGGAAAGAAAAAAAGAAACCTAAAGAAAGTTTGAAAGTGAAAAATTGTTTTAATGATCTTATGTAAACTTTTGGTAGGTTTGATAAATTTTTAAAGTCATAAAAATTTATCCATTATAATTCTTATAGATATTATAAAATAACATATTAATTCGAAATCTTTCTAAATATGAGTGATCAAGTACAATTGATAATGGTTTGGGTTGAACATAAAGCCTTAAAGAGTGAAAGGCATTGAATATTGTATATTTATTTCCTGTTACACATGATGATTTTTTTTTATAAAAATAATTAAAAGATATAGTCAAGGTAGTGTAACTTTTATAAATTATAGATCCTTAAATGTTAAAGGTATTTGATGCACTCAAATTAGTGATAAGAAGATTACCTCAATCACTGTTCTCTTCTTTGATTTGTTTAAACACAATTTATTGAGTATATACTGACTTTGTAATAGTCATAATGAAATTATTTTTGGAATATTTAAAATTAATTTATGATATTTAAGATTGTAAATATAATAATATAATGGAAACATAAAAGTTAACAAAATTATTTCAATTCACTAATGACTAAAATTCACAATTCTCGTGTTTGAAAGAGATAATAGACCATGTTATCTAATGGTTATTCATTTTTTACAAAGTAATATTATAATTATTTTCCATATGATTTTATATGAAACATTCTGAAGCTTTAATATGAATGAAGAAACTCTTTTAAATATTTTCACATTTTGATGATAGTGAAAGAAAGCCACAAACTGGTGGATGTCAAAATAAAGTGGCAACAAAAACTCATATATTCATATACATATAACTCGTTGAGCCTAAAATAAACCAATATAGATAATTATTCCATAACATTTATTTATTATTTTAATAATATCACTTATGTTTCATTCCTAATGGGTAATTTTCAAGCTTTTGAGTGGTTTAATGGTTAATGATAAAATTATGAAAATAAGAAAGGATTTTCCATCAAAATATTTTTTTCTTAAAATATTTTTGAGAATAAAAATAATTATTTTTAATTATATATTTATATGTATAAAATGTTACATTTTTATAGATTTCCATAAATATCTAGAAAAAATTGACTAGTGGAGTGTAAGAATCGATCTATAGTTAGTGTATGAATGACTATTTTTCAATGTAAGGAACATTAAAATATGTTTAGAAACAATCCATGATCGAGATCTTATAAATTCAAAATTGATTCTTTTTTAATCCAAATTTACTTAATACACATTTTTAAATGTGGTGTAGAAGGAATCTGAATTGGTAGACTATGAAAGTGTTTAATAAAATATGTTTTATAAAAAAAATGGATGATTCCTGGAAAATTTTATTGAACGATATGAAAAAGAAAATTTTTTGTTATACATATATTGTAAATTTTTTTAGTTATCCCAACAGGAGTCCAAAAAAAATCCTTGAAATCTTTGATATTATTTTAGTGGACAAGAATATTATATTAAGAAAATAATTTCTATTTAATAAATATTTAATTGGATCAAGTAACATATTATGATAAAAAAATTACAATTTCATGTGGCACAATAGGTTAACATGATGGAAAAGATGATTCTGAAATTTCAAATGATGAGGAAATTAAGAAAAAAGGAAGATAAAATTTTTAAATACTATAAAATCATGTATATCCTAAAAAGTAATTGGAAAAAGAATTTTTATGTACCAAACAAGATAGGGTATGGGGAATTATAATAAAAAAAGAATAATTTCAATAGTGGAAGAAAAAAGTGGTGAATAAGTTTATAGAGAAAATACTTGATTAATATAATGGTGTAAGAATTAAATTAGATTGAAAAGAATGAAATGTGTTACTTTATTTCA
This sequence comes from Viscum album, assembly GCA_963277665.1. NCBI lineage: Eukaryota > Viridiplantae > Streptophyta > Magnoliopsida > Santalales > Viscaceae > Viscum > Viscum album. The sequence continues at coordinate 1,646,043,195 of OY728128.1, forward strand.
TAACCTATAGAGAAGAACATGATAGGGACAAAATATGTTTTCTATAATAATCATAATGAAAAATGAGATGTGAAATCGAAAAAATATCATCGAGTCTGAAAATTATACTCTTAAATTACAGGAATTGATATTCAAGGTACTTTTTATCTAGATTTAAGTTTTATAACTATACAAATATTTCTTCAATAATACACTCAATGAAATTATAAGGATTTTAAAATAGACTTCATATCATTATTATATAAGTAATATCTTGATGAGGGTTTATATAATGAATAGTATGGGGATTTATTCTTAATAGTGATAGTTTTAGGGTTTGTAAGATTGTGAAAAAAATATATGGTATTAAAAATGTTCCCCTTGCATTAAACTCAAATATTTATAGTATTTTCAAGAAAAATAAATTCAAAAGAGGCAATGTAAACAAAAATATCAAGGAAAATAAGAAATACCAAGTAACTCATTATGATAGTGTTTTTTATGATATTATTAATTCTATAAATAAAGTGAAATACTATTAAGACACTACTTCCGATATAAATAAATACATTGAAATTTCTAAGATTATTTAAAGAAAAAAATTTAATGGGTTTCTACATGGATAATATTTAAGACCATATATCTATTTCACAAGAATAATATACTCACGAGTTTATTAAAAGATTTGAAATAAAGTAATCAATTGGTACATCTAATCATATATTTATTTAGACTAAATTCTATAAGAATAGAGATAAAAATTTTGTAGATTAATAAAATCTAAAATATTTATTAGCAACCTACTTTACATTAAATTTTCTAGATCACACATTATGGGTGTTGTTACTTTTTGGGAACAATCAAAAAAGAATATAAAGGATTCACATATTAAGTTATATTAAGATTATGTGGTATATTAAATGAAATATTGAGAATGGATTGAGTTATGAAAAAGACAAATCTATTCGGTTTTATAAATTTTCATATGTTATTTTGGATATGTGATATTGGTGTTTGAAAGACTTATTTTGGAGGAAAATTCTTAATTAGAGGAAGATACTTTTCATGGTAATCCAAGAAGTAAAATTCAGTTACACATAACATAATAAATGTTTATTTTGTTTTAATATTTAAATATATAAATCAAATTATTTTTTGGAAATCATATCTCGAACTCAAAAGAGTGGAAATCACAAATCTATTGAAATTTGGTATTATAGAAAATTAAAAATGATATATCAATGAATAAAGGAAAACATTTATCTTCAAATGGTGTTGATATAAAATACAAATTAATCAAGAATAATGTGGAATATAATGATCTCAAATTATAAAATGTTTTAATAAAGGAACAATTTATATATATTTTGAAAATTTATTTAATTAAGAATAAATCCATCAACATGAAATAATTAATTTGATTTAATTCTCATTTAAAATCCTTTCTGTTATTTGATTTTATTTTCCACTTAATAATCACTCTAATTTGTTGAGAAATGTGAAAAATATATTATATTATCATTTTTAAAAGATACATATTTCCCATACATTGGAGTAAAATAAAAGTAAGGAGAAGATGTTTAGGGGAGATTCCTTTTGGGGGAGATATGTGGATATATGGGTTTAATGAATTTTTCCTTTTCTCTTAATGCATATTTCAATAAATTCAAATGCATGATTTCAAGAGTCCTTAACAAGACTTGTTCAGGATAGAAATTTTTTTATAGCTAGAGTTTAAATTATCTCACATACCGTTTCCTTTATTGTAATTGTTTTGTAGATAATTATCATATTTGGAGCATACCATGACTCGTTTTTTTGTTTTTGAATGTTGACATAACAAATTGTTTCCATGTTTTATTTTATATGAAAATCAAAATGGATTTATTGATCTTTTATTAGTGATAAAAATTAGTCAAATGGTAGAATTTTTAATTTGGATAAAAAAACCACACCATAATAGGGACTATGAAAAACTATACAATTTCGATTAGAAAAATTAGAAATGTATTCTCACTTATGTAAATAAAGTGAAATATGCTATGCGTGGAAGAATTTTCACATAAAAAAGAAAAGCATGGAACCATATTTTTGAATTTTTTAATGGTTATTCCGTAAAAGATATTGATTTAGAGTTTCATGGTGAAAAAAATAGAATCACCAAAATAAAAAATAAGGATTCACTATAACACTAGTATTACACTATAATGATATTTTGTGGTTAGTTTTGATGAGTTCTAAAAATTTTAAAAATGTGTCTTTCTGAAGAACATGATATGTATGAATATATAATTATTAATAGGAAGGTATCACTACATAATTTCATATGCTAAACCATAGTACAATAAAAATATACTATAATTCAAAGATTGTAAAATTTATTCTAGTATAAAGAGTTAAATGAAATTGAAATAGAATTTTTCACATTAATTATGTTGACATAGTTAATTTTTTAAATTGAACGATAGAATAGAGTATCTTCTAGAATTAGAGTTTCCAGAATCAAGTCAAAGGTATTTTCTAACATATTGTAATAAATTCATAGAATTTCTATGTTGTGTTTAGGATTGTAACTAATTACACCAATATTAAATTATTTATAACATAATTCGTTTGAGATCACTAAATATTTAAAGAATTTTGTTGAATATATTATGTAATTAATTAAGAGATTATATAACATCCCATATTTTCAACAAATATTATTATAAATATTTTTTATGAAATTTAATATGTAAATACTCAATGAATTTTTTTCAATGAAATAAATTTGGAAATTATATAAATATTTTTGACCTAGTTAGGTATTTTATTGAATAAATTAATATCATTAAAATTTTAATTCTATTATAACTGAGTTATATTTGAAATATTTTTTTATAAAATATTTTATGAAATATCTTTTACTGAATTTCTGATTATTTTCACACAAATAATATTATTCGATAATGAAATTATTTTTATTGATAGTTTCATTTTTATATGTTCATTTTAAGGTTAATGTATTTATTGTGATATAATTATTAACATAGTATTATATTTGTTTAAAGAGTTATAATATTTTTATATATAATCATTGTAATTTTTGTAATAAATTTTAATTTCATAGAACATTATAGGGGAATAATTTGATTAAATAAATGGTCAAACTATATTTTAATACTAAAATATTACTTTATTGTGGATTAATAATTTCATATAAATTTAATATTAAAAAATTATTGTATTATATGTGCATGTTCTTTTATTAAAAAAATTCCCTAAAATGTAATGAAACTTGTTTTAAATTAAAATAATACTATTAAAAATTTATTATATTCATTTGAAAAGTGAATTTCTCATATATATATTGTATTAATATTATAACATAGTTGGTTTATTATTATAAGGTATTTATTACAAAAGAAATAAGGTTATTGATAAATAATTGTATCTACAATGAATAATGTTCATCAAGACAAACCCATTTTATTCAAAAATATAGATAAAATTTATTTTCCATGTATAAAATTAATTTATTCATATATTAAATTTATAACATTTATTTTTTTAATTTAATAAATTTGGATTAATTTATGGAATCATTGAATGTAAGTTATCCTAGAATTAATTTTTGGTAATTTTCCAAATAATATTATTTTTAGTTAACAATAAAAACTAGCAGTTATAACATATACTAAAGAATTTTATAAATAAACATGATTTAAATATAATATAAAATTGTATAAAGAGTTTTATAATTTTTATATATTTAATGATTATAATATCATTTTTAAAAATTATGATCTAAATATTTTAACTTATAAATCGTATTTAATATGTTTTTAAGTATTCAAATAAAAATCCTATATTTAACTGTTTACTTTGTATAACATATTCCCATGATAAATTTAAATTTTTGGAGTGTTAAATTATGAAAATAAACTTCCATTTAAAATAATAAACTAATAAAATTCCTAGGTACTAATATTATTCATAGTCTTTGCCTTATATTAGAAAATATTCTCACATTGAAAAAATTCAATCCAAATCCATCTCTTCACTCCCCAATCTATGTAACTAAGTACTCAATATGTCCAAAATTCCCTCCTCCAACGGACTTCGACTCTATCCAAAGGGGGAAAATTAAAGACAAAGGTAAGCGATTCTTCATTGTCCCCTTTTCTTACAACACTTATTTTATAATATTCCTTTTAACTTCCAGTTTATATAAGTCCATTCCTATAATTACATTATACATTCATACTATTGACCTATTATTGATGAGAAATTAGTAATTCCCTCTCTTATAACCCTTTTCATAAGTCCTTATAATTTCAAAGTAATATTTCCATTTCTCCTTCTAAATTCTTATTTGATACCCATTTATGATAATAATACCTTAAATAAACTATTATTTTTATTAAATAGTTATATTAACATTGTATAAATATATTTTTGATCTATTATTGGTGAGGATTCACACATTCCCTCCCATCAGAATCTTTTCCCAAACTATTCATATGTTAAAATAATGGTTTCTTAATTCCCTCATTTCATTTATTAATTGAGGTTAAATTTCTATAAAATCCCTCAAAATAATTTTAATATTATTAGATGATTTTATATGCATTTTATTAGAAAACAATACCTATTATTAAATATATATTACCAATTAAATATCAAAAAGTTCTTTTTCATAATTTACCGCATTATTGAAATACATATTTAAGAAACTGTGTATTTTCATTATAATTTTCCTTTTAACTTTTTCAATAACATAAGTTATCTTTTAATGTAACCTCAAAATATTATATTAATTAAAAATTAATGTTTTATATGAATAAAATATTTTCTCTCATTCTTTTAAACTATTTTGAAAAATATTTCTTATATGCTTTGGTTTTATGTTACCCAATCTGTTGATGATGTTTTATTTTCACAAATACCTCTTATGTATTATAGCGAATCACATATTTTATACATGATATTTAAATGATAACCAAGATAGAATAACATAATAATAAAATAATCCTGAATCTAAAGGTTCAGTATCTAGGTAAAATTATGTTCATACAACATAATCAAGCATAAAGTATTAACATTTATTTAATTCCTTTAACATAGTCTTCCTATTAGAACTCAAATTATCCTTTGCACATGTAATAACTATAGTATATACATTAAGTAAAGGGTGAACTAAAATCATAATAAGGGGAGGAATAAGTGGAATAGAATGTAAGACATGAATCAATATAGTACATGGGGGAGTATAATTATCATCATTACATTATAAGTGATAGACCATCATATTAATTATGAAAGAATAATTTTAAAGGGACATGTATTGTGGAATAAGAATAATAATGAATAATTATAACATTTTTTTCAAATCCCAAACATAAATTATGAAAAAATATAGCATATTTTTCATGTATAACATAAGTTTAAAAATCATCACATCATGAATTATAAATAATTCTTGCATCCAGTTCACACTAAATATACATATTATCATGAGATATAACACATTGAAAAATGAATTAGAGTGATATAAAATTTTAGGACCACCCATCAAATCAAAATATTCTAATAATCAGGAGTGTCACATAGAATAAAAACACATATCAATTATAATAAGGATATATACACATGAGAAAATAACAGGTTCTATATTGATTTCCTAAATCATATGTAAAATAATACACATAAAGGTTCCAAAAGTTGAATTATAAAAATATTTTAGTAATGACATGGTAGTAATATCAAATAAGAGATCACACTAGATCATGCATTTTTTGATAGAATAAAAATAAATATATAACCAGTTAGAGAGGTTTTTGGAGAAATTTATTTGCTAAAAAATCATGAAGGTTCCTTAAAATTAAACTCAATGATTGAGGAACATGTATATCAACAGAAGAATAAAAGGTATAAAATTAAAAATAAATTTATATGGTATTTAAGGGACTTTTTAAATTGAGATAAATATGTAATAAACAAAAAAAGGATATATTGGTGTTTAATATTCCCCTTAACTTAATTATATTAATATTTCATCATTTTTTTGCATCATATTTAATAAAAATTTGTATATTAAAACATGAATCAAAAATTGAATTCAATTGATTTTTTCAGTTTTGATCAAATATAGTCATTGGATTTTAATTTTTTATATTTTTTGTTAATACTGAAATGTTTTGTTTTAATTTTTTCTTTATATTCTATGACACTGTTTTAATTTCATTATTTTGATTCAATTAAAATGATAGGTTTTTCAAAATTATTTCTAAAAAATAATACTACTTAGAATTTCAAATTTATAAAACAAGAATAACTTACTCTAATAATTTTTTTCATTGGTTATAAGTAAGGATATATTAATGTCCACTTAGGTGGTTAACTGAGAAATAATGGGATATTGATTAAATAGAATGGAGAGATGAAAAATATAACATAAATGGATTAATATTATAAAACCAATATCATAATAACAATAATATTTTACATCCAATTTTCTAAAAATGTATAAAAACAAAAAGAGATTGTTAGAGTTTAAATAGGAAGATATGATCACATGGTTACGACTTTTTAAAAGATTTACTCATTTTCTAAAGACATGAAAGCTTTAGAGTTTAATAATGTAAAATTGTTACTACAGTTTAAAGGAAAATGATAACAAGGGATCATCATATCTTTGACATATTTTTTAGGTATTTTTTATTTTATTCGGTATATTTTTTCCTAGGGTTTCCATTTATGTTTTGAATGAAAATTGATATTTTTGGGTGGGAAGAACCATGCGCACAGTTAGCGCATGGTTAGTGGTAATCGTGAGCCATACTCAGAAAACCTATAGTATGAGATAGAACCGACTACATGGATTATTCATATCCATTTTCTATGGTCCATGTAACCATGTGGAGGTTTTTGTCTAAACAGAACAATCCACACAGTTACCACATAGTTTCCCAAATAGTGTGGATTAACCATGCAGATCTTCTAGGTCCTAAATGATTGGATCCCATTTTCCCTCCTCTTGGGTTTAACCCCATTTCCCCCATTATGGAACCCCACTCAGGATCCCTCACGCTAGGTTCCCCATTACCTCCTTCCACCTCCATTGGAACTTAAATTGTTCTCTATATTTGGTGTGGATCTTCAACAAATCATCAAGTAAGTGTCTCCTCCCCTTGTTTCCTTCTCCAATATAGGGTTTTCTCCCTTCATTTATGGGTGTTTATTTTTCTCCATCTCTAGGGTTATTATTTTATGTTTGAGACTTTACATTTATTTCTCAATCTCTTGTTTTATGGATCGATATTTCTTCCACTTGGTGTGATTGAGGTGTGATGAGAGTTTCACACCGGATTTTGAGTTTTCGCCACAAATGGTAGGTAACTTCATGCTTGAAAATTTTCTTGATGAGTGTATTTGGATTTTTTGAGTTTCTTGTCATGTTTTATAAGTTATATTTTATTTATAATGTATTTTTTAAGGTTTTTGGTTATGAAATTTATTTTCAACTGGGTTTTAAATTCTAAATCGTTAAATTCATGATGTGTGGATTTGTTGTTTGCATTTGAAATGATTTATAAATTGAGTAAATGTTTTAAAAAATTGTGTATGAGTTGTGAACAATATTTTTGAAAGGATTTGGTGTGAGTTGAATTGTGAAAGATTATTCCTGGGTTAAATGGTGGCTTTAGTGTGCGTTGGGCCTTGTTTAGGTTGTGAAATGTAAATGTGGTAATATGTGTTTTGTGTCAAACTTGTATGACCACACAATGGGAAGCCTGTGTAGCTAAGAGGGTGGATTAGTACTAGTGGGATAGTGATTTAGAATTGGCTACAACCCAATTTCACTTATCGGGATTGACATTAACAACAATAACCATATTTATGAATGGGGACCACTAGAATATTGGATTCTTCTCCTCTCTAGTGGTTCATGCACAATAATGTGGATTTTTGTGGTTCCTACACCACCTTCAACTATGATGTGAGGTTCTAGGTTCCCTATAACTATCTATAACTCATAATGACTCTCCTATGTTTGGTTCTCTTTGACCATTATGCACTCACCATTGGCATACGATGTGTCTCTTGAGTCACTTGAATGGAAAATGTTGTTCTATTTGGAATCACATTTCATTAAAAAAATTCCTTTAAATTGTATATCCTTTATGTTATTCAATAGCTTTCTTTTCTTTTATCTATGATTGTAAATTTATTTTTCATTCTAACATTTAGTGAACGGAAGATCTTTTGGGTGGAATCCTAATTGTAAAAAACACACACCCTGCTTACACCTTTTTAGGTAAGCAGGTGTGGTTATATTTGATACACGTAAGCATAAATTATTTGGTTAAGGTGGATCTAGATGATAGTTAAATTCTTAACAGGTGTTGTAGAGACAGCATGAGGGAGATTCTCCCCTTTCTTTTAGTGGTTTTTGGCTCTTTGATTTTTGTTCCTTTTTGTAGTTTCCCTCTTTTTTATTTTGTATAAATCTTGTAAAAAAAAATTGAAACCATGTAAAGGATTGTTTGGGTATGTTTTATTACCATATTTGTTTATTTTTTTATTTTTGGTTGTGTTGTGTTTTTATCTTTGGATAAAATCATTTCCACTTGCTTGTATGGATACCCGAGTAGTTTTTTCCTCCTGTGGAGATCGGGAACACCCCTCAGGCCTTAGCACGGACTGGGTTGGGTGTCAGATTGGATGGTTACCTAGCTTGATTCGTGAAAAAATGATATCAAATTCATGTTTTATCACTTGGGGTTGTGTTATTTATGATGAGTCTGGATTGATAGGATCTAGGACTATTGGGGATCTATGTTCTGGTTGTGAGTAAGGTTCCTGGCCAGCACACCACGTGAAAGACCTTGAGTCATAATGGGATATTGGGATGTTGGTTTGGATTCTCTTCTAGGTGGGATGTGCAAGACGTAGACTACACATGGAAACTTGATGGGGATGAATTGGTTTATTCAATGTGTTGTCTTGGAACATTTGAGATTTTTCTCTATGATGTTGCTGTAATTTTACAAGACTTGATTCATTGATGATTTTCTAATGTGACTATTGATTCTTGTAGCAACATGACTCCTTGAAAAGATCCTATAGTGACCCGAGCATTTTACATATAACATTTCAAGATTTTAAGCATAATTAATCATCAGAGTACAAGCCAAGGATCATCAAGTATAGTTTCTTGGAAGACTAGGTACATATAACATAAAACATGGGGAAAAAAACTTCTTTATTTAATCTCCAAAATGATCTCCTAAACTCCTTTAAGCCCTTTCATCTTCATATGGTACCCTGGGGAACACATGAACAAAGGGATGAGCTAAAAATTCCTAGTAAGGGAATGAACATTAGGATATATCTCAAGAACATGAGTGAAGAGGCATGACATAATGATATCAAAAGAATGAAACTTATGAAATCATTTAATATAAGCAAGAGATCATATAAAAATAAAATCATATAAATGTGGCAGAATCATAAATCATATCTTTAGTATTTGTCAAGGCTAACTTCCAGTCCTGTTTCCCATTTTAGTACTGGTCAAGGCTAACTGCCAATCCTATTTCACATCGCATATCATGAGACATAACCTTACACAATGCATTGGAACGATATCTGGGTGCAACCATCTCAACATATTCATGAATATTTTTTCCACATAAATAATATTTCCAAATAAATAATCATACATAAACAACCAAACATAATCATAAGGGTACCCATGGAAAAAATTGGGTACCATAATAATGACATAAAACATATCCAATGGGCGTATCATGAAATTGTCCATGAAAGGAAAGGATTAGAACATAAATGGACATTAATAGGGTAAAATAGGAATATATAATGGTAAGTTGTGTTAAATATAAGTGACAACATATTAAAAATGTATTTTAGAGACATTAGCATTAAATCATTTTTGTGCGGTTTTTAGGAAAACACTCCAGAGATTTTCTAATAGAAAAGAGGTCATAATTTTATATAACACCAGAATTGAAAAAAAGGGTTTCATAATAAAAATTATGATTTTATAAATACAATGTTTTTTTAAAAAATAGGATATAGTGCACTTGAATTTTGGGTAAATATTTGGTAAGTCCCATTAAAACAGGTTTGCTTATCAGAAAGTTCTAAGGAGGGAATCTTTCAAAATCATGTATATCCCCAAAGAATGCGATGAAATGGTATTGATATAATAATCTTGTAAAACTAACCAGAAGTAATAATAATCAAATAATCAGATAATATTACACAAATTTGAATGAATGATAAGGAAACCCGAAATAACAAAGAAAGTTCGTGTAGAATTCGTTACGATTTTATCAGCATGGTGTCAGGTGTAGCTAAGAGGACTTGATGAGAGAGATAAGGGGTTTCTCATAACTTATAAAACATTAGGTCAGTACGGCGAAGGTGTATAAACATACCCCATAACTTGGTATTACAGAAAAAAGTAATAGCATAGAGAACAATCTTGAATAAGAGTGAAAGGGGATGATCCCTTACCTTAAATCTGTTGGTGTTCCCCACTTGTTGTTAACGACCTGAATAAACAAATTAGGATTTATTAATTAATAATTCCAGAACCTCTTATATATTTAATTGATTTATTATAACCCTTTTTAGTTCATTCAAATCTTTTTTTATTAGTTATAAGGTTCAATTTCATTATTCGGGCTTGTTTGTTTACTTGGCTTTAATAGATCAGTTCACTTATATTCATGATAGGATTATATTCAAGATGAATTTTTTTTTCAGAATTGAAGTTACATTATTTAGTTCATATCAATGATATTACATGGTTTTAATTTTAATTACGTTAATTAGAGTGATGTTGAATTATAACATATGTAACCTTAGAGATAACCGTTTTTGTTGTACGGTGGGTTTGATTACAAAGAATGTGTTTTGATTTATAAATTTATTCCATTTGTACAAAAATATTACAGAACTAAAAATATGATATATATTACATAATAATCTGGTTCAACCAAAAAAAAGGTTTCATGACCAGAATTAATGATAATAATAGAAATTGATAAACTGTTGTCCTTGAATATGCAAAATTAACACATCTCAAATGGTGCTTTCATTTCTTTCAAATAAAAGGGGGGGGAGAGAAAATAATGAAATATACCATTATCATGTATAAATTTCAGTACATGTATGTTATTGGAATTTTCATACTATTATGGTGAAGGGATGTGAGGAAAGAAATAAAAAGAAAAGAACTTAAAATAAAAGATGAAATTTGTAAGAGGAATTTACCTGTTGAGAATTCCTCATTTGAGAACCTATTAAGGGGATAGGTTTTGGTATTTTGATGATGCTGAGAGCTTTTAGACGTGGGGGAGGACCTTGGCGAGAGATTTGGGATGAATTTATAGAAGTCATGGAACTTGAGAGGAGTGGAGAGAAGAGGGAGTGGAGGGGGATTTTTATAGTGGAGGAGAGGAGGGATTTCATGATATTATAATCCTTAATTTATTATTTCTTCAAAAGACAAAGAATAGTAAGTATTACATGACCAATAATAGTAAATGGGTCATGTGAATTCGAACCATGGGTGGTGACATTAGCCATGATGCTCGGAATATTTTATTTAGCTTATAATGTATATATACTGTAAATTACATTATTTTACTATTCATAAAAAATTCAAGTATTTCAGAAAAATATCAAAGATTCAACCAAACCATTTTTAATGTGTAGAATCAAAAAATGAAGCCCATTTTAAAAAAATTTCTAAATATGATTATTTTAATATTTAATTAAAATCACAATTTATTATCAAAAACCAGTTTTAAAACACATATTAACTTATTCTAAAATATAGGTATATTGCACTTCCAACTTGAACATTATTTTTATACCACCATAGGTGAGGTTCCTGTTCATTAAGGTATATCACTATTCATAAGGGTATGTTAATATTCATTAGGGTAGGTTACTATTCACAAAAAATTAAGTTTTTTTTATCAGACTCCAAAAAACATCTTGAACATAACCGTGTATGTCAAATTTTCAAAATTCCAAACATAGAAGTGACAAACTTATGTTTAAAGGTCACTTACCACTTAGTAGTTCATTATTAGATGATTTTATGGTATATTTATAATAAGTGAATTTTTATTAAAACTTTGGGTCATTACATTCTTCCCCCCTTAAGAAATTTCACCCTCGAAATTTCATTTTACATTCTAGGCCAAAAACAGATGTGGGTACTTTTCCTTCATTGCTTCCTCTAATTCCCATTTTCTTCCTAAAACATATGGTTCCTCCACAACACACTGAAAATATGGGTTATCTTGTTGCGTAGAACCTTATCTCTCCGATCTAGAATCTTTACTGGCTTCTCCTCATAGGGGAGATCAGATTCCAGCTGCACCACCTCTGAGTTTAGAACATTTGAGGGATCAGGTATGTACTTTCTCAAGAGTGATACATGGAAAATATCATGAACTCGAGCCATATTCGGTGGAAGTGAAAGCCAATAGGCCATGGCTCCTATGCGGTCAAGGATCTCAAAGGGGCCAATATACCTTGGGCTTAGATTCCCTTTCTTCCCAAATCGGATGATTCTCTTCCATGGAGATATTCGAAGGAAGACATTATCTCCAACATCGAAATCCAAGTCCCTTTGAAGGTTTTCAGTATAGATCTTTTGCCGACATTCAAAAACTTTAGTGTGTTTCTGGATGACTTGAACCTTCTTTGTCATCTCTTGAACAAGATCGGGTCCAAGTATCTTTCTTTCTCCAACTTCATCCCAACAGGTTGAAGTTCTACATCACCTTTCATATAGAGCTTCATGTGGAGCCATCTGAATACACCAGTGGAAGCTATTGTTGTATGAGAACTGAACTAATGGGAGATGCTGATCCCATCCAACTTTGAATTCTAGAGAGCAAGCTCTAATCATATCATCAAGCATCTGAATAGTTCTTTCAGACTGGCCATCTATTTGGGGGTGATAGGTCGTGCTGATATTTAATTCAGTACACAAAGAATGTCGAAGGCTCCTCCAAAATTTAGATCTCAACCTTAAATCATGGTCAGAGACAATTGAGAGTGGAACATCATGCAGTCTCACCACTACCTTCACATATATCCTTTCAATTTGTTCACGCAAGATATCTTCCTGAATATCGAGGAAATGGGATGTCTTGGTGAGTTGGTCAACCACAACCCATATCGCATTATTTACCTTAGACGTCTTCGATAGACCCATGGAAAAGTCCAAAGTAACTTTTTCCCATTTCCACATGGGTATAGGTAATGGCTGCATCATACCTTTGGACTTTTGTCGCTCATCTTTAACTTTATGACATACGAAGCACCTTGATATATATTATGCAATCTCCTTCTTCATGTTATCCCACCAGAAGTTTTCTCAGAGATCATGGTACATTTTGGTACTCTCCGGATGGATAGAGAAGGTCACGCTATGTGCATCATTCAAAATCTCCTTCTTTATCTCTAGATCAGATGGTACACATAATCGTGTCCCAAATATTACAACTCCTTCCTCGTCAATTTTGAAATCAAGGGATTTCCCATTTTTAACAGCTTCCACCCATTTCTGAATTTCCACATCCTTTATTTGAGGATCCTTTATTTTCTACAAGAGGGATGGTTGAGCAATAATTTGAGAAAGGATGGATGATGCTCCTCCCTTAATGATTCCCATGTCCATCCTTTGAAAATATAATATGATTGGATCCCTATCAATTCTCATCATTGATAAAGATGTGGGATCCTTTCTACTTAGAGCATCTTCCACATTTCTTGCCTTACTGGGATGGAAGTGGATTGAGGAGTCATAATCCTTGATGAGATCTATCCATCTTCGCGGGCGTATATTAATATATTTATGTGTGAATATATATTTTAAACTCTTGTGGTTAGTATATATATCAAATTTTTTCCCATAGAGATAATAACGCCAAATTTTCAATGCAAAGATCACAACTGCCAACTCCAAATCATGTGTGGGATAGTTTAGCTCATGGATTTTTAGCTACCTTGAGGCATAGTCTATCACTTTATCATTTTGCATTATCACATAGCCTAAGCCTTTCTTAAAAGCATCAATATACACCACAAAGAGTTCTCAACTTGAAGGGACTGTGAGTACCGACGCAGTTATAAGCCTCCTTTTCAACTCCTTGAAACAGTCTTCACAATATTATGTCCATACGAACTTTACTCCCTTTCTTTCCAGCTTGGTCATTGGGTTTGACAATCGTGAAAATTTCTTCACAAATCCTCGATAATACCTAGCTAGACCTAAAAAGCTGTGAATATCCATTAAAGAAGTTGGCCTCGGCCACTCTTTAATTTCTTTCGTCTTTGAAGGGTACACATATATCCCTTTCCTGGTGATAACATGCCCTAATAATGATAATTCCTCCATCCAGAACTCACATTTACACTACTTTTCATACAAATTCTCCCTTCACAATGTTTTTAACACAGTTTCCAAATGCTTCTCATGTTCCTCCTTTCTCTTGGAGTATATCAGAATATCATCAATAAATACCACCCTAAATTTATCGAGGTAATCTCTAAAGACTCTATTCATTAAATCCAGGAAAATTGCTTGAGCATTAGTTAGTCTGAAGGACATCACTATGAACTCATAGTGTCCATACCTTGTTCGAAAGGAAGTCTTGGGAATATCTTCCATCCCCACCTTTAGTTGGTGATATCCCGACCGAAGGTCCACCTTAGAGAAATAACTGGCCCTATGAAGCTGATCGAACAAGTCATCTATCCGTGGAAGGGGATATTTGTTCTTTATAGTGATTTTATTGAGCTCACGATAATCAATGTAGAGACGTACTGATCCATACATATTCTTGATGAAGAGGCCTAGAGCACCCCATGGTGAAGCACTCGGGCATATAAAACCCTTCTCCATATTCTCCTATAACTACTTCTTCAGCTCTTCTAGCTCTATGTTGGCCATTCTATAAGGTGTCTTTGAGATTGGCAGAGATCCAGGGATAAGTTCAATTGATAACTCAACCTCTCGGTTATGAGGAAGACTGGGAAACTCTTTGGGGAATACATCAATGTAATCCCTCATGATGGGCATGTCTGGAATAATTATTCTATCCTTTGTACCAATCATTTGAGCTAGATATTAATTCTCACAAGGAAGCAGTATCCAAACTTGAGAAAAAGATTCTAATGGAGACTCATCTTCTTCCTTTCACTTGTAAAGAATCAGAGGATTCTTTAGGACATGAATATTGATTTCCCTTTCCCGACAATTGATGTTGGCCATGTACAAAGATAGAAAATCCATGCCCAAGATAGAGTCGATATTTACTAAAGGAATTATGATAAGATTTGCTGGGAGGTTCAATCCACAAACATTAACAGGGGTGGATTTATAATCCTTGGATGCAATAATTTACCCATTCTCTATTCTCACAGATTACTTTTCCTCCAAATTTTGAGGTGGTGTTTGAATAGTTCTACTAAACATGCATGATATAAAAGAATACGTAGAACCAGAATCAAATAGCACATTCCCTATTTTTGAATGAATAACAAGAGTACCTATCACGACATCGTTTTCCAGCTCCACCTCAGCACTGGTGATAGCATAATCCCTTCCTTGTTGCCTTGGAAGTTGTTGAAGATTGCCTCCAACAACCCTTGGCTTAGGGAAATTGTTCACATAATGCCCAAGCTCCTTGCAGTTTCAATACTGCACTATAGGATGAGTGTTGATCTGAACCTTACTTCTTCAACATTAGTGGGATTTTTCATATCCCTTCAGCAGTTCATGGCCAGATGACCAAACATTATGCATTTGAAGCAATTCCTGGTTCCCTTGAGATAGTCGCTAAGATGCTTATTCCCACAATTATTGCAAATGGGAAAGTGAGGCTTCCTTCCATCATGGGATTTGTTTAATAAACCACCCATGTTGTTCTCTATTTTCCACTTCTTTTCAGTAGGCCCATCAGACCATTGAGAGTCTCCAATCTCCATTTCAACCTTGAGGGCACAATGGAAAATCTCCTCATAGATGTCGAAGTCTCGAATCACCAACACTTTTCGTAGACTCGGCTTTAGTCTCCTAAAGAAGTGATCCACCTTTCTTTCGGTGTTCTTGACAAAGCTAGAGGAGTACCTCGTAGGCCTTGTAAAGTTCGATTCAGATGCGCCGATGGACTCATCTTCCTTCTTCTTAAGTTCAAGGAACTCTCTTTCCATCTTGATATGGAGGGTTTGAGGAAAATATTTTTTGAAAAACATCCTCTTGAATTCCTCTAAATTTATGGAATAAATTTCCTCTTGGGACATTGTATTCTTGATCAGTGTCCACCACTGATCTGCTTCCCCATCAAAATGATAGACTGGCAGTACAACTTTCTCTTCTTCTAAGAACTGGAGGACAGAGAAAACCATTTCAAAGGAGTTAATCCATCACTCTATGAGGATGGGATCAGAAGACCCACTCCAAATGGGAGGCCTTTGATGCATGAAGGATTCTAGGGAAACTTTCTATTTACTTGGAGGAGGGGGACGTTCCACTTGATTCATGTTATTATTCGTAACCCGAGCCAGCTGATCATGTATTATGATGATGTTTTGAGCACACGCTTCTATCACATCAGGCATGTCATTAGGGAAATCATCACATTTCCTATTACATTGGTTTTTGGAATGTGTTCATCTATTTCCCGCCATTAACTATGAAAAAGAACGTATAATTAGAGGTCTTGAATACTTAGATATTGACCATAAATAGGAAAATTTGAACATTAACGGATAAACATATAAAGAAGAAGTAATTCCTAACTTGTGATTCTTTAGGTTTATATCTATGTTATCCTCGATATATTTCTTAACTTATATTCTTATGAGATTTTCCCCCCTTAATAATGGTTTGTAATAAGCTCGTGAATATACCAAAGCATATCCCCTGGGAGTGTCATAACCAAGAGTACAGAAAGGACCGTTATCGTGCACCAGTTCCGATCGAGTCTAGATCAAAGTGATGTATTCGGGTTTTACCCCTAGATACATCTGTGCGAGAGCTGCCTCTAACTGCCCATATCTAGACAAGGATGTATTTTCTGGATAAACCACTTACTCTATACTCACGAAAATTTAGTACTGTTTTCTTATACTTAGTCTCATCTTTATGGTTCTCACTACGGTGCTCTATTCCAAATCTACAAAAATAACTAGACCATCCTATGATACCAACTATAGTGACCCGAGCCTTTTATATAAGACATTTCATTATTTTATGCATAATTAATCATTAGAGTACAAGCCATGGATCGTTAAGTCTAGTGTCTTGGAAGACTAGGTACGTAGAACATAAAACATGGGGCTAAAATAACACTTCTTTATTTAATCTCCATAATTTGCTCCTAACTTCCTTTGAGACCTTATATCTTCCTAGGGTACCCTATGGAACACATGAAAAATGGGATGAGCTAAAAATTCCCAGTAAGTAAATGAACATAAGGATACATCTCAAGCACATGAGTTAAGAGTCATGACATAATGATATCCAAAGCATGAAACTTATGAAATCCTTTAATATAAGCATGGGATCATATAAACATGGAATCATATTAATGTGTCAGAATCATAAATCATATCTTTGGTATGGGTCAAGGCTAACTACCAATCCCTTTTCCCATTTCAGTATGCCTCAAGGCTAACTGCCAATCTCGTTTCGCATCACATATCATGAGACTTAACCTTACCCAATGCACTGGAGGGCTATCTAGGTGCACCCATATCAAAATATTCATGAATATTCTTACCACATAAATAATCTTTCTACACAAATAATCATACCAAATCAAAAATACATAAACATAAGGGTACCCATGGAAAGAATTGGGTACCACAATCATGACAAAAAACATATCCAATGGGCGTATCATGAAAGTGTCCATGAAAGGAAAGGATTGGAACATAAATAGACATTAATAGGGTAAAATAGTAATATAACTTGGTAAGTTGTGTTAAATATAAGTGAAAACATATTAAAAATGTATTTTAGAGACATTAGCATTAAAACATTTTTGTGCGGTTTTAAGGAAAACACTCTAGAGCTTTTCAAATAGAAAAGAGGACATTATTTTATATAAAACCAGAATTGAACCAAGAAGGTTTTAATAATAAAAAAATGATTTAATAAATACAATGTTGTCTTAAAATATAGTATATAGTGCACATGAAATTTGGGTAAAAATTTGGGATGACCCCTTAAAAAAGGTTTGCTTATCAGAATGTTCTAAGGAGGGAATCTTTCAAAATCATGTATATCCTCGAAAGAATGTGACGAAAGGGTCTTGATATAATAATCTTTTACAACTAACAATAAGTAATAAAACTCACATAAATAGATAATATAACACCATTTTTAATGAATGATAAGGCAACCCGAAAGAACAAAGAAGGTTCGGGTAGAATTCGTTACGATTTTATCGCATGGTGTCAGGTGTACCTAAGAGGACGTGATGAGAGAGTGAAGGGGTTTATAATCACTTATAATACATTTTTTCAGTATGGGGAGGTTGTATAAACATACCCCATCATGTGGTATTACACAAAAAAGGCATAGAATAGAGAACAATCTTGATTAAGAGTGAAAGGGGAGGATATCTTACCTTAAATCAATTGGTGTTCTCCACTTGTTATTAACGACCTGAAGAAAAATATTAGGCTTTATTAATTAATAATTAAAGAACATATTCTATATGTAATTGATTTATTATAACCCTTTTTAGTTATTAAAATTCTTTTGGATTTGTTATAAGGTTCAATTTCATTGTTCGGGCTTGTTTGTTTACTTGGCTTTAAAAGATCGGTTCACTTATATTCATGATTGGATTATATGAACGATGAAAATGGTTTTCCAGAATTAAAGTAACATTCTCTATTTCATATCTAGGAGATTACATGGTTTTAATTTTAATTAGTTTACTTGGAGTGATTTTGAATTATTACATATGTAACCTTAGTGATAACCATTTTTGTTATTCGGTGGGTTTGATTACAAATAATGTGTTTTAATTTATAACATAATTGAATTTGTACCAAAGAATTACAGAACTAAAAATAGGATATATATTTCATAATAATCTGGTTCAACCATAACCCAAATGGTATCATGACCATAATTAATGATAATAATAGAAATTGATAAACTGTTGTCCTTGAAAGTGCTAAATTAGCATATCTCAAACAGTGCTTTCATTTCATTCAAATAAAAGGGTGGGTAAGGGAGAGAAAATAATGAAATATACCACTATAATGAAGACATTCCAGTAAATGTGTTTTACATGATTTATTATACTATTATTTTGAAGGGAGGTGAGGAAAAAAATAAAAAGAAAAGAACATAAAATAAAAGAAGAAATTGGGAAGAGAAATATATCTCTTGAGACTTCCTCTTTTGAGAACCACTTAAGGGGAGAGGATTTGGTATTTTGAGGAGGCTGAGAGAATTTGGACGTGGGGGAGGACCTTGGGGAGAGATTTGGTAATTATTTAGAGAATTATTTGTTCTTGAGTGGAGTGGAGAGAAAAGGGAGTGAAGGTGGGTTTTTTTATAGTGGAGGAGGTGAGGTATTGCATGATATTATAATCCTTAATTTATTATTTCATCACAAGACAAAGAATAGTAAGTATTCCATGACCAATAATAGTAATTGGGTCATGGGAATTCGAACCAAGAGTGGTGACATCATCCATGATGCTAGGAATAGTCTATTTATCTTATAATGTATATATACCATAAATTAATGTATTTTACTATTCATCAAAAATTCAAGTATTTCAGAAAAATATCAAGGATTCACCCTAACCATTTTTCGACATGTAGAATCCAAAAATGAAGTCCATTTTTCAAAAATAAATTTCTAAATATGATTATTTTAATATTTAATTAAAATCATAATTTATTATCAAAAACCAGTTTTAAAACACTCATTAACTTATTCTAAAATATAGGTATATTTCACTTCTAACATAAATTTTTTTTATACCACCATAGGCGAGGTTACTGTTCATTAGTGTATATCAATATTTATAAGGGTATGTTACTATTCATTAGGGTAGGTTACTATTCACCAAAAACTATGTTTTTTCTATCGGACTCCAGAAAACATCTTGAACACAACCGTGCATGTTACATTTTCAAAATTCCAAACACAGAAGTGATGAACTTATGTTTAAAGGCCACTAATCACTTAGTAGTTAATTATTATGTGATTTTATGGAATATTTATAAGAAGGGAATTTCCCTTAAAAACATTGGGTCGTTACAGTTCCCCTTTAACTAAGGGAAGGAGACAGAAAGAGTTCACCCTTTCAACTTGTTCAGAGGTTGGTAGAAGTGGTAGTGTGATTTATTTAGGCTCTGGGATAGGTATCGGGTCGTGCTCCTAGTCTATTTAAGGATGCTGATCCAGGCTCGTGAAAGGATAAGGCTCATGAAATCTTGATGAATAAGCGTCTTACTTTTTGAGGATGCTTGAATCCTCATGAAGTGGAGGAATAGAACAAGAAGATTGAGAACATGTTTTAGTTCCTATATACCCATGAAGAGGTCAGGGTGAAAGAGGCAGACATTCCCATGACAGATTTCTGAAGTGGGTGTGTCCACTTCGAGTACTTGGTCTTTCCCTTTGGATTGACGAATGGTCCAACAGTCTTTTTGGCACTCATGAATAGGGTGTTCCACTGGTATCTCAACTCTTTCATCGAGGTATTTGTGGATGACATCCTGGTCTATTCTGGGTCTGAATAAGAGCGTTAGGGTCATTTGAGGGTCACATTGGGCACCTTGGGGGATCACCGTCTTTGTGCTATGATCTCAAAGTTTACATACTGTGTAAAAGAAGTGAAGTTTCTAGGCCATGTCATCATAGAGAAAGTGGTTTCAGTAGACCTCGAAAAGATCAGTGCAATTATTTCAAGGGAACAACCAAAGAACATGATTTATATCATGAGTTTTTTCAGCTTGGAACGGTATTATAGGCGGTTGGTTTGGGATTTCTAAAATATAGATTCTCCTACGACCTCACTCACCTGAGAAGGGTGAAATTTTATTGGGGCCCAAAGTTATAGGTGTTGTTTGAGGAGCTGAAGTGGTAGTTGACTACCACACCCATGTCGATCTTTCCAGAGTCAAGAAAGGGATATGTGGTTTTCTGTGATGCTTCAGGTATGGGTCTCGGGTGTGTGCTTATGTAAGATGATCATGTGGTGGCATATGGATCACACAAACTCCAACCACATGAGAAGAATTAACCAACTCACGACATAAATCTAGAAGTGGTGATGCAAGACTTGAAGACATGAAATCACTACCTCTTTTGGGAGAAATTTGCGGTTTATTCTAATCATAAGATCTTGGACTACATATTCTTATAAAAGGATCTCAATTTAAGGTAGTTTCACTGGATTGAATACCTGCAGGGGGTTGACATTGAAATTTTCTATACCATTAGAAAGGGTAATGTGGTAGCTAATGCCTTAAGTAGAATGGTTCATGTGGAAGATTTGAGGAAGTCTAGCGACGAGTGGAATTTGATGGGACTATTTACAAAGAATCACATAGGGACCAGGCATAGAATTGGAGGTATTTTTCTAGAAAATGAGCAGTTGGATCCATCTCTTCTAGAGCTCGAATAGAAGGATCAGCCTAGTGACGTGCTTCACCAGTGATATATGCATTTTATTCATGGTGGGGAGATTTCATCTATCATTTTGTTGTCTCTAGAAGGAATTCTGCATTTCATGGGCTGGTTCCTAGAGTCTTTAGCTCTACAGAAGGTGGTGATGCAAGATATCCACCAGTCTTAGTGGGTAATTCATAATGGTACTACCAAGATGTTTTACGATGTTCATTGAATGTTATGGTGGCTAGGAATGAGATGGGACATAAATTACAACATATCAAGATGCTATACATGTTAGTAGGAGAAATTAGAGATTCAGAGGACCTCTACCATGCTTTAACCATTACCCATTCCTACCTAAAAGTGGGGCGAGGTTTCCAGGGAAATTATTGTTGGCCTACTGCGTATACCTCGCAGAAGGAACACTATTTTTGTAGTGATCTACCACTTGAAAAAATCCACTCATTTAATTCCATTTTATGATATAAAAAAGGTGGATGAGCTGGGATGGTTATATATTCATGAAGTGGTTAGGAATCATGGTGTGACGTCCTCTAATGTTTCGGAAAGAGACCTCTACTTCACCTCTATGTTTTGGGAAGGCCTATAAAGGTCTTTGGGATCACAGATTAAAATGATCACGGAATACCATCCTCAATAAGATGGCCAAATTGAGTAGGAAAATCAGATCCTCGAATACATGATACGAGTTTGTGTTTCAGACTTTAGAGGTTCGTAGGATAGACTTTTGGGTTTGGTTGAATTTTCTTATAACAGCAGTTACCAATACTTTGTTCGAATATATCCCTCTGAGGTGCTTCACGGTCAGCTTTTTTGGTCATTGTTTTGTTGGGATGAGGTATGTGAGACCTCACATATGGGAATGATCCTTGTGAAAGAGATATCTAGAAAGTTCAATATCATTAGGAAGTGGTTGGCGAAAACTCAGTGATTCCACAAGTCCTATGCTGATCTGAGGCAAAAGGATCTAGAGTTTTCCTTGGGTGACTGAGTATTCTTGATGATGTCACCTTGTCTGGGTCATCGTCACTTGGGGAAGCATGGAAAGGTGACACTGAGTTATAATAAACCTTTATAAATATTATAGTGGATTGGAATGGTAGAATAACAGTTGGTTTTACCTTATTAGTTGACATTGATTCATGACATGTTTCATGTCTCCCAACTAAAGAAGTATAACCCAGACCTATCTCATGTGCTGAATTGGGAAGAATTAGAGTTGGACCCCAACTTTTCTGTGTTTAAACAACTAGTTTTGATAATGGACTCCCAAGAGAAGGTGCTTTGTGGGAAATCTATTCCATTGGTCTATGTCCATTGGAAAAATGGAAACGATGCACATGAGTCTTGGGAACAGAAGGTTTTGGTCAAGCAAAAGTATCCATTTTTGTTTGATAATCATGTTTTGAGTTGACTTTCTGATGGTGAAAGGTTTTCCATGGTGGGGATTATTATCACATATGTGTTCTCTTTTCAGGTATTTTTTTATTTTATTTTATTACATATTTTTCAGTGGGATTCCATATGAAATTTTGGAAGAAAATGAATGTTTTTGGGTGGGAAAAACCATGTGCACCGTTGGTGCACAATTAACGGTAATCGTGCGCCATCTCAAGAAACCATGTTGTATAAGATATAACCTACCACATGGCTTCCACACAGTTGTCAGATATAGACTAGGTAATAATGCGGATTTATTTTTTGGATATAATGGTTCGTACGGTTAGCACATGGTTTCCCAAAATATTAGGAGTAACTGTACAGGTCTAACAAGTCATAAAAAATTGTATCTCTTTCTCTATCCTATAGTGTTTAACCCCCTTTCACCCATTTTGGAACCAGAAATGGGATCCCTCACCCTAGGCGTGCCTCTCCATCCTTCCACCTCCCATGAGACTTAATTGGTTTTTCCAGATTTGGTGTGGATTATCCATGAATATTCAAGTAAGTGTCTCCTCTCATTGTTTCATTCTCCAATCTATTGTTATCTCTGTTACTTTTTGAGGATTTATATTTCTCCAGCCATATCATTTGGATTTTAGTGTTGATCGTTGACATTTATGGTTCGGTCTGTTATTTTGGTTTTTGATCTTGCTTCCCCTTGTTACGATTGTGGTGCGGTGAGAGTTTTACACTGGATTTTGGGGTTTTACCACAAAGAGTAGGTGGTTACATGATTAAACATTTATTAATGAATGTATTTGGATTGATTGAGTTTCATGGAATGTTTTATAAGTTATATTTGTGGTGTGAATGTATATTTTAAAGATTTAGACTTTGAAATTAACATTCAAATGGGGTTTACATGAAAAATTGGTAAATTCTTGAACTGCATCTTTGTTGTTTGCATTTGAAATGAATTATAAAATGAGTTAACATTTTAACAGGTTGTGTATGAGGTTAAAACTATATTTTTGAATGTATTCTATCTACGTTTAATTTTTAAAGAGTATTTATGTGTGTTATGGTGGCTTTGGTGTGCATTGGGCCTTATTTGTCTTGTGAAATATATATGTGGTAATATGTGTTTTGTGTGAAACTTGTATGACCACTCAACGGGAAGATTGGGTATCTAGGAGGGCGGATAAATACTAGAATTCTAGCAATTTGGAAGTGGCTATGGCTTATTTTTACTTAGATAGATTAATGATAACAACACTAACTAATCATATTGATGAATTTAGACAATTAGAATATTGGATTTCTCTCCTATCTAGTGGCCCATGCATGAGAACGTGGAGTTTTTTTGGTTCTTACACAACCTTGCACCATGAAATGAGGTTTTAGTGTCCCTATAGCTATATAACACCCATATAGAATCTCCTACATTTGGTTCTCTTTGACCATTATTCACTCACTCTCCGCACACAGTGTGGCTCTTGAGACACTTAAAAGGAAAAAATTATTGTATTTGAAATTGTATTTCTTTAAACATTGTTCCTTTGACACTATTTTCCTCAAAATTGTAAAAGCGCATCCTTTTCCTTTATCTATGATTGAAAATTTATTTTTTATTCTAACATTTAGTTCATGGAATCCCTTTTGGGTGCCATCCAACTGGAAAATCTCTCACAGTGTTATACACCACTGGGTGTAAGAAGTCATGGTTATGTTTGATATAGATAAGGGTAAAGTATTTTGTGAAGGTGGATCTGGATGCTAGTGATCTTCTTGGGTGGTGTTGTGGAGATGGCTTGAGGGAGATGC
Organism: Viscum album; assembly: GCA_963277665.1. NCBI lineage: Eukaryota > Viridiplantae > Streptophyta > Magnoliopsida > Santalales > Viscaceae > Viscum > Viscum album. The sequence continues at coordinate 1,646,068,094 of OY728128.1, forward strand.
TCCCCTTGCTTGTGGTGGTTTTTGGATATGGGGTTTTGGTTCCTTTTTGTAGTTTCCCTCTTTTGGATTTTGTATAGAACTTGTAAACATAAATTTGAAACCATGTAAGGGCTTGTTTGGTTAGGTTTTTTAGATTTTTTTATTCTTATATTTTTGTTTGTGTTGTGTAGGTATCTTCGGATAAAATTGTTCCCACATGCTTGTATCGATACTCGGGAACTTATTTCAGCCTTTGGGGATCAAGAATGCCCCTCAGGCCTTACCACAGACTGAGTGAGGCATCGGGTTGGATGGGTACCCATATTGGTTCGTGAAAGGGACTTTTGTAGTGATTTAGAACTTATAAGTTTATGGTAATTTATATTTAAAGGGAAGGTAGAGTTGGTAGTCATATTTGAGGAGATGCGTATTATTGGGTTAAAATATTGAATAAATTATTAATTCCCAAGTAAACCATCAAATAGAGATATTTATTAAATTATGGATAATATTTTAATAATATTTATTTATTTTATGAGTTTTAAACCTTTCCACCATGGAATTTATTATTTTATTCCAATGGAAATATGGGAAAAAAGGAAAAGTTCGTTTTTAATGGAATAATGATAATTTTTAGACATGGCAAATTACATTTTATGTTTGGAATTTGAGTTTATTGTTATTAAATGAATTGTATTTCTTAGAAAATATGATTTTGATTAATAAATCTAGTATAGAAATGACTAATTAATTATTACATATTGAATTATGTGATTAAAAAATAACATTTATATAAAAACTAAATCTTTAATATTAACATATATATATTTTTTTAAGAAAATTTTCAAAAAATCACCCTTAGAATATTTCAAAAAGTTATTTATAAAATTAAAATTCATTTTATAGTAATAATTTTCAATATTATATAATTTTAATTATTATCATTAAAATTATTATATTTATAATATTTTTCAAAACACAGTTTTTCAAAACTATACTTATAATTTCGTAGAGTTTCTTATTTGAATACTTATTTTGTAAAATTATAATATTTTTATTTAATCAATTCATTTATGGTAAATGTTATGTATATGTAATTTTATAATTTCATTAGTGTGGATACTATTCAAACAATCAGATTATTATTACTAAGGATGTGGTTACTTTTTCAATAACGATTTATACAATTCTAATGGTAATATTACTATTATAAAGGTAATATTGGTTAAATAATTTCTATTTTATTCAATAATATTTCAATTTCATTATTATCATGGTTTTACATTATTCATTTCGAAAATTTCAACTTCATTACAAATTTTATATTTCATTTATATAGTATTATTCATAGATATGATAATTATAAGAGATAATATGATCCAAATAGTCTTATTCTATTAATTTTATATTTTTTCATTAACCCATTGTAATAAAATTAAATTTATTGGGTACATTTATTATGTAATGTTCTAAATTAATTAAATAAATTATCACTATTCTTATTTTCGGGAGCATATTTTTTAAATGATATTATATTCCTAAATATTGAAATCATGTTTATTTAGAATGAAAATTCCATATATTAAATTATGGGTCACAAAATCATAATGTTATATAAAAGATGTTACTTAACTTTCACAACATCCAATATTTCCCATGTTTCTTCTTTGTAATTATTATTTTACAAAGCACATTGACAAGGTGAGTTATCTTATTACATATAAAATTATAAATACTATCTAATATATTTAGAAGTTTCTATTTATAAGGTATATCATTCACTAGTTTTACCACAATTAGATTCCTTTTAAGTGAGGGATTGGGTATATACACCTCATGAGATATATGTGGAACACATCATGAACATGAGACAAGTTTTATGAATGTTCTAGTATACATGCCACAACTCATATGTGATCATGGATATCAAATGGGGTAATGTGACTAGGGTTATTCTCTCCATTTTTTCCAAACCCCATGACTATAATCCCTACTAATTTCAAAGGAACACTTTTTTTTTCAGAGTTCAAATTGTAATTCTTGTCAATAATTGTCATATGTTGAAAAATATCAAGTCCAAGAAGCTTTATGTCACAAATTTCATCCCAAAATGATGCAATTCAATATCTTTACCCTTATAGATCATTATATGGGTCCATAAAAATACATGTTTGTACATTTTTATTTTAGGACCAATCAAAAAATGGAATATATTAATCCTGAACGTCATTAAATGTTCATAAAATAGGATATCAAAATGTCATTGAGTTTCAAAATGGTCTATTAATATTGGCCATTAGTCTAGGGGTGATAAGATGAACTGAAGATCAACTCAGTATTTAGAGAATATTGAATAATCCTCTGGAACATAAAAGTAAAACATATATAAGATTACATATGATCAAAATTGGTTCCCCATACATCCTCACTACATCCTTAACATTTATATTATTATATTGATCAATTAAGAAATATCCATGAATGTTGATGAAGTGTGAAGTCTAAGTGAGTTGATCCACTACAACCCATATGGAATTTTTTTCCTTTATATTTCATTGGATGAACCATGAAAAATTCCATAGTGATGTTTTGACATTTACATGATGGTATTGGAAAATTTTTAATCATACATTAGGACTTCAACTTCAATTTTTTACTTGTTAAATTTTAAAACACTTCAAGGTGTACTCAAAAATATATTTAACCATTTTGTCCAACCATATGATCTCTTTTGTATCTCAGTACATCATTATATTTCCATGATGAATGGAGAAAGATGAGATATGTGCATCTTATAATTAATATTTCTTTAACATATGTTGTTATAAAACATACTGTCTAGTCCCAAATCAAATGAATCAATATATATGAATGCTTAATCCATGAAGATCCAGTTAATATATTTTCCTTAATTTCCTTTTAAACATCTAAATCATCCCTTTATGACCACACGATCATCTATTATATATATAATTAAACACTAATTTAGTAAAGGTTTAATATTATCCAGACCATTATGATTTAAAAATACACCATTTATATATTCATAATGATATGATCTTTCTCAATCCCCATTATAGATAGGGTAGGTTGTTTCTTTCTAAAAAAATAATAAACTACATTATTCTCTTTTCTAGAATGGTAGTGAATTCAGTAATCATGGTCCCTAATCAACTCCAACTATATTGGTTGTTTCATGTTTAGATCAATAAATTTGAATATATACTTTAAACTTTTGTGGTCAACATATGCGTCAAGATTCTATAAGTAAAGGTATTCTCTAATGTTCTTCAAAAAAAATATCAAAAATCCTAACTTTATAACCCAATTTATGGAGTTGTTATCATGGATCTTCAATATTCAAAAATAATTTGAAATCAATTTATCATTTTATTGGAGTATAAAACACAAACTTTTATATTAATAACCATTATATATTGCACACCCATATCTACTTAATGATAGTGTGAGTACAAGTATAATGATTAGCCTCTTATGGTCTATAAATCATTCAATATAATCTTCCTTCTAGGAATACATTATAATGTTATATGTTATCTTAGTTAAATGGATTGAAATTCAAGAGAACTTTCTCATGAATCTTCATCACTATCGAAGTAATCAAATTATATAATGTATCTCTATGAAAGTTTTGGTTTTAATCCATTCCTTAATTTCCCTTTTCTTAGAGGGATGTACAATTATTCCTTTTTTGACAACATCTACCAATAACGTGACTTACTTTATAAAAAATTATCAATTTATGAACTTATCATTGAACTTTTACATCCTTAATTTCTTCATCGCAATCCATATATACTCTTCATTTTTCTCTGATCTCTTGGAGTATATGAAAATATCATCAATAAAGACCACTAAAAATTTATCATGGTTGGAAATAAAGAATATATTCATAAATTAGATAAATATTATAATGGATTTTGTATGTTTGAATATAATAACTATGAACCCATAATGTACATAGATTTTATGAATGTTATTATTTTTAATATATTCTTTCCTCACATATAGATGATTATATTTAGAATATAGATTATATTTTTAAAAGTATTGGGATACTAAAAGTCAATAAAAAATGTTATCAATCCATGGTAGTAGATACTTTAATTTTATGGTGATCATGTTGAGCACATGATAATTAATGTACAACCATAATGACTGACCCTACTTACTGATAAGGAGTACTAGTTTACTCTACGGTTATTCACTAGAGAATATGATTTCTTTATCCAAATTATGTATAATTTTCTTATTTAACTCCTCGAATTCCATCAAGGTCTTCATATATTGACATTTGAATATAGTTGTACCTATAGTTATATGTTATGTTGTAAAAAAATTCTCATGAACTAGGGAAAGGCTATTAAATTCACCATGTAATACATTATTATAATCCCTTATAAATGGTATGTACTCAAGTTTTATTATTTCCTTTTACTCAACAGTTTGAGAACGATATGCCTCTTTATTGGGTATCAACACCCAAACCATTAAGGGAATGTATAAATGGGATTAATAATCTTTTATTTACCTATATCAGAGCATAATACAATTTATGATATTAAAAATTATTTACTTTTCTAGATAACATATTTGAATTATATATAATGAGATCCAATACACACATAGTATAACTTAAAATTCCTCCAAAGAAAGTATTACATGATTCTCTAAATGATTATTCTGTCATATGATATTTGGAGAAAATTTTAATGGTTGGTTTGAAATGATTTTACCATTTGGGGATTTGAAATATATTTCTACATCAAGGTATCAAAGAGGTGATTCAATAGTTCTAGAAAACATATTGGTTTTTAAATAATGCATAGAACCAGAATCAAATAAAATTTTATCCATTATTGAGTTAACAGTAAGTGTAAATTGAACTAATTCATTCTTTTCTATACCTCAGTCGTGGTAATGGCATAATATTTCCTTTTCTACCTCATTTTAGGTTATGTATGTCGTTCATTACACTCTATGACCCTTAGTTTTTTTCACTAACTTTCATAGTTCCCATATTACTTACAGTTGAAGCATAAGACCATGGGAGGTTTATTAGGTGGTCCCATCATTACTTCATTATGTCATCTAGATTTTTCTATGTATCTTTAAAATTCATGATCTTGATTCCCTTACCATCAACACAATGAAATCTTCCTTTCTCATTAAGGAAATTTCTACGATGTTCTTTCCATATCTATGATAGGAGGGTGGTAATATATTTTTCAATCCGTTATAATTAGATAATCCATATCAAAACTCTATTAATAATTTATCATCTTCATGTTCATGGGGGAAATTATCCAATCTCCATTTCAACTTTACGATCACATTGAAAAACATTTTCATAACTCTGAAAGTCCTGGATAACTAAAGCTTCAAAAATATTTTATTTTTAATCATTAAAAAATCTATCAATTTTTCTATCATTACTGATCGCAATACATGTGGATTACCTAGATGATTTTTGAATATTTCTACATAATTTGAATCAAATTTACTATCCTTTTTCATAAGATTTATAATTTATCTCTGAATATTGGATTGAAGTGTATGAGAAAAATACTTACAACGAAATATATTATTAAATTGCTCCTACTCAATTTCTTCTAATTCATCCTTTTTAATTGTATTCTTAGTTAATTTTCACCTTTGATCAGCTTCTCCTTCTAAATGGTAGTTGACTTGAGTAACTTTCTCTTTACATGAATAATAAAATATGAAAAAATTCATTTCCATAGAGTTTAACCATAGTTCCTCAAGAAGTGGATCACAAGGTGAAATAAATATTAATGGTAATCAAAACATAATGGATTTGATGTATAATTTATCCTTATTTAGTGAAGAAGACAATTTCAAATGGTTTATGTTATTGTTCATAACCTAATATTTTTTGGTAAGTACCTCTATGATGTTTTTAAATACACCATCCTATACATTGGAAAAGTCATTTGGGAAATCATTTCAATGTCCATCAAATGGGTTATTAGATTGTTTTCTCTTGGTTCCTACTATTTATTAAAATAGAATATTTAGAATAAACATATGTTAATTAATCATGGATAAATAACTTATTAGTATGCGTAAATAAATTTTTAATATCTTTACCTATGGTATCACTAATTTTATCCTATGATATCTTTGATAAAACTAATTCCTTAATTATGTAAAAATATATATAATGCCAACAATATAGACCCAAATATTTCAAATATAATTATAAAATCACTTTTAGTATAATCAATATAATAACAATATAATAAAAAATCTAATGGTTTAGTATCTTGGGTAAATTTGGTTCTTACAATATAATCATACATAACAATTTAAATATATCCAATTCATTAAATATAATCATTTTATTAGATATAATATTCTTTTTATTATATCTAATCAAATGTGTAAAAATATTAATTAAAGGGTGAGTGAAAATTTATGTAACAAAAGGAATATCATGAGACAAATATAAGACATGAATCAACATAGTATATAGGTGGCCATAATAATCATTAACAAATAATAAGTAATGGATCATCATCACAAGCTTGAAGGTATCATTTGAAAGAGGAATATAATGTGTAATATTCATAATAATAAAAAGTGTAACATTATGGTCAAATACAACACATAAATTTTGATTAAAGAAAAAATATTTTCACACATAACATATGTCTAGAAATTACTACTTCATAAATTTTGAACAAAGGTTACTTCATGTTCACACATAATACACAATATCTCATGAGATATATCAAATTACTGAATGAATTATAGGGATATATATTTATAATTCCCTGAATCACATCATAATATATTGATAATCATACATTCCACATGTAATTAAAAACATACATTAATCATAATCATGATATAAACCAATGAGAATAGAAGGAGTTCCATAGTAATGTAATAAATGATATAGAAAATAATACACATATAGGTTCCCAGAATATGAATGGAAAACATTATTTTGACTATAATATGGAATTATTTAAAATTAAGAGACTATTATTTTTAAAAATTTGAAGATAAATCATAAGAATATCTAAAGGGATATTTTTGAGACATATCATTGATAAAAAATCATGATAGTATCTTAGAATTAATCTCAATGGTGTAAGAACATGTATATCCCCAAAATAATGAAATAATTGGTATATAATTATAATAAAACTAGAAATAAATGAAAAATGAATTTATAAGTGATTTATAATATTTAAATCCAAAAAAAAAGATAAAGAGGTAATAAACCTATAACTAAAGTGTTGGGCTTGAAATTCCCCTTACATTAAGTTCCATTATATTTCATTATTTTTATTCTACATATATATATTAAAATTATGTTCCATAAAACAATAATACATAATTTAATTAAATGTTTTTTTCTATATATAAATAAGTGTAATTGGATTTTATTTTTTAATCTTATTTGTTAATGGTGAAATGGTTTGATGTCTTGTTTTCTATAAATTATATCATATTATTTTGTTTTCATGATTTGGATTAATTGTAATTTATATATATCTAAAATTAATACCAAAAGATTAATAAAATAAATAATTGGACATTTATTTATTAAAATTATATTATTCTAACCATCCATGGAGGTGGTGATAAGTAAGGAGTTGACAACATTCTCATATGTGGTTAACTATCCATTAATGAGACATTGTAAAAGAGAAATATGAAACAATATATATATCATAAATGGATTAAGATAGATAAAGTAATATTATAATAAATTTATAATGTATTTTAAATTTTTTATAAATGTAAATTTGTAAAATATATTGGGATTGATGAAAAATGAGATAAATTGAAATGAAAAGAGTGGATCGTAGGGTTACCTCATTATTGAATATTTACTCCATTATTAAACCTTTTAAAGAATGGATTCTAATTATTATAAAACATCTCTAAGGTAATAAGGATATTATGCAACGGTATTTCAAAAAATCATGGGCTTTAGTAAAAATTTTATTTTTACTATTCAACTAATACTTGTTGTTTTTTAAAAAAGTTACAAAACATATGCTTTAAATTTTTTTATCTCATCATCCTAAAAATGATATTAATTTTACCCAAATTATATTCAAACATATTATATTTTAATTATAAAAATATATGTTTTTGTTTTTACAAAATACATTAAAATATGCTTTAAAAAATATACTATTTATTTTTTTGTGTTTCTAATTTGAATACTTTTTTTATAGATTCATAATTATTATTTACTTGATTTATTTTTTTATATATCATTTACATGTCATGATACTATTTTATTGGTCAATTTACCATTTTAGCAATCAAATTACTATTCCTAATGGCTTGGTTAATATTCCAATGATCAGTTTTACTAATAAAAATGGCATGTTAGTATTATAATTGTCATATTTGTAAAATAACTCTACTTTTTCTTCATTATTCATTCCAAAAAATATTCTCACTGTTATAAATTCATCATCTTTAAAATTTTCATTCCATTACTAATGTTTTTTCCTTTTATGTATTATTCTCAATTGTGATAACTCTAGGTGTTCAAAATGTTCTAGTTTTTCATATTTCAGTAACTTGTTATGTTTTTTATTATACAATTATAATATTTTATGTTTTTTAAGTATATTTATTCTATAATGTTTTTGATTAATTAAATAACGTGTTATTGGTTTTTATTCTATGGTCCATGTGTTTTATACTATACTATATTCTTAAATATGATGCACAAGTTAATTGAGAAGGAATATTCCATATATAAATGTTGTGTCCATTACATGATTATTCTTCAAAATTAAGTTCATTATTGAATATTTCATTAATAATATGAAAATATAACATATATGTTAATTGAATGATAATAGAGTCATAACATTAATTTTAACAAAAATATACGATCAATTTTATTTTAACTATTAAAAAAATTATGAGGAAACACATGGGAATGACCTGAACACTATACCTTGACACTATCAGAGCTTATCAAAATTTTGGATAGTGATTATGAGTTATTTCCCCTATACCCTACCTATCATGGGAACTACAATCTGTACTACTCAATATATTCATTGTAAGAAAAATTAATTAATGGAATAAATAATAAATTATTATAAATGTATCAAAGGGATTAATATTAATGAAAAATTATAAAAAAATATTAATTAGCTATATAATTCATAGAAATTCACTATATATTATGATAGTGGAAATTTTAAGAAAGTCGGGACTCGAGGTTAGTGTTTCTTTCAAAATATACATTATTTTCATGTATTATTCACCGATTAACTATTATATCACCAATAAATCAAATAAAAGGTATTAAATATATACCTTACTATTATAAATTTTATTTTATTAATTTATTGTCTCTCTTCTTCAATTATTGATTTATAATTCATACATTATCTTCTTTTTAAGGGTTATTTCCCACTCTTTCTCATTCATGATGATATTTTCTCTACATCTCTCTATTTATTCCTTATACTCTTTTATTATTTCTAATATAACTTATTTACATTCATTATTTATCATTCTAATTTCATTTGTTTGGATATTCAAGCATATATGGATCCCTTTCAATTCTTCCAATAGGTAAAACCCAATGTTTTTTAAAGGGACCATTTTATTCTTATTATCATCCAACCAAAGTTTATTTTAATTTAAATCTATTTCATTTCAGGTTTTCAATGTTTGGTCCTTTTAATATTAAAATATTTTTTACAATCATTTTTGTCACTGTTGAAAAATTAATTTTAAAAGTGGCTTGTTTTGGACATTTATTTAAAATTCCATAAAAGTTAGGAAATATATTTTAATTATTTATATTTAATTTTTATATCTATTGTTATCAATATTTTTTTTCCAAAGTATTAACTTATAATATTAATTTTAATCACTATTTATTTTTAAACTATCTACTTTAACTAAAGAAAATGTTATATTTATGTCATTTAAAAATGAAATTTTTTATCTTTACTTCAATGATGCGTAAGGATTATGTTGTTTTTTATAAAAACAAATATAATATCTTAAATTCCTCTAATTGACTCTTTATCAATACCAATAAACCTATACCTTCCACCCATTTTACAATTTATTATGTTGTATTTCCATGAATGTTATCTTCATCATCAGTATATTCTTTTTTAAAATAAACATTTGATTTATTATCCACTTTCCTAGGTATATTCAATATGGTGGGAATTCAATATCTATAAAAGAATGATCCAATACAACCTTTGTATTTTTTACCATAAACTAGATATAATAATTACTTTTCTAAAAGTTCCCTTCCTTTGCAAATACCCTAACATCATTCTCTTGATTGAAGCATGTTCACCAAGATACCCGTAAATTTTATTGACAAGGGAAATTAATGATTTATTTGTACACCCATTATTCAATATAGTTTAAATACCTTAAATTACAATATTTTCGTTCTAGGGTATTTACCCAAAATACTAATTTATTTCCTTAAATGATTATTTTATTTCTAAGGGTTATTCATCTTATGGTTTTTATATAATTGACTTTTTTTATATTTATGTGGAACATATAAAAATTATGTTTAATCTTGTGATGAATATTCCAAAAATAATATTGGACATCAATGCAATGGGTAATGCTTTGTATCTTAGGGCATCATTATGTCGTGGTCAATTGTAGTTATCATTTTTAATATGGTTATATATGGGACATGTAAAGTTATAATTTTTTATATTTTTATGTGTCGTATAAGATTAATATGACTTCTCTATAAAGTTATATGTGGTCTGGGTATAAATATAATTACTTATAATGTTATGTGTAGGTATGTTGATGATATCCTTGTCCAAAATTTTATGATATGATTTAATAATAAATGGATTGTGTTTATGATGGCATGCCATATGTTTGAGTCACATTCCTATGTCATGACAAAAGGGATTCCACTAGAGATGGGGGTAATAGTATTACCCAAGAGGTGTATCTTCCCCTAAAATGCATTTGTAGGTATATATCATGATTTTAATAACATTATTTAGTAGAATTTATTCAATGAGATATGATTATGATATCATTACTAATTTATACTTCTTATGGTTTCATGATTTTAATATATTATTCATGAAATTTCCTTATATGATCATGTATCTCATTTGTTTATAATGTGTTCATAACTCCTCTATGTTTCATTACAATTTCCCCTGGAAAAATCATTTGATCTCAATCTTTTCTAATGTTTTCAAATTTACCTAGGTAATCATAGGTGTTAAATAGATATGATAAGTTTATAAGATTAATATATATTCTAATTTTATTAAAAATTATACAATAACATTGTAATATGTACCTAGTTCCCAAATAATCCAAAATATTATTAGTTGGAGTGTTTTTTATGTTTTAGACATGCATAAAATTTTTATGTTTAGAAACATATATAGAATTGATGATCTGGGGGGGAATCTTAGTTGGTACTGCATAGAATTGTTTATTATTATTTAGAAATATTATTAGAAAATTTTGGAATAAAACGTTAAATAGATATTCATTTTTTATACAGTAATAGGTTTATTATAACTAGTATGACCACAAAACAATTAGCATTCCCATACATATATGTTGGGTGGTATCACAAACTTATCAAAGTTAATGATTAAGATAACTATAAGATTTAGTGATGCGGTATGTGGATATAAGAAACATCATTGATAAATGTTTTCCAATGAGTAAAAATTGTGAGAATATAATTTCTTTAATGGGGTTTAATGTAATATCCTATATTTTCAATAATTTTTTAGTAATATTTATTTTGAAAGTATATAAGTAAATATTCAATGAATTTTTTTTAATGATATTGAAATAGAATATATATATATATATATATATATGAACTGATAAGTATTACTTATTTAATACATGGTTTTAATAAAAATGTTATTTCATGTATAATTGAATTAAATATATAATAATTGTTTGATAAAATAGTTTTATAAAATCAATTTTATTGAATTAATGATTCATTTATCACCTAAAATTTTATTTAGCAACTAAATTACTCTTACTGATATTTTTGTTTCAATATGATCATTTAAATGGAAAGGTATTTATTGGGAGATAATTTTCAATATTAAATTAAACATGTTTCAATAGTTATATAGTTGTAACCTATAACCATTTGAAGTAATATAATTGATTTTAATTTTATAAAATAATTTGAATACCTTGAAAAATGAATGGTAAAATTATATTCTTACTATTGACCTCTTAGTTTTAATGATAATAAAATCATGATTATAATAAGACTGATGAATTTCATGTTTCCCTATAAATAATCTGTATTCTGAGAATAGATGATAAATCTTTCTAAATACGAGACACCATTTAGATAGATAGCATTGTCCATAACAAACTAGTAGCATAAAAATTTCTAAGTCTGAGATACTACTAGGAAATCACACCATCATACTGTCATACCACTAGACTGAATAATCGATAATGTTGGAGAAAACATTGATCGAAACAATGCCAGGATGACAGACTGCTAGTATTCTAATGTGGCTGAGAGTGAGATACATCTAGATGAGGCACCGTTAAAGTCACACCATTAGTATCATATCGTCCACAATGAAAATTTATTAAGGTCATAGACACCATTGGCGCATACACCATCAGACCATAGATGCTGCTAGTATACTGAAAATTATTCTAAGTCTATGATTCCACTAGCAACATACCACCAAAGAAAAATACCATCAAAAGATACACCACAAGAGTTCGAAACCACCAGATTCTAAGACACTGTCACAATTTTAATTAGTTTACTTATTTTTTAATTACATTACTCTAACATCTATATTAATTGAATTTAATTCCATTTGATATTTTAATGATTTTTCTTAAAATTTTGACATAAATCATACAGAACATCCAGTAAGAGGAAATAGTTGATTCGGAATTTCTTACTACTTCTAAAAAAGAAGTGGAGAAAACTCCCTCATGAAATATACACATAGATTCATATAGAGAACAATGTGAAGATAGAGAAACACTATGAATAAAAGATCTCATGATTCTCAGAATATCCAAGAGTTAAAGAGTTCAACCTGATTAAAAACATAAAGATCTGACTTAGTGTGAAAACTCAACTGAGGAGGCCAATGCTCACCACATCCAGTGATTTCCTCCAGTCATAAAACTGGAGTTTAAAAACTATATTTTACAAATGATTTTGAAAGAACATGGCTCAAGTTTCATTGTTGATTAAAATAAAGAGTCACAAGATCCATTGTAATAGACCAATCACTTCTAAACTCTATACTCTTAGAGTACTCGATTCTGTTTTGTTTTATTACCTTTTGATCAGTGTGTGTGTGTGTGTTTACTCTACTTTCCAAACACACACACTATTTCCTTCACTAAATTGGAATATAAGTTATATCTTCTCAAATAATTTTCTTATTTGTTTCTCCTATATATGGGAGTAGCAGAGAACCGTGTGTGGACTATTTACTTTTTACTCCCATGCATTACTGTGTAAGAGGTCATGTGAATCCTGGAAAGCTAAAAACTATTGTATAAACATGATCCGATTTTTGGATCATCTTTTATATGTTATATATAAACATAGATGTGTTAGTGATCACCATGTGGAGAGTACTAAGTCTTTACTTGAGACTAAACCTATTGTATTCAATCTTTCTACTGTGTGTTTTAATTTTCTTTTATTTTATTTCTACATTAAAACTAAAAATTATTTTTACCTGTGAATAAAACTTATACTTTGATAGTTTATCATAATTCATGTTCATATAGTTTTTCATCAATTAAATTAATTTCAGAGTATTCAATATTATAATATATTATTCATCTAAGAACTAAGTTATGTTTAAAAAAATATATAAAAAGATTTAGATATATATCAGGCTTTAAATTTTGATAAATTTCCAATATTTAAAAGTTTGGGGGATTTAAAAATATTCCATTTTTAGCAAAAACAATTTGGGTACTTAATTAACTCCCTCACGAGATACCCTTGTGACCAACATTTGGTATCAAAGGTTATCAATTATTTAGTATTCATGTTTTTAAATTTTTTTTATTATGATTTTATTTATAGTTTAAATATATTAATTTTTTTGTTAGTTATATATTTGGATCATAAATATGGTTAATCATAACGAAGATTCTGATACCAAAATACCTCCTTTCATCAATGAAACAAAATATTCCAAATGGAAAATAAAGATGAAAATTCCCATAGAGAGCATGGGTTATGATATTTTTCTGATATAGAATATGAATATATAATACCTGATACTGCTAGAAGCACTAGGGATATTTCAACAAAATTATCATATAAAAGTAATTGTAACAATATCAATTCATTGTATTGTACTATTGGTGATGAATAATTTAATAGGATTTCTTCTCATAAAACTACTTTTTAAATTTAGGACTGTTTATCTATTTCTCATTAAGGAACATCAAATTTCACAGAAATGAGGCCTAATACCTATACTATTAAATATGATAATTTAAAGATACAACTAGTGCAGACCATTTTTGATATGTACCTCAGGTTTAATGAGATTTTCAGTACCATGAGATCGTTGGGAAAGCATGTATTTTACAAAGACCAGATAATGAGATTACTGATATGTCTACCTAAAATATGGAGAGGCACTTCAGTGTCAATCAGATAATCCTGTCATATCAGTAAATTAACAGTCAAGGAGTTGATAGGTGAGATTATGATGTATGAAGAAGAACTTATAGTAAATCCAGAAGGGGATAAGGATCCCAAGAGAATGTCTTTATATATAAATAATACTACCCCTAGAAGACATATGGAAAAAATAAAAAAGGGAAGTTACGAGCTATAGGTTTGAGTGATAAAGATTCTAATTTTGACAAAGATGAAGAAATGAATCATATAAACATAAGTTTTAATATTTTTTGGAAGGAGAAATGTTTTTTAGAAAACCAAAGTATAAATACAAATATGATAATAGATAAAATTGGATGAAAATAGACATTAATTTGATAAGGAATCTTAGATTTAGCATAGAATAATAATCCATTGAAACATTCACTTACTTAGGAATCTATATAGAAAAGGGTTAGTCATGAATCTACCTAACCATGATTTCCCAAATTATAAAGTCTATAACCCTTATAAAAAGGGAAAAAATAAAGTTTATTTTAAACTATAGAAATCTGATTTAAGTTATCAAACTCTAAAGTTGGGTCACATGGATTTTTTTGGACCTTATATAGTTTATAGTATTAATGGGAACCACTATTTTTATTTTCTTGTAGTTGATTATTCTAGTTATACTTTTTTATATTTTTTGGCACACAAAAGTGAAGAATTCTATTATTTTACCAAATATGATAAATCTTTAAAGAACCTTAGTGGGAATAGGACAAAAAATATAAGAATTGAACGTGGTTGTGATTCTAAAAATCAATATTGAGAATAATTTTTATCAAAAAATAGATAAACTCAAAAATTCTATTATCATAGATCACCCCATCATAATGGTGTTTTTGAAAGAAGAAATCGAATCATACAAGAGATAACAAAAACCATGTAAAATGATTTTGACTTGAAAATCGCTTTTTTGGTAGAATATATTAATAAAAACTTCTATATTATCAATAGGGTTTTGGTTAGACCTATCCATAAGAATAACCCTTCTGAATTGTATAATAATAGAAAACCTAAGGTTAATTAATTTAGAGTTTTTTGTGGAAAATAATTTATTATTAACATATAGGATAATTTGGAATAAGATTCTTCCAAAATTGATAAAGGATTTTTCCTTCGTTAATCACTTTATAGTATAGCCTATAGAGTTTCCAATAAGTATTTAAAACATGTAAAAGAATAAATTCAAGTCAAATCTAATGAAAATAATCCATATGAGTGTAATAAATCCTTAAAAAACCTAGGGGATGATTTATCTTATCTGAACGCTAATTCCAAATAATTAGATTCTACTGTAATTTAAGCATAAAAATCATTCAGTTCAGAAGAATTTAAAGAAATTAAATTTCCTAAACTATAAAATTCATAAGTGACTGGTCCCTCTTTCTCTGGAGTTATTATATCTACTATGAACCATCCTTTAGATTATTTTTCTGGTTTTCTAAATACAGGAACTCAAATTAGATATTGTGTTATAAATCAAGATGAACAACAAGATTTCTTATCTTAGCTTGAACCAAAGAACCTCAATGAGGGTATAAATGATCAATTATGGGTAATAGTAGTTCAATAAGAGTAAAATAATTTAGAAATAAACAAGGTGTTGTAACTTATATATTGAACCAAGAAAACCATGAGTATTGGCACTAAATGGGTGTTTATGAATAAAGACGATGAGTTAGTAAATGTAGTTAGAAAAAAGGATAGAATTTTTTCACAAGGTTATCTTAAATAAGAAGTTATTGACTATGAGGATACCATTTCACATGTTGATATACTTCAGTCTTTAAGAATACATATTGATTATTAAGATCATCTTTATTTCAAGATTTATCAAATGGATGTCAATAGTTCATTCTTAAATGGTTCTATAGTTAAGGATGTTTTGTGGAACAAACCCATGGTTATTAAAATCCCCACTTTCCAAATAATGTTCTTAAATTTAACAAAGCTTTATATGGTTTAATACAAGCTCCTTGGGCTTGGTATGATAAGATAAATTTTTTAATTATTTCAAAAGGTTTTTCAAAAGGAATAGATAATCCTAACCTTTTTAATAAACAAATTTCAAAATATTTATTAGTATAATAAATATATGAAGATGATATTAATTTATGATCCTCAAAAAATTATTTATGTACTGATTTTAAAAAAATGATGCAAAAAGAATTTGAAATTTGTTATTGGGTGAACTCAAATTCCTTCTTGGATTTTAGATTTATCAAAACAAGGATTTTTTTGAATCAATGTAAATATAAAAAATAAATTTTATGTAATTTTAATATAGATATATCTAAAAGTAGAAATACTCCTCTAATTACCACATGTTAATTGGATATTGATGATGTAGGGAAACCAGTTGATCAAACTAGGTATAGAGGTATGATTGGAAGTCTTCTCTACATGACTGATAGTTGGCCAGATATTATGTTTAGTGTATGTATGTATGCTCATTTTTAGGAAACCCCAAAAGAATCACACCTAGTTGCTGTTAAAATAATTTTCAAATACATAAAATATATTAACATTTTATGATTTTCTTACCATAGATGAAAATAATTTGATTTAGTATGTTATTTTGATGCTGATTTTGTTGGATAAAAGTAATATAGAAAAAGAACCTCTAAGTCATTTCACTTTTTTGGAAAGTCACTAGTTTCATGGTGTGATAAAAATAAAAATGTTGTTGCGTTGTATACTACTACAGTTGAATACATAGCTATATGTAGTTTATATGAAAAAATATTGTTGATGAAACACACTCTGCAATACAATATATATCAATTCCAAAAAGCCCCCAAAAACTGTGAAAATACTAGTGAAATAAATATTTCTATCAATCCTATTTCTCATTGTAGGAAAAAACACATTGATATAAGAAATCACTCTTTGACAGATCATTTTAAAATGAGAAAGATATTAGTCTTTAATTTATTGGCATAGAATATTATCTAACTGATATTTTTACCAAGCCTTCGAATTTTTAGAGATTAATTTATATCAAACATTAATTAAGAATAAAAAATTGTGGTTAATTTTAGTTTCATATGCCATACCATTAGTTTTTTATACCATTGGTTTGTCATACCATTGGGTTTTCAAACCATTGGCTTGTCACACTATTGTCTTGTCATACTACTGGATTTTCATAACATTGGTTTTCATGTCATTTCATTTTATGCCTTTGAAAATTTTCACTATATTTCTTGATATATTGATCCTACAATTTATTTCCTAGTTTATTTTATTTTTTGAAACCTGATGTGGGTTTTCTCCTGAATTTTTATTTTAATTTAATGTATCATTTCTATTTTAGAATACCTAACATCCCAAACGATAATAAATTAGCACAATGCTTATTCCCAACATTCCTTGAACCTCATGCGATACTCGTGTATCTATCTCTTAATCCAAGTGCAACCCTTTCATCTATCTCTATTCAAAACATCTCCTTACATTTTCTTGAGAGTGCTGAGATGATCCAAATTCCAATAATGAAGTGTTCTTTTGATTTTTTTCCTTCAAATTATAAATCTTGTAAGAACTAGAAGAAACATTCAAGTTCATCTGCTCCTATTTCATTAGTAAATCCAGAGATTTTCAACCAAGTTGTTGTTGGTAAGAAGGAAGTAGACTAGAAGTGGATTTTATCAATAATGTATCTAGTAATTAAGGTTCTCCAAGGCCAAAGTTGGTTGTAGTGGTTTTTTTAAAATGATAGGCCTTTCTACCCGAAGCTGTTATATGAGTTTTATCAGTATATAGAGTTTTATTTAATAATTATGGTGAATATTCTATTAAAAGTTGTGTTAAAGGACTAGTGCTTGGTTTTTCTTGATGAAAATGGGATAAGAATTTAAATTTACCTCATGATGGATAATTTTATGATTTTCAAAGAAGTATTATATAATATATTTATATATTTATTTATGAGGATTCCCTTGTTATTAAAACAACAAATGGTTCAATAAAAAGGATTTTAGCCTTAGATTTGTTTGGTGAATGTAGACTATCATTGATGTTCTCGCTGCATATGTTATGTCCAAAAAAGTATATTTTATACCACTAAGGTATCATGTTTTTTATCGACTATTTATTATGGTATAGGGTCAAAATATTAATCTCTATAGATATCTAGTGGTACATATGTGTGAGATGATCAAACTATCCACCAGATCAAATATTTTTCATCTATATAAAGATTATTTCTACCATGTTATAGGCTAAGAAACTAGTTCCTGATGAGGAATAGTCTGTTATTGACTATGGTGGTTTATGCATAACTTATTCCATGTGGTCAATAATGAAAATATGCTATAACCCATGGAAGAAACAACAAGTTAGTGCTAGTGAGAAGTTTTATTCTAAGTATAATTTGGATGAAGTTGATCTAGACATGGATCCTGTTGAAGATGTGGAATAATTAGATGAGGAAGAATACATTGGTTAAGAAGTGTAAATGAATTTTTTTTGATGTATTGAGTGACTCTAAACATTATCTAAAATCCTCTCCCATTACCTTTGGAAATCCTGGTCCACCTAGGAGGTTTACAAAAAAGGAAAATTTGGTTAAAAGTGACGAAGAAGAGACTGAGACCTCTGTAGATGATCAACATAAAAGTTCCAAATACACTAAAGGTGATGATGATGATGAGGAGGATAAAAATAATGAATAATATGTTGTAAATTATGGAATTGATCATAAACCAGATGATGATTGTGGCCAAATCACGAAGGATGATGTGGAAATTATTCCAAAGCATAAGGAAGTATTTTTTGATGGGGATAATTCCCCATTAGTGGAGTTTTTTCATATAGCTCCTACAATTGATGATGTTGAGGCTAGTTTAGTTTGTATAGGTCAAGATGTTTCAGAATATGTCATTATTAAACAGATAAGAGTTATAGCTACTATGGTACTACATGTTTCTAAGATGAAGGAGATTATTTAGGAATAATTTGGAAATTAACTGTTAGTTATTCTAGATATTCATAAGTATCATGTGGAGAAAAATGTGGAATGTGAGTCTATAGCTGTCGATGCCCACAAGGATGTTGAGATGAAAGATTCAACAATAGTTGGTACATAGTTTGATGTCGAGCCTGCCGGTGTAGAACACACATTGGCAAATCCAAGTTCATAAATTTAGAGGAATATGGAAGTTTTAGTTTTCATTGCCAGTATGGTACCTCCTTCCACAATCTTTGATTCATACCATTTGATGGACCCTATATAAGAGGAGTGTGGAATTTTCCTTAATATTGTAAGAATCTCTCCAAATAATTATAAACCTGAATGTAGTGTTAAAGGTGATCCACA
Source organism: Viscum album (assembly GCA_963277665.1). Lineage (NCBI taxonomy): Eukaryota > Viridiplantae > Streptophyta > Magnoliopsida > Santalales > Viscaceae > Viscum > Viscum album. Next base: position 1,646,088,103 of record OY728128.1, read on the forward strand.
AGGATTCTTGATAGCCCAGGTTTATCATTAATGTATTCATGATAATTTCATTTCTATAAGACCTCTTGTAGGTAAACCTATTTCATCATCCTCAGTTTTTTGAATGGATATAGTCACTCAAGATAAATTGAATGTTTTTATGGAAAATATGATGATTACGTTTCACAAATGTGTAATGAATCAATCCCCACTTTTGACAAAGATCAATGAAAATGATATAAGATACATATTTGAGTTGGTTATTTAGCATATCCACCATAATATGATGCATCATTTTTATGAGATAGAGATTGAGAATAAGAGGATAAGTGGTGAACATGAAACTCTCATGTCTTTGGTAGAGTAAATTAAATTTTAGATTAAAGGTTCTATGGATGGTATCCTTAAAATTATTGAGGATACTTCTTCATATAATTCTTTTGATGTTGAACCTCCTTCTCTAATTCTTGATGTTAATCAGTTGAGATCATTTGTTAGATAGGAATATGTAGCAGCCTCCAGTGGCCTATGTTGTGGATAACATGTAATTCCTTTAGAAATTCCAAGGAAGTTTGAGCAAGGAACTATGAATGATCGAATGATGATCTGGATGTATACAAAAGATATGCATGATGGGATAGATGCCATAACCAAGTATATTTCACTTTATCTCTCTCAGGTCTATAACAAACATGATCTGAATTCCCATTTTAAATTATTGGATGAGAATTTGAGAATGCCTCCTATGACTCAAGAATTCAAATAGAATGTTAGAGAGCTCAAGAAGATAACCCCAATCTTGAACCATTTCATGAAAGAAAAGACTGATTTCTTTAGTTAAATGGAATGGGGTGGCTAGATTATCATAGATTTCATCAACCTCATGAAGTTGTTTATCATTGCTCAAGGACAATCAGTGTTTTTTCAGTCATCCATTATCATTACTCCTCATTGATCTTTTAGAAATGGAGTAACTGGTGGTTCCCTTTTACCTTTTCCATTTTGTTTTCATCCATTTCCTATGGATCCTACTCAAGCCATATCCCATATAGGGCTAGTTGTTACTTTAGAATATCACCCACTTTGGGATCTCAATGGTTGTTCCCTTAGTTCCCCCTTTACTCTTCCTCAGGTTGATCCTACTGCCTCAGCTAAAGAGTTCGAGAACGCCCAGTCTAATGGAAATGAACTAATGTATCCCTATACCAATCCTTATCCTTTATATTTTTTTTGGATTATGAAATATTGTATTTGATGGTATCTTCATTGTAATAACTTCGTGCTCCTAATTTTGAATTTATTTCTTTTCTCTTATTCTGTCTGTTTTTACTTTTATATGACATTCAAGTCTTACGCCAGTATTTACTGTCTTTATATTAATATTATTCAACATTTTAATAATCAAAAAATGGGGAGAATTTCTATATACATGTGTGTTTATGATATGTGTTTATAATAATTTTTATGGAATACATAATTTGTTTTGAAGTATTTTATAAAATTTTGTTTTTAATTTCTCAAACTTTATTATCTTTGATAATTTTTTTCTTTTTTTATGATACTTACCTTTTTATACTTCTTATTTTATTATTATTTCCCATGAACCATCTACACAAACTATTAATGATATGTCTTGAGTTATATTTGGATATTACCTTGGATATCTTGTTTAAACATTTTAAATACCTATGATGATCTATTTTTACATTTATAATATTTTTTTGATTCCATAATTTATGATCATCCAAAAGGGGTAGATTGTTGAAATCGTAGTTTTAATGATAAAAAATCATGATTCTAATAATATTAATTCATTTTAAGTTTTCCTATAAGAAATCTGTATTCTGAGAATTGATGATAAATCTATCGAATTATGAGACACAATTGAGACAAACACCCTTGTTTGTAACACAATGCTTGCATAAAAATCTATAAGTCTATGATACTACCAGTATATCACCCCATCAGACTATCATAACACTGCATTGAAGAATTGACAATGCATGGGTCACCGTTGGTTAACAAACTCTCAAGATAAAACACCACCATATTTTTAATGTGGCTATGTTTGAGATAATTCAAGACAAGGCACCGATAAAGTCACACCATTAGTATCATACCGTCAGCACTGAAAATTTACCTATGTCCAAGACACCCTCAGAGCATAAACCATCTGACCATATAGATCACCAGTATACTGAAAACTTTTCTAAGTCTAAGATACTGCCATCAACATACTTCTGGAGAAACCAAACATAAAGTGAGACATCGCTAGATCTTGACACCTCCAGATCCTAAGAGACTAAAAATATTTTTATTACATTACTTATTTTTCAATAATTTTACTCTAACTACTATATTCATCAAATTTAATTCCATTTAATTTTTTAATAATGTTATCTTAAATGTTCAACATAAAGCATGTCAGAATGTGTGGTTTAAGGAACAATCTGATTAATATGTTCCTTCTGCAACTGAAAAAACTAGAGAACACTTCATCATGGAATATACACATAGAGTCATTTAAAGAATAATGTGAAGATAGATAAACACTACGTAAGAAGAGGAGACCAAAATTTACTAAATATAAAAACTCTAAAGAGATGAGCCTGATTGAAAATATGAAGAGCACAGCTACTATAAACACTCGAGTGAGGAAGCCGAAGATCATTACATACAGTGCTTTCCTATAGTGATAAAATAAGACTTTGAACACTCTATTTTCCCAAATATTTCTAAATAACCCAACATAATCCTCGTTATTGATTTAAATAATGATTCAAAAACTACATTGTAATAGACCAAGCACTTCTAAACACTACACTCCAAGATTACGGAATTTTGATTAGTTTTATTACATTTTTAGTAGTGTCTATACTTACTCTTATTTACCATACACACACTATTTTATGCACCAAACTAGATGATACTAGATATATTCGAAAAAAAATTCTTTTTTAATTATCCCATGGATAAGAGTGGTAGAGGTTCTTATGTGCCTGGTTTCTTTTCTTACTCCCATAAATAATTGTGGAAGAGGTCATGTGTGACCTGGATAGTTGTAAACTATTGTATAAACCCGATCCAGGTTGTGGAAGATCTAGTTTATGTTATATATAAACATCATAGTGATGGGTGATCACCAAGTAGAGAGGACTAAGTCTTTAATTGAGACTAAACCTCTTATATTAAATCTTTCCAATGCATGTTTTAATTTTTTTACTTTATTTTCGCTTTAAAACTAAAAAAAATTTACCTGTAAAAAAATTCATACTTTAACAATCTATCCTTATCTATGTACATATAGTATTTTTATCAAGTAAATTTAGTTAGAAGGATTCAATAATATTACATATTATTCATCCAAGAACGGATCAGTTATTAAATAAATCCTTAGAAATATTAAGCTATATATCATAATAATGTGGTTGATAAACATTACTATATTTAATCATTCTGGGGATTTCAGAATAGTCCATTTTGAATAGAAATTTTTATTCGGTACTCAATTCACCCCTTATCGAGATACACACTTCATCCGACAGTTACACTATAATATTATTTTTTTATTAATTTATAATTTAATATAAATTTAATGTTTAAATATATTTATCTTATTATAACTACTTGTTTTTTCACTCTTAGATTTTTCTTTGAAATTGTTATGTAACAAGTTTTATACAAAAATAATAAAATAAAATATTTATTATATTCATTTTAAATATTAATTTCATATATATATTGTATTAAAATAATAAAATAGATAGTGTCTCTGAATAAGTAATGAATTAATAAATAAATATGTTTATTGACATAGAACTGTAAAAATATGGTATAATGTTCCTCAAAACAAATATATTTTTATAAATATTGATTTAAATAAACAACTTTAATTATTTACATTATTAATTTCATAAAATGGACATTATGTTTTAATTTTATAAATAATTGATTATAAAAAATTATAATTACTGAAAATTAATAAAAATTAAGCATGTAATAAATCCTGAAATAAGAAATAGTCTTTAGATTTGATAAATTATTTTCCCATGTATTATATTATATAAATTAAATGAAAATATTCCTTGAATAATTATTTATTTTATTTTTCAAAATTTAGCATATTTTTGGATTCACCCTATCGAATTTATCTTATGGTGAATTCATGATAATTTTATAAAAAACATTATTTTTTTGGTGAGTAGTAAAAAAATATAGCTTTTACATATATCATAATTTTTTTGATATCATCAAGATATAAATATATCTAAAAAAGATATAATTTTTCATGAATTGAAATTTATGTAAGAATTAAAATAATTCATTCATAATTAACAAACTCAATCTTCAATACTATAAATCAATTATAAAAATTGAAGTTATATTTTATTCGAATAAATAATGATAATTCATTATTGACATTGTTTATACTATTCGCGAGATGAATTTATGTTTTGGATATGATAAAATGTAAATGAAAACTTCAATTTTAAATAATCATAGTCATTTTCCAAAATTATAAAATAATCCATATTATATTCAAATATACACCTCACACTTTCCAATATAATCAGACACCTTTCACCCCATTCTCTTAACTCTAAAATCATATTACATTTTCAAATTTATCAATAATTCCCTCTTTTAAATCCACTATAAAAATATCTTTGTCCATGGTGTCTCAAAATCACGTCCTTTAATGGAATTATAATCAATGTACAGAAAGTGATTCATAGAGAATGTTATGGTATTCTTTATCATTTCCTTTAATTTTATAAATATTAATTTATAATCTCCTTTTAAAACTCCTTTTTATACACTAAAATTCTTTTAGTTCCAACATATTCTAATAATTATAACCAATTATTAAAGAAAGATCACTCATTGCCTCTCATTTTATCCCATTTTAATTTCATTACTATTTCAAAGTATAATTTTTTACTGTCTTTTTCATTTCATATTTGATATTATTTTTTCCCCTAAAACTTCTTTAATCATCCAATTATTTTTCTTCCATGGTTTTAATCTCATTATATAAATATCCTTTTTATCCATTATTTATGGTGTATCACTCATGACCTATCATAAAACTTTTTTTAATAACCTGTTTTAATTTCAAAATAATGATTTTTTAATTATATATTTCCATTTAAAATTTGAGATTACATTTTAGTAAACACTTTGAAACATAATTTTAATTTCTATCCATGATTTTTATTCATTGTATGATCAAATGTTTTATCTATTCCAGGTAATTTATTTCAATATTTCTCTCATTATATCCGTTTTAATAATCTATTAATATATAAAAATATAGATTTCATTAATTATTTATTTTCATTCCCATTATCCCTTTATAAAACTCAATAATATAAGTAATATTGGAAAATAAATTCAAAATTGTATTCTAATTATAAAACAATATTTTTATAAAAAAATATATATTGTATTTCATTTTATTAATCCCTTTAAAAAAAATTGCTCACTTGAAGTGGTTTTACACTACCTAAGTGCGAAATGTTGTTTTATTTTCAGTTATACCTCTTATGGATATTCTTCAAAATTTATATTTTTTAAACATAAGACAAAAATAAAGGGTAAGTTGAATCAAGTATTGAAATTTTTTTATCATAAAAAATTATGATGTCCCCATGTTATAAGAAACACGTTAAACTGGTCAAAATTTGTTTCATATCCCCCAAAATAACAAATGCCCGAACTGATAAAAAATTATACTTGATTTTACAGTAATATATAATCTTAGGAGAATACACATGATATTTTTATAGTGTGTTAAAATAAATTAATATTCACAATTTTGTGGGTACAAGTTTTTAGTAACGGTAACTCTGTGCTAGGATCACTTCTATTAAAGATTGATTCAAATAATATCTCATTGCATCCCTAAAAAACTTCTATAAGATCCTCCTTCAGGCACTATTTTAGATGGATTTATTCTCAATCTATTAATGTGTAGTTTTTTTTTCATGAAATAAATAATGTGTTCTTTTGTTTTCATCATTTATAGTAATGTATGATTCTATAATATAATCTATTTTTAGTGAAGACGCACTAGTAATAATCCTCGCAAATACCTCCTTTTTCCTTGGAAACTTCACTTAGGGTTCACTAAGCCAATTACGATTAGCTAACTTCACTTTGTTAAGGTTGGATTTTTTCCCTTCATGTGAATTTATTTTACTATGTGTTCCCTATTAAGTATAGTTCATGAAACTTTCTTCACTCTACCCAATTCTTGAAACTATGTTAAGAAAATTGCCTTATCCTATCATTTTTCCACTAAACATCCTCCACGAAACTCACTTTATTAAGTAATTGTTATTAGGTATCACTCATTCAAATTTATTTTCAAATTTTTTTTATTTCAAATATCTTTTCTCAAATTCAGTTATTTCAACTATCTAAGAAAAAGTGAGCATTTAATGTAGATAGAGCCTCTAACCCTTCTCCAAAAATATTTTTTTTTTGTGAATGAGGGTATTAACTTATATTTATTGGTAAACCTTGAACTTCAAACAAGATAATATTCATGGATATTAGTGGATATTATTTTACACAACACAACGTAGATAAAGATCACCAAATAAAATCTCCTAGACAGCACATAACTCTAATGAGCATGGAAACTTCAGACTACCACATAACCAAATTTGTGTGCAACCCATGACTAACATGATAACTGACAAGTGATACTCACCATTAATAATGAAAATAATATTTTTTATAGAATGATAATACTTCATTTTCACTAAATTTTTTTTACTTCCTCTAATAATATTTCAAACAATATTTTTATAAAAAAAATCCCTTCGTCTTTAAATTTGTAGAAAAACATAGAAAAAATTGAAAATAACACAACAAAACCTCATTCTAAGACATGGTTCACCATAGTACAAATATTTTAACCCTTAGAGTTTATTAAAAATATATTTTGAAGTTAAATTTCATATAAATATTTTTCATCTTTTATTTGAAATTATAATATTTAATCCTTTACTCGAAGTCTATGTGATCATTTCTTGATGTAAAAAATAATATTTCAAGTGAGACTTTGACGCCTTATGTTATCCCTATATCAAGAAATATCCTTTTTTCTTTTTTTATAAAACTTAATGATAACATTATCTATGGATCATATCTTTATGGACATTAATACTATGAAATCTCCCTTGGTGATATAATCTTAACACTAGAACCAGTATTCACTAAAATATCTTTTTGTTGTCTTGATGTGTTATAAAACATAATCATTACCCATTGTTCTCCTTTTAATTTACCTAGGAACATAATCATTATAAAAATATAACAATAAACTCAACATGAAATCCCATTCAAATCACTAAATGCATAATATAATGATTTTTATACAAATGGGGAAGGGTAATATTCCAACCATCTCAAAATTATGGAGGTGGTAGAACACCATGTTTGAACTATTGTCTCTCCAATATTGGAGTTTCCAACCACTATGGCATGATTTCATCAAATTTTTTGTTATTCCTAACATGTTATACTTTGATCACCCATTATTGAAAAATTTACTAAATAAAGTTAAAAATGAACTCAATATGTTTAGTATGGAGTGTTGTACTGTGTTTTTAATGATCTCAATCACACTCTTGTTGTCACAAAATATCACTATTGTCCATCAAAATGGTTCAAACATACAAATAAAAACTTATGTATCCATATATTTTGAGTAAATGACTTTTTCAATAAGATATAATATTATATCATCATTAGAGATGTGATTTCTTTTTTCTAACTCAACTAACCTACATTTTTTTCTCCAATATTGAATACACCACGACATGTGGAATTTCAGTCCACTACATCACTATGAAAGTTGAAATTAAAAAAATACTAAAAATTCATGATCCATTCCAATATAAAAGAGAAATATAAAATTTGGGTCAACATAGATATACCTAATTATCAATTTAACTATAGCTAGATGATCTTCCTTGGGGTTACTTAGGAAATGGGAAACCAAAAATATTGTAAAGATTACATATAAACATGTTTCATTCAAATATAACAATATCCATATTGTCCTATTTTATAAGGTAAGATTCACTAACTTCCCAAAATCATTCTTCCCATGTATGGTATAAAAAATTAGAGTTTTCATTATTTTGGAATCATGCATATTAAATATATTCACCAGCTTTATTGCATACATATATTGAGATAAAAATGCATATCTCTATTTTTGAACTACTTATAGCCCCAAAAATGTATATGAGTTCATCAGTCATTGAAAATTGAAATTATGAATTCAAAATATTGAAACATTAATCTATATATTCTAGACTTATTTTACTATATATGATTTCATCCACATATACTATCTCTATGAATTATTCTTCCTTAAGTGTTTTGACATAATTATTAAGATTAGATAGTCACCTTTTGAATTCCATATTCTTTAGGTATGAGTCTAGATTACCATACCATGACCTTGGCACCCAATTCATATTGTAAAACATCTTATTTAATATATACACATTACTTTCATAATCACAAATCAATAAATCTACTTGTTTTTCAATATAACACCCTCTTGAAGTACACCATTCATGATTTTTTTAAAACACATCCTATAAATCATGTTACCTCTTCAATAAACCATTTACAATAGTATTTTTATCAAATAAAGTCAAAACACTATGGAAAATGTATATTTATTATCAAATACATTATTTTGTGCATAACCTTTACAAAAAATGATCTTTATTCCAAATCACATTGCCATTTTTTGGGGAATTTATTCTTGCAGATCAACTTCATCCATATCACATTGGGATTTATTAAATATTTACAAGTTCTATTGTCAGTTTTTTATTATTTTGATCTTGCTATTAATTTTATGTATATTTCCTATGATTCTTCCATTTTTAATTCTTTAAATGGTATTTTTTCTACCATTGACAATAGATTAGTGTGATCAAAATTCTTTATTCTCTATGTTTTTGTTAGATAAGTGTAACGACCCAAAATATTATCAATGTAATTTCACAATTTTCATAATAAATACATATAGTATAAATCACATATGATTACATAGATAACACAATACAGTCTTTATAAATTATGGATGAATGAAATAAGAGGTATTTCTAGAAATTAAGGAACCTATACCGATGAAATGCTAACTTGACATTTCAAATTGTAACATGACCCTTAAGAATAGTAATCTATCTAATAGAATAGTAAATTAACCATTTAAAGTAAAAATAAAATTTAGGTATCTTATGAAGGAAAACATCATATATTTATGTCATGGAACAAGTATATTTTTTTTAAAATGATAAACTATGTATTTGTATTTTTGTAAGTCATAAATATTTAATTGAAATTTTAAAATTAATTTAATAATTTAAAAATAAAATCTATTTTAATAAAATTTATTTATAAATTATTAATTTTTTTTCTTATGATTATATGATAATTTTAAGAGACCTTAATTTATTTTTTAGTGTTCGAAAATCAGTTATAATTTTGAAATCTGTATTTTTTGAGTAAATGGTGATTTTATGTAAAAATTAAATTTCTCATATTTAGAATATAATTTTCATTAAATGGATTTAATATTTTAATTCTACATTTTGAAAAATTCATATAGTAATTTTTTACTTTTTCCGAAATACATGAATTTTCGATGAATAGTTTAATAGGACAATTTATGATAAAAAACCAAATACCTGAATTATTGAGTCACGGATGACATAAATAAAAAATTTGTAAAACTCGTTAAATATTTTATTAAATTTAGTTATAATTCTAAAACTATTAATATTCTTGAGCCAAAATATTAAACTAATGAATAAAATAATGAGAAAACACCCCTCCCGTCTACTATAAATACCACCCTCACCGCCTCTTCTCCTCACACCTCTAAAGATTTGAGCCTTGCCCAAATTATACTCAAGTATCTTTCCAGGAATCTCCAAAATATCTTGGATCCCTTTGTCTTATTATAATAACATAAACGTTTCCTTAAGAAGGTTATCAAGGAGGAGAAATTCAAGAGGTAAATTTCTATTTATTTTCTTTTAATTTCTTTTCAAGTTATTTTATTTTATTATTCTATCCTCACCTCCAGTCATAATAATGTAATAGTAATTGTAGTACATTAAATATACTATAATTATAACATTTTAATGTATGAAATGTCATCAAACACATTTCTCTCTCTCTTTTATTCTAAAAATGACATCACAGCCCGTGATGTGTCAATTTACTGACATCATGGGCGATGCATTTTCATTTTCCATTAACACCTTAGATTTTATTCATAAAACCAATATAATGGTTTCCATATACTATAAAATATATTTTATAACCCCTTTTATGTTATTGATATAAAATATTTAATAAATACAAAAGGAAAAAAATTGAGTTTGTTGTGATTAAAAACCACCAAAATTAACCCAAACGATCATCATTAACTATTTATCTAATGATCCATCCTCATCCCATTTAACCAAATGTTATATATAAACATTTAAACTAATTTATTTTTATTAATTACATATATTTTCAATTCTATAGAATTATACCCCTTCTATATAAACATCAATAAACATATTGATGTAAACTGGTTATGAAAACTAAGAAAATGAACATTCTCTAGTGAAGAAATTAATTATATAACTCATAAGAAAGACCATAAATTAAATTAATAAAAAATAATGGATAAAATTAATTTATAAAATGTTATTTATTTTTTAATTAATGAATTTATTTTTATTATCCATGAGATTAAAGTGAATAACACATTCTGACATAAGGTAAGGGGAATTCTCAAAACCAACTCTCATTCTTTGGGTTTAACCTCTTTTACCCCATTTTCAGTATAGATATTCCATTAATGTTCCTTAAATATCATTTATTCGTCATTATATTATATTTTATAGTAAATAAATGTCACCAATATGGTTTTATGAAAAATTTAGAAATTTTCCGAAAAGAAATCATCTTTCTAAAAATATAACTTTCATTTCTCATGAGACTGTTTCTTCTTGACACAAAATTAATGATTCTTATAATAAGTATATTATTCCATATCTCTTTTGGGTACCCCAAAGTTTATTCATAAATTTATTTTTTATTAAATTAAACACAATTCTTTCCATGGATTATCATATGTCCATGATTGATATACGTTCTATGTGGCATACATGATAATGTAAATGTTATGATATGACGGGTGCACCTAGAATTAAATAGAGCATGTGAGTGATAGGATTTGATGGGTGCATCCAGAATTATATAGCGCTCCATTGAATTATGTAATGTGATGAACCACATTAGATAAATTTATGTATGTGTGGTAATTTACCAGTAATACATGATGTTTAATTTTTATGAAATTCCACATTACAAGACATTATCTAACACTTCCTCTCGTGATTATGCTTATATGCCTATGTTATGATAAAAATGATTATTCTTACATCCTTTTATATTGATTAATTTTCATGTCTATCCTATTACTAGTATTTTGGCTTGCCCCATTCTTCGATGTATATCCTAAGGTGATTACCTGTACTAATGAGAAAATAAGGGGCACTAATAAGCTGAAAAATAAGGAATTAAATAAATTTATATGTTTTATTTTGTAAATGTTATGAATGGTCCCAATTTTCCTAAGATACAAAACATTTGGATCCTAGTTTTTAAATTATTTTATATTTTTTATCTTTAAAATTATGTGATAATATATGTAAGAAATACTAGGGTCGCTATAGTTGGTATAAAAGCATGGCTTAGTTAATTTTGGAATTAGGATTAGGTAACCTTAGTAAAAACCCTTATTTTGAGAATAACTATATTTTATCACCCTAGAATTTTTTTTATAAAATGTTAAACATAGAGATCCCACTAGATAATCCTTTAGAAATAATTTCACAAACAAAATAAATTATTTATTCATGACTTTTTCACTTATGTTTTGTTCTAACCATTTTTTTAAAAAATTTTGGGATCTAGGATAAACTAGAACAAAAACCCATGTGAGGGATAATGTAGAGATTTCACGAATGACATCCACAATTCCTTGGTAGGTGGAGTTCAAAATTTCATGGCGATTCTTACCCATCTATCTCAAGTTATGAATAGTAACCTGAATAATTTCGAATATTCACCTTCACCAAAGATGGGGAAACTAGAAATCGAGTGTTTTATGTAGAAACAACCACCTAATTATAGTGGATCTTTCGATCCACTAGTCATAGAATTGTGAATCAACACAATTTAGAAGTTATTTTATGTGCATCACTATTCTGATATGGAGAATGTGACCATAGTAATTTACCATTTAGATGGAGAGGATGATTAATTGTTAGCTTTGATTAAGAACACCAAACCAAAGGATGAAATAAAAGAGGTGAAGTGGGAAGACATTAAGATAATGTATCTTAAAAAGTATTTCCCTTGAAGTGTTTATAAAAATATAGAGAGAGAATTAATAAAGAAAAATAAATGTGAAGGTTAATCTATCACAGTACATGAAACAATTTTTACCAGGATTTCAAGGTATGCATCGGGTTTTGTTATAAAAAATGATAGAAAATTTGATATATTCTTTTGTGGATTAAAACCACACCTATGAAAGGATTTAAAAAATTAAGACATTGGGAGTTATAAATAAGTTGTTCGTTGTGCTCTCAATGTGGATATGGAGTTTGGAGAATGGTCCCATGGCTGTGTTGTTAAGAAATGAAAGATTGAGTTTCAAACTAAAGGATCTAATGAAAAGGTGGAGAGAAATCCCAACCACCCACATGTCAAAAATGTGGGTAGAAGCATCCTGGGAACTACCTAAAATGGATTTTGAAATGTTATAGGTTTGGGAGATAAGGTTACTGATATCATGAATGTCTTGGATACATAAATAATTAGGTCGATACAATAATGTAAAGGAGACAGACACCCATGTTCCAATACTACAACTATAGGGTGAATTGGTAATATGCAGGCCAGCTCACTAAACCTTGAGTCCTTGAGGGTAATTTGTCTCATTATCCACCAATGCCAAAGATACAGGGTAAGGCTTATTCTATCACTACTAATGACTTGGAGTAAGAAAATGAATTCTTACAAGGTACCCTTCTTATTAACATAGTAGTGAAAAATGTCATATTTGATTTTGTTTCTATGAATTCCTTTATATCATCCATGTTTGTTAGAGATATTGAATCAAATACCTGAAACCTTGAAGTAGAGGTATCTATAAAATAACCTAGTGATGTGATCATTGAAACCCAAGTGTTGAAATCTTATCCTATTGATGTATGTGGGAATATTCTCCCATCAAATCTTGTGATATATCCCCTGATGTAATTTTATGCTATAATGGTGATGAATTGGATTTATTTATAAATAAAACACATCAAATATCGGGAGAAAGAAATATATTTACATATTTAGAACCATCTCATGTTCTTTTAAAAATGAAAATATGATCATGAATGTCCTTTTGAAAACCCTCAAACAGTGTGGGTGTTGATTCCCTATGAAGAGGCATACGTCGCTCAAATTTTTGAGTCAATGGAAGGTATCAACCATGGGGAAATTCTAATTGTGATGGAATAAAATGATATATTTCTTGAAGAGTTACCCGGACATCCCCTAAATAGTGAGGTACAATTATTAAAAAACTTATACCTGGAGAAAATTTTATTTCCAAATTCCCCTATAGGATGGCCCTGATCTAACTGGAGGAATTAAAGAAAAACATGTAATAGAATTTGAAGAAATGGTTCATAATCCCTAGTGCATCGCCTAGTGGTTCTCTATATCTATTTTTAAAGATAAAGGATGTATCAATGTTGTTGTGTATAGACAGTCAAGAGATAAACAAGATTAGCATAAAGAACAAGTAATATCTTCCAAGGATTGATGACTTGTTCTATCAGCTATGAGGATCTTAGTACTTCTCAAATGTGGATCTCTATCCTGGATTTCAATAGCTAAAGGTGAATAAGGATTATATTTAGAAGACTGCCTTTCGTATAAGGTATGGGAACTATGAGTTTTTGGGGATTACATTTTGAATTACTAATAAACCTAAAATATTAATGGATTTGATGAATAAAATCATTAGAAAATACCTCAAAAAATTCATGGTAATGTTTATTGATTATATTCTCAAATACTCTAAGATCAAGGAGGAATATGAAGAACATATATGAATTGTGTTGGTGATATTATGGAAGGATAATTTTTATGCCATGTTCAGAAAGTGTGACTTTTGGATGTAGCAAGTGACATTCTTAGGACATGTGATCACAAGTGAGGGAATCTCTGTGGACCCTTTAAAAAATGGAAATTAAGGAATGACTCATACCCTATATTGTCAAATAAATCCATTGTTTTATTATCTTAGCTGGATAATATCATTGTTTCGTGAATAATTTCTCATGATTTACTAGGCCACTAACTAAGTTGTAATGGAAAGGGGTATAGTATGTCTGGATGGAATAATGTGTGGAATGATTCCATGAGCTAAAGGTAAGGTTGGTCACTACACCTATACTCACATTACATAAATTCTTATAATTTTTTGTGATATACAGTTATGATTCAAATAAATTATTGGGGTTTTTACTCATGAAAAATGATAGAGTGATATCCTATGACTCATTTTAGTTGAATATCCATGATCAGAACTACTAAACGCATGATCTGAAGCTATCAGCTGTGATTTTTCCTTGAAAATCTAGTAGCACTACCTCTATGGAGATATGTGTGACATATATACCCATCATGAGATCCTAAAGTACATATTCACCCAAAATTATCTCACAATGTGTCAAATTATATAGTTATAGATAATCAATGAATTCTAGTTCACTATTCATTGTCATCTTGGTAAGGCAAAAAGTAGTTGATGCGCTGAGCAGAAAATAACATGATACTCTATCCATGTTGCAAATTGAGAAAGAATCTATCTTCTTGGACATGTAAAGGATTGATTTGGAAATAAAAATGGTAGGGATTAAATCATATCTTTCCAAAAAAAAATTCTTAACTATATATCTATGAAAATATTAAGGGGGAATAATGGGATGATCTGGAGTTACAGAAGAAGGTAATGTAGTAAAAAATGGGGGGATGCAATAGTTTTATATCGATGATGATGGTGTGATTTTTTGGGAACAATACTTTGTGTTCCTTCATCACCTGAGATAATTAAGGAGATATTTGATAATTCACACATCTGACCTTTCTCCATCCATCCTGGTATCAGCAAGATGTACTATGATATTCGATAACACTTCTGGTGGGACAACATGAAGAGGGATATAGAAAAACATTCTCAAGGTCGTTGATATGTCAAAAAGTAAAATCATAGTGATATAAGTCTAAATGGATGATGAACCCATTTCTCATTCCTATATGGAAATGGGAGAATGTCACCATGGACTTCAACACTGGTATCCAAATGACATCCAAATGAAACATTGTAATATGGGATATAGTGGACTGACTCACCAAGACTGGAAACATTATTTCTATATGAGAAGATTTCTCTCTCAAAAAACTTTTCAAGATATTTGTGAATGATGTGGTGAGGCTGCATGGGGTACCACTTTCAATCGTCTCTAATCATGATCAATTTTTCACATCAAAATTTTTGAGAAATATCCCACATGTCCTTAGTATTAAATTGAATTTCATCATGACCTATCACCCCCAAATGGGTGGATAATGTGAAAAGAATATTTAGAAGATAGAATACATGTCATGATCCTACAAAATGTAATTCAATGATTTATGGGATCAGCATCTTATATTAGTTGAGTTTTCATAAAAAAAATAGCTTCAATTCTAGTATTCAGATGTCTCTATATGAATCTCTGTATGGAAAGTGATGTAGAACTCTAACATGTTGGTATGAAGTTAGAGAATGGAAGATACATGGATATAATATTAGGAAAGAGATGATAGAGAAGGATCAAGATATCTAGAGACATATCAAATATAATTATATTCAGAAAAGAGCTATGTTGACAACCTATTAAGGGACTTTTAGTTTAATATTTGAGGTAATGTCTTCACTTGAATATCACATGGAAGAGAGTCATGCAGTATGGAATGAATGGGAAGATAATCCCAAGGTAAATTTTCCCCATTTATATCCTTGATCACATAAGATATATGGCCTATAAAATTTCACATCCACCATGTATGGCTCAAATTCAGGACGTGTTCCATGTATCTCTCTTGAGAAAGTGCATACCATATCCCTCACATGTACTAAACTCAAAGGTTGTACAGCTGGAAGATGATCTCTCATATGAGGAGGATCTAGTAAAGATTCTGGACTGGAGAGACAAGGTTCCATGCAACAAGACAACCCACATTTTCAAATTGATGTGTAAGAATCATAAGTAGTAAGAAGTGACTTGGTAACCATAGTGAGTGATGAAAGAAAAGTTACCTCAATTTTTTTATGTAAAACTAAATTTCAGGGGATAATTTTCAAAAATGGGGGAAGAATGTAACCAACCAAACATTTATCAAGGGAATTTAACCCATCATATAAAAATTTTGTATAGTATAAATATCAAGTATTACATAATTAATACAACAAAAACATTATAAATGACGAATAAATGAAATTAGAGGTATTTCTAAAAACAAAGAAACCTATACCGATATTTTTATAAATTGAGATTTAAAATAGTAACATGACCCTTAAGAATAGTAATCCCTCCAATATAACAGTAACACAATCTTTAAAATTTTAAAAAAAAATTAGGCATCTTATTAATGAGAATATCATATATTTATGTCATGGAATAAGTAAATAAATGTTTTAAAAATGATATATTAAGTATTGGTACTTATGTAATTCATAAATACTTAATTACAATTTTAAAATAAATTATATAATTTAAAATAAAATGTATTTTCATAAATTTATAATTTTTTTTCTTATGATTATAAGATAATTTTATGAGACCTTAATTAATTTTTCAAAGTGCTATAAAATGAGATTTAATTTTAAAATCATTATTTTTTAGTAAATGATGATTTTATCGAAAAATTAAATTTCTTATATTTAAAAGATTATTTTCTTAAAATGGAGTTAATTTTTCAATTCTACACATCAAAAATGGTTAGAGTGATTTTTTGGGATTTTTTTGAAATACATGAATTTCCGGGGAATAATAAAATGAAATAATTTACGATAAAAATTTAAATACATTAATTGTAGAATAATGGATGGTGTATGGCTGATGTAAGACCAAAATATTGAACCCTAGGTAAATATTTTAACATATTCAGTGATAATTCATAAAATATGCATTTTCCTGATCTAAAATATTAAACTAATGAGTAAAGTAGTTATAAAACACCCCTCTCCTCCACAATAAACACCATCTCTCATCACATCTTCTCCACACACCTCTCATGCTTTGATATTTGTAAAAATCCATCTCAATTATATTTTGAAGCCCCTCCCCCAGGAACAATATCCCTTGGTATCAAAAAATTCCAAACCTTTTCCCTTAGGTGGTTCTCATGGAGAATGAATTCGAGAGGTAAATATCTCTTTCTTTTCTTTTAATTTATTTTCATATTCTTCTCTTTTCTTATTCTCTCCTCACCCCCAATCATCTATATGGAATGATAATTCCAGTACCATACATTTACTGAAATTATATCATGTTAATTTACGATCCATAAACAAGCTCTTTCTCTCTCTATTTGATTCTAAAAATGAAATCATCACTTATGATGTGTCAATTTACCAAAATCATGGGTGATTTATTTTCATTTTCTTTTAACAACATAAATCCTTTTAAAAAACCAATATAATGGGTGGTATATACTATAAAATATAATTTATAAAGATAAAACAAATTGAGTTTTTTTTGTGATAAAAAACTACCAAAATTGTCCCAAATGATTATCATTAACTATTTATCTAATGATTTATCCTCAGTCCATTTAACAAAATGATATATATAGCCATTTAAACCAGTTTACATTCATTAATAACATATTTTATCAATTATGTATAATTATATTAATTCTAAATAAACATCTATACTCATATCTGAGTAATCCTTTCACATACATAACTTATATTAGAGTTATTTTTAATTTATTTTCCATTAGTGATTTGTTTTGGGGGTTTCCCAAGATTTTATGGATGAATGGGCGAGTTTACATGAATTAGGCCAAACCGTGAGCCCAATTCCAGATTTAAAAATAAATTTGGTTTCTTTTATAACTCACTCATTTTTCAACATTTTTCATTCATTCCAATTTTTACTTGGTCTCCCATGGCCTGTTAACACCACCATTTAAATTTTAAGCTTTTATAAATCAATAATCATGGTGGATTTTGGTTTTTATTTAAGGAGTTGGCCCACTCCAAAAGATCATTTCTAGTTTAAAAAAACATATTTTTTATTTAATAAATTATACAATTTTAACTATTTTTTGGTTATTCCACCTCTATCCCGAGACCACTGAATCTAGGAGCACCCCCAATCTTTTCTCACTCTCTTTGGAGATCGTTTTATTTGCAGAAAAAGTCAAAACTTATTAAGTTTACTCTATTTATGTAGATTTATAAAGGTAATTTGTTTCCTTCATAACTCCTTCATTTCTCACTCTTTTCCCCATTCCAATTACTACATGGTCTCTATATCCTTATTTGAACCTCCATTGAATTTTTGGATATTTAAAAATTTATCTACTGATGTATTTGGGGCGAGTTCTACAAGATCACTCAAGTAAGTTGGTCTTTTCCATTATTTTTTAAATTTTTTTAGGGTTTCATTCAATGTTATTAGGGTTTATTTCCTTATCCTTGAAGTTCCTAATTTTGAGAAGTTAGGTTTCTAACCTAGGGTTCTATTTCTTTTCTTTAGGGTGAAATATTGTTGTTTTAGGTTTGATTTCACTTCCTTGAGGGGTGGCAGTGGTGCGGTTTATGTTTTACACCATATTTTGAAGGTTTAGACATAAAAGGTATGTGGTTCCATGTGTAAACAATTATTGATGAGTTAGCTTGCTGAATGTACTCATTTTTCATATTCCTCATATGTTGGGTGTGGTGTGAAAACTGTTTATGATTGTTTTGATTAAATGTTAAATTTTATAGTTTCTTTTTAACTTGAAATTGTGTGTTTTCAGGTGTAACTCATGGGGTATTATTTGGGTGTTTTCCATAACTTATGGAATTGGTTTACTAAATATTTTTTGGCCTTCCATTTATATTTTGGTAATATATTAGGGTTAGGTTGGCCTAAAAAGAGGGTTTTTGAATAGGTTTGATTGGTAAAACATTGTTATACTTCTTGATAGCATTTTATGAAAATGTGTTTTTCATTTTTATCTTTTGTGGTATTATTCAAGGTTATTTTTTAAGACTTTAAAGTGGTAATATAAATGTCTCTAGGGATTCCAATTATGTTTTGGATATGAATTGGTATGGTTTTGGTCTAAAATAGGGGTTTTGAAATGGGTTTTGTGTGCAAGACATTGGGACACCACTTGGGTTCTTCTTATGAAAATTGTAAATGTTTTATTTGGTTAAAAAAAGTAGAAAATGGCACATATGTATTGTTTTGTATTTTTATTCACCTAATATCGGTTTTTGAAAGGTAAATTGGTGTTTTAATATGTCAAATATTATTATAATGTTTTGTAAATTTCTGAATTTTTTTACTAAATTGTAATGTTTGAGGAAAAATTATTAGTGGGTTGTTTTGTGTAAGTTTGATGGTAAAATGATTTTCAAGGTAAAAAGGGTATTATGTGGAATGTGTGTGTATGATTTCGTGTGATGTGTATAACCTTGTAAATGTTTTATAAAATTGTTAAATGGATTTGTGGAAGTGTTAAATAAATGTGAAAAGATTTTTGGGCTATTTTGGGGTGAGTTGGAAATAGAAATCAATTTGAATAAAATGTGAAATTTTGTGACTTTTGTGGTATACATGTGGGATGTTTGGTGAATTTTTTATGTGGAAATGATATTTTCATGTGAAAATTATATTTCTTGACTTGTTGAACTTGTTTGAGGACAAAGGGAAAACCCGGGTATCTAGGTGGGTGGACGTGTTCTAGTTTGCTTGTGAATCCATGTGGTTTGGCCTCAATTTCACTTAGCAAGATTGACACTTACGACTCTAACTAAACTATTATGATGATGATTGGGGACCACTAGGTTATGAGTATATTCCCTAATAGAGACTCGTGCATGAGAACAAATATTTGTGATGGTTACTATCACCGAGATACGAGATACCTGGGACACACAGCAAACTAGTGCCTAGGTGTTATTTCATATTGTTTGTTCTCATTAGATACTTTACACATACTGTCAGCATACAGTATATTTGTATGGAAAATTCATTATCTTGGAAATTTATTTTATAAGTGTTGATTCTTTAAATTATCCCACTTTAAAACTGTTTTTTTAAAGTTCCATCTTTTTGAAATTTTAACTAGAAATTACTTGTTTTTGAAAACTTGCATGATTTTCATCATTGAATGTTTGTCTCATGGAATCTCTTAGTGGTGGTATCTGAATTTTAATTGGATGACACCCTACTTACACCCTTGGGTCTAAGTAGACTTGGTTATTTTTGTTGTTGTGGGTTGGTTATAGTTTTTAGTTTTAGTGGTTCGGGTTTCTAGCAGGTCCTTGGTGGAGAAGTCTTGTGAGGATTGCTTGAGGGCGGTTCCCCTTTCCATGAGGGTTCTTAGGCTGTTTCCTATTGATTTTTTACCTTTTTTATAGTCTGTTTGAGTTGTTTTAAAATATGTAATTCAGTTTTGAATTTTGTAAAAGATGGTTTTAGTTGAAAAAAACTGATTCGTTTTATTTGGTTCTTTTGTTGTTTTATGTTTGTAAAATTTGGTAAATCATTCCAAATTCTCATTTTATGATACTCGAGAACTTGTTCTAGCCCTTGTGGATTGGGAATGCCCTTAGGGTCTTTTCAGGGGCCAGGTTTTGTGCCTGTTTCGGTGGAGACCGGATTTGGTTTGTGACAAAATGGTATTAGAGGAGGTTCGCTCTCTTTGGGTCGTATTATTTGGTGAACATCCAGGATAGTCCGGAGTTAGGATTTTTGGGACATATAATTCTAGTTAAGAGTAGTGTGGTTTATCACCACACATCGTGATGGGATTCATGTTTCCAGGGAATGTCGGGATTTATCTATGTCCTTCGGTTTTCTTGGATTGATTATGATTAGGGGAAATGATAAGAGAGTTGGGTTAATGGTATTAGTGAGCTCGCAGGGCCAGGCAAGCCATGTGGATATAGAAATATTCCCTTGTACACACTTTGTGATGGTGAATTGATTGGAATATAGCTTCCAACCATATGTCCAAGTCACCCACTGAATCTAGTTTCCTCTCGAATTGTTCTATGCTTTAGTTTTAAAATCGTGGATCTTTGGTTTTAAAGTGTCTTGGTTTTAAGAAGTGTAATGTTTTTGTGAAATTATTATCAAATAAATGGGGATGTTTTGATTTATGAAATGGTGGAACTGAATTTTCAGAATTGGTTTGAAATGTAAAATGTTGTTCTTACATCTCTTTTGAATGTAAGAACTGTATTAAAGTTGGCTTTGAAAAAGTGTTTCCAATAAAGTTTTCTAAACAATCAACGGGTGTTTTAATGGGATGCGATGTTTTGAAATAGATGTGAATAACTTGAAAGAGAGTTCTTTTATAAATGGTTGTGACTTTTTCAAATGTTTTTTAACATGTGAATTGAGATTTTGATCTCATGGTTAGCGGTTTTGATAAAAAGGTGTGTTTGTTGATTGTTTTGGCTATGAAAATTGGAAAGAGTTTTTATTTTAACCTTTGGTATTTATCATGAGAAACAACATACATGGGGTTAAATGAGATTATGGATGGTCAATGGAATGACTGGATTAGTGGCGTGATGGATATGAGGAGGGTGCCCAGTGTGGCAGAGAAACATGCATGGGTGGGGCCCATCAGGCACCATTTGTAGGTACACTAACCGCTGAACCATTTCTTTTCAAAGAAAAGTTTTTAAAAGGAAAACATGATGACTTGATGAGTGTTTTTGGATGGTGTTTATTCTCTTTTTTTTTTGGAAATTTTGATGTTTTTGAATGTTTTGAGTCCAAAAACCCCTCCTGTTTGAATAGTGTTTTGGGTTTGTGTTTGGTCAGTAAGCTGGGTTGAAGGGTTGGTTAGTGGTCTCTTAGAAGCAAAGTTTTGGAAGCCTTTGTGGTGGTTCCCCTAATCTATTTGGATCTGGTTGTGTATAATCCCATAAGGGGCACCGTCTCCTTAGGTTTTCCCCTTTCACCGCCTCTCCTCCTGGCCTCAGATCATCTGCTGAGCTCTCTTCAATGCTGCTTCTCAGTGTTTTCTTGGTAGTGGTTCCTCTAACAGGGGAGGAGTTGTGTTGGCGCGACCTTCTGGGCCTCCCCCACCATTTTCTATCCTATCTTCATTTGGAAGTGTGGTGTATACAGAGTTTTTTATTCCAGCTCCTCCTAGTCGAGGATCGTTGCATTGTTTGTGTCGGCTAGGGGGCGCGTGGCAGTTCTATGAGGTCTCCGACCGAGATTGCGAATGCGGGGATGGGATATGTTCGGATTTGTAGCGAGGTGTTGTGACTGTCATCATGGATTTGTATTCTCTTCGTGTTTCTTGGCCCTTTAGGATTTGTCTAGGGTATGGTAGAATCCTTCTTTGCCGTATGGTGATTCTGGTTGTGATTTTCGGTTTGATCTACTCCGGTGTTGTTACGGCGACGACATGGACACAACGTCGTTGGGTGGTGGTGCCTCTCCTGTTATGCTGGTTTGATTCAGATTTACTGCTGGTTTCTTTGGGTTGTTCTGGTTATCGGTGATTATGTGAGCTGGTGATTCGATACAAGTTTGCTATTTCTCAATGCTGATATTGGTGCTCTGCGAAGACTACATTGGTTTCTAAGGGATTCCTCACCGGTGAACTGGTACAAAGATGGGTCTGTTTTGTGTAAGGGTTCACATCACGATGCGGGACATGGCCCGAGGTATGATGATGGTGTGGTTTGAATTTTAAATTTTGAATATTGAAGGTTGAATGTTGAATTTTTAATCTGTTTTTGGGGTGTATGTGTGGTGGGAAATGGTGCTATAAGGTTCCCACATTCCCCAAAATTGGTTTCTCAAAATAATAAAAAAATGCAATTATGGATCTGGTTGAGTTATTTATAAACCAATGGACCAGCTTGGATGGGTCCTGGGGTTCTCTTGTTGGATCAGGTACATCCCCACTAAGGGTTAGTGCACAAGTGAAGTACAACACAGATTGTTTCGCCATTGGAAAATCCTCCAGTTGATCAATGTATGGAATATATTCTCGAGCATTGTAGAATGAGTCTACACCCTTTCATTTTTGGGTTTTAGAATACTCTTATAGAGGGAGAGTCCTCTTGGAAGGTTGAAAGATACTTTAGCTTCTTATGTTTTCTGATTTTCCAAAGTTGGAAGTGGTATGGGGTTGTTAGGATGGATGATTATCTGGATAGTGTCTAAGAGGTCCTCTGGGTCATTTGTAGTCTCCTCAAAGAAGGAGTTCACATTAAACTTATAGTATCAGAAATCTGGTCATGAGAGGATATTGTGGCCACTTTCTCGAATTTTGTGTTGTTTTTGGATGTTGTATATAGTCCCTCTCCATGAATTTTTTATATCAGTCACCATGGTCATATTCGGTGACACCTTGTGATGTTATGTGCTCGATTGACCGTAAATGTGAATGTCATGCAATTACTTAAGAGTCCGTGTTATTTTGGAAAAATATATCCATTGAAAAAACTTCAAAATCTTCCATTTTAGAGGAAGGTGGGTATATATGTTCTTTACTTCTATTTTTTCTCACCCGAAGAAACAGGTTGTGATGTGTGTGCATCTTCTAAGCCCTTGTTTCAGTGAAATATTAGGTTAGGGTAAATTGAGTTTGGAATGTGTTATGTCTTAGAAATATTATTTGGGATTGCAGTGTAGTTTTTGGTGGCACCAAAAGAATAATTCTCGTTCAAGGTGTTTCCGAAGCCTAACTGTGAGGCCGAAGATGCTTCAGTCATTTGGGCTTGAGCTATAGGTCTCAGAGAGAAGCTGGCTCATAGTTAGGGTAAATCCCAGGGTTTTCTAAACCCTTGTACATAGGCCTATCATCAGTTTGAAAGATAGGAATAGTTTAAACCTCTGGTGTCATCATCTTTCTTCTGTTGTTCTCATCCAGTGGAAATAGGTGGAGGGCCTTCTACCCATGTCATCACCCAAAGTTATTCCCTCCCGCATCGGTTTCCATTGATTCTTTAGAGAATGGTATGAAATTTGGAAAGACAGGCAGATCACATGGTTCATGAATGATTAGTAGTGACGGTGTACTAGGAATACATGTGGAAAGAATGATATTCATCGTTAGTGCATGGTTTCCCAAACCGTGCGGACTAACCCTACGCCCTTCCCAAATCATTAAATTTTTTGGGGTCTTTCTGTGTCGGTCCAGGCTGGTCGGTTAAGATGTTTTGTTATTATGTTGGGGAGACCCACAATGATTATCATTTACATTCCTTTGTAAACATTGAATTGAATTCTACCCTTTTTACTAGGTAGTCCGTTCAGGCCTCCCCCTATTAGTGTTCTGATTCTATCTCAGAAAAATATTGGTTGTCTCTTATAGTGAGGTGACTATTTGTGTCCCCCATACCAATAGCTTAGATTTATCAATCGTCTTGGATTGGTGTTAGGTAGTATTTTTATGAACTATCTTTCTTTTAAAATATTCCTTGAGTAAACGTTGGGATTGGAGAGCGCCCGATGGTTTAATTAAAGTAAGGTATGTGTAACCTTGTTCGAAGTTGTTGTTATTTTGGGTGAATTGCTTGAGTCCTTTTTGGATAGTGTTTGAGGATTTTTCTTTTGGGATAATTTATTAATGTGATTGATCATTTCATGAATGTGGTGTATGTTTGGGTTGTGAGATTAATCCTTATTTAATTGATCGTTGGAGGTTTTTTTTGCCTTTGGGGGTGAAACCTGGCAAGGGAGTACCTCTTGGTTTCTCAGTTGGGTTTGGTTGATTCTTTGACCTTGCTATGAAATTCCGGGGTGGAATTTTTTTATGGTGGGGATAATTTTCACATACATAATTTAATGGTATTTGTAATTTATTTTCCATTCCTGCTTTTTTTGGGGGTTTCCCAAGCTTTTATGGATGAATTTGTGAGTTTTCATGAATTGGGCCAAACCGTGAGCCCAATTCCTTATTTAAAAATAAATTTTGGTTTCTTTTATAAATCATTAATTTTTTAACATTTTTCATCCATTCCAATTCTTAATTGTCCTCCCATGACCTATTAACACCACCATTTGAATTTTGAGCCTTTAGAAAACTATAATCATGGTGGATTTGGGTTTTTATTTAAGGAGTTGGACCACCCAGAAAGCTAATTTCTAGTTTAAAAAAATATTTTGTTTATTTAATAACATATTCAAGTTTAACTATTTATTGGTGATTCCACCTCTAACAGGATCCCACTGAACCTAGGCGTGCCCCCAATCTCTTATCCCCCACTTTGGAGCTCGTTTTCATCGCAGAGAAAGTCTAAACTTCTTAAGCATTCTCTATTCGAGATGATTTATAATGGTATTTTGTTTCCTTCATAACACCTTCATTTCTCATTATTTTTCCCCCTTAAAATTACTACATGGTCTATTTATCCTTTTTCGAACATCCCTTGAATTTTTGGCAATTTGAAAATTTATCTACTCCTGTATTTGTGGCAAGTTCTACAATATCCATCAAGTAATTTGGCCTTCTTCATTCTTCGTTCAATTTGCTTAGGGTTACATTCAATGTGATTAGGTTTTCATCCATTATCCTTGAGGTTCATAATGTACATAAGTGAGGGTTCAAACCTAGGGTTTTATTTCATGTCTTTTTGGTGAAATAGTTTGGTTTTAGGTTGGATTTCACTTCCTTGAGGTGCGACGGTGGTGCGGTTTATGTTTCGCACCATATTTTGAGGGTTTCGACATAAAAGGTTTGTGGTTCCATGTGTAAACAATTATTGATGAGTTATCTTGCTGTATTTACTCATTTTTCATATTCCTCATATGTTGGGGGTGGTGTGAATACTTTTTTTGATTGATTTGGTAAAGTGTTTAATTTTATAGTTTCTTTATAACTTGAAATTGGGTGTTTTCATGTCTAACTCATGGGGTATTATTTGGGTGTATTTCATAACTTATGGAATTGATTTACTAAATCTTTTTTGCCCAGAAAGTTATGGTTTGGTAATATATTAGTGTCATGTTGGATTAAAAATAGGTCTTTTTAATAGGTTTTATGTGTAAAACATTGTTATACTTCTTGAGAGCATTTTATGAAAATGTGTGTTTTCATTTGTATCTTTTTTGGTATTATTAAAGGTGATTTTATAACACTTGAAAGTATTTTTATAAATGTCTCCAAAGCTACCAATTCTATTTTGGAAATGAATTGGTATGTATTTTGTATTAAATGGGGGTTTTGAAATGGGTTTTGTGTGTAAGACATAGTTACACCACTTGGGTTCTTTTTATGAAAATTGTAGCTGTTTTAGTTGGTTAAATAAAGTGGGAAAAGGGAACATATGTATTTTTTGGTGTTTGTGTTCACCTAATATGGTTTTTTGAAATTTCAGGTGATGTTTTAATATGATAAAAAAATTTATAATGTTTCATAAATTTCTGAAATGTTTCACTAAATTGTGATGTAAGGGAAAAAACATGTTTGTAGGCTATTTCATGTAAGTTTGATGGTTAAATGATATTGAAGGTAAAAAGGGTATTATGTGGAATGTGTGTGTGGGACGTTGTGTGATATATATCACCTTGTAAATTATTTATAAAATTAATCATTGTATTTTTTTAAGTGTTAATGAAATGTGAAAAATCATGTGGGCAATTTTGGGGTGAGTTGGATTTCGAAATCAATTTGAATGATATGTATACTTTTGTGACTTCTGTGGTATACATGTGGGATTTTTGGTGAATTTTTGATTTTTAAATGGTATTTGCATGTGAACATAATATTTTTTCACTTGTAAAACTTGTTTGAGCACAAATGGAAAACCCGAGTATCTAAGTGGGTGGACGTGTACTAGTATGCTAGTGAATCCGTGGGGTTTGGCCTCAGTTTCACTTTGCAAGATTGACAGTTACAAATATATATAAACTATGATGATGAGTATTGGGGACAACTAGGTTATTGGTCTGTTCCCTACTATTGGATCATTCACGAGAATGGATATTTTTTATGGTTACTCGCACCGAGATACGAGGTACCTGGGACCCACAACGAACTAGTGCCTAGGGGTTATTTCTTATTGTTTGTTCTAATTAGATCCTTTATAATTACCATATGAATATGATATGTTTGGATGTATAATTCAGTAGCTTTTTAATTTATTTTAAAAGTGTTGATTCATTAAATTATCCCACTTGAAAACTGATTTTTTTTAAAGTTTCAACTTTTAGAAATTATTACTAGAAATTACATGTTTTTGAAAATTTTCATGATTTTCATATTTGAATTATTATCCCATGGAATCACTTAATTTTGGTATCCTAATATGAATTGGATCACACCCTACTTACACCCTTAGGTGTAAATAGACTTGGTTTTTTTTTTGTCGCAGGTTGGGTACAGTTTTTAGTTCCAGTGGTTCGGGTTTCTAGCAGGTCATTGGTGGAGAAGTCTTATGGAGATGTATTGAGGGTGGTTCCCCTTTCCATGAGGGTTCTTGGGATGTTTAATTTTGATTTTTTACCTTTTTTATAGTCTTGTTGAGTTTTTTAATATATAATTCAGTTTTGAATTTTCTAAAATATGGTTTTAGATGAAAAATCATGTTTCTTTTTATTTGGTTCTTTTGTTGTTTTAAGTTTTAAAAATTGGGTTAATCATTACCAATTCTCATTTTATGATACCCGGGAACTTTTTCCAGCACGTGGGGATCGGGAACGCCTTTCGAGACATGTCACAGACCAGGTTTGGTGGCGGTTTCGGTGGTGACCAGATTTGGTTCGTGACAAAACCAACCATAAAATCCCTGAAAATGAACACTCCTGAACGATGTAATTAAACTATAAAACTATTAGAAAATACCATAAATGAAATTAATAAACTATAAAGAATCAAATTAATGTATAAAGGGTTCTTGATTTCTTAATAAATTCATTTAATTTGATTATCCTGGATATTAATGTGAAGAATTCATTCATAAATAAGGTCATGGGAATTATCGAACCCAACACTCTTTCTTTGGGTTTTCCCTATTTCACCCCATTTTAAATATGGATATTCCTTTAATGATTCTTAAATATCACTTATTAATAATTATATTTTAATTTATGAGATATAAAAGTTACCAATCTGGTATTATGAAAAATGAAAATATTTTTTCAAAAGAACTCTTATTTCTAAAAACGCATCTTTTACTTCTCACGAGATTGATTCTTCTTCACTCAAATTGATGATTCGTATAACATGTATGTTATTTCCTCTTTCATTCAGGTAACCAAATGTTTATTCATGAATGAATAATTTATTAAATGAAACCCATTTCTTTCCATGGGTTATTTTATGTCCAATATTGATATATGTTCAATGTGGCATGCATGATAATGTAAATGTTATGATGTGACCGAGTGTGCTCATAATTATATAGCACATGTGAATGATAAGATGTGATGGGTGCACCCAGAATTATATTGCACTCCAATTCATTGGGTGATTTGATGTATCTCATGAGATATTATGATGTATTCATGGTAGTTTACCACATAGAAATTATGAATTTTTTTATAATTTCCACATTCCAAGCCTTTATCTAATGCTTCCTCTCATGATTTTGATCCCATGACAATGTTATAATGAAAATAATTATTTTCACCCCATGTAATATTGATTATTTTTTTTATCTACCCACTTAATAGGCATTTAGCTCACCCCTTTCACTGATGTATATCCTCAAGTGATTACATGTACTAAGGAGAACATGAGGTACACTATGCAGTTAGAGAAAAAGTAATCAAATAAATGTTTATGTTTTATTTTGAAAAATTTATTTAAAGTCCTAATTTTTCTAAGGCACTAAACCTTTGGATCCTATTTTTGTAATGATTTTATGATTTTTATATTTAAAATTATGTAATAAGATATGTATGAAAAAATATGGGTCAATATTAGATCTCTATCCGAAATAATGCTAGATGGAACTACTTTCACTCTCATGTTTATACTCCATTGAGAAATCTGTGACAATATGATATTTTAAAAAATATTTAAATTTATATTATTTAATTTCTTTCATATATTGAGTAACACACAAGAATGAGTTTCAATGGACCATAATATATTATTATAAAAATATTAAGTAACACTTACAAGGTAGAAATTAAAATTAGAGAGTATGAATTGGATTAAGTACATTATTAATTAAATATAAATTTTCTACTCAATATAAATTTATAGATTAATTCTTTGTAAAGAAGTACCCTTTTTTACAAAATCCATTTTATTTTTCAAAAACATGTATTCTTCCAAAAAAAACTTTTATTTTCTTGAGAGAAAATAATTATAATTAAATTTTATGAACATTAAGATGAATTTTTTATAAAATGGTTTTAAATTTTAAAATATTCATTTAAAAATTATCAATGAGTGAATTTTTTTATTTTATAGCAAAAAATGATTTTCAGTGAATAGTAAAAAATATTGATTTTTATAAAATTGTCATTTTATTTTTATTACAAAGTATCATTATTGTCTGAATTTGGTAAAAAATTAAAAAAATATTAATTGTATATAATCCAATTAAATTAATTTTAATAATCATTAAGCCTCATCTTTAAGTAGTTTTTTAGGCCTAAAATACATTTTTTCTAAAAAATGTTTTCATTGTGTTTTACATATTTGTATTAAAAGTAAAATATTAAACTTCTACAAATATAATATTGAAAATTTTATTCCAGATTTGGTTTCAAGGGATTCATATTTGGTATATAAGTCCTAATTATTTTTTGACAATATGAATAGTGTATTTAGTAAATTTGTTACCATAAAAAAGAGTATATATGGAAATTTAGGAAAAAAATAATATGATAAGGACTCATAAAAACCCTAACACATAAAAAAATTATTTTATCAGTATAAATCACCCATAATCATACAAAAGTATAATATATGTCCCTTTAAAAATTTTCCATGATTTCAAACATTATATAATTTTATATAAAAAGGTGTAAAATATCATTCAGTTTTTTATCTATAAAATTTCTATAAAAATATTCAAGGGATATAATTAGTTAGAGATATTATTTTTAAATATAAATTATTTATATTCATCATATTAATTTTATTATAATATTTATTAATAAAATATTTACTTTTATTTCTTATACATCACAAAGAGAGTTCATGTACAAGTAGTAGAAAAAAAATAAAAAAAATGATTCTAAAAACACTAAATAATGAATTATCTGGGGAGTTTTTATGTTCAAATATTTTGAATATAATATTAAATAAATGATATGTTTGGATTCAGTTTATTCAAATTATATTATTTCCTTGTAGTTTTAAATGTCAAATTAAATGAATAGTTCCAAAATTAATATTAGTGATATTTGATAATAAATAATATTTTATTAAATGATTTTAAATTTCTAAAACAATTATCCTCATCCAAGAGAATTTAATATTATGATTAAATAAATCATGGTCCATTTATGGTTAATTTTTTCTCTTATATAAACTATATTAACCCCTTAATAATAAAAACCATGATATCACTATAATTATCAAAAGGGTTAACAAATAGTTAAAACAAAAAGGTCAGGGTTAAAATTTGATCCAAACATATCCAAATATTATTGGATGAGGACATTTAAAATAAAACACATATTAACATTGAAACATATTAATTTTGGTAAATTTTTTATATAAACCTAAATTTATGTTAATTATATATTTTATAAAATTCTGAAAGTTCCCCTTGCCTCTATTATAAAAGAAAAGCTCATCCCCTCAATTATTCAAACATTTTGAGCCTTATAAGTTGACCATGACCTACCAAAATAAATTCTGAACTTATTTATAAACATTATAGTTGTAATTTTCTTCCCAAAAGACTAATCCATGGATCCTTAAGAGGATATCCAAAGGAGTTTGTTTAGTGGAGAGGTACTCACTTTAACTGATCACTCCCTTTTTAATTATTCTTTCAACTACTGTAAATATTTTATATTCTAAATTAAATAATAAAATAATTATATTAAATATAATTAAATTTTATTATGATTATGAAACCACCTGTATGATCATGATTTCCCATCAAATGGGAAGTGGATGTATCACTCGTGGATACGTACGAAACATCATCTCCTTACAGTGATATAATTAACATTCCATAACCATATTTCATGGATGGTTATTTTATGGTCTTAATGATTATATAAAATAATTTTGAAATAATTATACCTTTGGGGTGATATTATCATATCTACCCTTTTACCTCATAAACCATTGTAAAACAATAATGTCGTGTGTGCATATGTGTGGACTACCACCTCCACGAAGTGATGTGATTCGTTTTTCAATTAATTTTTTCTTGGATGGAAATAAGGATATAATTTACGAATGTGTATTATATATATCATATAATAACCTTTTTAAATTTTATTTATTATCTACCTTTATTTATTCCCATTCTTTCAAAAAATAGAAATACAATTCACGCGTACGTATGACCTATCTTCTCCATGAATGGTGTGATTTATTTTCTTATATTACTTTTATGTTCAAATAAAAACCTACATATAATGAATATATTTAATATATATTTATATATATTTAGATATTATGAATGAAATTATAGATACTGTGGAACAATGATCAAATTATGAGGACCAAAACTACCATACCAAAACATAAATGAAAAACGAGGGAGATATCACCCTAACAAAGATTTTAATAATGAATTGTAAACAAATGAGTATTAAAAGGATAAAAGTAAATCATATATGGTATGATATATATTAATATGATTTTATAATATCTTTATAAAAAATATATTTATTATATTAGAGGTTCAGATAGGTATTAAAGTAGTTATACCTAAGGTAGGGGATTTTCAACTCACTTTTATTTCTATGAGACACATCCCATATTCAACACACAGTTTTTTAAATGGTGTA
The DNA here is from genome assembly GCA_963277665.1 of Viscum album. NCBI lineage: Eukaryota > Viridiplantae > Streptophyta > Magnoliopsida > Santalales > Viscaceae > Viscum > Viscum album. The sequence continues at coordinate 1,646,120,370 of OY728128.1, forward strand.
TATAATTCCAATGAATTTATTTTATAATTATTATAATTAATATTAGGTTTTATACATGTGAGGACCGACAGTATGATAGATATGATACTGATTACAATATGAAACTATGGTGTAAATACTCAATATAAAAGAGGGGGTGGTGGATTTTATACATTAAAAATCCATAAGGAAAATTTGTATAAAAAAAATTCACAACACCACTAAGTTCTAACAACTTGCTTGATTCTGGAAAAGTGAATCCAGAAATGAAACTTAATAAAAGTTTACAAAAAGTAAGGTTCTACCTTAAAGAATATAGAATCCTATATAATCAGAGTAAATGTAAAAGGAAGTACAAGAATATTAAACTTTCCTCAACAACCAAAATTACAGCAGAAAACAAACATAAAACACTATAAGAAAAAAGTAGTAACTCTTTTAACCCAAAGAGAAGGGTATCCAACAACCCTAGATAAAGGTCCCTTGATTTACACATTCAAGAAAGTCTATCTTACCCAACCCAAGTAAGCCCTCAATCTGAATATCGGTATCTGTCTTGCTATCCCTGCAAGCCCTCGATTTGTAAGGAAATCAGAACCTCTAACTTCACAACCAAAAATCTATGATTTCAAGGAAATCACAGCTCTGCACAAAGAAAATCTGCATGAAGAAAAGTTTTAGCAAGACATTAAAACATTCTGCACGAAGCCTGAGAGTTTATAAGAACCTCTCTCTCTCTCGAAATCACTTTAACATCATGTAAGCCAAGTTTTCAAAGTTTAGTTCTTCAAAAGTTATGTTTTGAGCTCGTTCAAATGTGATCCTCTTTATAGGAACAGATTTAATGGCTGGCTCCCTCCTCCAAAGTTCATATTTTTCCTTGAATTTTGGAGGTACCTATACACATGTCACGCAAAAAACAGTTAGTTAGTAACTGAATGAACGACACCATTTCACAACCAAAAAATGTATAAGAAAAAATATTGTGACATAACAAAAATCAATTATTTGGAGTGTTAGAAAATAAATATTCAGAGTCTAACCAAAAACACATTCAGTGTCTATAATACAAGGATATTATGATTCTGTTTTCTAAGGAATTCGGATCCTGAAATCTATAGAGTTCTGGAGTCTGAATTTCAAGGAAATTTGGAGTCTGGTTTCACAAGAATTCGGAACCGGATCTTACAATGTTTGCAGTCAGAGTTAATAAGAATTGGGATTCAAAAATGGATGAGTTCAGAGTCTAAATTCAAATAACTCGGAGTCATAACTTAGAAGAATTCGGAGTCTGAATTCAGAGAAATCGGAGTCAGAACTCAGAAGAGTTCGGAGTTTGAATTCAGAGAACTCGGAGTCAGAACTCAGAAGAGTTTAGAGTCTGAATTCAGAGAACTCGAAGTCAGAACTCAGAAGAGATCGGATATTGAATTCAGAGAACTATGAGTCAGAACTCAGAAGAGTTCGGAGTCCGAATTTAGAGAATTTGGAGTCTAAATTCAGAGTCTGAAAATAGAATTCTTCTTTATATAAGTATTACATGATTCTGAGGTTTAAGATATGAGACCAAATTTTACACTTAGAAAAGATAATGAACAATGAAAAACATGGTAAGGATAAATTTCCTTGGATAAGGAAAATTTTCCTTATATAAGTAAAACACAAGGTAAAAAGATATTTTCCATGAGATAAGGTGTTTGTGATTTTCAAAATAAGAAGGAATGATAAAGTCATAAGGAGACCTTACTAACTCAACAATCTCCCCCAATCATGAAGGAATGGAAAATTCATATGTAAAGCCTTATTTACTCAAGAATACATATTCATATAAGGTTCTTAATTTAATGTGGATTATGATACAAATGTAATGAAAGCTGCATGGGTTTAATGTGACAATCTCACTATTTATCGAGATTGTTTACATATTTATTTTCAATGATAAAATATTATAATATAACTCTTATAAATTTATTTAATTGTATTATTATATGTTTATTTCTTGATAATAAACTTTCTTTATTTCATTTTCCACACATGAAGTATTCGAGAGAATGAACATTCATTTTTTATGAAAAATTGACTTTATTTTTTTACTTCAGACAATAGTTTTTTTTCTTCCATAAATATTTTTCTAATTTTTTTTGTAAAATTACTAAACTATTATCATATGATTTATTAATGTCATTTTTATCCATGATTTATGTTTCCCAAAATGGATTAAAATTAAAATTCTTTATGTTTTATTAATGAGGTACCTTTTGGATTTTTTGAGAAAATTTTCAAAGGAATGTTCTATTTTAATGTATATGATTTGAAAAGACATTCCTACTATCATTATTGATCAATTATTTGAAGATTACATAAATTTAATAATATTATTTTCAATGAAAATGTTCTCATTATTATATTGTAAATATTTATGTTTTAAATTTTTTATTTGAAAGTTAAAAATATATTGTCCTGATGAAATTTTTCAGGGTCCCCTAGAAGAAATCATAATATATAAAAACATAATTTGATTATAATTATGATTTACAAATGATATAATACAAGGATTAAATTTTTAATCATTATCAAGATGTATTTTTTTATGATGATTGGAACTGTAGAAAACCCATTCATTTTTTGTGGGTTATGCAATGATGAAAGGGTGAAATGTTTCTGAAACCCATTTCTTTTGCCTAGGTAATACTATGATGTAATTATTTTGTAACCAATTTATATTACTAGGTTATTATATGATGGATGTTTTATGATCTTTTAGAATATATATGTATGATTTTTATTATGGTAATATTGGCATCAGAATTATATATACCCCTAATATATTTCATGAAGAAGGATAACTCATAAGTTAATATGTTATGCATGAACCTGATTTCATGTTCACAAGTTGTGTATATAGATGGTTTTCATGTCAATATGTTTATGTGTGTAACAAGAATTCATTTTCATAGGATTATGCATAGATTTGGTTTTCATGTCTATAAGTTTATTCATGGACCTGGATTTTATGTCCATAATATTTTTCAAGGACCTAGTTTCCTATCCCTATGTTTATGTGAGTGCCTAATTTCATGTCCTTAATTTAATATGTGAACATATTTCTATTTAAACATGTTCAATAATTTATAAGTCTATGTATTCTAAAAACTCATTCCTTATTCTAATGTTATTCTCTCATGTTAGGTCCACTAGGTTAGATACCCTTAGAGGGGGGTGAATCAGGGTATGACAGATTAAATCAACTGCCCCTATTGATCTTGTCTCGCTGTTCAGAAAGAATTTATTATCTCTCTTTCCTGTAGCATAGTATAAACAAAAAATAAAGCATGCACAGGACACATTTATTTTTACTTGGTTCACCCCCACTGGGCTACGTCCAAGGAGAAAACACCGGCGATGTGTTGATGTACCAAATCCACTAAAAGCACACTGCTGTTTACAAAGTTCGGGATAGATCGCTTCTATTCCCAGGCTTGCTACCTTTACAATGTTTAGGGTCATCTCATTGCTTTCCCAAGGTTCACTCCTCGTTTCTCAATCTCTGGATCACTTTCGGTGGAGATGATCACCTTCTTCATCTTCCTTTACTCACTGCTCTAGAAAGGATCCACTCACAGTTTATAGAACATTAGGTCTCTTCATTATCACAAATGAATGCATCCTCTGTTGTATGTAGATACTCTATTGAATTCCAACTTTCACCCATAGATGGATCTCACTTTGCACCAAAGGTATTAGAAAATCTTCTAGATTTTGGGTATCCCTAAAATGATTTTCGTTCTTCTACAATTCCTAGCACGCTTCTATAAGATGGCATGCAAGTTCACCTCAACCACATGAGCGACAACTTATTCTTCAACTCCAAACATGCGTGACTCACACCCATTTACGCCCAAAGCAATTTTGGCATGCAACTATAAACTTTCGCGCTTCTTAAATTCCTATTGTGCAAGTGTCATCAAAACACATGCGTGACACCCCCTTCTTAAACTCTAAACTTGGGCGACTCACACCCTTTATCACCCAAACCACTTTGGGCGTGGAACAATAAACTAGCGCACAACTTCTGAATATCATTGTACTTGCTCGACCACACCACCTACGCGACATGAGATCTTATTTTCTATAAGTTTTGAACTCACACCAAATGAGGAGGGGTTGACCTCTATATATAAGCATTTGGACACCTTGAGCGCTGGCGTGAAATTTTCCCCTCGGCGCACACGTCCAGCCAACCTAGTCTCTGTCGCCATAGTCACTTGCGTGACCAAACCTAAAACTTGGGCTCCCATTTTTCCTTTTCCATATTTTGATGTTCTGGTCATGAAAAAAAAGTGGCAAATAAGCTTCAAAGCCTCTAAGACACCGGTTCACAAGTCCCTTTTCCAAAAAAACTTATCTCCATTTGTCAATTTTGAGGTCCAAAAATTTGGCAAACACTAGAAAATGGCGCCACCTTGTATCTTATCTTTTTGAACCACCTCCAGATCGACCATTCCTTTGTCGCCATTCTTTAATAAATCATTGATCATTAAAAACATCCCTTGAACTCGACATGCCACCATGAAATCCCCTTTGTCCCCAAAATTTGAACATTATGGTTTGCTTTGTCAACAAACACAACACGGAGGCCCACTTTGTCAACAAACACAATCACCTCAAAAATGCTTCAATGATACCTTGAGGGATTTTTGCACAAAAATATCCACCTTTGGGTTTGTCGACAACGCTTCCATAAAAAGGTACATCGTTAATTCTTCAACCACCATTTTCCTATTTTGATTCCGATAGTAATCAAGGATTTACTCAACACATACTCTAAGCCCACATAAGAAATGCTCAGCGTGAGAAACAAGAGTAAATGAGAAGTTCATCAATGAATCACTTCAACTCTGACACCCACTGTTTATACCAAACTAATTCCAATTGTTGGAAATATTCTTACCGCATTCCAACAACACTCTTCTACTTTTATGAAAATCCTCAGATGTCATGATATCTATTATTTGATAGATCACATATAGAATCGTCAGATTTGATACTCACCCTATCTGCTCACAGCTTTAACTCTTGTCAGCTACAAATACCCTTCAACACTATTTCCTATGTTATCCAAGCTATGCTCTAACTAAGAACTTTGAGCCAGCTTCATCTCCCCCTATCTAGATGCTCCACCTGTCAACTTCTCCCAGTATCTGCCATGATTTCTCAAATATCCACACTCTTCTCCCCATATCTTTCATGATTTCTTAAATTTCCACACTGTCTCCCCCTTGAACAATCACTATTTTCCACCTTTTGTCAACTAACCCAAAGGTTACTCCATTGCAGTATGTAACAGAGTAGAGAACACATATCAGAACATTAGGGAAAAACACATCATACCTCGGGGAAAGGGGGGCCCACATCAACAATTTTTCAAGTGTGGGGAGTCGACTAAATACCCAGAGCTAGTTGATACCTCACAAAAGCTTCCTTGGGTAAGGCCTTTGTCCGAATGTCTGCAACTTGTAGCTCTGTAGGCACATAATCCAACTTTACGATTCCTAGCTCAACTTTCTCTTGGGTAAAATGACACATTATCTCAATGTTATTTGTCCTTGAATTATGGATGAGATTATTTATAAGAATTATAGAACTTGAGTTATCGCACTGCATTCTGATCGGAGACTTTACTTCAACTCCCATATCATCAAGTTGTTACTTCATCCACAATAACTGTGTGCATGCTTGAGTGGCCATAATATACTCAGCCTAAATGGTGCTTAATTAAATGAAATCTTGCTTCTTGATTATCCAAGAAATACACAATCCAACAAGATAGAAAGCACCACCTAACGTTGATTTCCTATCATCTGCTGAACCGGCCCAGTCTGCATCTGTATATCCTAATAACTTTGTCTGAGATTTGTCATTATATGTCAAGCCGAAGTCCATTGTTCCCTTGATATACCGAAGTATTCTTTTCACTGCAAGCATGTGGATTTCCTTGGGATTGCTCTGATATCTCACTTCATGGTATGTGTTGAAAAAAAATATCAGGCCTTGTTGTAGTCAAGTACATCAAACATCCAATAATTTTCCTATATTCTATGATATTAACAACCCTTCCATCCTCGTCTTTGGATAGTTTCATCTAGGTAGCAACTAGAGTCTTCATATCATTGTAATTTTCCATTCCAATCCCTTTAAAAACCTCCTTGGAATATTTGGATTGAGAAATGAATGTTCCATTGCTTCCTTGTATCACCTGTAGACCAAGGAAAAAGTTAGCTCTCCCATCATTGACATTTCAAACTCACTTTTCATGAATTCAGAAAACTGTATACACTGAGCTTCATCTAATCCATCAAATATTAGTTCATCAACATAAACCAACGCCATCATCCTTTGATTACTGTCGTTGCAAAAATAAAGATTGTAATCAACTCCCCCATGCTGGAAACCAAGCTTCTTCAAGTACTGATCAAGTCTTGAGTACCATTCTCTTGGTGCTTGTTTCAGCCCATACAAATCCTTCTTCAGTCTGAAAACCTTTTTCTCATCCTCATGAATGAGAAACCCATTTGGCTACTCAATATACACTTCCTCCTCTAGAACCCCATTCAAGAATGCATATTTTTCATCCATCTGGAACACATTGAACATCCGTTGAACTACAATGGCTAGGAATAATCTGATTGTCTCCAGCCTTGCCACCGGTGCAAATGTCTCATCAATGCCTATTACCTCTATCTGGGAGTATCTTTTGCACACTAGTCGTGCTTTGTTTCGAACCACTGTGAAATCTTCATTCATCTTGTTGCAAAAGACCCATTTAGTCTGGATGACATTCTTATCTGCTCATCTCGAAACAATCTCCCACGTCTGGTTCTTCTCAATCTGATCAATCTCTTCATTCATAGCCTGAGCCCAGTTTTCATCTTCAGCTGCATCTGCAAAGCATTTCAGATTTTACTGAGATGGGAAATATGTCTTCTACAGTGACTTCATTCTTCTTTTCTGAATTGGAGCTATCTGATCACCAATGATATTATTCATATCAATTTTAGCTCAACTCTTTGGCTTCCTTGCAGACACATACTTGACACTTTCTTATTCATCATCAGTGTCTTCTTCTGAGTCAGCATCTGCCACTTCTGCTCCTCCTGGGTTACTTTCCTCTTCATCACCTCCATCAAGGAACTGTTCACTGTGTTTTTGAATATTCTATTCATTTTCAACAATATTGATGTCATTTCTCTCAACTAATTTTCCCATCCACTTGTTAAATCATTTGTATGCTTTGATCTTGCCTAAGTAGCCCAAAAATATGCCCTCATCTCCACATGATTCAAACTCCCTATTATTTTCATTGTTGAGAATGAATCACTTACTTCCAAATATTAGAAAGTATTTAACTATTGGCTTCTTTCTGTACCTCAGTTCATATGGAGTCTTTCCTTCCTTCGAACACAATAGAGACCTATTAGAAATGTAGACTGATGTCAATACTGCTTCTTTCCAAAACTACTCTGATAGGTCTTTTTCTATAAGAATTGTTCTGGCCATGTTTTTGAGGATCCTATTTCTCCTTTCAACCACTCAATTCTGTTGGGGAGTACTTACTGAAGAAACTTGATCCTTACCCCTTATTTCTCGAGATACACATACACCTGACTATTTGTTAATTCCGTACCATTTTCTGTAGGAAACTTCAGAATTTTCTATCCATGAATCCTTTTGGATTCCCTTCAGTAATGTTTTAGGTAGCTGAACACATCATACTTATGGGAAATAAAAAATACACATTTCATCCTGCCATAATCATCAATGAAAAGATTGCAATACCTCTTCCTGTCAATGGATCATAGTGAAATAGTTCCACATACATCAGCATACACCAATTCAAGAACTCTTGTAGACTTATTTTCCATTGCTTTGTACGTCTTTCTAATGATATTCCCTTGTTGAAAAGCGCCGCACGTATTTGTATGATCACATGATAGCTTAGGGAGGTGTCTTACAGCTTCAAACATTACCAGATCTTCTAAATATGGTTGACATAGATGACAAATTCATTTATTCCACAATTGTTTTTCTTCGTCTCTGGATAAAAATAACATATCATCTTCTCCACTTAAATGGTAGGGATTTCCCTGAGTGCTTCTTTCCTGTAGAACCACTTCCCCATATATTTCTTTGATGATAAACAAATTTTTAGTAAACCTTATCGAATGTCCTAAGTCACAAAGTTGACTTACACTGAGCAGATTGTGACTGAGGCCTTCTACTACAAATACATCAGCACGTCTTATTTCTTTTCCCCCAAACCAAGCCTTTTCTGATCCAATAATCTTCAGGCCTTCATCGTTTCCAAACATGATAGCTCGTTCTTTGTCATATTTTATGCATATAACAATATTCTTATTACCTATCATGTGAGACATGCAACCTCTATCAAGGATCCAAACACCAGTACAGTTTGATTATTTAAGGGAAACATCAGCAACCAATTCCTTCTATCATATCTTCTTCTTGGTCCATATTTTTGTGCTCACACTCAGCAAAGATTGATACTTTTGATCTTTCTCATAATATGATGGATTGGTGTCATCTTGCAAAGCTGCAAATCATTTTTTCATTTTCAACTCACCTATTGGTTCATTGATCTGCTGCTTGTGAACATTTTGGTTCTGCTTGAGCACATTCTTCTGTATGGTCGATGTGCAGTATCTCGCCATGTGCCCAAATCCTTTACACTAAAAATAGTGTCCTTAGAATCATGTTCTAGAGAACCGTTCTCTGTTTGGATGCCACCTCTATTCTGGTTCCCTTTGATATCTCTTGGCTATGTAACACACATACTGTGAATGTCCCATATTTCCACAATAATAACACCTGACATAAGTTTCATTTTTCATGTCACTTTTCACTACAAGTTTCCCCTTGTGATATTTGAATATTAGGATACTTTTTTCTACCAAAATCAACCTTCAATCATGGATTGGCTGCCTGTGGTCTAAGCTCAATATTTATAGATTTTTGTTTTTGATCAAGCCCCTATTCAGCCTTAGCATCTGATCTTGATTACTGATTCTTTCCTAATGAACTACTAGCCTCTTCTTTCATCTTTTATGTCTTCTGAATGACCTGCTTTCCTAATATCACATTGGAGGTCAAGAGTTTTTCTTGATCCTTCATTTTTCATCACAGACTTACCACTTCTTCTTCAGGTTCTTCAATACACTTGACTTGATTTTTCACTTTCATATTCAATCCATCGATCTCCTTTTCTTGTTCTTCAATCTTTAGATTATGCTCATCAACCTTTTTTGAGCTCTCTGGCCTAGAATACTTCAGGTTTTCGATTTCTTTCACTAGATCAGACATTTCTTCTTCTTGTTGTTGCATGTATAGTTTGGAATGATGTACCACCTTGTTGGATTTCTTTGTTTTTTCTCTCCAAAAATATATCTCTTCAAGATATACTTATAATTCAGCTTCCATGTCAACTCTCCCTTCAATTTCTTCTTCTTCTTCATCAACGTTGGTTTCTTCCTTTTCTTTAGCACCAACGACAACATCCACCATTGCATTTTCTCCATCGTCTTTACAATTTTCAATCTCCTCAACCTCTTCAACCTCATACTCATCTGAATTGTCTATTTCTAGTGAAATAAGATTCTTCTTCTTGAAGATTTTTCTCTTGAACTGCTTATTCCCTTTCACATAGGCTAAAGATTTCTTCTTGGGAATTTCAACTTCATCTTCACCATTTTCTTCTTGAAACTTTTTGGGGCACCTTGTGGAAAGATGACCAACTTTTCAACATCTAAATCAAGTAAGTGGAAGTTTTCCTTTGAACATTCCTTTTCCTCTTTGAAAATTTGAGAAAGGAATGACATTACCTTATATGTATCTTCTTTTTCTTGATAATCTTCAATGGTGAGCTTCTTCATGGCCTTAAATTCAACCTCTTTAGATTTCCCCTTTTCCACAGCCTTGTTACCATCATTCCTCATTTCATATGAAACCGAGGTACTATGAAAATGGAAAATTTTCATCTCTTTTGGATCTTTATCTTCTACTATTCAAACATTCGGATTGAACCGAGGTGGATGTTTCCCCAAGATGCACTTTACAGTCTTTATGTCTTCCATGACTTCTCGAAGACCACGTATATCTTCCACAACAATATTTACCCTCTTAATGAATGCATGAAAAGACTCATTCAAGGTCATTTTTAGATCTTCATACTTATTCCATAGTACTTGTAGATTTGCCTCTCTGACCTTTATATCTCCTTCATATATATTAAAATGCTTTTCCCACATGGCATGCGATGTTTTACATGACATCACCTTCATATAGATAGCATTGGATAGGGCTGCCCCTGAATAATTTATGCCCTTGGAGTCAGAATCCTATTCTCTTCCCTCGGCTTATGATAATTCCCCACTGTTGATGTCAGCCGTTATACCATGCATTGCTGTTGTGAATACAACCATTCCCAAAGATTGAACGTAGTATCGCATCTAATTCTTCGAAAGATGAAAATTGTTCCCATTGAAGATCGTAATCCCTTTATGATTGGCGACCTCCATTTGAGAGAGAAGCACTGATATAAACCTTTACCTATGATACAGATTTTTAGGTACACTAGGTTACATACCCTGAGAGGGGGGGGGGGTGAATCAGGATATGACATATTAAAACAACTGCCCCAATTGATCTTGTCTCACTGTTAAGCAAGACTCTCTTCTCTCTCTTTCCAGTAGCATAGTATAAACAAAAACTAAAGCATGCACATGACAAGTAGATTTTTACTTGGTTCACCCTCACTAGGCCACGACCAAGGAGAAAATGCCGACAATGTGCCGATGTACCAAATCCACTAAAAGAACACAACTGTTTACAAAGTTCGGGATAGATCAGTTTTATTCCTTGGCTCACATCCTTTACAATGTTTAGGGTCAGCTCACTACTTTCCCAAGGGTCACTCCATGTTTCTCACTCTCTGGCTCGCTCCTGGTGAAGAGGATCACCTTCTTCCCCTTCCTTTGCTCACTGATCTAGAAAGAATCCACTCACAGTTTATAGATCTGTAAGTCTCTTCATTATCACTAATGAATTCTTCCACTGTTGTATTTAGATGCTCTGTTAAAGTCCAACTTTCACGCATAGATAAATAAAACTTTTCACCGAAGGTATCAGGCAATCTTCCTCATTTCACACAGCCCTAAAATGACTGTTGTGCTTCTACCATACCTAGCGTGCTTCTCCAAGGTGGTGCACAATTTCACCTCAACCACTTGCGTGAAACATTCTTCTTCAACTCCAAACTTGCGCAACTCACGCCCTTTTACGCCCAAACCAATTTTGGCATGGAACTATCAACCGTCACACTTCTTTAAATCATGGAGCACAAGTTTCATCAAACCACCTGCATGACACCCCCTTCTTGAACTCTAAACGTGGGAGCCTCACACCCTTTTTCACCCAAACCACTTTGGGCATGCAACAATCAACTAGCGCGCAACTTCTGAATATCATTATACTTGTGCGACGACACCACCTGCGCGACTGGAGCTCTAATGTTCTCTAAGTGTGGAAATCACACCGAATAAGGAGGGGTCAAACTCTTTTTATAGGAATTTGGACACCCTGAGCATTGGTTCACAAGTTTCCTCTCGGCACCCACGTCCAGCCGCCCTAGTCTCTGTTTCCATAGTCACTTGTGCAACCAAACCTAAAAATTAGGCACCCCATTTTCTTTATCAATATGTTGATGTTCTGATATTGAAAAACAAGTGATGTGATTGTTTCCAAGCCTCCAATACACAGGTTCACAAGTCCATTTTCCAAAAAAAAACTTTTCTCCATTTTCTGATTTTGAGGTCCAAAAATTTGGCTAACACTGGAAAACAACGCCACCTTGTATCTGCTCTTTTTGAACCCCCTCCAGATCGACCATTCCTTTTTCGAAATTCTTGAATCAATCATGGATCATTAACAACATCCCTTGAACTCATCATTCCACCATGAAATCCCCTTTTTCAAAAAAAATTTTGCTTCATGGTTTTCTTTGTCAACAAACACAACACTGAGGCCCACTTTGTCAACAAACACTATCACCTCAAAAATGATTTAATGATACCTTGAGGTATTTTTTCCCAATATCTCATTAGTCATGTTCATTGATTCCTATATAATTCATGTCTTATGAATTACCAATATTTATTCCATGACTCAATATTATGATCTATAATATGGAGGGTATGAATTTCAAATGTTATGATAATTTTATGAAACCCTTATTCTCATGTTATACTTATGTGATCATTGATGCCTCCTATATTTATCAATACTGAGGATCTGGGATCACCCTTTATTTTTTTATCTTTTCTATAGGTCACAAGGAATGGTATTATGTATGATATGTCTAAAAAAGCTGATAGTTATGAAACAATAAGTGGGAGATAATGAAGATATCTTACAAACTAATTGTTTATGTATCAAGGATTTCCAAGATAATACACCTATATAATTATAGTGTGTATTATTATGTTATGTACTAAATATTAATCTAATAAAATGTAGTATACATATATAGAATGTATTGGTCACTATATTTGGTATAAAATGGTTTAATTAACCTTAGGAATCATGGATAATATAATTTTAATGAAAAAACAGTGGGATAATTTTTTGTATTGGTTAATATTTTAATGTTTTGGTAGTGATCATTGATGAAATAGGATAAACCCATGGGAAGGGGTCTTCATTTATAAATATAATAAATTATTTTTCTAGATTAAATGGTTTTATACTATGATTATTTTTTATCATGTTAAAAGTTTTGGTTTTATTCAATATATAGAACCCAAAGGAAATGTGAAAATGATGAATTTGAAGGAAAATGAAATGATCTCCCACTAGGGAAACCAAATTATATCATAGCTAGAATCATAACCTAGTTTCTATGCTCACAAAAATATGTCAATAATTGAATCTTGTTGAGATTATAAATGATTAAAAATGAAATTACATACTATTGAGTGTTTCATGAGGAAAAATATACATTATTTTATTGGATCTTCTGGTCCACTAGTGGCCAACTGATGTACTATAACCATTGAGAAAATATTTACTATTCTCTAGTGCTTAGAATGTGAAAATTTATGACTTTGTTTTATCATTTGGATGGTGAAGTGGATTCATGGAGAAACCATATTATGAATAATAGTCAATATGGAGAATTTGAATTCATTGAGTAAGATTATTTTAAGATAATACTTTCCAATAATTACTTCCCTTGTATTCTATATATAATGTTGGAGAAGTAATTTCATAAGGTCAAGCATAAGGTTGATGAATTTATTGGTACCTTTGAATGAAAATATGATAGATTCTTTAGTGGGTTGAATTAATGTATTCAAAATGAATAATATATAAGGTATTTTTGAAGTTATAAAGAAATAATATGATGTGAATAGAAAGTGGAAATGGAAGCTAGAAATTATAAAGGTTCTAGTGATGATAAAAGGAAGAAAAAACTTCATTGAAGCTCCAGTGGATTGACACGTGGAGAAAGAAAAATTTTCAACCTCCTACATGGCAAAAATATGGTAATGGTAACTCAGGTGAATGCCTAAAAGGAACAAGAAGATATTTTAATTGGGTAAAGATAGAAGGGACTTTAAAAGCTATCAGGAAATCATTTGATGTGAATTTATAGTTGAAATTGTAACTATAAACATTCAGGTTTATAGTGATAATAAATAGAAGATAGATCTTCATGGAACCTATATTGATTTTCAGCATAGAGGGAAGAAAAATTTTCAACCTCCTATTTACCAAAATAGCTGGAACCAGAAATCAAGTGAATTCTTGAAAGGAAAATGTATTCATTTCATGTATGTGAATCCAAACTATCAATAAAAATTATTCTATAGTGATTTAAATATTCCAGGAAGTAAAATGAATAGAGATAGAGATTATCATAATAAACCAATCACACTTCCATTCTACAAATGAAAATTGTTTGGTCATTTAACAAATCAATTCCTGAATCCTGGGGATAATGAAGATAATAAGCTTCAATATCCTATGAAGTCAAAAGAAAATGGGAAAACATATGAAATTACAACAGTTGAAGTGAATAATGATAGTTAGTGCACACTTATCCTCCAATCTTGAGTTTGGTATTCTATGTTGATGTTTTTATGAGTAATCCTAATGAAAGTATTATCCTTTAGTTAAATTTTATATGATTCTATGAATTGATTAGTTGTCCCTATATATATATATCCCATATATATTTCATGAATAGAGGAATCATATTTTATATTCTGAATCAACCTATAATAATTTATCTTTTGAAGGATGAACTCAATCCTTTAATGGGAATATTTTTGGATAAGATAACATCTTATTTAAGGAATAAGAGGTGAAATATATTTTAGAATAATATTTTATTTTTATTATGAATTTATCATTATATATTGGAGAATATGATATCATGGTATATACTCTTTGGAATAAGTCTTTATGAGTGATTAAAATTAATTTTAAGTTAATGATATCATATAAAATTTGGGTTTCCATGTCGGTCAAAAACATTTTGGATGATTCTTAAAGTTAACTACTTTTGGAATGGACTATGTTGAAAACTGTGTGTTATTATTTAAGACTAAAGTATGATTTACCATATTGGTTTACCTACACTAATAATTATGTTTTTTGGTAAATATAGAGATACAAGTAACAACATATAACCATTTTATGGATATTGTGATATATTAAAAGTTAATTTTAGCAGTTTAGGAATAAAAAATTCTTCTTCTATACTCATTTTTTAGAGTACAACAACAAGTGAAAATTGATTGAAGCACAACCAAAGGATGAAATCATTCTTATGGTATGGAAATTACTCAAGAAAGTATATTTTCTCACACATCAACTTTAGGAAAATTATTTTGAGAAAAATATTATACATTTACCTTCACTTATAAGGATTTTGTGGTATTTTCACCAATCTTAGGTTTATTATTTTGTGGTCATTAATTTTCTCCAAACTATGTTCTCTATCAATAACTATCAGTCCTTGGGTGTTAATTTTCTATTAAATGTCAATATTATCACTTTCCTCTAATGTTATCAAATTTGGGAAACCAATTTTGTATTATTCCAGAGGAACTTCATATTTTCATTTCCCTCTTTTCAAGAGGATGTTTCATTAACCATTTTCATGTAGGTTTCGATGAAATGAATTTCCAGATTACAAACTCTTAATTACCACAAAAAATTGAAATTGAAATGATGAAATTTATTAAGGGGGGGAGAATGTATCAACCCGTGTTTTTAGAAATTATTTACCATTAAATAATTGTTTCTCTATGATATATCATGTTACATGCAACAACGGGTTTAAATAAACTGCGATATAATATTAATATATTATTATGTGACCATTATAACCTAGCCATTAAATGTTTCAGGTAAGAATAAGATAAAATAATTTACAAAATGAGTATAAAGTTATTAATCACAACAACTGCATTTATTAATTCTTAAGAAACAAGAATTAATTTTTCTAAATCCATTTTATTTTTCAAAAACAGATTTTCTTTAAAAAAATTAATAATTTATTTATTTTAGAAATTAATTATAATTAAATTTATTAAATTTTTATAAATTTAATTTTATAAGAACATTATAATTTTTAAAATCATCATATCTTAATTATATTTGGGTGTAATTTTTTCACTTTTATGAAAAAATGATTTTTCAGTGAATAGTGGAAAATATCAATTAATGTAAAAATATAATATTATTTATATTAAAAATTATTATTATTATTTTGATATGAACTCAAAGTAACAAATGTATTATTTAATTACATGTAATATATTTAAATTTATTTGAATTGTAATTATACTATTTTTCTGGTATAAGTACATTTTTTAGGCATTGAAACACATTTTTCTAAAAGCTATTTTTGTTTCGTTTTACACATTTTTTCTGTAAATAACAAATGAAAATTTTATAAATAGAATCTTGAAAAATTGATTCTATATTTGGAATTAGGTGGTTAAATTTTTAAATATGTTCCTTTTATTTTTGTACATTATGAATTGTCACACTAATAATTTTGTAACCCCAAAAAATTCAAAACCATGTAATTTTAATTAAAAAGAATATGATAAAGGCTTAAAAATGACCATAAATATAGCCAAAATATTATTATATGAGTATATATTGTCCATAAGAATAAAAAATTAGAATATATTTCCATTTTATATTTTTAAATTATTTTAATCTTTATATTATTTAATATAAAGAAAAGTAAAAAATGTCATAAACTTTTTTATTATCTTCAATTTTTTATATAGATAAATTGAAGAAATGTTTAGGTATAAATATTATTTAATAACATAAATGAATTCTATTTTTCAGTTTTATTTGTTTCTAATTTTTAGAAATGAAATAACTACTGTAAGGGCTGATGCAAAACTAATAGAATGCTTATAAAAATATTGAAAAAATCAATAAATTTATATTAAAAACTCTAAATATAATATTATCTGAGTGATTTTTTTGTAACATTTTTTTTTGATAAAAATTATATATTATATATTTATTTATGCATTTTATTTTATTTTAATTAATTTTTTTAGCTTTAAAAGTCCAAATAAATGAATAGTTTCAAAACCGATATTAATGATAATTAATATTTTATTAAATGAATTAAATTCCGAAAAATAATATCTTCAAAAGGTTGAATAAGTTATATTATAATACATTAAACATGTTCTATATATGGGTATTTTACATTTTATAATAACTATATTAACCCCTTAATATTAAAAAACATTTATATATCCATAATTGTCAAAATGGTTAACTAATGGTTAAAAAATGTTACGGGGTACAAATGCGATCAAAACCAGTAAAAATTTTATTTTATGAGATTAGTTCAACTCATTATCATATTATATTATAATGTTATAAATTAGGATCCATTTTTACATAATTATTAATTTATATTAATTTTATAATGTATGAAATCCTAAATAACCCCTTACCTCTATTATAAATGGGTGTATTCTACCGTTATTTATTCACAAATTTTGAGCCTTATATCTAGAAAATAACTTGATAAATACCTTTTAAACATCGTTACCATATTATAGTGGTGTTTTTATTCCCAAAATTCCAGAATTAGGATCCTTAAGATGATATATAATGGACCTCTATCAGAGGAGAGATAATCTCTTTAACCGATCACATCCCTTCTAATTATACTTTTACCTCGTAATAATATGTAAGATTCTTAATTAAATAGTAAATTAAGTATCCTAAATATACTTAAATTATATTATGATTATTAATCCACCTTTAACAATCCTCTTTCCTATGAAATGGTAAGTCAATGAAACACACATGCATATGTACAACTTAATGTCTCCACGTAGAGATACAATTAAATTTCCATCACCATATTTAATGGATAGTTATTTTTATGGGTTTAATGTTTATAGATGCTAATTATGAATTACTTATTCTTCCAAAATTATAATATCATATCTACCTTTTTAACATTCATACTATTAGAAAATGATAATTTCGCTCTTGCATCCGTGGGGATAACCACCTCCAGGAAGCAATGTTTTTCATTTTTAATTTTCATTCTACTTAAATGGTAATAAGGATGGATTTAATTAATATATATGATATAATAATTATTCTATAATTTTTATTTATTATTTAAATTTATTATTTTCCATCCAAAAAAAATATTAAAACAAAATTCATGCGTACATATAGCCTACCATCTCCATGAATGGTGGGATTTATTTTTCTACTTATACTTTTATGAATGAATCGAAAGATATATATAATTAATAAATAATATATATATATAAGTATATCCTTATTAGTAATCTTGACATTATATAAACATGATAGAAGTATAATCACCAAAACTACCGAACCAAAACGTACCTGAAAAATGAAGCATATATAACCCGGTTGGTAAGGACTGAGTAAGTGCATCCGGAAGACCCGAGATCAAATCCAAAAGGAGGTATTATTTCCGGGTACTGTAGAAGTACTGTAGTAGGCATTATGGCAGTACTATAGTAGGTACTGTAACAGGAACTGTGCATTACTGTAGCAAGTACTATAGTGGGAACTGTATCAGGTACTGTTTGGCACTGTAGCAGCCGGGAATATGCCCCCGTTTGGGCCTTCAGGCCACCGATTTGGTCCCTAGGTCCATGAAGACCATCGGGCCACCCAGAACTTTGGGTCAGTAAGGCCTTCATGCCACCTTAAGGCTTTCGGGCCACCTTAAGTGGAGATGAAAACCCGACGGCCTACGAAGAACAAGCTCTACAAGGAGGATGAGCAAGGATCTCTCACCACAGTAGAAGCTAAACTGATTGATTGAATGAGAGGGTATGTCACCTACCATCCGTACAAGCCTGTCCATGAACGGGAATGCCTAGCCAAAGATCCATGCGAAGTTAGAGAGCTGATTTCACAATGAAGATGCTGGGGAGGAGTAGTTCCAAGTAGTTAGTCTGGGTTGCATGTAATGTTTGAAGCCTACAGGCAAATGAATTCATCTAAGGCCTATGGTCCATGTAATACTTATTCCTACGGGACTTGTAAGGGTTCCACCTCACCCATTAAAAGGTGGATTATCAAGAATCAATAAAAAATGAACGCCTTCGGGCCATTGGATGGAATAAAGAATTGTTGAAAAACAGGTGATAAACGGTTATATGTAAGTCTTATATTGTATGATATATATTAGTATGGTTGTATAATATATTTATAATAAATCAATATTTTTTATATATTATTTTCTAACACATAAAAAAGAATTCAGACCTGAGGTGAGAGATTTTCATCCAAATTTTATTTCTCAGCGACACATATAATAACTACTATAGATAACACTTTTATCAGTGAAAGAAATTGCTTTTAACAATGATTTTTAGTCTAATTAATCTGAGTTAATATAAAATGGGGTATCATTTATCAGATCTCATAAAAACACTAATAAAGGCAACTCTTATTAGTGAAAAAATTGCTGATAACCAGGCTCTTTTATCAGTGCTCAAAAAATGCTCTGATCAAAGGGGCCTTTTTAGGGCTTTTTTAAAAGTGAAAATAAAATTTAAAAAAAGTAAAAAATTAAATAAATACCAAAATTTTAGACCCCTATTTAAAGAACCCACCAACCCCTTTCAATAGCTCCCCCCTCGTTAACAGTTCTCAGAAGTCCCACACTCATGCCCACCCCTACCAGCCAGCCTTTAAATGTGCCCTCCCCAGCCCTTTAATAGTGCTACCCCCTACACCTGTGTGCGCACCCCCACCTCACCCTAGATTTGAACTCAAGACATCTTCCTTGCATGTTTGACACTTTACCACTAGTCCATGTTACATTTTTCTCTATTTATTGATATATCTATTTATACTAATAATTATATTTATTTTTATATTAAAATATATTTATATTAATATATATATAGTAATATATATATATATATGTATTTTTATATTAATATATATTTATTTATATATATGTATAGTTATATTTTTTATCTGTTTACTTATTTATATATTAATATAAATTTAGTTTTAATATATTCATATATTAATATATATTTGTAATATTAGTTTTAAATACATATATAAAATATGCAGTTTTGTGTGTGTTTTTAAATAAATAAATACATACATACAAATAAACAACATACATACACATGTATATATATTATATATGTGTTTATCTGTAAGTATAAATATTTATATTTATATATATATACATTATTATATATTAATATGTGTATTTATATGTTACAGTATATAGATATTGTAAATCAATTTTTTTAAAACACACACACACACACTAATATATATACACATATAGACACACACACACACATTATATAGGTTTATAAATATTCATATTTTGTATTTTAAATAAAATGATTAGTTTTTATTTATATAAGGCTTATATATTAATAAATATATATTATATGTAAATATGTTTAATTATTTATTTATAAAATTAATTTTTTCAGTGTGAATACATAAAAAATATTTATATGTTGTTATATATTTTATGATAAATAACAATACATTATGAAAAATGATAAAATTTCAATACCATTATATCAATATGAATGTTAAACCTATGAATAAATTTAGTCCCTAGAAAAAATGGAAGAAATACCCCCATAAATGAGCCTGAAAATCCATCAAATGTTTAAAAATTAGTGAAATCCAACTAAATACTCATTTTTTGATTCCTTTTAGACCTTTTGGACTCAAAAAACCCTTTATCAGGGTTCCACAAGGCCACAAGGCCATAAGGATCATCAGTAACATTGATTTGACATGTGGTAGAGCTCAAACGTGTAACCAGATCGAAAGTTATGGTCATTTGAGGTTTAGGTTTTTTTCTCAGCTTAATTTATATCTTTTAATTAATTAATTATTTATTTTGTATTGAAATTTTTCTTAAATGGCTATTATTTGATAAAAATATCATAATTATTAATTAAACATATTTTGTATTTTATTTCCTAAGCATTTTTTACTAAATATCTTATATATTAAGATTGAATTTCTATTTATCCTTATCTAAAACACAATTAAGAAATATATATTATATTTATATAAATATCAATATATTAATATATTAATATACTAATATATTACTTTGAATTATGTTTTTTAAAATATATACTTTATTAGTGCTAGTACATAAAAGTGTTGATAAAGGGGTACTTTTAGCAGTGCTTTTTTTAATACTGTTAAAAGTACACTTTGTGAGAACATTTTTTAGCACTGATAAAGGGTACCCCATTTATCAGTGATTTTTTTAGAAATTTTAAAGGGGTGGTGCTATAAAAACCCAAATCTATGGTCGTTCATATTCACCACTTGTTTCTTTTTTGGGGCATATATAATCCCCATGAGTTTTTTTATGATTCATATCATGAAAATTATGGGATATAGATATCCATATAATGTTATTTCTTTCATGTATATTATGAATCAAATGTTACTATGTTGGTAAGGGATTCATGTTAAAATATCATTATTTATCAAAATTGTTTCTGATTATGTTTCGAATGATGATATTTTACTAACTACCACTTAAAAAATCATGAATTTTATTTACCTCTAATAATTTTTTTATAATAAATTTTGTAATTTCATTTTCCTCAACTTATGTTCTCAAGAAAATGGAAATATGTTCTTCAAGAAAACTAGATTTATTTCCCTCTTCAGTAAAAAAACTTTTTTCTTCCACACCCATGTTTTAAAACTTGTTTTACTATCAGAATATGATTATTTGATGTAATTTTCACCCATTTCAAACTATTTAAAAAAATGGTTTTAAATGAATCATCTTGTTACATTCGGAGTGAGGTATTTTTTATGTTTTTCTATAAAAGTCTGAAAGGAATATTCTGTTTTATTGTATAAAAAATGACCTAGTTTCCACTGACATGACCGATTAATGAGTTGAACAATCTATTAAATGATTCTAATGTTACTTTTGAAGAAAATGTTTTCATTAATATTTGGAAAAATTTTAGGTTTTAAAAAGGTTATTTCAAAGTGAAAGGATATTTTCTTCAAGAAATTTTCCAATAAACCCTAATTTATTTTTTCCATCTATGATAAAATCCTTTAATGTCACTTATGATTTACTATAGATATAATATAATTATTTAATCCTTATTGTTTATTAGGATGGTTTATGTTTATGAATCAATATGTGTATGAAAAACATTAAATTTCCATGGATTATGATCTGATGAAACAATGAATTGATTCTGAAATCAATTTCTTTTACAGGGGTTATTCTATGATAAAGTTTTTTATGAAACCCATTTATGTTAATTGGTTCTGATATAATTGATTTTTCAATACGTGGAGAACACATATGTATAAGTTTCATTATGTGATAGCTAAGAATTGAATTAAATAACACTTTAATGAAAAGGGTAAGTACATATAACTCATGAGGTTAATAAGTTAATGTAAACTTGATTTCATATTCTGAATTTTGTGTTTGGACCTAATTTTCATGTCCATATGTTTTTTTAATGGACCTTTCTTTCATGTTCATAAGATTATGTGTGGACGTGGTTTTCAACATCATAAGTTTATACATGGAGCTAGCTTTCATGTCCATAAGATTATGTGTGGACTTGGTTTTATGTCTATAAGTTTATATGTTGGAATTATGTCATGTCCTTAACATGACAAGTGATCCTATTAATTTTTATAAATGTCCAAATTTTTTATAAGATTATATATTCTACAAAATCAAGTCTTATGATAATATAATTATCTCAAGACACATGTTCATTGATTCCTTTATCATTAATACCATATGTATTTCTAGTACATATGATATTACTCTATATTATGATATATGATATACATGGTTTAAATTTTAAATTTTATGATCATGTTCTCATCCCCTTAGGCTCATGTTATACTCAAGTTATCATTGATTTCATGATTATTTACCCTTATTAAGCATCTGCGCTAAACCTTTCATATGTTTCCTTTTCCCTAAGTTGTGTGGGAGGGTACTATAAATGAAATATCTAATAAGGGATATAGTTATAATGAACTAAGTGAGATATGATGTATATATCTAATAAGATAGTTGTTTATGTATCCATGTTTTAAAAGATACTAGACCAATACAATTCTATCATAGATAATTATGTTATTTATTTAATATTAATATTATAATTTGTATTATCTATGTATATAAATGTATTTTTCACTTTATAGGATTTATTAATTTAGCAGTCATATCATATATTAATTTAGCCTCAAAATATTATTTATTTTGGGAACCTTTCATGAACACATGATTTGTATAAAATATATCATATTCATAAAAAAATTCATCAGTGTTTGAATTTAAATAATTATTAATGTATTTCACCTCAATGGATTTGAAAATATTACTCTTCACAATTTTATTTAGACTCTTGTTAAATAATTTTAAGTCCTTAATATTTCTTCAGTATCCTACAAAAATAATACATATACCCCATAATCATACTTTCCCTAACTTTCTTCTTTTTTCAAATATAGAATCTCCCTCTAAATTACCAAAATTATTCAATGATGGATTCCTTCAACACAACATTCAAATTTTTTTATCTATTTCCCTTGGTCTTATCACTACCCATTTTTCATTCACATTTTATCTTTTAGGGCTTACTTTAATGAGATACAAGGGATTCCACTCTAAATGAGTAATGTTTTAGAATTTTTATCCACTAGTCAATTTATTTTTTCAATAGATACATTCTTTTAGAGATATATTGAAGGAATCTATTCCTTCAATCCATGTTTCTCAAGGTAGTTTTTTAAATGTCCCAAACCCGAATATCCACCCGAATAGTTTTATCAGGCTGGGTGTTACTATCCTTAGGCGCACCTCCCCAAACTCCAACGGACGATGACTAGAAGCAAGGGTGTATAATGGTATAGTAGGGAGGCTATACCCTCTCAGAAAAAGATAATGAAATGGTCCCAACATAATAACATAACATGCGACAGAAATAAGTAACTCAGCAGACTCAAACCAGACCAACAGAGCGAAAGCACATCAATATAAAATAAATAGAAGAAGCGATAAATAAATTACATAAGTTGATAATAAATATAACATTATGAAAAACACCTCATGTAACCACTACTAAAAAATCAAGGCATGTATCCATAGAAAGTCAAACATGTCAATATAAAAAGGGAACCCATGTCTATCCACGGTATCTATATATAATAATAAGCATATTGATACAAGAATAAATTCATAACAATGGTAAAACTCTAGCTATGTGTAACATCAAGTTTACATTCCAATCTCGATGCCTAATAGTACTACTATTTAGCTCCCAAAGATTATCATTTACCTGTATGTAAAACCATAAACTCTATATGCATCCTGAATGGCCTGTGTTGGGTGTGACACGAATCTATGTAGGATTCCACCCAATGGTGTGTGCCTAATATAAGTGTTTAAGCAGAAATGCATCTCTAGTAATGTAAACAATATGATGTAATAAATAATCACATCCCCCACTAGTGCATAGCATCCACCACGGAGTGTCACATGCTTTAGACGACACTAGAATCTCATAAGAAAATAGATTCATTGGCCCATGGCCTATGGTCCCCATGTGTTCACAAAACCTAGGTGAACCCTTAGGTTCCACCTAAATCATATAACCTGGAAACATGTGACTCCTGATATAACATGTCTCAAGTACCGACATCCTAAAGGCATGCCCAAATAGAAGTAACCTGGTCCCATTGTCCCTTTCTCGAAAGCTCATTTTTCCCATGGCATGAGAACCAAATGAAAAAATACATATCCTTAAATAATAACCGAAGGATGAATGATGCTAGTCCATAAATAAATAACTAATGGAATAGTGGTGACTGCCTTCAATCACAGTGAGCCTCATCCCTAACTCAGTATCCTCATCTTTACCAATCGAAGGATCCTCACCTTCTATATGGCTTCCTATAGAAATCACCCCAAACCAATAGTACATAAACTGCAACTATTGGGGGGCCTTACCCACATGAGTGGTAAAAACCACCCCATCAGAGATTCAACCTATGTGCACATGACCCAAGTGGCTTTTAATCTTCATGGATGAGCGGTAATCACCAAAATAAGAACCCAAGACACACTATCTTTGAAACATCATGTCCCTAAGACCATGTCACACAACGATAATGGTCATGAAATCCATGTATCTCAGGATATGCCCAACCTGATAGTCAAATTGCCTCAAACTGACATCCATAATGCCTTATCCCATGGTCAAAACCCCCTATGAAAATCCAAGTGAATCCCAACATGTGATAAACATCACCCAATACCGATGGCCATGCCATCCCAACCCCAAGTCAATCCCGTCACAACCTAAAGGGTCTGAGCACATGAAATTCAGCAGTCACATATTCATTATCATATTGAAACACTTGTAAACACATAATTCAATTTATGAATATAGAATTACACTAGTTAAAAACTATAACATAGTAGCACTAAGGTCTTGAATTCCTCTAACAAGCTTATGAAGGGTTAAACAATTTAATCATTCCAATATAAATCAAAACAATTCATTTAAAACCATTTTAGCACCCCCCAAACAAAATAACCCAATGTGAAACAACCTCTCGCCCGACCTCAATCAATAATAACAGGTACGAGAATACCCAACGACATCCATCAAGGTATAAATGTCAAATTAAAATTTAATAATAGGGATCCACTCAAAACCCCACTATTGTGCTAAACTTTGTAACCTCTAAATATACACAAAAACACAAAAATAATTTAGTAACACCTACCTTGTACTCGTACGATATTTCTCATATTATATTAGCTTCTAATTAGGTCTATAATAGGTTAGATATACAAAACAATCAAAAAAATCTCAGCCCTCGATAACTTGGTCAAGAGGATTAATCGAGAGGAACAACTCAAAAAATCAAGGGCCTACTGATTCGGATCCAATGGATCTCACTGTATTCGAATCAGAGTTTGGATGAATGGTAGGGAGAAAAAATGATTGTGTACATGGTAAAACCTCTCCCCATTTCTGAAAACCCCACACGCCATGTATGGTCATTACACGACCATGACATACATGGCGTCTAACACAAAAATTCTATTACTTTCCCAGTTTTCCCATATTTTTTAAAAAACAACACAGAAATGAAAAAAAAGAGACCCATACCTAAAATGAAGAACCTTTTTTTTAAAAACATTCCCCCTTCAAGAAATTTGTCCCTAAATTTTACATCCATGGGTTGTGATGAAAACAATCAGGAATAACTCCAGCTCAAATCTCAAATCAAGCAATTGTCTAAAGACCTATTTTTTGACCCATTGACCTCCCATGACGCATCATTACCTCTACACCTCATCTAGTGCTCCTGTGACACTTCTGAAACCCAATCACATCCCTCACTGCATCGGTTCCAACCTCAAGCCCATGGAACCCATGTAATAATGAGGCCCTGCATCCCATGGATGCTAAAAACAACCTGGTTCCTCGCACCTCAATCACAACCTGCATCCATGGTGCCCCAATTCCCAAAGCACCTTATGTAACCTACCTCCCATGGATGCCCCGAGGCCTAAGCACCTCAAGTAACCCACATCCAACAATGCTCTTGATGCCTAATAACCTTAGGTAACTTGTATCCAATTATTCTCCAAATTCCAAGAACGTCATACATATATAATCATGCACCTGATATGGTTCCAAGATACTAATAAACATATGTTCAATCTATATATATCATGTGTACCTCATGCACTCAAAACATCCATGCCTCAATATGCCATTCCAAAAGTAGAAAAAGAAAATCATGACCACACCTACGACATACATATAACCTTCATCACCTCACTAGCCTACTCAGCCCATGGTAACTCTACAACATGAAACTAACATGAAACATGGTAACTAGAAGCATGTCCTCTCTGTGGTAATGCACTATTCACTAGACACTAACCCCTCAGATGGGTCTCACTATCTCTACCATGTCCTCTGTGTGTAGCTAAACCTTGGCTACCCTCACATGGTACTAATCCTGAATGAACACTTGATTCCACAGTCTACAAGGGTCCCTAATTGTCGGTTGTCTGAGAAGGCCTCCTATATAACCTCTCGAGATGACCGACCTATTCACATTCCTGGTAATCTGTTAGAGGCGTATCACACTGATTCTAGAAATTCCCTAGTTTCACATAGTAAATGAAAAAAACCACTAATCTAATACGAGGTGGTACAGCTGAGTCCTTGGTCTGACCACCATGCTGGAAATCATTCTGACCACATTTCTTTCCATCTGAACCATCATCTAAATCCACCACCTGACTTATGTGATACCTATCCATCAGGTTTACCTCAGTTATGAGAACTTGATTCACCACCTCAGAGAAATAGGTTATCCTAAAGATGTTTACTTTCACCCAAATGGCCTGTTGTAAGTCTTCTTCGAAGCGCCTCACCCTTGAGGTGTCCTTGCTTACCATACCTAGTTCAAATAAAGACAACTCAGTGAATGTAGTTGCATAGTCCATGATGGACATGCCAGCCTACTAATGGATTAAGAACTCTCTACCTCTCTCTTTACTCAGTGTCTCTGGGAAAAGGTTCTCAAAGAACCTATCCCCAAATCACATCTAGGGCAATCCCTCATGTATACAAGTCTGAACCTGCACATCCCACCAGCGCTTCGCCAATCCTATGCACATATATTTAGCCATCTTGACCCTCTACCCTGGAGGAGTCTCGAGCTTCACAAAGATCATATGCATGATTTCTATCCAGTTCTCAATCCCCCGCATGGACATCCCTTACCCTTAAAATGAGGTTTGTGATGTGATTGGAACTGCCGAGTAAGGTAGTTTATAGAGGGATATGTTCTCTAAGCACCTCTATTAACCCCCTACCAGACACATACTTGGATAGTTCAGAGCTTCCCATCAAGCCACGGCCCGAATGCTATCAAATCTAGTAGTTTTCCTTCCTACACTAGATCCTGAATCTAATCTTGTCCCTAATAAGTACATGTGGCTCATGATGTGCCTGACCCTAAAGGGTTGAACCTAATCATGCTCCTATGGAATTGCACCATAACCCTCTTGATATTCCATTGAGTTGTCTAGGAGGAACCCACTAAATACCATAAATAGTCAGACATCCCGCATATAATACAATATATATATAAATAATGTATATAGGGAAAGTATTAAAGATGAAATTCATAAAAACTACCTTTACTCTCCCCCATCGCTACCATTCCACAAAACATCCCAATCTCATGGCCAACATACACTCCATTAACAATGCCATGTATCAAAATTACCTAGGGCCATGACTATCTTGAAAACCATCATTTACAAAAACCAAGGACCAAGTCACCGAATCTTGCTGATCAAAATCACCTCAACCATAATACATGCTAGTTTTTGTAGGATTGATGCCAAAATCCCCTACCACATCCAATTATACAAATATATCAAGCAAGGAAGATCACATTTCATAAAAAAAAAAATTCTATAAAATCATGTAATATAATATAATTCACATGGTATTATCACTTCATAGGGAATAAATGCAAATATGAAAATGAAATACCCTAAAAACGTACCTATCAATAGCCATGGAACCATGGCTTGCCTAACTGGGCCATGGTCTAATTCTCCCTTACTACACCGGTCAAGGGTCACATATCAAAATCAATAATAATTGGAATCCAAGTAAGCCAGCATGGTGGAAATCTTATATACATTAAGTTGAGAAAAAGAAAAATAGCATAACCTACCCAAAGTAACTCAATCCATACCTTGTACATGGGCCTACAAGAACCTAAGAATGAGTTCAAAATCTAGTTCTAAGAACATTCTATCTATAGTCTAATATAATAAAAAATAGTAATACCATGAAAAGAGGCAAAATAAACTCCTCTGATACCAATTTGTATTGTCCCATACCCGAATAGCCACCCACACAGTGCTATCGGGTTAGGTCTTACTAAACTTAGGCACACCTCCCCGAACTACAAAGGCTACCGAAAAGCAGTGAGGGTGTAAACAGGTATATTGGGGAGGCTATACCATCTCGGGGGAAGATAAGGTAGTGGTCCAAGAATAATAACATAACATGTAGCAGAAATAAATGACTCAGAAGACTTGAACTGGACCCACCTAGTGGAAACGTAGTATTGTAAAATAAATAAAGTGATAAATAAGTAGAACCCGTTGATAATAAACATAACAAAAACCTAAAAACCACATTAAACCGCTACTAAAACATCAATCCATGCATCCATAGTAGGTTATATGTGTCAATATAAAAAGGGAACCCATTCCTAACCACAATAGATACATATAATAATAATCATGTTGATACTGGAATGAAATCTAGACAAAGCTAAAACTCCATATAGGCATTACCTTAGGGTATATACCAATCTCCATGCCAACGTGTATTACAATCCATCTCCAGAGGCTAATCCTTTATGTGTTCCGAAGGGCCCATGTAGGGTGTGAGATGAATCTCAGTAGGATGTCACCCAACGGTGCATACCTAATATAAGTGTTTAAGAATACATTCATCTCATGTAATGTAAATAGTACGATGTAATAAATAAAGACAATCTCTACTGGTGCTCAGCAGCCACCCAGAAGTTTCACCTACTTCGGCCAATGCAGGAATCTTAGAATCAAATAGAGTCCTTGGACCATAGACCAAGGTACCTCTATAGTCACAAACCCAGGTGAACCCTAAGGTTCCACCTCAGTCATATAACTCGGCACCATGTGCCTCCTAAAACCGCATGTCTTAAGAACCGACGACCTAAAGTAATGCCCAAAGAGAAGTAACCCGGTCCCATATACCTATTCTTTAAGTCTCATGTCTTCCTATGGTACGACGACCGAAGGAACAACAATATATTCCCTCAATCATGGAGAGCCTCAGCCCCAATATCGGTAGCCTCATCGTTACCAACCAAAGTCTCTTCACCTGCCACATGGCTTCCAATGACATGAACCCCCAAACCAATTGTTCCTAAACTGAAACTATTGGTATAATCTACCCACACAAGTGGTTAAAAACACTATATCACATAGTCACCCTATATGCACAAGACTCAAGTGGATTCTGGGTATCATGGGTGAGAAGCAATCACCAAAATTAGAACCCAAGCCACACCATCTCTGACACATTGTTTCCCTATAACTGTGTCCATCAAATCTGTTGGCCATGCTATCCATGTATGTTAGGCCATGCCCAACCTGATAGTCACACTACCTCAAACCGATGTCCATGACATCCGATCCAATGGTCCAAACCTCCCAAGAAAATCTAGGTGATTCCCAACCTATGATCAATACCTCCCAATCACGAAGGACATCCCATCCTAACCTCAATTAATGTCTAGCACAACCCAAAGGGTATCAGCACATGCAATTTAGCAGTCACATATGTAATATCACATAAAAACATTTATAAACAGATAATTCAATTTAAGAATATTGAATTAAACTAGTTAACAGCTATAACATACCAGTACTTAGGTCTTGAATGCCTCAAACAAGCTTAAGAAAACATAAACAATTTAATCATACAAATATAATTGAAAAAAAATCATTTAAAACCATTTTAGCACCCCCATCCAAAATAACCTGATGATTAATGTCCTCACCCCCAGCCTCACTCAAGAATAACAGTTATGAGAATACCCAATGGCATTCCATAAGTTATAATGGTCAAATTGAAATGCAATTATATGGTTATGCTCAAATACAAACTATTGTGCTAAAATCCACAACCCCCAAATGTTTGCAAAAACAGAAAACAAAGAATGCACCGCTTAACTCATAGTCCTACGACCTTCCTCATCTGGTATCAACCTCTAATTCTATCAATAATGGGGTAGATATACAAAATTATCAAAAAAGATCAACCCTCGATAACATGGTCGAGAGGTAAAATCAAGAAGAATGGATCAATAGGAATAAAGGGCTTGCCGATTGGACTTCTATGGATCTAATGGCATTCTAATTGGAGTTTTGATGTACGGTCCTGTTCAAAAACAAGTCATGGAGCTGCTTGTTCGTGAACCCGGATGAACCCATCTTCCCTCTACCTCAAAATGAGAATATTTCCTGATTTAATGAAAAATAAAATTAAAATACATGGAATGAACGTGTGACTTCATGTCGTGTAGGTTATTTTAATATTCATTTGGGGGACGAATTTTCCTAGGTCAGGCTAACTTGACTACATGGTGTATATTGGGAAGTAACATGGTGTGAACCTAGTAAAACCAATCACCCTTTCTGATAACGTCACACACTAGGTATCTCTATTACATGGCCAAGACATAAACAACATGTACTCAGAGTACACTTTTTGTAACCCAAAAATTCCAGCACTTTCCAAAATTTCCCCAATTTTTTCAAAAAACATCCCAAAAATGAAAAAAACAGACCCATACCTCATAAGAAGAACTGGTTTCTTACAGTTTTTAAATTTAATAGATATGAATCCAATTGTATTTAATTGTCCCAATATACTGATTATATATCTAGTCTCATTTTAGAAACAACTTTGACAAATTTCTTTGCACTCTATGACTTATCTTATTCCTTTAAAGAATATAACACAATCTATTATACTATAATCATCAAAAAAGATAATTAAATTCATCTCCATATGTGTGCATTGGAAATTAATTTTATGGAAGGAATATTTTTGAAACAAATTTAGTAGTTAATTTTTTTTCACCCAATACAGGTTTCATACAAAATTTCCCCACTTACATGTGTCACTTGTAATTCCATGATCTCATATCAAATTTGTAAAATCTATTGTAGCATTTATATTGGATAAGATTTCCATGCTTTATTGGTGAATGATTCCAGACATATGATTCCAGATAATCTTATCTAGTTATAATTTTATAATAAAAGTATTAACTTTTCTATATACATGATATATATTTGCATTCATCCTACCATCGTTCATAAAAGAGTTTCAAACCATTACTTTGATTAAGAAACCCTTATGATTAAATGTAACATAGAGTATTGAGTCACAATGTTGAAAAAAGATTAGAATTATGTGTTTCAATCCATCCACATAGATAACATATATATTATTTATCATATCACATTTCAATCAATAATTCCCACTTCCCTTTATGTTTAAATACATATCATTGTTGAAAAAATTATTCCATCAACTCTCCCCTTAGAATTTTTAGAAATTTCATGTTGAAAATCATGTGGAATGAATATCCACTATGAAGAAATGAGGTTCTAATATTTATTTATCCTTGAGAGTCATCTATACGGGGTTATCCTTCTCTCTCTATTAATTTTACATTCATGGGATGATTGGTTTAGTTGAGTCATAGATCTAATTTTTTGATCTGTTCAAGTAGTATAATTATAGATATATTCTTATTCCAATGGTTTGTATATTTTTCAAAATGGAATTATGGTGGGTTTCATAGTATTCATCCACCTCTAACATCCCTAGTGTCTATTTCTATTTCATTTCCCTATACAGGTAGTAAATTTATGGAAAAAATTAGAATATTGAATAAAATATCCATAGAAATAATTTATTCTATGATATGAAGTGTTTGGTAATATTATTCATTTCTGAAAATCATGAGCTTCTATTTTAAAATAGCTCACTTCCTATTAAAAAGAGGACATGTAGTGACCCTGAAATCTACAAAATTGGTACTTAATTAGAGGAAACTAAAATTTCAGTCATTTCTCTCCATGTTCCCAACCATCATATCTCATATGTTAATACTTAACCCTTAAAGATTGATTATTATTTCCAATTATTGTCTATGATTAGATTTTATTTGTCGTTATTTTTTCCTCTACTTCCTTAGTGTTGGAACCAAAATCACAGACCATATACTTCCCTTTATCTTTGTAATTTATTGTTTCTACTTTTTATATCTTGAAAAAATTATAATATTGAAAAGTCTATATAAAAATAATTTATTCTATGATAGGAAGTATATTGTAATATTATTCATTTATGAAATTAAAGAGCTTATCTATTCTAATATCTCATTGAATATTCATCATATGTAGTATAATTATACTCATATTCTTCTTCCAATGGTGTGTATCTTTTTGACAATAGAATTATGTTTGGTTTCTTTGTATTCATCCACCTCAGGCTTCCCAAGTGGATATTTCCATTTCATTTCCCTCTATAACCAATAACATTTTTGAATAAAATTCAATATTGAAAAAATAACCATATAATTAACTTATTCAATGATATGAATTATATGGTCATATTATTGATTTTTGACGTTTAAGAGAATATTTATCATAATATCTCCTTGAATATTCACAAGAGGACATGTAGTGATGCTGAAATATATTAAATTGGAACATAAATAGAATAAACATATTTTCTAAATCATTTCTCCACATGTCCTTATAATTCATATATATCTTATGTTATTGTTTAATCTTTAAATATTGATTATTATTTCTAATTACAAACTATGATTTGGTTGTATGAATCTTTATTTGTGCCTCTATTTAATTAGTGTCGACACTAAAATCACAAACTATATACTTCCCATATTACTTTTATATAATTGTTTCTGCCTTTTATGTCTTTAAATACCATCTAACTCTATTTTTACTCATGAAATTTATTATATCCACATTTATTATTTTTACCAACCTTTTTGGGCCTTATTTTATCCTTTCTAATTATCAGATATTTTATAAATTATAGAGTTATAGATTCTTATTTGAGTATTTAATTTTTATCTCTAATTCAAACTATTTTATCAATATAACAATCACTTATTTAAGTTATTATACCTTCCTTGACCACTCTACTATAGAAGCATTATGTTCGTCAATCACTTTAACTTCATTATCAATATTTTCCATGAAATTAACTACTAATCTCATATTCACCTAACTAAATAATTAATGTTAGAATTCTTTTTATTTTCCAAATATTATCTTGGATATAATCCATATATTAAAAATATTCTTCCAAAAAATTAATAAATTTATGATTTTTCTTTCTTTGAATACCAAACACTTCATGATCTCCCTCAATTTTATTCTTTAGATTAACAACACTTTTAGATTGATTTCCTTCCTCCTTTTCAAATTCATACCTTATAACTATAGACATAATTATATCTTAACTATATGATATAAAATTTTCTTTCACGTCCTTTTTGTATTATTAATTATTAAATGTTAAATTTATTTCTATGATCTTCCTCAAAAACATATTTGTTACTGAATTTTAGGATTAGAATTATCTATAGAGAGGAAATATTTTATAGGTATTATATATGAATTACTCTTTACTATATTAATTGTAAAATCTTCTCATACACCATACTATATTATTCATATCTTTACCACATCAAAATCACTCTATGAGTATTTTTTCATTGATTCTTACCTTCTTTATTTTGAATTTTCTAGACACATGGTAAATAAATTCATCATTTTTATTCACTTCATTATCACCACCTTTTATTGATGTCAATTTTATACATATATTTGAAGGTAATTTCCATGTTTTAGGGACTTGAAATTCCTTTTTTATTAATATGAATTTTATAAGAATCCATACATCTATTAAAATTGAATAATGAAAGTTCTACTAAGTAATTTTCTTTTAGAGTTAAAACCATGGAATTTTAATGAGGTTGTAGTTACCACATGATCTTCTTCACAGTATCATATATTTGTTATCTTCACTAATTCCCCATATTTATTTAACCACTTTGATAAATCTTCTGAATAATTCATTAATATTTTCATCACGAAATATTTTCAAGTCATAAAACTTATTATGTAGAACTTCAATATTTTCTTCCTTCGCATTTTTGTCACCTTAACTAATATTATCTAGTTTTTCCCACATTTCATTTGAGATGGTGCATCTCACTACATTAAAATTGATCTTATTTTATAAATATCTAGATAAAGAATTTAGATAATTGAAATCAATATTAAGAATATTTATATCTGCTACATTATTATGCATTTATGATAAAACAATAATATGTATACCATGTATTTTTGTGGAGAAACCATCTAACTTGAGAGGATACAAGTGTAATATCATAATGTTATTAGAAATCAGATAATGGTTTCTAATAAATAGAGTTACCATATTGGCATTCCCTATATTTATAATACTTATGAGATTTAGCTAGTTGATTCCAAAATTTAACTTCCACATTATTACCTATTATTACAACTCAATACACACTATGATGGGATGGAAGAATAATGGTGTGTAATTATTTTCAAATAATTAAGGATCTTACTACCATGTTTATTGGATCTTTGGAAACCTATCATAGTTTTTTAAAAATCCACTATAATTACAAATATAAAAACAAAAAAAAGATAAAAAAATTAAATGGTTTATCACGAAGGTATAATCTTAGGAGCACACACACAATGTTGTGATGGTGAAATAAAATCTAATAATAGTACCTAGTTCAAGGGATATAACGATTCAATCATGGTTACATCATGAAAGGCTCACCAACATTATAATTTGATTCAAGGATGAGTGCTTCGTTTTCCTTAAAACACTTCTAATGACTCCTCCTTATCACACTACTTAAGAAATATGTATTCTTTGTTTAAAAACATGAAATTATATTCTATGTCATTATGAATGTGTAATTATTTTTAAATTATTAATAATTTAATATGATGCACCAATGTAATCTAAATTCTCAATAAAATACAATAGTAATACTCTTCATAAATACCACCTTTCACCTAAGTACATTCCCACATGGTTCACATTGCCAGTTTCACTCACGTACCAACCCTTAGGTTTGGTTTACTTACGTACCTTTAAATAAACACCTTCACCCAGGTTTTTTTCTTAAGTATCTTTCATATATCAGACATGGAAAGATCATATTCGTGAAATTACGTTCACACAATATCCATCTCCCAACCTATTCCCACAAAAAATTATCCATGATACTCCCATCGCTTTGTTGTTTTTCCCCATTTGTAAATCATGGTACTATATTCTCATAGTTATCTCCCCATTTAAATCTTCTATGATTTCAAATTCACAAAAATATCCACATTCAATCGAGCCTTTTATAATGAGAGTATCATTTAACCTTATCAAAATATTTTTTTTTCTAATTAACGATTAATTAATATTTATAAGAAATACACAATTAAATGAAAACTAATATACTCATAGTAACATTTTTCATATATCCTCTTAAATGGTTCCTCACTATCATGAATATATTAAATATTATGCATCTCTTATTATCACACAACCTTATGACTAGTCCATTTCATGATCTATAAGTAATCCCTAGCCATTGCGATGCCCAACTACTGAAAATCACCTATACTTGTAAAAAAATTTTATCAACATTGATAATACTCCCATTTCACCAAAAAAAACTTTTTTTCCTCCAAAAATATTCCAGATTATAATTTCTATAATCAAATTCCCTTTTGACATCAAACTCTAAAACAAGCCTGAAAACAGATTAACAAAAACAACACAAATTATATGTTAAACTCAATTAACCTTGAGTACAATATACTTCATGTTTTTATATAAAATTTATAATAAAATACTATCATTCATGTTAATATATAATGATAATATAATCACAATAAATAGGGAATTAAAAGTAACTAATAAACTCCATTTTATCAATTTAAAATCATATTATTCATAAATAATTGATTAGTTGTAAATATTCTATTAAAATGTTGAAGTAATAAACTATTTTTTATCTTTAATGAAACAAAAACATTATCCTGAAACTTTTAGAGATTATAAATCCATTAGATAATGACTATTTTTAGTTAACAATATAATGAATCTAATTTTAGAATAATCAATGGAACTTCTGTAAAATGAAAATTAATGAAAAATTAGTTCATTGAATGAATAATACATGGAAATAAAAGAGTTAATGGGAAATTGGTTTTTAAATAAACATGAAAACTATTCTTAAGTGTATCACCAAAAAATTTTATTATATATCTGTCCTCAAATAAATTCAATTTCTTTTATAGCTAGTAATAGATGAAAACACTTGTCTAAATGAAATAAAATATAGTATACAGTAATAAAATATACATTAAATTAATGGGTTGAATTGAAAAAAAAATTTTAAATTAATTATAACAATTTTATATAAATAAAAAAATATGTTTAAATACAAACTCAATTTTTAGTATTCTTTATATGCTTAAAAAATACATTTGCCTAAAAATTGTTTTTTTATTTCTTTTAGTGTATAATTAATAAAATTAATTTATTATAACTTTAGAGATTTTATTCCTAAAAAAATTTAGTTTTTAAAATCATAATGTTAAAATTGTCATAGTTTGGATTTTTTATAATTTTTTGAGATGATTGATTTGTCGATGAATAATGAAAAATACAATTTTCTATTGAAAATTACCTTTTCGTTAACATCAATTACAAAGTTCCATTTTTGTAAAAAATATTAAATGTATAATTAATTAAATTTATATTATAAAAAAATCCAATTTAGGTCATTTGAATCAATTTTCTGTTGATTTTTTATATAAAAACATCTTATATTTAAGAAATAATTTTTTGGAGAACCGTATTTCACCATGTTTTACAAGTTTGATTTTAAATTAAATACTTCAAATTATATGAATTGTGTTTTATAAAAATTATTATATTTTTTTATTTTAATAATTAATAATATGTAATATGGACAGCATAATGATTCTACATAATTAATAGTAAAAACAATAAAAATGTTACTGCTTTTAAGGATTAAACTTCTTTACTGGGGGTTTAAACCAAGATAAAAGGTTAAGGTTGCTAATTATAATTATAAAAATAATATTGGACAGACATATTTGAACCTTATAGTATAATAAATTATAATATCTATCCCTTTGGAATCACCTCTCTGGGGAATGACTTTATTTTCTTTTATTTTTTTATGAAATTCAAAGTGAGTCCTCTCCCCTAATTATAAAAGGACACCTCTCCATTCTCTTCTTCGCACCAATTTGTTCTATATATATTGAAAAAACCTACCCAATTATATTCTAAAAATTTATAACCACAAATTATAATATCTTATCTTCTTGAAAAACCAGTCTAAGGGTCCTTAAGAAAGGATTTAAAGGAGGACTACTGAAGAAGTGGTAATCGCCAGACCCAACCACGTTCAGTTTATTTATTATGTAACACCCTAAAAATATATGGTATTTATCATAAAATAATTAATTCATAATTATAAATATACTTAGAATTTATTATGATTATAGAACCACAAATATCCACCATTTATTCCATAAAATTAGAAGTTAAGTTATCACGCTTGTGCATAAGTGTTGACTATGGCCTCCACATAGAGATACAGTTCATTAATTCTATATCATACTTGTATTAATGGATATAAATATAAATATAATGAAAATATATGATATTTATATCATTATTAACATTTTTGGAAATGATGGAACCATGATAAAAGTATAAGGATTGAAAATAAAAAAAATGATAATCTCATTGAAAATGAAATGATTAACAACTAGAAACAATGATTTAAACATGGAATTGTTAATAAATTATTGTTGAAATGTTCAAGTTGGTAATATATGATATTATATGTATTTAAATGACTTTTTTATATAATTATAATAAATTTAAATTTGTTATACACGAGTTTGAGTTACTTTTGATGCAAGTCGAACAAGTGGTAATGGATTGTCATCTCACTTTTATTTATATGAAACACATGAAATATTCACCGTTTTTTATTTTATGTGGTATATATAATGACCATGAAATTTTTTATGATTATTATAATGAGAATTATTTGTATTTACATATCTTTACAAGGATATTTTTTTCTAAAATCGGGTACCCTAGAGCCAACATAAATAAAACATTTTGAATTCTTGATCATGTGTATATTGAGTTATGAATGATGTCAACTTACCATAATTGCATTGATATTTATACATACAATATTTACATGGTAATTTTTACATATAATTTTTCATATTAAAATGTTATAATAGTTCCTCAGATATAATGAGAACCTATAGATACTATGATAGTAATATTAAAATAATGTCCTATGGTCTAGAAAAACTATTTGGGCTTGGAACAAATGATGTATGATAATCAGGTTCTAGGGGATTATAAGCATTGATGAATCATCTCATGAAATTCAAACTTGTTCATATCATGAAGATGAGATGATGGGGATTAGCCCGCCAACAGGGACACCACATGTTTCAAGTGTCCTTGGTAGGTCCAATATAAAGACATATGTAATTGTCTCCTCACTTGGGATTATTATCAGTGTATAATATTTGATTATTTACTTTGATACACTATAAAATATATGGAATTGATGTCATAGCATGGTACATTTCATTTGTTCTTAATTCATTTTATGAGATGGATTTAACAATCAATATATAATTTGTCACTTGTGAAAGGAAGTGATATCTCGAGCCAAGTTGATTAGGACGGTAGTGCCATTAAAAAAGCCATAGAAATTGTAGAAGAAGGTAAGTCAGCCGTGATAGCTCAACTAATAATAGAAAAAGAAAGGATGATGAGAAAAAAAAAATCATCCTGCTTTATGAGATATTCTGAGACAAATGGATTATATTAAATGACTTGAGTTTTTTTTGGAAAGGATATCTTTTCTATAACTATTCCCTACCACTTTAGGGGACTTCATGGGTTTTTAGAATCCACAAATTTTCTATGAATAGAAATTACTACTATTGAGATATAGTCCTATTGTATCACACACTATGTGTATTCAAATTATTGGATGATTTTAAGGAATTTGAGTTTAGGATATGGTGGTACATTTTCAAAGTTCCCATTGGAGATAGATTATCGACATGCATGGGTCCTACATCGGTAGTCGATTCCTCCAGTGCATGTTCGATGGTAGAACGAGAATCTCCAAGAGGGAGCATGGGAGCATGAGGCTCAGATTCATGCTTAGTACCCCTATCTATTTGTTTAGTCTTTGTTTTGGATTCTACTGATGTAAATCCCTATTGTGGGGAGAGGGTAATGTACCAGAATTTATATGTAATTTTTTTATTTATATGGAATTATTTTGAGACCGTGAAATTTGACAGCATGTGATTTCGAGGCCCAGAGTTCCCGGAATGATCCGTCAAAAAATGTAATGCTTTAAATTGTACATGTGGGCAGTTTTTTTGAAAAAATCTAATAACTCCTAAACAGTTGCACATATCAAAAATATGAGGGTACCATTGTGTCTAGAATGGGGGGTTTACCCTAGGCATGACTTAGGATTAGCCATCTCATACCTCCAGTAAGAAAACCTGAAAATGGAATAACTGTAAATAAAATAATTAAATAAAATTATATATATATTTTTTAAATTCTTATAACTCATGAATGGTGACTCGAATTAAAAATCCAAGACCACTTCTGAACTCATGATGGTATGATTTCATTAGGAATACCTTAATATCGGCTAGCATGGGCCAACAGTGGAAGTTAGTTTTTGGCCGTGAATAAAATAATTATTAATTATTTTATTTTCAAATCCTTATAAAACCTAAGCATTAACTTAGATTTAAAATCCAAGAGTACCATTGAACTTGTGGGGGCATGTTCCCCTTAGGAAAATCTTAATCTTGATCGGTACAAGCCCATGGTGAATGTTAAATTTTTTGAACTTTTTTTATGGTACGTTCAGTAAAGGTGCGAGTGGGATTTTATACCTTTTGAACAGTTCTTCAGATTAAAAATCTGAGTGCACTATTGAATTATTAACACTGGGATTCACCTAGAAATGACTTAAAATTGACTGTAAAGGGCCGAGTGAAGAAGTTATTTTTTGGAATTTTCAAGAAAAAAAATGAATTTAAAAATTTTATTTTATTTATTTTCTCACCATTGAGTGGCGAACGGTGATGCAGCGGGGAAGCGACGAGGTAGTGATGATGCACATTAATGGGTCATTAACTTGTAGTGTAATGAAACATTAATTACGCCTAATAGCGATGTTGTTTCTTAAATAAAATAG
Organism: Viscum album; assembly: GCA_963277665.1. NCBI lineage: Eukaryota > Viridiplantae > Streptophyta > Magnoliopsida > Santalales > Viscaceae > Viscum > Viscum album. Next base: position 1,646,161,059 of record OY728128.1, read on the forward strand.
TGTAACGATGCGATGTTTCATCATAATGGATATGTTGTGATGTGATCCTATTTATAGTTCAGCACGTTGGGGAAATAAAGATTAATAATATAGAGGACTTACTAGAGAACCTCTGACATACTTCCACCCCAACAATGAACGACGAACGCCGGTGGAACTACATCATCATTGACTCCTTTCGAATATCAGAGTAGAGAAGTGAGGTCGACATCATATTCCCTAGAGGACAAACACTGTAGCATTAGACTTCATAAGATGTAGAAGTATTTGATTTTATGTTTGTTGACACTCCTTTTCGTCACATTGTCTAAAATAATGGAAAGGGAAATACCTTAGCACAAGTTGATTCATCCTTTGAAGAAAACATCAAAAATCGACAAAGGCCTAAACAAGGCTTCAAATGCACATGCTCCGCACAAGTTCCCTCCCTGTTGAGAAAGTACAATTGTGCGCCGCCAAATGGTCGTGCAAGTGACTTGCTTGCCCTCTTTGAAAACAACCCAGGGTATTCTACAGCCTATAAATACACCTGGTGGGCCACCCATTTCGGTAGGATTTTTTCCAGAATTCAGATACAGATCTCTGAACGCCCAAGTCTCTTCTTCATGTCTTTTGTACACTTCTAAGGTAATTATTTACCTAAAATGGAAGGTCTAAACAAGAGGAATAAGTTATAAGTTTTAGAATTCACCAACACTTGCACGCCTAGGTGTTTTACCCTTAAGGGAAATGGACACACTTGCGCGCCTCCTTACCTACTCATTGAAACTTGCGTGCCACTCTTCTGGAAGTACCTCAGGATAATTCTAAAGGCTTTGGTCAAGATCACCCAAGTATTACCCTACTGGTTAACAATCGCCCAAGTACCCATGTGCCGTGCAGGTATACCTATGTGACCAGGACTTTCGCGCCCACACAGTACCTACACACTAACCAGGACTTGCACGCCCTTCTATTTTTGGGTGCCCTTCCTGCCCATTTAACCCCTCTTATTCCATTCCACCTCTCATATTCAAGATTTCATCATCAAGACACTCTTCAAAGCCATTTATGGCATGTTTTATTGATTAAATTCCTTATCCAAAAGGAATTCTGTGGAACATCTCTCAAAACCAAGTGATTTACACATATTTATGTCACTAAGGTTAAAGATTTCATTCATTAAACCTCATCCTTTATGATGAGAGAACCCTATTAATGGGCCTCCTTTTCATGAGTAATCCGCAGTCCAAATTCTCGTTTATATGGGAATCCTCTTCAGGAGTAAGCCCCAAGTACCCTAATTTTCCAAGTCCCCTAATTTGGGCATCCTCCTAAAGAGTATGCCCAAACCATAATTCCTTTAACCTAGGATTCCTTTTCAGGAACAAGACCTAGTCTTAATGTTCTCAAATATTGGCATCCTTCTTAGAAGTAAGCCCCAACCATAATTATCTTAACCTGCGCTTCCTTTTCAAGAGTAATCCGCAGTCTGAAATACGGGCATCCACATCAGGAGTAAGCCCCAAGTCCCCTAATTTTTTAAGTCTCTTAACCTGGGCCTTCTTCTCAGGAGTAAGCCACAATCTTAATTTCTCTAAACCAGTCTTAATTTACTTTTGATATGGTCTTCCTTCTTACAAGTAAAACCCAATCATAAGTCCCCTCTTAACTTGGGCATATTTCTCAGGAGTAAACCACAAGATTAGGGTATTCAAATCTCCATAAAGTACATATAACTTTGTGGACCCTGTTCCTAGATTTCTGCTCTGGAGTAAATTTTAATCTTCATCTGTTTGGGCAGTCATACATACATGAGCCCCATATCATTTCTTATGATTGAATCTTTCATGGCACAATTGTCTGGTTTTACCAATACCTCTTATTTCTCACACCAAGCATGACTCATGTGAGCTTAGAGTGTAAAAGTAATTATGACATCTTTCTTTGAGCCATCAATCATAAACATCACACTCCTTTACTCAAAATATGTGGGTTCTGATTCCTTTTATAAACAAAGGATACGTAGGTAGCCCATCTGCGGGTACGATCCCAACTCTGAAATAATCCATGTCATTCTGAATGACATTAAACTTCAAATTCCGAACTGAGTGGCTTTAAAACTAGTATTGTCATCATAATGACCAAGAGACTTTTAGGTATTGAAGGATACCATTGACTCAGAATCTCTAAAAAATACAGATGATTCTCTTTTGATGAAGAACCTCGAATACATATAAAAGATTCTCTAAATTTCCTACATATTTAATCATTGATTGTCATATCTAAATAAAAACTCATTTTATACTTGGTAATGTAATAAGGATTCATGAAAATAACTTAAATCTATAAAGAGAGTCTCAAGGTAGAAAATAATTCCCCTAAAAAAGGTGGGTTGAGTCCGACCTCAAATCCTCTCAACCAATGCAAAATCCGAAGCCTCATCAGTCACAACTAATGAGCGCATACCTTGGGAATGTAGGTCCAAATGGATATGGATTCACTGGATGTTTCCGGTTCTACAAACAGACCCATTAGAAACCTATTGGAATTTTTGAACCTTCAATCAATGAGGTCATCCCCAATTCTAGAGGGAAAAAAATGGTGAACCCGACGTGAATACATAACCATGTTAAAATGATATTTTAATTATTTGTTAGGCCCCTATTTAAAACTCTATGAGAGGGCCAACAAAACAATCAATAACATATGTGCTTATCCAAAAGATGTAGTGGACAGACTTATCTTGATTAGATCTGTTATATCAAACAAGCACTCTTTTCTAAGATCTTCTGCATTACGCGAATGGATTTTCTTAAGTCCACATCTGTGAAAACCTCTGTTGCGAATGCCACTGCTGCTACTTCTTCTAGATCATCCTCTGCTCTGAGGAAGACATCACCTACTCAGCGTCTTCAACGCTGGGTATCAAATGCGCTGGTTAAGGAGTACCATCAAAATGGTACTATTCCGACTCTGGAGGCTACTCGACAAGACCTCCAAGTCAATAATTCAACCTGGTCGTCCGGATAGTGATGAACAATGATCAAGAACCAGGCGGTACTAACCACCATCTCCAACTGTTTCAGGTCGTTATCCCCAGAACACAATCACCATTCACTCCCATATTCTGAATAGGCGAATGAGTAGGTCCCTTAGGGCCTTAATTCAAAGAGACAGGAGTTCTTCCCAAGGGCTCCTATCAACAATTTCCGCCAAATTAGTGCGGAAGTGCGCCCTTAAAATGATGAGGGTATCCTCTCTAGGAGTTCGTCTCATGTTCCTCGAACCTGAGCAGGCAAGATGAATCGCCAGAGGAGAAATCCGGTCAATAGTGAGCGGGTTCTCATCTCTTCCATCTCCGGAGAAGTCCACCAACCTAACTTGTTGGCAAGCAACGAGCGGTAACATACACCCGTCCATTTTAGTTCCATTGTCCAGTAGACTCGTCTGGTAGCATCACGCCAATCCCGCCAGGCAGTTCCGGCGGAGTATTATAGGCAGGAACGTACATTTGTTTATGCGTCATTGGCTAGTTAGCAGCCTCGTCTGACTACATATGATGGATCTCTTCAACCACATTCATCAAAGTAAAATCAGCAGGCACAAACACCTGCTAGTACTGATCAAGACTACCAATAGTCTCTCTTGGTAGCACTCGGAGAAGTCAGTCGGAATGCTCCGATGACAAATATGAGGCAGACTCAACTCTCTTCCCCCACACTTGAGTACTGTCAAGATTCACTAATAAGAAAAGGAGGATAGGAGTAGAAATACACATCTACTCCAAGCACAGAATGGATGTATATCCCCGTTCTGGCAGCTAAAGTCACCAAGCATTTTCTATCAATGGTGAAAGAGCAGAAGCAAATCCCTGCTCATATTATAGATTCCTGCTAGGATATTATAACAGCTCTAGTAGCATCTTAGGGAAAGACACATAAATCTATCCCTACCAGTGGAGTGACACATCAACAGTTCACTTCGGAATAGAGACACACATCTGTTCCAGTCCAAGAGGGTTGTGGGGCGTACTCCCCCATATCATACGGACAACCAAGTCAGGCACATACACCTTATTTGAGTAGATATAGTCAGCCTAACCTGCCCATCTCTCAGGATCAGGCACATACACCTGCTCAGAGTAGCCACTTTTTTCACCAAGTGGTTTCAAAGGCGAGTAAGAAGGCATCTAAGAAGAAGACCCACTCAACATAGTCAAGAAATCAAGAGCCAATCTGTAACAAGGTCTTGCTTGATGCTGGAGTTCATGAAGCCCTTAGACAGTTGTCTATTGGAATCCAAGATTCTACTCCATCATTTCCTAATAGTGGGAACATTAATTCCAAAGGACTTCAACAAAAACTTCCTCATGAAGGCTTTCTTAATGACAGTTCGGTTGATCTTGAAGTTTCATCTTCAGATAAGAGATACAATAACCCTCTGTGTGGCCAGAAGACCAAGGAGCAAGAGATCCTATCTTTTGTTGTAACCCATCATGGTGGTCCTCCTCATGATGATGAATTTTTCTGCAAAAGTCCTCTCTGCATTAGTGATACACATTGCCTGGAAAATGCTCCAGTGGACAATGTAGTGCCGAGAAATCCCTCTTATCTTGAGGCGCTTTAAAAAGTAAATCTAGTCATGTATGATGATTTACCATCACCAAGTGAAATAATTTCTCATTAAAGAGATAGCCCGGGGTGTAGGTCCTTCTCCGAACCACCCCTAGGTCATTCATCTTCATGTTTGATAAGTGGATTATTTACTAGTCTTATTGAATCTGATGAAGCAGCAATGAAGCACTAGCTCTGGTAAAATATGGTAGAAGAATCTTCATTGAATGATAAAGAGGAAGTGATAAATATGACAAAACAACTTGCGAAAGGTGATGTGCCAGTCATGTTTTGGCCTTTGGATGACTCTCAGTATGACATTCCAGAGATGGTGAAAGAATATTGTATTCAAGATATTCATCTCAACATATGGAAAACTCTTTGTCAGCTTAAAAAGAAAATATTATCTTATGATGAATTTGAAAATCATGTCAATATAATAAAAGGGTTAAAAAACCAGATTGATTTGGAATCTCTCTCATTCTCTCGATATCTGAAGACTGAAAAGATGTATAAATCCCTTCAGTGTTCATGCCTTGGCGCACTTAGAAGATTGCACCAGTTAACTTCCAATGCCACATCTGGTATTCATATCAGGGGATGGGGTGTTCATGGAGCACTACATTTTACTGTACTCTCCAATCAGCAAAGCCCGCCGAAAATGGTTTCGTGCAATGTTTTTTCCCATGGATAGCCAAAGTCAATGGGTTTTGTTTGTAATCAAAAGATTGCTGAAGAATAGGCCTCAACTAGTTATTCTCAAAATCAAGAATACAGAGAACAAGATGTTGAATTACTCTTACATCAAGCAAACGAGAATATTGAACAGGCCTCTCGTATGGAGCAAGCACATCCTCAAGTGATAGAAGTGCCAGAAATCATCCAACGGTCTTATGAGCCAGGTGATAAAAGTGGATACATGTTGATGCATCCAGCTAATTTCCGGACCAAGGTCCACAATATTAGGAGATAATTTAAGAAAGTCTCAGACATATCATGTCAAGATCCACCCCATCTTTCTAGACTGGGGACTCTTTTTACCCAACCCTCGGAATCAACAAATAGGATTCGAGAAGTTGAGTGAGAATAACAAGAACAACCCCAGTCCACTGGACTGGGGACTTTTTCAAATCATCAATCCCCTCCTTAGTGAAAGTCGGTCTTGTCTCGATTGGGGAAGAATCCACAAGTGGAACGAAGAACCAAATTATCAGGATATTCCCTCTAAATTACGGTTCGTCAAGAAGTTCCTGAGGGATCGAATCAACAAAAGGAAATGTCTCATAAAAGATATGGAAGAAGAAAATATCACAGAAATGCTGATACAAGAGATGAAATGCATTATGAATCAATTAATGTCATTATTGTCGTTGTTGCTGATCCTCCAGAACATGAGTCTCACTCAGGGGACTCATATGAAGAGGTTCTTGCTCAATAAGTTGTATGCACAGACACAAATGAAGAAGGTGTGCGTACACGAAATCAATGGTTTACCCAGAATCTAGGTGTTCTTTCAAATAATCCACTTCCCCCTCTCTGAAAGGTATCAAACAAGGGGAAGGGAAAGAATCAGGTTACACATCCTTCCTCTGGAGAAGTCTAATCGCTCTCACTCGAGCAAATATTTGCTCAACAAGAATAAGAAATTGAGGAATTGAGGAGGATGAATGCATAACTACTTCGGGGTAGTCTCCCTCCTAAGCGTGCTGGAGTCAGTCCATCAAGGGAGTTTTTTGCAGCTACTAAGATGGATCAAGAATATCCTCCTCTATCAGCACACCCTCACAGGTCTAATCCTATGGGTCAAGTGAAACAACGATTGGTTGTGCTACCATCATTTTCCGTACCAGCAACAATACCTGTCCAGACTCCAATTATTGCACCTTCCAAAGTCCAAGTTCAACCGGATGTTTCTCAAAAGGTAATAACTATCATTGAGTCATTAATAGCTTGGTTAGAGACTATGGAAGGGAAGCGTGCACATGTTCAACCAGAAAAGAGAGCTTACCCTGAATGGGTATATTTAATCTCTCTCCCCATCATGTTTTGGGAACCCTATATTCCCTATTTTCAATAGATCATGCAATCTTGAACAAAATTTGATGCATTATGTGTCTTATTGCGATCCTATTATGGGAACTTCAGAACAAAAAGAAGCAGTGAAACTCAGATGCTTCATGTGAACCTTGCATGGAACAGCATTTGTTTGGTAAACAAGCTTGCAATCCCGGTCAATTACCGGATGGGAAGATCTCCGTCAACAATTCCTTCCTCAGTTCAGCTCAAATTTTCCAAAAACAACAGTTTTTGATCTTACAAATTGTTTACAAAGGGAGAATGAATGGGTCTCAGATTTCATTGTTTGCTAGAAGGGATTAACATATTCCCTAAGCTTAGCACTCCCTCAAGAAGAACTGTTGCCCATCTGTGTGACAAATCTGCGTGATGAATTACGCACGCCGTTGATCCCTGTAAAATACACTACAGGGTTTCGATACCTTACTTCAATTGCTCAATAGATTGAAGATTCTCTTATAAAGAATATGGATAAAGCTCGTGTAATTCCAACAGCTCCAGGAAGGAGAATGGGTAAAGCAGAGACTACTACAGTTATGCTTAAACAAGCACATGTACCTGCTTCTACTTCAAAACCTTCATCTTCTTGAAGGGATCTACCTCCTGAGCACTAAAAACAGAGGCCGTTTCGTCAAGATGATAAAAGAGATCAATGATAGAAACAATTTGAGGATATGAAGAGAAATGTTTACTCTTTCTGAAATGAACAAGTTCCTGGCTACTTCATTTCAGCTCTGGAAAATAATTTGGTTCAGCTGCCGAGGCCCAAGAGGCCAAACAAGGAAGGAGATGGAGACCATCCCAATTATTTCCCCTTTCATAAAATGTTGGGGCATCCCATCCAAGAGTGTTTTGTCTTCAAATACCTCCTGTAAAATATGGTCAACTCGGGACAAGTCAAACTAAAAGGCTCTTCAGCTCAGGTAGCATGTATTTCTTCTACAGTTCCAGAAGAAGAAGTAGAATGGAAAGAAGTCAAAAGAAAAAATGCACAGAAATATGATGATTAGATGGTCAGGAAAACGATCAATAAAACTCAATCCATTTTGTGAACACAATTGATGAAACCAATTGTGTCTTCTGCTATGGATGACACAACAAAATCCTCTTCAGAGGGAAAATCCTCAAAAGGGCGGCATAGTTCGAAGAAAGAAAAGCAATCAGAGGAAGATGAAATTGTGTCAAAGACTAAGATATATTTGACTCTAGATGATTTCATGCCATCTACTTCGAAGCCACGGGCACCACCCCAACAAACAGCACAACCTAAATTGGATATTCAGACAGAGACTTCATCAGATGAAGAGTTAATCTTTCGTTCTGTTAACTTGATTCACATAACAAATATTTATGCCAGTCGTAGTTTCAATTTCGATGAGCCTGAATTCCCTGTATCAAACATAGGAATTAGATAGAGTTACAAAGTTCTGGGATACAGAGGAAGATGTCGATATCCCAGAAGCCACTATTCCAATTCTACCCCTGCTAGAACTATGTATGCAGCAGAAACTTGTGGCAGATCCCTTTAGCGAGCTCAACATGAACAAGCATTTTCATCCACCAATATCAATTTCTGTCCTGGAACATTTATTCTAGAGGATCGGTTGGGGGTTCCATCTTTATCCTCCCAACAAGTAAATGTATCTAATAGGCCTAATATTCCAAAGCGAGGAATATTGCCAACTCCTATCCCGATACAAGATGCATAAACTCTCAAAGCATAAACTTCCAAGGAACCTAATAAACCACATGTTCTTATTGGTAAACGCATACCTCTGGATCAAAAGTATGATGTGTTGAAACACCTGGCCCATGTACCGGACAAGTTATCAATTCTAGATTCTTTTAATTTGTCAAAAGATCTTCTTGAGGCACTCATCGAGGCTTTGTCAAGTCCTTAGGAGTTTGAAACTGAAATTGATGCAGCTGAAGTCTATCATGTAGAGAATAATCAGGCGGAATGCCATGAAGTGATATCTTTCACAGATGAAGATGAAGATGATTTCGTGAATGGGAATATTAGAACATTGTACTTATCTGGAAAGGTCAATGGTGTAGACATCTGAAGAGATTTCATTGATAATGGTTCAGGAGTCAACCTCATGCCCATTTGTACAATTCGGTTATTGGGACTCACAGAATCTGATTTATCTCCTTCTACTATGATGTTACAAGGATATGATAAAAATGAACAAGAACCACTGGGTGAGATTACACTCTGAACACAGCTTGGAGATCTTGTATCCAATTCATATTTCATGGTTGTTTATCATGATTCAGCCTTCAACATCTTGCTTGGAAGACCCTGTCTACATCAACATATGGCTATCCCTTCTTCATAACATCAATGTCTCAAATATTGTTTTGACGGTTATGTTGGAAAACTGTATGGTGATAAGGACCCATTAAATACATGTTAATCTTAACACATTGAGGCGGAATTCTATCACATGAAGGGAAAGGAGAAATCCACAAAAAGGGAGACTACCAAGGTTAATGCTCCACATGGTTTGGAAAAGATTCTAGTAAATCCATTTGCGCATGTGAGTATAGATTATGTGTTGCCTATCTGTCAAATTGACAGGGTAGAACCAAATCAAAATACTCTTATGGAAAGATCCATAATGTCAATTACGAAAATCGAGTCAGACAACATGGAGAAATTGGTGATCCACCAGGAAATGATGAAAGCTCAAATGGAGATGTCTTCATTTCATCTACTGAAATCCAGCAAGTCTATACTTCGCCAACCAGGCCAGAAGAATTTATAGAAATACCATAGGTGAATGATGATGTTGATTCTCAATCCATCATCTTCTCTTTGTTACTCAAGTATGACCCTTCATCATCAATTAGGTCAGAAATGGAATCTTCTTCTTCAAGATGTTCAAATTTTAACATCTCTTTTGATCATGGAAATTCTACTTCATCATCTACTATGCAAGTAGAAATTGAAGAAATAACACATGTTGAAGAAGAAGAGGAAGATCTCGAAGATTCTCCTCTATAATTTGAAGAGGATATCTCTACCACTATGGATGAACTCAGAGAAATCAATCTAGGTACAAAAGAAGATACATGCCCCACTTTAATCAGTGCGGCCATGACTCTTAAAGAACAAGAGATTTATATTTAAATTTTAAAGAAAAATCGAGACATATTGGCTTGGAACTATACAGAGATGCCCGATTTTGATCTTGATGTTGCTACTCATCATTTGGGTTTACCAGAAGAACATCGAGGATTTAAGCAAGCCGCAAGAAGAACACACCTGAATTATGCTTCCAAAATTGAAGATGAAGTGGATAAGATTATCAAATCTATCTTCGTCAGAAAAGTTCAATATCCCAAGTGGTTGGCTAATATTATCCCTATGAATAAGAAGAACGGAAAAATGAGAGTTTTCATCGATTTCAGAGATCTTAATCGGCATTGTCCTAAGGATGATTTTCCAGTTCTGATTACAGAAATTTTAATCGATACAACAGTTGCCTATGAAGAACCTTACTTCATGGATGGATATTCCGGATATAATCAAATCTGAATGGCTCTAGAGGATGAGGAATCCACAGCCCTCAGAGCCCCACAGGGTGTGTTTTTCTACCGGGTAATGCCCTTCGGCCTAAATAATGCATGCACAACATAGCAGCGTGCCATGCATCATATCTTCAATCTCTTTTTGTGGAAGTTTGTTGACAGTTATGTGGATGATTTGGTGGTCAAATCCAAACAACATTCGAATCACTTGGAGGATTTGGAAGTCATATTCCACATGCTTCGACAACATAATTTGAAGATGAACCCCTTAAAATGTGCTTTTGGGGTAACCTCAGGAAAATTTCTTGGCTTTGTTGTACGCCATCGTGGAATCGATGTCGATCCTTAGAAGACCAAGTCAAGCCTTGGTATGTCACATCTTCGAAATTTGAAATAATTAAGAGGAATTCAAGGAAACTTAGCCTATATTCGGCGTTTCATCACCAATTTGGCAGGCAAAAGTTTACCCTTCACCAAATTGATGAAGAAGGGAGTCACTTTCCAGTGGACTGAATAATGTCAAGAAGCATTCAATATTCTAAAGAAATACCTCTTGAGTCCACCAGCACATATGCCACCTGTTGAAGGAAGGCCACTTATCCTCTACATGATAGCCTTAGAGCGATCATTGGGTGCCTTTCTTGCTCAAAAGAATGATGTTGGGAATGAAAACAGCCTATACTATCTCAGTCGGACTATTCTTGAAGCAGAAACCCGGTATTCAAATATTGAGAAGTGCTGCATGGCATTAATCTTTGCAGTTCAGAAGTTGAGACACTACCTGAAACATCACAAGGTTCAATTGGTATCTCGCAATAACTCTCTCAAATTCATCCTTAGTCGTCCAATGCTTACAGGACGTTTGGCAAGGTGGGCAGTTATTTTGTAGCAATTCGACATTCAGTATGTGTCTCAAAAGGAAATAAAGGGACAAGCTCTGGCTGATTTCCTTACTGAACATCCTTCAGTAGAAGATACATATTCAGATATTAAACTCCCTGATGAGGAAGTCTTCTCTATTCAGGATAGTTCTCAGATATGGGAAATGTATTTTGATGGTGCTTCCAGAAGTCCAACAGGGATGGAGATGGAAGATCCTAAATTCAACAAGGTTGGATTAGGAGTTATTCTTATTTCCCCAGAAAAGGAAGTGTTACCTTATTCCTTTTTATTATGGGAAGGTGGTACCAATAATGAAGTAGAATAATAGGCCCTCATCACAGGATTAGAGTTGGCACTTCAAGCACATGTGAATAACTTAAGGGTGAAAGGTGATTCAGACCTGGTAATCAAACAAGTCAATGGGGATTAAGCAATCAGAAAAGAAGAATTGATCTCTTTGTATGATTACCTCAGAGAGTTAATGGAAGAATTTCCCACGGATCCAACGTTTTTTTATGTCCCGTGATCACAAAATGCTCAAGCTGATGCACTGGCTAATATACCCAGAGCTCTGGAAGATCCATATCGGGACAAGACAACCATCAGTATTGCCCACCATCGTACAATTTCAACTTATATTCGAACAAGAACAGAGGAGATCAATGAAATTAGTCCCATTCCTAAACCGTATGGTCATACTACAGGATGGATGACACCTATCAGGGAATACCTTCAAAATGGAACACTTCCACCTGATAATGCCGGGAAAGAACAAATCCGGCGACGTGTGATCAATTTTACTTCGTATGATAGCCCATATCACCTAGAGAAAAAAATATAAAAGTGTGGTTTTGATGGATTTATCTTCAAATGCATTGATGGTGAAGAGACAATGACTGTCATGAAAGAAGTACATGCAGGAGTCTGTGGTTCCCACCAGACTTGACATAGACTGTCTGATCAGATTCGAAAGCTTGGATACTTTTGGTCTTCAATGATACCAGATTGTGTTGATTTCAAAAAGAAGTTTCATTCATGCCAAGTACATGCCAATTTCATTCATCAACCTTCAGACTTTCTTCATACAGATAAATTCCCGTGGCCATTTTCCACATGGGGAATGGATATGGTGGGACCTTACCCTTCAGCTACGGCCAAGCAGTATAAGTATATTATTACTTCTACTGGCTTCTTTTCCAAATGGGTAGAGGAAATACCTCTCAAAGAAGTTAGTTCTAAAATCATTTTTAGATTCATCAAGTCTAACATCATTAACATATTTGATGTCCCTCATACCATATTTACGGGCAATGGAACAAACTTCTGTTCATCCGAGATGAAGAAGTTGTGTCAAAAATACAACATCAAATCCAACCATTTATCTCGGTATCATGTAACAGCCAATGGCCAGATAGAAACATTTAACAAGACTCTTTAAAACATACTGCAATTGATGGTGGATAAAGATAAGAAGTCATGACCTGATAAACTCTTTCATGATTTATGGGCTTATCGGACTACCACCCGCACTGCAACGCGGTCAACTCCAAATTCATTGGTATATGGAAGGGAAGCCATCTTGCCTATTGAAGTTCAATTACCCTTTCTCAGAGTAGCTATTTTTGATCAGTCATCTACAGATGAACAATCTCAAAAGCTATTGCATGAATTGGAACGGTTAGATGAGAAAATATTGTGCACACTGCACCACTTGGATGTTTATCCGAATTGAAATTGCATGAGCTTTCAACAAAAAAGTTCATCTTCGTTCATTTATTCAGGGAGAACTGGTATTGGTTCTTAGAACTCCAATGATACCAGTAAATACACCTCCAAATCTTGAGCCAAAATGGGAAGGACCTTATTCCATACAAAAGGTCTACTACAATGGAGCATATTCATTAATCTCAATGGATGGAGAACTCATCACTACTCTAACCAATGCTAGGTTTCTGAAGAAGTATTTTGTATAAAGACAAAATACATTATTAAGGTCCATACATATGGCCTTAAACTATTTTTATTACATTCATCCCACACAACGTTAAACTGTGACGTCTTAACTACATGAAGATAAACTGTACAGAAGTCTCTTACACCCAGCATGACGTTAAACTGCACCATCTGCGGTCCAAGCATATGACCTTAAACTATTTGCATGTCCCTTACGCCCAGCAAGACGTTAAACTTCATAACCAATGGTCCATGCATATGACGTTAAACTATTCGTACTTACGTCCAACATGACACTAAACTATATCGTCCTTTTTTTTCATCCAACATGATGTTAAACTGTGAAAAAGTTTCTAATACGTCCAACATTATGATAAAATGTGTTCTATTTTGTCCTTACTACATGACACTAAACAGCATAGTCCTCTTTTTGTCCAACATAAAATTAAAATGTATTGTCCCCATCGTCCTAACTACATGATGCTAAACTGTACAGAAATCCCTTAATACGTCCTAAATGATGTTAAACTATATTTTTTCCCTGCTAAATGACACTAAACTGTGCAGCACCAATAGTCATAATAGCAAGACTTTAAACTGCATAGTCCTTTCATATGTCCTACATGACATTAAACGATGCATCGTTAAGGTTTTTGCTACCTCTTGTTTCTCACACCGAGTATGACTCAGGTGATCTTAGAGAAAACTTCAACCAATACACTCTCTCTAGGATACTAACCATGTGTAAGTCCCAACATTATTTTTTAGGTCGTTCTCCCCAACAACAACTTGATCACTAATTCATTCTTTAATTGAACTACGTGGATTTTGATCCTTGCCTTGTAGGAGTGGTACGTAGGCAACCTCCTGAGGTTTAATCCCAAGACTAATCTCTTCACATCAGTTCACCTTTATCTCATATGACGTTGGTAGGTGAAAACGCTCCCAGAATCAATATCTTTACATTGGTTCACCTTCGTCCTTTCTATACGACGTTAAACTTTACAACACTTTTGTCTTGTACGACAATAAACTACAATATTCTTTGATACCCTCACCGGAGAGGGAATCATTATTTACATTGATTTTCAATCATGTTATATTCAGAAAAAAAATTAATTATGTGCATACATGGAAATACTTAAACCTTTTATCTTGGGTAAAACCATCATTGCACTAAAGTCCCCTTTCACCCTTCACATGTACGAACTATGTTTTTATAGAGGGTATTTCTAGAACTATGTGGGCTTGATTCCCATCCTTATGGGATACGTAGGAACGTTCGAGTGTCCCTCGAATACAGCCCCACGTCTTTTGGGCCTAACCCCAAATTCCACTTTCAGTCCCTTGGCTGAAAAGTCCCCATGAAAACACACACTGTGTATTTCTTATAATGGTCCGAGATTTATGACCCAAAACTATGATTTCCAATAATTTCGTTCCACATGACATTAAAATGTATTTCAAGAACTACGTACGGCTTGATTTCCATCCTTACAGGATATGTAGTGAAGTCCAACATTTCAATTCAGTACCCAACCACAACATAATTACGGTTAGCATTGATCTGTGCATCCCTGCACACATTTGAAAAACACCCATCTTTGTGTGTCATAATCCTAACCTTAAATATTTTCAGATCTTTATAACCCTTTTGTTTACTTCTAGTCACAAAAATGTCAAATTTATGAGATTTCTTTTGCCTGACTATGCAGCAGGTGCCCTTAGGCGGCCTTGTATAAACAGTCTCCATAACAGATTTGTCAGCCAAAAGATACTATTATTTGACTATGCAGCCAATTCCCTTAGGTGGCCCTGCATAATTCAACCCCCTAACGGGTTTTTCAGATACTGATAACTTCATTCTTGGGAAGAAAGCCTATTTTTCCTTATTGGTCTTATAAAAAATATGTAAGGATTCATAAAAAATATCCATCCTTAACATATTTATTTCATGTTCTTTTTCATGATCTGAAAGTATTAAATTCTATGGTTTATATTTACCTTCCCTACGCTTGGGTAAGACCTTCATAGGAGTAACATTCATCCAATTATTAGACAATATTGATTGAAAATATCTTCTCTATATTCAAGTACCTCTTTCCATACAGCATACTCTATAATTTGGAAAAGTTGAATCAACAAAAACATTCACTAGCTTCTTAGTAGTAGAAAAGTAAATTTCTGAGAGTTCTTTTGCCTGAATATACAGCACGTGCCCTTAGGCGGCCTTGCATAAGTAGTCTACATAACGGAACTGTTAGCCAAAAGATGCTATTATATGACTATGCAGCCAATTCCCTTAGGTGGCCCTGCATAATTCAATCCCCTAAAGGGTTTGTTAATTAATGGTAACTTCATTCTTGGGAACTACTTCATCTAATTCCTTTTTAGCTCTTTTTCATATCATTCCTCATATTCAAATTTTCTTAAGTCGTAGTTTACATATTTTCCCTCATACTTGAGTATGGAAATATATTTTTAGATAAATTGTCAAAAAATTGAGTAAATTATAATTCATTTGGTCAAAGATATTTCGACCTTAAACATTATCCCTTTTTATGTCTGACATTTATGACTTTAAACTACCCACAAAAGACAAGGGAACTCTGAATAAAAGTCAAGTTCCAACTCACTAAACATACATTTTGTATGATTTAGGTAATATTGGGAAATTAAAAGATTCAATGTTTGTTGGATTATTTATAATAATCCTAGTAAAAATCAGACTATGCTTATTAGGCCCATTGTCTTAGTTAAAATTTAAAGTAGGTAGTAGGAAACTACATGCACAAGTGATTGAAGATGAAATCATTCTTTCTATTTGATGCACAAGAATTATAAGTACATCAACAGATTGGAGTCTCTTCTCTTTTCTAAAAATTACAAGAGGCTGTCGACATAAGTCTTCACATGATGAACAATATCCCGAGCTTCATCAAAACCTACTTGAAGATCATGCACCTGACCAACTTCACTCTTTTTGTCCTAATGGAGTGCTTTCTTGGCATCTGTGATGGCCTTAATACCATTTTTTTGAGCTCCCTCCAATGAATTATTGAGTTGGTCAAGTTCCCCAGTAACATCGTCTAACTGTTTCTCAAGGTGCATTTGCTGGAAAACTTTATATTTGATCTTATGCTTCAGCTCCTACATCTTGGCAGTATAGTCAGCCTCAGCTTGGGATACCGCAGCCTCAAATTCACTAATATTGGCTGATAGTTTCACCCTGGTCAGATCTTCACGACACCTTTTCTCCTTCTCCCTCCTGAAAATGACCTGTTTTACTTCGGCATGGATCTTTTCATATCCAAAATCTCCAAGACCCAATATTAAGAATAGGGATGAAGGCTGGGGAATCATCGATGGCTGCTTCTCTAGAGGCACATCAGATATGATTTTCCATATGTTCTGCCACACCTTGGGTCGGGAAAATTGGAACGCCTTTTGAACTTCCAGGTCCGATTCAGCATCACTATCACAGGGGGGAGTATAATCTTGGATTAATGCACTTAGGGAAGTGCCCTATTCTGCTCCTCCCCCCTGACCTGAGCTTCTTCACTTTCAATTCCCGTTGGGGCGGAGGATGGGGCCTCACCTCCAGATCTTGCCACTGCAATTTACGGCCCTGCATAATTAATTGAAATCTTTGGTTAGTTTCAAAGGATAACAAAATAATAGATTGTCTTCGAAATTAAGCATAATCACAAATATTGTTATTCTTTACCCAATGGTAGATCGGCAGCCTGAGAAGGTTCCTATCCATCTTTCCTAGCTTTGAAAGGATTTTCACAATGATTTTGAGGAAGCTCTTTTGGGTTCAGCTCGACTTGTGCTAATTTCAATGCAATGATAGGGTTTTCTATACCCCCTTCAGGCATGGGTATTTTAGCATATTACTCATACAAAACTACACATTTCAACCAATCATGTTTATACATGTAATAAAAAGTAATTCTTAATAGGACGAAGGATAACACTCACATCCATAATCTTCTAAATTACATGGTAATTTAATTTGAATTATAAAATCTTTGAAAGATGCCCCAAGTTCCATCATTTCATCTAATGTCATCTCAGAATCCTGGTTAGTCTCACTAGTGGGAGAATTTTATGTGCCTTCTTGGAGACCTTCATCTTGCGGTCCCTGACCATGGACATCATCTTTGGAGAAAATCACGGCATCAGTTGCAATAGCCGCCAAAAGCATTAATGCAGGGGTTGAACCTGAAGTATCACAGAATGCAATTCAGTAGATGTTTCATTCAATATTTGATGAAGCATTGATAAATTACCAGAATAGGGTTCTTCTCTTCTTGCAATAGAAGTGGGAGGGATACTGGGAATAGATACTGGCTCTTTTTCAGGAGTATCCAAGTCAGCCTGAATTTGTGATTGTTCCACAGCACCCTCCGTGGTCCTCAGAGGAGGATCATTCCTCTCCCTCAGAGGGGAAATTGAAGAAGCCCTTGCAATCCCAAGGAAAATGAGCATTATTTTTCATGATTTAAAAGTCATGATTATCCGAAGGACTTACCACTACTGATGAAGCATTTAGTTGTGGAATTCTTCCTCTAATGCCTATGCTTCTTTGGATTTTTGGGAGTGTCAGCAGTCTCCATTATAGGTACATGAATGGGTGAATGTAAATCCATGTCCAACTCCTCATTCATGGCCTGCTGGCCCAGAGATATCTTGCCCGACTAGCGAGGAGATTCAGCAGCATCCCCAATGGAAGTACCACCAGTGCTATACTATGGTGAAGGAACCTCATTACTTCCTTTCTTGCAAGCTTCAAGATGAAGAAAATAACTTCCTTGAGTAACAATGCTTCGAATGAAATCAAGTTGCAAGGAAAATAAAGAAAATAAAACTTACATCTTCAGGGGCCACATAATCATGCCACTCCTCATCAGTCCCCTCAGTGGCGCCATGATCTATCATTTCCTTCACCTGCTTGGTGATAGGAATGGAATCATTGGTGGCATATATGAGTATTTCCAGCTCTCTGATATAAGATCGCACTTCATCAAGGATATCTTCGAAATTAATATTGGTAGAAGCCAGAAGAGTCCTTATTCCAAGGAGATGTAGCCCCTCGCATAAATCCAGCCAGGTAGTTTCAATACCACAGTATAATCTCTACCATGTCTGGATATTCTCTGGTCGTAGATATTCAGTGCGTGTACCAGAAGGCTGCGAGGAAGTTCCTACAATCTTCGACTTCAATTTCTTCCCAACTCCTGCACCTATTGATAGAGAATACGAAAATAAGAATTATTGTTTTATAAAGTGATGGTGATTAAATTACCACAATGAAGTAACTCACCAGGAGTTGATGGAGTAGGTCTATTGATTCTAACTGGAGGATTATATCAGGAACGGGGCCGCTTTTCCACTTGTTGTGCTTCATCATCCTCATCATGGGAATTCGGTGAATCAGTCCTAGAGGAAGAATCTGGCGAATCAGCTTCAAGTGGGGAAGCATCAACTTCATGAGGAAGGGTTTCTTTCTCTACAGTCCTCTTCATTTTCCCCACCTAATAAACTGGGTGATTCAGCACCCCTTTAGGGTTTTATTCTATCCAGTGCTTGGCATACCATGTAGTCATGTTATGTGCTGCTCTTTCAACTGGTAGATCAAGCACCACCCCAGTCTTCCCCCTAGACGTTAGCAACCACAGTTGTCGAGCAACAATCAGATTTTTCTCTAACCTGACATGTACAGGGTGAGATACAACAATCTTTTGCAAACACTTGAATTGGCATGAAAATATATATGGAGCATAGGCCTCACATATAATCTCTCCATTAATCCTGGCGACCAGCACACCATCTCTGCAGGCCAGCATGTATGCCCTCAAATCCAAGTGGGTTGTTCCATCATCAAAAAACTGCCCGGTTGGAGGATTTACATAGGGAAAAAAGGTGAATTCCTTAAACATTCTCATCCTCAATTTCATGTCATAATAATTAAGATCTAATGGAGAAACACCAGAGAATTCTTGCACTGATGTCTTGAAAGAACTTCCAGGAATTTGTACTCCATTATGTACAACATAAGTCCTGAAGTGAGTGGCGATCCATCCCCATAAAACTTTGAATGGTCCCACTATTCTCAAAGGAGATTTACCCATGAAGATAAGAAGTAAACTCCTATGAATATTTGCTAAAATGGGGGCAGCCAAACCAACCATTTTTCCCTCAGTCAACTTTTCCGCAATAACGAAGGTCCCGGGCCTGACGCCTCCCTTCGAGTCCCTGACTAGCAAGAGATAAACGCTAAGCCACAAAGCCAAGAAGCCCGCCAGACGAGTCTTCTTTGGGATCCTTTGATTCACCTCATATCCCAATTTATCAAACTCTCCTGCTTCTGGATTTGGCCAGAATGTGTCAGGAGCACCCCTCTTCTCAGTTTTTGGGCAGGTGGTAGGACGGGTGGGCCTCATATCCTTGGATTTCTTTTTCTTGGATCCTTTCTCCTTCAGCTCCTTCTCCTTTGGCTCCATCTCGTTCTTCCCAATAAGAAATATATTCATCCACTCCTTTGGATGAATATCCTTTCTAGAATGAGTTAAGGAGGTCTGTGAACTCTTGATCCTGTGGAAGATTTTAAATAATTTACGAGCCAAAGAAGGAGTCTTCTCTGAACCATTCCAAGTCACCTTGGGAGTAATGAATTCATCATACATGTCGCCCAAAATTGGATCCCCTGACACTACTGGAAAAATGACCTATACCCACGGTTCAAAACCGTGGGTATAGCCCCCAAAACCATGGGTATAGGCTATACCCACGGGTTTTGGGAACCGTGGGCTAAAATGGTGTCAGGATAGGGGTCTCGACCTATACCCACGGTTTGGTGGAACCGTGGGTATAGGTGTGTTACACACCAAGCCGCTATTGTACAGCGTGGTAGAGAACTTTCCCCACGGTTTGAAAACCGTGGGAAATTTAAGTTAAAAAAATCATGGGCGGAGGGTTTTGAACCCGCACCTCCTACAAGGAGTCAGCACTGAAACCAACCAAGATGGGTTTTCCTTCTGTAATATATACATCTATCTGCGTATATACATTAATATTACATATTTAAATTCAAAAAAATGTCTCACCGGGTTTCAAACACAAGACCCACCCCAAGCACCGCGACAGCGCAACCAACCGAGCTGCTATTTTATTTATTACATATTCATCTATCTGCGTTTATATATAAATATTGCATTTTAAATTCAAAAAAAGCAGCTACGGGGTTTCGATAACGGGTCTCGTGAAAGAATTGCGACCGCGCTACCAACTGAACTGCAAATTTTTATCTTTTATGTGATGATATATCTGCGTATATATATTTATTGGGTGTATTTAAATTCAAAAAAAGCGCCCGCAGGGTTTCGAACACTTAACTCGCTCTGAGAATTGCGGACATGCTACAAACCAACCAACCAACCTAGGAATTTTACCTGTTATAAATACATATATCTGCATATATATATTAATATTTTAAAAAATGTATGCCCGCCAAATTTTACCGTCTCCCGCCTAATTTTTTTCCCCGCTATAATGCGGGAAAGCTATACCCACAGTTCTAGAGAACCGTGGCTATAGGTCTTCAAAAAAACCCGCAATACCGACGGTTTTCAAGAACCGTCAGTGTAGGTATTTGGAAAATACCCTATACCCACGGTTTTCTCTATAACCGTGGGTATAGGTCTTAAAACAAAACTACACCCACGGTTTTGGAAAACCGTGGGTCTAGGTTCACCTACTATCCCTATACCCACGGTTTTTTGTAAAACCGTGGGTATAGACCTATTTTCCAGTAGTGTGAGATCATGTGGACATCCCACATATTGATGCCTACTTCTCTATGAGTCAGATGGAATGAATTGGTTTCTAGGATCCAGTGTCTGAGTATCTCCGGCACGAAGTTATCATTAATGTAAACATATGTCAGCCCAACCCAAATAGCTTCGTATATTTCCACTCATTTCAAATCCTCGACAAACTCTACACAGGTTTGTCACACCTAGTATGCCCACATCCAAGTTGGCTTCACACCTCCCCCAGGACGGAAGTCCAAACTTTTCTTGTAGCCTTTGGATTGATCCATCTAAGAATTTTGGAAGATGGAAGCATGCCAATGTGGTTACAGCTCAGGCTTGTGAGGTTTCATATCTGGCATACAAGGGCTATGATGCATCATGGGGGCCTTCTCCACTATTCCAGAATTTATAAATCCTTCTCCACATGAGATATTTTATGATTCAATGTTCGTGTAATTCTAAAACCATGAAAATGGGAGATACTTTTTTGCTTTTGGAATAGTGACTTCTCGCAGATGACCATAGCCGTACAAAGGAAAATAAGTGCTTTTTGGGAAACCAAAGTGATATTTCTTCAGATACATGGCCAAATCTGGAATATTGCTATCACATACAGTATAATAATTATATCCAATGATTTTCATCATATCATCAAGATTTTTTCTTGACG
Organism: Viscum album; assembly: GCA_963277665.1. Taxonomy (NCBI): domain Eukaryota; kingdom Viridiplantae; phylum Streptophyta; class Magnoliopsida; order Santalales; family Viscaceae; genus Viscum; species Viscum album. The sequence continues at coordinate 1,646,182,592 of OY728128.1, forward strand.
GTTCATCAACCGTTCAGATTCATTTGGGAGCCATTTGAATCTGCACAAAAGTTGAATAAAATAACTCTTAAATGGGTTTTTTTTTCATAAATTTTTTGAAGGAATTCGAAAAAATGGAAAATACCTTAAGGCGTGCAATTCTAATCCTGGAATGCAAGTGTGGATGTGTCGCACAAGTATAATGTGCCGCGCAATTATTTAACGCACAAGTATCACCGCACAAATCTAGGTACCTTGACAGTAGCGCGATAGCAAAGGAAAAGCGAAAAAGAGAGAAACATGCACGATGAAGGTGAACCGTGCGGTGAGAGATCAATAATCTGAAATTTGATTCTATGCACGACAAATGAGTGCATATATATAGGCCAGGTCGGCCACCTATGCGCCTACAGCCAGCGCGCTACAGCCCTGCACGACTCGCACCTGCGCGACGAGTGTTGCGCGCTGAACACTTGCTCACCTCTTTCTCTTTGGATTTCTTCTTTTCCTCAGAGTCACATCCTTATTCTTTCAGATCCAACTCTAAATGGGGGGAATATTTTTAATGATTCTTTTCGTAACATTGTCTAAAAGAATGGAAAGGCAAATGACTTAGCACAAGTTGATTCATCCTTTGAAGAAAACATCAAAAATCGACAATGGCTGGAATAAGGCTTCAAATGCTCATGCGCCGTGGAAGTTCCCTCACAGTTGTGCAAGTACACTTGTGCACCTCCTAATGGTCGCGCAAGTGACTTGCGCTCCCTATTTTAAAACCACCCAGGGTCTTCTCCAGCCTATAAATACCCCTAGTGGGCCCCCCATTTCGGGAGGATTTTTTTTAGAATTCAGATACAGACCTCTAAATGCCCAAGTCTATTCTTCAAGTCTTCCAAACACTTCTAAGGAAATTCTTTGCCTAGAATGGAAGGTCTAAAAAAGAAGAATATGGTCTAGGTGTTATAATTCACTAACACTTGCGCGCCTAAGTGTTTTACCCTTGAGGGAAATGGACACACTTACGCACCTCTGTACCTACTCATTGAAACTTGCGCTCCACTCTTCTGGAAGTACCTCAGGATAATTATAAAGGCTTTGGTCAAGGATCGCCCAAGTATTACCCTACTGGTTGACAACCGCGCAAGTACCCATGAGCTGTGCAGGTATACCTGTGCGGCCAGGACTTGCGTGCCCACACAGTACCTGTGTTCCCACAAAGACTTGCGCGCCCTTCTATTCTTGGGTTCCATTCCTGCCCATTTAACCCATATAATGCCATTCCACCTCTCCTATTTAGGATTCAGTCTTCAAGACATTCTTCAAATCAATTTATGGCATGTATTCTTGATTGAATTCCTTATCCAAAATGAATTTCGTGGAACATCTCTCAAAACCTAGTGATTTACACATCATTATGTCACTAAGGATAAAGATTTAATTCATTCATCCGCATCCATTAAGGTGAGAGAACCCTATTAATTGGCCTCCTTTTCAAGAGTAAGCCCCAATCATAATTTCCCTTAACCTGGGCTTTCTTTTCAGGAGTAAGCCCCAGTCCAAATTATCATTAATATGGGCATCCTCTTTAGGAGTAAGCCCAAAGTCCCAAAATTTTCCAAGTCCCCTAATTTGGGAATCCTCCTCAGGAGTAAGCCCCAACCATAATTTTTTTAACCTGGGCTTCCTTTTCAGGAATACGCCCCAGTCTTAAAGTTCCAACATATGGGCATCCTACTTAAAAGTAATCCCCAACCATAATTCTCTTAACCTAGGCTTCCTTTTCAGGAGTAATCCCCTGTCTCAAATATGGGTATCCTCTTCAAGAGTAAGCCCCAAGTCCCCTAATTTTTCAAGTCCCTTAACCTGGGACTTCTTCTCAAGAGTATGCCTCAGTCTTAATTTCTCTTAACTAGTATTAATTTACTTTTCATTTGGGCTTCTTTCTTAAGAGTAAAACCCAATCATAAGTCCCCTCATCACTGGGGCATCTTCCTTAGGTGTAAACCCCAAGATTAGTGTATTAAAATCTCCATAAAGTACATATACCTTTGTGGACCCTGTTCTTAGATTTCTTCTCTGGAGTAAATTTTAATCTTCATCTGTTTGGGCAGTCATATATACATAAGCCCCACATCGTTTCTTATGATTCCATCTTTCATGGAACAATTTTCTGGTTTTACCAATACCTCTTGTTTCTCACACCGAGAATGACTCACGTGAGCTTATAGTGTAAAAGTTATTATGACATCTTTCTTTGAGCCATAAATCATAAACACCATACCCCCTTACTCGAACTACGTGGGTTCTGATTCTTTTTCTAAACAAAGGATACCTAGGTAGCCCATATGAGGGTACGATCCCAAATCTGAAATAATCCATTTTCTTCTGAATGACAATATACTTCAAGTGCCTCACTGAGTGGCTTTAAAACCAGTATGGTCATCATAATAACCAAGAGACATTAATGTATTGAAGGATACCATTGACCAAGAATCTCTAACAAATACAGATGATTCTCTATCGATGAAGAACCTCGAATACATATAAAATATTCTCTAAATTTCCTACATATTTAATCATTGATTGTCATATCTAAAGAAAAACTCATTTTATACTTGGTAATGTAATAAGGATTCACGAACATAACATAAATCCATAAAGAGAGTCCCGGAGTAGACAATAATTCCCCTCAAAAAGTGTGATGAGTCCGACCTCCCATCCTTTCGACCAATGAAAATTCCTAAGCCTCATCAGTCCCAACTAATGAGCACCTAACATTAGAAAGTAGTTCCAAATGGATATGGAATCATTGGATGTTTCTGGTTCTACGAACAAACCCATTAGAAACCGATTGGAATGTTTGAACATTCAATCAACGAGGTCATCCCCAATTCCAGAGGGAAACAATGTTCTTCCCCATACATTTCAAAAAATGATGAACATTGATCAACCCATGAAAAGGTTGATCCATGATTTGTGTGTTATATAGGAGTGTTATTTTATTCTTGGGTTTTTATTTATTTGAAGTCCAATTATTAGCATGGAATGATTGAACAAAAACTCCCACAAACCTTCCCCAAAGTTATACCTCAAACGCCGTGGCACCGAGCTGACACGAACAAATCCCGATTGCCTCCTCATTTGTGTTCTTGGGGGGAATACCATTGAAATGATGTCAAGGTAGAATTGGAATCCTCGCATTGAAGAGGGTGCTCCCAAGTGGCCACAGATGCAGACAGATCGAAGGACGTACCACTGTAGTGTGTCCGGTGGTCCGGTAAACATTCTTTCGGTGAGTCGGCGTTGGCGGTGGCATTGGAAGAGGCTGGAAATACAAGCCGCATGAAGGAGGTGGTCCGCACCAGTGGGTTGTGTTGACCGGGAGGCCGCGGCTCGTCAGCGGTAGCGGCACGCTGGAGGACGCGGTGCCAGGTGGGACACCGCATCATGGGACGACCCACATCTAGGATGTCTAGAAGAGATGGAAGCCACGATCCTTTACCATGGAAATCTGAAGAGCCTCGTGCATCTGCGGGGTAGGAAGGAGTCCGCGGGATGTTGTTTGTGGAAGTAGCTGGACGTGGTGCCAGACGGGCGCCGCACAGGAGGTGTGGCCCACCTCTTGTGGGCCATGTTCAAGTAGGTAGGGGACGTAGCTAGTTATCGCATCCTAGGTTCTCACACCGGCCGCACCGCATGGACAATCATCCACTAGCAGGCCGAGCCCACATCAGGCTGGGCAGGCCCTGCTGCCTAGCAGGACGAACCTGAGCCCAGCGGGTCAAACCCACACTGGCGGGCTAGACCCGCACTGCTGGGGGGGGGGGATGTGTGGACCAATGGGATGGTTCTGCACCCAGTGGACCGAACCCACACCGAAAGGCAGTACCTACACCCGCTTCTGTCTTGGCCAGACTAGACCAGGTCATTGGGCGACTCAGCGGGCTGGACCCTCGGCCAACCGGCCAGGGTCTAGCGAGGCTTATTGGCTCTGGCCCACTGGTCCTACTGGACCAGACTGACCTCAACCCGCACCTGGTCGGGTCGAGTCTGTATTAATGTACCGAGGTATGTGGGACCCTTGGTCTAGGTTGGTCAGGTCGGTCTGACCGAGTCGGATCGATCCCCGTCACAATCGGTCCAATGGTTACCAAAACACACGTATCTTGCAAACCACATATCCAATTGACGATCCATTTGTGCCATTGGGACCCTATAAGTGAGGGGGATTTTTTGGTATGCACTATGGTTTCTTTCAATATAGTTGAGATGTGAAAAAGGTCATGATGGGTGGTTCTCCCCAAATCTCTATATACAGAACCTTGTGACTAGCTGAGACCTGAAGACTGTGAACTTTTGGCCCAGTGGGAAGCACCTCTTTGTCACTTGGAAGAACCATAGTGGGAAGCTCCTCTTTATGAATTTTCTGGCCCACTGTACATGATTATGATGAGTACCTTAGTTGGCCATGACTAGTGGGAAGCACCTCTTTGTGATTTCGCAGGCCCACAGTATGCAATGGGGGAGGAGTACCTAAGCAGTCCAAGGTCTATGGGAATCACCTCTTCAGGACATGGAATTCCCATTGTACTCTCTAGAAAAGGAGTTCTCCAATAGAATAGGTTCTTGACGTTGTGACTAATGATGCTACTGTTACATCCCTAGAATATACATCGTGTGAGTTGTCTTGTGTTTCATGATTTAACTTGGGAATTTGTTGTGTTTTCATTCTTTTTTTTGGGGTCCCTACTGAGTACTATGTAACTCACCCCTACACAGGCATCGCCCCACACGTGTCGTTTCTGGTTCAGATGACCAACATTCTGACAGAGGTGCTCAGGGAGACTGGACTAATACACACTACGATGGTGGACTTGGTGGCCCAAGACTAGGCATGGCCTAGTAGAACTAGGAGTACATGTCATACTACTTTGGATTCTAGTAGTTTCACTACTCTCACGATCAGATTGGGGTTTCGGTGGATGGCCATCAAAGTTCCTTTTATGGGTTTTTTGTTTTCAGTTCTTTGTTGGGTTTGTATTTTGTCCCACTTACTTTCTGTTGTACTTGAACTCATCCTTGTTTTAGTGGTACCAATTTCCCCAATTCAGTGTCTTGGGATGTGGTTGGGTATGTGTGTGTATACAGGTACTCAAAAAAATGCCTCCCACTTACAGGTTGACACCTTTAGCGATAGTCGCCAGCTCCTGGCCTTCAGGAGGCGGGCATGGGGTATTCATGGAACGAACCTCAGGGATGGGTTGTGACATGAAGTGTATTTTCATATTATTCTTTTATGACACTTAAGAGGATCTCTATTCAAATAGATCCTTGCCTATTCAAAATAGGACATGTAGTTACCACGAAACCCACTAAATTTGCACTTAATTAGAGGAAAATAATTTTTTTGATCATTTCTCCACATGTCCCTATCAATTATATCTCCTAGGTTTTTACTTAACCCATTATGATTGATGATTATTTTCAATTATTGGCTATGAATAGTTGGTATTTATCATTATTTGTGCCTCTAGTTCCTTAGTGTTGACATTAAAATCCCAGACCAGATACTTCGCTTTATCATTTTATATCATTGTTTCTTGTTTTGATGGATTGAAAAAATTAGAATGTAGAAAATTATGAATATTGAAAAAATATCCATAAAAATAATTTCTTCTATGATATAAAGAATATAGTCATAATATTAATTTATTAAATTTAATAGCATATCTATTCTAATATCTCATTTCCTATTCATCATAGGTAGTATACTTATACTCATATTCTTCTTCCAATGAGGTGTATCTTTTTCCAATGGTATTATGTTTGGTTTCATTGTATTTATCCACCCATAAATTCCCTAGTGGCTATTTCCTTATCATTTCCCTCTAAATGAATTAATGTTTTTGAGAAAATTACAATATTGAAAAAATATCTATAGAAATAATTTCTTCTATGATATGAAGTATGTTGTCATATTATTTATTTTTGACATTTAGGAGATTCTTTATTGTAATAGCTCCCTGAATATTCACAAGAGGACATGTAGTTGGCTAGAAATCCCCTAAATTGGAACTTAATTAGAACAAAAATATTTTCTCAATCATTTCTCCACATGTCTCTGGACATTATATATCTCCTGTTTTATTATTTATCCTTCAAAGATAGATGATATTTCTAATTTTGGTGTACGATTTTTTGTATGTATATTTATTTGTGCCTCTAGTTACTTAGTGTTGACACAAAAAAAACCATATACTTCCCTTTATCCTTGTATATCATTGTTTTTTTACTTTGGATATCTTGAAATCTCATCTAACTACATTTTTCCCCATGAACCGTATTCTATTGACATTTATTATCTTCTCCAAACCTTTTTGAGCCTTATTTTACCCTTTATAATTAACCTATATTTTTTAGATTCTATAATTTAGATTATTATTTGAGTATTTCATTTTCATCAATGATTCAAACTAATTTCTCAATGTAACAATCACTTATTTTAGTGATTATTCCTTCCTCATCCACTATATTACACAAGAATTATGTTCTTCAATCACTTTAACATCAGTATCAATATTCATCTTGAAATTAACTCTTACTCTCATATTCACCTAACTAAATAATTAATCGTAGAATTATTTTTTAGTCACTCAATCTTAGCTTTGATTTTATCCATATATTAAAAATATTCTTCCAGAAAATATATAAATCTGTGGTTTGTCTTTCTTTGAATAAAAAACTCTTCAAGATCTCCCTCAATTTTATTCTTTAGATTAAATACACTTTTTAGTTGATTTCCTTCATCCTTTTCAGATTCTTCCTTTCTAAATAGAGTCATCATACTATCATATCTATTTGATATAAAATATGTTTTCAATTCCCCTAGGTTTTATTAATTAATATATTTTAATTTTCTTATAACAATCTTCCTAAAAAACATTTTTTCTTAATGAATTTTGGATTCGAATTATCTTTTGAGAGAGAATATCCTATAGGAATTATATATGAATTACTCTGGACAATATTAATTATAAAATCTACCAGGACACCTTATTATAGAAATAATATCTTTAACACATCAAAATCAAACTATTATTATTTTTCCATTGATTATTCCCTTCCCTCTTTTGAATTATCTAGCCACAAGAGAAATAAATTAATCATTTTTATTCACTTCATTATCACCACCTTTTAGTGATGTTAATTTTCTCTATACATTTGAATGCAATATTATGGTTTTAGTGACTTGTAATTCCTTACTTACTAGAATTAACTTTATATGAAATGAAACATCCATAAATATTAAATAATGAATGTTTTACAAAGCTGTTTTCTTTAAGAGTAAAAACCATTGAATTTTAATGAGGTGGTAATTGTCAAATAATCTTCTTCACAATATCAATATATTTTTTATCTTCACCAATTACTCTTATTTATTTAACATCATTGATAAATATTTTGAATAATACATTAATATTTTCATCTGGAAATATTTCCAAGTCATAAAACTTATTATCTAGAACATGAATCATTTATTCCCTCACATTGTTGTCACCTTCATTAATATTATCCAGTTTTTCACATTTCCTTAGAGTGGGTACGTCTCACTACCTTAAAATTGATCTTATTTTATAAATCTACAAATAAATAATTTAGATCACTGAAATAAATATTCAGAAGATTTATATCTGCTTTATTATTATAAATATATGATAAAACAATAATATGTATCCCATGTATTTTATATAGAGAAAACATATAACCTAAGAGGCTAGAAGTGAAAAATCATCATGTTATTCCAAATTAGATAATGGTTTCCATTAAATGGAGTTTCCAAATTGTAATTAACTATATTCACATTACTTAAAAGCTTTAGCTGATAAATTAAAAATAGTTAAACTCAGCGTTAATACCTCATATTACAACCCAATACACCCTTTAAGGGGAGGGAGGAATAATGGTGTGTAATGTTTATAAAATAATTAAGTATATTACTCCCATGCTGATTAAAAGTTTTGAAGTCTACCATAGTTATTTAAAATTATAGTATAATTACAAATATAAAAACTAAAAGCAGCTAAAAGTTTTAAATGGTTTATCACTAAGGTATAATCTCAGGAGAAAACACACAATGTTATTATTGTGAACTAAAATACAATAATATTACCTAGTTCATAGGATATAAATTTTTAGTCATGGTGACTTCATGTCAATCTCACCACGTTTATAATTTGATTCAAGGATGAGTTCTTTGTCTCCCTTGAAACACTTCTGATGACTCCTCCTTTGCACACTACTTCAAAAAGATGTATTCTTAGTTTAAAAACATGAATGTATATTATATGTCACTATGAATGTGTTATAAGTTTTAAATCATGAATACTAGTGTATGATTCACCAATATAATAAAAAATCTCAAGAACATCTTCTAGTAATACATTGCTTAAATACTACCTTTCACCCAAGTGCCTTCAACCATGGTTCACATATCCAATTTCACTATGGTACCAACCCTTAGGGTTGGTTTACTTATTAACCTTAAAATAAACACCTTCACTCAAGTTTTATTTCTAATGTCTCATTCTCATATATGACATTGATTTATCTTACCCATGAAACTATGTTCAGACAACTACCGTCTCCCAACCTCTTCTTGCTGAAAATTATCCATGAAACTCCCATCGCTTGGTTATTTTTTCCAAAGTATCATTCATGGAACTATATTATCATAATTATTTCCCCATTTAAATGTTATATTATTTCCAATTCACACAAATATCAAAACTCAACTGATCATTGTATAATGAGAATATCATTTACCCTTAACAAAATATTTGTTTTTTTTTCAAATGATGGATTAACTGATATTTATAAGAAAGACCCAATTACCATTCAACATACGATACTCATGCTAAGATTTATCATATATAATCATCCATAGTCCCTCACTATCATGAATATATCAAATATTATGATGCTCTTATTATCACACAACCTTATGACTAGTGCACATCATTATCTATAAGTAATCCCTAGCTAGCGTGATGCTCAACTAGTGAAAATCAATAATACTAGTCAAAAATCATTATCAACTATGATAATACTCCCATTTAAACCAAAAAATATTTCTATTCCTCCAAAAATCTAATATATTCTAATTTTTGTAAACAAATTCCCTTTGTCATTACACTCCAAAATAATCCCAAAAAACATATTAACAAAAAAACATCAGAATTTCTTTCTTGAACTCAACTATTCTTCAGTCCAATATACTTCATGATTGAAGATAGAATTAATAATTAAATAATATCATTTATGTTAATCTATAATGATAATAGTTTCATATTAAATATGGAATTAATAGTATATAATAAAATCCATTTTATCATTTTAAATTATGATTATTAATAAATAATTGTTTATTTGTAAATATTTTATTAAAATATTAAAATATTAAACTATTTTACTTATTGAATGAAAAAAAACATTACCCTAAATATTTTAGGTATTATGAATCCATTATTAAATAACTATTGTTATTTAATAATATATTGAAGTTATTTTTAGAATTACGAATCAAACTTCTAGAAAATCAAAAATAATGAAAAATTAGTTCATTGACTAAATAATACATTGTTAAAAAGAGTTAAAATGGAAAATATATTCTAATAAACACTAAATTTGTTTTTAAATGTATCACCCAATTATTTGATGATATATCAATCCACAAATAAATTTAATTTCTTTGATAGCTTGTAATACATGCAAACACATGTCTAAATGAAATGTAATGTAGTATATTGTTATAAAATAGACATTAAATTGAAAGAATGTATTAAAATAATTTTTTTTTAAATTATGTATAATGTTTTTGTGTAAATAAAAATTATTTATAAATAAGAACTCAATTATTTGTAATCTTCATATGCTTTAAAAATACAATTTCCTCAAATTTAATTTTTATTGCTTTTGGTGAACAGTTAATAAAAATATTTTATTATAATTTTAGATAATTTATTCAAAAAAATGTTAGTTTTTGATATAATCATGTTCTAATTTCTATATATTTAATTTTTTATAATTTTATGAGATGATTGATTTCTCAATGAATAGGGAAAAATACAAATTTCTATTGAAAAATGCATTTTCATTAACATCATTTACAAAGATCCATTTCTAAAAAAAATATGAAATGTATAATAAATTAAATTATATCATAAATAATCTAATTTAGTTCATTTGAATGAATTTTATGTGGATTTTTATATAAAAACTTCTTATACTTAAGAAATCATTTTTTCGAGAATGGATTTTCATCTTGTTTTACAGGTTGGATTTTAAATTAAATCCTACCACTTATATGAATTGAGTTTGATGAAATTTATTATATTTTTTAATCAGAATAATTAATATTATTTAATATGTAATACATATTGTTTCTACATAATTAATAGAAAATAAAAAAAATGTTACCACTTTTAAAGATAAAACAGGTTTACCGGGAGTTTAGAGAAAGAGAAATGGTTAAGGGTTAAAATTAAAATTATAAAAATCATATTGGATAGATATATTTGAACCTTATAATATAGTAATTTCAAATATCTATCTGTTTGGAATCACTTCCCTTCGGAATGAATTTAATTTCTTTTATTTTTTAGGAAATTTAAAGTGTGTCCTCTCCCCTAATTATAAAAGGACACCCCTCCATTCACTTCTTCACACCACTTGGATTCATATTTCTAGAAAAAAACCTACCCAATTATATTATAAACTTACATATCCAAATTTTTTTGTTTCTTATATTCTTGAAAAACCAATCCAAGGTCCCTTAAGAAAGGATCTAAAGGAGGCCTACCGAGGAAGAGATAATCGTCATACCCGACCTCTTTTAATTTATTTATTATATTACATCCTCAAACTCTATGGTATTTATCATAAAATAATTAATTAAGAATTATAAATATACTTAAATTTTATTATTATTATAGAACCACCAACATCCACCCTATATTCCATCAAATTAGAAGTTAAATTATTATGCTCTTGCGTACGTGTTGACTATTTCCTCCACATATCGAAACAATTAATTTTTCTATATATTAACATTATTTATGGATATAAATATAAATATAATAAATATATATTATATTTATATCATTATTAACATTATGATGATGATAAAACTGTGATAAATGTATGAGGGTTGAAACAAAAATACTAATATTCTCATGGAAAATGAAACATTTAACACCTAGAAATGATGATTTAAACAAGGAATTGTTTATAAATTAGTGTTTCAATGTTTAAGTTCTCATATATGATATTATATATATTTAAATTTCATTGGTATAAATTTATAGTAATTTTAAATTTATTATATAGAATTTTGGGTCACCTTTTATGCTTATCGAACTAGTGGTAATGGATTATCATATCACTTTTATTTCTATGAAACACATGACATATTCACTGCTTATTTATTTTATGCACTATATATAATGACCATGTATTTATTTTATGATTATTTTAATGAAAATTATTTGGATTTACATATTCTTACAAGGATATATTGTTGTAAAATCTGGTTCCCTATACCCATCTTAAATAGAACTTTTTGAATTCCAGATCATGTATATAGTGAGTTATGCATGATGTCCACTTACCATAATTGCATTGATATTTCTACATCAATTGTTTACATGGTAATTTTCACATATATGTTAACATAAAAATGTTATAATAGTTCCCATTATATAATGATAACCTAGAGATATTTTGATAGTAATATTAAAATAATTCCCTATGGTCTAGACAAATCATTCAGACTTAGCCCAAATGATGTATGATTATCAGGTTCTGGGGGCTCATAAGCATTGAGGAATCATCTCTTGAAATATATTCTTGTTGATCTCAAGAATATGATATCATGGTGAGTATCCCACCAATAGAGACACCACATGTTATAAGTGTCATTGGTGGTTCCAATCTGGAGACACATGTAATGGTCTCCTAATATAAGATTATTATTAGTGTATACTATTTCATTATTAAAATTGATGCAATATGATATCTATGGAATTGACGTTTTAGAATGGTATCATTCAGTTGGTTCTTAATTGGTGGTATGAAATTGATTGAATAATCAATATATAATTTTTCACTTCTGAATAGAAGTGATATCTTGTGCCAAGTTGATAAGGTTGGTAGTACCTTCAATAAATCCCTTGAAATGATAGAATAAGGTAAGTCAGTATAGATAGCTCAACTAATAATTTAAAAAGAAAGGATGATGAGAAAAAGTGTTCATCATGATTTATGAGATATCAAGAGATAAATGGATTATATTATATGGAGTGTGTTTGTAGTAAATATTATCATTGTTATAAATATTCCAAACCTCTTTAGGGGACTTGATGGGTTTATAGAATCCACCAATTGTCTATAAATAAAATTCACTACTATCAAGGTATGGTTCTATATTATGACACACTAAGTGTATTTTAATTTTTTTAATATTTTATGGAATTTGAGTTTAGGATATGGTTTTACCCACCATTGGTGTTCAGGCATGTCCAAGAAAATATGATCACAAAGAATAAATAAATTAATACAAATCATTTTTAGAATAACTGGTACTGAATTTATTTATTAAAATTATTCACAAGATATTAAGTGCAGACATGAAAAAAATATTATATGAATTAATGTTATGTTAATATTAAATTATTTTTAATATTTTTGGGAATTATGAGTTGAGTTTAATGGATTGATTTTATCACATTATATATTAATTAAATTACATGTAATTGATAAAACTAGAAATATACATTTATGACATAGTTAGTTAGTCATAACATATTTTTAGTAATTATTTAGTTGTAAGTAAATATTTGGGAGTTGGGGATCCATTTTCGTGTATTTTTAATCCCACTATATAAGTGGGATGAAGCTCTCCTTTGAGGTGCTATTCATTGCATGCATTTTATAGCCTCGCTCTCCTCTCTCCCACTTCCTAGATAAATAATCTCTCCATCCAAGCAATTTATCTGAGTTCTCCTTATTAGATCAAAGGATCGACATAGAAGTTATCATTGGGATGACATAGACTTCATAAAATCTCCATGGTAGCACCTAGAATTTGATGAATTAAATTTTTGTGGACATTAAAGGCCCATTTTAATAATAAATAAAGATATTTATTCTATTATTTTGTGTAATGAAAATAGATGATAATCCAATGTAAAATTTTTATTCAGATCAATTTAGACAATTGTTCATTTTATTTTATGCTTAATTATTTTCATTTGTGATCCTCAGATTCCATTCCTAGATATGTATTTCTTGAGATGATGTAGTTATACTGATCCAGTGATGAAAAATTTTAAATTCCAAACCCATCTACATCCTCTGCATTTCCTAGTACCATCAACTGGTATCAGAGGAGTGTGAGATGGTTTAAACCAAGGAAAATTAGATTTTTAATAAATCCACGTTGAGAACATCACAACAGTCCTAACACAACTGATAATAATCAAATCCAATATTTAATAGTTGAGGTATGGACATAAGAAGATCAAAAGATAGATTTATTTCAGTTATGTGCTATTAAGTTTTTCAGAACCCACATATTCACAACTATATATATATATAAGTTTTTTCCCAGATGGTCATGTTTTCTAGTTTTTAGGGATTCCAAGTAGGTTTAAGCTAGAATTCGATGGTTGGAATTATTTCTTCTAGTTGGAGGTATTCCATACAATTGTGGAAATTTTATATATTTTTTCAAATGGATAAAGTTTATATGTAGTGGAATGTTAAACAAATAACAACAATAATAATTAAACATTAAAAGAAGGTACATTGGACTACCGGTTCGACTTTGAAAAAAAAATGGAGGGATATTACATAACATGTTTGCATCAAGATGTTAAAAAAATAAAAAATTTCTTTTAAAAAAATGAAAATGGGTGATTAGATGAACTCCCTTCTCACTGTGCATGTCCCGAGCACTAACCCCACAACAATGGCCTGATTCTAGCCAGCTCCACTACTCATGTCCTTCCATTATCCCCCCCCCCCACACTGGTGTTACTTCAACACCACCTCCCATAGTAGGTTTCTTATGTTGTTGGCCATTCCCTCTAAACCACCCATTCCACTTACCCATAGTGCTAGACTCCCGCTACACACAAACCACAGTGTCTAACTCCTCATGTCCCTTGACCCCAGGCCCATGAGAGACTAGATCCCCTTATCACTATTCCATCACCATCAATCATACCTAGTTGATTATCCCCCAAATTATCCCTTGGTCTCATCGGTCAGTCGCCGACTAGACTGGAGCCACCGCATACCTCCATCCAAACCACTGAGCAATAAACTACATGGAATGATTTGGCACCAAAGTGCATCACAACAATTGGATAGAACAATGCTATCACACCACTATATTACTTGGACCTACCATCACATCACTTGACTTAGTCATACCACCCCCAGACCTAGACAACTCATTTAATATCTATAAGAGTCTTAGAACCCCATTCACAAATTTTTTGGGATTCCGTAGGCCCGATGAGAATTTTAAAATTTTCAAAATTAAATTTATAAGTATTAAAAAAAATTATTATTTGGTATAAAACCATAAATATTACTTGTATTAGAATTAGTATAGTTATTTTAATTCATTTAATTCCCTCAACACAAATTTATTTCATATTTATTTTCTTATTTCTTGGGCATTTTACTAACTGAGTGATCTTTAGTGTAAAGTAACCAATGTATTATTATAATGTAATTTATTTTATTATTTATTGTGACTCATAATGATTTATATATTAATTATATTTATTAGGATGTTTGGTGCATTGTATATCCCTATGTAATGTGTATAATGGCATTCATGGTCATTGGTGTAATTTTGTATGTATTGTTCACATACTTTGGTGTTTAGGTGTTACATCGACATCATTTCAAGACACAGACTAAGCTAAGATGATATTTTATTCTATATAGTACATTGATACATTATACTGGGGTGTGAGCTATAATAAAATTCAAACAAAACTCTGGTATAATACCCCTAGGACCACAGTTGATCCATTGAGTGTAAATAAATCAACTCATACCAAATGTTCCATTTCAATAGAATGATTTATTTAATTTATGAAACATTTAATATTATTTTTTCAATATTCTTTTTTTTATGATCACATTAAATAAAAAACTAAAATGAATATATTAAAACAATATAAAATGAGATGGATTTTTTCTATTTACCTCATAGTAAGATTATGAGTGTGTTCACATAGAATGTTCATATCAGATTGAAAATAAATTCATTCTCCAAGAATAAAAAACCCTCAATGAAATATTAAGTCATAATTCCTTCTCTCTTTTGAATTTGACCAAAACTGGGTGTGTGGGATTCTTTTAAACCATAGTTGAAGTTGCCTCCTATTACTGGGGGATTCTTATGAAATTAATGGGGTGACTTAATAGAATAAAACAAAAAATAAGTATCCATATCTTTCTTGTTTAATCATTAGAGGAAAATAATTGAGTAAATCAAATTTATGGTCATATAATCTGAGATTTCACTCAATAGTTCAATGATTTATGGGTTAATGTGTCTATCCATTCATATTAAAACCTCAAAACTATCCATGTAGTGTCATAACCATTGTTTTTACTATTAGGATAGGATTTATGGATCCTTTCCACTATAATACTCAAGAGACAGTATATTCTGAATCAATTAGCGAGGTATACTAGGGGTTTATAAAATTGTGGGATACAATTAATGATTAAATCAGTTATCATGATAAAATTAATAATCTATTAGTGTTTTTTAGAAAATAGAAAGTATAACCATAGATATACTAAAATTAATTTTAGAAAAGGTACATTTTTTAATTAGAAATAATTTCTATGTGTGGTATAGGTGATTCCTCTATGTAAAATTAAATGAATGGAAATTATATGTTCCATAGAACCATTACATGTTAAGACACCTTAGGAAGTGAGGGTTTGAAAGATTCATACAAGATACACATGGATATTTAATTTTATGTTTACATCATAATTCTATCATTAATGTACAATATGTTGTGGAAACAACACCATAACATGGATGGCTTCACTTATTGTCTTATCTTCAAGAATCCTAAATGGAGAAAGAGAAACAAGATATGAATGAGGTGATAATTAGAATGAATATGTGTAAATTGAAAGATAGATCATGATCTTTCAATATATCCCATTCTTATATCTTTTCACTAATAAATACTATTTTATTTGGATTACAAAATGATTAGTTTATATTGAACACTTCATTACCTTTTGGATAAGGTTCTTCACGTTGATATGAACATAAAAAATATTAATATTTAGTTCTTATGGTGACCAAGTTGAAATATAATGAAACAAAATCCAATGGAAAGTATGACACTGAAGGAACCTTCTCAATGTTCATGAATGGAAAAGAGGCCGATCATTATACATGATACTATTTTATTCACATGTCATGATATAATTTAATGGAAGATAAATAAAATGATTTGAATTAAATAAGAAAGTAATAACTTTTTCTTTAGCTGTATTCATCATTGTACATGATGTTTCTATCATACATAATAGATATTAAATAAAACTATCATATTACATATTTTTATTTAGATATAGTAATTATGGTTGGGGGTTTGGACATTTTACCATATTCAATTAAATTCTCTTTTTCCTATGAGTGTACCATAGTGGCACAACCTAGGGTTGATCACAAGGAGGCCGCTTACAACACCCAATATTTCTATTGTCACTATTATTATCTGGCTAATTTAAAACTAAAATATATAATATCTATGTGTGGTTTTAAATTTATGAAATATAAATATAAATATTTGAAAGTACAAAAATCCAAAAAATGGAGAAAGGACACAATGATGTTAGTGGAAAAAAATAGCCACTTTTGGGGTTTTAGGGTAGTGTTATCATTGTTACTAAAAATATTTCCTCCTTATTTTACTCAATATAGGGATCCAAACATTTCACTCTACAAACACTTATTTCAATGGTATTACCCTAGACCGTGACCGATTCATGTAGGATTATTCTCTTCCACATCTACATCTAATCCAAACTCTACCATTTGAATGAATCAGATATCCATGAGAGGAAAATGAGTGAATTAGGAGGAAGAAAACAATATTGAGGAAAATGGGGAGACCTCTCACTAAAATAATTTTAACCACTAATGATTCCTTATAATAAAACATAAGAAATCATTATTGTTCAATAATATCAAATTCCACCACTTCCCCTCTCAAACAACAGTGAGGATTAGATTTCCACAAACATGGAGTTGAAAGAACAATGCGAGAAACAAAAAATAACAAAATAATAGAAATATAAGAATAATATAAATGAAGAAGAAATATAAAATAATTTATATGAAAAATATAAATAACAATTAAAATAAAAAAAACTCATCCTTATCCCCGGAAAATGGATATATCATGAAATGGGATACGGGACACATATTTATAGGGAGAAGGGGTGATGAATTCACACTCAAAAACATTTAATTCAAAATATTCCATTTGTTTGTGCTAATAAATGGACGAATATGTAATAATTTAATACATGAATTTGTTCCATAATGTCTCATATGTTCCCCCTCAAAATTTCAGCGTTATTTTCCACTATAAAAAATGTGTTATGAATTTAATATTGATTTTTACATTTTCTGGCTAAGATTTCAAAAATTCTTTATCCAATGTAATACGTTCAATGGAAATCTTAATGAGATCAAACCCCCATAAAATTCATTTTTGGAACACATATATGAATCCTATTTCATCTTAATTTTCAATCACATCAATTGGAGATTGTTATGCATAGTTAGATTCTATTACAGAGGTGTGGTTCGTGTTGTCCGGCCAAATCATTCTTCAAAATGTTAAATGTTTTGGGCATTTAAGTGCTCGAATCAGCCCCTGGTCTAGTAGGAAAATATCAAAGAAATAAATTATTTTTTTAACATAAAAAAAACACTCAATTTAGAATTATTTTTTAATTTAAATGAGAAAAATAACCATGTGATATAAATTTTTTAAAAATCTATAATTAAGACATTTTTTCATTTAATATCAAAATAACACAAAAACCTACAACTATGAAAATTTCTCAATAAATAATAATATAGAGAGATTGAAAAAATGAATTACAGTCACGTACCCTCCCCAAAAGGTGTACACCTTATATTTCGGCAATGAGAGAAAGGAGATAGTGACCCCCGAGTCCCACCTCCAGTAGGCCCCAGGTTGGCAACTAGAACCAAGGGTAAAAAAATCTCACAAATTGAAGGCACTACCCTCTAAGAGAACAAAATCGGAAGAGATGGATACGAAAGATACCAAAAAACTCCAAACTAGACTACAACATAAAATAATAACTAAGTACCCATATGTAATGTAATGGAAGAACTAATACAACAAAAGGGAAAAACTGCAAGTACCAAAAAAAGTAAAAACGACAGCGACCATGAAGCCCAAACATCTCCAGAAACCCCAAGATAGTAGTAACCAGCCTAATCATCAACCAGATATAAGTGACAGAAAAAAATAGTTTATATATATGCAGGGTGAGTATAATAGTATACTTATTAGGATCCTCCCTAGAGACTCTCGTGAAAAAGTAAATAAAGCATGCTAAATAACAGTGAACTACAAGTGAAACTAAGTGATCAACTAAACATGTATACTAAGTTCCCAACCTCACCACAGCTACTCTGACCAAGTATCACATACCAGTGCATATATTATAATAAATAATATTAAGGGTACCCTGCTACCTCTTCCTCACTTGTTTACCTCTTTTCCCCAACATCGCACGTCCTAAGAATCTCTATCAAAAAAGGCTTTCCAATAGACACTTGGGAGAAGAAAAACTACATGAACCTCATGCAGCACAACCAAGACATCCATGTAACCAAAGTAACTAGGTAGTTTATGAGAGCCACCACATCTCGCATAATGTGTATCATATGTCATGTATTAAACCTCGTTCCATTATAGCCTGTACACCGAGTAAGAATCCTTATTACATCACAGCCTATACACATTACACCTACAATAATCTATTGGAAAATATGTCTAGAATATATGTGTGTGAATAACCACAAGCCATTACAGCCCTCTACACACATATATGGGGAAAAATAACTATTGCACCTACTAGAAGATGTAACTACCAGGAGAAGAGAGTGGGGCCCAAGGGGGTAGTCAGTCATCCGTCCTCCCACCAGAATTTTGGGGAAAACACCCTCCCCGGGGCTCAGAATCCCCAGGGTGTCATTCACCCTAATCGATAGGGTGGGGGTAGCGTATAGAAACAGAAAAAGTACATGATACATTATATCTCACAACCACACTATGGGAATAACCTAGTCTTATACTCAACTACAGCTAATGTCTCTCGACTCCCGACTGCCACTACTAAGGATATGTATCCTATAGGAACAGAAGCATTTAAATAGATTCATTATATTACTTTTATCACTTTTTATCAGTTTCAATTTACATTAATGAATTATTTAAACAATAATTAACTGTTATTAATTCAACATTACATATCCCTAGAATCCAACCAATGTTTCATGACCTCTAGTCATAAACAATCCAATTCCACAACATCTATGAAATATTACCTCAGTATGGCATCCCAAGAAGCTCAAACACCATGGGTTAACATCATTTATTAAATTATTTATTAATTTCATTATTACTTTCCCATATTCCCATGAATTCTAGAAAAAACATTCTAAGCTACTAAACATAAGGGGGATCAAATCGGTGAGTAGATAAATTACCTATCAAGTATTTTCCACCTACATCAAGAATGCAGAACCATCTTCCCTCAAGAAGATAAACACATAAATCACGTGGCATACCCCACACATATTCACTTATTTTAGAAGAAGGGTAAGCAAGACCAGCTACCTTGATTAGTTGGAAAAGTATGGTAGATAAAAAACGAACAAGATTCAGCAAGCATCCAACATTCATATCCAACACATTTAATCATCTCCGATGTCCTCTCTAACACTCATATGTATAAACCGATGCATCCCACCACCCTAGGCATCAACTGTTTCTACATCCAATGGGCCTCCCGGAACCCACATTTCACAGCATCAACCCAGACTCATATCACCACACAAGAACCAAGAAATAAGGATCATATCAATGGGGATATTTACCCTTAAACAAGTCATACAACTAACAAACATAATGAGCACTCATGGATCTAAAGCACAAGGAACTCATCTTTACAAGAAAGAGGGTAACTCAAGACCCTACCATGATTTATATTTTTATCAAACAACCAGTTCATTAATACATATAGAATTAATAAATTTATTATTTGTAGGTTCCAACTATAGGAAACCTAAATAGTAAGCTATCACAAATATTTAAACATACTTATTGCATCAGTTTGATTAACATCAAATTACAAAAAACAACAGCCAGATTCATTTACATGACTCTTTATCTTTGAAGAATAAATAAAATTAATCCTAGTTTATGTTCTTTACCAATTTCCATAAATGAAAACATTTTAAACAGAGAAATCATATATATTACACTATCAAGAAAAACAAGAGACAATTATATATGATCGATACCAATTTATTTATCCAGTTCAAATATTTATCATGTCAATTCCATTGTGATCCAATGTGATAAACAATAATAAATATACAGTTGCACATAAAATAATAAATAATCCACAAATCCCCTATCTCAAAAAGTTCTAGACGTTCTTTATACAAGAACAGTCGACACAACTGATTATAATCATCTCCCCCACAACAACTGCATCCACCTGAGGACGCCGCGACACGACCACACCAACCAACACCCAAGAAAACTATATTTTATGTATGGAGATCACATGGAATGGATAAATAGAAGAATAAGTATTAAATAAAACACATGACCGGAGGAAGATCATACCTTCTATCGATGACAGATCGATACTTGCTGCTTTGACCAAAAAAGGGGGTGCAGATGCAGCGGGAAGAAACTTCAAGGGGAAATGATCCAAGGATGAAGGTTCAATCAAACCAATACGATGTGAGGAAAGAAAGGTTCAGGAGTATCATACATGGGAAAAAAAAGGTATAATAAGGAAGAAATATATCTCATACCTTTTGAATATTTAACGGAGTTGAAATTTAAGATACTCTTGATTTTCCATTAAAATCAGATTACATTAAACCATGAAGTTTGACCAAGTAAAGGCTTTATGAGCCTTAGGAAAAATTAATATTGGAGTAATGGGATTTGAATCATCATTAAATGCCTTAATATATGGCTTTTAATGCATTTTACATCAATGAAAAAATCAAAGGGGTGAAACTGTAGGAAGTTGGGAACACTATTCACAAATGTCTCACTAGCAGATGACTCACCGATAGATAACCCACCGACAAATGACTCAGTGAAAGATGACTAACAGACAGATGACCCACTAATAACATTGTTCACAAAACTGGAAACACTATTCAACGAATTGTAAATTTGGAAAAGTGTTATGGATAAGTCACCTTGATCTCCCAAAACACCCCAGACACCAAATTTCAGCAAAGGAATGGACCAAAGAGGTCCAATACATTACATCAAATACCTCTCAAGTCATTTTCATCCTTGACAATTCAAAACCAACATAAAAGGAAATAGAAAATGGATCCGAACAACCACCCATTGAGATACCTGCCAAAAGAGAGAAGCCACAAAAAACAACATAAGAAATACATCTCATAAACATGAATGGTCTGCAGTCACAATGAGAACATAGATACATGAATAGAGTTTAACATTGAACAAATTGGGATAATGATAATGTATGTTCAACTCACGTTCCCATGTAATCTCCTCCACGCCACTATATATCCACAAGACACAATCCAAGGGGATAACACGCCCACACAAAACCTTCTCCTTGTGGTCTTATATCTATATAGGAAGCTCCTTGAAGGTCGAATCATCATCAACATCGATCTCTCCCCAATTGATGATGTGAGAGTTTTCATGAAGATAGCGACTGAGCTTCAATACATGAAAAACATCATGTACCATGCTCATCCATGGGTTAATTTCTACCTGATAAGCCATGACTCCAACACAAGCCAACATCTCAAAAGGCCCAACAAACTGGGTAGGGAGCTTACTCCAATGACCAAAACATCACTACCCATGACGAGGATTTACCTTCAAAAACACATGATACCCAATATCAAACTCTAAAGGTCTCATCCTTTGGTCGGCATATGATTTATGACGATCTTGAGCTTCCATCATCCTCTCGTGAATCACCTAAACCATCTTTGTCGTATTTTTCACTAGTTCCTATCCGAGAATTTCTAACTCTCTAACCCCAGCCCATCACAATAGATAATGACAAGGTTAGACATAAAAGGAAAAAATGACTCCATGCTAATGGTGGAGTGAAAACTACTATTTTATGTGCTCTACAATAAGATAAATTTCCTTGTCCATGAACCACCAAAATTCATGATAGAAGAGCGCAACATGACTTCAAGAGTCAGAATGGTCTGCTATGTCTAACCATTTGTCTATGGATGAAAAGTAGCGATAAGGTATAGCTGAGAACCAAAATCATGATGGATACCTCTCCACACCCTTGAGGTAAAACAAGGATCTCAATCAGAAATGATCATCCTTGGGACTGTGTGGAGTCTCACCACCTCCTCTAGATACTTGAAAAAAACTCCACTGAGCTCGACTTCTTGATCGCTATGAAGTAGGATGATTTTTTTAAATGATTCACTTCCACCCATATAGCATCATGGCCTCCCTGAGCTCGAGGAAAACTAGTAACAATGTCTATTGATATTTCATCTCACTTCCACTAAGGAACATCTAACGGATGGAACAAGCCACCAGGGAATATATGTGTTTAGCATAAATGGGGTGACCTAGCACTGGATATCTGGACGCAAAGCCTCATTGAAATGCCTTTCCATGGACTCCTCAACTGGAAACAGGTGCTAAGAATATCATAAAAGGTTACTAAAATGGATTCCAATCTCTCGCACACTAGATCTCCCCTTTATAAGGGTAATTAGATCATGGTGAATGGAAGCCTTTGAAAAAAAATAATGAAACTCAACTTGGGACTTGTCTCAAAACTCCTCCCGTGAAATTTCCAACTCCTCACGATCCATGAGGAACAAGAACCACCACTTCCTCACTTCCTCACACAACATCATCACAACCAAAGAACCCCAGTGCTCATTCCAAGTAGGGATTGAAATAAAGTATATCTCAACCTCCTACAATAGTTCTTACATGACTACATAAAAAATAGATCCCTCCTACTTCTGTAGACTCTAGAACTGAAACTCACAGAGTGTCCTCCTCCATGTTTCACCATTGCCAGCCTCTATCCTGCGTCCATCTAACGGCACAACCTACTGCACATCTTCTGTGCAAAACTGATGAAGACATCGACCTATATCAATAACTTCAAAATAAAAAATATTTAGAGCTTCTAAAATTGGAATATGGAAGACTCAACATTAATTAATTAACAATTTTATTTTATTCATTTTAGGTTAACCTACACCAAGGTCTACCCATTCAATCATAGGTGCAAAGAAGAATGGTTCATGATCCTTTCCAAGGTCTCTACCATGAAACCAATATCACCTCATTTAGTATCCATTGAAAACATAAAGGTATAGGAATCATATCATTGTGGGACGTAAACTCTTATGCATCTTCTGATATCTAGTTTTTACATCACTTATTATACTTGACTGACACTATTTCACTACCAACCCTTGCAACCTCACATATGCCTAACAGAAAAATCCATCTAATCCCACAAGTAGATCTCAGATATGAATTTTTCACAACCCCCTCTTAAGGAGGTGTTCCCCTCCTTAGCTAAAAATGATAGAAGGGAGATATTGGCCCCCCGAGTCCCGCCTCCAGTAGGCCCCTAGTTGGAAATTAGCACCAAGGGTATATCAAACACACAAATGGGAGGTGTTACCCTCTAAGAAAACACATGTGGAAGAGGAAGATAAGATAGACACCAACAAACTATAAATTATAATAAAATATAAAATAAAACCAAAGTACACATATGAAATGTCGTAAAAGAACTAATACAATTAAAGGGTAAAACTGTAAATACCAAAAGAAATTAAAAAGCAACTGCGACCATGAATCCCGAACCGCACCAGAAACCCCATGCTAGTAGTGACCATCCTGATCTCCGACATTCAACAAGTGACCCGAAAAAAATTGAATATATATACATAGGGTGTTTATAATGGAATACTTAATAGGATCATCCCCAGAGCCTCTCTTGAAAATGTAAAGAAACCATGCTAAATCTCAGTGAACAACAAGTGAAACTAACTTGTCAGCTAAACATGTATACTTTGTTCCTAGTTTCACCATGACTACTCTAAATAGGTATTTCATTCAAGAGTATATAATATAAAAAAGAATATTAATGGTACCTCACTACCACTTACCCACTAGTTTTCCACATTTCCACAATATCGCACGTCCTAAGCATCTCTCTCTAAAAAGTCTTGCCTACAGACACCTAGGAGAATCACCAGAACATGAAATTCATGAATTAAAACCACCATGTCCACATAACCAATGTATCCAGGTAGTTTCTAAGATCCACCATAGCTCTCATAACATTTATCATACGTCATGTATTAAACCTCAATCCATTATGGCCCATACACCATGTATGAATCCCCAAGTCATCACGCATATACACATCACACCTATAGTAGTCCATAGTAAACTATATCCAAAATATATGTTTGTGAAAAACCACAAGCCATAAAAGAACTCTACACACATATATGGGAAAATCTAACCACTGTGTATTCCAGCACATGTAACTACCAAGATAAGAGAGTGGGGCCAAAGGTGGTAGTCATCAATCTAACCTCCTACTATAATGTTGGGAAAAACACCCTCCCTAGTGTTTAGAATCCCCGGGGGGGTTAGTCTCCCTAACCGAAAGGTTGGGGTAGCATATAGAAACAAAAAAACATACATGGTATATTGTAGCTCACAAAAACATTATGGGTATAACATAGTCTTAGACTAAACTACAGATAACGTCTCTCGACTCCCAGCTGTCACTGCTAAGAGTAGGTATCCTATAAGCACACAACCATTTAAATAGCTATATTAGATTACTTTTATTCCTTTTTATCAGTTTAAATTTATGTTAATTAATTCGTTTAACATTAATTAACAATTAGTAATTCCACATTACATTGAATTATCATACCACCAAAGTTTCATGCCATCTAGGCATAACCAATCCAAGTCCACAGCTTCTTATAAATATTACCCGAGCATTGAATCCCAGCAAGATCAAACCCCACGAGTTAAGAGAATTTATTCCATCATTTATTGACATCATTATAACTTTCACATATTCCCAGGAATTCAAGAAAAACATTATAGGATATTAAACATAAGAGGTCTCAACTCGGTGAGTAGATGAACTGCCTATCATGTCGTTTCTACCTACAGAAAGTGCATAGACCCATCCTACCTCAAGAATGTAAACACGAAAATCACATGGCATACCCTACACATCTTCTCACCTTTTGGACGGAGGGTAAGTAAGACAAACTGTCTTGAGTATTGGGGAATGAAAGGAAAATAAAAAAAACAAGATTCATCAAGCATCCAACATTCATATCCAACCCATTTCACCATCTCCGATATCCTCCTCGACACCCACATGCATAAACCAATGCATCTCGCTACTATAAGAATCAAATTTTGGCACAAAAAATGGGCCTCCCTACCCCCACATATCAAAAAATTCACCAAGGCTCAAATAAAAATACAAGTAGTAAGAAATAATCATCATATCAAATGGGGTATTGGCCATTAAACCAAGAATAAATCCTTCAAACATTATTAGCACTCATGGATCCAAAGCATAAGGCACTTAGCGTTACAAGAAAGAGGGTAACTAACAACCCTACCATGCATTATCTTTTTATCAAACAACTAGTTATTTAATCCATATGGAATTAACTCATTTATTATTTTTAGGTTCCAACTATGATAATCCTAAACAGTAAGCTATCAAAAATAATTAAACATGCTTACTACATCAGTTTGATTAAAATAAAATTACAACAAAAACAACCAGATATGTTTACATGCATCTTTATCTTTAAAAAAATATTATAATTAATACTAGTTTTTTTAATTTTCCAATTTCTTTCAAGAATGGCTTTATAAACAAGTAAATCATATATATAATGTTATCTAAAAAAACAAGAGGTAATAATATAAGACATATACAAATTTTTTTATCCACTTCAAATATTTATTATGTCAATTCCATTTTTATCATGTGGGATAAAACATGATAACTCTATAGTTTAACATAAAATAATAAATAATACATGAATCCCCTACCTCAAAAGTTTCTTCACGTTCCTTATATGAGAATGATCTACACCATGGATTATGATTGCCTCCCCCTGTGAAAACTGCATCCACCCAAAGAAGAAACGAAAAAAATGCACCAATTGACACCCAATAAAACTACATTATAAGCATAGAGATCACATGAAATAATATAGAAAGGAGAAATGAGAGAAGAAGGATCGAAGAAAACACAAGAATAGAGGTAGATCATACATTCTATTGATGACAGATAAACACTTACTTCTTCCACCAAAACAGGGGGTTTTCATATAGTAGGAAGAAGAAACAAGGGGAAATAATCCAAGGATTATGGTTAGATCACACCAATACAATGTTATGAAGGAAAGTATTGATCATATCACACCAGGTAACAAGAAGGTAGAACATGGGAGGAAGATATCTCGTCCCTTTAGAATATTTAACAGATCAGTGGTTTAAGAGATGTTGGATTTTACATTAAAACTAGACCTTATTAAACAACGTGGTTTGACCAATTAATGGAATCCCAAGCCTTGGAAAAAATTAATATATGATTTATGAGATTTGAATCGGACTTAAATTAATTAAAATAAGGCATATAATTCATTTTATGTCAATGAAAACATTAAAGGGGAGAAACTGTAGGATGTTGGAAACACTGTTCACAAATGTCTCACCAATAGATGACTCACCAACATATGGATCACCGATAGATGACTCACTGATAGATGAATCACCAATAAAAGACTCACAGATAGATGAATCACTGACATATGACTCACTAAGAGGTTACTCACTAAAATAAGACTCATTGAAAGAGGACTCACCGACAGATGGATCGCCGAAGGATGGACCACCGATAGATGACACACCAACAGATGACTCACTGAGTGCATTGTTCACTAAACTAGAAACACTGTTCAGAGAACTAGAAATTTAGAAATGTGTTGGGGATAAGTCACCTTGACCTCCCAGAACACCATAGAAATTGGATTTTTGCAAATTTATCAAAGATGTCTGGACCATTACAATTACAAAATAAAATATGTGAAAATATTGGCTTCATAAATCCTCCACACATAACCATTTCACACCGAAAAAATTATCATATATTAAAATAAAAATACATACAATAATTAAAAATTTGAAAACATCAATGATCTTTTCAAAAATAGAAATCTATCACGTATCTTCTATAAAAAACAATTCCCAATCATTTTCATTCCTCACATAGAAATTTTTTCAACTTTTGAAATCAATACATGTCCCAATAACAACCTACCACACATTGAATTTTATGTCACTCTTTACTCAAGAGAAATTAAATATGGAGTTATGCTTATACATTGAATGTTCATGTATTACCATAGGCTTGTGACAATTCTTATCTCTTCACAATGTGAGACATGAAAATGAATTAGATCACGAAGGATTTAATTAATGGTTAAAATTTATGTTGAGATCATCACAACATTCATAACACAACTAATAATGATTTAATTCAACATTTAATAGTAGAGGTATGGCCATATGAAGATCGAAAGATAGATTGATGTCAGCTATGCACTATAATGTTTTTTAGAACACACATACGCACAACTATATATATATATATATGTGTGTGTGTTTGTTTTTTTAGATGGTATTGCTATATAGGTTTTCAAGGCTTCCATCGAGGTTTAATCTAGAATTCGATGTTTGGATCCATTTTGGATAGTGGGATTTAACCACAATTTTGGAAATTCTAGATTTTTTTTCAAATGGATAAAGTAGATATCCAGTGGAATGTCAAAAAAAATAATAATTAAAAATTATAAAAAGTTCCATTAGACTATCAGGTCAACATTGAAAAAAAATATGGAGGGATTTTACATAACAAGGTCAAAAAAAGATTGTCACAAAATAAAAAATAACTTTTTAAAAAATGAAAATGAATGACCAGATGAACTTATTTCTCCATGTGCATGGCCCCAACACTAACCCCACAACAATGTCCTTATTCTGGCCAGATCCACTACTCATGGCCTTCTATTACCCTCCCCACTCTATTGTTCCTTCAGCACCGACACCCATAGCATGTTTTCTAGGTTGTCGACCTTTACCACTCATCCCCTTATGCCATTGACCCATAGTGCTAGCCTACAGGTACACACAAACCTATGTTTCCTCATGTCACTCGAACCCATGAACGACTACATAACCTTATCCATATTTCACCACCATCAACCATCCCCAATAAATTCACCACCTAATTTTTCCTTGGTCGCATCGCTCAGTCGTCATCTAGACCTAATCCACCACATACCTATTTCCAACCCCCTAATCCACAACCAGTTTGGAAGGATTTGGCACTGATGTGAATCATGGACATTATCCAGAACAATGCTGTCACACCCATGTATTCCTTGGACCTACCATTACATTACTTTTTATCTCATCTTCAAGAAGTCTAGAAGGAAAAATAGAACCATGATATGAATGAGGTGATTATTATAATGAATATGTTTAAATTGGAAGACATATAATGATATTTCAATATATCTCATTCTTATATATTTTTCTCCCAATTAGTCTAATTTCATTTTGGATTAAAAAATGAATAGTAAAGACAGAACACCTGATTACCTTTTGGGTAAGGTTCTCCAAGATGATATGATCTTAAAAAATATTAATATTAAGTTCTTATGGTAACCAAGTTGAAATATAAAGAAAAAAGTCCAATGGAAATTATGACACTGAAGGCACCTTCTCAATGTACTTAAATGGAAAAGAGGATGATCATTATACATGATACTATTTTCTTCACAATTCATGAGATAATTCAATGGAATATAAATAACATTAATCTAATTATATAAGAACGTAGTAACTTATTCTTAAGGTATATTCATCTGAAATGCATGTCCTGTTGTCGCCTATCGACCGTTCAAGGTTCTGGTGCTCTACTAATGTGTATAGCAACACTCAGGTCGAATCGTCGGCAATCATACTTTTTTTATAGTAAGTTGTTTTTAGTTAATTTTATTTTGATTGGGGGGTTTGTTTGTAGAGCATATGAAATAATTAATGGATGATTTTTTATTTAAAAAATTGATAAATATGGGGGTGAGTTCATTATTGGGGATTTAATCTTATGATATCCTTGAGCTTTGCTTTATATTTCATTAAATTAATACCCACTTCACAAGATATTTTTGATCGGAATTCCCAAGTGTTATTTCTTTAATCCAAGTCGTAACTTAACTTAGGTTTCTAATCATTACCATTACTTGTTTATGTTAGTGTATTTGTGGTTCTAATAATCCATGGAATCCACATATTAAACAAAACATGTCATTAATCCATGACATATAAAGTTCAACATACACAACATTAACTCAAAGAATACTCATCATGCAAAGCCTCTCAATCACCCCAATGGTAGATTTAGTCATCCATTTAAAATATTAGTATTCTGATTATAATGATTATGATGATAAATTAATAATAGAATTAAAGAAAGGGATAAGAAAATAGTGGTACGTCGAACACACACACAAACGATAATGAGAATTAAGAATAGAATTTCAATTGAATGAGGAATCAAAATAAGGGAAGGGGTTTCAACATTATTTAAATTATTTTAAGTGAATTAATATTTAAGAACATAGGGTGGATGATTAAAACAGAATATGAAGAAGAAACTTGCACTTAAATAGAATTACAAAAACAACACTTATGAGATTACAAATGAAGAAAAACACAAAAGCGAGTGAAATCAAAGAGAGGAGGAAAGGTATCTCAATTGAAAACATGATTATGGAATGTACTCCCAATAATTTTTAAAGGATTTGTTCGTGCAAATTGATTCTTATCTCTTTTTAAATTCCAACCCCTAGCAAGGAGAGGAGGGGGATGTATTTATAGCCAATGGAAGTGGACTGTTTTCATTCCCAATCTATCCCTCCACTTGGATTGACTATTTGGACATCTAGATATAATAATATCGAGCCATATCCTTCTTAAAAATTGAAGAGAATAATTTTGGACGAAATCTCTCAAAATTTGGAGTCATTTGGACTTAATGATCCAAAGTTATGTCCAGTTGATTAAACAATGTTAAACTGTCCATTTCAATTCATGCTTTTTTTGATGGAAAAAATTTGAATGGATTTTGTAATAGTAATATGCCTTAACCCTAATTATTTTTTCAACAAAGTCGGCCACATGTATCTCCTCTTTAACTCTAAAAAATTTCAGCTTGATTGGATTACTAGATCAGAAGATATGTCATTAATAATATAATGAATTTCATTCCCAGCCATAATGGTGGGGTGGACTTCAAAGCATTAGTTTGGCCCCTTGTATTTAGATTTGGGCCTGAAAATTTTTATCCAATACTCCTTAAATTATCCCACAAACGTTTAAGGAGAAAAAAAATTTGGACTTCCTGATTGAGCCTATAAATTAAATCTTCATGGATGGTCCAGTTTCTTCACAGATTCTGTAGGCCTCATTGTGTGGTCCATATGGGACTTAAAATGGAAGAATTAGACAATGATCCCTTCTAATTAAATGATTTATATTGAATTAGTAATCCTAAAAAACAAGTTCCACATGAGGTGGATCATTATGGTGTGAGTTATAAATAAAATAGTAAACTGACTCAATTGAACTACTTCTAAAAATTCTCAAAAATTATATTTAGTATAAAAATATTAATATTTCACACACATTATGCACATTTCATATAAAATCAGTAAAGGGAGTATATAATAATTCAGGAAAATATTAATAACATCAACTTACCCACACTTAGTTTTGTGCATGTCATCATTTTCAACAAATATACAAACATCACAAAATCATTTTCACTCACCAAAAAATATTAAAATTTTGTTTTCTCCAATTAGGGGAGGTTTAGACTATTTCACTCATCCATTTTGAATTACACCACAAGTTATTACAGAAACAATGTTCCAAAACTAAATCATTTTTTAATGATCAAATTTATAAATGGAAAATGTGGACACTCAAAACTCACACCTCTCAAGATGATAAAATTCAGTTGTGGAGGTTCACTCTTTCGCCAACCAAAAATGGAAAATCTTAGTGTTTGAAAGAGCTCTCAGCTTCCAATACCTATAAAAAGTGCACAAGAATCAAGAAATCTTTTAAGGGGTTTTTTGTGGCTCTGTGAGGACATGAATATAATGTCCAAGAGAGAGAAGAAGACAGTTAAAACACAAACATAGAAAAAGCAATGCACATTTTTTTGAAATAAAACATGGAAGGAAATGAATACACATATTTACAAGGGAATGATTGTGTGAAAAAAAGACACAATAGGGGATGAAAATATGAAGGTAATGATAAGATATAATATTTACAGAACAAAAATCTTCTCCCAATAAGAATATAATGAAAGTGATTATTTTTTTCTTTTTTTCTTTTTTTCGAAAGTTGAACTTGAAACAGATCCCACACTCATATCTCAACCCATGTTTGATCTCCCCATGACACTAATTGTAATAGTTATAACATGGTCAAAGTTTTAGGAAGAGTGATTTTCGACCTACCCAATACACAATCCATTTTTTCATTTCTGTTTTGATTTTTTCTCATTATTTTTGATTTTTTTTGAAAACTTGTAGATAACATTTACAAAATTACATAAATGTAAGTACATCACATTCCCCAAAAACACTGAATGACAACCTCTCCCCCACACTAAAATGGATTCTTTCCCTCAAGCATATGATAACTCGTTGAAAATCAATAATAGGGTACCCAAACAATGAAATCCATTCCCCCCACACATAAATTTCAAAAAATTATGCAATGAAAATCCATGTTGATATTGGGTGGGAAAAGGTATTAGGCTTGTAATGTGGCTATCATGGAAAAGGTTTTCATAGGATTGAAGGGGCTTTCAAAATGAGAATTAATGTATGGTTAATGGGAGGATATTTGGCTATTATAAATTTCATGTGGTTTAGAAAAATGCCTCTATCATATTAATTCACACTAATGTAGGAAATTTAGCTCGATGGTCCACAAACTCAAGATTCAAAAATATAGGTGAAAAAACACTCATTTTGAAAATATGTCCATAGGTAGCCTTGGAATGAAAGCTAATGTTGGTTCTCACGGTTGTGGAAAATCATTTTCCAAATCAAAAATTGAGCATTAAAAATTTGTTGGTTTTGACACAAAATTCTTTATCCAAAGTCATGATGGAAATACAACATTTTTGAGATTAAAACATGTCTTTTGACTGATCAAAATGGTTATAAAAAATTTGAAAATTGGAGGGTGAGTAAGCATTACTCTTTATTTTTCATATTTTTTCTTGAATTATTTTTGTTTTTGTTTTTTTAGTTTTTTAGGTCTTTTTTAAGTTTTTCTTATAAAGAAACACCCACAAAAAACAGAAAGAGTAAATAAATAATAGTTTAATTAGGAAGGTGGTAAAAAAATGAGAATGAGGGAGGAAGTTGAAGAAGAGAGAGAGAGAGAGAGTTAAATGGAAAAAGGTTCCCCCTAGTTTGGATTTAGTGGGTTTCCATCTCCATCCAGTTGTGGGTCAACTACAGAAGTTGGGGATCCGATGGAAGTTGAGGTGTTTCCTAGGATGGGTGTCCTATAATGGTGATGCTTTAACCAATTTCAATTAACTGTGAATGTCCTTTTGGAAGAGGGGTCTTGGACTTACACTGCACCAAATGGGTAAAAATTAGTAATAACAAAAAGGCTTCCCCAACAAGAATTAATCTTACCTGGGTGAAGCTGAAATCGAGAATTCCAGAGCATTACCTTTTCACCATCATGAAATACCTTTCTTAGGATGTGTTTATCCTGAAGTGCCTTGAATATTTCTTTGTAGAGAATGTAATTCTCATAAGAATCAAGTCAAAGCTCCACCATTTCATCCAATTGCAAAAATCCTTCTTCTCCGGATTTTTCAAGATATAAATTACAAGTTTTCACTTCCCAAAATGACTTATGTTGGATTTCAAATGTCAAATGACATGATTTACCAAAAACTAGCCTAAAAGTGGATATCCCAATGGGTGTTTTATAGGCAGTTCTTTAAGACCAAAGTGCTTCACTAGGTCTTTCAGGCCAGTCTTTTCTGGTGCGTTTTACAATTCTCTCAATCACTCTTTTCACTTATCTATTAGAAAGTTCAGCCATGCCATTTGTTTGGGGGTGATATGAAGGTGAAGTTTTATGTACAACCCCATTTTTTCAAAAGGTATTCCATGTTTCTATTACAAAAATGGGTTCCTAAGTCACTGATCAAGGCACGAGGCATGCCAAATCTATAGAATATGTGTGTCTTTAGGAACTCACTAACAGTATGTGAATCATCCTTTCTAGTGGGTTTGGATTTGACCCACCTAGAAACATAATCAACTACAATAATGATGTGTGAGAATCCATTGGAAGGGGGAAATGGTCCCATGAAATCGATGCCCCAAACAACGAAGATCTCGCATAAAATTAAAGGCTTTTGGGGAATTTCTTTTCTCTTGGAAATTGTACCAAAATTTTGGCAGGTGGGAAATGATTGAAAGAACTCATGTGATTCCTTAAACAATGAAGTCCAGGAGAATCCAGAGTCTAGGACCTTTCAAGAGGTCTTTTGTGGTCCAATGTGACCACCACCTGGCATTGAGTGACAAAATTCTATGATAGAGGAATGTTCATCTTTTTCAACACATCTCTTAATTACCATGTCTACCCCAGCTTTCCAAAGTTTATTTTCCTTCCAAAAATATTGTTTTGAATCACGTTTAAACTTCATTTTCTGTTCTTTTGAAAAAAATTCAGGAGAAACACCAGAAACCAAGTAATTTACAATTACAGCATACCATGGTATTTTTGGAGTGAGAGATGAAAGGTGCTCAGTGGGGAATTCAGGATCGATGATTTCAGAATAAGAAGAAATAGAAATTCTACTCATGTGATCAGCCACATTGTTTTCTTTTTCCTTTTCTATATTTTATTTCAAGGTTAAACTCTTGGAGAATTAGGATCCATCATATTAGCCTCATTTTGGAATAAATTTTCTTGAGTAAGAACTTTATAGCAAAATGGTCTATGAAGATGATGATTTTGGAACCTAAGAGATAGGGCTGGAATTTATCTAAGGCAAAAGAACTACTAAAAGTTCTTTTTTAGTGACAGTGTAGTGAGATTGATTTTCATCCAATGTTTTTGAGGAATAATAGATGACATGAGGAAGTTTTTCTCTTCTTTGACCAATAACATCCCCAATATCTCTATCAGAAGCATCATAAATCAATTCAAAGGGTAAGGACCAATCTAAAGGTTGGATTATGGGGGCAAATGTAAGAGAAGTTTTGAGTTCAATGAAGGCTCTCTTGCAAACCTCATCAAAATTTAAAGTGACATCATTTTGGAGAAACCGAGTGAGTGGGAGGGAAATTTTATTGATGTTATGAATGAATCTTCGATAGAAACCAGCATGACCGAGAAATGAACGGATGACTCGAACATATTTGGGTTGAGGAAGTGATTGGATCACTTCAATTTTGGAAGGATCAACTTCAATACCATCTTTTGAAACTATGGGCCCTAGAACAATCCCATTTTCAACCATGAAGTGACATTTTTCAAAATTTAACACAAGGTTACACTTGACACCCTTTTGGAAGACTAGAGAGGGCGAATTCAAACAATATTCAAATGACTCACCATAAATGGTGATGTCATCCATGAAGACTTCCATGCAATGTTTAATGAATTCCGAAAAGATACTCATCATACAACTCTGGAATGTTGTAGGAGCATTTCAAAGTCCAAAAGGCATTCTTCTATATGCATATGTTCCAAAGGGGCATGTGAAAGTAGTCTTTTCTTGGTCCTGAGGTGCGATTACGATTTGGAAGTAGACATTGTATCAATCTAGAAAGAAATAATGTGACTTTCAAGCTAATCGTTCCAGCATTTGATCAAGTAATGAAAGGGGGTAGTCATATTTCCTTGTTTCAACAATCAATTTCTTATAGTCGATGCACACACGACATTTTTTTCACTCGAGTTGTGACTACCTCTCCATGTTCATTTGTGACAACTGCTATCCCACCCATTGTAGGTACAACATGAATTGGGCTAACCCATTCACTATCAGAAATTGGGTAGATAATACCAGCTTGAAGAATCTTGGTGATCTCTTCCCGAACTACATCTAGGATGAGTGGATTGAGTCTTATTTGTGGTTGTCTAATTGGTTTGGAAGATTCCTCAATATTGATGTGATTCATGCAAAGAGCAGGGTTGATTCCTGGTATGTCATCTAGGGTCTAACCTAGGGCATGTTTGTTTTCCTCTAACAGCTAAATAAGTTTGGACTCCTCAGTTTCGGTAAGTGAAGAAGAGATAATGATAGGATAAGAGTGATCATGGAAAAGGAATTCATATTTCAGGTGTTCAGGAAGAGGTTTCAAATCAGTCTCATCTTTTATTTGTGGGATAAAAAACTCAAGAATGGAGGAAGGGACTTAAGTTGCTTCAGATTCATTCTCCTTAATACATTCCAATGTGGAGTATTAGATATTAGAGTTGATGTGGGATTCCAGAGAGTTTTCAAGTTCCTCTATATTGATAGAGTCTATGAATGAGAGGTCCACATCAACATCCCCATTTATGACTTGGTTAATCATGATGCAGATTTCACAAGATCCTTTTTCATTAGAACATGATAAACATGGTGGATTGGGGTACGATTGACTCTTAGAAGTGTCCTTAAAAGCATGGATTGAGAATGTAGAGTGATCCTCATATGTGTATCGCATGGCTTGGAAAATGTTGAACTTGACCAGTTGGTCACTGAAGTCCATGGATATGATGCCAGAATGGACATCAATCTTGGTTCTCACAGTCATGAGGAAATGTCTTCTAAGAATTAGGGTAGATCGAGAAGATTTAGTCTCACCTCCCATGTCAAGGACATAGAAATCCGTAGGGAATATAAGATCACTGACTCAGAAAAGGAAATCCTTAATTATTCCCTTAGGACTGGATGTGCTTCAATTGACTAATTGAATGTCAACGCCCATTGGATTTAAGGGACAAAGTCCAATGTATGAGAAGATGGGTTTGGGCATGACATTAATGGATTCTCCTAGGTCTATGAGTGCATCATCAAAGTTGGAACTTCCAATTTGGCATGGGACCGTAAAGGTCCCTGGATCCTTGCACTTTATTGAAATATACTACTGGGTGGAAACATTTTCAAAGGTCTTAAGCTACCTCTTGTGGGTACACAACTCCTTGAGAAACTTGTCATAGTTAGGAATTTGTTTTATGGCATCTAAGAGGGGAATGTTTACTTCAATACGTATAAACATGTCGAGCATTTCAAGATCGGGTTTAAAGGACTTATTTGGCTTAGATACAGCTTGAGGAAAAGGAATTGGGTTGCTAAGTGGAATTTAAGGAGATGAGGGAATGGTTTCAGGTTCCTTTTCACGTTTCTTTTTCTTTTCATTTTCTTAGTCAACATTCAAAGGAGGGTTGGAGGACTTATCTTGAGGAATAGAAATTTTCTTCCCCGATCTAAGTGCAATTGCACTTACATTTACCTTGGGGTTGGGTAATGGTTGAGCTAGAAGTTGGGAAGAATTGGATGGTTGCTGCTGACTTAGGTGGGATGCAAGTTGACCAATTTGGGTTTCAATATTTTTAAGTCTGGAATGGGTGAAAGAGGCAAGATCTTCAACTGCACTTTATCATGGTTTCTT
This sequence comes from Viscum album, assembly GCA_963277665.1. NCBI lineage: Eukaryota > Viridiplantae > Streptophyta > Magnoliopsida > Santalales > Viscaceae > Viscum > Viscum album. The sequence goes on from OY728128.1 coordinate 1,646,219,826, forward strand.
GGAAGAAGAGGCTTGTCTTGGATTGGGATTTCCTTGATATTGGTTCTTGTGAATGCGATTGTATTGGTTTGGGATTTGGGAAGGCTCACTGGGATAGTGGAATCCAAGAATAGGATTGTTCCTTTGCGGTTTTGGAATAAACGGATATGGTTGTTGGAAGTTACCAACACCTTGAACATATGGAAACTGGTTTTGGTTTTGAGGAAGGAATTGAGGGGGATGAGAAATGGGATTCCCACATCTCATGTTAGGGTTATAGGGAGAAGAGAAGGGCTCATAGTGGGGTTGGTTGAAGTTTCTAACAAATTGACCTGATAGTTGAGGGTTGGTGTTCCGCTGAGCATATGCTGCATTGATCTCCATTGGTCCAGATGAATCAGATTGATCCTCTTGAAGTTGTAGACATGTGTCCATTGTATGAGATGGAGAGTTGCAGATTCCACAGTTTTTCACAGGTCCATGAAACATTGATTGTGGAGAATACAAGGTTGGGGATTGGGATGCCACAACTAGTTGTCGCACAAGACCTGTAAGTTCACTCATCCACTCGGTCATCTTGTTTGTCTCAATTGATTGATTATCATGGGCTTGTTTTACCCGATCATGTGCTCGAGTATGGAATTTTTTTGTGTTTGTAACCATGTTACTTATGAGATCTCTTGCTGCTGTAGAAGTTTTATCAACAAGAGCACCACCACTTGCGGCATCAATGAGAGTTCTCTCCATTTCCAATAACCCCTCATAGAAGTATTGAATAAAGAGTTGTTCAGGGATTTGGTGGTGTGGGAAGGTGGAAACAAGATTTTTGAACCTCTCCCAATATTCATGGAGTGATTCACATGGGAACTTACTGATACCACTTATTTCCCTTCGGAAAGAAGCAGTACGAGAAGCATGAAAGAATTTCTCTAAGAAGAGTCACTTCATTCCATTCCATGTGGTTATGGAACCAGGAGGTATGTAGTAAATCCATGACTTAGCAGTGTCGGATAGGGAGAAATAGAATGCTCGAAGTTTGATTTTTCAATCACAAACCCCTCGAGGCTTCATGGTAGAGCACACCACTAGGAACTCTTTAAGGTAGAGATGTGGATCCTCACCGGCTTGCCCGTGGAAATGAGGGAGAAGATAAATCAAAATCGATTTCATATCGAAGTCAGCCTTTATGTTTGGATATTGAATAACAAGGGGTTGGTAATCGATATCAGGGGAAATGAGTTCATTAAGTGTTTGTTCTCTAAGATTAGCCATATCTAATTCAACTGGTTGGACAAGGACTGGTTCTTGAATGAGTTGATTATCTCTTAAGTTCCGTCTAAGTTGGCAAAGAGTTCGCTCAATTTCAAGGTCAAACAAATATGAGGGATTGTTTAGGAGGCTACGGGGCATTCAAAATGATGTTGGAATAAAAAGGAAGATGGGTTTTCCTTTTTTTTGTTTTCCGTTTATGATTTTTATGAGAGGATGAGTTTTTCTTTGTGTTTTTTTAATTTTGTTTTAATTTTGGTTTTTTTTGTTTTTTATTACAATAACCAGAAACTAATGACTACTTAAATCACCATCCCCAAGAACAGATCTATTTTAAAGGCAAGAACGATTTTCGCCTATCGACTGGTCAAGGTTCCGGTGCTCTGCTAATGTGTAAAGCAACACTGTGGTTGAATCTTCGACGATGATACTTTTTTATAGTAAGTTGTTTATAGTTAATTGTATTTTGATTGGGGGTTTGTTTACAGAGCTTATGAAATAATTCATGGAATAGGTTTTATTTAAAAAATTGATAATGATTGGGTTGAGTTCATTATTGGGGATTTAATCTTATGATATCCTTGAGCTTTGCTTTATATTGCATTAAATTAATACCCACTTCACAAGATGATTTTGTTCAAAATTCCCAAGTGTTAAATCTTTATTCCAAGTCGTAACATAACGTAGGTTTCTAATAATTACCATTACATGTTTATGGTAGTGTATTTGTTGTTCCAATAATCCAGGGAATCCACATATTAAACAAAACATGTCATTAATCCATGACATATAAAGTTAAACATACACAATATTAACTCAAAGAATACTCATTGAGCAGAGGCTCTCAATTACATAATATCACCAAATTATAACTCACACCAATGGTATATTTACTTAGAAATTTAAATGATTAGTAATCTGGTTATAATGATTATGAAGATAAATTAAGAAGAGAAGGAAAAGTAAGGGATAAAAAAAGAGTGGTGCGTCAAACACACACATAAATGATAATGAGAATTAAGAACAAAATTTCGATTGAATGAGGAAGCAGAATAAGGGACATGGTTTCAAATTTATTTAAAAAATTATAAGGGCATTAATATTTAAGAACATAGATTGGATGATTAAAAGAGAATTTGAAGAAGAAACTTGCACTAAAACAGAATTACAAAAACAACACTTACGAGATTACAAATGAAGAAAGACACAAAATCGAGTGAAATCAAAGAGAGGAGGAAAGGTATCTCAAGTGAAAACATGATTATGGAAGTTTCTACCAATACTTTTTCAAGGCTTTGGTCATTCCAATTCATTCTCCTATATTCTGAAATTCCAACCCCTTGCAAGGAGAGGAGGGGATGTATTTATAGCCCAAGGAAGTGGACTGTTTGCATTCCCAATATGTCCCTCCACTTGGCTCGACGATTTGGACATCGAGACAGCCGAATATCGAGATATATCCTTCTTTAAAGTTGAAGCTAATAATTTTGGATGACCTATCTCAAAATTTTGGGTCATTTGGACTTAAGGAGCCAATATTATGGCTGGTTGATAAAACAAAGTTAAACTGTCCATTTCAATCCATGCTTTTTCTATGGCCAAAATGTGAATGGATTTTGGAATAGTAATATTCCATCAAATCTGAATTCATTCTTCAATAAAGTAGGCCTTATATATCTCCTCTTTCACACTGCAAAATTTCAGCTTGATTTTATTCCTAGATCAGAAGATATGTCATTAATACTATACGGATTTTAATTCCCGTCTAGAATGGTGGGATGGACTTCAAAGCATTAGTTGGGCCCCTTGTATTTAGAGTTGGACCTTGAAATTTTTATCCAATAATCCTCCCATTATCCGCCAACCGTTGGAGTATAATAAAATTATTTGGACTTCCTGATTGTTCCCAGCAATTAAATATTCATGGCTGGTCCAGTTTCTTCACAGATTCTATAGGCCTCATTATTTGGTTCATATGGGCCTTAAAATGGAAGAATTAGCCCATGATCCATTCTAATGAAATGTTTTATATTGAATTTTTAATCCTAAAAAATAATAACCACAAAATTTGGATTACTAGGGTGAGAGTTATAAAAAAATAGTAAACAGACTCAATTGGACTACTTCTGAAAATTCTCAAAAATTATACTTAGTATTAAAATATTAATATTTCACACACATTATGCACATTTCATATAAAATCATTAAAGGGAGTATATAATAAGTCATGAAAATATTAATAACATCATAATAATTGTATATAATGTTTCTATCATACATAATGGGTATTAATTACAGCATACCTATTACATTTTTTTATTTAGATATAGTAACCAAGTAAGAAAATAAATGTTATAAAAATTAAGGTGAATTATCTATGAATCGAAGAAAGGGTGATTCCTAAGTTAGTAGTGAGAAGTTAAAAACTTCTAATTACAATGTTTTATTGTTCTAGTTGAGATATTTTTAAGTATTACCAAGTAATTTATCTCATTATTGCACTAGACATAAGGAGACTTTATTTGATAATGGAATAAATTATTTTATGTTGTCTAATACTCAACTTATAGTTCATTAATTTTTGAATCAATGGTAATAATAAATGAATATAAAATACATGACTCTATTATACCCAGTTTTTGCAAGAGAATTATTTTTCTAGTTAAACTAGAAATAATTCGGAATGATATACCCAATATGTTTCTTTTAATATTTAGACTTCAATACGTTCAGTATTATCAAAAAAAATTAATGGTTTAGATTTGAAAAAATAACCCTTTAGAAATAAGTTTAGGATAAAAATATTTAGGAATTAGTTCATCTATAGGGATCACCTATTATAAGGATAATCTAATGGTAAATATACATCATTAGATTTTTTTATGTGTTTAAAGGAATGTAAAAGTTATATATGAAATATGACTGATAGAATATATGAGTTTCTTTGGGTATGTGAGATAAAGAATGTCTTAACCAATAATTAATTGATCTTGATATGTATGGTGTATATATTCATGAACTCTCTTTTACTTATACACATCAAAGATATCATGTTGTTAAAGAATATTAATTAAGAGTCTTTTATTAAAAAATGGATCATTAAACTCTATTAAGGAGTAATTCATAAACACACATTCCCTTATACACATAAGTTTCAAGATGTATGTAAAAGGAGTAACAATGTTGAGGCTCATATGCATTATAAGAACATTCATTTTTTCATGTTTTTAATTATAAATAGTATCATTATCCCATAACCATATTCCAACTATAATGAAAAATGTATATTATATGAGTTATAGTATGATATAAATCCATCATCTCATAAGAACATGTGTATGGATGAAAAGTGTTCGTTAGGATATAAACAAAATTGTATCAAGATAAAATCATTGTGCATCTAATGTTATTATCCTATAGTTTAATATTGATATTAAAAAAATAAATATTATAGATAATTTACAGTCAAGTGACAGACTATATTTATATAAAATGAAGAAAATCACTATTTGAGATAGTGGTATCAATATCATCATGGATTTAGTCAATTCCATTGATGCACAACTAGTTGGAATAAAAACAAGTCACTATGGAAAAATGCATATTCAGCGGCGGTTTGTTTCCGTTTCGCAATGGTTTAAACCGCTGCTAGATCGTTCTACAACGGTTTTGAAAAACCACGGCTAAATCGTGTGCATGAAAACTATTAGCGGCGGTTTTTAAAACCGTCGTAGAATGTTTCGCGACAGTTTTTTAGAATTTTTGAATTTTTTTGAATTTTTTTAAATTTTTTAAATTTTTTAAATTTTTTTTATTTCGTATTTATTTTATTTATTTTTTAGTTATTTTATTTATTTTGTATTCATTTTATTTATTTCCTATTACTTTATTTACTTTATCCATGTCCATGTCCGTGCCCATGCCCATGCCCATGCCCATGCAATATAAAGAAATTCTGCGTTTTGCGTTTTGTGAAAATTGAACCCCTAACCTCTTGCATATTTTCCAAAGACTTTACCACTCCAGCAGACTCATCATGTGGTTAATAAATAGAATTCAATATACTTATATATAATAATTGAAAAAACAAATAATACATAACTAATAGATATAAACTCAATAATAATTAAGCAATAAGCAATAATCAATAATTAATAATCAATAATAAATAATTAATATTTATTGATTTATTAGTGATTTATTGAAGTATTTATTTATTAATTATAATATAATTTTTATTATAATAAATAACAAATAAATTATAATAATAAATACATAAATTATAAAATTATGAAAATAAAATAATAAAATAATAAAATTACGAAATTAAAATAATAATATTTTAAAATAATAATATAATAAAATAATAATACAATAAATAATAAACAAAAAATAGTAAAAAAACAGTAAATAATAAAAAATAAAAAATAAATAATAAATAATGAAAAATAAATAATAAATAATAAATAATAAATAATAAATAATAAATAATAAATAATAAATAATAAATAATAATAAATAATAATAAATAATAATAAATAATAAATAAATAAATAATAAACAATAAACAATAAATAATAAATAATGAATAATGAATAATAATAAATTATAAATTATAAACATTAAAAAATAAAAAATAAAAAATAATAACCAATAAATAATAATAAATTATAAATAACAAATAATAATTAATAATAAATAATAAATAATAAATAATAAATAATAAATAAATAATAAGTAAGAAAATAATAAATAATGAATAATAAACAATAAATAATAAATAACACATAATAAATAAATTATAATAAATAAATATAAATAATAAATAAAAAATAATAAATAAAAAAGAAAAAATAGTAAATAATAAATAATAATGATGAATAATAAATAGTAATAATTATAAATAACAAATAATAAATAATAATAAATAAATAAATAAATAATAATAATAATAAATAATAATAATAAATAATAATAATAAATAATAAATAATAAATAATAAATAATAAATAATAAATAATAAATAATAAATAATAAATAATAAATAATAATAAATAATAAATAATAAATAATAATAAAAAATAATAAACAAATAATAAACAAATAATAAATAATAAATAATAAATAATAAATAATAAATAATAATAAATAATAAACAATATATAATAAGCAATAAATAATAATAAATTAATCTAATAAACAATAAATATTAATAAATAACAAATAATAATGAATAATGAATAATGAATAATGAATAATGAATAATGAATAAAAATAAATAATAAAAAGTAAATAAAAAATAAAAAATATTAAATATTAAATATTAAATATTAAATAATAAATAATAAATAACACATAATAATTAAATTATAATAAATTAAAAATAAATAAATAATAATAATAAATAAATAATAAATAATAAGCTATAAATAATAAATAATAAATAATAAATAATAAATAATAAATAATAAATACTAAATAATAAATAAAAAATAAAAAATAAAAAATAAAAAATAAAAAATAAAAAATAAAAAATAAAAAATAAAAAATAATAAATAATAAACAATAAATAATAAATAAATAAATTATAATAATAAATAATATATAATAAATAATATATAATAAATAATAAATAAAATATTAATAATAATAATAATAAATAATACATAATACATAATACATAATAAATAACAAATAACCAATAATAGAAAATAAAAAAATAAAAAATAAAAAATTAAAAATTAAAAGTATTAAATAATAAATATTAAATAATAATTAATAAAAAAATTAAAGTAAATTATAAATAATAAATAATAACTGAAACATTCGAAAAGGTATGAAAAAGCGTGATAAGGGATGAAAAATCATGAAAACGCATGAAAACGGATGAAGGAGCATGAAGAAGCATTAGAAAGCATGAGAACGCATGAAAACTCAGGAAAACTCTGGAAAACCCCTTTATAATTAAACATAATAATCATAATAACCCCCAAAAAACCATTGATAAAGATAACAAGCCATGTAAACCAAAATAAATTTTAATAAATAGAACAACCATTAAAACCCATCAAAACGGTCAGAAAGTGGCAAAAACATTGGACTCACATTAATGGAGATAACTTATGATCCAAGAGTCTATTCAAGATCCGTGATCAGTCAAATCAATGATCCTGAAATAATATTTGACCTAAAAGGTGAAATAGATCGAATGGACAGGCGGATTAGAAGTTACGAACGTTTACAAAAAAGCTGGTGGGGAACAGGTGCTAGAAACCAGGCATCGAAAAACATAACAAACCCAATACACACTAAAAGGCCATAACTTATGATTCATGAGTCCATGTGGTAACCGCGACCATTCAAACTGAGGCTCATCAAACGAACTATGGTCTGGAAGGCAAAGTAGTCCGAACTGACACACAGATCAAAAGTTAGGTATGTTTGTAGACAAGTTTGATGGGGGCACTGGTGACAGAAATAGGGTTTTGGAGGCATTAGGAGGGGTTTTGGGGGTCTAAAAACATCACAGAAGCATGCTTGTGTTCAATTGTTGTGTATCTCTCTTCGCTGGCTTCGATTTGATATGTGGTAGAGTCCAAATGGACACCTGGAGAGAATGTTATGGCCGTTTGAAGTTGGAGAACTTTTTTCAACTTTTTTATAACTCTCATATCTTTTTCACCTTAGACCATCTTTGGGTTTTTATTATACATGCCTCTATATCTCTTCATGATCATCGATTTGACTGGTGGTGGTGCTCCAATGGATGCCCAGATCAAAAGTGATGGTTGTTTTAGTGATTTTAGGGTTTCTCATGTTTTATTTATTTTTTTCCTTTCATTTCGTGGCGGTTTTACCCATACCTCCGTAATTTTGCTGCGTTTTTTTTAAAAAACCGCCGCTAATCCTTGAAAATATTAAAAAAAATATAAATTTTTTTTGACACATTTGGCGGCGGATTTTAAACCGCAGCGAAAAAACTTCCGTGAAATAGCGGCCCAAAAAATATTTAGCAGCGGTTTTTAAAACCGCCGCAAAATGCTAGTTTTCCTGTAGTGAGTTCTATAAAAATATTATGGTATTGTAATGTTCTTCAGAGACATACTATATAGGAATGATAAAACCATGGTAATGGTTTTACCTTCATTGTGACCGGTGATACATTATTTATTGAGAATAATAAATCCTACTAATATACAAATAATGGAATCAATATAATATTGAAAATTTCAATAAAATTCAATAATGGATTCTATGTATTAAAGTACTGGTGAATAGTTTTTTAAATGATTAAAATCATGATAATATGCTGGTATTATAAGGAAACATTACATGGATGGTATAAGAGTGATACTAATATACTCAATTGGTTATACGAAGTTGTCATGCCTAAATCCATTATATTTTTATAGTTTCCCAAGATGCTTTATTTGATCAGGTGTTTGGCATTGTATGTTAAGAACACCAATTTTAGAAAATATCTATAAGATAAAACCATAAATATTTGGGGACACTACATAATTCCAATAAAGAGCAAAATTCACAAAAAACTAGTTATGGGTTGAATTAAGAAAACAAGATCATAAAATATTAATTTTAAATGAATTATTTCAATATTCCTATATTGGGTTAGTGAGATCATAAGAGTTTTTGAAGAAAACAATATTTGATAAAATATAAAATAAAACATTGGTATTATACTTATGTCCGTAATGAAATATAATCTCCAGATATTGACTTAATTTATAAACATAATTTATAAAGAATGAGATATAATAATTTATAACTAGTGGGTTTCTTAGACTAAGTTAAAATTATATATACGAACATGGTTTTAAAAAATACATATAGGTACAAATAGGGAAACAATTGTTGCAAATATCACATGGAATAAATCTCTCTAATATACATATGATGAGATTAATTTGTAATATATAATTCCCTATGATTCGGGGATGGATCAATCTCATTTTCCATAATATGTACAAGAAATTTTATTTTCTATATAGAATTTATAGAAGGAAAATGACAATTATATCTTATAGAAATATAGGGAAAGTATTTAAAATTATACAATTGTATGTGAGAGCGTAACATGCTAAAATTTTAAATTAATAATATTATGTTTGATAGTGAATATGACACACAACATTGATCTTAAAGGAACCCTGAAATAAATTATTTAAATATTACCATCATAACATTGAAATTAAAATACTAGATATGAATATGACTTATTAAATTATGAAAAATACATGGTTTACAAATGTATAAAATAATTTCATTGGTTATCGATTTATTATAAATAAAAATAAATTTCATTTGAAAGAAAAGGAAATGTGTTTTTTTGAAAATCTCCATTAAAAAATGTCTTCATCATGTTTTGTACATATAAAATAAAATTAAATTTCAACACATTAAGAAAATATATTTTAAAAAATTTACATAATTTTTAAAATAAGAATGAAAAAATTATCAAAATATGATATCTTGATATTTTTTTGATAAATAGTAAAAATAATGATTTTTTAGAACTACCATTTAATTTAAAGAATTTATAAGTTATATTCTATATTGAAATTTTTTAAAATGTAAAATTAAATTAATTATATTATAATAGATCCAATTTAGTTCATTATAATCAATTTTATTTGGATTTTTATATAAAAACATTTTACAATTATAAAAACATTTTCTTTGGATAATAGTTTTTTCATTGCACACACAGGATTAATTTGAAATTAAATTCTAAACATTATGTGAATTGATTTCTTTTAAATATATTCCATATTTTTAAGGAAAATAACATATATCATATAATAAGGTCAATGCAATTTTTTTCCTAATTAATACTAAAAAATGGAAAAAAATTAATTACCATAGTTATGGTTAAAACGAGTTTACATAGGTGTTAATGTAAGAAGATAAATGTTTAAATGACCAAATAACATATCCAATTCCTTTTTATGGTTATATTTATTCTTTATATCATCTATGGTTTGATAAGGAGACAATTTTTAGAAATTTAGAATTTGAAAAACATGGGTATAATTTATTCTTTTAAAAAATTCATATAGTGTCATCTCCCCCACTTATAAAAGGAAACCCCATATGTTCTTCTATTTACACATACAACTACATTTTTCTCTGCCAATCCATGAGTAAAAACTTCCTTATATCCCTACCACCAAAATAGAGTCCCTTGTCTGATCAGAAAACTATTCTATGAAGGCTTTAGGGATAAATGTGGGTTTCCTAAACCCAACTTAACCAGTACTTTTTAATTACCATATCATGTATACATCAAGTTATACCTGATGTAAACATAAAATAATAGTGTTTATATTTATTTATATAACATTATAAGGTTATTTCCATATATTATATTTATTATGAAAGGTTTTAAAGAGTTCCTAGGATATAATGGGAACCTAGAGACATTTTGAAAGCAATATTAAACTAATTTCCTATGATCAAGATACATCATTCTATATAGACATAGGTGATGACTAACTATCATGTTCAGGGGGATCATATTTATTTAATATTATTCTCAGGAAGTTCACACCTAGTTATATTTACTGGATGAGATCATATGTATTGACCCATCAAAAATATAACCACATGTTTCAGGTGTAATTGATAGTTCATATCCCTGGTCATATGGAGTGGTCTCCTGACGTGAGATTATTATCAGTGTATACACTTTCATTTAGAACATTGATGAAAGAGTAAAACTATATCATTGGTGTCATATGTATATAGATTTTTCAAGGTTATTCATTAGTGGTATTATATTGATGGAATAATCAAGATATATTTTATAGCACCTGAAAGGAAGTGGTATCTGAGGCCTAATCGATCAGCATGGTAGTACATTCACTAAATCCATGGCCATGGTTGAAGATGGTTAGAATGTCCCATTTGATCAACAAATAATATAGAATGAAATGTTTAAGACCCAGTTATTTCATCATCCTTTATTTGATATCTCAATATAAAGATATCATATTACATGACACGTGTTCATAGGAACGGTTATCATCGTTATGACTATTCCTTATCTTTTAAGGCCCGTGATGGGTTCATTGACTCCACTATTTTTCAATGAATCATATTAAGTCCTATCGAGATGAGGGATTAGAGGGTCAAACACTAAGAATATTTAAAATTATATCCTATTCTAGATAGTAAGAGTATAGGACATTGTGGGTCCCACCACTATGACCTGGACATGTCTGAGAATATAAGATCACTAAGAATAAATAAATTTAAATTATTCAAGTTTAGAATAATTGGTACTGAATTTATTAATAAAAATTACTCAAAATAGATTGATTAATTAGATGAAAAAATATTATATAAATAAATATTGTTTTAATATTCTAGGATAACTTAATATTTATAGGAATTAGGAGACATGTCAAATGGATTTATTCTGTTATGAAATAAATTTATTATATTACATGTGATAAAAATATAACTGAAATTTATGACATTTTTAGTTGGTAATAATACATCATTTATGGATTATTTATTCTATGATAAATATTTGAGGGATTAAGAGTCGTTTTGAGTATTTTTAACCTATTTATATCAGTAGGAGGAGGCTCTCATTTGGGGAAATATTCAAGATGAGAATTTGATGGTGTCATTCTCATATCTCCTCTATCCAACTTACAATAGTGATAATCTCTTGATCCAAGAAACCAATTTGAGTTCTACTTCTCAAATCAAAGGATCTATGTGGTGGTGATAGTAGATATGAATAAGGCTTCCTCGAATCTTCGAACTTGCACTTGAGATTTGATGTAAAACATACCAATGGAATTTAAAATTTTGTGTAGGTGATATATTGGGATTTATATTTTTCCACTATAAAATGGCCTTTTAATATGAGTAGACGTTGAATGTGGATTTAAGTTGTATGAGGTAATTGTACATTTTAGTTTGTGCATAAATATTTCACACAGGATCCCTGACATATGTACTGATCTACGTATCACCATAGAAGGCATAATTTCATTGATTCAAAAGTGATTCTTTTAAATACATAACCCATATTCTTCTACAATGTTCCCTAATACCTTCATATATATTTAATTAGGGTTTGATTTGAATGTAACTAAACTAGTAAGGGTTTTATGTTGTAATACTTTGTTTACTAGGATTATTTATGATAAAGTTTACACTGATGAAATTTTATAATCTACGTCTCATGAATCTCATGAATTTTATTCTCCTATGGTTATTTTTTGAGATTACATATTTTTCTTTCATTATTTATGTTTAAGAACTCAGGAAAAAGAATAATTTTATTTTTGAAAAATGAAATTATTTCCCCCTTCACTCAAAAATAATTTTTCTTCCACATATATGTTTTTTAAAAATGTTTTAAAAAATATATTTATATTATTTTATGATTTTATAATGTCATTATTTATATGAGTGAATTTTTACAAAAATGTTTAAAAGGAATATTATATTCGATTTCTATATGAGGTGCATTTTAATTTTACCAAAAAACATTAATGGAATCATTATTTTAATGTAAAAAACATGAATATAATTTTCCACCATTTCAACCAATCTATATTTTTTATGAATTATTTATAATTTTAATGATTAAATTTTAAATAAAATTTTCTAAATAATATTATAGAGATTTTAAGATTTTACATAATTTATTCCAACATTAAATGGTTATTTTACACTATAAATATTTGAAGGGATCATTCAATGGAACTTTCATTTATGATAACATCCTTCAAAATAACATATTATTTTTTAGGGATATTATCCAATACCTCCATAAATATTATTTATCTCAAATTTTTAAGTTTATGATGTTGTGATGCTTATAAAACGTATTAATTTTCCATGAGTTATTCTATGATAAAATGTTAAACTTTTATTGAAACCCATTTACATTCCATGATTTATTATATATGATGAGTGATTTATGAACCTGTGGAACACATATGAATGAATTATGATTATGTGATAGGTGGTCCATAAATTATATATCCCTTAAATGAATTTGGAAATGTGTTATATTTCATGATATTGTCTGGGATGGAAATGGGAGTGAAGCCATTTCAATAAGGGTTTTTATTATCTATGATAGTCTCGGGATTGAAATATGACTTAGGATATGATGGAATTTGGAGTATTTATAATCCACTATGATAGTCCTAGAAGTGATAAATGATTTGGGAAATTATTTTCTATACATATTTTTATTCCATAAACTTATGTCACTTTCTAGTTTTATGATCTCATGGATCATTTTCTAGAATTCCTTTATGATTCAGGTATAAAGAACATCCAGATTTATTCCATGATACAATATTTTTACCTATAATATAATGTTTATGGTTTAAAAATATAATTAAATATTATAACACCTTTATACAAAGTTTATGTTTATTTGATCAATGATTTCTCACTTGTTTAACCTTATTGAGCATCTCCTATCACCCATTCTTATGTTTCATTTTCCCATGTTATTACGAAAGGCACTAATTATGATATTTATATGAAGGATAAATGTTATCAAGAACATTTTGGGATGTGATGTTGATCTCTAATGAACATGTTTATTTGTATCCAGGTATCCACAAAAACAACACCTATATAATTCTGGTATAGAATGTAATGTTCTTTATTGAATATTAAAATAATAGGTCATGATATTTTTATATGATATGTATGATTCAATATAGTTTTTGTTAGATAAATGTTTAATTACCTTGGAAACTAGGTTGAGATTAGTTTTTTGATACCCTTATGGATATCCCACGAATAAGAGAACATCCTTAGTTATGGTAATGAAAGATATTTAGTTATCCTAAAAAAATATCCATGTCTTGATACTATAAGTGGTCATGGTTTTAGAATAGATTAAACTAGGAGTAATTACCCTAAAAATTGTTGGCATAGTATATATCAACAATCATTTTGGTTCATGGTGAGTGTTCCCCTACTACGTGCCTAGTTTGACACTCACAGGGAATATTATTTTGTTAATTAATTGTTTTTTGGAGAGAAATTATGAAATATATTGGTTGGAGAAAAATACTCAAGAGGGGGGGGGGGGTGGATTTAGTATATATAAATATTTCTGATAAAAATTTTACATAAAAAGATTCCCCAATAAGAATGAAAACATGCTAGTTAATCAAGGCAATAAGGTTTTAGTTGTTTGACACTTCAAATAACTTCTCAGAAGATTGATTAATTCCCAGTAATATCAATGTGAGTTATTGATACAACTTTTTATTCTATTATAATAATGATAAATAGTTATAACTTCTATCCAATAATAACTATCAAAGTAAAATATTGTTTTTCTGAATTGTTGAGTGAAGTAGAGAAAAACTAAATTCAAAGGCACAGGGAATAAAACAAGTGGTTCGGTCTCAATTCGAGACATAATCCACTCCACTTGGTGATTACCTACCACCAATAAGTATATACTAATAATCATAATCCACACCATATATTTGGGTAAACAATAGTACATAGGACTGTCTAGGTCACATGACCTCTTCCATTGTTTTTCATTGGTATAAACTACCTAATCAAATAAGGGAATATTACACACTTATCTATGGGAATAAACAGATGTAAGAGAATATGAGAGGAATGATATCTTGTATCCTTTAGTTTAATACATGAGACAATGTTTGTTTTTAATACAGACACACACGGGCACTTCAAGAAAGCTAAAAATAGTACACAACATATCAAATATAATGATAAAGGATTAGAAATGATCTGCGTATTATTCTATTCAGCTCTGCACTTTTAGGATGAAGCCGATGCATGTATCAAGTCCTCTTGTGAACAAATAGAGTATCTCAAGGGTGGTGATCTGTTTTCCAGTTCAAAGATGTGATTTATGTATCTAATGTTTTTTATGAAGATTTTTGAAGATTTTATCTATGATAGTTTAGAAATTAAGAATTGATAATGCTTCAGGTGCTCTTTAGTGGTATTTTTCTTGCATGAGTTCACTTTTTTTTAAAAAAAATGCTTGTACATCACTCTGTATATGTGTATAATTTAACAGCGGCTTATCATAGTTCTAATTGAGGGTGTAAATGTTGAAGCTGACATGATGCACGTACTCTTCACCTCAAACCTCATATAGTCAGGTGACAAGTCTACATAGAAACAATAATGTTGTAAGTGCCATTTAATAACTTGAATATGACTGTTAGAAATTAAATTAAAACGTCAAAAGAATATTAAAGAATGGTGTCACAGTTTGTCTTGAAATGGTTTCAAATGGAAAAAATGTCACTTGGAAGTGATGTCTTCCCCTTTTCCTATGAGCGGCCAGATAGTCACGGTGCCACAACTATGTTGAAATCTAGTACTGGTAGCATAGATACTGTGTTAGGATCACGATGTCTACGGTATCAGTGTGTATTCCTTTGTAAAAACATTGATAGATTCTTGATTCATGACTTCAGGAGGATGGTATTAGGTCATGGTATCTGGTCACAGTGTCCGGGTTACTGTGTCTTGTCATGGTATCAGGGTTATGGTGTCTGGGTCATGGTATTTGGGTCATGGGGTCTGGGTCATGGTATCAGAGTCACGGTGTCTAGTCATGGTGTCTTGTCACAATGTATCGGACTTAGCCAAATATGGTATCTGGGTCATGGTTTCTAGGTCACAATGTCTGGGTCATGGTATCAAGGTCACGATGTCTAGTCACAGTGTCTACGAGTTATCCAAATATCTATAATCAGTCTTAAGAAATAATATTAACAGAATTGTTTAAACTCAATTAGTGGTATAATAGAATAGGATTAAGCATAACTAGTGATATTCTAAATTTGAACCATTAAGCATGGAAACATAAGAATACCAATATGATTTAATCATGATGAGCTTGATTTTCATGATTTGTGTGAGTTCGAACATGTTCAAATAGGGGGAGTCCAACAATATCCCCCTTTTTTATGATCACAAATCATAGAATGTATGAACTATAAAAAAGTGAATAATGATGTTCTGATGTATCCCCCTTTTGGGATTAAAAAAAATAAAATAAGAAGCAATAAATAAGGGTATAGAAAAAATAAAATAACAACAAGACACATTTCATTGAAAAAATATATAATCTAGTATAGACATAGGACAAAAGAAACAAAATAGGGAACAATACCATCAAGTAGACATTCTTCACTTCTCCTTAGTGTTAGTGGAATTATCTTTTCCCATGGCTGAATTAGTAGGAGGATCCACATGAGAATAAGCGAAGGTGGTAGTTGAGAGTGATCCAATAGTGAGAGAAGGAATAGGAACACCTTCAATAATTGAAGGGGAAAGAGTGGGTTTGTTCTGAGACTAAGGCACCGTTTTTTCAAGAATAAAAGGATGGATCTGGGTCAGAGCCTAAGTGGCAAACATGGAAGTAGGAGAAAATGCATTCAAAGAAGAAGGGGTGGAACCAGCTCTCAAGGGAGCATCTACATGAGCCACTATAGTAGTTCTTTTCACATGGAGATAGGGATTTATCAAATTGATGAAATCAATGATGACCTCACCACCATACTGCATTGCTTTCATATTAATTGTCAATAAATGTCTCCAAGGTAGTTGTGGACACTTTTAATTTCTACACATTGTCTTTAAACACTTGAGATAGAGGGGGTATTTTTATATTTTACCGAAGGTACATGATATGAATTATCAATTGATGCTTTTTATAAATAATTTTGAAGTAGAAATCCACCTTTTTTTCAATCTCATCATAGGCTGTAGAAGATTTCTTAGAGTAATGATGAACCATGTCATGGACATGTTCACTATTTTGAACAATTTTTTAGAGGTTTCCTTGAATAAATGTACTTTTAAATGATTAAAGATATTCTTGAATAACATTTCTCATATCATCACTGTCTGACTGAGATGATTGATCAGGCTAGGCTAAGGGGGAAGCAGCTGAGATGGATGAAAATGGTTCAAAAAGGCTTTTGACAATAGTTTCAAAAATTTCCTTATAAATACCGTGCAAGTCCTCGATTGAGGATGATAATTTTCATACTTATTCAACCAGCATGTCAGTTTTTGCAGCTATTTTCTCAACCACAACTACTGGATATGGTCAAATCAGTGATATAACCATTCTTTCTATCTTGTTAGCATATTCTGTGGTAAATAGAGCTACATTTATTTCAAAAGTTTAAAACTCTTCCTTCAATTCTTCAACTGAAGACCTTAAATATCTTACCTCTTCTCTTAGCTTTTGATTTTCAATTCTTTCTTCTTGAATTTCATGCAACATCTGAGGTTGCGTTTTCCATATAAGTTTATCCAAAATAATAATAGAATCCTTTTCACTTAGACTACTTACAGGAAGAGTTTGATATTTCAAAATATTCTCAAATCCAACCAATATAGTTTCACCAAATACTTTTAAATCCTCATGGATTATAGATCCTGAGGCTTCTTGAACACTCTCGGGTTCATAGACCTGAATAGAATTAGGATATTTAGTAGGTATTACTCTTGGTTGAGAAGAATATTTCCTTTGAAAAGATATTGCAAGATCAATTCTTCTCATTAAGGCCACTTAAGAGTCTGAGACATCAAAATAGATAGGGAATTTATACACATTGTCCATAAGTGTTGTCTCAACAGAGCTAGTTTTCTTGAGTAGGTTCCAGAATGGGGTTTATATCCATATCAATTTGTCCATCATCTCTACGATTGAGTGACCTAATATCTTTCTTTATTTCCAGATTTACAACAATGTCAGGCTCACACAGTTCTTTTCTAGATTTCTGAAAATCTTGGTCCATTCTTTATTCAGCTGACAGGATTAGTTTTGAATCATCATGTTATATAGACCTTAACACATATGTAGGAAATTTCATAATAATAAGTTTTTTATAGATGTTCCTTAGGAAAATATTTCTCTACCAGACCAGCAGCATGTCCTTCTTTTATCAATAAATACATTATCAACAATTTCTTCACCAATTTGTTGTTCATCAACTTGTTGTTCGGGTAAGCCATTGTCTTCTTCTAAGACAGTTTTGTCCATAGATACAGCTTCAGTATCCTCTTCTTCTGGACATGAGTATTCCCCCTACTCATCAGATTCTAGGAATGGGTAACTCTTTTCCATTGGCCTTGAAGGACTTTCAATGGTATTGAACTTTTCATATAGCGTTTCCTTGACCTATACACATGACTTTTCCCAAGTATTTTAGTTTAATTTCATCCTTTTGAGTGTATCCTTTGAGGTACAGAACTCCTAAATTTCAATGAATTCTTCCATCATGCCAACTACTCCTTTAGATGATAACATCGTAGATATTAATCATGAATTGAACAATGATGTAGACTTTGAGGTAGTCTTCCTCAATTCACACATGTGAATTACAATATACTTACACAGATTAATCTTGTTCCCATTATTCATAAGATGTATCGATAATACATATTGATACTTAATAGTAGAAAAATACCCTTTTCTTAGACTAAAAAGATTCTGGACAAACTTAAACAGTAGCCTTGTGTCTCCATCCAACTCACCAGCAATTTTTCATTCTTTTCTTATTATTTCCTGTTAGATATTACAAATCTTCTTCCAAGAAGTAAATATCACCGGGAGGGGGAGGTTCTAACTAATGATACTCACATATTCCATAATGAGGTAACCCTAGACCTGCATCCCATAACCTTGAGAAAAAAGTTCACATTTGACCAGTAATCCAACTTCTAACAACAAATTCATCTTCAATATTGAATGAAAATTGGACATACTAATAAAAATGAGAGCCATGTTGAGGATAAATGGGTCATTTTTTCTTATTAAACCCATCCAACAAGCCTTGTTTAGTCAGAACAATCATGAGCAGTGACTTACATGACAGTAGGAACTTCAGACATACTTTATTTTCAAGAACAACTACTCTATTTATAAGACTAGGATTCAGTGGTCCTTCTGGTGCTATTCATGTTACATTTATTTCTTTCTTGTGAGACTTTTTCTTCTCAGGAGTCAATGATTATAGTCACTTCATTTTGGGAAAAAATGTTGGGTTCAAGAAGGAGAAATAGTTGAAGTAGAGTTGGATATTTGGAATGAAGGGGATTCAATTTCGAGAGAGGAAAGCTTGAGTGAAGAGCGAAGTAAAAAATATGGGGTTTTTATCATTTTGGAAGTCCAAATGTCATAAAAAAATTTGTGAGAAAAGAATAATAAGATAATCAACAACTATATGGGAAATACAATTAAAGAAAAATAGAAAAATGAGTCTTTGCGGTGAGACCAGAATAGGTTTCCACAGAGGTAACCTTACGGTATGACTCCAAACAGTGCGTCCGTATCATTTGAGATAGTAAGTACATGAAAATAACTGATAGAGAGTAGCTATGATACCATAAAAATGAAATAATAACTTCATGATAGTAATCATGTGAAACCATGAAGCATGAAACCGTAAACATTGAAACAGTATGTTCATGACCATAAGCCTTTCAAATAAAAATTATCATCCGTAATTCATGTATAATGTAATTTATCCTTTCAAAATTTAATGGTTTAGTGAATATATCAGCAAGATGAAATTTAGTTCCAATGAATTCCAAATTGGTATCACTTTTTTGAAAATAGTCTCTCATGAAGTGATGTCTTACATCAAAATGTTTTTTCCTAGAGTGTAAAATAATATTCTTTGAAATTTTAATAGTACTTGTATTGTCACAATTTATATTTACATGTTTTAATTGACATCCATAGTCTAGTAATATGGGTTTCATCTACAAAATTTGTGCACAACTGCTACCAGAAACTATATATTCAGCTTCATCAGTAGATAATGCAACAAGGTTTTGTTTCTTACTACACCATGACACTAGAGACTTGCCTAAAATGTGACATGTTCCAGACGTGTTTTTTATATTGAACTTACAACCATAAAAATTAACATCATAATTTCTAATTAACTCAAATTATTATCCTCTATGATAGAATAATCCTAGATTGGGTGTATGTTTGAGGAATTTAAAAATCGTTTTGATAACATTTTAATGAGATTTATTAGGATTTTATTGAAAATTAGCACACATACATACACTAAACATAATAACAGGTCGGCTTGCAATTATCTAGTGTAAGCTTCCAATCATTCCTCTATAAGTGGTTTGATAAATAGATTTTCCATCTTCATAATGATCCAACTGACAAGTAGTACTCATTGGAGCATCTCTACCTTTAGTGCTTTCTAATAAAAAAAGTTTTAGGTTATATTATTAAATTTTATTTGATTTAAAATAATACCATTATTATTTTGAATGATTTGAAATCCAAGGATAATTTTAGTTCACCCATTAAATGTATTTTTAATTCATTTTCCATCATTTTAGAAAACACAATACATAAAGAATTTTTTGAAGATCTGAAAACATTATACTCTAAATAAATTTAAACTAGTAGAATATCACTGAAAATTCGTTTTATAAAAATATTAGGATCAACTATACCTTTTGTAAAACCATTGGAAATAAGAAAAGTGATTAATTTATCATTCCAAGCTCTTGGAACTTTCTTTAAACCATACAAAGCTTTTGATAATTTGAAAACCTGATTCGGAAAGTTAGTATTTGTGAAACCAGCACTAAAAATGACTTATACCAATAGATATTTATTGACAGATAATATATCTGTTGGTAAAAATGAGAAATTCCTAAAGATATTAACTTATATTGGTATTGATTTTATGTACCAACACTTGTTTTTACCAATATTTATATCTGTTGATATTGATCATTTAACACCAACAAATATTTTCCAAGAAGTTAAATCTATTGATTTATCATATTAATAACATTTTGATATATGTATATTATATTCCTTATAAGTTATAAATTATCAGTATCTGAATAAAATAATATAATAAATTTTCTTTATTGAAAAATTATATAATTGTGATATATAATATGCATATCTGATATAAAAGTGATGATAAATGATAATAATTTTTGAAAACCAAAATAATATCAATTGTTCACTAGTAAAAACTAATAAATTAAATTCACTAATTTATAATTTCACTATAAGTATATAATTTAATTTTATATTCATAATATGTTTAAATTTAAAACTGTTTTATTTATATATAATTAACAAATAAATAAATTTATTATATATCATGATATTGTTTTTAAATTATATCAATAATATGACTCCTCCTTAAATAAAAATTATCTAACCACAATGATGGCATCAATGTTAGCGTTTTTATTGTAAAATTATAATGCAATTAAATTGCTTTTATACTTCTTAATGGTGCATAAGGCCCATAAAATTATAATTATTATTTTATTTTATCATATTTCTACTTTTCCTATGTGAAATCACCCCACCCCATCCCCCTCATGTTCGAGTTACATTCCCTATCCAAGAGAATCTCTGACCTCGTGCCTCCCCCCTCCTTTGACAATGTAATATTGTCGTCTTTCCTTCTAATTTTTCCTACAGTTTCCCCATGTTATCATTCCTTCTCATCTGCTTTGTTCATCTTCTCTTTTTATTGTTCTTTCCCTTCTATTCCTTGCAATGTGCATGACCTATCTAAACCCAATCCCTATTTTTGGTGTTTTATTAATTTCTTCTCAAGGTCAGGGTTTGTGATCCTCGATTGATGTTCATTTTAGTCATCTTTGTTGAAGGCATTTTAAGGAAGTGCATAATCTGATTATTTTATGGTAGTGAATAATCTGTTCGGTTTAGGTTCGTTCATAATATTTTAATTTTAGTCCTATTTGTTGAAGGTGTTTTTTCATTGGTAGTGCATAATATGTTTTAGGGCCATGCATAATATATTCATTTTAGCCTCATTTTAGGTGAGTTTGTTGGTTCTTGTTCAGTGCTGAACTTCTTCAGTTGGGAAGCATCAACATCCATGTCCCATACCATCGTGTAGCTGAAACTCCCATCATCCATTCTAGTATCAACATTCCTCCCACCAAACAATCACCCTCTATGAACTTCTTCACCATTTCTATCCTTTAACCTAACTAGTACAACATAATGTGCATGATTCTCACAAACCATGATGGAGTCAAGTGGATCGAGCTTCGCTCATTCATCTTTAGTGACTGATTCAAATTCTAAACATAGATTCATATCAGATATCTTTTAATCAGCAGTAACTATATTGAAAAGGAGAACAGTAGTAGGAATTGAAATATGGGAATCCTCATATCCAACCCATCCATGCATCTTCTGTTCAACTAGGATGTTTTTCTCTCTTGTCTACTTGTTTTCTATGAACTTCTCGTATTTTTTCTCAAATTTGGATTGGTTCACTGACATGGGGGTATTGAAACCAAGTAGAAGTGGTATTCCACCCATTATCTCTATATACCAAGAAACTAATGGTTTTTTCAAATATCTAACAACTCTATCAGCCTTTTTTCTTCCTATTACATTGTCAACATAGATCCACTCGGGTTGTTTTTGTTTTGAGGTCCTCTTTTATTATCCTGCACTTGGAAAACACCTCCAAAACCGCATCAAAAGTAACATCATCAGGAAATACATTTACATAAACATGTGTGTTTATTTTTAACTCAAAACAAATTTAAATATACAATATGTTTCTAGTTATATTAATAAAATTTGAAATTTTCCTTCAAGACTGTCGTTGTAACTCTACCCTTAATTTCTAAGGATTTTCATTGATCTAAATGGTTTTTAAGATATTCAATTTGGTTTCATTATCAATTAAATTAGGTCTCATTCTTAATTGAAATCATATTAACTTATGGTGGTCCAATTTCTTTGAAATTTAACATGCAATCAATAGTTTCTCTTTCAATCTAAGATGTTGAGTACAAAGCCTTGACCAAAATCATTAAAGAAACAATTTGGTTGAGAGGTATTATTCATGAGTTTCCCTTATCTGAATCTACTATTATTGAACATTTTGATAGTCATTATACATTACATGTGTTTAATAACTTTGTTTTCCATGGTATATCAAAGCATATAGACATTAGAATTCACTTATTTAGTGATATTATTGATTCTGGGGTTGTGTGTGTCACTAAGATACACACTGAGGAGAATCCATCCGATAGTTTGAATAAGCCTATTCCCCTTTCTCAATTTATACATTTTTAAATATTATGAACCTTGTACCATTTAAATAATAGTAAGTGGGAGAACACGATCCTTGAACAAGAGCCATTTGAACACAAATCAGGGAATTCTTCCTTTTTATATCCATGATATATGCATGTTTTAAAACTGAATATAAATAAACGCATGGATATATTAGTTTTGATCTTGGAATCTCCATTTATTTCATGAAATGATCCCATAAATACTACTTATATTCCATCTTTATTGTATTTCATGAAACCTGATAGAACATATCATGATTTGTTTTCATTTTATATTCATTCACATGGTAGAAAATGAGTTACCAACTTAATTTAGAGTATTCGTCTAAATGATTACGACTTACAACAATAGTAGATTATCGATTTCAATGTTATACATGACATATGAGTCATATGTGTAAGTTATAATATGTGAGAGTTATATTCCACAAAGTCTTATGCAGCCATAGTATTACAAGTGGAAGTATTTCATTTATCCCTTCAAATTATTATTGTATTTTTCGTATTCATATTTTTGTCAAATTCATATGTGCAGCAAAATCTTGTAGTCACCATGTCATACACTATAAATTTTGACATGATCAAAGTTTTATGTGTATCCAAGATTATCCCATAAAAGTATTTGTTCTTATTCTAGTGTTCTAACAATGTATATGAGCTTCCAATTATCATGTATTAGTTCTTCAATATCTTATCTACTTCAATAAAGGATCACATCTTTCTAAATATTTCACTATCATGGTATGTAGAACACTGGAACAACTCTAGGTTGAATATCAAAATATAAATGGAGTTCCACTGTATTTAAACATCACATGTGTCTATTTTTAAATGAATGAACTGTGTACCACATGTGTGAGTATGAAATCAAAAAATATATAGGCCTTACATTGTTTAATAATATAGAGTACATTCTAAGCCACTCTACAAAATATCATATGGGACTCCCCATACTAGTAAGTCACCCACGTCACCCCATATGAGATTTTTTCTACCTTACTCATGCACAAACCCATATTTGTGATTTTCCTAATCTATGCCTCCCCTGGTTGGTTGGATCGCCATTGAGGTTGGTCAGGCAGTCTTTTTGGGATAGCCTAGCTACTCAGGTAATTGAGTGGTATTGAGATGGCTATATTTTATATCTAAACACTTTAATTTACTTTTTTAAAATAAAAACATCAATTCCAAAAATTCAAGAACAAGAATCCAGCCATCCCATTTATTCATATGATTCAATCGATGAAGATGCGCAAGTGGTTACAAAACTACTTCACAGTACAATTATGATGATGTAGAAGATAGAAATAAAAATCCTAATGTGGTTGATGTGGAGGAAATCATTGTAGGATCTAATTAATCTTTTGGTGAGAAATTTTTTACTGTGAAAAATCCAGCATTGCACTCTATTAAAAGGAAACCTTCGGTAGTAGAATAAAATATTGATGTCTCTAAGAGCTAGTGCTGGTGGAACCAAGAAAATCTCACAGTGCCTGAGCTGAAAAACAATGATACTACACCATATACCACTCTTAAGGACCCTGTTAATGTAAAAATTCCTGGCTACAACCTATAGATATCCAATTATGTGGTTATTGTTGAAAAATTGAAGGAATGAATTATTCCTCCCTCACAGAAATCCATAATTCATTCTTTGCGGATTGATCAGTTTATCTGGATCTTTACCTTGAATTAAATACATGAGTTTCTATGAAAAAACGGAACTGTAAGCTGTTTCTGGATAGACAAAATTAAAACCCACTACTATGTAACATTTTCATCCCTGGAAACATGGACACTAGTACAATCATGACCTTTAGCGGCCGCCAAAATTCATCGCTAAAGGTCTATAGTGGCTGCCTAGCGGCCGCCAAACGGCAGCCGCTTTTGGCCCGTCGCTGTTGCTATCGGCGACCTCTATTTTGCGGACATTGTAGGCAACCTGTAATGGGCTAGAATGGCCACTATTTAGTGTCCTGTAGAGGCAGCGATGGAATCACCTACAGCGGCCGCCTAATGGCGGCTGTTGTATACTGTCCCTAGAGCTACTGCCTAATGGCGGCCGATATAGGTTTTTAATTTTTTTAAAAAAAATATCAATAACACAATAAAATATACCCACATAAATCTCATCAGTCATCATCCATGCTCCACATCCATCATCATATATAACTACATAAAAAATTTAATAACAATATTAGTACCGAATAAAACCTATAAACAATTAATTGAAACAAATTAACATATTTCAATTCAAACATACTGTAACAAATCGAAGGTATTTGATTTTAAAAATATATTCATAATGTTGATTAAAATTTTAATATTTTAAAATAATTAATTATATGGTTCTAACTAGATTTTTTCCATGTGATTTCAGGTCAATCTGTTGTCATTCGCTATGAATTTGACCGTTAAACACCCGTTTTGGCCGTTTGTGACACCAGAATTGTGTTCTCGGTCACTGTGGGCACACAGAACCTCCGATTGACATGTATTTTTTGAAACCACTTTACAATTCACTCACCCATTGTTGTCGTCTGATTTCAGGCTATTCCGACATCGTTCGGCCCATTTGGACCCCCCACGCGCCTTTATGAAGCGCACCCAACACTTTAAAAATGCATATTGTGCAGTACTGCACAAACTGCATGTCCGATTGATGTTCCATCTTCTCTTAAACATCATGAATAATAATTATACTGTTTCCATATTATTTCAGGTCAATCTGATGTCATCCGCTATGAATTTGACCTTTAAATGCCCGTTTTGGCCGTTTGTGACACCAGAACTGTGTTCTCGGTCACCGTGGGCACACGACACCTTTGATTGATGTTCCCTATATGAAAACACTTTAGAATTAACTAACCCATTATTTTTGTCTAATTTCAGGCCATTCCGACATCATTCGGACAATTTGGACCCCCCACGCGCATTTATGAAGCACGCCGAACACTTAAAAAACACATATTGTGTCGTACCACGCAAACCAAACATCTGATTGACATGTCGTCTTCTCGTAAAAGTCAAAAATAATAATTAGATTGTTTAACTGTGATTTCAGGTCAATCCGATGTCATCTGCTATGAATTTCATCGTTAAACGCCCGTTTGGCCGTTTTTTGACACCTGAACCGTGTTATCGTTCACTACGGGCACACAACACCACCAATTGATGTGATTTCTACACGACCACTTCAAAATTTACTTACCTGTTTCTCTCATCTGATTTCAGGACATTCCAACATTGTTCAGCCTATTTGGACCCCCCCACGTGCATTTGTGAAGCGCGCTCAACACTTAAAAAATGCATATTGAGTCGTACCATAAAAAACACATGCCCGATTGATGTGTAGTCTTCTCATACATGTCAAAAATAATAATTAGATCGTTTTCCTATGATTTCAGGTCAATCCGATATTTTCCACAATAAATTTGAATGTTAAATGCCTGTTTTGGCCATTTATGACACCAGAATTACGTTCTCAGTCCCCATGGGAACAAAACACCTCCAATTGATGTGACGTCTACGGAACCATTTCATAATTCACTCACCCATTGTTGTCATCTGATTTCAGGACATTCTGAAATTGTTCATCCCATTTGGACCCTCACGCCCTTTTATGAAGTGTGCCCAACACATAAAAAAGCCTATTGATCCATACCGCGCAAACCGCACATCCGATTGACCTTCCGTCTTCTCGTACACATCATGAATAATAATTAGATTGTTGCCCTGTGATTTTAGTTCAATCCGATGTCATCCACAAATGGTGTCGAGGGATCTCTCTTCACCCTTGACTTGTAATCCTTCCATAAATTTCTGCATTTGGACATACATACAGCCCGAAACTCATCTGGATAGGATGTCAAATTATCCTGTTAAAACAAATTTTCAGTAGATGGGACAATAATAATAACAATATCATGAAAAATTAACCATTGAATTTACCTTAACCTCCCTCATTAATCTTTCCATCGTATCCTGGGGGAACGAACACCATTCACGAGTCGTGAGAGGGAATCTGTGTGAGTCTCGTATCATATGCCCAAACTGACGACTCAATATAGTAGAACCTTCTCCAACTGGATGAAATGTGTCATCAAATAACACATCCAATCAAGCTCCAGAGTTCCAGGATCGATCCCCTCTACTAGGACCCCTGTGTCTGCTGGAAGACGCACTAGATCCTGATAAACATAAATTCATAATTCAATTACAATATAAAATAATCTTAGAAATAGTTAGGGAAATAAAAACAGAAAATTACAATCAATTAATTTTGAAATATGAAAACATACATACCGACAACATCAGGTGAACCATTTTGACCACCCTATGACATACCTACATTAAAAGAAAATATAGTTAAATCAAGAAATTTTTAAACATATATAGCTCATAAATAGGTTTACAAACAATAACTGGGGATATAATAACAATTTTCACAAATCATGAAAGTCTATCGTATCTTCTTTAAATATCTCTCTGGGCCATTTTATATCTTCATCTCGTACAACTATTGTTGTTTGGTCAAGTGTTTGATCAGGAAATGCGAAAACATCAGGTTCCTCTTGGAAAATCAGAAAAACCCCTCTTCTAGACATTTTCACCACAACTTTCCAATCAGAATCAATGCTGACAAAGTAAACTTGTTCTGCCTGCGATGTCAGAATGAATGGATCATTTCTTACTCGGTCATCTTTATATAGCATATTGTTAAAGTTTACTAATGTAAATTGGAAGTTATCAACTTTCGTTCCACGAACTGCATCGACCCAACCACACCATAACAATAAGTGTTTTAAGCAACAACCATAAATAACCTCAATATTATCTCTCAGCAATCCATAATAATAACACGAACCAACAAAAGAACAAACAACACCACTATTTTGTGTGGCTTGGTTCATGTCAACATCGCTAATATGAAATCAGAATCCGTTAGCATCAAAAGACTTGTAATGACAAGCTGTAATAAATGGACCATCGGCTAGTTGGTTGAGTTCTTCACTCACAAGATGAGTTAAATCACGTAACTTTGGAATCTGCAAATTTATCATATATAGTTTAATGGATAAAATATTGTGAAAATACAACTAAGTTTCACTATAAATATATTAAATCAATTATACATACATGATTCTTGAACCACTCATGAAATGTGTTGATATGATGTTTTGGATTTGATAGTTAGTGGCATGGGGCCTTTCACGTTTCAACTCAGCGATATGCATCCTAAATCACAACACAATATAAGGTAAGAAATAAAATAAATATATAAAAAAATACACATCAACTATGAAACTTACTGTATCAATGGCATAAATGATGGAGTGTTGAACAACACATATCGATGAGGTTGAACCCACTCGTTTTTTCACATATCAAATGTTATTCCTTCTCTAATTGGACCCTCGTCATTCTAGAAGGGGTTATCTATCCTTTTTTCGACCTCATCAATATATGAAGCACATAAATTAGTACAGTCATCGATTAAATATCCCTTGGAATTTTTGGCATTCAGATGAGCTTTGTTGCGCACATACAGTTTCAATTTATTTATGTATCGCTCTATTTGATACATCCACCTGAATTGCACGGTACCACAATCAAGGACTTCAACAGTTAAATGCACGGTCAAGTGAACCAAGACATCAAAAAAAGACTATGGAAATAGTTTTTCTAGGTGACATAGTGCAAGTAAAATCTTATCTTATAGCTTTTTTCAAATCACTTATTCGATGATTCCTAGAACAGAGCTATCTGAAAAAATTAGAAATTCCAATCAATGGCTCAAAAACCTAGGTAAGTAAGTAATCACGAATTTCTATAGGAATTAACTATTGAAGTACAATATGGTTATCATGACTTTTCAAACCTTGTAATGTCATGCTCATCATATTCACACGCCTCAAAATATTAGATCAATAACTATTTGGCACCTTAACGATCTTCAAAATTGATAGAAATGTTTGTTTCTATTCTTTACTCATCGTGTACAATGCAACAGGCACGTATGACCGATTACCTTCACCTAGCTATAAATGTAAAGGTTTTCTCAATCCCATTTCTTCAAAATCACGTCGAGCATTATCACTGTCCTTTGATTTCCCCTTGATGACTAAAATGGTGCACAATATACTATCACATACATTTTTTTTCAATGTGCATCACATAAAAATTATGTCTTAAAATATTATATTTCCAATAAGGAAATTAAAAAAATACTCCATTTCTTCCAATTATGAATTCGCTGTCTATTTGTAGTAGGAATAGAAGGAAATGAAGAAACCAATAAATCTTGAAAAACATTCATTGTACGGATGTTTTCTTGATCAATTTGTGCACAAATTTGAACCCCAGATAGTATTTGTGGTGATGAGTCATACTCTCTATTCCCATCAAATGATAAAAGGTCTTTTCTGAACCTATGCAATTGAGGAAGAAATAATCTGTGACCAAGATATGCCCACTTTCTATAGTGATTAAGCCATATAGATTTCTTACACTTATTACAACAAGGGCAAGAAAATTATCCTTTTTACTCCAACCTGATAAGTTAGCATACGCTTGGAAATAATTAATTTTCCATAACAAAGCGGCCCGAAGTCTAAAAATTTCATTAGCCGCCGAGTCAAAATTCATTACACAATGGGCCCAAAATTCTTGCAGCTCATCAATCAAAGGTTTAATATACACATCGATTTTATCTCCAGGTCCTCTCTTCCCATCAGTTAGAATTGACAGTAACAAAAAAGGTTGTTTCATACATACCCATGGGGGAATGTTGTATGGAACCAACACCACTGGACATGTACTATGTGTCGCACCAACCATGGACCTAAATGGGTTAAAAACATCTGTTGCCAAACCCAGTTGAATATTAAGATCATCTCGGGAACGGTCTGGGTGTCTTTGATCAAACTCATTCCATGCCAAAGAATCTGTCGGGTGAGTTAATTTATCAACCTCGTTATTTCTCTCTGAATTCCAAGTCATCAATTTATAAATTTTAGTGGAAAAGTAGAATCTCTTTAGTCTCGGTTTAGTGGGAAATGATTCATCTGTTTAGCGGAAACTTGTTTCCCTTGATTCAAGAATCTCCCAGGAAGAATCTGACTACATTGATTAATCTCATTGGTCTTCAACCTAGATGTATAGAAAATAGTACAAATATTTAATTGCATATTCTATTTTCTGAACAACATACAATTTTTGCTACATGAATCAATTATATCATATGTAAAAAGAATATCATTGGTCAACTTGCGAGCTTGATAGAATGTCTCTAGAATCTTCGCTCGAGTAGAAAGTACCTTCTTCAACAATACCAACAACATGTCGAATGAGGTGTCTGACCTCTGGTTCAAGGCCTTCAGGTGAAAAAATTCCATGATGAATGGTAGATTACTTAATTCAGTGCATCCAGGATATAATTTAGTATGCATATCATCAATAAGTTCAATGAATTTCAATGCTTCTCCATCTACAGAAGAACGTGGATTACTCAATCCAACGTTTAGAACATTACTGAATTTAGGTTGAAACTGACACATCATATCATTGAGAATTATGTTCATTAGATAAACTATTATCGAATCAAGATTCATATAAATACTTTATGAGCAATGACATGAAAAAAATTCTTCTCCATGACGTGTCCATGTCATATAGTTTTTCAAAAATCCATTCAAAAAGAAATGTTCTCTAACACTATCTTGTTTGAAGATATATCTATTTTCACATTTCCTGTATGGACAACTTATCATATCACTTGGAAATATTATTGTGAAATCCATAAATCACTTAATCCCCTCATAATATTCAGCTGAAAACCTATCTTTCATATCAATCCATCTCCTACCCATATCAATTTTTAATAGATATCAAAAGTGACATATCTTATTTAAATCCTAAAAAAACACATATCATTAAAATTTAAAAACCATATTTTAAGGATGAAAAACATTACCTGCAGAGGACCCGACTGCGGGTAATGGGTTGTGACTCGATTAGAGATCCATGAGGGCACAACGAATTGACGACAGGGGTTCGGAGGCCGGACTCGAAAGGGGCGGAACCGTTGGACGAAGTCTGGGAGGGTTCTATATGGCAGTGAACAACGGACTGGGAGGGTGAAACGGAGGAAGGAGGACTATCCAGAGGAATGCAGTGGGTCCAAGATGGGAAGACAGTGGCGGGACTGTCCGAAGGTTTAGCGTGGAGGCAGGGAGTGGGGGTTTCCAGATCGTGGGGGTGTCAGAGTCGCGGGGGGCACAACACGAATGCAATGTGGTGGGGGTTGCCGGGGTTGCGGGTGGCGCGACACGAAGGAAATGGGTTGGGGGTCTCAAGGGGTCGGGGTCAGTGAGGGTTTCCTGGAATTGCCTGGGGTCGGGGGTCACCGGGGGTCGGGGTCCCCGGAGGTCGGGGGGTCGGGGAGGGGTCGCTGGGGGTCGAGGTCGCCGGGTCACGGGGTCGGGGTCGCTGGGGGTCGACGTCGTAGTATCAGGGATTGGTGGGTCGCGGGGTCGGGGAGGATTAAATGGGGTCGCGGGGTTGGGGAGGGGAAATTAGGGTTTTCGGTGTATTAAAATTCAATGACCACTGTTGATAGTATTAGCGGCCGCCAAATGGAGGATGCTATAAGTCCCCCGCCTCGAAAGCTAAAAATTCTAGTAGTGGGAATGTTGTGTTCAATCTACAATGGCCTCCCAAGGAAGCTACCACCTGGGAATCAGGCCCACCTCCCCCTTAAAAATAGGATCCATCTATCTTGAATTTGGATGATTTGTTCAAGAAAACTAAAGTTCCACCTCAGATCTACTATACGCCACTTTCTGAAGATCAAGTTTCTGCAAAAACAGCCATGCTGGCCCGGAATTCCAATCCGTAAACGCCATAAGTTTCATCATCAGGATTTCATTTCTAAAATTTTCAATTGGAATACTTGGTATGTTTTAATTCGATGGCTTGAGAAATTATCACATAATGTATCTTTGCAGGTTTACAGATGTTGTCTTGGGGATTAAGGTTTGTTTGTTCAGAGTTTTGGAAGACCTATTGTTTGAGGGGTAGGGTGTGGTGGTTTGAGGGCAATGGTTGGGTTCCCACTTTTTATGTAAAACTTCCACTTATACATGTTGATTTTTTATGCATGTGTGTTATATTGGAGAATCATTTTTCTAGTATCTTTTGTTTTTGGAAACATTTTTAGGGAGATTATGGGGAGTTGATTTGTCTTCTTCCTATTTGGTTTTCTGGAATTTAAATTATTTAAGTTAATTTTTTTCTAATACCTTCTTCACCAAGTTGAATAACCCACCATTTAACTTCATGATTCAGTCATCACCATTTATTATTGGGTTTTCCAAGATACCTAATGTTTACTTGTTTTTGCTGATAGTTCCATAGCTAACTCGGGTTTCTAGGTTTGGAATGGCTACAAGCTGCTACATAAATCCCATTTTTCCAGAGGATTCTGCAAAAATTCTTAGTTTGAACATCAAGCAGGAGATAAAGTTAATTTATATTAAACAACCAATCATAATATTTGATGAAGCTTGTGTATCCAAGTTATTTATCCCACTAGCACCCGTGATTTTAGTGTAATTGTCTTTATTTATAATTCTAAAGCTTTTTGGTTTTCTTCGATTCCAAAACATGTTTAACACAAATATTCAATTTTTTTGTTTGATGTGCCCTATTGTTCTTAAACATGTTTAATTACTATGATATTTTTCTTCTACTAGTGTGATATTGGGGTGACCTGGTTCTATCCAAATGTGAAAGAGAGGGATTTTATAATGTTT
This sequence comes from Viscum album, assembly GCA_963277665.1. NCBI lineage: Eukaryota > Viridiplantae > Streptophyta > Magnoliopsida > Santalales > Viscaceae > Viscum > Viscum album. The sequence continues at coordinate 1,646,253,047 of OY728128.1, forward strand.
GTGGGGATGATCTACTGGTTCCTGCCACATGAAACTGAAATTAGGGTTGATATTTTTCATGCTACCAATGTGGAATAATATAAGCAACGACCTCCATTTATGTCATTCTATGACTAAGTGGGTGAATTTCATAAATGATCCCCTTCAATGGTATTGGAGTTAGATCGATTTTTTTCTCACTGATACTGGAGTGAAAGGATTCTATTTGAGGATGTTGGTGCACTAAAGGCTGCTACTCGAGGTTTTTTCGATGGAGATATCTTGCTGGTGATGCAGGGATGGGTGGTACATGGGGGGGGGGGTGAATGAAGGATCCAGTTTGTGTAGGGTTGTTTTGAGGTATTCTGTACGTGGGAAAGTCCTTAATTTTTGAAATTATATTTCATTATTAGTATAATTAATTTTTTCCATCTTTGATATTTATTGTAAATCATAATCATATTAATAATTAAAATAGATAAATTAAATACAATAAATTAATAAATATAAAATGAAATTCGAGTAGCAATAAATTTATAATTTTTATTCTATTGTAATTTATTAATTAATATTATATGATAGTAAAATAGTACCAATAGAAAGAATTTTTATATAAATATTTTTCTAACCACTTTAACCAACACATATGTTATCTCATGGTATTATTATAATTGTAACAAAATTATTTTATCTGTCGCAAAAAAAATTTTCAATAGCGTTTTTACCAACAGTTTAGTGACAAGAACATATATGTTGGTAAAACATTTTACCAACAGAAAATAAACTTACCAACTTATATATCACTGTTGAAAAATTAACTCTTTTTTGTTGTGCAGGGGGTTTGAAAAAACATCATCAGCTATATACCTATTTAGGAATGCACACATGACATCCATTTGATATAGTTTGAAATTCAGATGTGCTGCATATGCAAGAAATATTATAATGGCTTTATGTCTATCTACTGGTGGAAAGGTATCCTCATAGTCAATATCTTATTGACTATAAACTTGTGCAACCAATCTAGCTTTGTTTCTAACTTGATTACCAGCTTCATCTGCTTTATTTTTAAACACCCACTTAGTGCCTAGGGTAAAAATGTCTCTACGTTTATCAAAAAGTTTCTAAGATTTATTTTGTTTAAATTTATTAATATCTTCTTGCATATCCATCACAAAAAATTCATTATTTATAGCATCATTGATGTTTTTAGGTTCAAATTGTGACAAAAAATATTGATCTTTAGCCTGATTTCTAAGAGAAGCTCTAGTTTGTGATCCACTCTCTAGATCTCCAACATAATGCCTACCATTTAAACTATAAAATCTAGATGGTCCAAACAAATCATTATGAACCTACCTGAGAGGTTGATAAGTTGAAACTTCTTTATTTATTTTGAAATAATTTTTTTTATTATTTTCCCTTTTGACAATTATTACACACTTTATCATTTGGAAACTCTAGTTTGGGTAGATCTTTGACTAAACGTTTTCTAGTTAGCTTTCAAATGGAGAGGATATTGCAGTGTGCAGTCTTAGTCTTCTATTCTAGAGCCAAGAATCTTTGTGAAATACAATTAAACATGATTCATTTTGAGAAAGTAGAGAATATTTGTTAACAAAATATAAATTTTCATTTCTTAATAAAGAAAATACTAATTTATTTTTATAATTAAAAACATTACAAGGATCATTTTCAAATTTAACATGAAATCCATCATCAGATAGTTATGAAATACTAAGCATATTATATTTCAGTCCATCAAAAAAGTACTTTAGAAAATAAAACTGAGTTCGAGGTACCGATTTGGACAAGGAAAACTATTTTTCTCTATCATTTTCACCATAAGTGACATCCCCACCCTCAATCATTATCAGATTCTTGAAGCATGAGTATTCCACCTATCACGTGTCTTGAACACACACTGTTCAAGTACCATAAGATTTTACAAGATCTCCTCAAACAATTTTCCAACAAAATAGTAATTTTTAAATATACTTTAGTACCCATATTTGTTTGGGTCCAATGATATTTGTAACTAGTGCTTTAAGAACCCACATCATCCCCATATGATTCCTATAAGCATTGTATAAATTATTCGAGAAATAAAATTTATCTAGTCTAGAGAATCCCAAAAAAGTAGATGATATATCACAGTTTTAAATAGAAAAATGCTTTGCAAAATTGGGAATAAAGATGGATGTTCTAGATTTAGAAGCAAATTTTGTTTTTCCAAAATTTCTTTCATGAGGTTGATATGCAATTCCAGTAGCATATTTTGGGGAAATTTGTTTACCTATAATTTTAACCAAAATATATTTACCATTAGGAAACCTTTCAAGATCATTTTTCAATTTCCCATTAGATAGCATTAATTCATTGTTTTCATTGAGTAATTGAACATATTTATCTCTTTCTACTGCAAGTTCATATTTAACAGTAGAGGAAAGAGCATACTATCTATTTAAATACTTGTTTTTATATTTTAGTTCCTTACTTGTCTCTTAAATAATTTGTCAATACTCAAACATCTATTCATTAGACATATTTTTAGAATCACCTTCAACATTTGAATAATAAGAATTATGTACATGCGAGTTTATGGTTACCTCAGATGTGTTTTTCATGAAACACATATTAGATTTGTTAGCTTGTTCATCATGTGAAGACTCCGAGTCACTTGAACTATCCTCAGATGCACTCAAGGTTGATTTCATTTCTTTTTTTTTACTTTTTATAGTTTTCTTCATATTTCCTTTTATACATGATCTTGGGATAGTCAGCCTTTACATTTCCCATTCTCTTATATTCATAACATATCATCACATTAGACTTTTAATTTCTTCATTTGATTTGGTATGATAGAAATACAACTCTTCCCTATAACTTCTCACACAACATTAATGCAGTTAGAATGAGAATTCTCATCACTATTAAATAAGATATGTTGATTTAGAAAGGGAGTTGCAACAAATCTGTGGAATATTTTATGATCCTGAGATGTCTTCGGGTTGATGCCATTTTCATAAAACTAAAATCCACTTTTGAGGTTTTCTGGAGACCCCCACTACTAGGTTGGATTAAAATCAATGTTCTTGGAGCCTCTAAAGAAAATCCAGCACCCGTAGGGTGTCACACCATCTTCAAACATCATCATGGTCACATCATTGGGTTATTTTTTGAGGTTATGTTACTGAAATCACTCTAGAAGCAGAAATGCTTAGTGTGATTCATTCATTCTATTTCACCTTGAACCAAGGATGGAACAATTTGTTGATTGAAAGGGATTCTACTACTGTAGTACATGCCAATTGGAAGGGAGTGATTCATATAGCTTGGACGATTAATACACGCTGGATGAATTGTCTTCACTCTCTCCATGACATCAACTATATTGAAACTCATACCTATCGAGAAGATAATATGGTTATAGATGGTATCACCAAAAAAGGCGTTGCTCAGGATATAACATGGATGTAGGATCTCCTAGACAACATCATTCTTTTTCATGTAAAATATTTTAATTTGATTTCGCCTTTTAGACTCAGGTAATCTCTCTTTTTTCAAATAAAATTACATTGGTATTTTGACCAAAGATCCACCTTTATAAAAAAGGTAGTGGTCTTAAATGCCAAAAAATTTCTTTTGGGTTCATCCTATTCTTCCATGTTGACTTTCAACTCTTCTTCGCACATCATTAGTTTCCTAATGAGTTCCTTGACATGTAATATTCTTATGTCACATGATTCTCTAATTGAAATAGAAGTTCCTCTCCATATATCAGGTAAGCATCTGAGAATCCTCATGATTTTTTCTTTGGCTTTAACTTTTCTTCCCAGAGAGATCAATGTGTTGAAAATTTCATTGAACCTGAGTACCATATAAGAAATAGACTCATTAGGCTTCATCTTAAAGTTATCATATTTAATTGTACAATTATTCAGTCTCATTTCTTTCACATTAGTGGTTCCCTCATGTGATACAGACAATGTAACGCAAATTTCATGGGTAGTTTACATGAATATATTATGTTAAATTACTCATCTTCTAAAGATCATTAGTAGGAAATCATGGACTTGCAGTTATTTTTATAATAATTCCTATTTTTGTCATCCCAAGTAGTTCTATAAGTAGCAGGAATCTTAAACTCATCTACAATTGATGAAGAAATTTCAAAAACCATAATTTCTAAATGCATTTTCATCTTCATTTTCCCTTGGGAATAATTAGTTTCATTAAATAATGGAGGACTATTTGTTGCAGCACCTTATTTCCTATTTTCCATAGTAAATAAATACTATTAAAGAGTTAAAAATTTAGAACTAACAGAAATTTAAAAATATTTAAAGAACAACTAAATTCACAGTTGAAAAGATTTTAAAACAGATCCTTAAGAAGAATAAACTCTTCTGAGACCATATTTTGGTCAGAGTAGAGTACTTAAGAGGGGGGTGAATTTTATATCAATAAAATTTTCAATTAAAAAGTTTACTTAAAAATATTCCCCAATAATAATAAATACATGCCATTTAATCAAGGGAATTATGTTATAGTAGTTTGAATGTACAAATAACTTCTCATAATATTGATTAATTCTCAGAAATATCAATGTGAGTTATTGATAAAACTTTTGATGCTATTATAATAAGGAAAATAGTTATAACTTCTATCCAAGACTAACTATCAAAGTAAAATTTAGATTTTTTGAAATGTATAGTAGAGAAGAGATATACTAAATTAAAAGAAACATCGTATAAAACAAGTGGTTCACTCTCAAGCTGAGACTTAATCCACTCCACTTAGTGATCACCTACCACTAAGAAGTCTATATTATTATACTTGATCCACACCATGGATCAGGGTAAACAAAAGTACATAGGAATGTCTTGGTCACATGACCTCTTCCACTATTCTTTGTGGTTATAAACTACTAGTTCACACAAGGACATCTTCCACACTTATCCATAGGAGTAAAACAATGTAAGAATATACGAGAGGAAGGATATCTTGTATCCTTTAGTTTCATATAGAAGATAATGTGTATTTTTAATATAAAAACACACACTACTTGAAAGCTAAAAATAGTACACATCAGGGAAAAGATGATGATAAAGTATTAGAAATGATCTGTGTGTTATTCAATGCATCTTTAGACTTTTTGGATAAACAAGATGCATGTATCAAGTCCTATTGTAAAAAATATAATATCACAAGTTTGGTTCTCAAGTTTCTAGTTAGAATTTGTGAAATATATATCTTGTGTTCTACTTTGAAGATGTTTGAAGTTCTGATCTATGGTAGTTCTTCCTTTTGGAATAGATAGTGATTTGTGTGTTCTTTAGTGGTATTTTTCATTCATGAGTTAACTTTTTAAAAAAAAAACTCTCACATCTCTCTGTATATTCATGTTTTTTAGCAGTGGATTATCTTCCTTTTAATTGAGGGTTCACATGTTGGATCCGAAAAGATTCATGTATTATGTACCTCAAATATCATACAATCTGGTGACATGTCTATAAAGAATAATTAATGTTGTTAGTTCAATTTAATAACTTGAATATGACTATTATAAATTAAATGGTGAACTACAAAAGAAGTTAAAGAATGATGCCACAATTTGTCTTGAAATGGCATCACATGGAAACAGTGTCACATAGATATGGTGTCTTCTCGTATTCCTTTGAGGGATGATACAGTCACAATGCAACATCGATGTTGACATCTAGAACTGGTAGCACATATGCGGTGTTAGGATCATAGTGTCTCTAGTAGAGGTGTCCATTCATTTATTAAAACATTGAATGGTGCTTGAGTCACAACATCAAATTCATGGTATCAGGTCATGGTATCAGGTTACGGGGTCCGCGTCACTGTATCAGGTTATGGTATCAGGGTTATGGTGTTTGGGTCATGGTACCAGGGTCACGAAGTCTGGGTCATGGTATTATGGTCATGGTTTCTGGTCATGGTGTATGTAACTTATCCAAATATGGTATCTGGGTCATTATATCTGGGTCACGGTGTCTGGGTCACAGTATCAGGGTCACAGTGTCTAGTCTCGTTGTCTAGGACTTAGCCAAATATCAGTAAATAGTCTTAAGAAGTAATGTTCCAAAAATGGTTTAAACTCAATTAGGGGTAAAATAGAACATGATTAATCATAATTAGTGTGATTTTGAAATTGAAATAGTATGCAAGGAAAAATAATAATACCAACATGATTTAAACATGATTAGTATGATTTGCATGATTTGTGAGTATTAAAACATGATCAAACATGAGGATTCAAATAAAATATTTTTCGAGAGTGATAACTCTTATCAAATATTTTTTATTTTCATTCAATCCATTTTGTTTTTTAAGGTATTAAAGATATAATGATAATTTTGAATTGGTTATCGGTATGATTAGACATTTAGTAGCCTATTTAAGAATAGTTTTTGGATTACTTTATATCATGATATTTCTATTGGAATGTTAATTCTTATTTTCCATGATTATATTTTCAATTATCCTAAAAACCCACCAATGTTACGATGATCACATCTCAAGTATATGATTCTTATCCAATTAAGTGTTTAGGAATTTAATTAATATAACTCTCATTATTCCCTCTATAGTGTAATTTAATATTATTTTGAGAATGTATTGGATTAAATTACATAAATCCCATATCAATTATTGAATAAGGGGTGTAAAATTGGATATTCCAACCATCTTATGATCTTCTATCAAGGTAATAATAAATATAAAATCAAATATAAATTAAATCCAATATTTGGGTCTTTATTCCCATTCAAAATAGTTGTTCATCTTATATGGGTGGGGAGAAAGTCATCATAGATGATATGCCTATTGTATGAGAGTTTTTTTTAATTTTTGGAAAAGTTTCCTAGTATTCCTTTGAATCATAATGTAGATTTTTCATCTGAACTAAAACCTGTAAATACACCTATTTCAAAGAATCCATATATAATTTACCCAATTATGTTATGAGAATTAAATAAGAAAATCCAATATAATCTTAACAAGGGATTCATTTATCCATACAAGTGACCTTGGGGTGCACCTATTTTAATTATTAAGAAGAAAAAGGATTAATTCGACTATTTATTAATTATAGAGAATGTTAACAAATCACTATCAAGAAGAAGTATCCTTTACCACTTATTTTTGACTTTTTTGATCAACTATGTGGAGATCAATAATTTTCCCAGATTGAAAAACAATTTAGATAAAATCAATTAAGCATCAAGATGGATGATATACCAAATAAATTTTGTTTACATGGTACAAAACCTATGAATTTGTAGTTATGCTATTTGTCCTTACAAATTACCTAATCAAAATCACATATTTAATGAATAATGTTTTTATATATTACATTGATCAGTCTGTAGTAGTCTTCAAATATGAAATTATAATAAATTTGAATGGAATAGAAGAGAATGGAGAGAACTTGGGGGTTTTAATGTAGAACCTAAGGAGGAATATTATGTATGAAAAATTTTACAAGTGTGTATTTTCTCTTGAAAATGATTAATTTTTAGGTTATATAGTCTCAAGTGAGTTTATATTGTTGGATCCCTAAAAGAAAGAAATTATTAATCATTGGCCTAGACCACTATGATTGAGATCCATTATTTTCTTCATTTTACTAGATGTTATCTATGATTTGTGAATAATTTATCAGGTTTTTGTAATCCATTTACCATGTTAACTTAGAAGAGAGTTAATATCCTTTAGATAGTATAATGTGACTGAAATTTCAAGGAATTGTAGAGAAGGTTTTCTAGCACACCCTTATATACACTACACTGTTGTGGAGAAGGTGTTTTGATATATAGTTATGTATAGAATATGGGAATAGGGTACATATTCCTGTAGAGTGACATGATGATAGATTATTTCACTTAAAAATAAAGGTTTATTTCTATATATAGCCAACTCATGATTTGGACTCATCAATGATATTTTTTCATTAAAGATATGGATAAATGAACATTAACTAGAAAGGTGTGATATATATATATATAGATCATAAATTTTTAAATTTAATATTTAGTCAAAAAGAGTTTAATATGTTTAGTAGAATATGGTTCAATTTGATTATTGGTTAATGATTATGACTACCTGATACATTACTACCCTAAGAAAAAAAGACAAGGTGTCTAATGCATTGATTTGAAAATATCACACAGTTTTATCTATGATGTGGATAAAAAAGATCATTTCTTTATTTATAAATGATTTATCTATAAATGATAAAGTAAGGGGTAACATATCTTTATCAAATTAATGTTCATCCATCTACGAAGGTAATGATTGAAGAAACACCAAATGAATATGTATAATTATAAAAGATGGTTGTAAATGTTCTTGAGTTCAACATTTATTGTGATGGAATTATAAGGATCAAGAATTTTCTATGTGTTACATCAATACCAAACATGAAGAATAAGATATTGGATGAAAATTATGATTTCATAAATCCCTATTCAATTTAAAATTTTGAAGTTGTATAGAAATATGAAGGAGAATTTATAGTGGTAAAACATGAAGAGAGATATAATAGATTACACATCTTGGTTTTTAGTGTTTTAGGAAGTTATGTATAAGTGATATATATATAATGGGATGTTAAAACCTTAACCCATACCAAAATGGAAATATGAAAAAATCACCACATTTGTGATCATTAGACTCCCAAAAAATATAAGAGATATAATTATATTTGGGTTGTAGTAAATATCATATAAAATTCAACACATTTCATTAAAATCAGATAAGATTTATCTGTTAATCATATTACTAAAATATAAATTAAATATGTTGTATGGTTTCTTTGAGTAATACATTCTATTGAATCTAATTGGGATCATAAGTCTTTTACTATTGATTTCAAGGGTGGTTGGTATCAACACCTTCCTCTGGTATAATTATCTTACAATAATTACTTTCACTAAAGGATTTATATGTCCCCTTATGAAGCCCTCTATGAAGAGTTGTTTAGAACTCAATCATTCTAGGATGAAGTTGGATAAATAATTATTTTAAGACATGATCTTCTTGAGGAAATACTAGATAAGGCCATATCTATTTAGAAACATATTAAGGAAATACAATGTTGATCGAAAATTGATTATGAAAATCGTTATCAAAATATAGAATACAATGTTGGTGAGAAGATATTCCCATGAATTTATTCATGGAATAAGGTTATGATATTTAAAAAGATGATAGATCTAATCCCTATGTATATTGGACCCTTTGATAATCATGATTTAGTAGGGGATAATAAATTTTTGGTTGGTGCTTCTACATAAACTCTTCCAAGTTCATGTTGTGTCCCATGTATCTCTCCCAATAAAGTACACACCTGATCTATCACATGTACTTAACTTAGTGGTTTTACTGATGGATCATGATCTTTAATATTAAGAATAACCATCATAAAAATTGTATTATAGAGATAAAAAGCTATGAAATAATACTCATCACATGAGTGAAGTTCTCTAGAGGAATCATAATTCAAAGAAGTAATATGGGAACTCAAGGATGTGACGAAATAGAGATATATTAATTTTTTTATATCTAATTAATGTAATTTTTTGGTTAAATTCATGGGGGGGGTGTAGGGGGTATAACGTTACAACACAAAATTTTATTATATATTTCTCTTTATATAATTTTAATTTATTCAATAGATTGTGATACATGAAAACCTGTGTATAAATGAACTATAATTTAGTATATGGTTTTCTCCTATCCATTAAATTGATTGAAAAAATTTTAGTAACCATAATTTTAAAATTACATATAATAGTTTTAGATAAATAAAATATATTGAAAAATAGTTTCTCAAATTTTCCGAATGTTTTTATATGCTTCAAAAAAACATTTTTTACTCAAAAATTATTTCTATTGGTTTTTGTGTAAATATAAAAAAATTAATTTATCGCATATTTAGAAATTTTATAATAAAATTTAACTTAATTGTTTAAAAAATAATATAAAAATTTTCCAAAAATTATTTTTTGAGAATTTTAGGAAAAGATTATTTTTTTGATGATTAATATAACAATAATTTTTCTTAAAAATTAATTTTTTTAACATATGTAATATGTTTATTTGTATTTTAATTAGGTTTTAAAGTATTATTAGTTTTATTATATTATTAATAATCCAATTAATCGAATTAGAATAAATATTTTGTTGAATTTGGATATAAAATAATTTTATTCTTAAGAAATCATTTTTTGGAAAACCACTTTTAATAGAGTTTTTTGGGATTTATTTTAAATTAAATATTGGAAATTATGCGACGTAAATTTGATGAAATGAACTTAATATTTATAATAATAAATATTTATATAATGTAAAAATTTCAACATAATTTATTTCTTAATTAATAGAAAAAATAGTAAGAATTTGCAATCACGGGCAAGGTTATAATATATTTTCTAGGGGTGGTTAAACTAAAAGAAAATGGATTATTTTCAAATTATTCATGTCTAAGTACTATTTTATGGAAAACATTAATCCTTATAATATACCACCTTTTAGTGTCTATCCATGTTTAAGCATTTGGTTGGAAAATGACATTATTATATATATTTTTTAAAGCAATTTCAAGTGTGTCATCTACCACACTTATAAAAGGACACCACTCTTATCTCTTCATCACACCAGTTTGAGCCATATAGCCTTACCACACCTTATAAAATTATATTTTAAAATTACCTATACAGAAATTATTGGTTTTAATGTAAATGATATATAATTCCAAGGGTCCTTAATAAAAATATAGATGATGCCTACCGATGAAGAGGTTATCATCTTACCTAAACACTTTCAATTTATTCATTCTAACACATCCTCAAAATAAGTGGCATTGAAAATAAAATAATAACATCAGTATACTCTATAAAATTAAATAATATTATGATTATAAAACTAAAAATATCCACCCTTTATTCTATCAAATGGGAAGTGGAAGTATTACTCGTTTGTACATGTGGACTACTGCCACTATGTAGTGATACAATTCATTTTCCATCAACATATTTATTGGATGGATATTATGATGAGTTTAATGTTCATATATTTTATTTTTGACATAATTATGTATCTATAATTATAATATCATATCTACCTTCCTACCATCCAATTTGTTGGAAAATGATAATGTCACTCCTATGAACGTGCAGACTACCACGACCACATAGATACATGGATCAGTTTTTATTTTTAATTTAAATGGATGGTAATAAGGATATATTTAAAGAATATATTTAATAATTATTATATAATAAATATTTTTTAATGATGAATTAATATTTACATTTCTTTCATTTTATTAGTCAAAATGATAAAAAATGTTCATTTGTACGTATATCCAACAATTTCTATGAACGATGTAATTCATTTTTTTGTAAAAACATTTTATGGAAGACACTAAATATACCTATAATTAATATAACGTTTAAAATTTTGTAGATCATGTAACCATGATCAATGTAAAAGGACTTAAACTTCGGAAATGAAATTCATATGAAAAATGGAACAGTTAACATACTAAAATAATGTTTTTAATAATGAATTGTTAATAAATGGGAATGGAAATTTTAAAATAGGACAATATATGATATTATAGTAATGAACATTATTATTTTATATAATTATACTAAATTTTAAATTATTATATTAAATTTTATAGCGTGTTTGATGCATGCTAAACTCGAGGTAAGGGATTTTCATCTTAGTTTTCTTTTTGCGAGACACATATCATAATAGCCACTTGTTTTTTAACATGGAATGAATAATAAAAATGATTGTAAATTATTGATATTATCATACAAATTATTCAGATATATAGATCCATCTATGATTCTATATTCCATGAGGGTTTGATTTGAATTTTACCAATGTTATAAGGGTTTTATTTTACAATCCTATGGTTTACTTGGATTGTTTATGATCATTTTTCTAATGAGGAAATTTCATGATATACCTATAAATAATGTCATGAATTTTCTTATAATTTTTTTATATATTGATATTAAATGATTTAATTTTATTTTTCTCTCTTTATATACTCAATATATTAAAATCATATTTTAATGAAAATCTTAATTTATTTTTATTTTCATTAAAAAAAAATTATTTATTCAATATCCATGATTTCTAAAAATGTTTCCAAGGATATTTTTATATTTTTGATATCATTTTTCTAATTTAATTATCACCAATGATTTAATTTTTTAAAAATATTTCAATGGGATCATTCTTTTCATTTTATGAATGAGGCGCTTTTTACTTTTTATCAAAAATATGAAAGGAATCTCTATTTTTAAAAACATGAGATGAACAAAATTTTCAAAAAATTGTGACCATTAAATGTTTTAAATATTACATTATTATTTTCTAGGGTTATTTTCAAATATGTTGTGTTCCAAAAGATTTTTTAAATTTCATATTTTAAATAACTGATTGCAAATACGTGGAATTTTCCAAAATATATATATTTAATGTTTTTTTAAAGGAATTATCATTTTTAATAAGATAATTTGATATTATTAATGAATTACGAGGTATTTTATCCAATGATAATATACATATTCTTATTTTGGAGGTATTATTATTATGATGATGAGATTCTTATGAAACATGCTTATTTTCAAGATTTATGCTATGATTAAATGTATAAATATTAATGAAACGATTTACTTTCTATGGGTTGGGATATATGATAAATGATATAAGATATTATGACATGTATATGAATAAATTGTTATTATGTTAATGGTGGGAATAGAATTATTTACCCATTTAATTCATTGGTTAAATATGGATATCGTATATGATAATAAGTTCTATGATTGGGAGTGAAACCAGTTCATTAAGGGAATATATTGATTATGAATGTATTTTTAGTGATCCTTGAATAAGGATATGATTGAATGGGTAGTGATCCTAATCCTATATAATAGTTTTGGAAGTATATAATAATTAAATTATTTTCCATGCTTATGTGTCTTCCACAAACATATGTCTTATACCAATGTTATTCTCTCATTGATCATGTTCTTTGATTCCATTATGATCAATATCTTATGAACTACCAAAAATTATGTCATGATATGATATTGTGATATATGATATACAAGGTTTGGTTTTAAAATGATAATCTCATGCTCTCGTACACTTATGCCCCTGTTTTATTTATGTGATTATTAATATCTCACATGTTTCCCCTTAAATGGAATTTGAGCTCACACTTTCTCATATTTTCTTTCCCAATGTTATGAATGAAGGTTTTGAGTATGATATGTTTAATAATGTTTATATTTATTAAGAACACAGTGGGATATGATAGAGCTCCCTTATGGACCTTATTTTTATTTATCCATGTTTCTAAATACATTTGACCTATATGATTCTAGAGTGGATTGTAATGCTATATATTGAACATTCATATCATAAAATGTGATATTTCTGTGTGAAATGTATAGTTTTCTATGTTAATAAATTAAATAATTAATATATTTTTACTATATAAGATACTAGATGAGATATGATGTATGTTGAGGAAAGAGTTTATTTTAAATTATTTGTTATTTTCAAGTAATATTCATATATTTCATATTTCTTCATATAAGACTAATATTTGGGTATTAAATGTATAAAATAATTTTTTAAATTCATTTATGATGAAATAATTTTCATATCTCTTCGTATATGGGTTTATAGTTATTATATTTCATTATTCAGATGGGAACATTCCAGTTATTTATCACTCATAATGACATGTTCTCTATTTCACTCCATATTTCTATCTTCCTTTTTCTATCATTATAACATTCCTTAATTATCTTCATTATTCATTATTATATTTCATTTTATATTGATTTCCATGTATTTATGGATCCATTCCTAGTATTCAATTAATTTAAACTATATAATATTTATAAATAAAGCATTACATCCTTATTTTATTCATATCAATGTTTATTATATTTTATATCTATTTATTTTCAAGGATCCAATTTCAAGAAATTTTAATACTAAAATATGTTTTGAATTCATTTTTATAGTCTTTTGAAAATTATTTCTTAAAATTGAATCATTTTCTATTTTTATGAAATCTTCAACAAAATTTATGAAATATTATTTCATGATTTCTCTTCAATTTTCCATCCATAATTATCTAGATTATTTTTCAAACTATTCAATTTTATTTGATATTGTAATCGTTATTTATTTTTAAATTATATTTTTTTTATTTCCAGGAAATTTTATATTTAAATACTTCTTAAAAATGAAATTTTCTTTGTTGGCTTAATCTTTCTAAAAAAATATAAGAAACTATTTTATTAAAATGTATATAATTTCTCATATTCCTCAAAAATATTCTTCATCAGTGAAAGGAATCCTTTACCTTTCACCCATATGGCCATGTTTTTTAAATGGTATTTTCTCATAAATTGAGACTTCATGAAAATAAAAATTAGATTAATTATCCAATTTTTTATGTTTGTGTGGAATGATGGAAATTAAATTCTTATATGGGAAAAGATCCATAACTACTTTTCAATTTCCTTATCATTAACTATGCATAAAATAATCTTTCTATCAATGAGTTTACCTTGTAAATACCCTTACTTATTTTAATTCAATGGCGTTCACCAAGACACCCATATATTCAACTAAATAGAAAAATTAATGACTAGAACATATAAAATTTATTTTATATATTGTAAATACCTTAAACTCAATTTAATTAGTCAAAGGATATTTTGATAAAGACAAACACTATTTCATAGTATGAATATTTTTCCATGGGTTTATCATATTGTGATTTTCAAAGGATTTATAATTATTTTTATGTTCATATTTCACAAACATTAATGATTATTTAGGTTTTTATAGGTGGTACAAAAATTATATACACCTACAATGAATTAGGTAATGATTTATATCACATGTGATCAATATGTGTAGGTAATGTGTATTTATCCTTTTGTATATTGTTTTTTGTGGGATAATTATAGTTAGAATTATCTATAATTTTATCAACGGGCTAGGTAAAATTATAAATTTACTTTATTTTATTCATGGGAAAAGTATGATTATCCTTGTTAATAATATTATGAGTGGCCCAGAATCATTTACCCTAATCCAAAATGTTATAACTTCCTAAAAGAAATAGTTCATCTATGTTTGTTATGAAAGTCATTATGTTTTTTCCATATTCATATATCCTGAAGAAAAGGATTCCATTGAGTATTGTGTTATGAGTGTCTCCAAAGTAGTGTAACCACCCATTAAATACTTTGTAGGTATATTTCACGATTTTCAGATCATTATTTTATAGACTTTCTTCCTTGATTTACGATTTTTTTATCATCTCTCTGTTTTAATTGCAATTATTTCATTATTTTATTCAATTAATCATGCCATTTTCACACATAATATTGTTACTAATTTGTTCATGATTAGTTTTTAACTCCCCCATGTCTTATTTTTAATGTTGTACCCACTACAAAATATTGGACCTCACTCATTCCTTGGGATTCCTCAATTTCCCAATATATCATTATTGTTAAGGATATAAGATCGGTTTATAAAGAAAATAAATGTAAAAATTTTCTTAAATATTAGTGATTGATGATGTAATATGTTTCTAATTCCCCGACATACAAAACACTATATTTTATGATTTAGTTTTAATTTCATGATATGTATAAAATTATGTATGTTTAGCACCAGATCTTAAAATATAGGTATGGGTGGGATCACAAATTTGATCCTTGATTCTTAAATATATTTTTAACACTAGATTATTCCACAATATCATTTATGTCATAATTATTTATGAGACATTATAAATATTTGGGGTTTCCCTCAGTGAAAATGAGAGTGAAGAATTTTTTAGGCAAAATTATAGAAATAAAATCCACTTGTTTGAGAGAATAATATTGTACACACAACATAAATTAATTTTAGGGTCATAAAGAGAATGGAAGAATATAATAAAAGTTTGATTATTCTCATTGTCGATCATTCTTACCTTGTATGGAATATTTCATTCTTGTAAGAAGTCCACGATTATCTTAATATTCCATCAATTATTATTTTTATCATAAGAAAAGAATATATTATGTGGGATAAAAACAGATAATCAACATGCATTTATACACCTATAATGAGTTGGTGAACCTTGTAAAATCCTATTATTTTCATGCCCTTTTTATTTATAGCTCAATATTTCCCAATGATATAGATTATTTGACAATGTTTTTGATCCTTTGCACTAATTGGAATGAGAGGAATGTTATTTTATCATAATCTTTTTTTAGATTTTTTATTCACCCCCTCCCCACCATCCCTCAGTTTTCATCATTAACATACAGGCCCTAATCAATTTTTTTCATATGCCCCAAAATTATTTAAAAGGAAAAAATCATACATAGTTTTTGATTGATTGAATTATTATTTGATCACAATTTTTTTTCAATTTAATAGGATTTGTAAATTGATAATAAATATGAATTATATATCAAAGAAGTATTGGTCTTATATTGGTAAACACTTTCAATTATTTCGGGATGGGATCTTAGGTCTAACTCAAAGTTATAAAGGAGTATTCAAATGTAACTAAATATAAAATTAAAACTTACTATAGCTTATGATCTTCAGAATGATGTTTATTGTAAAAGTGCATTTATTAATTAAAAAAAATATCATGGATTTTTATAAATTTATTTCAAAGGATGTTTGAATAAAAATCTTCAAATTATTGAGTTATTATATGATAAAAAATTCAATTCAACCATAAAAATATATCCATATGGGCTCTATATAAAAATATGTGGTCTAAAATATCTTATTAGAATTAAGTGATCTTAAAAATAATTCTATTGCCTAAATTGCTGTATCAAATAAATGAGAAAATAATGTTATCCAAAAATATATTAAAGTAACCCATATTAGATTGAAGAGTTATAACAAAAATCATCAATGAAAACTCTTATTTGATATATATGAAATTGTTTTGTTTAAATATATCTCTAATGGAGAGTTATGAAATATGTAAATAATATTATATTCAAATATATATATTTTTTCACCTTTTAATTATTTAAATGTGTGGAAACTATTCCCTATAGATATTTACGCACACTATAATTCTGAAAAGTATACTATATATTCCACATACCAATTTCAAGGATGTAAATATCTTATCCATTGAATGCACGTATCCAAAATGTGGTAAAATTATAGATTTAATATTTATATTTTGATCAACCATTAATGATATTCGATCATGAAGATAATATTCTAGGAAAAATACAACTGTTATTGTTAGAGACGTATGGAGAAATTAAAAGTATGTAGATACAACTTGGTAATATGAAGTAGTGAAGAAATATTTCCATCCTTTTTTATTTGGGTCTAAAATTAATACTATTTAGGGAAAATTTATAAAGGGGAAGAATGTAAGAACCCTATAATTACATTACAATTATATAATGTATTGACATCAAGATTATTTATAATGATGATGTGCCTAAAAAAATTGAAACCTAACAAATTCAATGTTGTATTTTTTGATTATAAGAATAGTATAAATAAAAAGGCTTTTATTCAGCATCACAATAATAAAAATAATTAAAAATAATAAAAAAATGCATATTATGGATATTTGGAAGAGATCAAGTGGTTTTTAGTATCTCAACATATCATAAAAAATAAGATCATTGTATATAGATAGAAAAATTCTATTAATATGATTTAAATTTTTATTTAACAAAGAATGAAGTGAATGATAATGATTAGGCTGAGAGAATTAATTGAATGAATAGATAAGTTGATGAGACGTTAAAGTGATCATTATGTATTCATTAGGTATATAGCTATTTGGTATATAGTCATTAGGTATATGATCATGTGATATATAATAGTTTAAAATCACAAATATGTAAAATTATAAGTAACAATAATGTCGAATTTAAAAATATATATTTACCATTAGAAATAAAATATTATCCAAATATAAATCAATAATTATTATATAATAAATAATAATTTAGTTTATGTAATATGAATATATGATTTTACTCATAAAGAAATATATTTAACCCTGGATAATTTTTACCAATTAAAAGACTTTATTAAGTGAATTAAATTATAATATTTTTCGATGTATTTTTTTAAAAAAAATTGGAAATTTGAAATTAGGATGTAAAAATTAACTAAGGTAAGAAATATTACAATTTCAATAAAAAATAAAATATGATAAAAATGGTGAAATAATTAAGAATACAATATATATATTTCATAATTAATAGGTAGGCATGACCAAGAAGTCTCAAATTGTTCTTATCAAATACGACCACATATGAAGGTACGATTTTAATAGTGGTAATGAATTATTCTCATGATTTTATATTTTAATTTATAATATTAATAATTCTGAATAAAAATAACCTTTAAAATAATAAAAAATTAATTATATAAGGAATATATAGTATGAAAATAATTGTTAATTATAAAATTTCTTTCCACTCCCGATTTTTGTTTCAAACATCTAATATATTTTTGATTTAAGTATCTACATTGTAAATGTTATCCAAAAATTATCAAAACTTTCTTATATAATTATTAAGACTTAATTAACCAATCAATAAAAAATATACTGTATATTTATATTATGATTAATGATCTGTAATAGTAAATTTAAAATGAAAATATTTATTAAAATAAATCATTAAGAATAATAAAATTATCTCAAATTAATGAACCATCAAACCCTTGTTTTAAAATTAATAATTGTACCAACCATTGAAATAAAATTGAATATCAGAACATATATAACAATTATGAGCCCTTTGCCCTTTAAATACTATACATTAATAACTATCACAACCTTATTTTACTACAACTCTCCTAGTGTTTGTAGTGAGATCATGGGAGGCCCCCAAATTCATCCTCCAATTGGACTTGGGTTAAAAACTAACACCAATGCTATATAAAATATGATATCGGAGGAATTTTCCACTATAATTCTAAGGAGGGATGAAAATACCAATCAACACCCATTATCAATAAAATATAATAAACCCCATATACAAACCAAGAAATGGATTCAATTTTAATAAACTCATAATAATCTAAATGGTTCCATTATCATAATTGATCAATAAAAAATAACTAAAAAAATAAGTGGAAACTCTAATGTTGTTTTACATTTTCACCATTACCATGATCTTTTAAGGTCAAACCTTTTCCCCAATATGATAATACAAGATAAAAAATATTATATATAAATTTGAGTGATTAGTCATGTATACTCAACAGGTTCCCCTATGGAAACACTCTTGTAAGCATTGAAGAAGTATACTAAAGCATTAGCTTGTTTGTAAGAAAACCAATATATAATTCCATGAAAAGTATAGTGTTTAACACATCATACCAGATGAACCCTCTCTATAATGACTCTAGTTTTCATGTATAGACACTTTGGATATTTCTTTATATATATGGAATTTTCATTATAGTTTTCATGGTTTTATGTGTGTTTCAAGCCACTAAAATTGATATATTAAATATATTAAATATATTTATCCATGAATGCACATATTTTTAGGAAAACATGTTTTCCCATTAATCTGAGTCTTGAATGGGAAAATCGTGACAATGGTTGAATATGGATTATAGGATTTACCATTTATGTGATATAAGTTTAATTCACATAATGTTTTAGGCTGAAGAATTATCATGAATAGATTAAAATGAAAAGAATTAATTTTTTTTAATTTATTATCCTAGGATCTAGTCAATATAACAATATCATTGGATATTCTCTAGGGGAGACGCATAACCCTACAAAATAGTGATTGCTAGTAGGATAGGTCATGGTGGTGACTTTTTGGCAGATGATCAGGGGATCAAGGATTGAAATTGTGTGATCATAGTGAATTTTAGAATGAATAATTTAGGAGATTAATTCATCAAATTCATTATTAGATAACACGTTCTTCACAAATAATCAACCCACTCTTGTGGAATCACATTATATTTATTAATTCCTTACTAAACATTACTGAATCCTTGATTGGATTGGTTTATCTCATATGAATCCCAGTATCTCCCAGTCTTCACATCGCCCAAAAAACATAATTTTTTTATATTGATGATAAATTCATGAAATGTTATTAATTTCACATTATGATGATTTTTTATGGGTCTGTATCTAACAACAATGATAATGAATCTAATGTTTCTTTCTCTCTCTCATTAATATTCAAGTTCTTCATCATCTACACCATTTAGGGTGGAGGTTTAACTATTGTCAATGCAATTCAAATTTTAATTGAATACCTGTATTTTTAGTATTTATGGATGGATGTTTTGTGCATGGTTTTTTAGATTCGAGAAATAGTGTGAGAGATGGGATCTATATAAGGATAGGGTTTTGTTTCCATGAGATTAAGAATATGAGGAATGAGGATATCCAATGATGTTTTTTCTTTCCACCAATATGAAATCCAAGAATTAACATCAAATAGTGGTTGATATGTTATTAATACTTTTATATATTTTTAGGTATTATTTTTAGTGTGATCAATGGTGGTGATGTAATTCCCTTGAAGGAGATGAACATGGTATAAAAAACAAGATTTCATCCCTTTTATCATAAGAAATAAAAGAATTGTATCATTTTTGTTTACAATGAATATGGTTTCCAACCGAGTTGAGTATGACATGGTAATTTGGTGGGACCACATTTCATGTGACTATACATTGGTAGCTGGTCTATGTTTATGGAGAACACGTACAGGACCCTAGGTGGTCCCACATACCATGTAGCTTTGAGCAGGCACTGTGTACATGGGGTTATAAATTCCATGTGGGGAATAAGGACATGAACAAGAGGGTACATGGGAATACACCTTATATACACCAAGGGATGCTAATTTTCCTTTTATTATGCCTATTTACCTTCAATATATTTTTATTTAAGACTAATACATAGGGCCTTGAGTAGTTTATAGTGAGAAAAATTAAACATAGGATGTGGTAGAGATCTTTTTTGACATCAGGGATATGAAATATGGTTATGTGAGTTGGATTCATCTTACATAGATTCTTTCTCAATGATAAGGTTTTACCATGATCTTTAGAGATATAATGGGTTCGATACTCCACTGACAGTTGGGTTTTCCTGGGAGTGGGTCCCCCTTATCATATATATTGGTAGACTCAGTACTCCACAAAATCATAGGGGGTGGTTACTCTATATTTAGAGGAGGTACTCCCCCATAATCAAGATCTATATGGGCGTATGTCCTCCTTAAGATTTGGTATTCCCTTTTTTTTGGTACCACTCGACAAAATATGGATCCTCTATTATGATTATAGCGATGTTGCACATGGTTCTTGGATTCAAAGATAAGATATATGGAGAGTTATGATTAAACATATTTTATCTATCTATGACAATCAATGTTCATCTATCTTTTATTGGGGTTTCCTTATGAACATATTTTTTGTTGTGTTTTAATTCACCTCATTATCTTATGAACTCAAATGAAAGTTTATTTATATTTATTCCCTATTTTTTAAGGTAATCCTTATTGATATGTATATACCCACCACTCGATAAGATTTTCATACACATTTCATGTCATATAAAAATGAAAGAGATATTAAAAATGACATTATAGAAACTATTATTGAAGGAGAATAACCATTTTCAGAGTAAATGACTGCATTTGGTGGTCAAACATGATGAATGTGTGTGGAGATCTCTCTCTCCATCTATACCTATTCCAAATTTTCCACTTTTTAATCTAGTTTCTTGGTTATTACCTCTTTTATCTATGTTGGTAATGTATTTTTATGTTTTTTTATTCTTGTATACAAATATTCCACATTATGTAGTTTTACCTTATGGATGCTTCGTGCATTGTTTATAGTGTTGAAGATAAAATTTATTATTACTATATACAGTTTCATGGAGTAGGGAGTCACTCTTGTGTATAGGAACATTAGTTTAAGGCCTACCATTTGTGTGGTATACATACATTGCATTAGTCCCCATCACTTAGACTATTGGATGAAGGATTCAGGTGACACCCTCAGTTTATCATAGGTCCAAGAAGGTCCTCGGTTGTTTGGTATCTTAAATAGTTGTACCAAAGAAGCCTATCCTAGCGATGGTATTCAAAGATATATGTGTGGTGAGGTTTGGTTTGGTAACTCAGGGAAATGGTGTTAAGATGTATTGGGTTCAAATTTTATACCAGATAACCCTATGATCATGTGGTGGTCGAGATATCCTTACACTATGACCCTGCCAACTTAATTATTGATTTAGAATATAGAAACACTAGTTGTCGGGAAACCAATACTACATGAATCATATTGGAGTAGTTATTTATATTCAATGACCTTTCTTGAGTCCCCTCCAAACATATGGTCATCTAAACATGATATGTCTTGTTAACATTAAGGATGCCTCCACAATGAAATCCATCTTAGATTCTAAGATAGGTTCATGATTGTGATATGTTGAGTGATGAGGCCTCAATAGAGGGATATCTTTGTCAGGAGTTCCCAAAAAGGGATAATACAGAAGTGATTCATCCTAACGAGTGGCATTGAGAACCATTTCCATTAGTTTAGGTTGATGTAACTCTGAATGTTGAGCAGTTAATTGTTCCAATATGATAGGATGGAGATTTTTAGTGTATAATTGCACTTTCTATGTTTCAGAGATCGATAATGACTAGGTTTCATGATGGAAAAAACCATCAGAAAGTATAGGGTTTTCATGATATGATGGTTCATGTTTTCAAGCTCTTGGAAACCCCAACTTAATATATAGCTTCACTTGCAACTGGTTTCTTCATCATAGGGATGTGAAGTTGGTGGAGTTTTGTCACCTAGACCCATGATGAGGGGAGACTTTCATTGGAAGAGTTTAAATACTTATTATAAGAGGAGTAATACCTTTCTACCTTTAACTTTATATAGAATAAAGTGATTTTGGAGTTACAATAGGTTGAGATGACCATTGTAGAGTACATGTTGAGGTTCAATGACCTAACATGCTACTCTCTCAACATGGGTGTGGAAGTTTCAGTTGGGACTCCACAGATACTTACAATCTTGTATATCCTCTATATACATTAACACATATTCCATGGTTCTAGGGAGGGACTTTATGATACAGATATTTTTGGTAGAGGAGTATTAGATAGTTGTAGCTAGTGTTATACATTATACAACATACTCTTCTACTATTATTGGTTGGTTTCATAATATAGTAACATGACACATTATGCATACTTAGGACTATACTTATACATGAGGATTTGAGACACAAATATTATGTAAGGGATCTATTGATCTTGGATATGGATGAATCTATTCTTTTCATAGATGAGGTCACACATTTCATGATTACCCAACCCAACGTGCTATAGATGGGGGGTATATAGAATATAGACCACCACAGAAGAGGCAGTGCAAAGATCAATGATCTCTTAGGGTCATCCGGGATGGACCCTAGGGAGGATGTTTTAATAGAGGGGCCATTCGAGCCATATAAGGAGGAACTATAGGTGAAAAAAGACATTATGAACTACTTCAATTAAAACCAATAGGTATTGAATGATAGGCCCAAAGATCTATATGCAATGGTCATGGTTATTTATTATATTTTGTGAGAAATATTCATGATGCATATGAGATGATTCAAGGTATGATCTACAACTTCTCTCTATTATATATGGAAATTTTAGATCAATGTGTGATTCAATCGTTAATTTATTTTTCCCTTATGCGAGAGATGAAGGTTCCTATAGAGTATTTAGTCCATTATTCATGGGTTGAGGTTCTTATAAAGATCAAATCTTCTATTTCATATATTTATCAACACTTCGAGCTACAACTCAGTGAGGAGTGCTTCACATGGGACGTCTTTGTTGTTATAATGAAATCATATGTAATCATTCTAGGTATGGATTGAATATCCATGGTATGTTCCCAAATATACTAAAACCATAGGATATTTTTATATATGTGTGTAAATGGAATTATATTTTCCATTAATGGAGAGAAATAATTGTTCTAAGAATGATTTGGGCTCAAGGTTAGTACGTTACAGCCTATACCCTATTATTTTGAGAGTTTATCTCCTAGTGTAATGACCAATTCAGACATTTTTTACTTTAGAAGTAGTGGATGATAACATGGATTTCTTAATTGAATATTTTATAGGGATATCCTTATATATTGAGATTGATTTCTATAAATAATTTTTACCTGATAATGGACAAATATCATATTTGGTATTTCAGATGACCCTTTATGAGTTCTATGATATGAGGTTGTAGTGATAGTACCTTAAAGAAAAGGGTTATATGAGATTTACTATGTTTCCCTGTATAGATCTAGTGTTTTTTTTAATAAGTCATATTAGATATTGAAGCTATGTGTTCATTAATAATCAATGAGCCCAGTAATGATAAACAATAAATACCCTTTTAGTGAATCCCTAACCTCCATGACTAATTAAAAGGAATAATATGGTTCTCAAAGATTGATCTCAAGTATGACTACCACCAATTGTTCCTTTGTCAGGAGGAAATTCTAAATATGTAATTATGATGTCTCTATATGCATTATGATTTTTAATGATTCAATTTTATATGAAAAATTACCATAAAATATTTATAGGACTTATAAATTAGATCATTTAGCATTTCTTAGACCAAATTTTGTTTTCATAATCAATTTAATTGTCAATTACTTGAAATTAGTGGATGATAACACAAGGAATAAAAGGATGGTCCTAAACATACTTTTGGAGCACCAGTTATACAATAAAGACTATAATTTTCAGTTCTAGATCACAGAGGTTCACTTTATATGGTATGTCTTCTCTATACATGGTGTATCCATGGACCTAGAGAATATAAAGGAATTTATAGTTTGGTTATCACCCAAGTTAATGACATAGGTGTATAGTTTCCATGAGTATTATCGAATTTTTTGAAATTTTGTGACATACATCTCTAGGATTGAGACCAGTTTGACTTTATTGACTAGAAAAGTGTGTCTATTTAATTGGACCATGTGATGTTAAAAATCCTTCAATGAGAATATGAAAAGTTTGATCAATTCCAATCTGAAAAGACTACTATATAACTGTTTTGTGTAATTAGTGTTCAATAATTTCTCTAGAGATAGTATTGGGTGTGCATTGTAATAGATCTAGGAGTTGATTACTTATGGGTTAAGGTAGATTATAAACAATGTGATGAACATTACAACCCATGATTTGGATTTTGGATCATTAGTATTCACCTTAAGAGTGTGGGTTCATTATATTCTGGGTGAGTGTTTTTTTTGTTTAATCAGACCACCATATTTTCAAGTATATCTTTTCCCAAAGAGAATTTAACAAAATATAAATTGATTAACTTGAGTTCCTATAGGAATTTTCTATTAATTCTATACTATAGAAAAGGGAATCATTGTGGAAGATTCATTTATCCAAATATGTTGATCCCTCTTAGTGGAGGAAGAATTAATGTATTTCAGCTCTTTATAACTATCCCTATTGGAGGAGTTAGATAAAACTTACCTCTAGTCAATGGAGGTTACCAAAACTTTTTTTAAATATGAGATAGAGGATTGTATGTGTGATATCAACTATGAAGTTCTACACATCCATATATCTTTAGAATATTCACGAGGTGGTTTTATAAATATGGGTAGAATTTCATCCTTTTCTAAAATAATATAGTGGTTTAGATCTTATTGTGTGAGGAGGTTTTGAGGTATTTTCATACCTATCCCTTAGAAGTAAATAATGGAGTAGATAAAATGTATCATTACCTTTTGTGGTAGATCTAGTGGGTAGGTATGAGGAAGAATATTACCATGTTTGTTTCTTGATTCCTAACATTTCAGCAAGAAAAGGAAAAACATAAGGATATAACATTCTATAATCAACCCATTTAGAACCTAAAATATAAGTGTGACATCAAACTAATGTATTTTGTGATTTGGGATTCCAGAATATTGAAATTCCATGACATTATCTAGGCGATTTTTGATTATCTCACCATGTTTTCTCACATTCATTCCATTCAAGAGTAGAGTTCCATGACACGTTTGGGGAACTTGTAAGTGTTTGATATCTTGTTACATCATGTGGTACTCTCTACAATAGTTTCCTACCATGATTCTCAGTTCATGTCATGGTTGGGGAACATTTTGCCGGTAGATTTTTAGAATAGGTTACATATGATCACATTGTTTCATCCCTATATAGATGGATATAAAGAAAAATACATCCATGTATTAGAGGATATAAAAAGATACTACACATTAGATCTTGGTAAGAGTTTGGAGTATCACATTCTATTGTTGAATTTTAATTATAATAATATCTATCACTGTAATATCAACGTGAAACCATTAAGATCATTGTATGAAAGACCCTATAGGTCACCCATACACTGGATAGAGATATGTGAGTAAAAAATTATGGTACTTAAGCTTTTATATAAATTGATGACTAATTTTCATGTTATCTATGTCTAGATAGAGACCAAATATATTTTAATGAAATAATATGGATATCAAAATTATAGAATCTTTGAGTTTGAGCAATGAGCCCATGTGTTCTTAATGGTATCTCCAATGATGAGGTATGTAGTGGTTCGGTTAGGGAATCAAGGTATCCATAATTTTTATCAATACTATTTAGAACCTATATCGAGATATAGAGGTTTCTTATCTCATAAACATATGCCCGCAATTGGAATGGTTTCATTCCATATTCCACTTGTTGCAAGTGAGGAGATACATAAATGACTCATCGTATGTTATTGACTAGGGAGAGCAAGATATGAAGGACATAACCACCATTTCAATGTTCCTAGTAGCCATTGATGGTCAGTATGAGGGTATCCTTCATGGGTGATATTATTTTCTAGCATGAGCGCTATGGTAGTATAGGAAAATCTGAGAGTGCTCATGGAAGTGTTAGAGCCAAATGCGGGATTAATACACTCCCCTAGCTGAGTAGGTTTTTTCTTTTTGGGGTGAAGATCCTTGAGGGTGGGGAGATTGTATGGACTCCAAATTTTATGTTTATATAATTTTTATATTTTATTAATTTATATATGGTTTTTTTCATTGGAGTTTTGTCCAATTATGGGTTTTGGAAGACCCCAAAATAGACATATTAAAAATATTATTTATATTGAACCAAACATGTACATATTTTTAGAAAAATTGGTTTTCCCATTAATCATACACTATAATGGAAAAAATAAGACCATTGTTAAATCCAAAATGCATGTTGTAACCTATTCATGACATATGTTTCATACATATTGAGATTCCGAATGATTCACTATTGTGGATGGGTTAAAATAAATAAAATGAAAGAATGAATTTTATTTGTTTCAAATGTATTAAAATATTTTATTATAAATATGATAATATTATTAGTTATTATTATTTTAGAGACCCATAACCCTATATAATTTTATGATTTAATAAGAGATATATTAGTGAAACCTTATTAGTGGATGACTAAGGGATCAAGGATGGATGTTGTGTGATAGTTGGGAATTTTGTAACAAACGACCAACACATCATATTTTTTTAACAAAATGACTATAGATTGGGTTATTCACCAATGATAAATCCATTCTTTAGGTAGGTCCTATTATCATTGTATTTCTACCCAATTATTCTTGAATTCTTTCATGTATTAATTAATCATCTATTGATGCTAATATCTTTGGGTCCTTCCATGGATCGGGAAATTTAAAAATTGTATTTTTTATTAATGGTTATAAATTATTACTCATTTTTTTATTATTTAGATCATTGAATGGGTATTTACCATCCCATTATGACACTAATGTAGGTGTTTCTTTGGATTTCCCCCATCTTACTTCACGTTCATAACCGTCAACCCCATTTCGGGTGTCTTTTATACTATTTGCAGTCTAGTTTGAATTGTTATCAAACCCTTGACTCATTTTGAGGAACGTTTCGATAATGTTGGTGACCATGGTGTGTAATGATTTGATAAAAAAATTTAGAAATGAGATATTTAATTGGATCATGTTCGGTTATCCGTGAGATTGGGTGTGTGGGTGAGATGGTACCCGACATTCATTTTCTGTTATGGTGATGTGATGGTTGGAAATTGTCATTCGGGGGAAGTGTATCAATAACCAAGGATTAAAGAGATACATAAGTTATGGTTTTGGGTGATATATGTAGTAATGATGTGTTTCCAGTATAGGATATTGGTGTACCATATAGAACACAACTATATGTTGTGTAGTCCTTGAAACATATATTGTGTATACTCATTGTTTATGTTGGTTGAGATTTTTGAATGAGTTAAAAACCACATGGTTGTGTCGTGGGTCCATACACCATGTGACTCTACCCATGAATCAAATCAATATTCATGTAGAGCATGCTAATGACATTTCATGGTCCCACATGACATGTAGCTCTGAGAACATGTCATGTACTTGGGTTTTTACACACCATGTTAAGCAGTAAGACTCATCTAGGTGTATAATTTAGATTACACTCTACGTACACTAAGGTATAATCTATGTGCATTACCTTTTCCTATCTATACTCTATATCTCCATCCTTAGGACCAAAATTGGTGCCCATGAGTAGTTCATTATGATCTAAATTCTTATTATGACCCAATAATAGTCTTTGTTTCAACATCTATGACTAAACATGATGTGATGTGGGATAGATGTTTCTTCTAGGGAGGTTTGGTTGATGAAAGGGTTTAAGAATGATGTTCAGATTGATGATGGGGTTGGTACTCCTATAATTTTTTTTCCAAGGGAAGGGTCCCCCATATTATATATAGTAGTAGAATTAGTACCCCCCCACATCATAAGGTGTCGAGTACTATAACATTGGAGTTGGAACTCCCCTATCATTGAGATATGAGGCAGTTTAGTTTGGATTCAGTACTCCATAGGATATATTACACATAAGAGATGTTTTGGTTCCCTATTTTGATTCTTATTATGTGGAAAATGGTGTTTGTATTTAGAGATAACATGAATGGAGAAAGAGTTTTACTAAAATTTCTTAGTTAGATTTTAATATTGAGATTAATCTAACATTAAATGGGGTTTATTTTTAGGAATAAATAATTTTGGTTTTCTTTTACTGTATTTGCATCAATGGGTTATGTTGAATATTCATTTATATTTCTTTCCATTTTGTTTTTATAGAATCATTCTTGGTATGTGTATACTCACCACTGAAGGAGATTTTCTGGCATGTTTCATTTATTTTGTTGATAAAATATAGATTTATTATTGAATAAGAGGACCTAATATTTGAAAAGAATAATAAAACATATAGGTAGAAACCAAATTTAATGTTAAGAATTAGAGATCTTGATCCATAATCTCCCATACCCTCTCTATATTTCATCATTTCATCTTTCCACAGTTGTTTCTAGGTTTGGACTTCTGTCATCAGGGATGTAAATTTATTGTTTCCTTTTTGATCATCATGGATACCTATATATCACATTATATTGTTTTTTTTTCTAGAGGTTTTTGCATTAATTGTTCACAATTATGTGGTTATAGATTAATATTAATATGTATTGTTTCATGGTGTCATGTGGTGCACATTTGTAAAAGTTAATTTAGATAAGGCCTCTTACTTTTATGATATTACTAATCAATACTAGTCGCTAACCCATTTATTATTGGAGGGGGATTGGGGTGTCACTCTAAGCTTATGGCTAGTCCAAGGGGGGCCATGAATGTCATAGTCATGAATCTCTCTTAATAAAAAGTATACATAGTATAAAACATGCTATAAATAACCCAACTAGGTTCTTATAAAACAAAACCCACCAACCAAGTCAGTGATTGTCCCAACACCTCATATCATGAGGGCTAATAGTCTTGTTCGCTCCACCACAAGATCAAAAAACCTCATTGACACATCATAATAGAAATTGAACTCATCCACTTATTATCCTGATAATATCAACTACAAATAAATATCCTATTAATATCAATATTTAGAAGGAATTAGTTATGATATTCGGATATGAAATTATCCCCCCCAGATTTATGTGTGTTCAGTTGTACTCTTTAATGCTTCTCTCAGGTGGTGGTATTTTATAAATTGGCACATCCATCACTAAAATAACATCAATATACAATAATCATCAACCAATACTCTTATTTCACATTCATTTACATCTTATACATCTACATTAAATCATCTAAAAATCATAATTCTCCCAATTTAGGGTGCATATTCCAACAAGTTCTATGGGGTGTCAACTAAAAACATCACATAAGATACCACAATGATAATATAATCATAGTTCATGACATTTATATATTTCCCTTACCAATTCCAAATAGTTAATTAATTTACCATATATTCTAATTTTTATAGTCAATAATTGATAACATATCTAATATTTGTTTCACATCAATCTGTGCTAGATCATAATGTTATCCACTAGTTTTCTCATCCCATATTAATCCCATCGATTTTCATTATTTACTTATTAAAGGGATTTAAATTAATTTCATATAACAACATCATTTATAATTTCCACTTTATATTTCATATAATTATAAATGAAGGTCAAAATCATTATAAAAAACATCATAGGATCACAATATGATAAATAAAAAATATCATTTTAATTTTAATCATAAAATTATTTATCTAAAAAATTCATTATAAACCTTCATAGATTTCTATTAAAAATAACGTAGGAAAATTTAAATACTAAAACAATTTAAGCATGGTATTTTTCTACAAAACGCACATTTAAAGCCCAAAAAAAATGTACCAACATATCCCAAAATATGTTTTAAATACCCCATTTAAATATATAGAAAATTTAAATTTCCATCATTTAAATATTCTTAGAACTAAAATAATTTTACCCAAAAAATCTAATTTTTATTCTCCAAAAAACATGTCTCTATTGTGTTGAAAATATATTTTAAATAATTAATCGACATCTCTTTTAATTTTATATTAGAACAGGTAAACCTTGAGCATATCAATGCATATAAAAAAATTTACCATCTATCCCTAATATATTTCAGCCACTAGAAAAATGAAAACATAGGTAATCTTAATAATAAATCAATTTCATATATTATTAATATTAATGATTAAATTTTATGGAGTCATATTCAATATAATAATTTTAATAATTTTGTCAATAAATAAAGAAATAATTTTATTCTAACTATGTTTTTTTAATGTATTACATTAATTGTTTATAATTTTATATTTAATTTTTTATAATTTTAATTTTATTAAAACAATATCATTTTTTATATCATCATGTCCAAATTATCTTAGGGATTTTTTTATTTTTATAAGAGAATATTGAAAAAAAATTATTCCAAAATATCATAACCTCTTCTTTTTTAAAGTATTCACATGGTAAATTTTGTTTTTGAATTGGTTTTAAACTCACCTAATTTTTTTTGGAAATAAACAAATAAATTTATTAGGGATCAATTTATACTTTATTTTCATGTAAAATCATTTTATTTTTAAGATGAATCTTTTCAAAAAACTGTTTTTCTTTTCATTTTTCATACATAAATTAAAATCAATTTTTACGTGAACTATAAATTGAATCTAGTGAAATGTAATCTGTATTTTGAATCAACATATTCAAATTATTTAATAATTTCCCTTTTAACTTTATTCCCAAAATAAATTACCATAGAAAAATTTAGTCACCATTGAAAGGGTTAAAAGGGTTTAATGGGGGTTAAACTAAGAAATAATTCTTAAAATATCACTAAAATTATAAAAAATTTTGGATAATGTATTTATCCTCTAAATTATTTTATATTATAAAATTTGGAAATTTCTAGCCATTTTCACTTGAGAAATAAATTTATATTATTTTAATGTTATGAGTATTAACAACTGTTTTACTCCTTTCACTTATCAAATGACTTGTCATCACTTCACTTATACACATGATTTTATAAATTTTGTTCAACCAATACCTACCCATATATCTTAAAAAATTATTATCCATATCACAAATCTTATGGTATTCCCAAAAGACTAATCCAAGAATCCTTAATGTGATCTCCAAAGGCAATTGTCAAAGGAAGAGGTATATATTCTAACCAAACACTTTCATATTTATTTATTCTTACACATACATAAAATATATTATAAAAATCATAATATAATTAATTTAGTTTAATTAATATATCTAAATGTTATTTATTTTTATGGAATTAATATTTTTTAAAACATTCCATCAAGTGGAAAATGAAAATGTCGCCCGTGTGTACGTGTATAATACTTCCTCCATGAATTGACGTATATCTTATTTAATCACTACATCACATAGAAAGTCATATAGATTGATTTAAGGAACACATATGAAATTTATGAAGGAATTATTATTATAGAAATATAACTTATTATTTAATTTTATTCTCTCCCATTCATTGGAAATTAGAAACGAAACTCATGTGTACATGCATACTACCGCCTCAATGAATTACATGCTTCATTTTTCATCACTCCCTTAATTAATGAATCTCAAATTGAATTTATTGAAAAAAATATAATTTTTATGAAATAGTTAGGATTCTATTAATATGGTGGAACTATTTTATGACCCACTATACACAGATAAACACACTGAAACCAGTTTGGATCATATACCCTCTAAACATTTAACATAGATTTAACAAGTTTAGTAAATAAATTGGGTATGATAATAAATATAAATATAGGATTAATTATAATGGAATTAATAGGATAATGATTCTCAATAAAAAATATAATTAATATAAATTTATTATTTAGTAATGTAAATGTTGAGTGTGAGGTGGTGGGACTTGAGGTAATGGATTTTTCATTAAATCCTATAATAAATGTTTTAATTTATTTATTTTAAATGGTTTTCCTCCATATTAATGTTATTTAAAATATTTTAATAATTTTATTATTTATAAAAAAATGAGTGATTTAATTAATTTTCAACTATCACTTACTTTATTTTTAATGTTTTTAAAATTAATATTTTAATCATTTTCTGTGCAGGTTATTTTTAATATTATTTACAAAAATAAAAAATAATTTTCTTAATGTTAACCACATTAAAAAAAACTTTTAATAACTTAGATATAATTTTTACCACGATTCATCTACTATTAATGGCTTTTCAAATATGATCTTATTCCCTTTATATGGGAATTTTTATTTTTTAAAAATATTTTTAAAGGAAAGTTTTATTTATTCTTATAGTTCTTATATAATATAATTTTTTTATTATCATATCAACATAAAATTCTTATTAGTTTTATAATGGATGTAAAATATTTTTTGTTTTTTATTCAAGATATAGTACATTGACATTACCTATGATGATGGATGGGTCGTTCCATGGTAAGAATGATGGTAAAGATAATGTCCCTAGACGCCTAGATGTCTTTTCTATGCTTGTTATAATTTTTATTGCAATGTTTTGATTTCATGACAAAAAAATGATCTTGTGATTAATTGAATGTATATAACCTTTTAAAGGTGGAAGGTATTTTTTCAAGGAAATAATTTCATGAGTTCTCATTTTTTCTCAATAAATTATCATTGTTTTGATTTTTTCTCAATATATAATAAAAAATGTTTTATGTAAAACATTGGGAAAAAATCGATTGCATGAGTAAGTAAATTATTATTTGAGATAATTTTTTTTTAAAAGAGGAAAAAATACTTATGGATTTTCATTTTTCTCAAAGGGACTAGTGGTTTTACATTCCATTTATACCCCTTACAACGATTTATTTTGATCATCGTATGTTTTAAATTTTTATAGGGAATAAGGATGTATTGAAACTATATCATGGTCAATGGTGACATTTATTATACAAAAAATGTGTCATGAATGAAATTGGAGTGTAAATATGAGAACTGTTTTTTTAGAAATGTGTATAATATGTAGAAGTGTCCAATTTATTATGTAATAGTATATCTAACTCTGTAAAATTATAAATATGAAGGATAATAGAAATTTAATAAAATGATGTTCTTCTTTTTAAAATCATAATTAACATTTTTAAGTTATGAGTTATTATTGTTGGTATCAAAGAAGTGTTTCAGTTATTTTTTTAGTTTGGATGGTTCTTAAAGAAATATAATTTTGAGATACTAATATATGCTTAAATTTTCATGAAGTAGCATTTCATGGTCTTTAGGTTGATTTATATAAACCTAATTCCATTTTAAATTGGTTTTATATAGGTAAA
This sequence comes from Viscum album, assembly GCA_963277665.1. Taxonomy (NCBI): domain Eukaryota; kingdom Viridiplantae; phylum Streptophyta; class Magnoliopsida; order Santalales; family Viscaceae; genus Viscum; species Viscum album. Next base: position 1,646,287,396 of record OY728128.1, read on the forward strand.
ATAAGGAGAATATAATAATAATAAAACAAGTGGATAATATCCATCAAGGCCAAAAACCTAGAGTTATTGGAATTAGAGTTTAGTAATATTTGGTTGTGTTAACTAAATTGATGAAGGATATCAATGGAAGTACCCATGCAAGAGAATGGTTGAATTCTCCATAGAGAAACATGTATATAGTTGTTCATTTCATGCAATATCCCCTTATACATTTATTGAAACCTTGTATCTAGTAATATATGTAAGAAGGATTTATTTTTGGGGAAGATGATTGAAATTTTGTGATATTCATAGCATCAAAAGGTATCCCACAATATATACCATTTTTAATATGATGTTAATCTGTGGTGATATCTGATTAGGATTACTAATGAAAATTATGATATTTATGTAATAGAATAGATGAAATATAATGAATAATTCGTAGAAAAATATTTTCTAAATTTATTTAACTTTGTATAGAATTGAAATTATTATAGCAAAAGTAGGGGTATGGAAATTAAATTTCCACCTTTGATAAAAATTTATCCATTTTTGTTAGTTATGCTTGTTTTTTTGGGACCGTGATAGTAAAATTTATATATTTTAATCCAAACCAAAACCAATTTTATGAAGGGATTTGGTAACTCTTGAGTTTAAATGTTATGAGGAAATTAAATGATGTGATGAGATGGTCAATATGTAATTTTTTTTATAAAAATAAATAAAAGAGGTAGTCTAGGAGTAAAATAATAGGGATGCATCCAACAAGGGAATCCAATAGTAAAAAAGCATTAAAATTCCTAATTGTGATTGGAGAGGTAAAAATAATTCTAGTGAATGTCTTATGTATTATGGAATGTTTTATCAGTGTGGTTAGATGTGACATCTAAATCATGAGGGAAAATAAAATATAAATGGTAATGTTCAGAATAATAATGAAACACCAATAGTGTAGTTTTTTAATTTTAAAAAGAAGGAATATTATGAAAATGTGTGTCTAAAGAAAAAATTAAAGGACATATATCTTCAAGACCTTAAGTATAAGGGTCTTGTAATCTTATTTTCTAATATCTCAAAAAATATTAGACCATGAAATGAAGTAGTGATGGGTACATTACTTATTTATGAAAATTAGTCCAATTTCTTATTTGATTCGAGATCGACATATTCTTTTAATTATGGGATGTTATCTAGTAAAATAGAAATATAACCTCATGAAATTAAAAATGATATTTTGGTAAAATCATTAGGTAGAAGTATTAAATAAATATATATTTATGAAAATCTTCCTATTTTCATCAATTGAATTATTTTTCATGGAAATATTATTTCTCAAACCCAATTAGAGTTCGAATTTATTTTATCCATTGATTGGATTATATTTTATCATGATAAGATTGATTTTAGATCTAAATAGGTCATATTCCATTTTTAGAGTGACTTTAAACTCATATATAATAATGACTTCATAATTGTGATAAAATTTGATGAATTTAAGAAATTTATTATATATGGGAGTGAAAATTATCTTTCACATGTCCTTGAAAATATAGGAAATAATCAGATTCTATATCTTCTTATGGTAAATGAATTTTCATATGTTTTTCCTAATGACATTATAAGTGTTATTCTTGACTGAGAAGTTGAAATAACCATTGACTTAGTCTTAGATGCTCTGATTATTTTAACAACTCCCTACTAAATAGATCCAATAAAGATACAGGAACTAAAAAATAATTTATAAGAGTTACTTGATAATAGTTTCATCCACCCTAGAACTTACCCTTAGGTTTATCCTATTATATTTGTTAAAAATAAGTATTATTATATAAAAATTTATATTTATTATACTAGACTTAATAAAATTATTATTAATAATATGTACTTGTTTACTCATATGAATGAATTATGAGATCAACTCCAAGGAGATCATTTTTTTTAATGACTGGAAATGAGTTTGGGTACAATCAATTGAAATTAATGTAAAAACATTATGTAGATAGTGTTTATGATTAGGTATTACCATTATGGGTTTGTGGTTATTCCATTTAGTTTGACTAATTCACCCACTATATTTATAAATCCAATGAATAAAGTTTTCATGAGTATATAGATAAAAACTTTATAGTGTTTATTTATGATATCATGCTATATCATAAACTTTATGAGGTTTGTGAGAAATAACTAAAGATATGTTTTCATATATTAAAAGAAAATATTATTTTATAAAATTTTATAAATATTAAATTTAGTTGTAGTTGATTTAATTTTTTAGATATATTATACTTAAAGATGACAATATTATTGATCTTTTGAATACTAAAGTAGTACAATAATGGAAAAACATACCCATATCATTGAGATTCATAGTTTTCAGGGACTTTTAGGTTATTTTGGTGAGTTTTTGGGAAACAAATTGATTATATAACCTTTTAACGATGTTAAATCAAAAGGGGTTTAGATTAATTTGGTTAAGGGATTGTGATGAATGTTTTCTAAAGTTAAATGTAATAATGGTTTATGTTCTAGTTATTTATTACCATTAGTCAAAAGAATTTTCTATTTATAGTGGTTATTCATTAAGTTTCCTTGGGTTTTTTATATAATATTATTGATTAATTGTATATGCATCACGTCAATTGATTCATAATGAATAGAATTATCCAATGTATTATTTGGATCTTAATGTATAAGTTTTTACCTTAACATTTTAGAGGACTCTACTATATCAGATGAAATATGGTATATATATATACATATCGTATAATTTTGAAATATATATTCACTCAAAAATATTTTAACATGAGTTAAAGAAGAAGGTTTGAAATGATAAGGGATTATAATTATACAATTCACTATAATAGAGGAAAATATGATAAGGTGGCAGTTTCTATAAGTCAAAATTAATGTAAATTGTTATCCATGTAATGATTCAAATAAGAAAAAAAATTTAATAATAATTAAATAATGATTATTATTGAAATTTTACATATTGAAACCCTTATCCTTTTTATTAGAAATTAATATAACCTTCTTTGTCATATATAATTAAGAAGGCATAGCAAAAATATCATGGTTTTTAAGGAAATGTATAATTGATTATGGATGGAATGTTTCCTGAGTTTGATATTGATAAAGAGGTAAAAATAAGATTTGGAAAGAGTATTTTTGTAGTGGGTGATTTTTAGTTGGAAAATAATTATTTAATGAAGCTCAAAGTTATATATATTCATTTTATCTAAGTATACCCAGAATGTATAGATATGTTTGAGAATAATATTGGTGGGAATAAATGGAGAAAGATATTATTGATTTTAACATGAAATGTTTAACTAGTCAATGGTTTAATGTTTAATGAAAAATAAAAAATATAATGACTAATAAATTTGAATTTTTTATGGAAATTGGATAATATTTCCGTGTAATTTTTTTTAGGTTTACTAAATACATATATATGAAATAATATGGTCTTTAATATTATTGTTTTTTGACTTAAAATTTTCCTTCTATTCATTTTTGAGATACTATGACTTTAGATTATCTTAATAAACACTATATTAAAGATATATTCAAGTTATATGGACTATCTAACTTTATTATATATAAAAGTGATCCCATATTAATATTTATTTCTTGGAAAGGACTAAAAAAGTTATTTGGTATTGGTTTTTATTTTTATATATCATTTAAATCTCAATATTATGAATGGAAAGAGATAAATATTCATAATTTGGAGGATGTGATTAAATTATTCTCATGGAAATATCATAGAATTTGGGATTAACATATTTTTTTTAATGTATATTTCTAATAATAAAAGTTTTCACTATAGATTACAGATTAAACTATTTGAGTCATTTTATGAAAAATAGCACTGGACTCTATCATATTGAAATGGAATTAGGGAGAGATAGTTTTTTTTCGATTGAAATTAGTTGAATATGTAATAAAAGTGTAAATATTTTTTATTACCATATGATAACATATTATATTATCAAGAAGAGTTTTATAGATAACTGATGGGATGTTCTTTCATTTGAGGTTGGAGATCATGTTCACTTAAAATATATATTTTAAATGTTGTGATTAGTTTTGAGAAAAAAACAAAGTCATGTTTGGAGAAGAATAATTCATATAATGAAAATCCATTTCATATTCCTGATTATAAAAATAATTTGTTATGAAATAAGGTAACCCCCCTAGCTAAAGTTTTACGGATGAAACATATGATGGAATATTAATATGATAATATTAGAAAGATATTATATAAAAATATGGAACATGTTTATTAATGAATAATATTTCAAGGATGAAAATTATTTTCGGGGTGAAAATGTGACAACCCAATTACTGATAATAAAAATGAAAATTAACTTCTTTTTAAAAATCATGATTATATTATCTGGAATCTATTAACTATAATAGTTTAAATTAATATTTCTATGAAAAAAGTAATAGTTTTATTCTTACTAAGTTGTTTTAAATGCATTATATGGTTTTATATAAATTTCAAATTTCAAATTTATAGAATTTTAATTTTATGAAATCGAAATAATTTTTGATATCATCATGTAAAAATAATATTAGTTTTTTTTTATATTTTATAAAAATAAATAAGTTTTTAGATGAATAATAAAAAACATTTTATTCCTAAAAAAACTTTTCCATTGTTTAAGAATTAAAAATAAACCATTTGGTCGTGAATTTAATTTATTGTAAAATAAATCTTCTTTATTTTTTCCTAAGCTAGTTAATTTCTTGGGGATCGATTCAACATTTCAATTTTGTATAAAATATTTTTTATGATTAAAAAATGCTTTTATAGTTATTGTTTTCCTTTTCCTTTTCCTTAATTATTATAATTATATTTAACAACATCTAGAAATTTAATCATATAAAATTGATTCCATAATTTGAATAATAATAACTACAATTTTCAATATATCCATCTCTATTTTTTTCACAAATTTACGATAACATAGTAATAATTAGTCACCACAGAAAGGGTTGAAAGGGTTTAATGGAATTTAAAATAATATATAAGGCTTTGAATAGCTCTAAAACATGTCTAAATTTTTTTGGAGTTCATTTTGAAATGAAAATTTCCAATCATAAAATTGATTTCAATTTTTTGGAAATTTCCTATGAAAAATACATTTATATTATTTAAATTTTATGAGTATTTACAATAGTTCCACTCTGATTAATTATAAAAGGGCCTCTCCCCATGATAATACTCTACACACTTTGAGAAAATTGTATTTAAAAAACTACAATAATATTTACTTCCATCATCTTTAGACACGTACTAATTCTTATTTTATTCTCTAAATATTAATATAAGAATCATTAAGATATTTTGAAGGGATTTTCTCAAAGGAAGAGGTATATGTTCAAATAAACCTCCACAAAGTATCTTTATTATTCCACCTAGATTAAATCATTTGAAAAAATAAAAATTTAATTATATTGTTATTACTACTAGAATAAAACATTATTATGTTGATGGAAAAACTGTTTTATACTTGTTTATGTCTAATGTAAAATGAAAATGTTCCTTCTGCATACCTGCAGACAACCACCTCCATGAAGTGATGTATCTCATTTTTCCTCACCACATCATCTTGACGGTTATATAGATGTAATTATGGAATATGTATAATATACACAAAATAATAATTATTATTAGTGTATAAAATATTATCTAATTTCCTTCCCTCCAGTCTGTTGGAAAATGGAAACATCACTCATGTGTATGTGCTGACTACCCACTCGATGAGTGATGCATTTCATTTTTCATCGATGCCTTACATAATTGCTTTTTAATTATTTTTATTTAATAAATATGATTTTTATGAGTTTAATGACATTATTACAATTTTAATGATTTATTTTATAACAAGTTTTACGCCGATCAATACACAAAATCTATTTTGGACCGAAGGACACCAAAACATCTGACGTGAAAATTTTCAATTTAGTAACTAAATAGAACCTGCTAATAGAGTAAATAAAAGTTATAATTATAAATCAATGAAATTAATTAAGGATATTAGGTATTTAAATAATTAATAAAAGTTTATTATTAAAAAAATCTAAAGTTTTAATTAGTGACTCAAGACATGAGGTAAATGATTTTTCATTAAAATATCATTTCAACTGTTTTAAAGTATTCCTTTAAAAAATTACTTTATATGAAATTATTTTTTTAATTTTTCCCTTAAATATATTATTTCTACTCAAATTAGTGATTATATTTATTTCCAAATTCCTTTAAATTTCATTATAATTGTTTTTAAAAAATAATATTAATAAAAAATTTCTATATGGGGCATTTTTTGTTTTTATAGAGGTAAAAAATTAATGTTTATTTAGTTTACCAAATGAAATTATTTTTCCACACTCATAGCTATTATTCATTATCAAACAGGATGTACAATTTCTATATTTTTTGAAATAATGCATTATTATCAATATTCTAGTAATTTTTTAAAAAAGTATATGTTCAAAAGAAAAGTACATTTCTTATAATTTTTATTATATAATTGAAATATATTTTTATTACTGATTCAAATGACAATTATTATGAGTTTTTTATTTAAATGAAACATTTTTGGTGTTTTATCCATGTTATTATAATTTTACATTACATATGATGATGGGTGGGTCTAATAAAGAGATACAATGCATTAGGTAAGGATGTGTTATCTAGAAGAGAAATGTTGGAATTAAATAGGTACATTATTCTATTATAAGGGTTCATATAAGGTTCATTATAGGGTAATGTAATAAGATTGCTACATGGTTTTTTATGAATTATATGAGATTCAATGGAAATATTTATATTTCTTGAGGTAAATTTTTTTTGTTTTGATTAAAGGAATTTTTGTTTACTTTTAATGGTGAATGTTTCTTTTTTAAGGAATGGTTTTCAAGAGTTCTCATGTTTTCATAAAAACTATCATGGTGATGTTTTTTGTTTTATTATTGTTACATGTGTTTTTTAATAAAAAAACTAGGGAAAATTTGATTACATGAGTAAGTAAATGATTATTTGTTCTCAAAATTAATTTTGTAAAAAGGGAAACGTCTATATTGATTTTCAGGGTTTTCAATGGAAATAAATATTTTTCTTTTTTTTTATACCTCAATAAGATTTTTTTTATTATTAAATGCTTTAAAATGATTTTCATTGGTATAATGTTGTGAATGAAATATATTATGGTAAATTGTAATTTTTTTTAATAAAGAATATTTATAAGGAATTAAACCTGAGTGTAAACATAAGAGCTTAATTTTTGGAATGAAATATATACCATGTGGAAGTTTCCACTTTTTTATGTAATAGTTTTCATAATAATATGTAACTCTAATCCTAAAATATTATGAAAAATTATGAAAGGTAAACATTTTTAACTTATAATCGAGGTTTTTTATACGAAACATATAGTTTCCATTTTTTGAAACTCATCATAAGTTGGTAATAATACATATATATTTTAACCATTTTAAAATCATTATATAATGGAGAAATATTTAAACCACATTTATAATTGTTTTTAATACTTTTCATAAATTGGAAAATCCCCAAAATTCATGTAAAACAGTTAATTTAATAAAAATTATGAAATATGGAAAATGTAAATCATTATTTTCCTAAAAAACAATTAAAATTACTTAAAAACAAAAATGTAATTTTTTATATTTCCCATCTGTAATGAAAGTGAGAGTATAACACTCACTTATTAAGGATTATACTGAATAAATAAAAAATATTAGTCGTCATTGGTTGAAACATTATAAGATCACCTTTGGTGTGTGTGTGTGTGTTAGTGATTATTTTTTTCTAAGGGTGATTAATTTTTTAATAGGAAGATTAAAAATTTTTAAAATGAAAATTATAATTTATTATATTAAAATAATGACACCCCAATATGAAAGCATGAAATTTATAAAAATATCCTAAGAAGATGGGAATCTATTCCACCAGGATGGTATTGAAAAAAGTGATACCATCATATATAACCCATTTATTTGAAATTCCATTATAAATGTATTTTTAACCGTGATAAGAATGTGTAACTAAATTACACATAGATGAAATTATATCCATATATTTGATTAATAGAGTAGTTATCTTCCAATAGGGGAGAATATTACCAATCTTGAAGGCTTTAACTATTGAGGTAGATTCATATAAATAGTTCCCACTTCGTTTATTTTTCATATAACCTACATAGATCGAGAAAAACATTTCATCCACTAATAAAGTGGTGAGTCCATAGAGTATGTATAGGTATCCCATGATACTACCATTATGATCTCAAAAAATAGAACTGAAACAGAGAAGTCCTAGATTCCCTTGTGATTCCCCATAAAAGATTCATTTTATCCAGCCAATAAATGTTGAATTTCATATAACATGTACAGTTCTAGTTGGGGGATAGTAGGTAACTACAATATCAACGTGTCACTGAATTGAAAAATCATGTACAATTTTTAAATGTGATTCATTGGGTCAGAGTTATCATTATACACCATAAATATGATTTACAAATGGGATGATTATATTTTATAATATGATTGTTCATTGAAATTATTGTTCCTTCCATACCAAATGACAAGTTTTAATTCATCCCTGACCATGAATAAAATAATGATAAGCTGACATGAATGATAATGCCTTGAAAAATATTTGAGATGATCATGGATAGAATTTATTAATGGAGAATAGAATTTGAAAATGTCAAAAAAATGGTGTGAAGCTGATATAGTTACAAACTATAATAAGTGTTGATTAAAATATTCCTTGTAATAATTTAATAATATGAACTTTTAGTAGAGAGAGATACACAGTGATTTAAGATATGGATAGACCTGGGTATTTGAAAGTTCCATCATCTATATCAGTGTAAATGTGTATTGTAATATACATTTTTTATTAATTTTTTCATGAAAACAATGTGTGTTATAATGAGTTTCATATCAATAATATAGAATGTTAGCAATCATACCATCCATCATCAGTACCCAAATCAAAAATTTATCCCCATTAAAGAAGTTGTAATTATTTAGAACTGATCTGACAGTATCAGGTAATGTTTCATGAATTTCCATTTGATATTTTATGGTCATGTCAATATGAAACATTATAGAATAGAATTAAAGAAAGCCCACTATAAGAATACGTCTCTAGTTATAAAAATTTTAATTAAGATAAGAATTATGGTTCTTCTTTCAATGCGATTATAAAAAAACTATTGGAGAAGATGGTTTTGAATGCATGCTAGACAGAGGAGTCCACATAGATCATATTTCTATATTTCAAACTTCAAGGAATCGAAATACATGAAATAAAATAGAATTATAATTATCATTAACAACCATTTATAAAAATGTATATTAGAGAGAATTATTGAAGTTAAAAGTGTTCATTTTTATAAGGCATACTAGAACATGAAGCTTTAAACATTAATTTCATGGAACATTGATAATATGTCTTTTATGGATTATCCTTGACCAAAAATATTTATTGATGGTGGTGTTTATGCTCATAAATAGTGATGTAGTACGTATTTATTCCATGAATGAGTAAAAAAATTAGAAATGATATTTTATTTCACAAGGTAAATCCTTCATTATATATATACTCACATTCCTTTCCAAGAAGCCATTAACCATTTAATATGTCCCAGAATATGATTAAAATGACCAATAATATGTTTTCCCCAAAAAAATTTACTCCATTATATATGAAAGAAATGACATCATTCCTGATTCCCAAATCACTAGTAATTCTCAATTTTTTGGGAGCCAAATATTTTTTCCAAAAAATGATGGATTTTTTCTAGTTGTTCTATTATCTAGATACAATTTCATATTGAATGAGATAATTTTTTATATTAATTGTATTCCTTTTATGAACCTGGGTGATAAGTAATTATTTCTTCAGTATAAAGAAAATATAAAGGACCAGATAGGACTCTTGAAGCTATAATGGTTCCCAAATATCCACTTTACACAATGTTAAGGAGGATATTGATAAGGTATTATTATATAATCGAAAAACAATGGAATGGATTGGGTTACATTTCTTTAATGATCTTAAACATGTAATGTAACACTTGGAAGATCAATTAACAAGAACTCAAATATGTTCTATGCTTAGAAAAATTCTAACCTAGTAAACTAACTACACATCAATGGTGAAGATGATAAGAACCTTCTAAATAAATCCCTAGTCTATGTTATGAAAATATTTTTTAATCTCAATCATCAATGATATTTTACCTCTCATGGTTACTTTTATGAGTACATCAAGACATTCATAAGTAGTGACAAGGAAATTGTGAATCGTACTCCCTTTAAAAATCCAAATTGATTCCAATATATTATCTTATTTTAAATTTTGGAAACCCTATTATCAATAACTATTATAATGATTTTTTCATAGTAATGATAATAAAAACTGGTCATAAAAGTGTTATATTATGTTCATTTTACAAATTTTGGATAAGGAAAAAAATTGATAATCTGTATCATATTTTCTGGAACCACCCTTAATTAAATGAATAACAAACTTGAAAAAGTCATGATAAATGATTTCTAATATGTTTTGGAAAAAACTACTGATAAAGAAATAATTTCCAAGATATATTATACCAATAAGTCCCAAAATACCCTTCTTAATCTTAAATTCATAATTAATTGAGGTTAGAATGATGTTGTAAAACACATTCACTGACCTGATAATTATTCCATATAAGAGATCTAATTTAGTTGTGGGATCATTGAAATGTTTCATATATAAGGAAAGAATATGATTAGAAATGGTCTCTATATCATTCAAAAGAAACTCAACATATTTAAGTAGAGATATGGGACTATTAAGATTTATATAATTTTGAAAAGGGTTGATGAAATTTGAATTTATATCACCATCATTGACCCATCTAGATCTTGAGAATTTTCTTTAGAAATTATCTTTTGTATTTATAAGATTATTGAGATTCGATGAAACCTAAAATTTAAGCACCATATTACAAGAAAAATCCTTTAATGTGCTGGATTCATGAACAAGGTGCAGGGACTTATCAATATCGTTAATATATATGTACAAAGTGATGAAAGAATTTCCACTCAATTATTTTAATTCCCCCTTAAGTAATTAATGTTTGAGAATATTGGAAAAGGATTCTCCTTTTACTCAATTGGGTATACATTTTATAAAGTTGGTTAAATAATTGATATGAATATCTAAATCATTATTGAACCTAAAAGGGAGGGGTGGATTAACATATTTTGGTATGTTGCACATCAATATTGGATGGTGATAAAAATTATGTATTTCCATAGTAGAAAAAGATATGGATCACCATGTTTTTTAATATTATTCATTAACAATGCCTCTATATATCTTATTCAAAACCATTATATTTAAGTTCTTCTCATACCAAATGTACTTAGCTCCAAAAAAACTATCCTCAAATATATTTATTCTATAAATGAATATTATTAACTCTATAGATAAAATAGAGTAATACATAGGTTTTAATTTCTCATCCAGAGGGAAGATAGAACCGAAGTCTCCAATTATGGTCCATGGATCATTAATTATTTCAGATAGAGTGATTATTTAAATCCATAAATCCCGTTGTTCTTGGTAGTTATTGAGAGTATAAAAAATAAAATATAATTGTTATCCTTTTACCCATTTATAGAAGAATGTGATAACCTATTTATTAAAGAAAAAATGGTTTTCCTTTCTAGGACTAAGTATGAAAGTAACTAGAGAATCTTAATTTATGTATAGGATTTTTTCAAGCCAAACAAGTCATATAAAATGATTTTAAAGGAGGAATTTATAGTGGGGAAATCCTATTTTGTTTTAGATAACCCAATTATATATGTTTTATTATTTTGAATGAGAATCCTAAGAGGAATAATTGCTTTAGGGTTGGATAATCCTTGATAGTTCTAGAAGGGGTCTTTTATTTTGATTTGTCTTTGTGGGTGTATTCCCCTTCCCCCCACATGATATAATTTTATTTTTTGACTTTATGATGCCTAGTACTATCTTATCATCAAGAGACTGGGTATTCACATCCCTATGTTAACAAGTTGAAGGATTTCTATCTATATTTATAGTAGTATCTATATTCGTAAAATAATTGGAAGAATTATACTCTATAATTGTCAGAAAGGAATATAGGGTGTTGGTGGATTTTGAACTTTTTTCAATAACACAAGTCCCCTATTTCAAATCAGATGGGTCATAAAAATTATCTTCATATTTATTGACTTCATCCCTTCCTCATTCATTTTCAACAGTATCCTTGGTGTTCTCCTCCATATATTTATTAGTTAGAGGGTTGTTATTTGTATTTTTGGTAGATTATTTATTCTAAAAAGAAATCGATGAAGTAACCTCTATTGTTGTGTGAAATTTACCTTGAGTGTTGGTGGGTTATGATTTTTTTTTCAAATCACCTATCCCTTGTTTCAAAATAGAATAGGTTGGAATATCATATTTAGTTTTATTAAGTTTTTCATTCCCTTCGCCATTTCATAGTGATAATACCAAAGCATTAATGTCATTATCGATCTATAGATCAATATTAATATCATCCATTGAACGGGTTCCCTTATCACTCATCTCATTGGAAGAGATTCCATTTCCCATCCCATTATTTTTATTTGGGGGTATTGAAATCACTCTTTTACTCTTCAGCATGGGTAACAAAAGAGCACCCAGTTGTGGCCTCATGTTTTACCCATTTCAAGGAATCCTATTTTTTCACTGGCTCACCATTTTCCAAAATATTGAATTTGTTTTTCTTATTTTATGAAATATTCTTCTAGTCCCTAGAATCGTGACCAGGATTTTCCTACTTCTTTGTCACCTTAGAATTTGAAATTGAATTTTATACCATCTTAAACACTTGAAAAAAGTTTTGTTTGTGTTCATACTCCACATTTACCTCAATTTTATGGCAATTTAAAATAAAATTAATAATATTAGGAGGAATTTTCTAGGTTAGTATCAAAATGAACTCTAGAATAGATACCTAGATATCCATTTAAGGTGTGTTGATATACTTTTAAAGGTATACGTATATATGATGAATGATTATTATGTATCACTGGATTCTAAAAAACCTAGGGAATGCCCCGAATTCTAGCCAATATTTGGCTAGTATAAATCCATTGATGAAAGTGATTGAAATTCATATCCCATTCAAAAATCATTAAGACATAGGGTTTAAAATTTATATTACCAATTATCCAATCCAAATTGAGGTCATATTTACTATCCAGGATGTTATATAATTATCCATTTATAATTAGAATTAGCCTCAATTTTTTATCACGCAAGAAATGCAAACTTATTGATTTCAGTTACTCATTGGGATAGAGATTATCACATTTTGAATAATATATACGACCAAGAATATGGAAAATATATAGGATGGGCCCATTTTAAAGATATTTTGGATCAACCACTAATAATAGGGAATGATATTGTAATCTTTGAATGTTAGATGGTTTGAATGGATTATCTTTAAATATCTCTGATCTAGAGAGATATTCCAAAAATGATATCTATTTACTCTAAAAAAATGGTATTTTTTCATACATCATCTTCGTGGTTCAATTTGATGCTCTCTATTGCATGAATTATGACTTCAAGAGACTCTCCCAATACATCCTTGAAGGATATATCAATATCAGGATAAAATTATTCCATGGATTTACATGCTATAAGATAGAGATATTTTCATCTCAATTTTGAAGAATATATTTTCCCATTCTCTCCATATCTACTCTAGAGAATCATCAATTATGAAGACATTTGTTACACTATAATATTTAAAATTATAGTTTACATTAAAATGTAATATATTCAATATCATACTTTACATAAAATAGGGAAATAATATAAACCACATAACATTTTATATAACAATTAAAATCTAACTTTTGATTTTGTCTGTTGAAATATAGGTGAAAACATTATGAAAAACATGTATAAATAGAATAAAGGTTATTTTTAATAATAATCCATTTTGGGAATTCAATTGTTTTAGTAAAATAACCAAAAATATTATTTTATATTTAAAAATTTATTTGTTTCTAGAATTTTTCTTTTCATAAATTTTATGAAATGATAATATTAATGAATTATATTTGATTTTAATTATTTATTAACACTAATTTGATTAGAAATTGATAAGGAATATGAATAAGAATAGCTAAAATCTTAAAATTTTATATTCATAAAAATTTGATTTTATTTTATATTTCCTTTAAATAATATAAATATGTAATTTTTTGAATTTTAATATAAAAAATTTAAATTACTTTTTTTATTTATAATAAAAAAATTATTTTCTTAATGATTTTTTGTGATTTTCTTAGAAAATTATTTTTAGGTGAATTGTGATATATTTTATGAAATTATCTTAAAATAAGTATGAATTTATAACATATAAAACATATTCCAAGAAAAAAACATATCTAAATATTAAAATTATTCATTTAAAATAAAAACTATATTGTATTTAGAAAAAACTTGTTTAACATTTTGATACAATGGTAATATTTATTTAAATAAAATATATTTTTAGTCTATTTTGTTTAACAAATTTTCCACAAGGTGTTATTTTGGTTTGGATTTATCTTTGATTCACATAAATATTTTTTGGTTGATAATAATAGAATTAACTTCATGAAAATTAAAACATTGAAAATTTTATACTAATCATAATTTTTATAAAAAAAAATACTTTTTCTATAAATAATTTTTACAATTAATGTGAAATTCTATTAAAATAAATATTTTTAAAGCATAGAAGATTTATTTGATAAAATGGTATCCATATTTTAAATTATATTTTTAAAATTATGTAATTTTTTTTTCGTTATTAAAATCTACTACCAATGATAAACGTATTGATACAACGGTAAAGGTAAATTAATTTAAATAGAATTTAACCGTTTAAGAAGTTATTAAACATGATAAAAACTTGTCTTCAATTTTATTTTTTAGGTTTTCATCGACAATAAATTATAACCTATCCATTTTTTCCACCTTTTAATCCACTTTCAATGTGAAACATGGGTTCTATTTATATTAGGAACATATATTTAAAAAATCCCATAACTTTACATATAAAGATTCCTTCTATAACCACATAAAATTGATAATAAAAAATAAAATTTCTATTGAAATTATACCCTTTTTACTTCCCCTAAATTCCCTCCAACATCCCTAAGTCTCTAGTCACATAACGTTTTCATAATTTCTCGATTTCTAAGAGGTAATTCAATATAATGTTCAAATTATTTACATAAGTACTAATGTCAGTCTAATATTTTTTCATTATCTATATTTCTATTACAAACCATTAAAAACAAATTATAAATTATGATATATTTATTATTTATAAACATATATACTTTTTTGCTTTTTTGAATAAAAATTATCCACCTTTTTCCTATTCCCTTATAAAACTTAATACATCATTTGTGTGTACAATCATACTACCGCCTCCATAAAATAATGTGTTCTGTTTTACTTTAATACCATAAATGTATTTTTTAAGAAGAAACTTTAATGAAATAATATGGAATCTAAAAAATTATTACTCAAAAGCCCGAGGGAAGAATCAAGGATCCACCCCTACCAAATTTTATTAACAAATAAATTCAAGAGACAAAGCATTAGAAAGGAGATTTAAAAATTCTGGTAAACACTATGCCACAAGTGTCTCCCTCAACAAAGCGCATGCAACATTCATGAGCCATAAAGGACCATTCAGAACATGACTCTTCAACAGCCATCTTTTATAGAGCATCATCCACTTGATTGGACTCCCTGTAAACATGTGTCACATGAAAGATAATATCATCAATAAGGTGAAGACATTCAACCCAATAAGGCAGCATAGCCCATGGGACATTCCTGGATCACTGTTTGACTAAATCCGCCGCCACCATAGAATCAAATTCTAGCCATATAAAATGCCAACCAAAATGAATAACATATTTGATTGCTTTGATAATATCCCATAATTAATCTTCAATAGCAGATCCCTGCCCAATAAAATGATAGAAACAACCTTTAACAAAGCCTCGATAGGTTTGAAAGACACCATCGCAGCCTGAAGGTCCAGGTGTCCCTGCAGCCGCTCCATCAACATTCACTTTTAGCCAAGAAGGGATGGGGGGAATCCATCTAATAGACTTAAGCATTAATGGTTTTTTTGGGTCTACCACTAACACCAAAATTCTTTAGAACAATAAAATCATTTAACTCATTTTTCATGAAAACAGTTTGAATCCTAGAAGCTGTGCAAACCTCCCTGTGAATCGATTTGACACCAGAATAAATAGTGGGTGTGATATCACTAAAGATATAGGCATTCTGGGCCTTCCAAATGAAGCCTATAGAGGCTGCAACAGAAACCCTAGTCAGATTCCTTACATGTTCACTGCATTGAGCATATGCAACAGAACAAAGCAACCCTTCCATCGAGTGGATATTTAAAGAACACCCTGTCATGTCTTGAATATAATTCCATAACCTGCAGGCGAGGGGACAAGAGAGGAAAATATTCTCAATGGATTCAACAACACCATAACAAAAAGATCAGGCTGAGGCAAGATGAATTCAAATCCTTTGAAGAGTGGATTGAACTGGTAGTCTTTTCTTCCATATTTTCCATAAAAGCAGAAAATCAGTGGGTGGGTTGAAGAAGGTCTTGAAGGCAAGTAGCCACCTGGGTGCTGGGGATTGTCCTACACAAGAGTAGTTATACATAGCTCTGGTATTGAGAATCCCATTGGTACTAGGCTCCCAAATCAGAGTGTCCTGATCCATGTACTTGTAGTTCAGGAATTCAGAATGTAGATTGGAGGGGATGAGATCCAGAAATTCTGGATTGAAATTCCGCACCGAAACAATCTGGGAATGCATCGTATTCTGGGGAATAATAACATCATGTTGGAGCGGACTAGAAATCTAGGAAGTGGTCCAGACATTCATAGTTGAGTCCCTACTAACTAGCCATTTAAAGACAAAAGAATCCTATTGAAGGAAGACTTTATAGCAGACCAAACTGAGGATGAGAGATAATGAAAATATTCTGTCCATAGTCTTGATATAAACTGGGCACCAATAAATCGATTCCGACCTTCCTCCCATTATATGGAAAAAAACACCATTCATGTGTATGTATCAAGTACTACCTCAATGAGAAACATATTGTATTTTTCATCATCACATTACACTCATGTTTATAGAATATGTTTAATGAGTATATATATGAAATAAAGGAGTCATATATGTCATTAATATGGTTCTTAATGCATTAAAAATAATGATGATCGGTATAACAGAATCCATTATAATTGGTAGATCACACTAAACAAGATCATCATGGATATAATTCTCTCAAATCATTCCCATAGTTCTAATGAAATGAAATATTAGATGAATAAATCAATAAAAAACGTTTTAAATAAATTTTCTTATATGGTAATTATTAACTAAGTGTCCATGAATGGGGTTTGATGTCTCTATTATGGAACATGTGTGAAACAATTGAAATTACAAAATTAATTAATTGAAATAAGATACATATAAAAAATATATAATAAATTATTATAACCAATTATTAAAAAGGGAAAAAAATATAAATATGGATTTGAAATGAGTTTTGACTTGTTTTTTGTTATAGATGATGTTAAATACATTTTCTGTATGATGAGAATTAAGGTAATATTTGTTTCATAACTCAATTCCCTTAATTTTCATTATAATTATTATTCTTGATCCACATTATAAATATATATATATATATATATAATTTTATCCTATTGTTTTATAAAATTATATTTACACTTTCATTTTTATGGTTTTGAAATTATTTATCATGAAATCCTTTCAAAATTATTATTACTTTAATGATTTTGATATTTGTAAGGTTTATTCATAACTCAATTTTATTTCTTTGAGTTATATTGATTAATATCGAATCCTCTTTATTTTATGTTGAAGAATTTTATGCTATGGTTGTAAAAAAAATTATTACCACTTTTATATATGTTTATGTAAAATTATTCCTTATGTAATCATTTCTAATGTAATGTAACATCAAATATTTTGATATTATTAAGGGTATTCCATGCAAGTCCCCTTCATTATGCCATGTTTTCATATTATGCATCTAATACCCATTTACATGGTTTAATCCATATTATATGGGATTCTATTTTCACTGTTAAATATTATTTTATAGGATTTAGTAATCTATATCCTAATATATTCCTTATACTCTTTTGACAAAAAAAGTTACCAAAGTTGTATGGGTTTCGGTCAACTTGGTTTCTTTTCATTGGATAATAAATATTATTATCAGGGAAACTAATTATAATTTATTTTACTCCAATGATTACCTATTATAAAATATAGTTCCCATTTTCCACTAGGGAAATTACTTTGTCACCTAAAAAAATTCTTATTTGGTGGGTTTCATTATCCTTAATGTATGTCATTTTTAAAACAAATTTTCATATTTTTAATAAAAAAAATTCTTCCATTTCCATTTTTTACATACTACCATTATTATACTTTATAATTTAGAAAAATTTAATATTATTTATCTCTAATTAAATAAAAACACCTCTTTATATCTTTTAAAAAAATGTTTTATTATAATTTTTACAAAGTCGGTTTGAAAAACATATTTTGAAATTATTAAAATGGATTTTTCATAAATGATCATATTTTTTTCATCCACTACATATTTACTTTGTAAAACCCTTATATCATTTTCAAGGATCTATTTTTTGGATTACTTTTAAAGTAGTCTTTAAAATGGGTTATAATGTTACCTCTTTGAAAATTACTTTTGAAAGAGATTTATAAATTCATATTTTAATAGCATTATTAAAAATGATTTATATTTTTTTATTTATTCATCTCTATTTTAATATTTATTTAAAAAAGTTTTCTTCTTGGGAGTTATGTTTCATGAATTATAATAAAACCAGTCATACTAAATTCAATTTGGGGATTAAATTCTCAGTGAAAAACAATCTAACTATAAATCTCTTATTTTATTATAGCATTCAATATATTCTTTACTGGAAGGTATTGTTCATCTACGTCAGCATTATAAAATTTTCTTATAGTGCACATGGAATATGAATTAATAATTTCATACACCATTTAACTTTTGAAATTTCATGATCATAAACTCATTTTATTGATTGAGGAATGTATTGAAATCTGATATGATTTTTATTCCAATATAGATTCATGTTGATTTCTAAAGAATGTTTGATATATATTGTATTATTATTCATTTCATCCATATGATGAACGCATTGGAATAATTTAGTGATTGGTGGGGCAAAAAATTATATACCCCCTTGATGTATTGGTAGGTATCATGAGAAAAACTAGCATTGGTATTTGGTGTATGCTACTCAATTATTTATGATGTCTTGGATTGAGGCCTTGATAGTATATTTTTAATGCCTTGACATGAGGAATTGTTGTTAAGAATTATGATTTTTGACATTATGAATTCCTTCCTTAGGAAATTTGTTATTATTATCCATGAAACTATTTATATTTCCATTCAAGGATATATTTTAAGCTCATGTGATTGCTTATATATAATTATTTGATTATCATTTATCGTTTCTATATTATCTATTAATTATTTATTCTATGATATGTCTCGATGTATTCTTCCCATTACTAGGAATTTTATCACACCCTTATTATTTTTTAATTTCATAGGTTTTGAAGAACTGTTTTAATTTTGATACATCCATAAGGGAATCTTGTGTAGATAAATTATATGATATACTGAAATCTTATTATGTATTAAGTAGTTTCTTATATAGTGTGAAAATGTTCTACTGGTTGAGAGAAATACATTTTTCGTTAGATGAAGTAAATTTACTACCTATATAAAACACTAAAACTGAAAGTCCCTTTTTGTGAAAGGTAATTAATATTTTTTGTTGATTTTTTTTATAACAAATGATATTATTTAGGTCACTTTAATTTATTTCTAACATAGTATGTAATGTATTTGTTTATTTACTCCAAATTCACTATAGGAAAACAGATTTTTAGCAGCAGTTTTTTCACCGTTGTTTTAAAAACCACCGGTAAACGTGTTTCATGCCGCCATTTCGCGGCGGATTAAAAACTGCCGCGAAAAAACCTCTGTGAAATGCCTTAATTTTTTTTCTTTCTTTTTTAAAAAAATATCGAGGATTAACGGCTTGTTTTTAAAAAATAGTCACAAAATAGCAGTGTTTTGCGTAAAACCACCGCGTAATGAAAAGAAAAAAAATAAAAAACACGAGAAAACCCGAAATAACTAAAATGACCATAACTTTTGATCCGGGAATCCATTGGAGCACCACGACCAGTGAAATCGAAGATCATGAAGAGATATAGAGGCAAGAATAATCAAAACTGTGAGACGGTCTAAGGTGCGGATGATATGAGAGTTATAAAAAAGTTGAAAAAAGTTCTCCAACTTCAAACGACCGTAACTTTCGCTCCGGGTGTCCGTTTGGGCTCTACCACCTATCAAATCGAAGCCAGTGAAGAGAGTTATGCAACAGTTTAATAGAAGCAAGAATATTTCATGTTTTTTGACCCAAAAAACCTCTACTAAGGCCTCTGAATCACCGTTTCGGTCACTGGTGTCCTGTCGATCTTGTCTTCAAACAGACCTAACTTTCAATTTGCATGTCAGTTCAGACTCCTCCACCTGCCAGATTATAGCTCGTTCCATGAGCTTTAGTCTGACTAGCCGCGGTGCCCACATGCACTCTTGGATCATATGTTATGGCCTTTTTAGTGGGTATCGGGTTTGTTATGTTTTTCGATGCCTCGTTTCTGGCACCCGTTCCCCGTCAGCTTTTTTTTAAATGGTCGTAACTTCCGATCCGCCTGTCCATTCGGACTCTTTCACCTATCAGGTCGAAGATCGTTTTAGGATCTTTGATTTAACAGGTCACAGATCTAAAACAGACGCTTGGATCATAAGTTATCTCTGATAATGTGAGTCCAATGTTTTTGTCACTTTATGACCGTTTTGACAGGTTTTAACAGTTGCTCCATTTATTACTGTTTATTTGGGTTTCCATGACTTGTTATCTTTATCAATGGGTTTTTGGGTTATTATGATGATTATATTTAATTTTTAAGGGGTTTTATAGAGTTTTCATTAGTTTTAATGCGTTCTTATTCTTTCTAATGCCTCATTCTTCATGCTTCTCCATCAGTTTTCATGCGTTTTCATGATTTTACATTCCTTATAACGTCTTTTCATACTTTTTCATGTGTATCATTTATTATTTATTATTTATAATATACTTTAATTTATTTATTATCTATTATTTGTTACTAGTTATTTATTATTTATTATTTATTATTTATATTTATTTATTATTTATTATTTATTTTTTATATTTATTTTTTATTTTTTATTTATTATTTATTATTTTTTATTTATTATTTATTATTTATTATTTATTATATATTGTTTATTATTTATTATTTATTACATATTATTTATTATTTATTATATATATATATTTATTATTTATTATTTATTATTTATTAATTAATATTGATTATTTATTATTTATTATTTATTACTTATTATTTATTATTTATTATTTATATTTATATTTATTTATTATTTATTATTTGTTATTTATTATTTATTAATAATAATATTTTATTTATTATGTGTTATTTATTATGAAATATTTTTTTATTTCTTATTTATTATTTAGTATTAGTTATTATTAATTATTATAAATTATTATTATTTATTATGTATTATTTATTATAAAATAAATTAATAAATAAATTAATAAACAAATAAAATAAAATAAATAAAATAAAATAAAGAAAATAAATAAAATAAATAAAATATATAAAATATATAAATAAAAAAATAAAATTAAAATTAAAAAAACCGCCGCTAAATCATTTAGAGGCGGTTTAAACCGCCACTAAAAAACCACAGCGAAACGTTCTGCGACGGTTTTCAAAACCGCCGCGAATAGTTTCCTGACGGATGATTTCGTGGCAGTTTTTCAAAACCGCTGCCAATCTATTTAGTGGCAGTTTAAACCGACGCAAAACGTAAAAACCAAACCGCCGCTAAATCCCTTTTTATCCATAGTGATTCATGGAGAATAGGCTTGGAGAATTATATATCATATCAAATAAAAGGTTTAGATAACTTTATAGATTAAGAAGAGTACATGATCAAGTTATAGAGTTGATGAAAATAAAATTCAGGATACTTTAGGAAAATAACACAAATTTCTTAGATGTATAAATGATAAAGTTATATATTAACTAGTCAGTTATTGTATGTTGTTTAGAGATAAGGATAATGTTAAATTCTTATTGAAATGTTTTCCATGAATTATAAGTTTAAGATATAGTAAGAATGATATTAACTATTATTAAATATTTTTATAAGTGAACATTAGTGAAAACCCTATAGATAAGATTAAATGTAAAATTGAACCCTAAAACCTTTATGAAATATAGAGTGGGTGACATCATTATAGTGATATCCTTGTCTATATACAAATAGGTGGATGCATGATCTATCATAGATACTCATATGGGTGATAACCCTGAGATTTTTAGTTTGATGTTAAGTCAATATTAACTTAGTGAATAAAAAGGATGCATTACTATAAACTTGGTTTGATATTATCTGTGGATATGATTTGGGGAATTCAAAAACACCTTATGAACCATTATAAGGGGGTTTAACATACTTTTTTGGGAATTTAATAAGAAAGTTACCATGGATAATGTATATTAGAAAGTTATATATTGACTAGTTAATGACTAAAAATCATTTATAATTTATGTTTTTAGTTTAGTTCCTATGAATTTACTAATTCAATAATTCTCATCCCAAAACCTACATTGAATCATGTAATGGATGAATATTAATACAAATTTGTGATAAATGTCTGAAATAAATAATTTAGTGATTTTTATTATGAGAAACCAAATGGGATTGCATATAGAGTGAAAAACATTATTATTGTTCATATATATCTATCTGAAATTATTATTAACAATATGAAAATTAACTAACTCCCAAACTCACCAAATAATATATTAATGGATTTCATTGAATTCTCATGTGATAAAATACCATTAAGGGAAGATGATTAAATTTACTTTATGTAAAAAATATTCGAAAAATCACCCAAGGAAATCTCTCAAGTGTATTGGAAGATGTTTTGTGTATGGAAAATTAGGGAATAAAGATACAAGTTTCTGATTAAAAATGAAGGAGTGCGATAATATGTGGGGAAACAATTCCATAATTGTACCTACAATATTATGCTACACACATCTTTTGAAATTAAATATTGGGTTATTTTAATATCATATTAAAAAATAAATAAATTTAATATTAATATATGATTAGAAATAAAAGGGTACAATTTATTTATTTTTTAATAGTGTAACAAACAAGTATTTTAAATTATATTTTCCTTTAAAACATAACATATTCAATAGCCTTATTAAATAGAAAAAATTAACTAAAATGGACCACAAAAAATAATATAATTATTAAAATGTCTGTGTGGAATTAGAGGGTATAAATTGTTATAACCACATTATAAAATTTATATAGAACTGGATTAAAAGTTGATTTTAATATCAATTAATTCTTGAAATTCAATTTATTTATCTAAATAACTAGTAATACCATTATTTGTTTAAAATATATTTTTACATTATATTTTCAGGAATTTTATTATATGAAAACGATTATAAAATATATTTTATATGTATAATATATTAACACTAATTTAAAAAGTTGTTGATTAGAAAAAATAATAATTATATTAATTAATATTTGAAAAATTTATTTTCTTATAAATAATTTTATTATGTTTCATGATTCCATTTTAAAGATATATAACTAAAATTTATAATTTTAATTCCAAAAAATGAACTTTAATTTTGGATTTATTTTTATAATAATATTTTAATACTATTTTTTGGAATTGTTTTGAAATAATTTATTTTTATATGTATTGTGAAAACATACAATTTATACATGAAACTTATCTTTTATGAAATTATAATAAACTTTGTATATATTTAAAAAATATAGAAAACAATTCATGTTTAAAAAAATTATTGAATCAACACAATGATTATTAAAAAAAATACTATTCTGAATTTATTAAAATCAGTTTTATCATTTTAATGCTTAAACAATATTAATTTTAATAAAACATATTTCTAGTCTTATTCATTTAATTATGTTTCCAAAAAAAGGAATTCTATTTTTGATTTATTTTAAATCAGGACCAATTTTCCTTGGTTGATAATAAATCAATTATTTTTATTGAAGTTAAAAATATTGATGAAAATATCCTAAGTATAATTTTTTTGCTTAAAAATATAACTTTTATAAAAAAATTATGCAAATTGTGAGATAATACTAGAATAATTTTTTATCATCCACATAAATATTCAATGTTAATTTTTAATATATTTTAAATCATAATTTAAAAATTAGGTAATAAGGTTCTTTTATTTTTTATTCATAATGAATAGTTTAAAGGTTAAAAATATAGTTACAATGATAAAGTTTAATTGAGGTGAGAATAGTTTTTCCAAGAATAAAAGAGGAAAAAACCATTTTAAAAATGTCCAAATAATTAGTTTTTATGTTAATATTTACTTGAACTTATATATTATCAATTATTTTCCTCTTTCAAATCCACATTCCATGTGAAATATGTGTCATTTTTTATTAAGAATTTATATTACTAAAATTTTCATTCCCTTCACTTGTAGAAGGGGTCCTCCATTACCCCGTCATGATATAGAAAAAATTCTAAGTTCACTTGAATATCCCTTCACTATACATCCCCATGAATATAAACCCATATCTTTAATCCATTATTCATAATAAGTTTTCCTTATTCCTCTATTTCAAATAAGTGCTTCAAGAGGAAATCCAAATTCTCAACATAAGTAAAAATATCTATCTATTATTTTTTCCTTGTCTTTCTATATACTAAAAGACCATCTTAACCATCAAAATATTATTAAATCATTATTATTTATATACATATATGTTGTTACGTATCTAGAGAAAAAATTTCCACCATTTTCCTTTTTCCCTTAGAAAAATAAAAATGATGTTCATGAGCATGTGAGGACTACCACTCCACAAAGCCCCTAATTTTTTTTACCTCACTACCTTACAATTATTTTTCAATAAGGTTAAATATGAAATATTAAATAATTTAAAACATTATTAAAATTCATAAAAATATGTCAATTTTTTACCTTCCTCCCATTCTATGGGAAATAATAACATCATCCATGCATATGCGCGAACTTCCTCCTCCACAAGTGATGTGATCCATTTATTGTCCCCTCCTTGCACAGATGGTTTAAAACCATATTTGATGAATATATATGATATTAATGATTCAAATTTTACAATAATATGGTTTTTTGGTATGAAACACAAATTTACAATCGTTATGAAATAAACTGTTATTATCTATAAGTTACCCTATATAGGATCATTGGGGATCTTATTCTCTCAAAACATGGCCATATATCCCATTAAATAAATATAAGGATGTATAAATCATTGGAAAAATTATTTAAATATATTTTTTAAATTTTAATGATCAAATTAACATGAAATAACATATTTTTATGTCACCCTTACATAAAAAGTGAAAAAAATCAAATTAGAAACATATGATAATAGAAAAAAGTGATAAATAATTAATGAATTAATAATAACTGATTATAAACAATGATTTATATGGATATATATATATATATATATATATATGTTTCTAAAATGAGTTATTAATATGGATATGATCATTATACAAGATTTTAAAACACTTTTGTGGAAGATAATAATTAAAGAAAGGGTTTTTCATAACTCAATTTGATTTCTTTGAGTTATACTGATTATTCATAAACCCTATTATTAAATGATAAATTATTCTATACTATTGTTGTATAAAATTATATTCCCATATTAATTTATATTTATTTATTATTCTATACCACGAACATATTTTTAAAGGATTTGTACATAAAATATTCTCTTATTTTCCAAGGTTTTTCCTAATTGAATTTCCTTTCATTGAGTTATTATGATTATTCTTGAAACCAATTTTTCAATGTTTAATTATTTTATCATATAATAGTAAAAAAATCATTTTAGTTTTTATCTATATTTATTAACCATTACTTATCATGAACTCCTTTCTAAATTATTATAAATTAAATTATGGTGATATTCATAAGGGTTTTTCCTTAATTCCCCTTCATTGAGGTATGTTTTCATATTATTAATATAAAATAATTTTACATGGATTATGAAATATAACATAGAACTATATTAAAATTTTTAAATAATTATTTTATGGTATTTACTTGTCTATATCATGATCCTTCCCACACATTCATTTGACACAAATTTAACCAATGTAATAAACATTTTTGGTTGATTTAATTATTTTCATTGGTTCACAAACCAACTTATTTTGATATAATCATTTATATTTAATTTATTTTACCATATCTCTATTTTAATTTATATCTACCATTCTAATATAAGAAAATTAATTTTTTTACAATAAAATAATCTTAAATGGTAGATTTTGTTCTCATTATATATGATTTTATTAAAGGCGACCATTCCTTACAATTACACTTTCTCTTATATGTCTATATATTTCCATTAAAAAATTTTACCTTTTTTTTAATTAGAAAAAATTATTTTTTATCTCCTATTATATCAAAACATCTCATTATATGTTTTCAATAAGAATTTTTTATCCTTTCTATGATGTGGTATTCAAAAAGATGTTTTAAAAATATTAAAAAGTATATCCCTTTCATGTTTGTACATTAAACCTAAACTCCACATTTCCCATGTAAAAATGTTATTTCATTGTCAAGGCTATATTATGGGGATTAATTTTCATATAGTATTTTATAATGGATTTCTTGTAAACTCTTTGAATATGAATTTTTAAAATTACTCACAACATCATCTTTTCGACAATATACATAAAAATATTTTATAAAAATATTTTTTTTATTTTTCCAATTTCCTCTTTATGTTAAAAGGTTTTTTAATTATTGGTTGTTATGTTTCAGGTTTTACCTAATAAATTATATCACACAAGTTTATTTTTGGGTATAAATTTAGGGTATTTACCAATATACTTCTTGATCCCTTTTACTTGATATAGTTTGAATTTCTCTTCTTAGAAATGTGTTTTTCATCTATGAAAATATACATCAATGTTCATATATTAAAATTTGTTTATGAATTAATAATTCCATCTAAAATATTAGTTGAGATGACTTGTGATCATATAATAATGTTTTTTCAGTAGATAATGTATTGGAATCTAATATGATTATTACTCCAATATACATTTTTATTTATTACTTAGGAAAGTTTCTTATGTATCATATTTTTATTTATTTTCTTTATATGATTAATTAGTTGGAGTTATTTAGTGGTGGGTGAAAACAAAATTATATATCCCATCAAATAAATGGGTGGTATCATGAGAAAATATTTCCTAGGAATTTTTTGAATTCCTACCGTATTATTTATGATGTTTTGGCATGATACATAATGTTATATTTATAATTTCTTGGGAATATTCCATGGTTGTATGATTTATGATGTCCAAAATTATTAATTCATTCACAATGAGATTAGTTATTATTAACTAAGAAATTTTTTATATTTATATTCATGGATATAGTTTAATATCATATGATTAATTATATGGAATTATTTTATTATCATTTATTATTTAAATATTATTCATGGATTTTTTATTCGATGTATATCTCGATTTATTCATTCCCATTAAAATAATTTTAGATCATCCTTCTAGTGTTTTCATTTCCCAAGTTTATGAACACGAGTGTGATGTTTGATACATTTATAAGGATATATTGTGTGGCTAATTTTTAGTATTTACTGATTAATTATTATAAATTAATTAGTTTTATATAAACTGGGAAAAATTGGATTTAATGAGAAAGATATGGGATTTACTAGATGAAATTATCTGAAAATCACTCTAAATTGTAAATATAAAAGGTCCACGGGTTGTAAGTGAATCAATATTTATAGTTTAAAATTTAATAATGTGTGATTATTTTTCAATCATTTCAATAGGTTTGAAATCAAATATTTAATGTATTTTTGTATTCACATAAGACATATCACATAAATCTATTTTTTTTGCATTCCATATATTCAAATACCTTCCATTACCAATATCCACTATCAAGTATCCTTTTGTGAAGAAATTTTGTGCATGACTTAAATTCATAACTTATATGATTAAGAAACCTTTCATGAACCACATATTCACTAGGGTGTAATAGATGTGTTTTCACCTGGCCCAAATCCATAGTCACCCCTTTCTTATAAACACCCCCAACCATCCCAATTACAAGATATACACAAGAGACCCACTCAGGATAAATGTACAGATTTATATTCCCCCACTATTATTCTCCCAAGTCCATAAATATACTTTATGTGACTTTCTAAGTCAACAATCTAAGTATAATTATGGAAAATATGACTAATTATATTATAGAAATTTAAAAAAAATATATATTTGGGAAATAACACTTAATTTAACACACTAGGGTTATTGAAACCATATTGGGAATACTTGAATAGGGATTCATGAACCCTAATTACCTTACAAATAACATATTAGGGATCCACACACCCAAGTAATCCTGAGATGTCTATACTACAGTAACACTTCATATATCCCATCAATAATTATTGGAATCCTTTACCTATATGGTACTAGGGTGAAAATTCCCCATATCCCATGATAGGGATATCTTATCCCAATGACAATAAATTAGGGAAAAATCTCACCCATGCTCATACTTGGGTTCCCTTTTTTCTTTAGTCTATGGCATATCATAAATTTACACAAGTCTCTTATATAGATTCCAATTCACATTGGTCTCAACATTCAGTCTTGAATTAACCCAGGTTCCACACCTGGGAACCGATTCACCCAAGCCTCATGACTACGATCCATTTGTATTTTAATGGGTTATTCACATTAGTGTAGACCCTATAAATAATGAATTTATTTTAAAATGGGTATTTCCTGGTTTTCTTAAAATTGATAATTCCCTTATAAATAATTTATATCCTTGATAATTAGTGTCTATGTGATTAAGATACTAGTGAAACATCTTTTGGATCTTGCTGCTTATCTTTGTTACCCCAAATTGAGCATCATATCATCTTATGTACAAAATAGAACAATTTTATCTAGTTAATGAGATAGGGATCTATATTATGGCCTATAATATGGTGTAATACCCAAACCCTACCTTAACATAAGTTATATTATAGGACAAACACCTTTATAAATAATATTCATAAGCCCCACACATATCATTCCTACTCCGATACTATATATCGGCCTCTAGTCCGGTGATAGACCAACTCATATCTCATCAGTTCATATTCCCATTGACTCTTATCATTATTTCGTGTAATGATACAAATAAAAAGGAATTTTACATCCATATAAAGGCCTTATATTAGATGTAAACACCTGACTACGTCCTTATTAATGATTTCATCTCAATGGATCATTAATAAGTCAAATATATACATGCACGAAACTAATTAGTAATCCAAAAAACATCTTCATTGGGAAATATTCCAACTGATTCATCAATCCTAAATGGGACACATTCTCTACGAGTCATTATTCCTCAAGGGATTATTTTCATATGATCCATTCCTCTTGAATGAGCCATATTCTATGGAAACCACTATTCTAAAAAAGGCCATATTATATATGATTCAACATTACCTAAAGGAAAATATTATCTATGAGTCATTTTTCTCCAATGGTTTATATTATCCATGAGTCACCATTCTACACACTTTTATTTTTTCTATGAGTCATTATTCTTCAACGGGTTGTATTCCCTATGAGTAATCATTACTTAATGTGTCATATTCTAATGGAATCATTATTTCTCCATGGGATATATTATTTTTCAGTCATAATTCATGAATGATCTATATTCCTTATGAGTAATCATTCCTTAATGGACTATATTCCCTCCGGTTCATCATTATTCAATAGGTTATATTATTTTCAAGTAACTCATTCCTTGAAGGTTTATATTCCTTGTGACTACCCATATATAAATGGAGATTATTTTTTACATGCATCTATGCATCAATAGAAAACGTTCAATATGATTGAGTCTTTTTCAAAAGTATATATTCATTATAATTCTAGTTTAACCCTATCATATTTAGTTATTAACCTACAAGAAAATCTAGAAAGAGATTCCAATGTTTAATCCCCACATGACTTGAATGTCAATTTATTTATTACATTTAATGGTATGGAAACTAGAAAAAGGATGTCAAATTGTTCTAAATTGATGGAGGGAAATATAATCCTTATCTAAAAATATATTTAATATCAAATTTAGGAATACTAAAGAAGAAAAAATAAATAACGGATGAGATCAATTTACATTAGTAACTAGAGAATCTGTCTCTTTGTTTCCATTGTTCAATGTATGAAGAATCATTACATTATGGTGAAGATGATATTTATTTCATGAATTGTATAAAAAATAAAATATTATAGGTTAATGGATTTTATAATTGAATTTAAAATCAATAAAAAATTATACAACACTATCAAGAGATTTATATTCCTATCTCTATAAATAGATAGACCAATAAATAAGGATCTTTCTTCAGCTGATAATAGAATCACTTTTCTATAAAATACACTATAAGACAAAATAACATATTTTCAAGATTCATAGATAATACCCAAACCGTGTACGATTACATTATAATAAAAAATATTCTATTTTAGTTTCAATCTGGTCACTAGGTGAGAGCACTGTGAATTTATTCATATTAAACTACATGGACCGATCCAAATCTATAACCTTAAAAAGTGTACCCAAAACATCATGGGTTTTAATTCATATTTACTAGGATATGTTTTATTCTGATATTTAGTTGAATCCCAATATCCCTTAGGTCTTGGACACATGAATATAAAAGTAACATCTATTTGAAATTATTGCATAATATTAAAGGGACACACATTAATTACTATAAGATGACCTTCAAAGGTATGATGTGCCCCATTAACTGGCCTCAAACAATGTGGGTATTGATTCCATTTATAGGGATATGTACGAATCCACAATAATGGACTCAATACCCACTCTACAACTCTAAAATCCGCTTTAATGGAAATAAATTCCATAGAGCCAAGTAGCATGGATTTGAAACCATGTTATAGTTCATTAATCACAAATAAATAGTTTGGTTTTAATTGATCAATTGAAAAAAGATATAAAATAATATTATTATTGTAGGAAAATATTAATGAACATATCTTAAATAATTAATATAGTCATATATTTGGCAATAATTACACATAAAAGGATGATATAAGCTTGATGTCATAATGTCTCGACTAATACAGAGACAAAAGCATCACTAGTAAACGTTAAAAACCACCCACCTTTAGAAAATAGGTCAGAACTTACATTTAATTTATCATAATGATAATTCCTATTGGAAAAATAATATTGAACCTTACCTGAATGAATTAATAAAAAATAGGTTGATAAAAAATTATCCTATTTGTGATGTTCTATTAATAAATTTTATTCTTTTTCATTTCTCTATTAGGAAACAACTTAGTAATCCCTTCAATAAAAATGAAATAATTGAGTACCTAGACATAAATCAATATATTTGTCCATTCTAGTGACAATAGTACAGAACCACATACCAATAAGAACCATTGGAAGATGAACTTGACGTATACGATGACCGTGGAAATGTTCATAGCCCCATAACCTAGAATGAAATTTTCAAAAAATGTTCACCTTTAGTGCCAAGTAGTGAATTATATGGAATGAAAGGATCATCATAATGAATCTATCTTAATATTGTAGGTTGATCATGGATTTCTCTAAGAGAGAAAACCCCAGGGACTATCCAATCCATTACTAGTGGTAGAGAAGAACATGGACCCTACTTCAAAATTTAAATTTTTCAGAAGTTTACCCCAATAGAATAGTAGCAACTAAATACCTTATCATAAAGAGGTGGAGAAAAATATTGATCTCATACACACTAATGATCTAGTTCTTCATCAGAAGGTTCTATCTATCATCTTCTATCACAATTATCATGTGGCTCTAACTCCTTTATAATATATTGATATGATCACAAAGGATATCCTGACCCCAGTAGTCTTTAATAGAGCACCCATGGGGAGGTATAACTGAGAGAGGTAAACAATAGAAGACTGAGAGAACGCACATATTCCTATACCAACTCATGAAGTTTTTTAATTATATATTACTAGATATTAGGCTTATATCCTTATTTCCGCTATAAATCCCATCACCTCATCTAAGTGTGGTTTAATAAGTAAGACCATATCCATATTCTCTATCATGAGATCATTTGATATATTTTATTATTAACTTCCACACATTACAATAACCTTACCCACTCTTAAGTTTTTCATTGGTATATTCATGTGAAAAATCAGGTGTAAT
This sequence comes from Viscum album, assembly GCA_963277665.1. NCBI lineage: Eukaryota > Viridiplantae > Streptophyta > Magnoliopsida > Santalales > Viscaceae > Viscum > Viscum album. Next base: position 1,646,320,106 of record OY728128.1, read on the forward strand.
ATATGATGATTCCCAGTCATGATTTTTTATTCTTATACAACATGATTCTAATTTTTTTGAGGTTCCATCTATGGTCTCACAATGAAGATAATCCAAAACTATATTCACTAAAATGAATATATATTCAAATAATAGGATAATATTCTTAACCCTATCATCATTTATATTCTCAAGGAATTTCAATATCTCATAATAGTATCCTAAGAATCTACTAGATTCATATCAATAGGAGAATGAAATAATTGTAGTAGAGGTACTCCCTATGGTAACTTTATTAGTAACTCTCTCAGTCCTCCCCAGAGTACCCATGATATATTTACCCCACATTGAATAATGAAAAACAAGTAATGATGTATGATCAATGTTATAAGCTATAAATGTCCTCCCCATGGCCTGAATACCGACTATTAAAGAGGTTATCCCATTGCAAACTCATTAAAAACACTAAACATTATGGCCCTCCTCATATAATCCACAGTATAAACCTGAAGGACCTCCCTTGGGTATATGTTAATGAAGAACTAACTATGATAAAATAAATGTAACAATTAGATGTCTCCCTATGATGGTGAATATGGTATCATCCATGGATATCCTCTGTATTGTGATCATTGAAAAGGCCCTCCCCATAATGACTTATCATATTTTCCCCAAGGTGCACCTTATTTCAAAACTAATTTAATGTTTCCATCGTACTAACATGTACTCAGTTACATGATTCTATCTACACAAAGTGCATCATCACTGATCGTAAACATGTCATCCCTATTAAAACATAACCTATGGAGATATTCATTATTTATGCCTCCCACAAATCACATACCCATTGATGAAAATATGGATATTTTGAATGATATTTCTTTTCATAACAATGTTATAGATAATTATTATTTGTGGTTGGATTATGTCTAAAAACCCCTTATATAGGTTGATGACAACTGTTGGATTATATGGTGGAATAATATTGAGGATAGGGCACCAGTCATGATCTTGTCCACTAACGCACCATAGCGTGACGTTCCCAATGTATTGAAAGAGGAGAACATACCATAATTTCACCAAAATAATTGGGTGACACTCTATGATATTATAGATATATACCTACCTTAAATGTAGTATTATCAACCCCTATAGATAATAGACGATCTCTAATGCCAAGTTATGTTTTCCACACATTGAATATATCGGATCCCTTTATCAGGGAAATGAAACGAGTTCCTAAAACATTAATATCATAGTTGTATAAATGTGCTCCACCATATATTCCTTTAAAATACATATAATGTGCATACAATAAAATGGGGTTAATATAGATCTATATATTTCATATTTTTCAACCTGAAAAAACTATCGTTATGTAATAAATATTTTAATGTCATCACTTTAGAAAATTTTGTCATCTCGGGGTTTGCACATTCTTGTTAGTCTTCCAGTGCAACTCAACCATCCTTGATTTCTAGAATAGGCATAGTCAGCGAGAGAAGAATACTGAAGGACTCTTGTATTAGTCAACCAAGATGTTTAAGAATGTCCCCCAATTATGGAAACTGAATCCTAACACTATAGTTCATCCCAAAAGGGTAATTATATATCATATAGAGAAGGTGTTACATCTCTCCCATGCCCATGTAGTTTCTCAAAAGGTTAAGAAATATATAGCTATAACTAACTTTTTAAAACTATAAGAATAACCCTATCCCATAGGGCATGTAGAATGTTTTTGACCTGACCACCCCTGAGATCACCTAAACTATAGTGGTTCTAGAATTGAAGGATATAGAATAAAATCGACCCTATACCATATATTTCAGGTTATTATTACAATATCCACCTCCAAGAAGGTCATTATTATTCATATTGAGGGGAAATTCTCAAGATATAACATTTTAGTTACCTCTAATATGTTATCATTCTCTTTTGTTAGGAGCATACTCAGTGAAAACATCTTGTTAATCAATCATGATAACCATCCATTTACTTATTCCTAGGAAAAATCAAGGTGTAAATTCAAAGCAACATAGGGGCTATAAGCTATAGTGTCCCACCAAGATGGTATATATCATAGAGTATGATAATTTCTCCCTCCATGGATGTTTAGAGGATGATAAATCTACCTTGTAACTTTAATGATGATTTTACTCTTGTGTCATAAATTATGTTAGTGAATGTCATTGATAATAGGTTTCTAATTTTCACGAATAATGATGTTTAGAAAAAATAATGCAATGAAAAAACAATTTTTCAAAATGTGATTTGTTCTGAAACTTGTGATGATGGTGGGAATACCTGACATCAAATATAAATCCATGAATTTATAGATCCTCCAAAAAATCACTACCAACATCTTGATAAAACAAAACTAAAAATTAATGTAATTGTATGTCCATATCTCATCCACCTCCTGACGATTACAAAATTCTCTTCACTAATGTGAGGGATTCTTAATATGAAATTGAGTTTAGGGAATTGAAGTTTCTCAATGTGGAGATCTTCAGTGGAAATATTCTTACTAAGTGCGACTTTCAAGATGGGTCCAATATATCCCCTATGATGAATTACCCTAAATTAAAAGGTACTTGTGAACCTGTAGAAGTATAATACAATCATTTGAACACCATTTAGACCATATAACTAGTTTATCAAACAATGATAGGTGAAAAATATCAAGGATATCCTCTTCTGGTGAAATAACCATTTCCATTACAAGATATCCACTCTAGACTAGATTGATTTGGATATCAATATTAGGAAAATGTGAGCCAACCAAATATATTTTTACATACTGCCTCCACTCAAGCATCAGATTAAGAAGTTGTTCCACCCAAATATATAGACTATTTCATGTCCCTTTCACTCTTATGGAAGTCATGGAAGGGAAGTGTCCACCAATTCAATCGAAAATGAAAGAATACACTTAGTGGGAATACTTGACTCCACCAGTACATAATTATAATAATCCAATTTTCATCATATTTAATGGGACTGAAGATCAAGTGAAAAAACACACACACATCACATCCAAATAAAACTTAAAATGGAAACACCAAAGTATTAAGAAAAAATACACTAATGATTCATCCAAAATCTATAGTGTTCAGTATTTTCCATGTCTATAAATAAAAAAAATATGTTTTTTGATAAATATTACAAAGTAGGAAAAATATTCCATTACCATTTTAGTTTCATTTTTAGGAAGTATTATATTATTTACTTCTCAAAATACATGTTTTTAAAATGGGGGCGTTTAATTCTTCATTTCCTGATGGAGGGGAATACCATAATACTTAAATATTAATATTCCTCACGATAATATTTTTGAAATATGTATAGAAAATCTATGAGATGGGCTGCAAACACCCATCATCCCTTTAACATATCCTGTTTATTTGTAAGAATTATATCCATAGAATATTGGTTGGAATATTACATTAAAAATATAGACACATCATAGAAAACACCATCAACATGAGTGAACATTAATAGTAGATAAGATATTGTAACCGTCATAGTTAATCCAAGGAAGAACTCAAAATTTATAATAATATCAATGAAAACATTATTTAGAAAGATATGTACAAATAATGGATAAAAATTCATTACTATTAAAAAACTAATTTGAAAATTAGAGTTTATACTGTGTTGGTCAGGGTAGAGTACTCAAGAGTTAGGTGATTTTAGTAACTATTAAAATTTCTGCTAAAACGATCACTTAAAATGATTCCCCAAAAAAAATGAATACAACCCAGTTAAGAAATGTAATATAGTTATAATAGTTTTACTGTTCGAATAACATCTTAGAATATTGATTAATTCTCATTAGTATCTATGTGAGTTATTGATACAACTTTTAAAGCAATTCTAATGAGGCAAAATAGTTATAACTTCTATCCAAGTCTAACTATAAAGTAAAATCTAGTGTTTTCTAAAATATAGAGTAAACCAGAGAAAAATTGAATTAAAAGGACAATACGTATAAAATAAGTGGTTCAGTATCAAACTAAGACCTAATACAATCCACATATTGATCACCTACAATGAATCAGTTTATATTAATAAACTTGATTCACACCCTATACCGGGGTAAAAAAAAGTGCATAGGATTGCCCTGGTAATATGACCTCTTCCACTATTATTTGCAGGTAAAAACTACCATGTCACACAAGGACCTATTCCATGCTTATACATGGGAGTAAATAGATGTATGAAGTGAGGATAGGAAGTATATCTTGTATTGTTTAGTTTAGTATAAGAGAAAGTGTGTGTTTTTAATTCAGACACACACACAAACTAATTAGAAGCTAAAAACTATTCACCACAGAGTAAAGATGGTGAGAAAGGATTAGAAGTGATCCGAGTGTCATTATAAGAAGATATGTACTTGTAGGATGAAGTAGAATCATGTTTCAAGTCCTCTTGTGAAAAATAGTGTATCACAAGTCTGGTGCTCTGGTTTTCAGTTCGATGGTCTAGCTTAAGTTATTCTTAGAGTTGGTACTGCAAAGATGCGTTTGGCTTAGATCTACAATAGTCCATTCTTCAGGAATTGAGAGTTCTTTGTGGGTTCCTCAGTTGTATCTTGATGCATGTATTAGTTTTCTTTTCAAATACTTGCTCCTCTCCTCATGTTCTAGTGCCACACTTTCATTTTTGTTTCAGAAATAATGTGTTAGTGCCGACATGATGCCTGTATTCTGCACCCCATTCCTCATACTTTTAGGTGACATGTCTAAAAAGATACAAAAAATTATGTTAGTTCCTTTAAATGTCAAGCTTTAACGGAAACGCCTACGGGAGAAGTTCAAGTTAGTAGAGATTACTACTAGGGCAATGTTATCTGAGCCTCCCTCAGATTCTCTCAGCATAGCACACCTTACATTTAGATCATATGCCGTTGTTATAAGGGGCTATGTGACGAGACCCTAGCTTCCTTGTGTAATCCTTTCGGGTGAATAAATTGAGATTTCTTCCTTTAGTGATATTTGTGAAATTTCAAATGTCTAGATAATTTTAGAATGCATTTTATTGATGAATTTTTTGGAAAAAATGATATTTTAAAATATTTATGAAAACCCTAAATAACTAATGATGTGTAATGATTTTCAAAAAATTGTCTTCTAAAAAAGTGTTCAGTAAGGAATTTGGAGTCTAATAAGATCAACTTAATTTTTGATAAATAGTAAATTATGAATAGTGATTTTACGCTTAGGGTTAGTAATGTGACCAAATGGATTAGTAATTTCTCTCAAAGAAAGTTTTAATATAATTTGGACACCTAGATTAAGTAATGTGATTCAATAAAATGGGTAAATAACGGTTTCATAAATTATTAGTCAAGTATTATTTTTTCAGATGAATAGTGTTTTTTAATTAAAAATTTAATTAAAAATAATTAGAAAATTATTTTTATAAAAAGGACTTTATTTTTGAACTCAGAGCATCGATATTATGTGAAGGTAATTTTTGGGATTTTTCTGAAAAAAATGAAATTTAGATGAATAGTGTTTTTATTTAAAAATTAAATTAAAAATATTTAGAAAAATATTTTTATAAAATGGATTTCTTTTTTGAAATCAGAGCATTGATATTTGGTTAAGGTGAAATTTTGGGATTTTTCTGAGAAAGTTGGATTTTTGATGAATAGTGAAAATATAGTTTTTAAGTTATGGGTGTTTAATGACATCATTAAATGATGTATTAAGTATATATTCAATATGGTCAAATTATGAATAGTAAGATAAGGTATGAGGTGTCTCAAGTGGCCAATACCATGGGCAAGCCCATGGTTTTGCCAAAACCACTAGTGAGGTGTCCCTTGGCCATTTTTGCCTTGTCCCCTCACTTTCCCTATAAATACCAAACCTTTCCTCCTTTAGTTTTCACTCCCAACACTTCCCAAACGAAGTTCTGGTCTCTTTACCTCCCAAGGAGTCCTCCCAAGGTTCTCCCAAGCCCTCAAGATCCAAAACTTTGAGTTTCAAGAGTCACGTTTTAAGGTAAGGGATCTGACATCTCTCTTTCTTTTCATGTAATCCTTTTTATGTCATTCCTTTTATGCTCCATGTTCTTATGTGAGAGGATGTTCTTTTATATTCCTATTACTGCCATTTTCATTTTTATATGATGAGAGATCCCCTCTTACTCTCATCATTTCGTTTTATGAATGTTAAAGTGACACCGTTAGGCTGCCGAATTTTTAAGGGATTCTTTCACCCTTCTCATTTTTCAAGTTCGATTTTCATGTCAAGTCTTTCAAGTTCCTTTTTTATTATGTTGGGGTATGATCTCTATATCTATCATACTGATCTCTTATGATCATGTGATGAGAGAACCTATTTGATCTTTCCAATTATGTTTATTGAAGTTTAAGTGACGTCGTTAGGCTGCCGAATTTTCATAAGAGAAATCTAATTTTTGTCTTCCTTCCATGTTTTTCATTTCAAATGGTATGTCCTTAAAATATCATTAACTTGTCCATATATCCTTATTATTCTGTCCCCTTACTGTTTTATGGATCATTTATGAGTGGGTGACCCATGTCCCCTCTCTTCTCAATGTTTTCTAAAAACCCGAAACATAGCCGTTATGCTGCAGAATTTTCGTCTCAAAATGCCTCTCTCTCTTTTCTCAAAATTATTTTATGTTATAAAGTGAATACTCAAAGATCTTATTTCTACAGGGGTATTCACATATATATCAAAATGTTCTATTTTAAATTCTGGGATTTACATACATGAGACACACTTTCCCTTCCGTGGGTTTAAAGTGACGTAAAGATCATGTCTTTAAAACAGTTTTTAAAAACGTTATGATTATGAAGTGAAACCCATTTATTTTATGATATATGGGTTATTTATGAAATGTTTGATGATGATATATGTGGCTCACATTATAATAAAGGAAAATTTAAGGGTGCGTCCTGATAGCGCTCCAATGCATTGGGTAATGATGTAACCACTAGAGATTACAATTTCCATGATACCTTGGTGAATAACCTTGGTAATTTTCAAATGACACCTTAGGGTTGGACCTTGGTGATATGTTCATGATTGTCTATGTTAAATGATGTATCCACATCTTCAAGTTATGGAAAATGTTATTTTTATTATGAAATGCCTCATGATTTCTTTCTCATGCCTTAAAGTTCTTTTCATGTCCTTATTGAAGTATCTCAAGTTCACATGTAAAATGTTCCTCTTGTTTCCCTTACTGGGCCTTCTGCTCACCCTTTATTTTGATGTATTCCCCCAGGTTATGATATGCAGTAATGAACCTAGGATTAACTTAAGGAGAAGCCTTTCAAGTGTTTAAGAAGAATGTTTTATGTTGCTTTCATGTATTATGTTTCTGGTTTCCAAGACACTAGACCTTAAAGATCCTCAGTTTTGTGTAATGTAATGAAATTTTATGTTATAAAAAGGAGGGATGCCATAAAAAAATAGTGGATGAGGAAGGAGTTAAACCAGGTTGCAAAGGTGCAGCTGCAGAAGCCACAATGGAAATGCTTTCACATGAAGATAAGGCTTCAACAAATGAATGAAATGAGTAATGATCTCCCCACCACACTGTATTTACTTCTCAAAATAATCTTTGTTCTCCATTTACTTTTCCAATAGATGAGTTAAAGATTAATTCATTTGGACTTGAGTCTTGAAGGCTGCAGTGATAAGAGGAATTTTAAAATTATCGACTAGATATCTCAAATGATTGGTTATATCATGCTTAGAGAAAATCTTATTAAAGTAGAAATCCACTTTCTTAGTAATTTATTCATGAGTATCATTTGCATAATTCGAATGAATCCTCACTAAATAAAGTACTTAGTAACTATTCTTGACAACCATAGATAAACTCTCCTTATTAAAGACACTTAAAAGTGTTTGAAGTTCCTCCTTAACAACAGTTCTGAGCAGATAAATGTTAATGGGTTGAGATGACAGTGTAGATGCATTAGAGGATGTAACAGCAGATGTAAGGTACTTGAGAGGATTTAGAACATTCTGTAGACATCTCTTGTACTAATCAATCAGTTTTCTTGAGACCAACAACAATATAAACCATCTCATTGAATATCTGTATGCTTTTCTTAGCCACTTTATCAAATATTGATGTCAAGTTCAGTTGAATAAAAGATGCAAATTTCTGTGGAATCTGATCACTAACATCATCAACATGATGATCAACAAGATATTGTCCTAATTGTAACACTTTTTCTCTAACTTCAACTACTACTCAGAGAGAATTCACCTCATCAATCAACTACTTATTCTCAATTCTATCCAATTGTATTTCATGATGCATTCTTTGGTTTAATTTTCTATATGATTTTCTCTAATGGTAAAGTAGTATCTCTTTCATGAAGTCTTTTCATAGGAGTAGGCTGTGTATTCATGGTATTTTCAAATCTAGCTAATAAAGTAAATCCCCAAGCATTCAAATCACTTTGAATTATTTAAGTAGATGGTTCTTTTGAAGGTTTAAGAATAGGAGCTGAGACAGGTTCAGGTTCCCTAGTAGATATTACTTCTATAGTAGAAACTAGTTTCAATTGGAACACAATTGAAAGGTATAGGCCTTTAACTGAGGCCTCCTTGAATTATCCACATCAAAGTATCTTGGAAACTTATAACAGTTATCCAGAGTCCCTTGATCAATAGGATTAGGGACTTCAACACTTTTTAGACTAGGGTGTTGATCATCCACAATAGGTTTATCTCCCACAGGAATAAGAAATTTAGTTCTTTGATCGGATTCTAAAAGTTCATCTCTAATATCCTCACCCACTTCATTTCTAGCCATCTAGAAGGTTTGTTCCATTATTTATTCAGAAGATAGTATAATTTTAGGATTATATTATTCCTCTTAATGTTCATCAACAACAAATTCTTCCTCAATAGTAAGTTCTTCTTCTATATTATTCTCAGGAACAACATTTTCTTTTACACTAATAGCTGATTATTTTCTAGAAGATGATTCTTCCTATAGATCAACACTTCTTTCAGTAAAAGGTTCTTCCTTCTCAACTATATTTTGTGGAAAGGTTAAACCATTGTCTTCATTAACTAAGAAAATTCCTTCTATAGTGAAAAAAATTCATCTTATTCTTCATTGGTATAATAAAAAACATCATCAAATTCCCTACGAAGATCAAATATGTTGTTAGGTCTTTAAGGATGATCAACAGGATTAAAATATCTATATTACCATTATTTATACTCCACCCAAGACATTTCCATGAATTCCAACTTATTTTCATCATTTTGAATGTAACCATTGAGATATATAACTCATATTCTTTGGTGACTTCTTAATTCTATTCAACCATTCCATTATCATACATCGTTGTAGAGATTATCCTTGAATACAACAAGAGGTGGACTTTGAAGTTGTCTTAATCAAATCACACATGTGATGTATAATAAACAAAAATAGATTAATATTGTTCCCATTTGTCATAAGTTGTATGAATAATACATCTTGATACTTGAGGGTAGAAAAATCCCCTTTCCATGGACTAATCATATCTTGGATAAACATAGACAACAACCTCATTTCACCTTCCGACTAAGCAGAAATTTCTCTTTTCTTCTTCTTATTCTCAGTCAGACCTCCTAAAGAATCTTCTATAACAAAAACATCACTAGGAGAAGTAGGACCTCACTTGTAGTCCAAAAAAAATTCCTTCATGGGGTATCCCTAGGTAGGTATCCCATAAAACCAAGGAAAAAGTTCTTCATTGGATTTTAATCCAGATTTTTACAATAAAACCATCTTCAACATTAAATAAAAACTAGACAAACTGATAAAACTGAGATACAAGTTTTTTATAAAACTTCTTTGTATCCTTGGTGAATTAGTTTTTCTATATCTGCTCTTCTAGTACATTCAAAACTAAGTACTTAAATTTCAGTAACCACTTGGGACAAATTTTATTTTTAGGTACTACTATCCTATGAAAATGATTCAGGTTAAACGGTCCATAGGGCACTATTTTCGGTGATCTTTTTTACTTTATTATGAGATATGTTCTTTGATGGAGTTGATGAATATGGGTGCTTCATTCTAATAATTCAACAGGGGTTCGAGATAGAGAGATTAATGGCTGAAGGAGAACTTATTGTTTTAAAGAGAGGGTTTTTAGTTTTTAAAAAATAGAGCTCGAGTGAAGAAAAGAGTGAAAGATAATTTATTTTTATAATTTGGGGATTTCAAGCATCACAAATTCTAAATAATGGAAAAACATAATAAAATAATCAATAGCGTGATATAGGTAATAAAATACAAATGAAAAAAAGATTCATTATGATGTGAACAGAACAGATTGTATCGGTGTCATCATTACGGTGAGACTCCAAACAGTGTGACATTACCATGTTAGATAGTAAGTACAAGACAACAACTGATAGATAGTAACCATGAGAAAGTAAACATCAAATAGTAACTTCAAGACAATAACCTATAGAAGTGTGAGAGTGAGAAATTAATCTTAAGAAAGTGACTCGTAAAACTGTAAATCATGAAACCATAAACTGTGAAATAGTAAATTGTGAGACAATATGTTTTAAAACAGTACAGTTTCTAATTCAGATTTCTCATTCCTAATTCAGGTATGATGTAATCTATCATTTCATAATTTAATGGTTTAGTGAATATATCAGCAAGATGACATTCTGTTCCAATGAATTCCAATGTGATATCACTTTTTTGATAATGGTCTCTCAAAATGTTATGTCTTACATCAATATGTTTTGTCCTGGAGTGTGAAACTGGATTTTTTGAGATGTTAATAGAAATTATATTATAACAATTTATAAGTACATGCCTGAATTGTAATCCATAATCTAGTAATGTTTGTTTCATCCACAAGATTTGTGTGCAACAACTAACACCATATATGTATTCGACTTCATCAATAGATAATAGAACAATGTTTTGTTTCTTACTACACCATGATACTAGAGACATCCCTAAAATGTGACATGTTCTAGAGGTGATTTTTCAATCCAACTTACAACCACTAAAATCAGTATTAGAATAACTAACTAAATAAAATGATTATCCTCTAAAATAGAATAGTCCTAGAATGGGTGTATGTTTAAGGTATTCAAAAATCATTTTAACATCATTTAAATGAGATTATTTGGTATTTTCTTGAAAACGATTACAAATACATACACTAATCATAATATCAGGTTAGCTAGAAGTTATGTAGAGTAAGATTCCAATCATTCCTCTATAAGTGGTTTGATCAATAGATTTTCCATCTTCATCAAGATCAAAAATAAAAGAAGTACACATTGGAGTATGACTATTTTTATTTTTATCCAAGGAAAAACATTTTAAAATATTTTTACTGTATTTTATTTTATTTAAGATAATAAAATGTTTATTTTTAAATATTTGAAATCCAAGAATGAATTTAAGTTCACCCATTAAACTCATTTAAAATTCATATTGCATTATTCTAGAAAACAAAATACATAAATAATTTTTTGAAAATCCAAAAATAATATCATCTATATAAATTTGAAATACTAAAACATCATTGAAAATTTGTTTTATAAAAATAAAAGGATTTGTTATGCCCTTTCGAAAATCTTTAGAAATAAGAAAATTACTTATTCTATCATACCAAGCTCTTGGAGCTTGTTTTAAACCATACGAATCTTTTTTATAATTTGGAAACATGATTTGAAGAGTGAGGATTTGTGAAACCAGGGGTTTGTTCAACAAAACAAATCCTCAACTATAAACCAATTTAGGAATACACTCTTGATATCCAATTTATATTGTTTGAAATTCAGATGGGAAGTATAAGTAAGCAGGATTCTGATGGATTCATGTTTTTCTACTCGTGCAAAGGTCTCTTCATATTTAGTAATTTATTCTTGACTATAGCCTGGTGTAACCAATATATCCTTGTTTCAATCTATGTTACCTTCTTTATCTACCTTATTTCTAAACACCCACTCAGTACCTATGGTAAATATGTCTTTGGGTCTATCAACAGGTTTCTATACTTTATTCCTTTAAAACTGATTATGTTCTTTTTTGCTTAGCTATTACCCAAAATTCATCAGTGACAACTTCATTAATGTTTTTAGGTTAAAGTTGTGACAAGAAAATTTATGTTCAACCTGATTTCGAAGAAAAGATCTAGATTGAGTTAATTTATTTAAATCTCATACATCAACATCTAATGGATGGTTCTTAATGGTTATAACATCTCTAGAAAAAGAGGGTCTAGAGATTTCGGATTCTTCAATAGGCTTGGGTTCATTATGACTTGAATATGGAGAATTTTAATAACTAAATGTTTTTACTGATTCCGTTATAGTATGGTTAGAGGGTCTAGCATTAATGTCCAGATTTTATATATCATCCTCAAGATTCTCTAGAGAGGTATTAGTCTTATGTGGATCTGTCTTATCAAACAAGACATTGACATATTTCTCCACACATTTAGTTCTTTTGTTAAACACTATATATGATTTAATAAAGATTGAATATCCTAGAAATATTCCTTCATCACTCATGGATGAAAAATTGTCAAAATTGTGCTTATTATTAAGGATATAGACATTATAACCACAAACATTGAAGTATTTTACTTTGGGATTTCTATTGTTCCACTATTCATATAGAGTTCATTTAAAAATAGTTCTAATCAATAATATATTAATTATATAGCCTGCTGTATTTACAGCATCAACCCAAAAATAAATAGGTATGTTAAATTCACTAATCATGGTTCTAGAAATTTCTTGAAAGGTCCTATTTATTCTGTCTACAAATCCATTTTGTTGAGGTGTTCTAGTTACTGAGAAATTATTATTATATCCATTTTGTGAGAAAATTATTCAAAATCTTGATTTTTAAATTCATGAACATGATCACTTCCTAAGGATTTAATTTTATGTCCACTAAGTTATTCTACAGTTTTAGCATATTTGGTGACGTTTGAGCAGGCTTCACTTTTGTGATCCAAAAAGAAGGTCCAAAAATACCTATAAAATTCATCTATATGAACATAAACATAGTACTCCCAATTTAAACAAGAAACTCTAGATGGTCCAAAAAAATCCATTGGAACCAACTTGAGAGGTTAAGAGGTAAAAAATTCTTTCTTTTATTTTAAGGAAATTTTGTGTTTCTTTCCCTTTTGAATAGGATTAAACACATTATCATTGGGAAAATCCATTATGGGTAGATCTTTGACTAAAAAATTTCTAGTTATCTTTCTTAGGGAGTGAATATCACAATGTCCTATTTTTTTATACCAACGCTAAGACTCTATGAGAAATACACTTAAACATGAGGCATTTTGAGAACTAAAGAATCTAACTTAACAGAATATACATTTTTATTTTCTTATTGTAAAAAATACGAATTCATTTTTAGAATAAAAAGCATTTCAAGAAAAAAATTTAAATTTAACATGAAATCCATCACCACATTTTTTTGAAATACTATGCATATTATATTTTATTCCATCAGCAAAATGTACTTTAGAAATTAAAACTGAGTCATAGTTACTGATTTGGACAAGGCCAATTATTTTTCCTCTGGCATTTTCACCAAAAGTGAAATGTACACCATAAATTTTTATTAGGTTGTTGAAACATGAATAATATTTTTTCAGGTTTCATGAACAACCATTTTCCATGTACCATAAGCTCTTACTCGAGCTCCTTAAAAAAATTTCCTAAAAAATAGTAAAATAAAAAGAGACTTTGTTACCCATATTTGTTTGGGTTCAGTAAAATTAGTAACTAGTGCTTTAGGAACCCACATCCTCCTCATAAGTTACCTATAAGAATTATGTAATGTATTTGAAAAATAAAATCTATTTGGTTTAGTGAAAATCGAAACATTAGAGAGTGTATCATAGTTTGAACTAGAAGAATGTTTTCTTGAACACGGAGTAAAGATGTATATTCTAGATTTAGAAACAAAATTTTTTTTCCAAATTTTCTTTTACCAAGTTGATAGCCAATACTAGTAGTGTATTTAAAGGAAATGTATTTACCTAGAATTTGTACCAAGTTATCTTTTCCATTAGTAAACATTTCAAGATATTTTATCAATTTCTCATTATATAGATTTAATTAAATGTTTTATTCGAGTAATTGAAAAAGTTTCTCCCTTTCTACAGCAAGTTCAAATTTAATAGTTAAGGAAAGATCATATTGTTTCTTTAAATACATGTATTTATCTTTTAGTTCATTACATGTCTCTTCAAGCATATTTAAATACACTAACATTTCTTATTTAGATATATTTTTAGAATCACTTTCATCTCTAGAATAATAGGAATTTTGTACAGGATATTCTAGTGTTTCCTAAGATGTGTTTGTCATGAAACACATACTGGGTTTGTAATTCTGTCCAACGTGTAAAGACTCTGAGTCAATTGAACTGCCCTCAAAATCACTCTTTGTTGCTTCCATGTACTTTTTATACTTTCTATATTTATCCTCATTTTTTTATGCATGATATTGGGACAGTCAGCCTTTATGTATTCCTTTCACTTACATTCATAACATACTATATCATCAGACATGTCATTTCTTTTCCAATATCTCTTCTAAATCCCCTTATGATCTTATCTTCCATTGAAGTTTGGATTTCAGAAAAAAAATTTCATTCTGTAAAATTTTCTGAACCTTTTGGATAATTAATCCATCTTCTCATCACTATCAGGTGATGATTTTTCACTACTGGAACATTCAACCGAGACATGTACTTTCTCCTTGTCTTTGGGTTTAGAGGTGGTGGTCTTGACTGTCACAAATTTTCTTTTGGGTTCACCCTCCTCTTCCATGTTGAATTTCATCTCTTCTCTATACATCATTAGTTTCCCAATGAGTTCATTTACAGGTAATTTTCTGATGTCACATGACTCTCTAATAGAGATAGAGGTTCCTCTCCATATATGAGGTAGGAATTTTATAATCCTCATGATTTGATATTTGGTAGTAACTTCTCTTCCTATACAAATCAGTGCATGGAAAATTTCATTGAACCTGAGATACTTGTCAAAAATAGGCTCATTAAGCTTCATTTCACAGTTATTATATTTAATAGTATATGTATATAATCTCATTTCATTCACACTAGATGTTCCTTGACATGAAACATATAATGTACCCCAAATCTCATGGGTAGTTTTACATGCAGATATTCTGTTAAATTCTTCATCTCATAAAGATCAATATAAGGCATTCATGCCTTTATAATTGTTATTGTAAGCAGTCTTTGTTAGGTCATCCCAAGTAATTCTATAATTTAAGACCAAATTCCAAAACCCATACTTTCTAAATGCATTTTTCATTTTAATTTTCCTTTGGGCATAATATGTTCCATTAAATATTGGTGGTCTATTTTTTGTAGCACCTTCGAGTCTATTATCCATAATAATGAAATACATTTAAAAAGCTAGAAATTTAAAGATCATTAAATCCCACTGAAATCACAGTTTAATATCTTTAAAGACATTGTCTTAATAAAAATAAAATCTGTTGATACCAAATATTGATCGGAGTAGAGTACTCAAGAGGCGGGTGAATTGAGTATCTATAAAAAAGTAGGGTAAAAATTTTGCTTAAAAATCGCCACAATAAAACTTAATACAACCCAATTAATCAAGGTAATATTGTTATAATAGTTTTACTGTTCTAATACCTTCTCGCAAGATTGTTTAATTTTCAGTAATATCAATCTTAGTTATTCATACAAATTTTGTAGCTATTCTAATGGGGAAAGACAATTATAACTTATATCCAATAATAACTATCAATGTAAAATCTAGTGTTTTATAAAATATACTGTAAAGTAGAGAAAAACTAAATTAAAAGACACCACTTATAAAATAAGTGGTTCAGTCTCATGCTGAGACCAAATAAACTCCACTTGGTGATCACCTACCACAAAGAAGTTTATATTAAAAACTTTATCACCACCAGATTGAGGTAAAAAAACAGCACACATGACTATCCATTTCACACAACCACGTATACTAATCATTGTGGTAAAAAACTTCCAGGGAACCTAATGACTTATTCCACACTTATCCATGGGAGTAAACAGATGTAAAAACTGATGAGAGTAATGATATATTATATCCTACAGTTTAGTACAAGATACATTGTGTGTTTTTAATGCAGAAACACACACATTGGACGAAAGCTAAAACTATTCAAAATATAGAAAAGATGATGACAAAGGGTTATAAGTTCTCTGAGTTTTATTCTATATAGATCTGAACTTGAAGGATGAAGATGATGCATGTATTGAGTCATCTTGTAAAAAATAGAGTATCTCAAGTTTGATGCTATAGTTTTCAGTTTGATGGTCTAGCTTGTGTTATTCTTAGAGTTGGTACTACAAAGTTGTTTTTGGCTCTAATATACAGTAGTATAACCTTCAGGAGTAGAGAGTGATTCATGTGTTCATCAGTTGTATCTTTTTGCATGTATCAGTTCTCTTTTCAAATACACTATCCTCTCCTCTTGTTCTAGTGCCACACCTTCCTTTTTTTATAGAGTGCATGTGTTGGAGTTGACATGATCCAGGTATTATGCACCTCATACCTTGTTCTATCAGGTGAAATGTCTACAAAGAAACATTAATAATGTCAGTACCTTTAAATTACTCAAATATGATCGTAGAAAATTAAATTAAAAATGGAAAAATAGATTAAATTACAGTGACACCGTTTATCTTGAAATGGTATCACTTGGAAAAAGTGTCACCAAAAAATAGTGTCTTATTTTTTTCCTTTGAGCAGTGAGACAATCCTGATGCAACAATTTCATTAACATCAAGAACCGGTAGCACAGATGTCGTTTTTGGATCACAGTGTCTATTCATTTTCAAAACATTGAATGGTGTCTTGGTGATGGTAGCAAGGAATTGGTGTCACATACTTCATGAGATGTGAAACTGGTTATGGTGTTAGGGTCACAGTGTCAGGGTTATTGTGTCTAGGTCAAAGTGTCTAGGTGACAGTGTTGGGTTCATGGTGTCTAGGTCATGGTGTCTGGGACATGGTTTCTGGGTCACAATTTTTGGGTCTGGTGTATGGGTCATGGTGTATGTGTCACAGTGTTTGGGTCACAATGTCTAGGTCATTTCCAAAAACTAGAACTAGTGGCAGAATTAATTTTTTCAGACTTATCCAAATATTTGTAAACAGTCGTAAGCAGTAATAATCATAGAATGAATTATAATTAATCATTCATACAAGAAAACATTATTGAAAAAAATTAAATATAGTTTACAATAGTCAAACATTATTTATAGGAATTAGGATCCTCTGAATGTTTATTTAAAGCATAGAGTAACAAGCCATCTCTATATATGATAGATTAGACAAGAATAATAAGATTTGTGATCATTAAAACATGATTAAAACATGATTAATATAACATATTGATATTAGGATATATACCAATAATTATATCGGGATAAATTACATATCCCAATCATGGAGATACTAATTGATGTGATGAGTAAATTCTGCTAACTCTACATTATGGATGAGTATTATAGTTAAAACTAGTTCTATATGGCCATGAGAGAAGATTATACCACCACCTATAGGGTACACCAATGGGTAGATTTCTATCCATTAAATCACTTTTCAATAATAAATCATAGCATCACACATCAATATTCCATGAACCATATATTTAATTCTATTCTATGGAGGACCATAAAGTCATAGAAGAATGATCTTGTTACCAATTCCTAACAATATTGATTTCATATTACTAATCTAAAAATAGTTTTAAACTAACTATAATGACATAGATTGAATTAAAACCCCCTGAATTATGATTTTGGGGTGACATTGGGGAATTTATTAGATTCATTATGAACAACAATGACATCAAAGTTAACCCCAGAAGAACAATTTCATACTCAATATGTCATTTCATGTAAACATAAATGAATGTATATGATTCCAGGGATTTATTTTCTAAATCATGAATTTCAAAGAAAACCATTATAGACAATGTTTTCCCTTAAAAATGTTCATGATGAAAGGTTTCACCCATTTATGGGAAAAATATTATCATAACAACATGTAATAATATTATATAGTACCCTCTAAACACAACAACATTGATGCAATTGATGGAAGTTAAGCTAGTCACCCTCTATGGAGAGACCCTTCTACTATCATTGTGCTCCCTCATGACTAAAAAATATGCATTCATAAGATATATCCTCTACTATCATATCCTAACAATATAATATATAGTAACTTCGTATGCCAATATCGAGGGGAATTTCATTACACTGATCTTCATGTTGAAGAAGCTGAGACACTATGTATAGCACTATAAGAACCACTTCCTATCTTATATAAATTTTATCATGTATATATTTAGTAATCAAATATTTATTTGGAATGTAGTATAGTTTTTGGTGTTTATACATCTGTTTAACTTCTAATTTTTATATCAAATGTCAATAAAATGGATAGAATTGGTGGAATTCTTCATAAAACACCCTATCCCAAATTATCCACCATTTTACATAGAACCCCCTAATAAAGAAATATTTTATATCAATTAATCTTCTCAAACATAGGACATGTACATTGATAGTACCTCTTGAATCTTGATAGGTTGATGGATAGAAAAACCCAAGATCAACTAGGTTAGAGTAGGGAATCTATTATTCTCTGCAATAAAAGTAGTCATGCCTTATTATTTCATGTTTTAAGAAGGATACAATAATGAGGTGGAATATAGAGCACTTATTTGTTATATATATTTGAAAATTTTAATCAAATATGGATAAATTTGAACTTAATTCAATGGGCGATATAAATGATCATGTCTCAGGGAATCCCCATGGATAATATCAATTCAGTCCTTGGGAAGAACAATGATGATCTAAAAAATAATCATAAAATACACATGATTTATCAAGGTTGATATAAGGTTAGCTTCAATATTTCACTACTTATTGGTTTGAAATATCATTACATCATGATGAAGAATATTCCAACAAGATTTTATTTGGTATAAATTTCTCATATGGACCGATGATATACCCTCTATATAATTAACTACCAAAAAAGATAAAAATTCAACTCCATACCATTCCCTTATTTCTAGCATAGAACAAGACCTGAAATTTATAGTGGATAGATTGAATTTTTAGGGTGATTGAAATTTTGTGATTATGAAAATAATTGGTGAATATGTATTAAATAAAGAAGTGTTTATAACTTTTCTATAAAATTTATAAGGGATGATGGATGAACACGCCTCCATGAAAATTTTTTCTCACATCCCAAATTAGTAGAATGGATAAGAAGATACACTAGATAATATTGTTATTGATTTATAAGTTCTTGAAATTTATTATATAGTCATTAACTTGAGATATGATAGGGAAGTCTCTCAATTTTTCAAAAATGATAAGAAGGATAATAAAAAATTCAAAACCACATATGACCATAGAAATATTTAATTCTTGCTGACTGGTGCCATAGCTAGATGGATGTCACTGATAACTGACTAGAACAAAAAATGATTTCTTCAACCTAATAATTCTTAGAAGAATAATATTTGGAATCAAGAAGTAAATTTAATCATTTATGATAAAAATAATTCCAAAAAGTTCCCTATATTGGAGGCATTCATTGTGCACTTAAAGGTATTGAAGGGGGGTGGGAGACCCTTACTACGATGTAATAAGTTCATGTCATAACTAATGAAACCCAAAATCAAGGAACCAATATCTTCCACCAGATAAAGATAAATGTATACTTTTATCTATGAATGATGAAAGACTATATGGAATTAATAAATAAGTGTCATTATTATCAGATACATTCCAACTTCATCAGTCAAACCCTAAAATTTATGCACATTGATATAAATTATTTGTTATTTTCCATCTAGGAATATATTTTGTCATATAATATCCCCCAGCTACTACTAGGTAGTTCAATTACATCTTTATTTCAACAAATTTCATATCTATGTAGGTTAGGGATATATTCACCATGGAATTCATTATGTAAGATATTATTAGTTTCATGAAGTCAAATATTGTCACTAAATTTGGTGTTTTCCTCAATGTATCGATAGATAGCGAAACCAAATTTTTTGATTTCAAATGGAAAAGGTTATATCACTAATATAACATATATTCCACCCATTTATTTTTCAACCATGTGGAATCCAATAGATATATATATGCCTTAAAAACACTATCTAATATCTTTCAGAAGATGTTGTACGAAAACATGAAATCCTAGTGGGGAAAGCTCCAATATGTTTTATGGTATTATTAAACTAGGACCCATACTTCCATGATGGGGAAATCATATTCACTTGTATAAAGGTCATATGAAGTGCTACTCATAATGTTCTAGCAACATTTACATTTCATTTCCACCTTCAATAATCATTCCAATGATGTTTAGTCTCAGATTTAGCTATATGAGTTTATGAGACATGATAGGAAGATGCTACAAAAACGACATAACATTTATCTAGCTACATCATAATCCTAACACATGAGTTTTCATTAAGAAGATTCACCTCTACTAATTTTTTCATGGAGAAATAGTGATTTCCCAAATTACTCGAGTAATATTTGATGCTACAACTCAAAAATTGTAATAAATATAGGAAGAACCATACATTATATATAAGGTGTGACCAATAGAGATTATTCCATAATTAATATAGATGGAAAATGTATCACTCATATCACTAATTCACGGTTTCTAAAGAATTAATTTTCATAATTTCATGGTGGGTTTAATGTACTTGCTTCACAATGTAAAATTCATGATATAAACCTCACTACAAGACTATAAACAACATAGTATATTGTCCTAGAAAAATTTCATTAAACTACAAATAATGTTTTCCACCCTTCAAGACCCTAAATGTTTTTATATTAATATTACTTTAGTCCTTAATTACTTACCTAAAATCATGATTTATATAAAACCCCTCAACTTAGATTTCATTATCAATGAAAATATGAAAAAGTCCCATATTTCAGTAATTTCATCGCAATGTTTAGGATATCCTAATGGAACAATATCCTAACAAAATCACATCTCCCTATCTTGGTACTTGGGCCTCATTTATGATGGATTCCCTTCTCGACACTATGATGAAGCTATTCTATTTTACACATGTTTTCAATCTACATAATGTTTCATAAATATGTCTTTTTCATGTGAAATTAAATTACATGGAATCTAAGTCTTAACTATATGACCCTATGCTACATTGAATATTGTCCACTCTGTATGACTATAAACTACATATTAATGGAATCAGTCACATGATGTTGAAACCTCATGACACATATTTAATCATACATGTAATTAAAACATTTGGAGTAGTATACCCTGAATGAAATTAATCATCATGGAGGGGTATATTCTATGTGACCTCAATTCAAAAATTCTCATCATGTAAGAACATGATAGACATATGGGTTTTATTTCCATGTGGAATCAATTATATTAGATACATAGGCTAAGAATATTGTAATGGTTTACCTTATTTATATTGAAATTGCATCCTTACACGAACTATGTGTGTCTTGATTCCTATTACTTCATGATATGTCATAAAACTCATGTTTTTGATCATAGATGTAGATGTAAATTCCATCACAATGTTAATCCTCACCCAGCTAAAGATACATGTACTAGCTATTTTCAACTTTTCCCATTATCATACATGAGGACGGTATTGTTTTAGGTCATCTTGTGGTCAAAACATTTTTCATACTAGGTTCTATTCATTCATTTTCAAGAATAATTATGCCTTTCATTCCTCTTATACATGAGTTATATCAATGAAGAGAAATATAATTCAATAACTATGAGTGGAATGATTCCTCATACCTCATTATACAAAATTAAAACAATATATCCTATCCTAGGATCATCCAAAACATCCATATAAATGACTGGTTCTTCTTTAGTGATGAATAAATTTGTAACTCACATTGGGATATATCCTTAAAACTCCGTAGAGAATTCATATATTTATATATTTTCACTCATGTACACACTACTGCAAATATGGCCTTTATCAATGCTAGAAAATTAATGTTAATTTAGGTGGAGATAAAGTGGGGGTCACCTTTATCAGTGCTTAGAAAAGCACAGATAATGGCCCTGTTTATCAGAACATAAAAAAGAACTGATAAAAGGGGTTTTTATCCATGCTAAAAAAAGCTCTAATAAATGTAAAAAAATACAAAAATTAAAAACAATATATAATGCCTGGTGGAGCGAATTTTAATAGCATTTGTCCCCCCCCCCCCCTTTAATCAGCGCTAGACAGAGCCCCCTCCCTCTTACTACACGCTTCATTTGCCCATGCAACCCCCTCTAACATGCCCGCGTTCCCCTGCTACCACCAGAACTCGAACATGTGACATCCCCCAATGCGCCCATGCACCTTTACCACTATGACATTTAGTTTTTTCTCCATTTAATTATATATATATATATATCATTATATTTACTCGTATATTAATATATATTCATATTAATATAAATATATTTAGTTATATTAATACATATATATTAATTCATATTATATATATATATATATTATTCGTATACTAATATATATTAATATATATTTATATATATATTTTTAGTTATAATTTTTTATCTGTATATTTATTTGTATATTAATATATATTAATATGATTAGTTTTAAATAAATTTATAAAATATTAATTTCTATGTGTTTATAAATAAATTAAATAATAAATAAATACTTATATATATACAACACACACACAGAGATATATATATTTATGAATAGATACTTATATATATGTGTATTTGAAATGCCATAGAATGTTAAAACGATCATAACTTCTAATCCAAAAGTCTGTTTCAACTCCACAACCAAAAAATTTGAATAAAATGAAACAAAATTTGATATGATATGTGATACAGGCCTAGAGGTCACCCGGATTAGAAGTTATATCTGTTTGAATGTTAAAAAAATCAAGGCATCCTCAGTAATAACTCAGTTTTTGAGGCCTTCTGGGCCTTTTGGCCTCAAAAAATGTGATATATGGTTCCCTTAGGCCACTAGCACGTAGAGCTCATCACAGGCTTCAATTTGATATGTTGTAGAGCTCAAAAGTACACCCAAATCAATAGTTTTGGCCATTTGAGGTTTGAGTTACATTTTCAACCTATTTTTGATCTTCTATTAATTTTTTTATTCAAATTGTTATTAAATGATTATTAGTCAATGACAATGAGAAAAATATTAATTAATACTATTTTTTAAAAATATTTTAATATCATTTTCACCAAATTTCTTATATATTACATGTAATAGTCTATTTATACTAATCTAAAACATATTTAAAAATATATATATATTATATTTGTATCCATATAAATATACTTATATAACAATATATTATGTTTCATGTTTTTTTTTGAAATATACACATTAACAATGCTATAAAAAATTGCTTATAAGGCCCCCCCTTTATTAGCGCTTC
Organism: Viscum album; assembly: GCA_963277665.1. Classification (NCBI taxonomy): domain Eukaryota; kingdom Viridiplantae; phylum Streptophyta; class Magnoliopsida; order Santalales; family Viscaceae; genus Viscum; species Viscum album. The sequence goes on from OY728128.1 coordinate 1,646,343,641, forward strand.
TAAAAAAAGAACTAATAAAGGGGTCCTCTTTAACTACGCTAAAAAATGGGTGATAAAGGGGATTCCTTTATCAACGATATAAAATCATTGATAAAGGCACCCCATATATCTGTGTTTTATAGCACTGATAAATGGTGGTACTGCGGAAACCCTGTTTTTTAGTAGCGACATTAGATATATTCATGTAGAGAGATACCAAATAAGAACTATGAATGACTTTATTTATGCTCCCATAAGATATATAATGATTCCTAGATCTCCATTCCTATACCAAATCTTAAATACAAAGAACATTCAATCTCCCATAATATTAGTATTTTTGGATTCTCATTCACATTAAGCTGGCCAGTATCCCTACATTAGGATAAATCCCTCATTATCATTCTGTTATATATGAACAGAATCTATGAAAAGTCTACTAAATTGAAAAAATACATTTCTTGATTCTAATTCTCATAGGATACATATTTATGTTTAAATCTCTTATCCTAAACTCAAAAATAAACATTACTATCATCTTAATTTTCATCCCATCATAAGGCCTTCCTAATCATGTTAGGACTTTCTATGTTAGTATCTATGATGGGTTGATATATATTTACTAAGAATATTGTGTGTCTAGATTATAATCAACTCAGAATATATAATGAAACTCATAGGTCCTAATCAATGTCTAAACGTGAGTTCTAATCATCAAAAAATACATTCTATATCCTATTTTTAAACCATTTCATTCACATCAGATCCCTTAATAGACAATAAATTAGGGTATAATAATTATCTTCTATAAATATATAAAATGATTAATGTTCATTCTATATAGGTATTGATATCCATATTATTTTTCCTAGTGGCAAGTCTCATACCAATAAAACCCCTTATTCATCCTAGTGGCTCACTCAACACTCATTTATTATGTTTTTCCTTGTTGAGACCCTTTTTTATATTATATTGGATTTTTTTAAAATTTAAATTTTCATGGAGCACTAATGAATATAGATATCAATATAAAAGTGTAATTAGAGGGTAGTTTAAGAGTAGTTCAGAATTTGGTTAAAATTTTTTCAAATTAATTTGATGTTTTTTTATAATAAAAAATATAGAATTTATTTATTTTTATATTTTTGATTTATATTGATTGTAGAAGATGTTTTAATGTTGGATGTTCCATAAGAATTTATAAGGATCAAAGTCATACTTTTCTATGATGATGATTGGGGTTATAGTATAAGTGGAGGATAAGTATTGTTAAATTTGGTGTTTGGATTTACTAGATATTACTACATTGTTATGTATCTTTTATTATTGGAAATTAACTATTAAGGGAGGTAGAATAAAAAGATAGACAACTCAAGGACATATGTTCACTTGATTAGCCATGGTATCTTTGGAAGACTGCCTAACGAAGATCAACAGGGAGTCGGCTAGCCAGTAGTGGTATGGTGAAGGGGGATCCCCTATATGGGTTAGTGTAATAGAAAAGAGTTAAGTGGTAGAAGTTTATTTTGGAATGATTACCCTCCAAGTTGGTTTAGGCCATTATGGATTTAATGAGTGAATCATATTGTGTAGAGTCTAATTATCATGTGTCCATTTTTCCATGAAATCGATGAAGGATTGGTTATTTGTGAACTTTTCATCATTAAAATATGTTTGAATATTTGGATTAAATAAATATGTGTAATTTTTCTTCCTCATTTAATGATAAAAATAATTTACGAGTATATTTCCTATTCCAATTTATTCTATTGAAGAACAATTTATTATTGAGTTGAGATTCCACAATGCACACCAGAGTCCTCCAAATATAAATGGAACTCCATGAAAGATTTTTGGTGGATCTGAATTGAACAATGGAGTAATAAAAATGAAATTTGTTAAGTTTTAGATATATATAATATGTTTTTTAATTCATAATATTTTCATCTTTATTAAATTAAAATAAAGAAGTTGGAGTTGTGATCATCAGAAGTTCATGTGCACTATAGGTATGCCAGATGTTTCAAGAATCTCAAAAGATACAAAAAGGATTAGATGGTTCAAATGATTTTTTAATAGAATAATGGAATTTAGTAGAAGGTATAACAAAGGATATTCACATAGAATGTTTATTGAAATAATATGACACTCAAAGAATAATTATTTTTTGAGGATATTTAAATTAATCAAGGAAAGGATCGATGAAAGGAAGATCCAAAAATAATTACCAATATAATGGGAATCTATATATGGTCGTTCATGCATGAATATCTACAAAAGGATGATCATAAAGTGCACATGAATGAAAATTTCATATGTTTATGCATAATTTCTGAACACTATAAGAGTTATAAAAATTATAATTCATTTAAACATCAAATTTAATTTCCATAAACAGGATTTTAGGTTGTATTTGAATGATTTTGATTTTTTTAAAGATGAATTTATCTATATATAATCGTCATCCATGGTGTGTATCCATTTATACATATGACTCATTGGATTATACTATTTATGATAAAAATATTATTTCATTAGAGTGATATATAATAAACATATTTGTCTTATAACAATCATATGCTGATTTTTATAAGTTAATAATAGTCTAGAAAGCCAAACATCAAAGAAATAATTTTCATTATTTGTTTTTCATAGATATCAAAATAAATAAAGATAGAGTATTTCTGATATTCATTCCATGAACTATGGATCCACAATAGATATTATTATGTGCATTATTCACATGAACACATGGATATAGTTATTAAAAATTTGGTTTTTTGGAAGATATAGGGTGGTCTTTATGTCAACCCTGGTCTTTAATACACACTAAATCATAATTTATTACATAAACATCACATGTTACAACATATAAGATTGAGAGGTCTAGGGTATTTTGGGCTTAGGATCATTACATAACAACATAAAACATGAAATAAATCATCTTTATAGAAAACATCCTTTAGAGGACCACTAAATTTTCTCGTACTTAACATTGCGTGAGATAACATGAGGGCATGCATATTAAAGGGTGATCTATAAAGCCCAGTAAGGGAATAAAGAAAGAATACCATAAGGAATACAAAAATGTTATAAAATAGGAATATAAATGGAGCACAAGAGAAACATGAACATAAAGAGATGATAAAGCATGATAATCATAACATGGAAATGTGGCAACTACACTTAACATGGAATTTTCATGAGACAAGGCTCATTGCACATGGAGCATGCGTAAACCCTCATTTCACATGAAGCACGAGTAAACCATAATTTTACTTGAATTATCATGATTAAACACTCATTTTACATGACGTATCACAATACTATACTTTACCGAAAGCATTGGAGTGAAATATGGGTGCACCCTTCTAAAACATTTCATTTCATGCATAAGTGTGCCACATGGATCATATAACATGGAATCAATCAACATCATAAGTTATTCCATGATTAAGTAATGTGGAATAAATTAATTAATTTTCCTTTAAATATGTATATGTGCATAAAGGTGAATACCCTTGATAGAAAAATGGGTATGGTATTCACTACACAGTGATATTGGCTTGAAAAAATACGGTGCAATTTCGGCAGCATAACGACGTGAATTAAAGATTCATGAAAATGGTTTATGAGAGATAAATGGGTGTCTCAACATATTTAAATGAAATGGATAGTAATGGGGTCATATAGATATATGTACCAATATACGTAATGGAATTTTTATGCATAATACAAAATAATTACTTGGATGTAAATGAGGATAGAGAAATTTATCACAGAATTTTGGCGAGGTAACGGGTGTAAATGGGAGGTATTAATGAGAGATAAAGGGGTATCCCATAATCCAACCATAAAAAGGTTATTATGGGGGGGGGGTGAGATATCATACTCCAACATTTTTAATTGAAAAAAAGGGAACAACAACTTTATGAAAATTGGACAAAATGAGAAAGGAAGAAATCCGTTATATGGAAGTGTGATCCCAAAGGCGTGGGAGAGGCTTGAGAAAGGATTATTAGGATCTTGAGGAACCTTGGGAGTATTATAGAGAAAGTAGGTTAGAGGTTGGATGAACACCAAAGGATTTTAGTGAAGATGAAGTGGGAGCTTGGGTGGGATTATATAGGAAAAGATAGGGAATTATTTATTATTTAGGTTTGTGTCACCACATATTAAACTAATCAATACCACAAACCAGGCCTTGGTTTTTTGGAAATTGTTTTTTCCAAAGAGGAGTGGAAACCAATATTTCATAATTATAATGGCCTAAAATATTAAAATAATTGGGTAGTCTATGTGGGGGTGACTCACACTCTCAAGGAAAACAATTTAAAAAGGAATAATGTTTTATAAGACTTGAAGGGTCCACCAATGATTTGTAAAATAAATAAATAAACCAAAAAACAAGTTATTTTAATGTAAAAACATATATTTTCCAAACATAATTGTTTATTTTATTTTATTACATCACTATTGGGTCATTATGATGTCATAAAACACCTAATATATTTAAATGGTATTTAATTTTACCAAAAAATTCGACTGTCTCAGAAAGTTATGAAAAATTCACCATTGGATAATTTCGACGTCCTAATAATAGAAATAATATTCATTTTATATAAATAATTTTTGAAATATGTGAATTTTTTACTGTCAAAATAAAAACCAACATTTATCGAAAATTCATGGGTTTTGACAAAAATAGCTTTCAAACCCTAATAAAAATTAAAATTGCATTCATAAAATTATATGATCATTTATTTTAAATAAAAAGAAATTTAATAATAATAATATTTTATTAAAATATTATTTAATTTAAAAATCTATTAATTCATCAAAATATATTTCTAAGTTGAATATTAACTAAAATACTATTTGTGCTTTAAAAACTATATACAAAATAACTAAAATAAAATGAAGGCACAATATTTATAAAAAAAATGCACATTGTCATAGTTATAGGGTCTTGTTACATAATCCATTATAACATATACATACGACTGAAGGGTGAGGTGTGAGATGGTGATAGACTCTTAGGGTGGCTTAGATAACATCGCTTGGGTGGTAATCTCTATTAACTTCCACTTCTCCCATAGTCTGTACCACTCAAGCTTAAAATGTTCATGTTTGGATTGGAATTGGTCAAGAGAGAAGCCCAATTATGCCACCACCTTTCTGAACTCTGAATAATGGGATTTTTATGGGTCATGTCTACTGGATGAGGCCATTGCTTCCTTTTGTCTGAGTAAATTGGATTTGTTAAAGCCCAATATTTATACAAATCATGTGACCAGTGTTCAAAAACTGTATTAGCAATGGTCATAATTATTAATAGTATTTTAAAAGATAGAAACATAAAACCAATTAATTTCACATTTTATATAACCATAATAAGACATTTATTTATACTTAGAGAAATTTGAATTCATGAATGTTTGGGTCATTACAATCTCCCCCCCCATAAGAAATTTCTCTCTAGAAATTTTCTTTTTCCCACACTAAAACTGATGTGGGAAACTTTGCTTCATCACATTATCTGATTCCCATGTCGCTTCATCAAACTTCGGGTTTCACCATAACTCCTTGGCAAGGCACATTATCTAATTTTGTACAACTTTTTCTCTATCATCTAAGATCTTAACTGGTTTCTCCTCATAAGAAATATCATCTTCTAACTATACTACCTATGAAGAGAGTGTATGTGAATGTTCTGGTATGTACTTATTTAAGAGGGATACATGAAAGACATCATGTACATTGTCCATGGTAGGTGGAAGCGCTAGTTGATAGGCTACAAATCCGACACGATCAAGAATCTCGAAGGGGATGATGTACCTAGGACTTAACATCCCATTCTTTCAAAACCTCATGAACTTCTTCAATGGAGATATGCATAGAAATACCATGTCTCCAAATTTAAACTCATGGTCTCATTGACTGTTATCTGTATAAATTTTCTGTTGACTATGGCCTGCCGTGATATGTTGCTAAATGTTTTTCACCTTCTAAACCATTTCTTCGACCATTTTTGTTCTTAGCAGCTTACGCTCTCAAACTTCATCCCAACATGTCAGTGTTCTGCACCTTTTCCCATAAAGGGATTCATATGGTCCCATTTGGATTCTCGAGTGGAAACTGTTATTATAGGAGAAATCAACCAGAGTAATATGTTGATCCCATCCTCCTTTAAATACCATTGAGAATTCTCTCAACATATCCTCAAGTGTTTGGATAGTCAGTTCATATTGACCATCAGTTTGAGGATGATAAGATGTACTGAAGTTCAACTTAGTATCCGAAGCATGTTGAATACTCTTCCAAATCATAGAGGTGAATCTTGGATCTCAATTAGATATAATATATAGTGGTAATCTATGTTGCCTTACCACTTCCCTAATATATATTTGTTCCATTTTATCCAATGAAAAATCCTCCCAAATTGCACTAAAGTGTGAAAACTTTTTAAAAAAATCCATAACAACCCATATTGTATTTTTTCCTTTGGATGTATTTGGAAGTCTTGTGACAAAGTCCAGGATGATGTTCTTCCATTTCCATGCTAGTATGGGAAATGGTTGCATCATCCCATTAGACTTCTATCTCTCATCCATCACATGATGACACACCAGAAACATTGATGTATATTTAGCGATCTCCTTATTCATATTATCCCACCAATAATTCCCTCATATATCTCGATACATCTTTATGTTTCCTTGGTGAATAGATAATTTGAACTATGTGTGTCATCCAAAAGTTCCTTCTTCATCTCTGAACATGATGTAACACATAGTCTTTTCCCAAATCTCACAATTCCTTCTTCATTAACATTGAACTCTGAGGATTTCCCTCCTCTGATAACTTCCACTTTCTTTTGAATCCCTACATCATCCCTTTGAATATCCTTTAACCTTTCTGAAAGAGATGGTTGGGAAATCATTTGTGAAGGGATTAATGATTTTTCCTTCATTATGATTCCCGTGTCCATCATCATCAAATATATGAAGATTGGATCCTTCTCAATTCTCTTCAATGATATAATTGTTGGGTACTTTCTACTTAGATCCTATTCCACCTTGTTAACTTTCCTAGGGTTGTAACTGATTGAGTAGTAATAGTATTTGATCAGCTCTAACCATCTTCATTGGCGCATGTTCAACTCTTTCTGTGTGAATATATACTTGAGGCTTTTGTGGTCTGTATATATTTCAAACTTCTCCCAAATAAATAATACCGCTAAACTTTTAAAGAGAAGATCACCATAGCCAATTCCAGATCATGTGTTGAATAATTCTTCTCAAGAACATTAAATTTACTTGAAGAATTGTCAATGAATTTTTTATTTTTCATCAACACACATCCCAGGGCCTTGTTTGAAGAATCACTAAATAACACAAATGTTATCCACTTGTGGGTAATGTGAGCATGGTCATAATGATAAGCCTCTTTTTCAACTCCTTAAATCTTTATTGGAATTCACCACTCAAAGAAAACTTTAATCCCTTCCAATTTAGCTTGGTAATAGGGCTGGACAATCAAGAGAAATTTCTCATAAATCATCGATAATTTACAGATAACCCCAAGAAGCTACAGATATCAGTTACTGGTGTAGGTCTCAGCCATCCCTCAATTGCTGCTATCATGGAGGGATCCACAGATATCCCATTTCTTGTGATGATATATCCCAATAATGAGACCTCCTTTAATAATAACTCACAATTTTTGTACTTTCCATAGAGAGTATCCTTTCTCAAGGTCTCTAGTACAGTTCATAGATTCTCCTCATGATCCTTATTGGTTTTAGAGTATATCAGAATATCATCTATAAATACTACCACAAATTTATCAAGGTAATCTCAAAAGACTCTATTCATCAAGTCCATGAATATTTCTAGAGCATTAGTGAGTCCGAAAGGCATTAATATGAATTCATAGTTCATGTATTTTGTACAAAAAACAGTCTTGGGGATATCATCCTTATTCACCCATACTTGATAATATAATGATAAAAAATAAACCATGGATAAGTATAATGTTCCATGCTTCTGATTTAGTAAGTCATCAATTCATGGGAGAGTATACTTATTCTTTATCATGATTATGATAAGATCATGATAGTCGATGCATATGCACATTGACCCATATTTCTTCTTGACAAAGAGGACTGGTGCACCCCATGGTGAATCACTTGGGCGTATAAACCATTTTTCCATATTCTCTTGTAGTTGTTTCTTAAACTCCTCAAGCACCACAACATACATTCTATACTGAGTCTTTGATATTGGAAACTCCCTAGGTATAAGGTCAATTGATAATTCAACATCACTTCTAGGAATAATACTAGGCAATTCCTCTAGAAACACTTCAGCGAATTCCCTCACAATAGGCATGACTTATAGGATGGTTCCCTCCTTATAGTCAATCATCTGAGCAAGATACGCATTATCACAGGGTAGTAATATCCACTCTTTAGATGATGGATCTAAAGAAGATTCATCTTCCTCCTTGCACGTGTACAAAACCGGGGGTCGATTCTCCACATGGAGAGTGATTTCCCTCTCACAGTATTCTATATTGGCTCTATATAGTGAAGGACAATCCAAGACAAGAATTGCATCAAATTCCGCTAGAGAGAGTATGATGAGGTTTTTCAGGATGTTCAATCCACCGATTATGATAGGGGGTGAATTATATTCATGGGATGCAATGATTGAACCATTTTTCTTACTCACTGTCATCTTTACTTCCATGATTTGTGGTGGTGTTTGGAGTGTTTGACTAAAAATTTGGGATATAAAAGAATGTGTAGAACCTGAATAAAAAAGTATGTTCGCTATTATTGAATGAATAACTAGTGTAGTTGTCACCACTTGGTGGCCAGGGTTCACTTTGGCAGAAGTGATAGCCAAAGCTCTCCCTTGCTGCCTTGGTGGTTGTTGGTTGCCTCCGAAAACCCTTGGTATAGGGAACTAGGTTGCTAAGTAACCTAGTTCTTTGCAGTTGAAGCAATGAAAAATGCATTGAGGGTCAATCAAAGTGTTCATCTCTTCTGTCATAGATTCGGGTTTTTCTTACCAATAGTTAATTGCCAGGTGCACTTTTCTTCCACAACTAAAGCATTTCCTTGTCTCCTTTAGGCAATTTCAGGGTGCTTCTTTATGCACCTTTGGCAAGTGGGGTACTGGATTTTTATAGCACTATTGGATTTATCCATCAGACCACTAGAATTCAATCCCACCTTACACATCTTATCCCCATGATACCCCTGACATTCTTTGATCTTTATTTCGACCTTGAGGGATTATTAGTCAATTTCTTCATAGTTTTCAAAATCACAGATCGCCAACGCTTTCTGTAGGCTAGGTTTCAGCCCACCAAAGAAGCGGTCAACCTTGTATTCGGGGTAACGACAAAGCTGGAAGCATATCGTGCAAGCCTTGTGAAGTTTTCCTCATATGCTATGATAGATTCATCAACTTTTTTTGAGGGAAATGAAGTCCATTTCCATCTTAAGCCGAAGGGTGCACGCAAAATATTTATCAAAAAACATCTGTCAGAAATCCTTCAATTTCAATGCCTTGATCTCCTCCTCAGGCTTCGTGTTTTTATCAATTTCTACCATTTATCGGCTTCACCTTCCATATGATAAGTAGCTATATGAACCTTCTCTTATTTAGAACATTTAAGGATGGATAATATTTTTTCAATGGAGTTATTCCATTGTTCGGCAATTGAGGGATCAGATGATCCATTAAAAGTATGAGGCCTTCATCTAATGAAACTCTCGATAGCGACTTGTTATTTCTTGGAAGGGGGGGTTGAATGTTAATCTTCACACATGTATCTAATCAAATCTTAAGTTAAATTAGAGATAATTGTGAAAAATTTCATGATTCATCCTCCCATCGGATTGGGATGATCATTAGCATAGTCATCACATTGATCTTCACATAGGTTGTTATCCCAAGTCCTCCTATTACCATCCATTGGTTCGAATAAAAGGAATGACAGGGGTAACACAAAAAGGGTAATCCAAGGAAGAAACTAATTAGATATAAATAACTTTTATTTCATTAACTTATGAATCCATAGGCTTCAATAATTTCTATTCATGACATACTTTCTAACATATATTCTTAAGGGAGTTTTTTTAATTCCCTTAATAATGGTTCATAATAAGCGTGTGAATTTACCAAAGCATATCCCACAAGAGTATCGTAACCAAGAGAGTAGAAAGACCCATTTTCATGTACCAGGATACCCCAGGTCATGCTCAAAACTCCTTATCATGGTTTTCACCCCTAGGTACATCTATGCCAGAGCCGCCTCTACCTGCTCGTATCTAGATAGGAATGTATTTTCTTGATAAAACACTTTCTCAATACTCACCAAAACATACATATGTTTTTATACATAGTATTGTATCTAAGACTTTACAATGGTTTTCTTATCCTAATCCCAAAAATAACTAATCTTATCCACTGATACCAACTATGACAACCCTGGTCTTTAATACCCACTAAATCAAGATTTATTACATAAACATCACTTCTTAAAACATATAAGATCAAAAGTTGTAGTGTATTTGGGGCTTATGATTATTACATAACAACATAAAACATGAAATAGAACTTTTTTATTGAAAACAACCTTTACATGACCACTACATTCCCTCGTACATAGCATTGCATGGGATAACCTGGGGACATGCATAAAAAAACGTTGAGATATAAAGCCCAGTGGGGGAATAAAAAAGAAATAACATGAATAATACATTAAGTTTTAGAAAAATAGTCATATAAATGGAGAACAAGAGAAACATGAACATAAAGTCATGATAAATCAAGATAATCATAACATGTAAATGTGGCAACAACACTTACTATGGAATTATTATGAGCCAAGGCTCATTCAACATGGAGCATGAGTAAACCCTCATTGCACATGAATCATGAGTAAACCCTCGTTGAACTTCAATTATAATTAGGGAACACTCATTTCACATTACGTTTCACGATTCTATACTTTACCAAAAACATTGTAGTGCTATTAAGGCATACCCTTCCTAAACATTTCATTCCATGCATAAGTGTGACACAAGGGTCATATAATATGGAATTAATCAACATCATAAGTTATTATTTTATTAATTAATATGGAATAAATACATGAAATTACCATTAAATATTTATTTGTTCATAAAGTTTAATACCCTTTATAGAGACATGGGTGTGGTATTCACTACACAATGCTCTTGGCATGGAAAAATGCGGTGAAATTTTAGCAGCATAATGGCGTGACATAAGGGTTCATGAAAATGGTTGATGAGAGAGAAATGGGTTTCTAATCATATTTACATGAAATTTATAGTAAGGGGGTAATATGGATACATGTACCAATATACATAATGGAATTTAGATGCAAAATACATAATAATTACTTGGTTTTTAAAAGAGGATAGAGAAATCCCTCACAGAATTTTGGCATGGTAACGGGTGTACATGGGAGGCATTAATGAGAGGGAAAGGCGTATCCCATCATCCAAACATAAATATGGCAGTATGGGGGAGGTGATAAATCATAACACAACATTTTTAATTGAAAAAAAGGGCACAAAAACTTAAGGAAAATTGGACAAAAATGAGAAAGGAAGAAATCCCTTACTTCGAAGTGTGATCCCAAAGGCTTGGGAGATGCTTGAGACAAGATTATTGGGAGATTGAGGCACCTTGGGAGGATTATTGAGAGAGGAATTAAGATTTTGGACACACTCAAAATGATTTGAGTGAAGAGGAAGTGGGATCTAGGGTGGGTTTATATAGGAAAAGAGAGGGAATTCATTATTATTTAGGTTTGGGTCACCACACAATAAACTAATCAATACCAAAAACCAGCCCATTGTTTTTTCCCATGGTTTTATCCAAATGGGTGTGGAAAAAAATATTTTATATATCCAATGCCCAAACATCTTAATATCATATGGATTTTGATGTGGAGGTGAGTCACACTCTCAAGGAAAACTATCTAAAAAGACAAAATGTTTTATAAGCCTTGGAGGGTCCACCAAAGATTTGTAAAAAAAATCCAAAAAACACAAAATCAAATTATTTTAATGGTAAAACATATATTGGACTAACATAATGTTTAAAGTATTTTATTACATCACTATAGGGCCATTATTATGTCATAAAACACCTAATATATTTAAATGATATTTAATTTTAACCAAAAATTCGACTGTCTCAGAAAATAAAGAAAAATTCCCCATTAAATAATTTTGATGTCTTAATTCGAAAAATAATATTAATTTTATCTAAATAATTTTATAAATATTTTATTTTTTTCTTTTAAAATAAAAACAAATATTTATCAAAAATTCTGGGGATTTGAAAAAAAACCTACAAACCTTAATAAATATTACAATTGCATTCATAAAATTAAATGATCATTTATATTTAATAAAAATTAATTTAATAATAAAAATAATATTTTATTAAAATATTATTTAATTCAAAATTCCATTAGTTCATCAAAATATATTTATTAGTATAATATTAACTAAAAATACTATTTTCCCTTTAAAAACTATTTACATCATAACAAAAAATAAATGTATGCACGTTATTTATAAAAACGTAATGTACATAGTCATAGTTCTAGGGTATTGTTACATAACACCTTATAACACCCTAATAAGACCGAAGGGTAAGGTGTGCGATGGCGACAGACTCTTGGGGTGGCTCAGATTACATCGCTCGGGTGTTAATCTCTATTAACTTCCACTTCTCTCATAGTCAGTTCCGCCAAAGTTTAACATGTTCATGCTCGGCTAGGGCCTGGTCAAGAGTGAAGCCCAATGCTGCCACCTCCTTTCCATGCTCTAACAAATGGGATTCATATGGGGAAAGTCTACTAGATGAGGCCATCACTTTGTCTGAGTAAATTGGATTTGTTAAAGCCCAATATTTATACCAATCATGTGATCATTATTCAACGACTATATTAGCAGTGGTCACAATTCATAACCGTATTTTAAAATATAGAAACATTAAACCAAATAAGATCACATTTTATATAACCATAATAAGACATTTAATTAGATCAAGAGGAATTTTCATAAATGAATGTTTTGTTCATTACAGTCTTGATGTTTCTATGTTATAAAGGTATAATGTATGTATTTGGTGGTTTTAAATATAGAAGATGTGTTTGGAAGGGTGATTATTTTTGGGGAATAAATAAGGATGATATGGTGATTCTATTCAATTATAAATATTTGTATTTTAGGTAAGATATATCACATAATAAAGTGGAGATCTGATAGAATATTTCATAGACAATGATTTGGTATTAAAGAAAATAAAAGAACATATATTTTAATCCAAAATCTTTGACTATTAAATAAGAAAATAGAAATAGAGAGTTTTATGATCATATTTTTTTGTGCATTGAATATGGATAATAAGTAGATGGAGAATATCCACATTGAATAATTCATTTCTATACATTTATGTTTTCATAGAAATAATGTCACAACTCGTCCCCTAGGGCCCGTGCTGTGACTACCCCAAACCCACCTTCCATTGGCCAGGGTTTGGCGACTAGCACCAGAAAATAATTTCCATAAAATGGGAAGGAATTGCCTCAAAACCTATACACACACAGATAGGGTACAATATCTAAATGTAAAACACAACGGAATAAGAATGGTGAAACCACAACTAAATTACCAGCACAAGGTATTATAGTATGTACTAATAGTAAAGGGGGACAGATAACAAGCCCAACTAAAATAGAGATAGATCGGAAATGGAAAATAGATCCTAAGGTCATCCACTAAGTATACAACCTGAAGGGTTGGTATAGATCATCACTGTGGCTCTCCATGTTAACTAGTCACCACCTTGCACCGACTGTCAATCACCTCTGTGCACCGTCTAGCCCTGACTTCTCAATACTCAGTCAAGGTGTCCGTTGTCTGCACAAGACACAACAAGGTGCTGGTGAAGCCCGTGCATGGGTGAGTATAAAAATACTCAGTAGGTACCCTGAGACCCCCGAATGACTCATAAAATTCATAAATGAAAAATCACGAATCATGATCTCAAAACAAGGCACAAAGAAAAAGACTCATCTTAAACTAGGTATACAACTCAGAAATCAAGAATAAAGATTATTAGACATAAAATATATCATTTTATTCTATTAAGAAGTTTACACAAATGAAACATGAAGTATTTGTTCTATTTTTGATCCACACATGGTCCTATGTCGTTGATCCATGACTGGCCTTTCAATGGTTGGTCCTCATCAGGATGCGCACTACGGATCCACATAGGGTTGCTAGATTGTTGATCCACATAGAGTCGCTATGATACTGATTCACATAGGGTATCTATGATGGTGATCCACTTAGGGTCACTATGATTGTGATCCACACATGGTCGCTATGATGTTGATCCACAAATTATCGCTATGATGCTGATCCACACATGGTTTCTATGATGTTGATCCACAGAGGGTCTCTCTTCAATTAACAGCCAGGCACAAGATTTCCCACACTCATAGAAATTGAGTTCCATAGAAATTTATCCCCCTAATATTGGTTTTCCTCAAATATAACAATTTTCAAAAAATTAGTAACCCAAAGGACTTCCATGTCGTAAGGTTTCCATTTCGACAGACGATGCGTCAATCAGATGCTCAGTCTATGAGTTATAAGCTTTTTAGAACCGAGGGCCCAGTTGGATTCGAGTTCTATCCAACCTAGCCATAGTACAACATTATCCAAAACTCATTTGAAGTATCTTCAATGTATTTTATCTTTCCAAGGATTCCAGCACCATAGACAGGTCATCAAACAGACGTCTGGTTTGTGAGATATGGCCTTTTAAGCACATCTGGGCCGAAAAGGGTTCGGGTCCGGGCCGACATGATCGGAATGACCATGCCCGCCCTGACTTGGGCTTAAACGAATCCTTCTGGGTCTGAATTGGGTCTGACCAGGCTCATCTAGAACTAGATGGGCTGGCCCAAGTGTGCTGGGCAGCGATGGGCTCTGACCGCTAGGCTGCGGCCCGCCTGCTGGGCGCGACCCGCGTGGGCGTCGCTAGCCCTCCCGAATGGAAAAGGGTCCATTCGGTTGGAAAAAAGTTCTTCACATGGAAATGATGCCTATCAGAAAGACCCATGGAGTTTGGGTGCCCTCCAGCACAGCTCGAAGTCATGACCTCCCTCTACGACGCACAACGGCGCACCACCCTGCTGCCAATGCGGCCGGTCAAGGGTCAGCTGCTCCTGCTTCCAATCGTGGCACCTTCGGGTGCTTCTATCCTTCGTGGTTGGAGAGAGTGGGCTGTTCCCATCACCCTCTGATGCCATTCACTGGCAGCTCCATGCCAATGCCGCACCGACGGGGCTTCTGTGGTTCACTGGGAGAGTTTTGGTGTTCTGTTTACCCTTCTGATTGCGCCTATAGGTCTCCCGAGATGTTTTCGTCACTGCAAGGCTCCCAGATTCAAAATTTAGATGAGTTGAAAACATGCCCCCAAAATAACATGATAAAAATCTAAGTAGTGGAGGGTCTCGTCATTGTTTTTTGGGATCACTCCCTCCCCGTTAGCATCATATCATGTGGGTAGTAAACAATACATCATATAGATAATGATTAACCCCATTCAAACTTTTCCCATAACTACCACCCATAGTTTCATACGTATCGCAGATCAAATTGTTTTGGATGATTTGTGTTTATCTTTTTTTCTACAACAGGGGTTTGAATTAATAAAAATCACTTGGATTTAAACAAAATCCCCTTCATCGAGTTCTTTGGAAGGCATTGCAGATGAGGAAGGAGTGTCTGCGTCTGATGGTGTTCTTCGGCCTTCTTCGTCACCCATCATTTCCCCCAAGGACTGTCACTCGAATTTGTTCTTCGTCTGAGAAGAAGGTCTCCAGCACATTGTCAGATCCTCCTCTCATAGCTCTACCAAAACCCAAGCCCAGTCTTAATTAAATAGAGGAAAAGAGAGTATCAACGCACCACTAAATTAATGTGGTTCATTAATGAGTTTATTTAATTAACCAATTAATTTTTTCCAATGGTGTGGTTACACAACCTATTAAAAACCCCCCAGAATTTTGGTAAAAGAACCTAAGGGTCAATCCATTAATGGTCTGACATTTCACTTCTATCCCACTTCATTTTTTCCAATGGTTGAAAAATGAAAATAAAATTACCTTTAGTTATTTTATAAATTTTTTGTAAATTCAAAAAATCAACTTTTTCATCCAACCCTTGTCGGTAGAAGTTAAGCATAACTTAAGTGAATCCTGGTTCTATGAATTCAACGGTGACCTTGTCTTTTTATTCCAAGCGCCTGTTCAAAAGGTAGAAATTATCGCCTGTATGTTTATTGAATATACCATAAAAAGTCTCAATAATTATTAATATTCACCCTCAACCCACGCTAGACGAGGTTAGGATCTGCCAAAAGGAATCACATCCTCAAAAGCTCAATGGTACTCTTAAATTTTCAATTCGAGTTACCATTTAGGATTAATAGAATTTAACAATAAAATAATTGTTAATTAATTATTTTATTTGCGGAAAAAACCTAACATCCACTGTTGGATCGTGCCAATCAAGGTTGGGATTTACCTAAGGATAGAATACCATCATGAGTTTAGAGGTGGCCTCAATTTATTAATTTGATTCACCATTTTGGAGTTATAAGCTTTTAAAAAATAAAATAATTTTATTTAATTAGTTTATTTACAATTATACCATTTTTAGTTTTTCTCACCAGAGTCCTGCTCTGAATAAACATAAGTCATGCCAAGGGTAAAGCCTCCATCTTGAATGCAACAGTTCCCTCAAATTTTGGATCTGGGCACTCGTTTAAGAGTTATTTTACATTTTAATAAAAACTACTCACTCGGGCTATTTTAAGCTTAACACTTTTTCAACGGATCATTCCAGGAACTCCGCGCCATGAAATCACATGCCATTAATTTTAATAGCCTCATAATAATTCCATTAATGAAAAAATTACATGGAATTTTTGGGTTTTTATATTCTCTCCACCTTAGGGATATTTTTTCCCCAAGAGATACTACAAAACTAGGGAAACAAATGGTGGTACTAAGTACGTATCTGAGCCTCTCACTCCCATGTGCTCTCCTGGAGATTCCCGTGCTGCTAACAAACTCGCACTAGAGGAATAGACCACCCATGTAGGATTCACTCATGTCGATCCTCTATCACCACTAGGAACTCCACAAACCTCTCCACATCATCGATGTTCAGCTCAACCCAGTCAATAATGTGTGATTTATCATTCACGTACTTCCTTTGATGCGACCCATTGAAGACATTATGCACCAGATACATCTGTGGGGGAAGACCTAGATGGTACACCACCTCTCAAACTATGCTGAGAATTTGAAAAGGTCCAATGAACCTAAAATATAGCTTGCCACCCCGGCCAAATCCCCAAAACACTCGTCAGGGTGATACCCGAAGGAAGACATGGTCTACCTCCTCAAACTCCAAAGGGTCATTATCGCCTATCGACATAAAAATTATATTGGATTCTTGCGGTCTTAATCCACTCCTAAATGATATACAAATTCTATGTGGTAGTTTTTACCAACTCTGGACCCATAAGTGTTGACTCCCCTAAGTCTTTCCAGCATACAGTTGATCTACAAAGTTTCACGTACATGGCATAAAATGGTGGCATGACAACCGTGGAATGATATCTATTACTATATGAAGACTCCACCAAGGGAAATTGGTCATCCCAACAACGACCAAAATGATGGACACAATCACAAAGCATGTCTTTAAGCATATATATGGTCTAATCCATATCACCATATGTCTGAGGATAAAAGGTGGTTCTTAAGCATAGCTGAGCCCAGATCACCTCCTATAATCCCATCCACAACTGAGATGTACAACGAGCACCACTGTCTGAAAAGATTGTTTATGACACCCCATTAAGCCGTACAATCTCTTGTATGTAGAGGCCTCTCAAGTCCTCTAATATTCCCTGCTCTCGGATGGGTATGAAGTGGGAAGACATGGTGAGTCGGTCAATGATCACCCAGGTAGAATTATATCCCCTAGACATACGTGGTATCCGTATCACAAAGTCCATGGATATAACATCCCACATCCATTCTAGAACCTCAAGTAGATGAGATAAGCATCCTGGTACTTGATGATTGGCCTTCACTTTTGGACAAGTGTGGCATCGTGATACGAACTCCACCACCGATTTCTTCATCCTTGGCCACCAGTACTAATGCAAGAGGTCTTAGTAAATCTTTTACACTCTTGGTCGTACTTCCAAAGTTTATGTATGGAACTCCCTAAACACCTCCTATCATAGCATCACTAGTACCATAACGAGTCCTCTAAGGAGGATAATGTGCTCCCCACCTTCAGAAAATCTATCAGGAGCATGTCCTGAGGATATCTGAGAACGTCGGGCCTCATAGTCAATGTCCCCATGCTGTAAATCCCTGACTCACCAAAGGAGCGGGGGAGTAATTATGATAGACTGGGGACAAGCTGCTCCTTCACTATTCACAAAGGATAACTATAATGCATCTTGCAGCTCTGTCACCTCACTCAGAAACTGTAGAGAAGACCTCTGGCTGAGTGCATCTTCTACATAGTTCCCCATCCCAGGAGTGTAGACTATCTCTAAGTCATAATCCTAGAGAAACTCTAGCCAGCATCGCTATCTTAGGATCAGGACCTTTTCTGAGAATATATATGTCTGAGACTCTTGTGATCAGAGTAAATTGTAAACTATTCTCCCAACAATAATCTGAGCTCCTGATGCTCCGTGAAAACCATCTGATATAAAATTGTAGATATTGGTACCATCCTTGGGTATAATCCAATGTAGAAGTACCTCTCCCTATGGGGAGGTAATCTGGAAAACATCTTTTGAAAGGGGTGTTCCTGGACTTTTCCACTACTATTGGAAACTGAAAACTGAAAACACTGGTAGCCACAAGGGTAAGGTTGGCTGACTCAAGAGTGATCGGTTTCACCCACTTATGCAGGAGTATATCTAGTGCTACTTGGGTTTCCTTTTTTTGACCAATTAAAACCCCATTCCAACACTGTAGACAGACAACAACATTTTTTCCTAAAATAGTCAATATAAGCATGATCTACGGATGACTAGTCCATACCTAAACTAACATCATAAGGCCCTGATTGTTTCATCAAGAGGATCCAACCAAAACTTTCATCTCAAGGGTCATATCACACCGTCGGCATAAGTGTGATTATTGAGTCACCTCCCATAGGTATCTCCAGATATAAGGGTCAAGTCAATGGTTTAACCAAAAACTCTGGGTTTTTTTTCAAGATTCGTGACAAGGAATGATTAGTAGCTATGTCTATAAATATGACAGCGTGTATTAGACACAAACTGTACCTCGAATAATTCACAGAGCCCTTTGGTCACACTCCTTGACCGCATGCAGCTACTCTCTTCCCCTACCATCTAGCTCCCTATGCCTGGTGGGGACCACATAGGGGTGGTGGTTGTAACATTTCAAAAACTATACCACCTCCTGCTACTCCCCTAGCTCCTCTTCTACTTCGTCTTCCCTACAGATTCACTTTTCCCTATCACTTCCTCTTCTCAAAAAATTTTACACATCCAATTCTCTATAACTGACGCCAGTTTCTTGCTTTACTCCTCCAGTAGTAACTACTGACCAACGGGCAGTGGTATCGCTGGGACACCCCCAGAACGTACCTTCTCGGGCAACAGTCCATGTGCTAATGCGTCATCACTCTATAGACCATCCTCAAGGTCAGGAATTGGAATCCTAGTTGTATGTCTTCTTTAAGTCATCTTGAAGGAGAATCAAGATGAACCACAGTCAATAAGTTATACTTGGTGAGATGACCCAAAAGAGCTAAAAATCTTTTCAAAATCACATGTAATTAGCGTTTTCATGTATTGAGTCGGAAAACAGAATTTTGGGTCTTAGTGTATGGATATTATAACAACCTGATATTTTATGATAATTATTCTTTTTAATTTATTTGATGTCATGTGCTACAACAAGATTATCTTCTTCTATACGCAACACCGTATTATCTTGTAGTATACGCAACACTATTCTTAGATTGTGTTACACACAATTTCAAGTTCGTTTGATAATAGTCATTCTACGCAAGATTGAGTGTATATATATATATATATATATATATTAAATGTATAAATGAAAAATGGTTGGATTATGTTATAATGAAGCAACAAAGGAGTCTTGCACAACACGCAACCCTGACTTGGCTTGCATTACACGCAATCGTGACCTTCCTCGATAGCGTGTGTTGTACGCAATACCGAGTTTTACTAAACAATGATATATTATTATAATATTATTATGAACTAGCCTTTATGAATATTATTGACTAAAATTTTAATTTTATAACATTATTATTCATCTTACACATTTTCTAGAACATGGTATAAGAACAAAATAAATTATTCGGGTAAAATATGTATTTTTCAAAAAATGCAGTTTTTCCGCCTTTTGATGGCGCACCCAATTTTAATATAGATGTTGAAATGTTTATAAGTTCAATTTGAAAAAATAAAATTCTTCTTTTTAATCAGGATATAAAAATTTACATTGGATAATGTTTTGATATTTTTCTGATAACTTTCATTTTTTAATGAATGGTAAAAACACGCTATATTTTAATTAAAAAAACATTTTTCATCGTAATAATTTATATGGTTAAATTATAATATTTAATGGTTTTAAAGTATAAATAGAATATATTTTTACCATTTAATATAATTTATGTCAATATCATTGATTTTACATTGAATTCGTAGGTTAAATCAATTCAATCTTTTTCAATGTTTTAAACAAAAACCCGTTTTCATTCGACAACGGGATTAATTTTAATTTAATTTCTACAACTTCTGTGTATTGAATTTGAAAAAATTGTATCCATATTTCGAATCAGTGGGTCCAAATTATGTTAATAGGCTACTTTTTTATTATTGGGAATTATGAATAGTAACTACGTAAATTTTATTTACCATAGTTAAAGGCAAATCGGGTAATTAAGGGTAAATATAATATTATAAAATCACCCTAACACATGACAAAATTCTATTGGATGGATAAAGGTATAACCATTTCACCTAAGGCTCAGATTAGATTCATTATATGGACTTTTGAACATGAAAATAATTTAATAATTATTATAACCAAAGAAAGTGACAACATGTCACTCTCTTAAATCTTATAAGTATAATAATTTCAATTTAATGATAAACATCATAAAACGTCGAACATAAATATTCTCAAAATATATAATAAAATTATCTACATCATGATAATTTATTTAGATTTTTTTTGGATTAAATAATTGTCATTAATGGTGATACATTAATGATGCAGAAATTATTTATTAAGTGAAAAATCAGTAATATAGTTATTATTGATATAATAATTCAAATTAAAAGACCCAAAAACCTGACCAAAACTTATTGGTAGTGTTTATCTATACCATAATCATCCAATTACATAATATATAACCGTTAGTATTATTATAAAAGTTATTATGACACTTATATTATTTTATTTTAAATGATGCCAAAGTTGTCACCTTCATAATTTAATAAATATAACAATCTAAATATTGTGATTTTAAGATTATAAATTAGAGTAAAAGTATTATTGTGAAAGGTAATAGATTTATCTTCATAATTTGATTTTATTTTTAATTTTTATGCTCAAAAAATAATATTAAATAATTATACAAAAATAGTGTAGTAATTATTTTATTAAGAGATAAACCAAATAAATGGTTTTAAAAATAATAAAATAAATATTATAAGAACTATTTAATGTTCTCCACTAATTTTATAGACAAATATGACCTTTCATTAATCTATTAATGATTTTAGTTCGAACATATCTTCTGTATATAGTTTATTTAAATTCAAATAAATAAATAGTGTCAAAATTGACAATATTGTTATTTTATAAAAATAACATATTATAAAATTGTTTAAAAATCACAAAAATATATAAAAATTATAAATTTAAATTTATATGGTCTAAAATGTTATAAAGTATCCAATTATGGACAATTCAAAACAAATAAGTAATTATTTGTTATGATTTAAAATTTAGAATGTTATAACCACAAATAAAATTAAATTGATTAAGTAAGGATAAATCAAGTTGATAATGTTTAAAATAATTTCCTAACATGTCTAAATTTTATTTTTTGATGATATAGAAAACCATTATAATATAATATTTAAATATGAGTCATTTTTTGGAGGTTTTTAAGTGGGGTTAGATTTATTATAAATTAATATTTTTATGCTTTCCAAAGGTGCCCCTCTCCTCCCTTATAAAAGGGCACCTCCTCCATCTATTCCTCACACCATTTTGATCCTTAAAGCTCGGATAAACTATGCCCATTTAACTTTCCCACTTCCCTAGAAACAAACTAGAGTTCTTGGTCTTCTTCAAAGACCAATTTTAATGCCCAAAAAGGAGGTCTCAAAGAAGCGCTTCAAAGAAGAGGTAATGTCCGTTACCGATTCGTTCAACTATATTTCTTCTTCCACTTCTTCTTCTGTAGTAGTTTCATTATGAAATAATAACATCAGTATAAATAATATACTGATATGGTATTATAAATATGAACCAACCCTATTTCACCTTTTATCCATCCTATGGAAAACAAAACCACCGCGCGTGCGTACGCACGGAATATCGTCTCCACGCCGTGGTGTAATATATTTTTCGACCAACACCTTACATGGATGGGTATAATGGTGTAAAGAATAACTATATATGGTTATTATAACATCATACTGATTCTGATATATTATACCATCCACTCCAATTCAATAATTATGGTAAGGATATCATCGCTCGTGCGTACGTACGGACTACCGTCTCCCTGACGCGATTAGATTCATTCTTCATGTTAACCATTCATGAATGATTATAAAGTATATATAATAAGTAATCATGAAATATATGACATAATAATGATACTGGATTTATGTATATATATATATGTATTTCATCTACTTAATTCCATTCAATTCAATAAGGAAACGAAAACAACGTTCATGCGTACGTACGGCCTACCGTCTCCATGAACGGTGTATTTCATTCCTTTTATCGATCTATAATATATATGTATATGATGAATATATATTATATATAAATCATGTTTTACATTCTGGAATTATTTATATTAGGATATAAGTAATAATATCAATAATGACAAGTCGAATCACATACGATAAATGAAATGATTTTACCCAAAACACTACTTTAACATGGAATTTACAAAAGAATGGGTAATATAAAGTCATAAGTGAAACATATATGATATCATAATAATGAATATGATTATGTAATGATTAAATGACATTATTTAAATCATTATACAGGAGGATCAGATACATAGGAAGCATATCGGACCTAAGGTAAGGGGTAAATTTGCAAATCCCATTTTTATCCAAGATTGATTATTCGTAAGTATATACTGGGGTTATTGCTATCATCCAAGTCCATGTTCTGTAAAAATGTATTCATGTATGTTTAAAGTCCTTTTTACCCAATTTGACTTTTACCCCTTATTATGGAAGGAATCTTTCTTTTATTTACCCTTCAAGGTACTTTTTTGACTTTTCCGAAAAAAGTTCGAGAAGAATGTTTTTTTAATGTATATGGCATGAAAATATTTTTTCGGTTTTATAAAGCCTTATTTTCATGAAGATTACTCCAAAATATATCATGACTATTTTTAAAAAAATCCTTTTCTTTTAAAATTTCCTAAGATTTTGTGAAAATAAATTGATTTTAAAGAAGAAAGGATATTTTCCTCAAGAATTCATTTCAAGTGTTTTATCAAAACCATTTTTCATCTAAGATGAAATTATTTCATATGTGTATGTTTCAAGTATAATGTCTCTATGATTTACATGGTTTCACTTTACTTATTATGAAATGATATCCATTTATTTTATATGGATTATATAATTATGGGATGATATTTATGAAACCCATTTTATTTATTGGGTTATTATGAATGATGTATGTTTATTTTGTGGCACAAGTAAGCATGATTTTATTATGAGATGGGTGGGACCTATATCTCCCTCCAATTCATTGGGTAAAGATTTATATCTCATGAGATATACATGGCTGGAACTGTAAGTTAATCCGGTTTAGTATTACAAGACTGGAATGAGGAGTGAACTCGATTCAGAAAGGGACTTTGTCCACTAATATGGTCTTGGTAGCAATTCCTTGGTTACTATGGAAATCATTACATTTGCTTAATGGATGCCACAATTACATGTTTTATTCCCATTCCATTTTATCATTCTTAATGTTTCTTTATGATCTATGCCTTACGTACATCCATGTTTTATGTCATTTCTCAAGATTTTGATGTTTAAACATTATGTTCCTGTTTTTAAGTTCAAATGTATATGGTATGTTTTATTTTATCCATGCTTACACTTACTGACCATTTGAGCTCACCCTTTTTATGTTTTCATTTCCCCAGGATATAAAGAAAGGTTTTAGGTAAGAAAAAAAGGGGAGATAAATAATGGAGATGTTGAACATCTTTCACCACGATTAAAAGATTATATTCTGAGTTTCCAAAGACACTAAACTATTCTGATCCTTGTGTGTCTGTTTTTGTTATGTATTAATTATTCCGAAAAAGTAGTGTAATTCCCATGTACGTCAAGCTTCGGGTCTCTACCGTTGGGATCAGAGGAAAGGGTTAGTCAACCTTTGGAAACTAGGATGCGAAAACTTTAGTGAGATCCCAAGAGATATTTCTAAGGTATGTCTAGGGATGTCCCTAAGGATAACTATACGTATAGGATATAGTCTTAAAACTATGGTAACGATATTAGAATTTAACCTAAGATGTTAGATATTGAGGGTACTCCCCCTTTACTATGTTGTTTTCTCTAGCATGATTTTTGCCTCTCACAAAATTCTTTTTGTGTTTTAGTTAATAGAGGGAACCAGAAGGAATTTAGTTAACATTGAATCCAATCGACAAATTGGTGACTATGAGCAACAAAATTGTGTATTGCCTACAGAGAAAGATATTTTTATTATGCTGAATCAGTCATCGCGATTTATGATTAACAAGGTGAAATTTAGTGGTATGCATAATTCATCAAATAAGAGGATGGTAGACATTTATGCTTGTTCGCATGTTGAGGAGAATAAGGAAAGGAAGATTTTGATTTCTAAATAAGGGAAGAAGAACTTTGAAAAATACCTCAAATGGAGGGGAAGATGTTATCTATGTGGAAAAAAGGGTTATAGAGTGACATACTGTTATGGAGTTCAATGTCTTATTTGTGGAGAACATGGGAATTACCCAACTCAATGCCCTGACCTAAAAAGTTACTTCTAAATCAAGGAAGGGATTATTTCAGGACAATCATTGAAGGGGATGGACTGAAGTGTTTATGTATTGGTATTCAAGAATAATGTTGTTGAGGTACTTTTATGGTGTATTAGAATATTTTTTTGTATTAGTCTATTGTGGTTATCAATAAATTTATAGTACCGATAACCATGAAAAGTGATTCAAATATTTTGGAAAGTAGATGATATGCGCATTATGAAGGGATAAGAAGATAATGAGATGTTTGATTGTATTCATGAGCTCATGATTGACATAAGGACTAAGTGATATCATTGTTTGAGTATATAGAATTTTGAGGATTTTGGTATATGGAAAGTGTTAACTATTAACAGCATTCATGTTTTCACTATGGTTCAATGGGTATTCATTCTTCAAGAGAATACATGATTAAGGTATTCACATGTTTGAAATTTTACCAACAAGATATATCTTATGATATATGGGGGATAAATGATGACATTCACCGGATTATAATGTGAAATTTCAAGTAATCATTTTCTTTATACTATGAGCTTGGACCGAAGTATTTTAGATAAGCCTAAATATTGGAATGGATTATGTTGGACATAAGTTAGTATTGTTTAAGGATAGAACTTTTTTCGATATTATTGATGGGATGTTATAATAATGTAGTTTTAGAAAAAAGGACAACCTGCAGGACGGGAGACATCCCATCGCGTCGGACAAGGCTGTGGGAATCAAACCCACAACCAAAGTGTGACTGGCCTTTATCGCCTACCACTGGCCTACAGGAAGTCCCTGGTAAGTAGAAACTAGTTTTATTTTATTATGCGGTATGATATATGAAGTATAAGTTCATTTTTGGAATCTTATACGATTAACCTCACCATAGATGGACTTATGTATTTTTGATAACTTTTCTAGCCTTTTTTTGAGACAGATGAAATGACCCATCATTCTATCACATGATCTGCTAACACATCACGAATGACAAATCCAAATTCATTTCTTTAAGAGATGAAGTGGAAATTTTCCAAAGAAAAACCAACAGCGAGACTGTACCAAAATCACGAAAGTATTTCTTCTAATTCCAATTTCATCAACTTTAGGGAAATGATCTTGAAAACCAAAAATGTTGTCCTAGTGCCCTAATATCCGATGAATCAGATGGTACCATAGATCATCATATATCTATGGCTTTGTGATTGATGGATTTTTCATATCCATGTTCTCTACCACTCTCCATCAGAACATGATGGTTAGATTTCTCTTCCATATCCATATTTTCACCTATGTTCTCCTATATGGAAACCCAGTGATTAGTTAATTTGGGTAACCGTTAAGTTTCATACATAAGTTTTTAATATTAAGTTTTTGTATTTAATTTTACGATGTGGGTTTCAATTAAAGAAACATTCAAGTAGAAAACCATGTGTAACCTCGATGAATTTCGACGGCGAAATTCATTTTAAGGGGGGTAGAATGTAACAACCCGATATTTTATGATAATTATTCTTTTTAATTTATTTTATGTCATGTGCTACAACAATATTATCTTGTACTATATGCAACACTGTATTAGCTTGCAGTATACACAACACTATTCTTAGTTTTTGTTACACACAATCTCAAGTTCGTTTGATAATAGTCATTCTACGCAACATTGAGTGTGTGTATATATATATATATATATTCAATGTATAAATGAAAAATGGTTGGATTATGTTACAAAGAAGCAACAAAGGAGTCTTTCACAACACGCAACCCTGACTTGGCTTGCATTACACGCAATCATGACCTTCCTCGATAGCGTGTGTTGTACGCAATACCAGGTGTTACTAAACAACGATATATTATTATAATATTATTATGAACTAGCCGTTATGAATAGTATTAACTAAATAATTAATTTTATAACATTATTATGCATCTTACACATTTTCTAGAACATGGTATAAGAACAAAATAATTTTTTCGGGTAAAATATATATTTTTCAAAAAAATGCAGTTTTGCTGCCTTTTGATGGAACACCCAATTTAAATCCAATTGTTGACATGTTTATAAGTTCAATTTGACAAAATAAAATTCTTATTTTGAATCAGGATATAAAAACTTACATTGGATAATGTTTTGATATTTTTTTGATAACTTTCATATTTTAATGAATAGTAAAAACACGCTATATTTTAATTAAAAACAACTTTTTTCATCGTAATATCTTATGTGGTTAAATTATAATATTTAATGGTTTTAAAGTATAAATAGAATATATTTTTACAATTTAATATAATGTATGTCATTAGAATTGATTATACCTTGAATTCGTAGGTTAAAACAATTCAATCTTTTGCAATGTTTTAAAGAAAAACCCGTTTTCTTTCGACAACGGGATTAATTTTAATTTAATTTCTTGAACTATTGTGTATTAAATTTAGAAAAAAGGATTCCATATTTGGAATCAGTGGGTCCAAATTATGTTAATAAGCTACTTTTTATTTTTGGGCATTGTGAATAGTAACTACGGTAAATTTTATTTACTATTGTTAAAGGTAAATCAGGTAATTAAGGGTAAATATAAGATTATAAAATTACCCTAACACTTGGAAAAATCCTATTGGATGACTAAAAGTAGACCCATATCACCTAAGGGTCGGATTAGATTCATTTAATGCACTTTTTTCCATGAAAATAATTTAATTATTATTAAAACCAAAGAAAGTGACAACATGTCACTCTTAAATCTTATAAGTATAACAATTTTAATTTAGTGATAAAAATCATAAAACTTCAAACATGAATAGTCTCCAAAAATATAATAAAATTATATAGATCATGATAATTTATTTAGAATTTTTAGGGATCAAATAAATTTCATTAATCGTGATACATTAATGATGGAGAAATTATTTATTAAGTGAAAAATCAGTAATATAGTTCTTATTGAAATAATAATACACATTAAAAGACCCTAAAACCTGACAAAAACTTATTTGTAGTGTATATATACACCATAATCATCCATTTACCTAATATATAACCGTTTGGAGTCTTATAAAAGTGATTATGACACTTATATTATTCTATTTTAAATGATGCCAAACTTCTCACCTTCATAATTTAATAAATATAAAAATTTCAATATTGTGATTTTTTAGAAGATAAATTCAAGTAAAAGTAGTATTGTGAAAGGTAATAGATTTATCTTCATCATAGGAATTTATTTTTAATTTTTATCCAATAAATAAGCCTATTAAATAATTTTACAAAAATTTTGTAGTAATTATTTTATTAAGAGATAAACCAAATAAATGGTTTTAAAAATAATAAACTAAATATTATATGAACTATTTAATGTTCTCCACTAATTTTTTAGATACAAATGACATTTTATGAATCTATTAATGCTTTTAGTTAGAACATATATTCTATATATATTTTATTTGAATTCAAATAAATGAATAGTGTCAAAATTGACACTATTCTTATTTTATAAAAATAACATATTATAAAATTGTTTAAAAATCACAAAATCATATAAAAATTATAAATTTAAATTTTTATGGTCTAAAATGTTAAAAAGTATCCAATTATGGAAAATTAACAACAAATAAGTAATTATTTGTTATAATTTAAAATTTAGAATGTTATTACCACAAATAAAATTAAATTGATTAAGTAAGGATAAATCAAGTTGATAATGTTTAAAATAATTTCCTAACATGTCTAAATTTTATTGGATGATGAGATAGAAACCGTATATCATCTAATATTTGAATATGAGTCATTTTTTGAGGTTTTTAAGTGGGGTTAGATTTATTATAAATTAATATTTTTAAGCTTTCCAAAGGTGCCCTTCTCCTCCCTTATAAAAGGGAACCTCATCCCTCTATTCCTCACACCCTTTTGAGCCTTGAATCTCGGCCAAACTCTGCCCATTTCACTTACCCACTTCCCGAGAAACATCCTAGAGGTCCTGGTCTTCTTCAATGACCAATTTTAATGCCCTAAAAGGAGGTCTCAAAGAGGCGCTTCAAAGAAGAGGTAATGTCTGTTACCGATTCTTTCAACTTTATTACTTCTTCCACTTCTTCTTATGTAGTTGTTTCATTATGAAGTAATAACATTAGTATAACTCATATACGGATATGTTATTATAAACTGAAACAACCCTATTTCACCTTTTATCCATCCTACGGAAAACAAAATCAACGCGTGTGTGTACGTACGGAATACCATCTCCACGCCGTGGTGTAATCTGTTTTTCCACCAACACCTTACATGGATGGGTATAATGGTGTAAAAAATAACTATATATGGTTATTATAACATCATACTAATTCTTATATATTTTACCATCCACTCCAATTCAATAATTATGGGAACGATATCATCACTCGTGCGTACGTACGGACTACCGTCTCCACGACGCGATGTGATTCATTCTCCATGTTAACCATTCATGAATGATTATAAAGTATATATAATAAGTAATCATGAAATATATTACATAATAATGATACTGGATTTATGTATATATATATTTATGTCATCTACTTAATTCCATTCAATTTAATAAGGAAACACAAACAACATTCATGTGTACGTATGGTCCACCGTCTCCATGAACGGTGTATTTCATTCCTTTTATCGATCTATAATATATATGTATATGATGAATATATATTATATATAAATCATGCTTTACATTCTGGAATTATGTAAATCAGGATATAAGTAATAATATCAATAACGACAAGTCGAAACACATATGATAAATGAAATGATTTTACCCAAAACGTTGCATTAACATGGAATTTACAAAAGAATGGGTAATATAAAGTCATAAGTGAAACAAATATGATATCATAACAGTGAATATGATTATGTAATGAGTCAATGATATTATTTAATCATTATACAGGAGGTTCAGATACGTACGAAGCATATCAGACCTAAAGTAAGGGATAAATTTTCAAATATCATTTTTATCCGAGATTGCTTCTTCGTAAGTATTTACTGGTGTTATTGCTATCATCCTTGTCAATGTTTTATAAAAATGTATTCATGTGTGTTTAAAGTCCTTTTTACCCATTTTGACTTTTACCCCTTTGTATGGGAAGAATGATTCTTTTATTTACCCTACAAGGTACTTTTTTCACTTTTCCGACAAAAGTATGAGAAGAATGTTTTTTAACGTATATGGCATGAAATGATTTTTTCGGTTTTATAATGCCTTATTTTCATGAAGCTTCCTCCAAAATATTTCATGACTATTTTCAAAAAAAATCCTTTTATTTTAAAATTTCATGACATTTTGTGAAAATAAAATGATTTTGAAGAAGAAAGGATATTTTCCTAAAGAATTCATTTGAAGTGTTTTATCAAAACCATTTTCATCTAAGATGAAATTATTTCATATGTGTATGTTTAAAGTATAATGTCTCTATGATTTACATGGTTTCACTTTCCTTATTATGAAATGATATCAAATTATTTTATATGGATTATGTAATGATGGGATGATGTTTATGAAACCCATTTTATTTATTGGGTTATTATTAATGATGTATGTTTATTTTGTGGCACAAGTAAGAATAATTTCATTAAGAGATGGGTGGGACCTATATCTCCCTCCAATGCATTGGGTAAAGATTTATATCTCATGAGATAGACATGGCTGGAATGGTAAGTTAATCCGGTTCAGTATTATAGGACAGGAACGAGGAGTGAACTCGATTCAGGAAGAGACTTTGTCCACTAAGATGGTCTTGGCAGCAATGCCTTGGCTACTATGGAAATCATTACATGTGATTAATGGATGCCAAAATTACATGTTTTATTCCCATGCCATTTTATCATTATTAATGTTTCTTTATGATCTATTCCTTACATACATCCATGTTTTATGTTATTGCTCAAGCTTATGATGTTTAAACATTATGTTCATGTTTTTAAGTTCAAATGTATATGGTATGTTTTATGTTATCCATGCATACCCTTACTGATCATTTGAGCTCACCCTTTTTATGTTTTATTTTCCCCAGGATATAAAGAAAGGTTTTAGGTAAGAAAAAAAAGGGGAGATCATTAATGGAGATTTTGAAGATCTTTCACCACGATTAGAAGATTATATTCCGTGCTTCCAAAGACACTAAACTATTACGATCCTTGTGTGTCTGTTTTTGTTATGTATTAAGTATTCCGAAAAAGTAATGTAATGTCCATGTACATCAATCTTCGGGTCTCTACAGATACGTCAGTCGCCTCACCAACACTGGACTCCTCTAACTAAAAACCACACTCAAAACACTTAACACTGTTGCTCCATTGGAAAGATCAGAGTCCTAGTACTTCAGTAGAACTGACTACTTTGATACCAATTTTTCATGACCTGTCACCCAGGCCCCATGTCGTGACAACCCCAAGACCTCTTTCATTAGGTCAAGGGTTGGAGAATAGCACTAGAAAGTCATTTCCCTAAAATAGGAAGGCATTTTCTCAAAACCTATACACACAAAGACAGGGTACATTGCACACAATTAAAACAAAATGGAATAAGAAGGGTAAAACCACAACTAAATAACCATCGTATAGAGTAATAGTATGTACTGAAAGTAGAGGGGGCCAGAATACAAGTCCCACTAAAACAGAGATATATAAGAAAATAAAAACATCTCCTAAGGTCATCCTCCAGGGGTCTTACCTGAAGGGTAGGTACAACTCATCACTAAGGCTCTCCACATCAATCGGTATCCTCCATGAGCTGTCTGTCAATCACATTTGAGCACAGTCTATCCCTGACTCTTTAAGACTCAGTCAAGTTGTCCATCATCTGCAAAAGACACAATAAGTTCTGGGTGAATCCCGTGCATAGGTGAGTATAAAAATACTCAGTAGGGACCCTAAGACCCCCGAATGTTTCTCAAAATTCCAAAAAGGAAAAACCACAAAGCATGATCTCAATCAAAATGCATGAAACAAAAGACTAAGCTCAAACAAAGTATACAACTCAGTGATTATGAATAAATATTATTAGTATTAAGCTATATCATTTTATTCCATTAAAGAAGTTTCCAAAACTAAACCACGAAGGATTTGTTCCATTGTTGATCCATACAGGGTCGTATGTCGTTGATCCAAGGTGGTCCGCTCTATGGTTGGTCCTTGTCGGGTCGTGCACTGCTGATCCACACACAATCTCTAGAATGCTGATCCACATAGGGTGTCTATGATGCTGATCCACAATGGGTCGTTATGATGATGATCCACACAGGTTCCCTATGATGATGATCCACACAGGTTCCCTATGATGATGATCCACAAAGAGTCTCTTTTATGATGATCCAAATAGTGTCTCTATAATTCTAATCCACAGAGGGTCGATATGATACTAATCCATATAGGACCGCTCTTTAATTGATAGCCAGCCGTAGGTTTTCCTGTACTCGGTGCACTTGAGTTCCATAGAAACGTATTCTCAAGATATTTTTCTAGACAAAATTTTAATTAAATTCAAAAAAATAGTAACCCAAAGGACCACCATGTCGTATGGGTTTCAGCGCGACAGACTGCGCGTCAATCGGACGCCCGATTTGTGAGTTAGAAGCATTTTAGTACCAATGGCCCAGTTGGATTCAGGTTCGATCCTAACCGACTAAACATCAAATTTCTCCAAAACAATGGTTTAGTATCTCAAAATGAACTTCTCACTACTATGATTCTTGTTCCACAGACGGTTGTTCAAATGGATGTATGGTTTGTGAGATATGACCTTTTTAAGCTTATCTGGGGCGAAAAGGGTCCGAGTCCGGGCCAACCTAGTCGGACCAACCCAACCCGCCCTAACCGAGGCTAGCCCAATCTAGTCCATGTTTGATCTAGATCCCACCCAGACCGACCCGAATTGTTTAGGCCATCCTGAGTGGGTTGGTCCATGGCGGGCTCGGCCTATTAGGCCATGGACGGGTCCTGCCGCCTGATGGGTGTGACCTGCGCGGGGGTCACTCCCCCTACCCAACGGACAAGGGTTTGTTCAGTTTTAAAAAGTAGAACTACATGGCGCTGCCCCTGATAGCGGGACCCATAGGGCTCTGGTCCTCTGCACCAGGGCTCAAAGTCGCAACCTCCCTACGTAGTGCACGACGGTGCACCGCCCTGCAACCCATTACAGTGCCTTCGGGCGCTGCCATCCTCCACGGTCGGCGAGAGTCGGCTACCGCTGTCACCCTTTGCTGCTAGTCATCGGTGTCTCTGCATTGGTGCAACACCAGAGGGACTTTTGCGGGCCATATGGTGAGCTCTAATGGCCGATTTTCTCTTCTGATAGCGCCTACGATCCTCCCGTTATGCTTCTGTCACTGCGTGGCTCCCAAATTCAGGGTTTCATTGAGTTAAAAATATGCCCTCCAAAGAATGGGATAAAAACAAAAGTGGTGGATGGTTCGGTCCTTGTTCATTTTTCCCGCGCCCTCCGCATTAGCATCATATCAAGTGGGTAGTAAACAATACATCACATAGATAAAGATTAACTACATTCAAAATTTTTCCTCAACAACCAACTGCAGTTTCATACGTATCACAGATCAACTCAGTTTGGTTGATCCGCCTTCATCATGTTTTTGTAGAATGCAGTTTTTAATTAATAAAAATCACTTGGATTTAATCAAAAATCTTACCTCAAGTTTTTTGGATGGGGTTTTGGAAGAGGAAGGAGTGTCAACGTCCAAAGGTGTTCGTTGATGTTTGTTGTCACCCATCATTTCCCCCAATGACCGTCACTCAATCACAGTCTTCTTCAGAGCAGAATGTCATCGGAACATTGTCAGAACATTCTCTCATGGCTCTCCGAAATCCAAAGCCCGAGCTTAGATTAAATAGAGGAAAATAGAGGATCAAAGCATCACAAAATTAATGACATTCACTAATGAGTTTAATTAATGAACCT
Source organism: Viscum album (assembly GCA_963277665.1). Lineage (NCBI taxonomy): Eukaryota > Viridiplantae > Streptophyta > Magnoliopsida > Santalales > Viscaceae > Viscum > Viscum album. The sequence goes on from OY728128.1 coordinate 1,646,378,027, forward strand.
ATTAATTTTTCCCAATGGTGTGGAGACACAACCTATTAAAAACTCCCAATAGTGTGGTTAGAAAACATAAGGGTCAATCCATTAATGTTCTGACGTTGCACTACGGTCCCAAAATTGTTTCTCCAGCAGTTGAAAATAGAAAAATAAAATAACCTTTCGTTATTTTTATTTGTAACGTCAGAAAATTAACATTTTCATCTGACCCTTGCTGGTTTAAGTTAAAACTCCCTTATGTGAATCTCGGCACTGAAAAATCGATGGTTCCCTTGTATATTTAATCCAAGCACCGGTTCAAAAGATAAAAATATCTGCCAACATGTTTACTTAATGAACCTTAAAAAAAGTTCAAAAATTATTAACAGTCACCCTAGACCTATGACGGTTGAGGTTAGGCTCTAACTAAGGAAAAAATACCCTCACGAGATCAACAGTACTCTTAGATTTCCCATACGAGTTTCCTCTTAGGAGTTATAGAATTTAACAATAAAATAATTGTTACTTACTTATTTTATCTGCGGCCAAAAACAAACTTCCACTATTGGCCTATGCCGACCGATATTAGGATCTACCTAAAAAATCATACCTTCACGAGTTCAGAGATGGTCTCAAATTTTTAAATTGATTCACTATTCGTGAGATATATGCATTTGAAAAAATATAATTTTCTCTAAATAATTTATTTACAGTTACTCCATTTTTGGTGTTCTCACTTGAGGTTTTCACCGAATAAACTTAAGTTGTGCCAAGGTTAAACCCACCATCCAAAATGAAATGGGGACCTCATATTTATGATATGTGCACCTGTTTAATATTTTTTCTACATTTTTAGGAAAACTACTCACGCGTGCAATTTAAATATTAAATTTTTTTCGAAGGATCATTCTTGGCACTCCGGGCCTCAGAATCAAATTCCGTCAATTTTCATAGACTCTTAATAATTTTATTAAATAAAAGAAATTTCATGGAAAATCTATGTCTTTAAAAATATTATGGAGAAGGAGAAATTTTCGACAAATAATAAGTGGTTTATACATTGTTATTTCATAAGAGAAGAAGGTAAACCTTTCATCTTACTATGAAAGTGGAAGAAGAAGTAAGAAATTGAGAATAACCATATAACACATCAATGACAAGGAAGAATCTATTTTATTTAAACATTTCTTTTTTATCACCCTAATATTGTTGTTGAAATTTCAGGAAACAATATAAATAATATGTGGGATACTACTACATGAGTTCTAAGATATTCCTTATAAATTCTTTCTCATGGTTTTATTACTAATGGGTCACGTGATCAATGATTTTTTTTCTATTGACATAAAATATTAGATTCTATTTTTTAGTAGTTAAATATATAAATGACTATCCTAATTTTGTGTATTTATTTGGATGAGTTTATTGGGAAATGAAGTAAATAAAGGGAGAATGTGGAAATTATTAACATAATTTTGATAGAGGTAAAATTGAAAAGGGATTGAAATTTTTAAAATTATCTAAATGTCCCCAGCAGTGATACTCACTAGGGTTGAATGTACCCATAGTTGGTCCTTCCAATCGGTATTAGATCCCAACTCACCTTTGAATATATTATCATATTTTGATGTTGTTATATATTTGAATGTTTATATTCCATTTAGATTTTATAATATAGTGTAATTTTACTGATGAGACGTCTATTTATGATCATAATTATCTGTACAAAAATATGATGACAAATATGGGAAATAAAGAGAATAGGACTGTATGGATTTCATATCAAGCATGCCAAGAAGTATAATTAATTATTATTAGAAATAATTTTAAAATAAAGATCTGATCGAAATAGAGAGGAACGGGTGGTTAAAACAACTAGTATGGAAATGGATAGTCTTTATAACTTATAATATTCAAATGAATCATATAATTAAGGGATATGTATAAATTATTATGAAAACAGTCCCCAAGAAGAACCAAGTATTAGTGGGAGTGATCATATGTTAATATATATATTAGTTGATGCATTAAATAACATGTTGCATTATTTCCGATAATAATTAATTTCATTAATTTTAAAAATTATGGAATATTAGTGTAAGGATATCACTCATCCTATAGAGAAATCAGAGGAATTGGAGATGTTTTTGGAGGTGAAATTTTTTTCTCCTATTAAGAATTAAGAATAGATTGGAGCCAAAGATGAAAAATATACGATAGTTGTAGAAAAAATATCTAAATTTGAAGACGAATATATCAATAAATTAAATGAAAGTTATGAAATAGACAAGACAATTTGAGGATAAGATACATTAACTTATAACAACACAATTTTTTTGTCTTTATTTCAAGAATACAAAATTATAAGTTAAATCCAAGAGGTATAGTGAATATGATACATTTAAAAAAAATAGGTTATATTTTATGATCAATAAGTTGACTAAATCATGAAAATTAGGAATAAAATATATTATATTGGATAATGATAAATATATTATCAACATAAAGTGACTAGAGTTTGATATTAAATTAGATGATTTAGGATATTATGGAAGGCAATTATTCACAAAAACTTCAGGGAAAACATGATGCTACCACATAGTTTTATGAGGAATGGGAATATTATAAAGATTCTATTATATAAAAAAAACACATCGCGTTAATCTCACGAACAATCCTTATAGATATCAATGAATAGGTACCACTATGTTCAAATTGTATTTCCCATGCTAAATCTATTTTCATACATATTGTAGGTTTAAATTAAATCTATACAAAATGGATGAAGAAAAATTATTAAAATGAAACCATCAAATCAAGGTCAGATAAAAGTAATTTTAACGCAACTAGTTTCTAAATAATATTTAAATATATTTAAAAAATTCTATAAAAACTTTTTAGTAATTATGGAATTTTTGGAGATCAGAAAATTAAAGGAACAAGATGCATGTTTTGGGGTTATCATTAGTGCTAGAATAAAATTGGGATTAAAAAATTAGATTATTCATATAATCAATATTTTTTATAAGGAAAATGGAAGATTGTTTCAATGTAGATATAGGATGAGAGGCTACAACAGAAACATATAAACAAGGGAAATATTCCTATTGTAATTTTTTTGAATGTTTAAGGAATCTATATGAAAATTTCCATCAATGTGGGCATATAAATGGTGTATTCTCATCTAATAATGAAAATATATAAATGGAAATTAAATACCACAAAAATTAATAAATATATTAGAGGAAACCTCAGGAATGAAGGTACACAAATTTAATTTCTATATCTCACCTAAGAAGCTAAAATAAGTTGAATGATTCTACCTTGGAAAACAAACAGAAGGAAGGCCATGTTCAAAGAATGTCCATGAAGTTAAATGGGTGATGTGGAAAAAGTGAAAATATTATTCAATTTTTGAAATAGAGGAAAAGAAATGGAATCGTTACAATAAGATATATGTATATGTATTAGTGCAAGAAAGAAAAAACACTAAGGGAAATTTGTCAAGAGGAGAACCGATATGTAGTAAAAAAACATAATTTTATAATTCTAACAGAAGAACCAAGATAGATAACATTCACCAGATGGATAAATCTATTGGATCTCTTTTTCCTACATTGTTGAAATTCTCCACAATGAAACTGTTAAAAGATTTTGTTTGATAACTTACCCCTCCATAGTTATGTATACTAGAACTAGGAGGATATTAACCAAACAGATCCCTATACAAAACATCTTAATCTAACATAACAGAAAATAAACAATTGAAATTAAAAAAAATATTTCTGTTCTATAAAAAATATTTTATATATAAGAGAGATCACGAAAAAAATCACTCATAATGAGAGATAAAAATGATTAAAACAATCCCAATCACATCCTTTCCCTGAATAGGTCTTAGAAATATAATTTAGAACCATATATTGTTCATTCATACTGAAATATATTTAGAGATGGGCCACCACACATCTTTATAGGGGTCCCTATCTGGTCAGTATGTTTCATTGACCTCTGATTTTCATGGTGATCCTTCCATTAACTTGATAGATCACTAATAAATAATGAAATTCTTTAATTTAACCACCAGCAGTTAGAAATCAAGAAATAACACTTTTATAGTGTTTCACTCCTACAAAAAATCATCTGTGAGAGTTCCATTAGATGATCTCTATCATAACATCAGAGACTTAGCATAATTTACTTTAATCGATTGACCTTTCATTTAATCATGTCATCCCATTTGATGTTCTATCCGGTGATAAAACCTTCTTCCGAAATTATTTGAAACATCTTATTAGGAAACATCCAACTAGTACATTTGATGATCTAAGTATTTTGATACCCATGTACAAAGTTTAATACAATGAACAAGAAGAAATAACCACAAAACCAATATTCTTTCCCATATAAACTGATTTTGGAGTTTAGCATTTTTATTATTTCATTAACTTAATCCCTTCCTCCATCTAAGGCATGTAGTTCCCTCTACTATGTAAAATCATCCAAGTCCCACTGAGGAACAATTTTTCTTCATACAATCTTGGAATAAAACCTTTTAAAACATATATGAATGATGTTTCTTCCTCGTAAACTTCTGAAGATCCAAAAATTTATCCTCCATAATAATTTATATGAAGTGATACTTCAGGTAAATGTGTTTCATACTTTAATGAAACAATGGTTTTCGAGAAAAATGGATTGAACTTTGGCTATAAAAAAATAAAATTCCTTTATCTAATGCCTTTTTGAGTTCCTTAAGAAATTCCATTGACCACATCAATGTTTTCCCAATTAGAGTAGGGGGATTGTACAATTCCTCTATTGTTTATAAGGAAACCAATGATTTCAACTTATACATCCAACTAACTACATTACGAAAAAATGTAAATACAAAACTAGTATTTCTCTTTTATGAGTCCATGTCTCCTGTAAAATATGTATTTATAAATCCTTTACACTAATTATAATAAATGAAACGTAAAGATAAATACTTGGAACCTTTAAAGTTTCATAAGATACATTTCACAACTTCCTAATGTTTTCTTTATTTCTTTGAAAATAAATTTCCAAAAACTCCCACTATAATAGAAATATCTGGTTGTGTTAAAACCATTGATTCCATCATGATTTCTATAGTAGAAACATGAGAAACCATGTCCATGTCACAATATCATATATCCATTCATGATGCCTATTTTTTACAAAAGTGTAAGTGTAAAAAATATTAGTTAATATATATTTATAATGATTAATTATGAATCTTTTAATGAATTTACTATAGTATTCATTCATAGATAAAACCAATAAAGTGACATTCCTATCCTCTCAATTATTTTACCAAATATCTTCTAAGATTTCTCAATATTCTACATCTCAAATCTTCTTAAGAAATAATCTTATGTTCCACATTTTATTGGATCTCTGGATCACCCATCGACATATCATCCATATATAATAACATTATGTGATTTATTTTATCTTCCCATTTCTTTTTTTAATAGCATTACTTAGAATCACATCAACAAAAAAATTCTTCAAATATAAAATTGTAGAATTTGTTATTCATCTACCTTAGTGCATTCTTAAATCCATGATTATTTCATTTCAACATAAAACAATTCTCATAATGATGGAATTTTTAACCTTTGGGATGATCCATTTAAATTTACTCCTTCAAATACACTAGATGAAATGATTTTATTACATTTTTATACTCCAAGTATAGATCATCAGACATAAAAATATTAAGAACTACCTGAATAAATGTGAGTTTCACTACTACTGATAAAATTTCAGAAAATATAATTCCATCATTTTACTAAAAACTATTCTCCAACATCATTGATTATCATATCATATGTCAACCAGCTTATTCTTTCAAATAAAATCTATTTATAGAGATCTCATTCCTTATAGTTGATAGCCATGTCACAAGTGTTGTTGAGATTTATGGAACTCATTAACTTTTCCATAGTCTTTCCCAATATTTGGAGTCTCTGAGAATAGATATTTACATTAGACCATTAATTCACCCTATACCTATTAAAGTAAAAAAAGTATCCTTCCCAAACAATTGAATTGGATTCTCGTGATGACTAGATCTCATCCGCACAACCCCTATTTCATCACTATAAACCTCTCTGTATGATAGATTTCATTCTGGTACATGTATGTCGAATAATTATCTATCTAGTAATTTTTATCACAAAAATTAACTATATATCAATGGGTTGTCTTATCTACCTATGTTTGATACCATAAATAACTGAGTTCCACCATCTGATGTCTCCCTTGAACTATCCAGATTGAAGGTTTGTCAGACATCTTTAGTATGATCACCCTGAAAATAAATAGTTGAACTAAACTCAACATCCCAATCAACATGGCTGTGATAAATCCAAAGAATTTATTCATTGAAAAAATAATCTCTTATATAGTTTACATATTTATTTTTATCATTCCATAAGAGATAACCAAATTTCTCATCACCATATCTTATAAGAAAACACACTTTGGATTTCACCTCAAACTTCTCTCTATCTTCAACATTAATAAGAACATATTTGATGGTTTAAATCAATTTAAGATACTTGATCTCTATATTTATACCAAAATAATTATCAAGAGGAATTGTTAGTCCCATAGATGAATCCAAACTTCTGTTCAGCAATAAAACTGCTATATTTTGTGATTCTACCCAAATCCCCATAAAAATTCGTATGTTAATCTTCATAATTTGAGTGTTTTTTATATCATGATTCATTATTTAATCTATTAATTTTTTTTGGAGACCTTGGATTATTACCCTAATTATTACTCTTTAATTCATTTAAATTTTTTGAAAGTTGTGTTTAGTGTATTCCCCACCTTAGTATTATTGGAGACATTTCAACTTTTTTTAACACTATTTTATGGACATAAATATCCAATGAATAAATTCATAAAAAATATCAGGTATATTATTTATAAATTAAATCAATAAGTTTCTAGTAGAATCATCAATGAGAGTAAAAAAGTATAATGATCCTTAAAATGAGTGAATAGGGTATGGTCCCAACATGTTTGGATTAGAAAGTTTTAACTTTAAATTCCTTTCCTTTATTACATCCATTATGAAGGAAACTCTAATTTATTTTCCTAAAATATATCTATCACATAATCCATGGTATATTTGGTTTTGTTTTATTATAAAAGTTTCCACTAGAAATTTTGAATTTTACTTACTGAGGTGCACAAACATAAAGTGCATCTTTTCTAGACTATTCGATAATGTTGTTCCAAAAGATGAAAATTATCACTACATTTTATAAGTTACAACATAACCATATTTACCACTTGATAAACCACCATATAACCTCTTTAAATATTCTAATCTCCATTTGAATAATTTCATCCATAACATACATAATTTAGCTATCTAACTAATATTAGGTTCTTCTAAAGACATGGAATATATCTAATATCTATCAATTTCAAGACACTTAAACATTTCATTTCAATTTTTAAATAAACTTTCCAAAATATACCCATATCTCCATTTTCCTCTAGATATACTCTTCCCAATATTCATGGTACAAAATAAATTATGCACCCTCTCTCATCAGTTAAAAAGAATGATTCTACTGAATCAATAACTCATAACTCTTCAAGAATTATCATGTTCAGTGTCATGTTGGACCCTCTTCCCATTTTACTAACCAATTTTTCATGTTTGTAAGTGGAATCCAATATTTGATTCTTATTTTATTTCTTTATATGTTACATTTTCTCAAAAAGTCAACATATAGGAACAAAACCTATCAATTCACCTTGACATATTCACCTAGAATGAACCTATAAATATTTATTCTTCTGATGGTTTATCTGATGAACTAATTTTCATCATATATTAGTATTTAGAGAACTTATATATTAATTATGAACATCATTAATTCTCAAATCCTCATTTAAAATCATTTTTTTAATTTAATTAAACCTAAGTTTCATGTTCCTATAAAAGTGTCTCACTACTTTCACCATGAAATTCCAACTCAATATAACCAAGGAAAGAAGACAAAAAGCTAAAACATCATATATTAATGTTACCTTCATATAATAAAGCTTCTTTCAGATTATATTTTTGAAATTTGCATTATTTGAAGCTGTACTCCAATATAACAAACTTATGTTTAACAATCATCCAATCATGAAAAATATGTTAAGAGTTGGCTGATTCTGGTATATATAAACTAACACATTCATAACCACTGTAATATTTTTCATCTCTATAAAGTTGAGTGAAAAAAATTATGTGCAAGAGAAACCCTGACAAAAGAAAAATACATCCTATGAAACTTCACTAACTCTTTATTTTTTGTTTTTTTATTATGTTTACAAGATAAATGAACTTAAATTTATTTTTTAAATTATATTACAACTAAATTTTACAAAATTAAATATCTTTTCCATATAAATTTTTATTAAAAACTTCTAATTCCATTAAATTAATTATTTTAATAATTATAAAGAAATTGAAATTAACAAAATAATGAAATTGGGAGAAATACACTAGATTATTATAAGTTATGTAGAACTAACTAATTGACCTTTAATGCCACTTTTTGGGAGGATAACCCCTGAGATGAAAAATAAAAAACATTCCTTAAATCCAATGTATGAAACTAATGAGACAACATTCATTGGATGAATAGGCCATTCCAATCACTTTAGGCTATACAACAGAAACAATCCACAATGTCATCAGATAGAGAATTTTTCTTATGAATACCACCCCCCATGTTATATTCACTAGGATTAGGAGGATAATAAGAAACATAATCACCACACAAAACACATTGATTTCAATTCACCTTAACGAAACATTTTAAATGGGAAAACCATATTTAGAAAATTTAATAAAAATTCTTTCATACATGGGAGAAAACAACAAAAATATTTCATTATGGTAGATATAAAGAAGTATGACAATCTTAATCAATTCCTCTCCATTAATGGGTCTCAAAAAACTAATTCATAAACAATGAATATTCATACATAAAAGTATATATTTAGGTATGGGCCACCACACCACTTTATTAAGGTCTCTATATAGTCACCAACTTTCACTGAGCTCTATGTTTCTTGGTCAACATTCCATTGACCTGATAAACCACTAATACAATATTTTATCATTAGTTTGAACTACCAACATCTGGTCATCTAGTAATAACCCATGAAACAATTTTTCCATCCTAGAGAACATAATTTGTTGGAGTTCCATTATATGATCTCAGTCCAAATATTGAAGCCTCAACGTATCATTCATCAGTCTATTGAATTTACATCATTTCAATAACGTAAATTATAATTTCTATCTATTGTGAAAATCTTCTCCCCAAATTCTACGAACCTTCATAGTAGGAAAAATATTATGATTCTTTCCAATGATCTTAATATAAACATCTATATCTAGAAAAATCCATCTAATAAACATGAATAAATGACCAAAAAACCAATAAAATAAGTCCAATAATGTTATAAAGGGGAAGGTTTAGTGAAGGGAACTCAAAATAACCAAGATATATAATTCAAGAAGACTTAAAATGTACCCAATCATTGTTTAGTAATATAAAAAATGTATTTGGATAAATAAATAAATATAGTGGAAACTCTTGAAAAATATAGTGCTAAAAGGAAAGCATAAATTCCACATGATGATCTCAAATTTTAGGAGTGGATTTAAATATATTACAACCAAAATAGAAAATAATGACTATATGGGAGATTTAATAAGGTTGGAATAATTTATAATGGGTTTTTAATAATACATAGAATCATAATAATAATTCATAAAGAGAAATAAATATGTATTTGGAATGAGGGATATTGAAAATAGAAGTACACCACAAAAATCTATTAAAGTTGAAATGATCTCTTTACTACCTAAGACGAATATATAAATGGAAATCAGATATTCAAGAATGAATATATTGGAGTTAGTTCCCTAAAACCAACTACTTTAAACATTATATTTATATTTATTCAATTAATTTGAAATTAATATAAATATCTTATAAAATACTATTTTTTTCTTCAACTTAACATTAATTTGATAATATTATAGAGTATTTTTTCATCCATATAGGTCATAGTAGTACCCTGTTATGATGAGAACCATGATACTATTTGATGGTATCTATAATATCTTAGATTTATGGACATATAACATTCTATGATGGGGAAAATTGTTTTTCGACTATTTGGTGACAGTAATCATAGGTGTATAAGACGTATTGTCATGAAGATCATACTTGGTAACCTACATGATGGGAGATTATGAGAATAGACTCACCAGTAGTAGCTCTACATGTTTATTTTCCATCATATATTCCTATTTTTGAGCACGTGTAATATTCCTAAGACTTCAATACTATCATTTATAGATCTCATCACTTGTGAAATTAGATTTACTAACCAAAACCGTGATGACATATGTTCATGAGAAGTAGGGTATATTGGGTGCATAAAAAATGTCATGTAATTAATAATATATTGAGGTAGTATGTTTCCCTTCTATCATTATAGAATTTTTTATATCAACCCTTTGATTAAAACAGACCCATCAAATTAGATTCAATTGACAAGGTGAAATACAATTTAGTTAAGATAGAAAAATAACGAAATATCAAGAATATAATTTAATTAAATAGATCTGAAATAGTCTTGATGATAAAATTTTGATAAATGGTTTATATTATCCATTGAGTTTTCATATGCAGCTTTCAAAGCTGTGAAATTAAGTTCATTCTCTTGTTTGACTTTACACATTTTAAGAATGTAATTTTGGACTATAGGCAAGCCCACCTAATGGTAATGAAAAAGAATCCTAGTGGGTGAGAGAATAATTTTTTATTGATCATCATTGAATTCAATTTTAATTTAATTAATGGAATTAATAACATCCGTAATGGTGAGGAATAATTTCATTCATAATTTATTGAATGAAAATATTTTCTAAATATTTAAAAATTATTTAGTAAATAGATTTTGGATAAATTGGTTAATTATTAATAAAATATTTATAAGTGTATTCAATAAATCAAATATTGTTCAAGCAAACCTATATCATTTTGGATATTGAATATTAATTTTCAAGATTGTAAAAAAACATGTATCTTCATCCAAGTTAATTCATGCCATAAAATATAAATATTAATAATATTATTATTGAATGGGGTTAGGAATGGTTTACCATATTATTTAAGGGATGATATGTAATTTAATTATATTTAGAAAAACCAAATATCTATAAATTATTGTTATGTCTATTGTGTTAGGTTACTAAAATTTTGTAAATTATTTCCCACAATAGATTTGTCTCTTGAATTCTTCATTCTATCCTCCTCCCATGAAAAAGATGACCAAGAGAGAATAATTCATTCCCTAAGGATCTTAACACAATAAATATTTGAAACAAAATATGATTGATCCATCATTATAGCACATGTCATTCCATCAGTGACAGTTCAGATATCAGATAAACATGTGTGGATCACCTCTAAGGGGATTCTACAATTGGATCATATAAGTGAAACAACAGTAATCTAAAATGGATCTTTTATATTATTAACATAATCATTCTAAAATAATGTCTCTAATATGAGGTTACCTTACTTAAAATACAATATTAATTAATTATAAATTTAACATGAAAAGATCCTCTCTAGGTTCTTGGTTCTCTAAGGTCATCATTCAAGTGATTATTTTGTTTTCATGGAATTTACATCTTCTAAAAATTTGTGAATGATCCATGAAATAGATACAACATTTTATGGATATACACTCACCAAGGTTCTTCCTCTATGTTAGGAACTCATAAGTGGTATCATAAGGCAAATATTTTAAATTTAAAATTATTTATTTGATTTTTGATCTATATACACAATAGTGGTTGGTTTTTTTATTTTAGAATTCTTTATTCTCTAATCAGTTTTTAATTAAAATTATTGATAAATATTAATTATCAACAATTATGGTTTTGTTTTATTATGGTTATTATAATAGATAAAGAATGAATAGATATTTCATTAGGAAGTGTCAATAATTTTGGCTTTAAATACAAGGTAACACGACTTGTAGTCGAAGTACACGTTGTGTACCCAATTCACAACAACCGTTCATACCGAGGGATACAAAGCATGCCCTGGAGAAAATACATAGGATGTATTTAGTTCACACTTTGTGTAAACTGGGATAACTTAGAATAGAACTTTTTAGATTACACAATGTATAGCTGGAGTAAACGTTGTGTAGTCTACATGTCTATGTTACAAATTTTGTTTTAATAATGTTTTCAAATATACAGTTAAACACCATGTGAGACAAATTTCATGAAACATTAATTAAATTCATGTAATTTATCCAGCGTACACATCAAGTATTTCATTATTTAACTTATCCAAAATATATGTTGAGTTCTTCAATGAGTCAGGCAGACACATGGGTAGAGGAAAACACAACTTGTAGCTGCAGTACCCATCATGTGGTACCATGTTTGAAGAACATATTGAGTCCTTCGGTGTGTTGCAATGACACAAAAAAACTGTGATACACAATTTTTATATGGTTAGTACATTCTTTGTAGTCTTTTTGAGGAACACAACATGTCCCCTGATGTGTATCCTAAGTACATGAAAAATGAGGTAATGATATGCAACTCAATAGTACATTTCATGTAGTCTCCCAATATGTGAAATATTAAATTATATTAAATAATTAAATAATGTAATAATACTTTTATATTGATTGACACTTAATGTTTTTGACAATTTTATTAATCTTTTAATGATTTCAAAATGACTAATTAATTTAATATAATTATCTTTAATTATTGATCTTGCCACTTATTTTCCCTGAATTCACTTATGATAGATATCATCGAGATGACTTATATAGTAATTACGTTAAACTAGAATTAATTAATTAACATGTTAATTAATTAATTAATGCAATCATATTAATCAAAATAATGAATGAATAGATGTGGATGTTAACTAGTATAAATTTACATATTTGTTGTATGTGTGTGACCTTTCATGAGCATAACCAAGACCTATGTATAAATTGGTTTAATTTAATATAATTTATTTCCTGGGGTTTCAATTATATACTATTAAGTTAAATATGATGGAATTTGACTCAACCCTCCCTCTTTTATTATGTTTGGCCGATGGGTCAATGGTTATTTATATAATATCCTGTAACCAATCATTTAGTTCCCATCACTTATATGTGAGTAATAAATAAGTGTAATAAAAAAAGTATTCAAAATCTCTTGGAGGTGGTTCTATATTGGATGTTAATGATACCATACTTGGTGATATACAAGTGGATAGGTGGAATTAATCTTATTCAAAGAATGACACAAGAAGTTTCACCTAGGTTTTATGTTGATTTATTATCAACTCAATAAATCAACCATTAGTAAAGGTCATGATCATGTGAAATATTTATTTAGTTATTTCCATATTATAGATTATTTACTTTATAGATTCAATACCATGATCAGATAAATAAATTTACTTATATAAAAGATATAATTTAAATAAATGTATTATGAATAAATATTTTATGAAAAAAATTATTCAGTAAAGTAAATTCCTTTTAATATTAATAGGACATGTAAATGATAAAACAAGAAAAATTAATTCTTAATAAAATAAAAACATATAATTAATATTAGGTTAGACATGGACTTAAATTATTTGATTAGAAATAATAAACAAAGGATTAATTGTTCGACAAACACTCATTAGTATGCTTGATTTTATCGTGGAGCTCATATGAAGGTTACGAGTATGCTTAAATTTCATACATAAAGGTATGAATCACTCCCTAGAATTGATGTTACATAGAGGAATGATTCAGGGAAATACATGTAATAATTTTTAAATAGGGGAGTTGACACTATAAATAATGTGACGTCTCAGACCCAAATGCCACATAACTGGTCCCTCGAGCCCAGTGGGCCACATGGCCTCAATCACATCTTCCCAAATACCAAAGGATGCCGACTAGTAGTGAGGGCCTAGGGTGATTTATAAGAAGACTATTTCCTCATTAGCAGAGTATAGAACACCAAAAGGAATATAAAGGAATAGTAATCAATAGAAACTATATAAGTAAATAGTGGAAGTAAACTCATGTAATAGATAAACAAGAATAATAATAACTGTATCAACCGGAATAGTGATGATGTAATGTCATGTCACTAGAAAACCAGAAAGCATTAATACAAGAGATTAGGCATAACAAGATCCACGATGTAATATAAAACAATGTATACTCTATGCATCCCTGGATCCTACATGGTCATATCCAATCCAGCTTCATCCTATCAATACACAATCAAGTATTGGAAGCTGCATCATTCCCATTTTCAATACCTGCAACCATGTAATCTACTCTGGGTACCAAACTACACCCGAATAGGGTGTGAGATAAATCATAGTGGTCCAATACCAATGGTTTCTATAACATCCTACCTGTTTAATATAATATACCAGTGTTGAGGCATGCATATATAAATTAAGGCAAGAAATACAATATAACTAAATAGCCATGAACCTGATTTAGCCCTTGGTTGGTGTCTGGACATGTTACCAGTTCATTAATCAATCAACTACCTTTTAATGTTAATAGGTCACATGATGCATAGCCAACACTGATATCACCTCATGATAGTATATTTAGTGAAGTTCCCAAGATGTTACAAGTCATCTAGACAATTATAGCCTTTGAGGAAGTTCAAGGGTAAAAACCAAGGTAATTTAAACTCATAGAAAGCTTACTCACCAGTATCTGAGTCTAGATAAGGGGTAAGAGTGTCTTCCAAGGATCATAATCTATGGTTTTGAACAACAAGGAATCTATAGATTCCAATGTGATCGACCAAGGTAAAATTGGGATAAGTAAAGATAGGTTCCTATGGTCTTTCATTATGGCACCTACTAGTCAATGCCAGATCCCAAAAGTGTATCTCAGGTATCACGTAATAATGAATGTAACCCAATGGAAGTATACTGAGAATACTAGGAATAGAAAAGAACTAAAGTCTAGGTGGTTATCAACCTAAGAAACTAGTATCCTTGAATCAAAATGGGGTTTCTAAGACCCAAGATATTATTCTCTCAGAGTCCAAGGAGAGATTGTGTTAGTCCATTCTTATTTGATATTGTAATCATGTTATAAATTATTTCATTCAAGTCTTTACTTCCATTAGTGTGGATAGTTCAAGTTGTGTTGAAATAATTTATTTATTGGTCCCATCCTTATCTTCCGTTATTGTTGATAGTCCATGTAGCATTGCATCCATTTAATCAAGACATAATTAGCCATTAAGGAAAATTAAATTGTTAAGGTTCACTCCTCTTTATTCCATAAATATGGAAGGGGGTGCTATAGACATGTATCCTTTATTCAATTTCTTTAAATAAGTCCATGTTATATACTTAGTATAATTGTCATTTAACATTACACTTTTCACTTTTAATAACCATTTAGAAGCATTCACCTTAGGTAGGTCAAGTGGTGAGCTTATATGGTACGTGTCATTATGAAATTCTATGCAATAACAAACCATTTATGATAAAATACTCACATTTATAATGTTCATGTAATGGCACACCCAAATGGTGGCTCAAATGTACCGAACACTAAAAACCTAATTGTTGAGTAACCGTAGACATGAGGAGGATTGTGTTGTGGGTGAAACCACTAACAACTAATCACATATTTAGAAATAGAATTACCATAAAATTTTAACTATTATAATTTTGAGATGATAATTTATCAAATGATTTCCAATGAAAGTGGTGGGCCCCACAGAAACATTCAAAAAACTACGAACTTTAGGGATGAGTTATAAACCATTCACCTTAGGGTTGTACGTGCTTTCTCCTCTAGTTTTGTCCCTTGATTTTCATCAGATCTGATTAGATATATGAAATGTAGAAAACACTCACGTGGCAATATCTAGGTCGATAGTGAAAGAGAATATGTATGGCTAAAGAGGACTCGAGTACTTACCATTGCGCATCCAACATGATAAGAGGAAGCTCGATTGGATACCAAATAAAGTATATATCTTGATCCCTATCTTAGGCCTTAAAAAATCTCAAAAAGGAAGAAAAGGGAAGAAAATACCATAGGTCCTCGGAATAGGGAGGAAGGAGAGTATTAAAATATTAATAAGTTTGTTTTGGTAATTTTACACTGGTTTTTAACCTGAACATGATTTTTCTACACGGTTATTCAAACCGTGCACAAACTTTGTGAGATGGTTTTGCCCCAACTTGGGAAAAAGGGGTATTCACACGATTTGGCTGCATGGCCATTCACCAACCGTTCGAGGTTCCACTATCTGAAAAAACACAAACCGCGTGGTTAGGAAAACTATGCTCTAACCATGCGCAAACCATGAGACTTGACCCATTTTCCCCAAAAGATGTGTTTCGATCTCCAAATAGGCCCTGTACACCATCAAAACCTTTTCCAACTGATTAGGAATCTATATTAGGTCCAAAGTAATGATTTAGATAAAAAAATTAAAGGATCCATACAAGATTGAAAAACTGGGTTCTTATAGATCATGGATTTAAAATAATATAGTTATTAATGAACATCCTACATAAATACCTTCATGTAACTTGACCACCCATTTTTAGGGTTATACTAAGGGTAATATGTATCTTTTCCACTTGAATGTCCAAGAAACTAGAAATTCCGAGATTAGTGGTGAGGGATGTTGGGACATGATAAAATAGTGGAAGGTATAATAAAACTAAATTCATTATTTCTCATGTTAATTTTAATCCAGTAATGTATTAATAATCTATTTTAATTATTTTTAGAAAAATTAGAAGATAGAATGAATATTATTTCATCATTCCTTAACATTGGGTAAACCCTTAATAATATGAATTTATAAATATGGTATAGTATTTTGTGTGACATATAATTCTTTAGAAGATTTTATTATGTGTTTGAATCTGTTATTTCTATTTTTCCACACCAGTAGGTGAGAGAAGTTGAAAATGATACCTTCCAAAGATATATTAAAAAACACTGATGTCCATTGTTTTATGTTATCAACTATTTTGGTATAGTTAATGATTCAACATAAATACATAGATTCTTTCACCAAAATATCACATATTATTTCTCTTGAGAAAGATAAGGAAAATAATGAAAGAAATAATATTGTATATTCACTATATCAGAATAAACACGAATAAGGTAATGTAGTTATTGATCATAAATTCAAAATGGAGGGTTACATTGATCTATTAAGAAAATTAGGCTTCCACATCAATAATAAATTATCCTTTAATACTATCTTATTATCCCAACAAGACTGTCCTTATTTATCCATGAATAGATGAAAAAATGGATAAGTAACTTCTTAAACATTTGTCTATAATTCCCCATGTTGATAAGGATTGGTTAGCACATGTTTCTCCACACCTTATGGTCATTGTTTATGAAGAAAATTCTAACAATTTTATGGATAATATACACAAAAAGTTCCTTTAATGCATCCTTCATAGAGACAAAGGATTCTAGGGAAGAAGAGTGAACATGAGGCTATTTTATTCTTATGTGGAATAATTAGACACTAGAAAAAAAATATAAGTTGATTAAATAAAAATATGAATTCACTATCGGTATATTCATCTAGGTTCTATTCACCAGTTCTATATTAAATAAAATATTATTGAAACATTAACATATTTAAATATTAGAAATGAGTATGAATAGAATGTTTATAGAGTAAATTCAAAAGGAGTTGATAAAAGGAGATTCCTATGATAGAAAAGAGGAAAACACAACATCACATTATCCTAATGTATTGATACATGTTTGTAATAATTTTTAACAAAAAAATTATCTCATTGTATAACTAGATGAAAAAATACATTATTTCACATTAGTAATATGTTTTTAATTATAATATAAATACTAAACTATTGGTTTACTAATTCATGAATAACATAAACATATTCCAATAAATGTTTATTATAAAATATAATTCTATTTTCTTATTTCGGAAAAATATTTTTTTTTAAAATAAAATCTAAAGTAGTGGACTTTTTAATACACATAAAAAGTGTTTTGGTATCAATTATGTTAAGATATAGGATATAAAAACTGGCTACTTATCATGTTTTCGATAAAGAAACCTCCATAAGTAAATGTGCATCACAATTACCTTAACATTAGTTCAACATGGCCAAATGAACTATTAGATACGATAAAGGTAACTTCATATAATTCAGGATATTACTTTAAGAATGTTTTGAAATGATTAGTGAAGTAAATAGTGCACCTGGTAAAGAATGAGGAATCTCCAAGTTGGAATGTTGGTGAATATATTTTCCAAGTAATCATTGATCAAATAATTGGAGTTATGTTAATAAAAAACTTAAATTTCAATATATTGATTAATTTCATGGTATTAGTAAATGAAATAACAATGATGAGTATTATATAAATATATATATATTGAAAATCATCAATTATTTCTTCCAAGACATGTCTTGAAAATAGAAGTTAAAGAACTGAGAATATGATAACTATATTATATAATGGATATAAAATAAATTTTTATATGATAATAATCTATTAAGACACCACCACATGTTTTTTTGAAAATATTTTTTAAGATGTTTTAGCTATAATTGAACACCAATAAATAAGGATCATCTGTGTTAAGGTTTCTATAGCCACTGAGGATATGATTGTGTTTTTAAGGATTACTATATTTCCATAAAGTAATATTATATATTTTAAAATAATATAATAAAACATAAATCCTATGTTTTAAGGTTCTTTACGAACATGAGTTGGTATAGGAATACTAGAATATTATGAGCTTAGTGGGAGGTGTAGTTCTAGAGGCGTATACTATGTAGGAATTTGTAACTAGAGTGGTGGTTTATTTTTACCATTGAAGATGATACATATTTTTGTTCATTTATAATTAATATTAAAATAAATAAATAGTAAATGTTAATATTATAATGTTGAAAAGTACATATAAATTCATGAAATAGAATCTATGTATCAATATTTGAGGACTCCATCTTTGGAATGTTTCTAAAACAAGCTACTACTGATGAGTATTCAAGATAAAAATAAAAAGGATGCAATAATATGGAACCAATAAAGCATTATTGATTATCGAAAGGTCTAGTTTGTAAAAATACCTATATACTGATCATATTGACTCTGATTATTTTGAATTATATTTGTTATAACATCATACTATGATATACATATTGAATAATTAGTAGTCAAGGCCATCTCAATTGGAGGATTCATTATGGGATTTGTCTATATGAAGTGAAAAAAGGAGACCCCATGGTATATGTCTATAAGTTATAACTATATAGGGTCTATGACATCAATAAATTCTAACAAGATATATGGATTACATAAATTCATATATGAATAAATTGTATATTGTGTTCATAGAATATTTGTTTTGGAAATGAATGAGTTACATGTGTCTTAAATTGGTTAGTGGTAGTGATATATTATTAAATGATAGATATGTTGATAACATATAGAAAACAAATATTGTTTCTTACCATTGTGCTGAGACTACGGGATAAAATTTCTCTAAGTATGACTAAAAGTTGAAACTTTGTTCTATGGAACAAGATCTACTAAATAGATCGATGGGTTTCCTAAATGTAGTCATAGTGTATATATTAATAATGTATTAATAAAATATATGTATAAAAAATTCATGAAGGAATTTTTGTTGGAATATAATCCTTACAATTGAATTTTGATGGCCATAGGAAGATATTTTTATGATTAATGTAATTTTAAAATATTAAGTGATATGAATTTATATTATATTTTAAAATATAAACTAGATTTATATATTACTAATTTATATTTAATATTAGGTGATTATCAAATAGATATAATACAGCTGCATAAAATTTCAATTTGAACTATCTAACAGTACATTGAAAAGAAGAATTGGAAGAGTTCATTATCTTTAGTGAAGTGGGAATACAGGTGATCAATAGAATTGAACACTTACCTTCCCTAAGAATTTTTTTTATCTATTATCATATTAAATTATAAAGGTAATATCCAATAAAAACATATTACATATAGTAGTTGAAATATCTATAATATATGAGTATATTATGGATTCTGATGTATCTTTAGAAGTTTCTTAGAAACATACAATTTTGATTATGGGTTATAACAAAATAAATTGTCTTACCATTATCATGATAAGATTTCACTATGGAAATATTCTGGAGGTTAAGTCATTGATTGGGGATTAAAGATGGACACTCGGTTATATTACTACCTGATGGATTTTCTCAAGGTATTAGTGTTGCCACAAGAATATTCACCACCAAAAATGTGGATTTACTAACCATAATCACAAAGATCTGATAGGAGAAATATCTGTAACCATAATGAGTAGAATAATTCTTAACATGTGAGAACAAACTAGTAATTATTAGTTGGCTCTAGTGTAAATGGGATTTTATTAGAGTTAGTTCCCTAAGACAACCTACATTGTATATTAGATTACATGAATATTCAAATATGTCAATACTAATATAAATATCTTATCAAATGTTACTTTTTCTTCTACATTACGATAATTTTATAATGTCTAAAAGTACCTATTGCATCTGTATAGGTTATAGTAGTTCCCCACTATAATGATAACCTTGAGATTCTATGATGATATCTATTAAATCATAGATCTATGGCTAGATAACAATCTATAATGGGGTATAAAACATTTTTATTATCAAGTGTTAGTACACATAAGTGGATCATACTTCTTCTTAGTAAGTTTACACATGATAATGTCCATAAAGATAGATTACGGGAACATACCCTCTTTTAAGAATTCTACATGTTCTTGTGTTGTCAGATATTCCAATATATGAGCATATTTGATGACATCTATAAGTTAATGTAATCATTAATACATTCCAAGACTCACACACTTATATTTTCTAACAAAAACCATGATTCCAAATATTCTTGGGAATTAGGGTATGTTGAGTGCCTCATAAATATCATGTTATTAATAATATGTAGGTGAATTATTTTTCCTTTCCAACATTATAGAATTTGATATCTTCAACCCAATGATTGAAATAGAACTATCTAATTAAATTTTATGTCTATATTGTAACACCATTTATTTTAGACAATAAAACAAAAAAATGTATCAAGAATATAGGTTGATGATATATATGTGTATCCATCTTGATGAGATAGTGTGGAAGATGGATCACATTATATAGTGAGAATTAATATGGGGTGGTGTATGACATGACATTGACTTATTTCTCTTGTGTGACTTGATACATTACTAGGAAGTCATCTTGAAAATTATGAAATCCCATATAATACCAATGAGAAATAATCTCTGAGGGTCACATAATAAGTGTTTCAATTGATATTTATGAAATTCTATTTGAATTTAATTAATGAAATAAATATTATTCTAGAGACTGAGGAATAATTTACTATATTTTTTGTTAATAAATTTTTTTGGAATATTAAAAAAATGATTAATAAGTGTCTTGTGGAAAAGGTATGAATTTTTGAATAAAATATTTTATTCTAGTATTCAAAAATTTAATATAACTTCATGTGGATCAAGATCATGTCCAGTGATAAATATTTATTTAAAATCTGGTAAAATAATATTTATCTTTAAAACAATCCATAAAATAGTAATATTTTTAATATTATTATGGAATGGGTTTAGGAATGGTTTATTATATTATTTAAAGGCCCATACACACTTGAATAACATTTTAATCGAAACCCCAACTTTATAATTAAAGAGTTTTTTGTATTATGTTGGGTTAATCATGTTTTCAGAATCATTTCCTAAAATGGATTTATCAATGGAATTAATTATTCTCATATCCTATTAAGAATAATAAGATCAGTATGGAATTAATTAAGGATAAAGGATATTGTAACAATAAAAGCAAACAACACATGATGACTAATCCTCAATTCTTTCACTAGATGTTCCAACTATTATTTTTCCAATATCATAGGGGCACATGTGGATGAATTCTAGAGGGATTATACACATGGATACCAAAAGTAGAACATTTATAATATACAATGTGTGTTTAATATGATCAACATCATCGTCATTAAATAAAATTCCCATGAGGAGGTATCCTTTCTTTAAATCTATCATAAATTAATTAAAAATTTAACATGAAGAGATCCTCTATAGTTTCTGCATTCCATTATGTCCACATTCAATGAAACTAAATTCATTATGAATGGTATTTACATATTATATTTATTTTTTAATGATCCATCAAACCAAAAAAACTTTTATTGTTATTATGCAATTGATTTTATTCTATTATGCCCAAAATCATTAGAATAATAAAGAAAACTAAGAGAGAAAAACCCCTCCCCCATGATATTACCATTGAGGGACATGAATAATGATATTATCCACTTATCGTTTATTATATTTATGCATATAATTCAGGTAATTAAATCTGTATTAGATTCTATAGGGTACAATTATAGAAAATGTTTATGATGTCAAAACTATATGAACTGACCGAAGAATCCACCATCTTATAAATATCATTCAATTGAAATTCAAAATAAAATTTGATTAAATATTAATTTTTTGTTGTTGTTTAATTATGAAATAAAACCTAGATAATAGAATGAAAATGCCCATTTGGTTTCATCCTCTACATTGGAAGTCATGGAATCTATCCATAAAAGATATACATCTTTATAAAGGTTGTGAGAAGTGTCTCCTTGAGGGGGATACCATAAAATAATGGTTGAATAAGTTACCAAATATATCTATATCTTATAAATATGAAATTTTAGTATGTTCTTGAAAAGGATTCACTAATAGGATAATCTTGTTAAAATTACAAGATAATATTTATCTAAATTGGCATCAGTTGGTTATATCATTCTAAAAATCATTGGAAAACTTATGATAAATATAGTGAGTGTATAATTATATTTGGTATAAATTTTAGGTAAGAATGGTAAGAATTTATATGTAAATAAAACCCTATTTTATTGTATATTAAGTAGGCCTCACATGGACTTAGAAAGGAATGGTTGATGGAACATTACTTGAGTATGAATTGATAAAACTATCTCAAGAAATTTGTGTCACATACAAGGCATATTTTAAAGGTATTTTTTCATTTAATTTACATCCTTTATTTTTTGGGGGTTTCCCTAGGTTTTAGGGAGGAATAGATGAGTATTCATGAATTGGGCCAAACCGTGAGCCCAATTCCAGATTAAAAAATAAATTTTGTATCTTTTATAACTTTATCATTTTTCAACATTTGTCATCCATTAAAATTCCTAATTGACCTCCCCTAACCTATTAACACCGCCAAGGTAATTTGGAGCTTTTAGAAATCCATAACCAGGGGTTATTTGTGTTTTTGTCTAAGGGGTTGGGCCTGCCCGAAAGCCCAATTCCTATTTTAAAAATAAAATTTGATTTTGTTATAAATTATTCAATATTTGGGATTTTTCGGTGATTTTAAGTCTCACTAAAGCCCAAGTAACCCAGCCGCGCGTCTGAACTCTCTCCCACCAATTTGGAGCTCTGTAGAATCACGATTTTGTGTCGATCTTCATAGGGTTCCTCAAATCGCCCAGATTTGAAGAGGTAAAGTATTTCTTTCATAACTCTCTCAATTCTCAATATTTTTCCTCCATTCCAGTTCCTAAATGAGGTAATACATCTTGTTCGAACGTACTCTAAATTTGGACTCTTTTAAATTTCAGGTACTGGAGTTTTGGAGTGATTACTTCAAGATACTTCAAGTAAATGAGCCCTTTTCTTTCCTCTTTCAAATTACTTTGGGTTTAACTCATTGTTCATAGGGTTTCTTCGGTTATAATTGAGTTTACTAATGTCCAGAAACTAGGATTTCGAACCTAGGGTTTAACTTTGGGATTTCTTGGCCAATTTGTGTGGTTTTAGGTTTGATCTAGTTCTCTCTTGGTGCGGCGGGGGTGCGATTTGATTTCGCACGGAGATTCAAGGGGTTTTGTTAATTTGGTAGGTGATTCTATTATATGTGCAATTTTTGTGAATTAGCTTGCTGTTTTCATGGTACTCTAATGTTTACTTCACTTGAATGTTTCTGTAAAAATTGGTTTTAGTTGCATTTATAATGCAAATGAATTTTATGTTCCAATTTTTGGTGAAATTGAGGGGTTTGCATTCAAATCTTTTATTAGTCTATTTTGGGATGCCCCATAACTGAATTTTTGGTTTAATTAAATGATTTTGAACTGAAATTTTTTTTTAATAACTTACAAGTGTTATCATAGTGTGAAAGGTGGATATCTTAAAGAGCTTTGGGTGAAAAACAATGTGATGTTTGGAGATGTTGTTTTATTGGAAATAAAATTATTTTATTGTGTGTTTTAAATGGTATAAAATGTGTGTAGCTACTGTAAAATTTGTTTGTGACCAGTAGTGATATTTTATATGAAAAAGTATGTGTTTTGTTTGCTGAAATTGTTTGAGCACAAAAAGTGGAAGCCCGAGTACTTAGGTGGGGCGGATTTGTACTAGTACGGCTAGTGGATCGGATGGGTTTTGTCCCTGTTCCACTTAGCATATGGATAACGACAACTCTAACTAAACTATTTGGATGATGATTGGGGACCACTAGGTTATGGGTATGTTCCCTACTAGTGGCTCGTGCATGAGAACAGATTTTTCTATGGTTACTCTACACCGAGGTACGAGGTACATAGGGCCCGAGACAACCTAGTGCTTAGGGGTGTTCCTGATTTTGATGCTCATAGTATTTGTGGTATATACCCTTGTTGTGGGTTGTTTTTGTCAGTACATTACAGTATCTCACATGTCTATTTAATGTGCTAACATTCTGAAATTCTCGGATTGAAAACTGTTTTCATTTGAAAGTTGCTTTTCTTTGAATTTTGACACTGTTTCACCTTGTGTATTAAAATTGCTTGTTTTGTTCACATTGTATTGCATACTCTTTGGAATCAACTGGTGGTATCCTATTGGGCTTAGGATCACACCCTACTTACACCCCTTGGGTGTAAGTAGACCTGCTCATGCTTGACTCAGGTAAAGAGAAGGCTAAGGGTGATGGCGGTTTGGGATGTTAGTCCCCATCGTTGGGGCGGAGTTGCGGGGACGGCTTGCGGGTGATGATCCCCTTGTCATGTGGAGTCCATGGGGATGTCTTTATGTTGTCATTATTTGTTTTTAGACCACTTTTAGTGTCTTTAAAATTATGTATTCAGATCTGGTTTTGTTAAGAATTGTTTAGCATGAAAATTTCAGATTTTAATAATTGTTTGTTTTTTTATGATTTATGTTGTCATACTCAGGTAAATCGTTCCCAAACCAGATTTGTTTGATACCCGGGCACTTGTTCCAGCCCGTGGGGATAGGGAACGCCCTTCGGGCCTTGCCACGGGCTGGGTTTGGTGCCGTTAATGGTGGCGACCAGATCCGGTTCGTGACAAAATGGTATTAGAGGAGGTTAATGTTTTTGGGTTATATTGTTATTTTGAGATGAGTCGGGATAGACAGGAGCTAGGACTGTCGGGGCTCTGGGTATTGGTTGTGAGTAGTGTTCCTGGCCCACACCTCTCATGGAAGACCTTGAGTCACCAGAGGATGTTGGAATTTACTGATTGACTTCACTTCCAGGTGAGACGTGTGGGCTGCAGACCACATGTGGACATCAGGCAGATGTGGAGTAGTTGTTTCTTTTATTACAAGAATGTGTTTAGTTTGTTTATATTTGATGTATTTGATTACAATTTTCAGAATTGTGGTATTGACTATTTTTTTTGTGACTGTTTCATTTTGTAGCAACATGCCTCCCCGGAAAGCTCCCACGCACCCACAGGAGGAAGCTGGAGAGAGTTCTCCCACAACGATTGATCAGAGGCTTGTGGAAGCTGTTGTTCGGGATATCCAAGCTTTGGGACAGGGACCAGCTCATGCTACTATTCCTATTAGGGCAGAGGAGACAGGTCCTAGAAAAGATAAAGTACAAGAGTTTCTGAAAAACAA
The DNA here is from genome assembly GCA_963277665.1 of Viscum album. Classification (NCBI taxonomy): domain Eukaryota; kingdom Viridiplantae; phylum Streptophyta; class Magnoliopsida; order Santalales; family Viscaceae; genus Viscum; species Viscum album. The sequence continues at coordinate 1,646,404,137 of OY728128.1, forward strand.
GCCTCCTGCCTTCCGAGGTAGCGCAGAACCCCAAGAAGCAGAAGAATGGCTCGAGAAGATCTAGCGTATGTTTGAGTTCCTGGAAACACCCGAGGAGCTCAGGGTGAAGTGTGCCACCTTTCTGTTAGAGGGTCCCTGCCGTAAATGGTGGGAGTCAGTGCTTCAGTCTGGGAAGAATGAGGAGATGCGCTGGGGAGATTTCAAGGCTATCTTTAATGAACAGTATTGCCCTGAGGTGTTGGCTTATGCCAGGTCTAGAGAGTTAATGGAACTTGTTCAGGGGAATCTATCTGTGATGGAGTATTCCAACCGTTTCACTGAATTGGTTCGGTATGCTCCAGAAATTGTCTCTAATGAGCAAGCAAAGGCCCAATGGTTTGAGAAAGGCTTGCGACCAGAGATATACTCCCAGGTGTTCTTGTTTAAGCTGAGGACCTATGCTGAGGTTGTTGATCGGGCATGCATGGTGGAGATTGATAGGAAAGGTAGGGCTGGTTTCTATGGTTTAGTATCAGCAGTGGGTAGTGGCAGCTCCTCAGAGAAGAAAAGGAAGCGGGAGGATCATGTGAAGAAAGGAGGGGGCAGTTCAGGCCACTCTTCCAGGCAGTTTTCTTCTACGGCTTCTGATGCGAGATCGGTCGTGTGCCGCCAATGTGGGAGGCCTGGGCATATCCGACCAGCATGTCCTCTTCCTCCGAAGCCTTGTTACCAGTGTGGAGGTATAGGGCATTTGCAGCGCTTCTGCGGTGTGGCACGTCCACTCCCAAGTGAGGCAGGGTCAGTGGCTTCAAGAGGAGTGACAAAACAGTCCGAGCCGTCGAGGACTGGGGGATCTTGATTTGGTGGTCGTGGTGGTAGGGATGGATCATCTTCTGGGCAGAGCCAGTTCAGGGCACAACCACAGACTAGCGGTCGTCCTCAGGCAGATACTGGACATCTCCATGCAGTGGATCAGTCACCAGCAGGATCAGAGGCAGGACCGTCGACAGTTTGAGGTACCGTTCTGATCGCATCTTCTATAGCTACTTCTCATTTTGATACTGGTGACTCTGTTTCATTCATTTCTGGACGTTTTGTGGACATTCTGAATTTTCCAACTGAGTTGATGTCTTTTGCGATGGAGTTGGTGACACCATTGGGAAAGAAGAAGGAGCAGGGCCTCAGGTGCCCCTCATGTGCACTTTCTGTGTCAGAGGTCGAGATGGAGTGGGACCTCTTGGTCTTAGATATGGACCTTTTTGATGTCATACTCGGGATGTATTGGCTAGTACACTTCCAGGCACACATCAATTGCTACAGACGGCGTGTGAGTTTCACAGCACCTGATGGGAGTCGTCAGGTTTTTCATGGAGAATGGGATCCACGATCAAGTCGCGCAGGGCCTCCACTCCCAGAGTTGGGAAGTGTTATCTTCCAGTTATCTTCAATTGTGCTAGTGTATGGTCTTCCCCCTGAAGGTGCACTACCTCGTGTAGTGAATGAGTTTCCCGAGGTATTCCCTGATGATTTTTCTGGTTTGCCCCCGGAGCGGGATGTGGAGTTTTCGATTGATCTGGCACCGGGAACACAGCCGATATCTCTTCCCTCCTATCTCATGGCCCCCACCGAGTTGAGGGAATTAAAGATACAGTTGGAAGACTTAGAATCCTAAGGATTCATTCACCCGAGCGTCTCTCCTTGGGCTGCTTCTGTGTTGTTTTCAAAAAAGGCTGATGGATTCCTCCGGTTGTGCATTGACTACCGGAAGCTGAATAAGGTAACAATTAAAAACAAATACCCTTTGCCCAGAATAGATGATTTGTTTGATCAGTTGAAGGGGGAAAAGTGGTTCTCAAAGATAGACCTACGTTCAAGGTATCATCAACTCTGGGTGAAGGAATCAGATATCCCTAAGACAGCCTTCCGAAGCAGGTACGACCACTTTGAGTATTTGGTCATGCCCTTCGGATTGACCAATTCTCCAGCGGTATTTATGGCACTTATGAATAGGGTGTTCCATCAGTATCTCGATTCCTTTGTTGTGGTGTTCGTGGATGACATTCTGGTATACTCTAGCTCTGAGGAGGAACACGAACATCACTTGAGGATCGTTTTGGGTACATTACGAGATCACCGCCTCTATGAAAAGTTGTCAAAGTGCACTTTCTGGATCAGAGAGGTGAGATTTCTAGGGCATGTGATCTCAGAGCATGGAGTTTCAGTGGACCCTGAGAAAATTAGTGCATTCATGTCATGGGAGAAACCGAAGAATGTGTTTGAGATTAGGAGTTTTCTTGGCTTGGCCGGTTATTACAGGCGATTCGTTCGGGATTTCTCTCGGCTTGCTTCACCGATGACTTCCCTCACCCGGAAAGGGGTGAAGTTTGTATGGGGTCCATAATTTCAGGCATCGTTCGAGGAGCTGAAGAGGCGGCTGACTACTGCCCCCGTGCTGATTTTTCCAGAGGCTAGAAAGGGATATGTGGTCTATTGTGATGCTTCAGGTATGGGTCTTGGGTGCGTGCTTATGCAATATGATCATGTGGTCACGTATGGCTCTCGCCAACTTTGACCACATGAAAAGAACTACACAACCCATGACTTGGAGTTGGCAGCGGTGATGCACGCTTTGAAGACTTGGAGTCACTACCTCTTTGGGGAGAAGTTTGTGGTATACTCTGATCACAAAAGCATGGCTTATATCTTCTCGCAGAAGGACCTCAACTTGAGGCAACGTCGCTGGATCGAGTACTTGCAGAGGTTTGACTTTGACATTGTCTATACCCCAGGCAAGGGTAATGTAGTGGCCGATGCTTTGAGCCGAAGAGTTCTAGTGTAGGCTTTGAGGAAGTCTAGTGATGAGTGGGCATTGATGGGTCTCTTTTCTCAGATGCATGTGGAGAACAGTGAATACAGTGGAGGGGCATTCTTGGCAAGTGTCCAGTTGACTCCTTCTCTATTGGAGTTGATTCAGCAGGAACAACCCAGTGATGATCTTTGTCAGCGGTCTAAGTAGTTCCTTCATGGTGGGGAGACATCCTATGATTGGTCGTCGTCTCCCGAGGGCATCTTGTGCTTCAAGGGCCGTTCAGTAGTGCCATTACCTCTGCGGATGGTGGTGATGCAAGATAGCCACCAGTCTCAGTGGGCTGTCCATCCGGGTGCGACTAAGATGTATTATGATGTTTGTCGGCAGTTTTGGTGGCCTGGTATGAGACGGGACATAGCAGATTTTGTTTCGAGATGCTACACATGTCAGCAGGTGAAAGCAGAGCACCAAAGGCCATCCGGTTTGCTCCAACCAGTACCCATTCCTACCAGGAAGTGGGAAGAGGTTGCCATGGACTTCATTGTTGGCTTACCTCGTACACCTCGGGGTAAGAATGCTATTTGGGTGGTGATTGATCGTCTGACCAAATCAGCCCACTTCATTCCGATTAAAGATACAACTAAAGTAGATGAGTTGGGCCATTTGTATCTTCAAGAAGTGGTGAGACTCCATGGTGTACCATCAGCTGTTGTCTCGGATAGAGACCCCCACTTCACTTCTCGATTTTGGGAAGGCCTTCAGAAGTCCTTGGGGTCTCAGATTTAGATGAGCACAACATACCACCCACAGACGGATGGTCAGACAGAGCGGGAGAATCAGATATTGGAGGACATGCTTCGTGCATGTTTCCTGGACTTTGGAGCTTCTTGGGATAGCCATTTGGGATTGGTAGAGTTTGCTTATAATAATAGTTACCAATCCACGATTCGAATGGCCCCTTTTGAGGCGCTCTATGGTCGGCCTTGTCGGTCCCCCCTATGTTGGGCTGAGGTAGGAGAGACTTCACTGTTGGGGCCAAGCCTTGTGCAGGAGACATCTGAGAAGGTCAAGTTGATCATGCATCGCTTATTGACAGCTCAGAGTCATCATAAATCTTATGCTGTCCGGAGGCGTCGAGACCTAGAGTTTTCTGTGGGTGACAGGGTATTCTTAAAAGTGGCCCCTCGTCTGGGCCATCATCGATTGGGTAAGCAAGGTAAGCTGATGCCACGGTATGTCGGACACTTTGAGATCACCGAGCGTATTGGTAAGGTGGCATACATGTTGGCCTTACCTTCTCAGTTGACGTCTATCCATGATGTCTTCCACGTCTCTCAGTTGAAGAAATACAATCCGGATCCATCCCATGTGTTGAGTTGGGAAGAACTAGAGATAGAGCCTGACATGTCTATCGTTGAGAGACCGATGAAAATAGTGGACTCCCAAGAGAAGATACTTTGAGGAAATTCTATTCCTTTAGTCCGGGTTTTATGGCAGCATGGGAATGATACACATGAGACATGAGAGCGAAAGTCATGGGTCGAGGAAGAGTACCCATTCTTGTTTTCCAACCGAGATTCATGTTGACTTTCCGGGGCGGAAAGTCCTTAATGGTGGGGAGAATTGTCACATACAAGGCATATTTTAAAGGTATTTTTTTCATTTAATTTACATCCTTTCTTTTTTGGGGGGTTTCCCTAGGTTTTAGGGAGGAATAGATGAGTATTCATGAATTGGGCCAAACCGTGAGCCCAATTCTAGATTAAAAAATAAATTGTGTATCTTTGATAACTTTTTCATTTTTCAACATTTTTCATCCATTCAAATTCCTAACTGACCTCCCCTAACCTATTAACACCACCAAGGTAATTTGGAGCTTTTAGAAATCCATAACCAGGGGTTATTTGGGTTTTTGTCTAAGGGGTTGGGCCTGCCCGAAAGCCCAATTCCTGTTTTAAAAATAAAATTTGATTTTGTTATAACTTATTCAATATTTTGGCTTTTCGGTGATTCCAAGTCTCACTAAATCCTAAGTAACCCAGCCGCGCGTCTGAACTCTCTCCCACCCATTTTGAGCTCTGTAGAATCACGATTTTGTGCCGATCTTCACAGGGTTCCTCAAATCGCCCAGATTTGAAGAGGTAAAGTATTTCTTTCATAACTCTCTCAATTCTCAATCTTTTTCCTCCATTCCAGTTCCTAAATGAGGTAATACATCTTGTTCGAATGTACTTTAAATTTGGGCTCTTTTAAATGTCAGATACTAGAGTTTTGGAGTGATTACATAAAGATACTTCAAGTAAATGAGCCCTTTTCTTTCCTCTTACAAATTACTTTGGGTTTAACTCATTTTTCTTAGGGTTTCTTCGGTTATAATTGAGTTTACTAATGTCCAGAAACTAGGATTTCGAACCTAGGGTTTAAATTTGGGCTTTATTGGCCAATTTGTGTGGTTTTAGGTTTGATCTAGTTCTCTCTTGGTGCGGCGGGGGTGCGATTTGATTTCGCACGGAGATTCAAGGGGTTTTGTTAATTTGGTAGGTGATTCCATTGTGTGTGAAATTTTTGTGAATTATCTTTCTGTTTTCATGGTACTCTAATGTTTACTTCACTTGAATGTTTCTGTAAAAATTGGTTTTAGTTGCATTTATAATGAAAATGAATTTTATGTTCCAATTTTTGGTGAAATTGAGGGGTTTCCATTCAAATATTTTATTAGTCTATTTTGGGATGCCCCATAACTGAATTTTTGGTTTAATTAAAGGGTTTTGAACTGAAATTTTGTTTTAATAACTTACAAGTGTTATCATAGTGTGAAAGGTGGATATCTTAAAGAGCTTTGGGTGAAAAACAATGTGATGTTTTGAGATGTTGTTTTATTGGAAATAAAATTATTTTATTGTGTGTTTTAAATGGTATAAAATGTGTGTAGCTACTGTAAAATTTGTTTGTGACCAGTAGTGATATTTTATATGAAAAAGTATGTGTGTTGTTTGCTGAAATTGTTTGAGCACAAAAAGGGGAAGCCCGAGTACTTAGGTGGGGCGGATTTGTACTAGTACGGCTAGTGGATCGGATGGGTTTTGTCCCTGTTCCACTTAGCATATGAATAACGACAACTCTAACTAAACTATTTGGATGATGATTGGGGACCAATAGGTTATGGGTATGTTCCCTACTAGTGGCTCGTGCACGAGAACAGATTTTTCTATGGTTACTCTACACCGAGGTACGAGGTACATAGGGCCCGAGACAGCCTAGTGCTTAGGGGTGTTCCTGATTTTGATTCTCATAGTAGTTGTTGTATATACCCTTATTGTGGGTTGTTTTTGGCAGTACATTACAGTAGCTCACATGTATATTTAATGTGCTAACATTCTGAAATTCTCGGATTGAAAACTATTTTCATTTGAAAGTTGCATTTCTTTGAATTTTAACACTGTTTCACCTTGTGTATTAAAATTGCTTGTTTTGTTCACATTGTATTACATACTCTTTGGAATCAACTGGTGGAATCCTATTGGTCTTAGGCTCAAACCCTACTTAAACCCCTTGAGTGTAAGTAGATCTGCTCATGCTTGACTTAGGTAAAGGGAAGGCTAAGGGTGATGGCGGTTCGGGATGTTAGTCCCCATCGTTGGGGCGGAGTTGCGGGGACGGCTTGCGGGTGATGATCCCCTTCTCATGTGGAGTCCATGGGGATGTCTTTATGTTGTCATTATTTGTTTTTAGACCACTTTTAGTGTCTTTAAACTTATGTATTCAGATATGGTTTTGTTAAGAATTGTTTAGCATGAAAATTTCAGATTTTAATAATTGTTTGTTTTTTTATGATTTATGCTGTCATACTCGGGTAAATCGTTCCCAAACCAGATTTGTATGATACCCGGGCACTTGTGCCAGCCCGTGGGGATAGGGAACGCCCTTCGGACCTTGCCACGGGCTGGGTTTGGTGCTGTTAATGGTGGCAACCAGATCCGGTTCGTGACACTTTGTATTTATTTTTAATAAGGAGGATAAAAAGTGAAATAAAATATTAATTGGAATGGGGAGAAAAGGAATAAATGATGATAACCCATATTTAATTTTAATTTTCATCGATATTGGAAACCAATATATATGGGGAGATTCTTGAGCCTACGTTATAATCGTTTTATTTTTTATTAATTAATTTTAATGATAATCTTTCATTAATTATGCTTGATGTAAATATGGAAGTGCAATTGGAGTGAAGTTAATGATAATATTGGAAGTTGGTATGATGTTTCTTAAATTTATTTTATGTTTTTTTATAATGACAATGAGATAAGTTCTTCCTTTAGACATTTTTTGATATATATTGATGGAAAATGATTCTTGAGGATTAGACGTTTCATAGAGAATTAATAATTACAAAAGTCATATTTCTATAAAATAAATAGTTTAACTATAATATAAGAGGAATAGATGTCATTGGAAGTCTATTATTTGAATTTATTGGATATTAATATGGTATTATATATCTATTGTTATTTTTAAAGGATTTTTTATGCGTTTTATTCAAAAAAAAATGGCCAGATAAAGGCCAACTGGGAACATGAACCACCGGGATATCTCATTGAGATTTCTTAACCAAGATCAAAGGTAAGCTAGGCATCTTGGATTGGAAAGGCGGTGGAAGATTGTCTACTTAGGTAAATGAAATTAAATGGAGTCAAGTGGCACATGTTCAAGGAAACACAGTGACCCACATGCCTTGGGTGTTCCCTAATTTATTTAATAAGAAAATAATTAAGTATAGATGCTAACAAACTAATAGCCATGTTAACGAATAAATTCATGTAGGATGGGTGATACATGTAATTATTCAAAAATAAGTGGATCATAACTATTAGGATTAACCAAAATCATGTAATTCATATTATTCATCTAATAAAAAAGACATACAATGACTCTATTTCCTAGGTAAATTTATTCAATTGAAAAAGAAAGGGATATTGAGTTTATATTCTACAATCTATGTGGGAGTTATTGAAAGATAAATCGAACTCCATGTATTATGGATGGAATATCTAAATTATATAATGTAGGAAGAAGAAGGGAATTTTACAATGTGTAGATCATCATTGTTTTCTGAATTCTTCACAATTTCATTACTGGTAAATGAAATTAAATAAAGTAGTGTTAAGATCATCATAAATTCATGTTCATTATATGTAAATAAGATGTTACGATAAGGTCAAAAGATACTCTATTCCATGGAAGATGTATATGATTTTTCAAAATAGTATGAAAAGTTACTCAATGATACGCCAGAAGATATATGCACTGTATGTCCTTATGAAGAAGTTGACACTAAAATGAAAAAATCTTAAGGATAATGATATGACTCAAGGTAAATATTGATGTGGGGAGTATCAACGAAAAATGATTTATGTAAGGGGAATATATATAGGGGATTCATGAATGGTTATCTATACAAATAATATTGTATTGTGTATATGAATGAATTTCTCATCTATTATGCATGATTATAGAACACTGTAAGAATAATTATAAACATAATATTTATAAACATCATCTTCAGTTTCCATAAGAATTATTTTATATAGGGTAAGGATGATTTTAAATTAATAAATTATGAACATATCTCTATAAAAGCATCATCCATGTTGTTAAAATATGTCTATGTATAAGTTATTGGATATTATATTGTAGGAGTCTCCAGATATTTTTTATGAGTGACATAGCTAGAACATATGGGTTATATGACACATGAAGTTCTTAATTTAATCAATGAAAGGAAATAAAAACATAATGTAAATAAATATAATGGTTTATATATCGTGATTCTAAAAGTAAATAATGAATGAGAATATAGAAGCTTCATTCCTTGAATTAAAGGCCACAACTACCACTATTATATGAATCATTCATTTGCATATCTAGATATAATTTTTAAATATGTATATTCATTGAAAGATATAGTAAGGTAAAAATGTTTGTAGTATAAGAAATAATAATATTTGGATCATTAGGGATTTTAAATGGTGTTAGATTTCATGAAAACTCAGAATAAATACTAGAATTATAGAAAAATAAATAAGGAAGATCCATCATTTTTATTCATTTATATATATTTGATTCAATATTACATAGAAAACAATTTGTATCAATGAAAAGTGAATAATTAAGACTAAATTCAAAAATTAAAATTTATTGATAATTGAATAAGAAAATATAGATTGTTCTAATATATTATTTATTCTTTGAAGAAAGAGAAGAGGTAGATGAATGAGTGGGATGAAAAAGAACATAGTGATGTTTATTTTAGTTTTCATGGAAAGAAGAGGGAAAAAGGAACAATTCTTAGTTTATTGATGTAAAGAAGAATAATATGTGTATGCACTAGTTTTTTATATGAAAGGATTTTGGTGATTTCAAGCTAATTTTAAAGTATAATAATATGAATAATAATACCTAATCAATATCCAAATTATAAGTAAGAATCTCTTTTTATGAAGGATTCCTTGTTCTCACTATACACTTATTGTGAAACTACCAAGATGTAGCATAATGAACCAATAGTTTGTTGCTACAATAGATATAGGATACTTGATTCTTATTTTTTATCAAGGTTTTATTACTAGTGGTTTGTTTAATTGTGGGATATTTTCCCTTTCTAAACAACTAGTAGAAAATCTTATTGAGTAGTGATCCTTGTAGATCAGTATCCTCTTTGTTTTTTTGTGTCTGTTTGGATGGGTTGCATCTGAAAACAAAGGTGACTAATATATAATGAGATAATAATTCACCCAAAAATGAAATAGGTAAATTAGAAAAGGAGTTAAATGTTTTTAATTTATTAAAATCTCACTAACACTTATTGAACCCCCTTTATTCTTTGAATAGATCCCTAACAAGTCCTTTCTCCCCTCTATGGGTTCAACACTGAGATAAATAAATTTCATTTTTTATGATCTTGAACTATTAAAAACACCTTAAATTCATTTTCTCATCATAAAAACTTATACTAAAAGGAACCAAACACAACTATGAATGGATCTAAACTCATTTGAATTGGTCATATTCATATAAACTTAAATTAAATGTTTTATGAGTCCTTATCACTTCTCATTAAGCTTCAGGACATATGGTTCACCATAAAAAATAAAATTTTAAGATTTATCCATCCTATATATATCAATATCCCTATTTGAGAGCTAAATCTATGTAAAGATCCTAGTGTGTTGTTTCTATCTAAAATATTACAATAGGATAAAACGTTCTCATTATTATGTTAACCTGGACCTTCTATCACATGTACATCCATAGGGAATATTTCTTCCTTTAACCGACCCCATAATGAAAATATTCCCCATATGAAAAATATATGTTAAATGATTCCTGTCATCATAAAAAAAACAATGATTCCCAAACCACATATATTTGTCGAACTACAAATCCTATTCGAATCCAATTCCCAGTCTATCATATTATAATTAACATGTGGTATTTTTATATTAGGGTATACACTAGGATAACATATATTTGATAAGGATTATGTGTGGATCAATTACTATTATCTAGATATATATAGTAATATACAGACCAAATATTTTAGATCCAACAACATATCACCATTAGTTTCCACTTTACTTCAACATTATTAAAATACACAATAATCATTTGTTTAGGGATGGTTTGTTATAATATATTTTTAATATTCCCTTAAAAAAACCACACATCATACGTAAATTGATGTGAACACTTGTGTATCATTATTGGCTACTGGTAATAAGTTAATCCAACTATATAGGATACCACTTTTTAGTAATGATATATGACTAACCATGTTACACACTGCCAACCAGATCCACATTTTCTCCTCGAAAGAAGGTCCTCTACCCCATATACCATTAAATACATTTTAATGGAACTCAAAATTTAAATATTATTAATCATTTTTCCTTATCATAAATGTTCCATTTCATAAAATCATAACTAAAATAAACCATTTTATTATTTACACCATTTCAATTCATTGAACAAATGTGTTTGGGTCCTATGATGTATTGATCCCCATTTTTTTTACCACACTCTATCACATCATGTTCTTGTAGTGTGACCATAAATAACTATTCATATCCATGAGATCATATTTACTAGAATTAGGATCTTTACTCATGTCATGTTTGACTCATACATTATATATATATATATATATATATATATAAATTTTTACACATTAGTCAAGGCATTATAACCTTAAAACTCACTCAATTTTTATGTCAAAGTTGCATTACCTTAAAAATACAATAACTATTATTATAACCACCATGAACTTAAACTAAATCCCCTATATCCCCTGATATGGTATATATTTACATTAGACTCTTATACACATCAGGTTGCCACTTTTACCTTGTTGTATAGAATGTTTCATATGTTGGTTAAAGTTGTGAGGCCATAAACTTTATCCATTATTTGTCAAATATTTATAACCAAAACTTTAATTCCTCAATTTTCAATATTTATATATCCTTAATCTAAAAATAAAATATACAAAAAAAAATTTAGGTTGAAAACACATACGGGTTGCCTGAGAAAAATTCAAGTCTCTAATCACCAATCCATTCCCTTTCATGGTTTAAGAGGAAATTAGAGCACAAAATCTAGAAGGTATAGATCCTGTGGCTTCCATATTATGTACCTCACAAGTTTCAATGTAACACCCCAAGCTTCCTCGGTACGTTTCCCTTTGAATAATGCAATGGATTTCATTGTACGCAACTTCGAGATTCTAACACACCACAACCAATCAAACTAGCCATTATGAATAGTAATACCTAAATTTTGAAATTTTATACATTTTATATTTCAAAATGGACTTCATTTTTGGATATTTAATATTGAAATTAGCCTTGGGTGAAATTTTGGTACTTTTCGGATAACTTTCATATTTTGATGAATAGTGAAAATTACTAAATTTTAATTAAAAACATCTTTTTTAATGAAAATAATAAATAGTGATAAATTATAGTTTTGAGTGGTTTTAAAGTATATTTAGCATATATTATTACCATTTAATACAATTTTGGTCATTGGACGTAATTTTACGTTTAAACCAGACATAAACAATTGTCAATCTTTTGATAGTTATTATATCTAAAAAACACTCTTTTTGTTTTGACAGCGGGAATTAATTTTAAATTAATTTCTTCCACTTCTGTGTTTTGAATTTGGAAAAATGGATTCCATATTTGGAATCAGGATTTCCAAATTGTGTAAATAGGTAACTTTTATTTTTAGTCATTTTGAATAATTACTTCGGTAAATATTTTATTTACCATGGTTAAAGGGTAAATCCGGTAAATAAGGGTTTAACCATAATATTATTATAATAATAAATTACCCTAAAACGTGTCCTAACCTTATTGGTTGATATATATCCGACCATGGTCATCTTTGGGTCGATTTTGGGACCCCATGGAGCCACTTGTAGGGGATAGGGACACTTTATATTAATTAAGTTAATGTGAATACAAAAATGACAAAAGCTTATATCTTTTAGAAAAACAATTTTTAAATATGGTTATATATGTTCTTTTTTCGGTTATAAATATTTATTATAAATCAAAAAATATTACCTAAATAATGGTATTTTATTTATAATTTTTAGACATTGAAAAAGTAAAAATATATATGACACAATAATGATGCATTATTTTCATTATTAAGGAAAGAATCAAATAATTGATATTATAAATGTTAAAATAAATATAATTTTAAAGTTTTTATGACATAATAGAATTTTATTGGTTAATATGACATGTTGGGATTTCTTTAATGAATTTTTTTTGAATTAATAATGTTTTTAAGACATTAAAAAAAATCAATTGTTGAGTAGTGTCAAAATTGACATAAATGAGTTTTTTAAAAAAAAATATTATATTATTAATTTATATTATATTCCTAAAATTATATGGATCGGCCAAGAGACTTATATCATGATAGGTGTATCATAAATGTACCACTTGGGGTTCTATTGGAGGTATATAGTATGTTTATTAACTATATAATATAAAAAATACAAACTGACATGGTAAGTGTCAAACTAAATAACTAAGAGTTAAAACTAAAAGATAAGGTTAATATAATGACCCAAACCTATCTAAATTCTATTGGTTGAGTGGTTTTATACCCATACCCACCTTAACAATTAAATAACCCACTTTGAGCCATTATAAACTGAATATGAATTTATTATAAAATAATATTTCTAGATTTTCCTAAAGAGCCCCTCCTCCCCCTTATAAAAGGACGCCACTTATAACCAATTCCTACCACCTCTCAAGCCATTTTTCATAGCCAAACACAGCACAAATATCCTCACAACTTCCCTCACGTAATCTTAGAGGCCTTAGTTTGATCATAAATCCAACCTATGGAGCCCTTTTGATCAAATCAAAATGAATAATCCGAAGAAGAGGTAATGATTTCACCACCCTTTTTCATGTTCCTTTCTTTTTCAACTTCTTCTTATTTGGTATTACCTTTATAAAATAAAAACTCCAGTATATTCTATATACTGTGATGTTATTATAAATATGGAACAACCAAATTCATTATTCTATCCATCCCTTGAATGACTTGTCACCATACGCGCATACGTACGGCCTACCGTCTCCACATTGTGGTGTAATTGTTATTCAAAATATTATTATTTAGATGGGTATAATAATGATTTATAATTCATGAAAATAATAAATATAACATGATAAGGATTCTGTCTATATGATATACCATCAAATTAAATATTATTTTAATATCAAAAAAATGATATTGCCGCTCGTGCGTATGTACGGACTACCGTCTCCATGAACGCGATGAGATTCATTCCCCATTGTATCCATTAAAAACTAAATTTCATTTTATGAATAAAAATATTTTTTAGAGACATGATATCATTATGGATATGAATAAGATACATCCTATCCATAAAAAATACGGCTCGCATAACAAATAATATAAAGGAAAATGAATCTGTTAACCCCCGAAACGACGATAATACTAAGATATTATTAACAAATCAATGTTAAAAGATCATATATGATATCATATTAATGTAAATGATTCTTTTGTAATTCAATAGAAATATTTCACCATTATACATGAGGTTATCCTACCTTAGACCAAGGAAAAAGTACAAATTAAGGGGTCTCTTATCTAACTTTTAATTCCGTTAGATTTCCGTTGTTATCACTTATTTAATTCATGTGGTGTGTGTATTGCGCATGATTGTATTCATTGTGTAATATTCTTTAATTTATGTATATTTACATCATCATTTTATGATACTTCTTTTATGGGTGTATGTTTCTTATGTTACCAAATTGATAAGGGAATTTGAAATTTCAAATTTCCACTCATTCGGCTTTACCCATACTTCATTGATTATTTTACTTGAAGATTATGTGTGGAATCACTATTCATTTTCTTATGTCATAATTTCCACCCCCCTTTTTATGGATATACTTTTTATACACATAATCACTCCATTGATAAATTCTCATGTGATCGGTATGAACTTGATACGAGTAATTTTTAACTCAATCTCTATTTGTTGAGTTAAATATCCAATTCATTGCTGTTGTTTTTACAAGAATATATGTGAATGTCCTTTGATTGAATTACACTGAATATCCAATAATATTGAGTTTATTTATATTTGTCACACATAATTATGTCATTGATTTATCCAAAAACTAACGATACAGTCTTTATAAGAGATTTCATCTCAATTTACATTCCATTGAGACTTATTTGTTGTTATATGCCAATTCACTTTTATATGGTGTATATATTGTACTTTGACATAGTATATCATGAATCCATGTATTCTCATGATATTAAATTTTTTTATTACCTCAATTATTTGTATTCAAGTTTCTGTCTTTTGTTTAGGAACTATAACTAAAATATCATTTTAAATGTTTAAAAGATTTATTATTCCAAATCATTCTCATTAATGTCCATGTTTTAAAAATAATTTTAAGGATTTATTTATATAGACATTAAAGTTCTCAAATAAAAATTCATTTTAAAAGTTTCAAAGTGGTATGGGACACTTTGATTAAAAAATCTATTTTTAAATGGCTTCTTGACAAATAGTGTGATTTTTAAATGATTTCAAGAAAAAGGGGGATATTTATCTCTAATAGTTTAGATGATTATTTCCATCTATGTCAATATCCTTCATTATTCTCTATTGAGGTTAATATGATACAATATAATCTTCCATATTGTATCGAATGAGTTATGTTTGACTGTGGATGTGATATTTTTATACCATTCATGGTTTATGGATCAAGTATTGACATTTCATATGCTAGTTTTAATACGAATGTTTATGTTATCTTTCAAAATTTTCCTATGAGGAATTCATTGGACTTATTAAGTGACGGGTGGAGCCCGCTATAGCTCCTCGATGCATTGGTAGGTCTCATGAGACAAACTAGTGTCTTGGCACGAGGCCTTGACAAAATTTTATTTATAGTCTTGGAACGAGGCCTTGGCTACGTGGTTATGATAGTCCGGAATTATGCATTACATATTTATAAAAGTGGTTATTGATATTGAAAGTTATTATTAAACTAGTAGAATATCCATGTGAATAATTGAATGGCATTATTTTATTTTATCTTTGCCATATTAGACTAAAGATCAAATTTAAAATGATTTTGTTTTAGTTATACATTTCCTTGAGTGTTTATGCTTATCTATGAAAGCTTATGCTATATTGTTATCCTTACTGAGAATCTATGTTCACCCCTTTCAATGTTTTATTTTTCCCAGGATGTGAAGAAGTGATTTATGAATGACCTACAGGGATAGTATGAAGGGATATGAAGATAAGATGTTGTTGTCGTGTTTTAACCTTATGATGTAATGTATGTCTTATGAATATATCTAGTGTTTCCAAGGCTAATAAACAAATCGGTATTTTGAGACATGATCTTTCTTGTGATCATGCCAATGTTATGTAATAATTCATCGACTCTGGGTAACTGGGGTCGGGGCATTACAGTTGGTATCAGAGGAAGTTTAGTACAAACCTTGTGAGCTAGATTTAGATAAACTCTGATTAGAGCACATAGCCCTAAGATAGTCTTTGAGGATTAGTATAGAAGAACATTCTAGAATTTTGGTATTGTATAGATTTTGTGAGTTTTCCGAGAAATACATTTCTATCTGGATACGAGCAGGTAGAGGCGGCTCTGACACAGATGTACGTAGGGGTAGAACCCGAAAACACCTCTTTGAGCTAGACTCAAATGAGAACTGGTGTACGACAATAGGTATTGCTGCCCTCTTGGTTATGACTCTCCTTGGGGATATTCTTAGGATAATTTACGTTTTCATTACAAAAATATTTGAATTATTATATATAAGATGAGAGTAAATGACCTTGTTTAATCCTAATGTGTTTCAAATTGAGAATATGGTGACATGATATTCTTTAAATGATTTTATGACTACAGTTACTCACAAAATGCTTTCTGGTTTTAGTCAATGGCTAGATTCCAAGGAAGTCCTAGTTACTTTGAGAATGATGTACAAGGTGGGAGCGGTGGTGGAAATGAGCAAAAAAATGGATTGTTGATTGGCGTGAAGGATATTGTGTTCATGCCAAATCAATTTTCCAAAAATATGATCAACAACATAAATATTAACCAACTCCCGAACTAAACAAGGAAGAGAAAGGTGATGAATGATAAGAGCTCCAGCAATGGAGACCATGGAGAAAAGAATCATTAATTTCCATCATGCTGGAGATGTGGAAGGAGACACCGAGGAAAGTGTCTCAATGGGAAAAAGAAATGCTTTATGTGCAGGAAGGAAGGACATAAAGAGAATAATTGTCGAAGAAAAATGAAGAGTACTATGGATGAAGATAAAAATGGTCCCAATAATCCATTTATAGTAATTTTCCATAGATATAGGGGACATGGCCATTACCCAAGTGAATGTACTATTTTATAGGATATTTTCTTGGTCAAAGAAGAATCTATGTGGAAATAAATGGTTAAAGAAATGTATAAAAATTATTAGTGCTCCTTGTTGATGGGTTTACTTTGGAATAATTTTCTATTGTATTTGTAACCCTACAGTTTTCCATGTGAGAATGATATTTGGGGAAAATTATCTTTTCTTTTGTGGATATAGTTATAAATAACCATTTTGTTTAATATGATCATTTGGTTTTAGGAAATTACAAGTTATTATAATTTGGGATGAAAATGCAAGGTATAAAATAACATTTGTGGTTAAATTATGTTATGGTTTTTTTGAGGAATTTATCTCATTTTGGTAATGTTATAAAATATAGCTTTTGAAAAAGGAAAACACACAGACCGTGTGACAACCCGTCACGTCAGACAAAGCTGTGGGAATCGAACCCACAACCAAAGTGCGATTGGGATTTATCGCTTACCACCGGACTACGTGAATTCCCTGGTTAGTGTGACTATTATTTTTAGTTTAATGATTTTATTGATCAATAATAAGATTATTTGGGATCTTATGTCTTATGAAATGAATAACCTTAGTATAAGAAAATGAATTGGTGATTAAGTGATGAATGTTATTTTGGAAGATGTTCGCTTTGTTGGGAACACTATATACCTAAGGAAAATAGAATTCTATGGGATTTCATTTGAGGAGTAATGGTGGATTTTTATCTATGTTTTTATTGTGGAATTATAGTAATTTGGTTTATTTATGGAAATGATCAACCTATAATAGAGAATATGTGATTAGGTTAATAACTTTTAAGTATTTTACATTAAGAGTAGTTGATGTCATTTGGGGATACAATTTTACATGGAAGACTACATAACCAAATTCTTCTATGTTTTGGGTTTCAATATTATTTTGGATTATATTGAATTATTTTAAGTACAATTTATTATTGAATGGTATTAATTAAACTTTGTGATATTGCTAGTTTAATTTTAGAAATTAAGATTAGTGTTTTTTTTCTCTAATGGAATATACATTTGGGGGATAATAAAATCTTATACTAACCATTTTGGTTTTGATTAATCTCTAAAGACAAGGTAAATATATAGTTTATCCTATGTGGATCATGTTATTCTTTAGAAGCTCTTCCAGTGTGACCAAGTCTTCTTGAATACTCATTGTTGAAAAAAAATTGAGTTAGTGGTAGAAATTTATTAAAGAATGAAACTCTACATAAAATGTAAGTATATATAATTATGTTCTTAGTCAATATCATAAAATAATTCCTCATCCTTATGTAATGTAACTTAAAACAAAAAATGTTGTTTGTTTACTTCTCCTACAGAGAGACTAATGATCGTTTGTCCCAAAACAAGTTTGAGGTTTTCTTATTGTTAACTTTCTCCTGGTCATGTTTTCTATCCCTCCCCATCAGAACTTGACACTTATTTTATCATCCATATCCAGGTTTTCCTACATGGAATCCTATTATGGGTTATCTTGGCTGGCCTTTATGCTTCTCTTTCTTTCTTTTAAAGTGATAGTATAATTGACTATTTTTCTGATGTGGGATTTCCATTTTATTCTCAAGACCAATTATAAAAATTGAGAGGATGAAATTTATTGAAGGAGGGGAGAATGTAACACCCCAAGCTTTCATGGTACATTTCCATTTTAATAATTTAATGGCTTGCATTGTACGCAACTTCGAGATTCTAACACACCACAACCAATCAAACTAGCCGTTATGAATAGTAATAACTACTTTTAGAAATTTTATAAATTTTATATTTCAAAATGGACTTAATTTTTGGATTCAGAATATCTAAATTAGCCTAGGGTGAAATTTTGGTACTTTTTGGATAACTTTCATATTTTGATGAATAGTGAAAATTACTAAATTTTCATTAAAAACAACTTTTTTAATCGAAATAATAAATAGTGATAAATTATCATTTTTAGTGGTTTTAAAGTATATTTAGAATATATTTTTACCATTTAATACAATTTTGGTCATTGGACGTAATTTAACGTTTAAACCGGACATAAACAATTGTCAATCTTTTGATAGTTATTATATCTTAAAAACACGCTTTTTGTTTTGACAGCGGGAAATAATAATAAATTAACTTCTGCCACATCTGTGTTTTGAATTTTGAAAAATGGATTCCATATTTTGAATCAGGATGTCCAAATTGTGTAAATAGGTAACTTTTATTATTATTCATTTTTAATAATTATTTCGGTAAATATTTTATTTACCATGGTTAAAGGGTAAATCCGGTAAATAAGGTTTAAACAATAATATTATAATAATAATAAATTACCCTAAAATGTGTCCAAACCTTATTGGTGCATACATTTCCGACCATGGGCATCTTTGGGTTGATTTTGGGACCCCATGGAGCCACTTGTAGGTGATAGGAACACTTTATGTTAATTAAGATAAAGTGAATACCAAAATGACATAAGCTTATATCTTTTAGAAAAACAATTTTTACATAGGGTTATATATGTTATATTTTCGATTATAAATATTTATTATAAATATAAAAATATTTCCTACATAATGGTATTTTATTTCTAAATTTAAGAAATTGAAAATGTTAAAATATATATGACATAATAATGATGCAGTATTTTTTTTATTAATGAAAGAATCAAATAGTTGATATTATAAATGTTAAAATAAATATAATATGAAAGTTTTGATGACATAAAAGATTTTTATTGGTTAATATTACATGTTGGGATTACTTAAATGATTTTTGTTAGAATTAATTAATTTTTTATGACCTTAACAAAAATCAATTATTGAGTAGTGTCAAAATTGACAAAAATGAGTTTCTAAAACAAATATTATATTATTACTTTATATTATATTCCAAAAAATATAAGGTTTGGACAAGAGACTTATATCAGGAAACATTTATCATTAATGGACAACTTGGAGGTCTCTGGGAGGTATATAGTAAGTTTATTAACTATATAATATAAAAATACAAAGTGACATTGTAGGTGTCAAACTAATTAACTAAGAGTTAAAAATAAAAGATAAGGTTAATATAATGACCAAGCCCTATCAAAATTCTATTAGTTGAGTGGTTTTCGACCCATCCCAACCATAAACTTTAAATAATCCACTTTGGATCCAATATAAACTGAATATGAATTTATTATAATACAATATTTCTAGATTTTCCTAAAGAGCCCCTCCTCCCCTTTATAAAAGGACACCACTTTTATCCAATTCCTCACACCTCTCTAGAACTTTTTCTCGGCAAAACTCTGCCCAAATATCCTCCCAACTTCCTTCACTTCATCCTAGAGGCCTTAGTTTGATCAGAAATCCATCCTAAGGAGCCCTTTTGATCAAATCAAAAGGATGAACCCGAAGAAGAGGTAATGTTTTCACCACCCTTTTTCAAGTTCCTTTCTTCTTCAAATTATTCTTCATTATTTTTACCTTTCTAAAATAATAACTCCTTTATCTTTTATATACTGTGATGTTATCATAAATATGGAACAATCAAATTCATCATTTTATCCATCCCTTGAATGACATGTCACCATACGCGTGTATGTATGACCTACCGTCTCCACGTCATGGTGAAATTGTTATTCAATATATTATTATTTAGATGTGCATAATAATGATTTATATTTCATGTAAATAATACAAATAACATGATAATGATTCTTCCTATATGATATACCATACAATTACATATTATTTTAATATCAGAAGAATGATATTTCCGCTCGTGCGTACGTACAGACTACCCTCTCCACGAACACGATGAGATTCATTCCTCATCGTATCCATTCAAGACTAAATTTAATTTGATGAATAAAAATAATTTTTAGAGACATGATATAATTCTAGATATGAATAATATACATACCATCCATAAAAAATATGGCTCGCATCACAAATAATATAAAGTAAAACGAATCCGTTAACACCCGAAACGACAATAATACTAAGATATTATTTACAAATAAATGATAAAAGATCATATATGATATCATATTAATGTAAATTATTATATTGTAATTCAATAACAATTATTTAACCATTATACAGGAGGTTAACCTACCGTCGACCAAGGAAAAAGTACAAAGTAAGGGGTTTCTTATCTCACTTTTAATTCCGTGAGATTTCCATTGTTCACTACTTATTTATTGCATGTGGTGTGTGTACTTCCCATGATTGTATTAATTGTGTAATATACTTTAATTTTTGGATATTTACATCATCATTGTATGATACTTCTTTCATGGGTGTATGTTTCATAAGTTACCAAATTGATAAGGGAATTTGAAATTTCAAATTTCCACTCATTCGGCTTTACGCATACTACATTGATTATTTTACTCCATGATTATGTGTGGAATCACTATTCATTTACTTATGTCATAATTTCCACTCCCCTTCTTGTGGATATACTTTTGATACACATAATCAATCCATTGATAAATTCTCAAGTGATCGGTATGAAATTGATAAGAGTAATTTTTAACTCAATCTCTATTTGTTGAGTTAAATATCCAATTCATTGGTGTTGTTTTTACAAGAATATGTGTGAATGTCCTCTGATTTAATAACACTGAATATCCAACAATATTGAGTGTATTTATATTTTCCACACATAATTATGTCATTTTTTTATCCTTAACCTAAGGATACAGTCTTTATAAGAGATTTCATCTCAATTTACATTCCATTTACACTTCTGTGTTGTTATATGCCAATTCACTTTTATATGGTGTATATATTGTACTTTAACATAATATATCATGAATACCTATATTCTCATGATATTAACATGTTTTTATTACCTCAATTATATGTATTCATGTTTCTCTCTTTCGGTTAGGAATGCTAACTAAAATATCATTTTTAATGTTTTAAAGCTTTATTATTCCAAATCTTTCTCATTAATGTCCATGTTTTAAAAATAGTTTTAAGGATTTATTTATATGGACATTAAAGTTTTCAAATAAAAATTCCTTTTAAAAGTTTCAAAGTCGTATGGGACAATTTTATTCAAAAATAAATTTTTAAATGGCTTCTTGACAAATAGTGTGACTTTTATATGATTTCAAGAAAAAGGGGGATATTTCTCTCTAATAGTTTTGATGATTATTTCCATCTATGTCAATATCCTTCATTATTATCTATTGAGGTTAATATGATACAATACAATCTTCCATATTGTCTCGAATGAGTTATGTTTGACTGTGGATGTGATATTTTTATGCCATTCATGGTTTGTGGATCAAGTATTGTCATTTTATATGCTAGTTTTAATATTAATGTTTATGTTATATATCAAAAATTTCATATGAGGAATGCATTGGCCTTAGTAAGTGATAGGTGGAGCCCGTTATATCTCCTCGATGCATCGGTAGGTCTCATGAGACAAACTACTGTCTTGGCACGAGGCCTTGACAAAATCTTATTGGTAGTCTTGGCATGAGACCTTGGCTATGTGGTTATGATTGTCCGGCATTATGTATTCCATATTTATGAAAGTGGTTATTGATATTTCATGTGATTATTCAACTAGTATAATATCCATGTGAATAAGTAAATGGAATTATTTCATTTTTTCTTTTCCATATTATACTGAAGTTCAAGTTTAAAAGGATTTTGTTTTAGTTATAAATTTCCTTAAGTGTTTTTGCTTATCTATGAAGGCTTCTTATATATTGTTATCCTTACTGAGCATCTGAGCTCACCCATTTCAATGTTTTATTTTTCCGAGGATGTGAAGAAGTAATTTATGAATGACCTGTAGGGATAGTAAGAGGGGATATGAAGATAAGATGTTGTTGTAGTTTTTTTTACCTTATGATGTAATGTAAGAATTATGAATATATATAGTGTTTCCAAGGAAACTAAATTTATCGGTATTTCAAGAATTTCTCTTTATTATGATCATTCCAATGTTATTTAATAATTCACTGAGTCTGGGTGACGGGGGCCGGGGAATTACAGTCAATATATACTCATTTGAACAACTATTTTAGAATAATATTTGAAAATACCTTCTATTTTCTCTCCTGTATAAGCGTCCAATCCATCACCTATCATATCACTTCACCTAGAGAATGTGTTTAGTACATGGTGGAGTAATATTCAGGGTTCTAAAACCCATATTAAATATTTATTTATATTCATAAACCTATTTTAGTCCTCATGTTTTGGGATCATCAAAAACCTTCCATGTTTATTAGTAACAAGTGAATTCAACTTTAAGTTACAAATGTTCTTTATAATGATATATGTTCCACCATATTCATCTCTATCAACTAGAAAAAAATTTCATCCTAATGGAAAGATACATTAAACCCATAAACTCTTGAAAACATTATAGTGGAACTCATTATTCAAATTTTTCAGTGATTATACTCCGTATACTTTTTTTATCCCATCATTTTACAATTCAAATATCTTAATTTTTGATTTATACATTCCATGATCCGACTATTCATGTGTATTTAAAAAAAATTTATTTTCCAATTTTTTTTGATAATATTCATCTTCAAATGAAATATTTTGACATCATATTCTAATAACCTAAATAGTTCTCATCACATGATCCAAAACCACCCAAAATAATGGTTTGAGAACTATCAAATTAAACTACTTACACATTACCTTGAGTGTTTTTTAACATTGGGATCTCATTAACATCTGGTTTATTTCACCCATGATTCTATATAGAACACCTTATCTTGTGGTTGAAGCTATCTGTCCTCAGAAAAAAAAAACCACAGTAGTCTAGATTTCACGTCCTAAAACTACTAAAGGATAAAGACACAGTACTAATGTAGTTTAAAATCCATTAAAGGATACCTAGAAAAAATTTAACCCTCTAATAACTAGGAAGGAACCTTATATAGTTTTGAAAAAAAAAACATTCGAAATATGCAAATGGAAAAAATGTGTTCGGGTAAAAACCCATAAATGATGAACTATAAAAAAACTGAATTCCTTTTTGCTAAGCCTCCCCCATTTTTGTCTTAGGAAAACTTTAAGTATAAATAAAATAAAAAGACAAAAAGCTTATGTGGTTCACCATATATATCTGTAGAAATTAAAACCATAATCATGAATCCCTAGGACCTGAGAACAGTTATAGAACCCATAGATCATCCTATATTGGTTTAGATGATTCTTTTGAAATATACAGTGGTATGATTTTAGTGTACTCAATCAATTTTGAACATTTGAATAATAATTCAAAAACACCACTTCTAGGTTTTCATTTTTCTAATTCATTCACACTTCATATTTGTATAAATTAAGCTTATTTTATGATGATGGTACATGTGAAACTATATTAAACATGACTATATACTTATAAGAGTTTAATCTCTATGAGAAAAATAATATCTCATATATGAATAATCTAACCATATCTTATAGTTTCGGTACATGTTCCACCATACCTATCCCACTAATATACATTTATGTGTGAATTATTACGAAGAAGGCAAATATTATAGTCCATTGTCTCAAATGAATTTCCTAGTTTACAGTGATGGTATATATGCCTCTATATCAATATTTACAATATCATTCGAGGGATAAATTTTTAAAATAAATTAGATTGATTCATCTTGAATAATTCATTTTCATTTTCATGTTATTTTTTAATTTACTAGTTTATAATTAATTTATATGCGGACTCAAGTAGCACGATAATAAAAAATACAACCTAGAAGGATTATCAAAGATTAATAGTTGAAACAATAAATGTGATTAGGTAATTAGAAAATATTTAAGATAAATGATATTATTCATTAATTTAAGAGAATATGTATGATCATCCACCAGAGAGATTATTCTAATTAAGAAGAATATGTTATGAAACAAACAAATCACCTATGATTGAATCTGGTTCGTTTAGCACAAAAAGTAAACTAATGTATGATGATTGGAATTGATTTATTATTAACGGTTTTTTCCACGGATATCATTATATATGGCTAGTGAATGTATCAATTCATCTTGTTGGGTTGGTATTTATTCCCCCTATTGATATCCTCATTTAAAAATGTCACCTTCAAAAAAGTGTGATCTAACATTCTGTATATAAGACTTATGCTCTTCTATATCATCCATTAAATATCTCAACTAGTTGTGGAGTCATGATTCCTTGACAGCTTGTCCATACAACTACAGGGTATCATGTTTCCTAGAATCCACCTAGTGATTTATATTTTTAATTATATTGAGAACCTTCTCTAGGTTTTCTTGTTTTTATTAACTTGATATTATTAATTAAATGATATTATATAATTATTTAATTCCAAATATAACTATCCTTGAAAAAAAAATAGTTGGTAGAGGGGGTATGTCTTTATCCCTGTCTTAGTATGTGGATTCTGAGTTATCAAATAATATACATTTTTCATAAAATTTTATTTATTATTTTTTTTATAGAAATTGTGTTTTCACTAAGAGTAGCGTCATCCTACAGAACTAGGATATATTTTTGGGTAGTATCACATATTAAGATGGTATATTCAACTAATAGAGTTACGATGATATCAATATTTAAGACATCCATTTTTGGAGGTGATTATTCAATTGATGTTTGGATGGCATGAAATACTTGGATATCTAATTATGTAGAAACATTCAATGATTTTTCATGGGAATATTTATCATGGGGAATATAGACTACAATTTCATGTTCGATAGCATGGTTCTCTAATTCATTGATTGTGGATCCTAGATCGATAATTTCATCACTAAACATTGTTTCCTCCTAGGATTATATAATATCCAAGAAGGTTGTTTCATGTGTTAACATTTTCCCTCCTCTTAATATAGTTCCGGGATAAATTTTCATCCCAGATTGATCATATTCTATGGAAAACCCAACTGGATCATCATTTGGTGGTTGGTTGACTAGAATACTAGTGTCCATGCACATCATTATAATTTATAATTATTGTAGATTCATAGGTTATTTTTTCATTACATAATATATAATAGGGAGAAATGGTCACCTCTTATACACATGTGAAATGGAATATAAAACATTGTGGTATATAAGGCTAGATAATGGAGACCCTATCAACTTTGACCATGAACATGCCACTTTCCAATGAGATTCAGTATTAATGGAAATCATAATGCCAACATCTTTAAACACTGTAATTCTGATAGGAGAGTCAAAGGGGGTAAACAATAATTGTGATTAGTACCTTATGATTTGGTCCCAATAATGTTTATTTATATTTATATCCATTACACTCATGATATCCAGTAACATGGGCCTATAGATTATCTGTGGGGATAATGTTGTGTTCTTGGGATATAGACAACGAGGCACACTACTATCTAACCATATGCGACTTGAATTCTACACAAGGTCCTCTAAGGAATATCACCCCATTGAAATTGTCCCAACAATTGATAAAGTCTACCAAAGGATGGTTTTTGAAGGATTACACATATCATTGAGGCTTGTTATAAAACCATCCCGAAGGTTGCAAAAATCACCCCATTATGACCATCTCGAGTGGGTAGTAGCTACCCATTAAGATACATCACTAAGAGACCTACAAAATGAAGATATAGGATCAACATTGACATTACAGGTAAACACACATCGTATATTGACTACCATTTAAGTGAGAATAATCTATTTCCAAAATCTATAGGTATGATACATTGGACAAGTCATTGGCCTCCTCACCATTGGTATCTGTTCATAAGAGAATAAGAGTATCAAGATCCAAACACAAAGGCATGTTATGAAATGTGTGAAATTATCTATTCAACACATATTCTAATGAATTTCTAAATACATAACAAAAATATGAGTAAAGAAGGCATTGTTCTAGGCACTACAAGTTGCGAGAAACTCATTGTACATGTAACCATGAATAAAGAATACACCAGTTTTAGGGGAATCATAGAGACTTATGTTCACTTACCTATAGGTAATGTGAAAGTATTTAGTTTAAGAAAACAATTTAGTAAAAAAAATATGAGATGTGAAAATTATAATAATAAAATAATAATTGTTTACTTCACGTGGCCTTATAAATCCTGAAGTGTCATAAATAATTGTTGAACCAAACACAACACTGATTTATCCAATATGTCCATGAACACATTAAATAGAATCTTCCACTAGGGAGAAGGTCCCAATCTAGGTACCATCCTTTCTAATGACTCTAAAAAGGATAATTTTTTTTATTATTATTAATACTCCTAGATTTTCATTCAACTCAGCTAAAATATGTACTATGTAGTAAAAATTCTCAATGCTACATTAATAGATGATTTATTTTTGGGAGAAATATTTATCTGAGGAACATGTTGTATGATAGTATTGGTATGATGGGATAACTAATTTCAATATCTATAATTAGTTCATCAGTTTAGAGGTCAAACATGTTTATGGGAACTATATTCGATTTGGGTAGTTGAGCATATCTGGTTCGAGTATGGTTGGAATTACATGATGATAGGGCAATATAGAGAATCTTGAATTAAGATAGATGTCATCAATAATATTCATAATCATAAAATTTACAAAATCGTTAGGTATTCTATTTGAAAAACATTCCTTTTATTCATAAAATATAGAATTCTTAAACATTATTTTAATAGGTAGAGAAAAAAGAAAATAAATGAATTGGAAAGTAATGAAAAGTTGAGCATGGATACCACATAACAAAAAAATGGTAGAGGAAATTTTTTTTCTAGGGTGTCTTCACTCAAACCCCTTAACCTTAATGTACTCTCACATAAAACATCACCTTGATCATGTATCCTAGCTTCTTCCATCTTTCTAAACTAGGATTTCATCAAAATTCAAACACAAAATCTATAGAGAAGGTTAAAGACAAGAATTCACCTTGGGTAGAATGCACAAGTTAAGAAGAAATAATGAGTGATGATTTAAGATTTATTCATGTATAATAGATTCATATAAGTGAATTTCTCCCAAACTATTTATAATAGGAGTCATGTACCATGGTCCGGTGCTCATGCAAGTACCCCTCATAGATACCATTGTGTAGGGTAAAACAATATCTGAAACCCTAATAAAAAACATGAGCATGAGTGCCCATATTTGAAAAAATATTAATTTTAGAGTTACATTAATCATATAATTAAATCATGTTCATAAAAATCCTATCCAATTTTAAGGGGGTGCAATTGTTTGGGATCCATTATTTAATCGTGATGAACAATTTTGGTATAGAAAATGATATTTTTCATCATTGAAAAATTAAATGTTTCCCTCGCCTTCACTAGATTCATGTCATTGTCCCTCAAATCCATCAAAATGGCTACGAAATCTCTCCTATTTACATTTTATGATAGATTATTCACACTCAACTAACTTCCATACCCAGACACCATGTGCAAGTGTCATTCTGTTAATCAATACATGCACATCTTCTATTCCCAAATTTTATGCTTTAGAACCACTTTATGAGGGGCGCATACACTAGTTCATAAGGTGCAGTTTCCCACCTAACCATTAATAGTCTAACCCATTTAAAATAAATACCACATTACATCCCATTAAAAATAGATAAATATTATACACTTGGGAGAAGTTGAGAAATGCCCCATCCCACACAAGTGTGTCCGGGTCTTCTCTTCTCCTTCAAGTGGTTTCCTCAATAAAGAGTATATGGATAATAATTTAAATTAATGTTAATTATGTCATATGAATATGTTAAACATTAAAATTCCTAAAAAATACTTCCCTTATAAAATAGGGTGAATGAACCAACCATAAGTAGACCACACTAGAGTGATACATTCCCAACATACCTATGGAGTGAAATAGTACGGTTCTACATGCCCAAGTCACCCCGTGAGGTCCATACTAAGTTAAAACTTCCCCTTAATCATTTATACAAGGGTGGAAGTTTTCCACTAACTTCATACCAGGGTGAAACAACAACTTACCTGATATTAGGTAACATTTCACCCTACACCATACCATGTTGATATTTCACATAGTCTACCAAAATAAGGTTCCACATCACCCAATTTCTTAACTAGGTGTCATTCTACTATAGTCATATCATCATATGGATGATCAATTATTACCCTAGGTATCCCACCAAGATTCCATTTTATCCAAGTCCTTACACTTGGGTATGAGTTCACCCAAGTCTCACACATGGGCACCAATTCCAAAAATACTTCAACATAGGAGATGCATCTCTCAAATACCCAATTTGGGAGCTTGCCAACCCATGCCCTCTCTATGGTCTCTTAATGTACATGATTCGGTTCTTCACATCAGGTTTCACCCTTATAGTAATGTATCATTTAGTAATGGAACTTTCATAGGATTGACTGCCAAACTAATAAGCATCCTTGGGTAATTATAATATTTTATTCACATAATAATGTGTTTCTTTATCATGACGATATTAGTGAAACCTCTACTGCATCAAGATGACCATCTTGGGTAACTTATATCAAGAATCATGTCATTTACAACATCTAATGAGCCTATTTGGTTAAATCAATGTGCCAATGATCCATATATGTGTATCCAATCAGGTGTAAGGTCCAAAATGATTATTAAATTGAGTAATATTATATGTTAAAAAACATTAAGAAGAATGTATAAAATCCCAATATATATCATTCATGCTAACTTCAAAGATAAGAGCCTCCAATTTGGTGTATATCTCGACCTATTCCTTACTGGACCTCATTCCCCATGACTTTAGTCATCCTTTATTGTACTATTACCAAAATAAAAGAAGTAAAAACTAATATATAGGCCTTATAATATGTATAATCCACCAACCAAGACCCCATTAATGATCCCATATATATGAATAATTAATATGAGATATTTTTATATGTGTGAAATCCATGCATAAGACTTACATATTCCTTGATGCTCTATGTTTTTTTGATTCATCATTCCCCAATGGGGAATACTATCCTTGAACTATTCATCCTCGATGGTACAAATTCCATTCAAGTCATCCTTCCTAAAAGGGAAATATTTTTAACGAGGCACCATTCTTAAAAGATCTATATTTTCAATGAATTCTTCCACATTAATAGGACATATTCGCTACGATAAATCATTCTTAAGTGGTACATATTACCTATGAGTCATCATTATTAATTTGGTTGTATTAATTTTGAGTGATTATTCGTTAATAATCCATATTATTTGTGTGTAATAATTCCTCAATGTACTATATTTCACGTGATTCATAATTCCTTAACAGTTTATATTTTGAGCAAGTCATCATTCATCAATGAGCTAGTTTTCAATTAGTCATCATTCCTTTTCCTTCCATTTTATCTTGGATCTAATCATTCTTAAAATGGTCGTATTACATGTGATATATCATTTTAAAAATAATATATACCTTATGATAACCCAATCCTTAGTGGTCCATACTCCTCATGATAAAACATATCTCAACATGTGATAATCCACAAAATCCACTCCTCTATGATGGGCATTATCCCATTTGATTCTGACCATACCCTATCATGACAATTTACTAAAAGAAATGATAACCTAGAAAGGTACACCATTTCATAATCCTCATAAAATATATTATTTTAACCTCCTTCAAAACTCATATGTCCATTTTGTATGATTTCTAGGAGAATAGACTGGCCTTGAAAAAATCCCTTAAAAAATGTAACAAGAACTATATGAGCATCAATTATTACTAACCAG
The DNA here is from genome assembly GCA_963277665.1 of Viscum album. Taxonomy (NCBI): domain Eukaryota; kingdom Viridiplantae; phylum Streptophyta; class Magnoliopsida; order Santalales; family Viscaceae; genus Viscum; species Viscum album. The sequence goes on from OY728128.1 coordinate 1,646,434,650, forward strand.
GATATCTTGGACACGTCTATATTATTTCATCATAATATCCCGTAGGACCTTCATGGATTACATTAAAAGGAACATTATTTTTTCATGAACACACAACCATAAAATAACCACATTTCTATTTTTCGCATGACCATAAAAGGTATTCCATGTATAATTAAGTGACATTGAACTATGAGGGTTCTGAATCCATTCATATTTATATGTAAGGATCCCCTATAATGAGGCCGATAACAACTCAAAAAATAATTAGTATCTCCCTATATTGTCATAAATTCCATATTTCCCTGATATGTATCGTTAAAATCATATTATAATTAAGAAATCAACAATTAAAGTCATTATTTAGATCAATCACTCACATGGTGGTAACCTACAATAGTATTAATATTAGGAAGGATTTATGAACATGTTTTAAATATTTCATAGGGACTTATAGTATGTAATAATTCACCCTAAATGGGTTATATGAGCCTCATTACCCATCCTCTTGAATTATATGTAGCCCAAAAACTTTCGGTAAATCCCTAGTGACTTTCTAGCAATGGAAAAACATGAAAATGTCATGGTAATGGAGAGAATATATATATATATATATATATATATTCATTTATTGAAAACTAGTATTCTCACATGCCCATATATCCATCCACTTTTAATTTTTTTAGGTATTTTCTTTTCTATTTAAAATTATTTGTCACACTCTCCCTCTCTTATTACACCATAAAAAAATAGAACCTCACACCCCCTCATCAATATGAACTGCCCCAAATCACCTTATTTATTTAATAAAATTTCAACTCAACTATTTTGTCACTCACAAACACATCCTCTCATGTTACACTACACTGTACCCACACACATCACTCCCTTTTATTTTTATTTTCATTACTTATTTTTAAATAATTAAATAACACATTACAACTCACATTTAATTTTGTTGGAAAATGTATTTTAACCACCCACCATGCCTACATTATCAAACTAATATTCACACACCACATTTTTGTAAATTTTTTTACAAATAATATTTCACATAACCAATAATAATTTGAATCTATAAAAGGGAATAAAAAAACTAATAATATTTTTTTATTATGATTTTTTATAGAAGAAGTCGCCAACTAAATAACAGAATACAAACTTCTAAAACAAAATCTTATATATTTAAATAAATGCAATTAATAAAATTCTTGATATCAATTTAATCATCATCATCATCATCATTTTCATAATTATAATTATTTTCATTAGTTAATAATAAGAAAAAATGCTCATATATATTTACATAGAAATATATTTATATTTTCGCATAAATAATCATGATATATATGTATCAACAAATTATATATTCATTAGATATATTTATAAAAATATTAATATATTAAAATAAAAATTTAAAACTATAGAATAATTCCATTAAATTTATCCCAAATAAATACACACTTAATATCTCTTAAATATATAAGATCAAAAAAATTAAATCCCGTTGAAAAAACCTAGTTTTTATAATAACTCATGGAGAATGAGGGATCATTGAAGCTAAAATACATAAATAAAAATCAAACAATTTTGTTGAGAATTATATGATAATTTCGTCTTATATTTTTCCCAATTCACTATATTCCTCTTTAAAATTATCTTTATAGGTCTATATTAATTCACATTATATTTTCATGATCACTTGCACATCTATTAGGATTTTTTTGGGTTTTTAGGTTATGGACCATCTTATATATTTGATTGATAATTATGTGATGATAAGTTAAATTGTTATATTAATCATTTTCTTTTCATGGTTAAATCATGTTATATATTATTATTGACACATAATTACGTTAAATGGTTTATTTTTATATGAAATACATTTTTATGGATTTATTATGAGTTGATAGGTTGTCACAAAATCATACACCCCCAATAAATTGGGTAATTACTATATTTCATGATATGTTATCTATGATACATAGGTATAAATCCCAATATATGATGTCATGGTGGATTGGAATGAAGCCTTTATTTATGATTATGATATAATATATTTTGTATACATACCACTATTATAAGTAAATATTCTTGTTTCTCATTTTTCATTATTTTATGAAGTGTCTTAGGATCCAACCTGTACCTTCATTTGATTCAAAAATTAATATCAATTAAATTTTCCACATACCGAGTTCTTTTATCACCCATTTCTTTGTTTATATATTTCTACACAATTTCCCATGCAATTAAATCATTAAAATTAGTTCAGGGGTTCATTTTTATGATGGATGGACTAAATATTTATGCATTCATGTGAATGTGATATTTAATATGTACCTAATCTAAAATGATACTAGAAATTTTATTTCTAGGGAGAGTTTTGCCAATGTGTTATTATAGATGATTATGAAAATTAAATTAAATAAATAAATATGTAAGTTATGGTTTATTATATGAAGGGATTGGGAATAAATAAAAATATGAATGAAAAGGGTATGTTCACCGTGATAGAATATATATTTATAGATTGGTATCCCTTATAAAAATACATCAGTAAGTAATATTATTATCATCATTTTTTTCAATGATTTTTTACATAAAAAAGATTATATATATCAACTCGATTGAATTAAAATTTGTGACGATTACAATAAGGTTCATATAATTATTAGAAAATATAACATTTAAAATAGGTTCATGTTGTAAATTTTTGTAGATTGAATTACATTTTAAAGAAGTAAAAATTAAAATTAAGGGGGATGTATCATAATTTATTGATAAATATGTAGTTTAAATTCAATTTATTGTACTAGTATTTGTAAATAATGTAATTTTTAGAGTAAAATGATAATATTTTAAATATATTATTGGAAATACATAAATTGAAAATGAATAATCTTTTTTATTTTACATATTTCATAGGACTACAACTCATACAATTGGGGAAATGAATTGTCACATGTAAATGATGTTATATAAAAGAATTAATGGAGTTATTCTATATAGAGGATAGACTATTTGTTTTCACCCCGATAACTATTTGTGTAATATTCAATAAATATTTCATAATATAGTTATATAATTTGAAGACCATTTCATTTGACAACTAAAAGGTTTGTTATTTTTATTGCATGCCTTATGATAAAGTATCTAAGTTATACATGATATACACTTTATGATAAGAAAAATAGTACATAGATAAACCAATGTAATAGTATAATATGACCTTTTTTTCTTCCAATAAAAAAAATATATGGATTTTTTTGAAATTGATATTTTGGGATATATGGATGATATAAAATCTTCCCATGAATGAACATTTTTATTTAGTATTATACCTTTAGATTTTCTTAGTTAAAATCAATACAATATCTTTATTACTTGGTTTGAATCCAGATATACTATTTCTACTCATGCTTATTTATTAGAAAATAGTATCATTTTGTTCAATTATTATTTTAGTACATTTTTGGTGATCCATGTATTATTTCTTAAATATATTATGAATTTTAGTTTTTGATAATTTTTGATTACCAATTAATTTTGACCATTTTATTAATATAAAATCATTGAAATTATGTTAATGTTGAATAATATATTCATTGAATTTTATTTAGAGGAAATTATGGTATAATTTTAGTGGTTTAAAAGATAAAAAAATGTGTGTTGGTGGGTATTAAAGAACAATGATAAGTGATGGAAAATGTTCAACAATAAATATTTTTTAGAAAATATATATTCAACTACTATAGACAAAACAATATGATGGATACCTTATTAAGATAAAGTCAACAATATCTATGATATATAATTGTGGTGATCAAATGGAGTCCCATGAGTAGTGGGTATGATTGGGGAAAGAATAGTTAGAGTAGTTGGTGCTACATTATCAATGGTAGGTATCACCGACATTGTGACATGTTCTAATGCTAAAAAGGTATGGGATGGAATTTGTTGGATAGAATTATTTATCTCAAATATATCTCATTTATTTATGAAATTTTACAAATCAGAAAATCAATATTTATTTTAAAAATTCAATTATCATAAGTGTCATAGGATTTTAACATAACCAAAATTTAACTCTATATAGAAGTTTTGAATTGCTTATCAAATAAATTTCTAAGGAATATATCATATGTGGTTGATACGTCAATGTAATTTTATCCTATGAGAACAATGAGAATTAATTAAGAGATTTAGGAATTCATTTTCTACCAAAAAAATTTATCATACATGGAATAATTTATCTTACTCCCCATTGAATACAATCAGAAATATACTATATTACTTTAAATTAGTTGGAGCTAATTTAATTATCCTACAAAAGAAAGAAGTTAAAAAATTATACTATGTCATAAATAGAACCTCTTAAACAAAAAATGAAAAAATGAAAAATATTATAAAAAGGAACTTCTCAATAATTGATTATTACTATAGGAAATTTGATTACACCATACATAAAAATAATTATCTTCGAATCAACCATTTTAAAAAATAATACATCCATATCAGTTATATTATTTTGTAAATAGGTCAATATATAATAAGTGTTTTATATTATGTAATCTATTTATCTTTTAATTATGAAATTATATTATAAAAATATTACTTCTATAATTTAATCTTATTAATATTGAATTATCTTATGGTGGATCAATATGATTAATGGGTTGTTCAGATAAACTCATTTCTATTTCTGTATCTTTTGAGAATTAAACTTATTATTTTATGTTCATTTTATAAAAAATTATAAATATAGAAATATTGATTCAGAAAAGTGTCATTTTTTATATAATGGAAAAATATGAATAATAATAAATTGGTTACACCATATATCTACATTTGTTCCATTTTGGGTAAATAAGGAAACAAACTAATTAAGAGCATGTCACTTCATTTTTTTGAAAGTACTATTTTCACAACCATTGGTATTAATATGTTTCATTAGTTAAAATTAAAAAGTGTATTTATAAAAAAGAAAATATCACTGGATCATACTAGATATATGATATATGAATTATACAAAACACAATAGATATAGAATAAAAAGGATTCACAATGTATTTCCCTACTACATGATCGAAACGTTAACACCTATGATTATATAGTAAAAAATATTATTATTTAAAATATAATAACCTATAAAGATTAATTCTGAAGATACTATTTATATCTAAATGTTACATTATCATTTCTCTGTTATTTCTTGTAACTACATACTAAAATTGTATCTATCTTCATTTTCATCTCTTTATAGTAATACACTAATTTTGTTCAAGAGTTATGTGATTATGGATAGTTCTTGTAAAGGAAGAGTCTGGTCAAATCCTATTAGATCATTTTTAACAAGAAACAACTACTTTTACTTAGCTCAAATACCCCCAAAAAGGATAACAATAATGAATATCACCATACTCATAGAGTAGAGTGTTGGTGTAGTATACTATGAGATCTTTATTCCCTGAAAAATTATAAATAATATATATTCTATGTTTATATTACTATTTCTCATTTTCATAATTATTCCTAGCATGAGAAGATTAGAATCATTTATTCCTACAAATATGGGGATTTTTATTTTTAGAAAATTTCAAGAACAAAATTCCCCAAGCTCTTGAGTAATTAATAGATTTGGATTAATAGAAAAATTAGTATCAACTATTTTGAATCATGAGTTCCCAACTCTAAAATGATTAATATTTAAAGATCATATTCAAATGGTTTTAATGGATAAAAATATTGAGGATAGAGTATGGTTATGAAACCTTATTTTACTAGTGAAAATTATGGATATTTGAAGGATCAAAAGATTATATATCTGATAAATAAATATCTAAATGATTATAAAATGGTTTTTATACCATATAAAATCCAAAAGACTGAACATGAGAAATAATATGATATTGTTGTAGTTAAATATGATCTAAACTCAAAATACATGAATTTTTTCTTGTTTTGACTTTATCATTATGAATTAAAAAGAGTTTCTCAATGTTCTATATCATATGAAATGTGGACTACAATTTCAGAATCATATGAAGGAACTACAAATGCTCACGATCTTTGACAAAAAGCATTCAAACTCAAATTATATACCTTCAAAATGGTGGAAGGATAAAGAATTACACTGTTAAATATAATATTAACATATATTTTAAATGATGTTTCTTATCTAGAAAAACATATTCTTGAGCCACATCAGTCTTTGAAAATTCAGAAAATTTTACCACCGAAATAGAGTGGGAATTCAGATACTATTAGAAAATAAATTGATATAAATAATTTCAAATTAATTGATCTGATAGAAAATTAATTTGAAAAAATAAAATTTATTTCCAATAACTATATGTATAAATTATGTTGAATTAAAATTTTAGAATATTAGGAATTGAATATTTTTTCAATGAATGTCATAAGGTACTAATTTTATTAAAAATTAATCATTTAAAATATTTACCGGATATTTTTTATTTAAATATTATTTTAGAAGTAAAATTAGTAAAATTATTTATTAATTATTACAATTGATTTCATTGGAATCAATTTCATTTTGAATTTTGATATAGGAACTCTTAAACTTATGAGAACATTTTCTATGCAAAGCAACATCTTCATTATGTCTGGGGTTTTATTTAAAATTAAATTATGAAATTTATGTAAATTTAATTTAAAAAATGGATTGCATATTTGGAATTTGAAAATTTAATACTATACATTATGTTCATCTTAATTTTATATCATAATGAATAGTAAAAACAGTAATAATTAATTTCTACAGTTAAGGTTAAAAGAAGTTTATCGGGGTTAAAATAAAATATAAGGGTATGTTGTCACGAACCAACCCGGTTCGACCCTGAACCGTTCGACCGAGCCGGTCCTCGACATGGCCCGAAAGGCATTCCCGATCTTCCCAGGCTGACGACAAGTGTCATGGAATCAACAGAGGATGTGGGAACGATTTCACCCAGTAAAATTAAAGAAATAAAGCAGTAGAAATAGAACAGAGCAGCGCAAAAAAATAAACAGAGTAAAGTAACTAAACAAGAACAAAATAAAATAAAAATAAATGAAATAGGTAACCACTATCTTTGTTGTGACCTCACGTGTCACTCTCCAACTCATGACCAAATGTCTCCCAAGGCGAACACACCCAAGTTGTAACCTACACAAACACTAAAAATAGAAAAGAACTAATGGCATGAGTACTAAAACTCAGTAGGCTAGCCCAATATCTATTCCCAATACACTAACTTTAAAATAAAAGGAACATCATTTCATGTTTGAACTACAATTTATAAAAGTATGGTTTTCTACATGTTACTCTAAAACAAAGTACGAGTCATTGCCCCTTTTCATTTCTAAAAAAAACCCAATTCATTATTTTAGTGAGAATTTTGCATTTTTCAAAGGGTAAGTAATGTTTATATTTTTAATTTTCAAAAAAATTATAAAACTTATTTCTTTGAAAACAGTCTTCATAAACCACTTTAAAACCACACATCACTTCCTAGTAAAAACACTACACATTAAAACGCTACAGTAGTTACACAGTCAGGGAAATGAAAAGAAAATATATACAAGAACCATATTCAACACAACAAGTAATTGAAATCCAACAGACATGGGTGAACCAAGGAGATCAAGAATAAACTAGAAGATAGAAATAAATGGGAAATCATCCTCGTTGACATGTCACACATGATGAAATCAAAACACCCAATATGCACGACCATCCTTTCTCAGGAAGGCCGAGGGAATATCTGTAATGGCCCAGACCCTCATGGTCCATTACTTTGCCAAAAGTGAGGCTCCACCAAAACAGTGGCACCGTGGCAGTAGAACCATGACGGTGGCACCATGAGGGTGACACCGGGATGGTGGCACCGTGTCCTCTCCGTTTGTTTTCCAGTCCCACTCCCACAACATCTTTTTTTTACTTAAATTAATTCTTTTTCTCTTTCAAGGCCATTTAAAGCGAAAATTTAATTCCTAAAAATCCCGAGAAACCTACCCGATGGGGGATATTTAATAAAAACTTAATGCCATCGTGCGTAACTACCGAACCGCGTGGGAAACCGCGATCTGACTTTCCATAAATTCAAAATCCCGATATCCCGTAACAAAGGGATTTTATATGTATATCGCAAAGGAAGTTCTTCTTTTTCTTGTTCCTTTTGGCGGAATCCTCTCCTTCTCCCTGGTGTGCACGGAAGTTTCCCCCCTTTCCGAGACTTGTGGTGCGCCTGTGCTCGATTCGTCTTCTCATCCTTGGAGTTCACGACGCCCCTCCCCTACGAATCGACCCTCCCCAGTTCATGGCACCTGGAAAGAAACATCGATCCTTAATCAACCAGGTAGGTATTTTATCATTTGTCTCTCCTTTCTGTTTATCATGTGGGGTAGGTATTCTTTTGTCTCTGTGGAAATTGATGAAACCAAACTTAATGAAGATAATGAACGAACCTTTAAAGAATGAAAGGGGGGGTGTGATCGATGTTATGTCATACTCTTTTATGTTGATATGTGTTGTGAATTGTGCATGCCTATGCTCACTAAAAAGCATGGACGTTGTTAGTCCTTCTCTATGCACTAATGAACCTCGGTGCTCTTGGATGTTTAAATAACCATAACATGGAATTGGTTAATTACGTATACTCGGTTAAATAAATTGAAAGCACTAGGATCAACCATTTTCTGTGATAACCCTAGTTAAAGAACAGTGGAATTGAAACCATGGAGTGTGTTAAATCTTTTAAATCTGAAAATACCTGCATGGGCCTGCCTTCTGTTGGTGGTAGCGGTTTGGTTGTTTCTTTCACGGGCTTAGATTTATGGGGTGATATGGGTAGAGATGGAATTCCCTGTTGTTATACTTCGCTTGTTGTGAATCTGAGGTTGTGTGGTTACTCATCTTATATCAAGAATTGGGGTGGAATCCTCTGTTGTTGAGAAACCATTGGTTCCTGGATTTTGGGGACATGGTGCTGTGCCTCAGAGTTTTCTTTGGTTCCAGTACTTTGAGGGATCTCACTTATCCCTTTGTTTTTGTGACTTTACTAGAGAACCGGGTTTGAATGTTTAAGTTTCTATTTGACCGTCTTATTTCTATGGATTGCGGTTTTTCCTATTAATTGCACAGTAGTGTAGAATTCACCTAAATGGGGTTACTTGAACATGAAAACAGGAACAATTTAAATGGGAATTGGTTTTGGGAATGATTTGTGGATAGGCTGTGAGTGTCGTGCTGTTCTTTCATGAATAAATAGTAATGCAGTGTTTGTGCTTAGGCTAGTTTCATAACCCTAGGTTGGGTTGAGTGCTTGTTTACTTATGTATATACTTGTAGTTTTTAGGTTTATTATTCACGCCCCACCCAAGTTGAGCACTTTAGTGCCGAACAATCCCATCTCATGGGGGAGGGTGTTTTTTCCCATCACATCTATGAGTGGATGGTTATTAGCTCCTTTTCTGATCCCTTTCCCAAATATCCCAAGACTCTTTAGGCAGGATGTGATGGCATGAAGTCCATTATTAACCCAACAATTTTTGGGCATGGTAGTTGTGGTGGTTGGACCAGGTGTTTGCGGACAGGTTATTTCCCATGTTCCTTCGGGATGAGGCCCATGTGTCTTCGGGTGTGATGGTAGTTTTCTGGACATGGTGTCTTCGGGCGTGGTAGTAGTTGTTGTGGGCCAGGTGTCTGCGGGCGGGATGTGCGGTTGTGGCCCAGGTGTCTGCGGGCGGGGTTTTGCAGTGGGACTGCATGAGGATATGGCCCTGGTGTGTGCGGGTGGGGTGTGGATGTGGGACTGCGGTAAGAATGGAGGGACTGGTTCAATGCGTACTATGTCTTCAATAACCAGTGGGAAAGTGGCGTGGGGTTCCAAAATATCAATGTACTATTACTATACATTAATTGACTTGCGTTATTTGGGGAGCGTTCCTTGGTGAGGTTTGGGTGGATAGCTTTTCCTTGTTGGGTGTTTGGTTATCTCTTTTTCCACGGGACATTAGAATGTCTCCTCACTTGTGCATGAGATTCTTTGGTTTTCCCTACTGAGTAAACTTGAATGCTCACCCTACGTAAATGAAACTACTTTCAAGTTTCCAGGAGGACTTTAGGGATTGTGAGGGATTGTACTAGCTTAGACCTTTAGGGCATTTGCTATTGTTGATTTCCATTTCCTGGTACCTTTTTACCATTGGGGTTTTGTGGCTTGTATCTTTTACCTTTAAACACGCATATGAGAATGGTTTACTTTCAGCCGTACTTGTACTTTTAGTTTTCGTGTTGTGGGATTTTCTATCTTATCTCCCGATCCTATTAAAATAAAAAGGCCAATTCCTTCCATTTTGTGTGAGATTATATACCCTTGGTGCTAGTCTCCACTTCAGGACCTATTGATGGCGGGTCTCGGGGGTCATTATCTCTCCTTCAACATAAAGAAGGAAGGGCCTGGAAATCTTCTATCCCTTCCCTTCTTTTGGTGAAGGCGGTTCATGATAGAATGGTATTAGAGGTAGGGTTTGAGAGATAGGATGTAGACTAGAGTTAGGCACAGTGAGGATTTCATGGGATGGTAGGGAAACAGTGTTGGGTGGCCTTGGTGCGTGAATTAGGCCAGGGAAGACCGGCAAGGACACGAGATTTTAGGGCCCCCCCATGATCCGATGCAAGAACTCTGGACCTACCAAAAGACCAAGTGAGGCCATGCTGATTGTACGGTAGAGACCCTAGGGAAGGTTCATGCATCATAATGACTTGTGTTCTTGTGTTTCATGGGTGTCTTGGGGATTCAAAATAAATGATGAAGTCTAAGAAAATTTAAGAATAATATTCTACACTACTCGGGCTTAGGAATTCTTTATTTACCTTGCAGATATGGATCCTGGGAGGTGACATAGAGTATTAAAGATGATCGAGGCCCATAAAGTTGACTTGGCCGATCGACAGAGGATCGACCGAGAGGAGGAGGACAACCAGTGGAAGAATATGCTTTAAGCTTTTCAGCGACAGACCCTTGGGAAGTACGAGTTCAGCATCTCAGACATGGAGACAGAGGGATGGCTTGAGGAGATAGTGATAACTTTCGGCTTGATTCGGGCCCCGATGGAGCATTGGGTTCCTCTGGCTGCCAGACAGATGCGGGGAGCAGCACGTCAGTGGTGGATGCTTTATCTTGGAGAGAAGAGGGAGACTGAGGTTGCGTGGGATGACTTCAAGGAGTTCCGGGCGGAATTCCTCTCTTCCACGATGAAGGCCGGGAATAGGCAGGAGCTACTCTCCCTCCAGTAAGGGAGTATTTCAGTGAGAGAGTTGGGGATCAAGTTCAAGGATCTCCTTTTCTTAACTCCAGCCCTCTTTCCGGTTAAAGAATATCAGGAGAGACTTTTAGAGGTGGCACTCCGACCTTCTCTTTAGTACGATGTTACCCCATTCACCCTACCGACATACTTGGAGGTGAAGAAGAAGGCTGAAGTGGTGGAGAGGATTCACATGCAGGGAGGTGTGTCAAGAGAGGAAATCTAGTTGGGACTGTCAAAGGGGAAGGCTGTTAGTAGTAGGCCTCCAGCATCAGGGCCCTCTAGGTTCTGACCAGCAGGGAGCTGGCCGCAACAGTTCCAGTTCCGATCTCCCGGTCCACGCCCTTTCTCATAGGGCCCGAGACCCAGGTGCTTCGTCTATGGAATCCATGGGCTCCTTCAAAACCAGTGCCCGGACAGAGTACGGTACGGTGGGGGTGGGTAGGTCCAACACCCACCTCAGCAGCAACAGTTCATGGCTATGCCCTTTCAGTAACAGCAGCAGGGGTAGTGGGCTCCCGCTCTGCCATGGGCCGACGAAGTAGGAGGAGGCCGAACTCAGGGCTCTCTTCAGGGACCTCGACCTAGGCGTGGTCGTGGTGGTATCCGAAATCCAAGAGGCAGAGGAGCTGGGTGTAGGCAGTTGCACGCCGCGGAGGCAGCAGTCCCTACAGGGCCAAAGGTCGTCCAGGGTACGATCAGCTTGTTTAGAACCCTTGATTATGCCTTGTTCGATACAAAAGCTTCACACTCCTTTGTTACACCCGTTCTGGCCCATGATCTTGGTTTAGATGGTGAGATACTTCCATTTCCCCTGGTGCTGAGCACACCAGTCGGAGGTCAGACCGACGTATTGAATGTTTGTCGAGGATGCAGACTGATGATAGGGAAACATCAGTCAGTTAGGGATCTTCTACTGTTGTAGATACAACCATACGATTTCATCCTAGGCATTGACTGGATGTTATCTATATGTTCCATCATTGACTGCTTCCAAGGAAGGGTTTTTTTCCAGACTTGGGCGGCCGACGGGTGACTTTCATTGGCAAGAAGTGTTTCCAGGGGAGCAGAAAATGAGGGGAACCCCACCTCTCCTTATTAGATGAGTTATCAGTGTATTCATTGGATGCAGAAATGGTGTAATTCATAGGAATCGTTAGTGAGTTTATGGACGTCTTCCCTGAGGAGGTGGCAACTCTGCCACCTCGATGTGATGTTGAGTTCGGGATAGACTTTCAACCTGGTGCCCGTCCGATTTCAATAGCTCCATATCGGATGACACCTTCTGAGTTGCGGGAGTTGCAGATCCATATTGATGATCTGATGAAGAAGGGTTTTGTTCGGCCAAGTGCATCACCGTGGGGTGCTCTAATCTTGTTCGCAAAGAAGGAAGATGGCGGTCAAAGGCTGTGAATAGACTACAGGAGGCTGAATCAGGTGACGGTCAAGAATTGATACCCTCCCCCAAGGATAGACGATCTCTTTGACCAGCTGAGGGGAGAAGTTTGGTTCTTGAAGATCGATCTGCAGTCTGGATATCACCAAGTGAGAGTGATGGCGGGTGACATCTCGAAGACTTCCTTCATGTAATGATATGGGCACTTTGAGTTTGTAGTCATTTCATTCGGTGTTACAAACGCACTAGTTCTGTTCATGGGACTCATGAACTCCGTCTTCTAGGAGTACCTGGACCGGTTCGTAGTCATGTTAATAGATGACATCTTGATCTACTCAAGATCATAGGAGGATCACATAGAGCACCTGAGGACAGTTTTAGAGGTCCTCTAACAACACCAACTCCAGGGGAATTTGTCCACGTGAATATTCTAGATGCGAGAAGTGCATTTCCTTGGGAATGTGGTGTCCGAGTACGGGATAGCAATGGACCCATCGATGGTCGAGGCAGTTGTTTCATGGGCAGCACCCAAGAATGAGGAAGAGGTTTGTAGTTTCCTTGGGATGGCAGGTTACTACAGGAGGTTCGTGCCCAACATCTCCCGTGTTGTGGCACCCTTGACAGCCGTGACCAAGAAGGATCAGGCCTTCGTATGAGATGAGAAGTGTGAGGAAACCATCAGGAATTTGATGGATAAGATGGTTAGTGCCCCAGTGCTGAGGTTTCTAGAAGAAGGGTCATCATTTGAGGTGTTCTGTGATGCTTCAGGGCAAGGGCTCGAGTGTGTGTTGATGCAGCGGCAAGGGGTGAACTCTTATTGGTCTAGATAATTATGCCCTCATGGGAGTAATTATTCCACCCACGATATAGAGCTTCCAGCGGTCGTGATTCCATTAAAGTTGTGGTGGCACTACCTCATCGTGGAGCGCTTTGTGGTCTTCACCGTTCACAAGAGCTTGAAGTATGTTTTCTTCCAGTGGGACCTGAACTTACGACAATGAAGGTGGATGGAATACCTTAAAGACTACGACTTCGAGATTTCCTACACCTCAAGAAAAGGGAATGTGGTGGCCGATGCACTGAGTAGAAAGTCGCAGAAGGATGCAGTCTGAGATTCGGTAGATACTTGGAAGGCGATGGAGGAGTTGGCCGCCCTACACCAGGATGCTAGGATGGAAAGTGGTAGAGGTTTCATGTATCAGATGATAGTGAAATATTCTCTGTTTCGGTAGGTAGAGGAGTCCCAATGGGTAGACTCAGAAAGTGAAGTGATATGTGACCGGGTTACCCAAGGTGATTCCTCAGAAGAATGGGCGGAGGATGGTTAGAACCAGATACTTTTCTGAGGAAATCTTTTTGTTCCAGTGGTAATGTGCGGAAAATTTTTTAGTGAGTTCCACAACTCACCCCTAGAGGTGCACAAGATAGTTTCCAAGATGTACCACGGTCTGAGGAGATAGTTTTGGTGGCTCGGGATGAAACATGCAGTACCAGACTTCGTAGCAAAGTGCCTCGTGTGTCAGCAGGTGAAGGCCGAACACTGTGTTCTAGGTGGTCTTCTTGAGTCTCTAGATTTCCCCGAGTGGAAATAGGAGGACATCTCGATGGATTTCGTCACGGGACTACCGAAGGTTCGAGGGGGTTGTGATGCTATCTGGGTAGCGGTGGGCCGTTTGACGAAATCGGCTCACTTTCTGCCAATCAAGGAGTCGGGGGTAGTGGATGCTCTAGCACGAAGCTACGTGGAAGAGGTTGTGCGGTTTCATGGAGTTCTGAGTTCCATAGTTTCAGATAGGGATGCGCGGTTTACCTCATGAATCTGGAGAGGATTGTAACATGATTTTGGCACCCAGTTACGTTTTAGCACTGCTTTCCATCCCCAGACAGATGGACAGACCGAGCACACCATCCAGACCTTGGAGGATATGCTGCAGGCGTGTGTTCTGGACTCCGGATCATCATGGGTGCGACACTTGCCTCTGGTAGAGTTCACCTACAATAATATCTATCACTCTACCATTGGCACGACTCCATTTGAATCCTTGTATAGGAGGCCATGTTGCCCACCCGTGTGCTGGACTGAGGTTGGGGAAGCGAGTGTTCCTGGCCTGGAAGAAGTGGAGAGCATGATAGAGAAGGTTCAGCTTATACGGGAAAGGATGAAGGCAGTACAAGACCGGAAGAAGTCATATGCCGATAATAAGAGGAGACCCTTGGAGTTTGAGGTTGGAGACCATGTGTTCTTGAAGGTCTCCCCTCGGCGTGGACAACAGAGGTTCGGTAGAGGGAGTAAGCTCTCTCCCAGATTCATCGAACCCTTCAAAGTGTTGCGGCAGGTCAGAGAAGTGGCTTATCAGGTAGCGTTACCACCACCACTACTGAGGATACATGACGTCTTCCATGTGTCCCATCTCCGTTAGTATTTTCACGATGATTCACACTTCCTCTACTTGGGAGAGCTGGATATCGAGGATGACGTGACCATTGTGGAAAGACCAGTGAGGATCAAGGATTATGAAGAGAAGGTGCTTCGTGGGCAAACCATTCCTTTAGTTCGAGTGTTGTGGAAGCATGGTGGGCTTGAGGAGAGTACCTGGGAATGGGAAGCAAAAATGCATGCCCAGTACCCAGAGTTGTTTTGAGTTTTGTGTTGTTCTGTTTTTACTTGTTTGTGATGGAACGCTTCACCTTGTTGACTGTGAAATGTGTGGTTTTCCTTATTTTCTTAATGTGTGTGAAAATTCCAACCTATGGGGAGTGGAGGACCCGATCCCTAATCAAGACACATTAAGGTGGATGCGATTAAGCCCATGCGAGCGAGTCAGTGCCGCCCAAAGTGGATAGTATCTTTACATGGGGTAAGAGACTCCCCAACCCAGATGACTGTGCAGTTTGACCCTGGTATGTTGCTTGGTTCTTGAGAGGGAGGTGTTTCTAGATAACGATGAGGTTCACTGCTGAGAGGTATCTTTCTAGGTGGTTGTTCAGACCCTCTCTTCTCTTCTGGTTTGTTTTGATTCTCGAGGGTGAGAATATTTTGTGAGGTATCTAATGTAATGGACCAGACCCTCATGGCCCATTACATTGCCAAAAGTGAGTCTCCACCAAAACAGTGGCACCGTGACTGTGGCAAAGTGACGGTGGCACCGTGACAGTTGCACCAGTAACGGTGGGACCGTGAGGGTGGCACCATGAGGGTGACACCGTCACGGTGCCAACGTAAGGCTGACACCAAGATGGTGTCACCGTGTCCTCTCCGTTTCTTTTCCAGTCCCACTCCCGCAACGTTTTTTTGATATAAATTAATTCTTTTTCAATTTCAAGGCCATTTATAGCCCATAATTAATTCATAAAAATCATGAGAAACCTCCCCAATAGGGGATATTTAATAACAACTTAATTCCATAGTGCATAACTTCCAAACCTCATGGGAAACCGTGATCCAACTTTCCAGGCATTCAAAATCCCCATATCCCGTAACAACGAGATTTTATCTATATATCACAGAGGAAGTTCGTCTTTCTCTTCTTCCTTTTGGCCGACTCCTCTCCTTCTCCCGGGTGAACCTGGAAGTTTCTCCCATTTCAAAGACTTGTGGTGCAGCTGCGCTCGATTCGTCTACTCATCCGTGGAGTTCCCGACGTCCCTACCCTACAAATCACCCATCCCCTATTCTTGGCGCATGAAAAAAACATCATTCCTTGATCAATCAAGTAATTATTTTCTCCTTCATCTCTCCTTTATGTGTATCATGTGTGGTGGGTATGCTTTTCACTCTATGGAAATTGATGAAACAGAACTTATTGAAGATAATGAATGGACATTTAAATAATGAAAGGGGGTGTGATCAATGTTATGATTCACTCTTTTATGTTGATATGTATTGTGAATTGTACGGTCCTATGACCACTGAAATTCATGACCGTTGGTGGTCCTTCTCTGTGCACTAATGATCCTCGGTGAGCCTGGGTGGTTAAATAACCATAACATAGAATTGGATAATTACGTATACTCGGTTAAATAAATTGAATGCACTGGGATCAACCCTTTTCTATGACAAACCCAGTTAAATCACAGTGTAATTGAAGCCATGGAGTGTGTTAAATCTTTTAAATCTGAATATACATGCATGGGCCTACCTTGTGTTTGTGGTAGTGGTTTGGTTGTTTCTTTCACGGGCTTATATTGCTGCGGTGATATGGGTAGAGATGGGATTCCCTGTTGTTATACTTCGCTGGTTGTGAATCTGAGGTTGTGTGGTTACTCTGCTTATATCACAAATTAGGGTGGAATCCCCTATTGTTGAGAAATAGTTGGAATTAGGATTTTGGTGAGATGGGGTTGTGTATCGGAGTTTTCTTTGGATCCAGTACTTTGAGGGATCTCAATTATCCCTTTGTTGTTGTGACTTTACAAGAGAACCAGGTGTGCATGTTTAAGTTTCTGTTTGACCTTATTTTATCTCTGGCTTGTGGTTTTTCCTATTAATTGTGTAGTATTATAGAATTCACCTAAATGGGGTTACATGAACATGAAAACAGGAACAATTATAATGGGAATTGCTTTTGGGAATGATTTGTAGCTTGTCCGTGAGTGTTGTGTTGTTCTTTCATGAATAAATAGTAACGCAGTGTTTGTGACTATCCTGGTTTCAGAACCCTTGGTTGGGTGGAGTGCTTGTTTACTTATGTCTATACTATTAGTTTTTATATTTCTTATTTGTGCCCCAACCGTGTTGTGAAGTTATGTGTCGAACACTCCCATATCATGGAGAAGGCTGTTTTTTCCAACACTCAAATGAGTGGCTGGTTTTAGCTCCTTTTCTGCTCCCTTTCCTGAATATACCATGACTCTTTGGGTAGGCTGTGATGGCCTGAAGTTCATTATTAGCCCAAGAATCTTCGGGCATGGTAGTTGTGGTGGTTGGCCCAGGTGTTTACAGGCAGGTTGTTTCCCAAGTGCCTTCGGGATGAGGCCCAGGTGTCTTCGGGCGTGACAATAGTTTTTTGGCCTAGGTGTCTTCTGGCATGGCAGTAGTTGTTGTCGACCAGGTGTCTACGGGCGGGATGTGTGGTCGTGGCATAGGTGTCTGCGGGCGGGGTTTGGTAGTGGGACTGTGTGAGGATATGGCCCAGGTGTGTGAGGGTTGGGTTTGGTAGTGGGACTGCGGTAAGAATGGCGGGATTGGTTTGATGCGTAGGATGTCATTAATAACCAGTGGGAAAGTGGTGCATGGTACCCAAATATCAATGTGCTATAACTATACATTACATGACTTGTGTTATTTGGGGAGCATTCCTTGGTGTGGTTTGGGTGGATAGATTTTCCTTGTTGGGTGTTTGGTTATCTATTTTTCCACGGGACATTAGAATGTCTCCTCACTTGTGCATGAGAGTCTTTGGTTTTCCCTAATGAGTATACTTTTATGCTCACCCTTCATATATGAAACTGCTTTCAGGTTTCCTAGAGGAATTCATGGATCATGTGGGACTGTACTAGCTCGGGCCATTGGGGAATTCACTGTTGTTGATATTATTTTCTTGGTACCTTTTTACCTTGGGGGTTTTTTGGCTTGTATATTTTACCTTTGAACATGCATATGGGAATGGTTTACTTTCAGCCGTACTTCTACTTTATGATTTGGTGTTGTGGGACTTGCTATCTTATCTCTCAATCCTATTAAAATAAAAAGGGAAATGACTTTCTTTTTTTGTGAGATTCTATACCCTTGGTGCTATTCGACACTCTGGGACCTATTGATGGCGGGTCTTAGGGGTCATTATCTCTCCTTCAACTTAAAGAAGGAAGGTCCTGGCAATCTATTGTCCCTTACCTCCTTTTGGTGAAGGCGGGTTGTGACAAAATCCCATAGTAATAAACCCAATATATCCACCTACTATGGACCACTGGTCAGTACCATAACCTACTAGTTCAGTAATCATTCTTAGAATATTCTCTCAATATTCCATATTCCCTTGTCTCAAGTGTTTGGAAAGGGGGTGAGCCAACGATGCCAGCCGAGAATCCAATCACACACACACACACACAGACACACACACACACATATATATATATATATATATATATAATGCCCATAAGGCATCACCCCGAGCCACTCAATGGGACAACCTCTTTCCTTTAAACTACTCAAGTACCCAAGAGCCTCTAAGCGTGTCCTCCCAAACAATAAATTGCAACCAAGACAAGAGAGTTATCCTAGGAGGGTTTTTATTAAAACAATTTCATTGTTTTTCATAAAGTACCAAACAGGCATTAAATATATTACACAATCACCACTTTAAAAAGAACCAAAACACTTGTTCATGTTTCAGAAGAAATCATTTATCATTAAATACATAACTATAATTGAAATTCTGTGAATTATGTTTAAAAGACAAACAGGCATTCTTTCACAACTGGGTGTCCGCTCGTCAAGAAAATGTTTCAAGTGTCGTGTATAAAATAAACGGCTTTTTTTACACCAAATAATCATTTTAAAATTAATTATCTTATATTACTTCTCATTTAATAAAATAAATAAAATATTTAATTGAAAAATTATCGTGCGCAATCATAACATAACGACACCATTTTCACACTACAATGATTGAATTATAAGTTTGCATAATAAATGAATTAATATTAAGTTCCATAATAATATTTAGAACATATGTATTTATATAGGGCACAAACAACAGGAAATAAAGTAACTTAAATTTTAAAAGTAGTGCAATGGGAACTTATCTCGACTCGCAGCTCGAACGCGACAACACGACAATGTGAAATGCCTTGCATAGGCGCACAAACATCCACAAGACGACAACCACTGTATCGTGGGTTTTCTTCGCCGACATGCTGCATCAACCGCACAACTAAAACACATAAACACGGACTCAAAACAATTCAAACGAACAAACGGCACAAACAAAGTTCATAAAACTCAATAAATCATAAATAAAAATTTATATGATAATTTTATGAATGGTGTTCGCACCGTTTGTTCATTTGAATTGTTTTGAGTCTGTGTTTATGTGTATTAGTTGTGTGGTTTTTTCTACGTGTCGGTGAGGAAGACCCATGATACTGCGATCGTCGGCTTGTGCGTGTTTGTCTGCTTGTGCGAGGCGTGTCGCACTATCGTGTTGTCGCATTCCAGCTGCGAGTCGAGGTAGGTTCCCATTGCACTGCTTTCAAAATTTATGTTACTTTATTTCCTACTGTTTGCACACTATATAAATACATATGTTCTAAATATGATTATACATCTTATGATTAATTCACTTTTTATGCAAAGTTATAATTCAATTCTTGTAGTGTAAAAATGGAGTTCTTTTGTTATGATTGGGCATGATAATTTTTCAATTAAATATTTTATTAATTTTAATAAATGAGAAGTAATATAAGATAATTAATTTTAAAATGATTATTTGTTGTAAAAAGAGTCATTTATTTTATACACGACACTTGAAAAATTTTATCGATGAGCGGACACCTAGTAGTGAAAGAATGATTGTTTGGATTTTAAACATAATTCACAGAATTTCAATTATAGTTCTGTTTTTAATGATAAATGATATCTTCAGAAACATGAACAAGAATTTTGGTTCTTTTTAAAGTGGTTATTGTGCAATATATTTAACGCTCGTTTGTAAATTTATGGAAAACGAAGAAAATGTTTTGATAAAAACCCTCCTAGGATAACTCTCCTGCCTTGGTTGCAATTTATTGTTTGGGATGGCATGCTTAGAGGATCCCGGGTACTTGAGTAGTTTAATGTCAAGAGGTTGTCCCATGGAAGGGCTAGGGGTGATGCCTTTTTCGCATTATTATTATATATATGTATGTATGTGATTCGATGCCCGACTGGCATCGTTGGCTCACCCCCTTTCCAAACACTTGAAACATGGGAATCTGGCATATTGAGAGAATATTATATAAATGATTTTCGCATTGGTAGGTTATGGTACTAACCAGTGGACCATAGTAGGTGGATATATTGGGTTTATTACTATCGTATTTTCCCACGACCTTCCTGAGAAAGGATGGTCGATCATATTGGGCGTTTTTGTTTCATCGCGTGTGACATGTCAATTAGGATGATTTCTCATCTATTGGTGTCTTCTGGATTATTCTTGTTCTCCTAGTTTCACCCATGTCTGTTGGATTTCAATTACATGTTGTGAAGAATATGGTTCTCATATGCATTTTCTTTTCATTTCCCTGAATGTGTAACTACTGTAGTGATTTCATGTGTAGTGTTTTGACTAGGAAGTGATGTTTGATTTTAAATTGGTTTATGAATAATGTTTTCAAAGAAAGAAGTTTTATACTTTTTGTGAAAATTGAAAATGTAAAGATCATTTCCCCTTTCAAAAATGCTAATGTCTCAATAAAAGAATGACTTGGGTTTTTTTTCATTTTATCTTATAATTAAAATTAGTATTAAAACCAAGGATAATAATAATAATCATCATCATCATCATCATATAATTTTTATTTTTATAAAAAATTTATTTATTTATTTCATTTTATTTAACTCATTTTTATTTTATTTTATTAAAAAAAATATCATTACTTATTCTAAAAACTAGGCAACCCTGTGGGCTGCGAACGATTACCTCCAGCCGGACACACATTTGAGTAAGTTGTGATCAACTCGTGTCACATGACACTTCCCGCTTACAGTGCTAAGCTATGTGCTCATCACACGACTTAAGAAAACATGCACAACTTGCACACCGCAGCCCAATGCCCTTGGGAATCCATGCGGGCTGACCACACAATAGTGAAAAGAGCTTCCAAAATTTTAAAAGTCGACCCTTCGGCTACCAAAACTCAGAATAATAATTAAAAAAATAAAAAATAATAAATCAATTAGGTCAGGGTGTGAAAATTCTCTCCACCACAGACACTTTCTGCCCCCAGAAGGTCTCCAAGCCCAAAGTTAACCAAGAACTGAATTCATTCCCGAACACAGCCAAAAGGAACAAGGAGTTTCAGGGTGACTATTTAATACCCTAGTCACATCCAACCAACCAAGAAAAAAAACCACACTCAAAACAAGGGGAGAACTCGAGGGGTACTCCCTACCACAAGGAATAGAACCATACAGGGCCAACTGATATAACGAGAACTGGGATGGAGAAATCCTCCAGAAAATCGAAACACACAAGTGGAAAACCCACAGAGGTGTCCAAACTAAGAAAGATCCAAAAAACAGTAACCATTAATTTCACCAAACATATCCCTAACGAACAGAACTGAAACCAAAATCAAAAGTAGAATGGGTCTATTTATTCATGGGACCAATACCTTCAAAGAGTCCAAAAAATTTAAAAACCATGCTGAGAGCAGCTAAGACCGCTTGGATTTTGGGATAACACGCTCGTCACACCACCACAACAAGGATAATATTATGACTGTGATAAGAATAGAATAAGGAAATTTTGGATACTTCCATCCCAAAGATGAAAAACATTATTCAGACTAAGGTTTCACACACCCTCGACAACTCCAAACTGTGTGCGAGCTTCACCCCAAGACCTATGGCTGGGGCCCTGATGACTGAAGCATCTTCTGCCTCACAGTCAGGAATTTTCATCCTCCAGTCCCTAACTACTTCCTCACAAGCAACACTTCTTCCAGAACTCTCACTGGTGGACCAAACAACCGCACGGTAGCAAGACTTCAGAGGGATGCGATAAGGTGGGTTACAATGCCTGAACTGGCCAGACCAGTGGAAGGTGAGAGAATTCTCCAAAAAATTGGGAGTCGGCAGAGACAAAGATCCTTTCCATATAGAGAGTCTTCACAAGTGACAACTCCAACCAACTACACCTGAGACTCTCACGATGATAAGACATCTGATCTTTTGTCGTCCAGAACTGAACCCTCAAATAACTCTGGGATGGTAAGAACCATAACCACCCCAGGAGTTCCCAACAACCTGAAGACACGCTATCTTTCTGAACTATACAACGACCTATAACATACATACATTACCTCGATAAGCTGGCAACACACAAAAGAACTAGGAACTGGGCATAACCCATTAATAAACGTTCGAGGCTTTCTAGACATCATACTCGTATCAACACGAAAAACACCATTGAAACCAGCATCAGGCCAAAACTCAATCTAATCAACAACACAAGATAAGAGAAATAGGCCCATAAACCACACACATAAAAATACAAGCATAAATCACTTTTCAAAAACCATCTTTTCTTTAAAATTTTAAAACTCACCTATGGCGCCATATGAACCGTCACATGTGCATTCATTCAATCTTGCACACATCATCTGAGAACAAGTTCCCCATGCACTCTTCATACATACACACGCACGTGTGACTCTTTATAAAGAGTTACAATTTTCAAGCACTTCTTTTCCTTACCCAATCCCAACACATACCAAATTTTTCCAAACCGATACACTTTCCCTATAAAAAATCCCTTCACCAATTTCAAAACAAATTAAATGAAACACTTTTAAATTTCAAAATCAATTTCACTTTTAATGCACGCTTGCATCAACTGAGTTCAAAATGAACACAACCATCCATAAACCATTAGAATGAGGAACTAGAGAATCTACCTAACCCGGTGACATGGTGGTGAGCCATGCCCCAAGTAAGTCATAAAATTATTAGGACCATTAAATAGG
This sequence comes from Viscum album, assembly GCA_963277665.1. Classification (NCBI taxonomy): domain Eukaryota; kingdom Viridiplantae; phylum Streptophyta; class Magnoliopsida; order Santalales; family Viscaceae; genus Viscum; species Viscum album. The sequence goes on from OY728128.1 coordinate 1,646,458,000, forward strand.
AACTTGGACTCCACACGGGTCACCACCTCAGGTGAGTCCTCAATGTGGACCGATTAGCTCTCATTGTCATCCCTCAATCCAAAATAACCAATGAAAAAAGACTCAAATCTCGGTCTACCACTGGTAACTCAGGTCTCATCCCGAGCGGTGGTGATCAGGCACCGACTCGTAACCTACCTCCTGAGTCCCTAAAGTCCTAATCTCTATCTATCGAACATCCCAAATAATACAGGGTGCTCTGAACAGTGGATTCCACTAAGAGCCGACCTCCTATGATACCATTTTGTCACGACCCACCTGCATGGTCCACCTCCCAGGTCCATGAACCTTTTCATTTGACCCCATGGGTCTCTTTTAACACCCTGGTTGGCTTCCCAGCACAACATAGGCCATTATTCAGTAGGGTCGCTTATCAGACTAATGACTGTATCAACATGCCAATACATGTTCTTTCAGTGTGTTTTTTCCTCAACCACACACACCCTGGGAAACTTCATAGAAGGTCACCCATCATGATTACTACTCCAGGCCAAGCATGCATAACTGTGGAGTTCTAATCAGGTAGGCTCTTGAAAAGAAAGGTGCACCTTGTAGACATGGGTAGTAACATTTGGCCTTTTAAGTCTCACTTTTCCACGGACCATGTCAACAAGGTGCACCTTTCTTTTCGGGAACCTACCTGATTATAACTCCACAATTAATCATTCTTGTCTTGGAGTAGTAATCAGGATGGGTGACCTTCCGGGATGTGTCCCAGAGTGTGTGTGAGTGAGGACAAAACAAACTAAAAGTAAATGTGTTTTCATGCGGGTACAATCATTAGTTTGATAAGTGACCCTAGTGAGTAATATCCTATGGTGTGCTGGGAATGCAACTAAGGTATTAAGGGAGACCCATGGGGTTAGATGAAAAGGTTCATGGACCAAGGAGGTGGATCGTGACATATGTTTTCCAATAAAATATATCTAAATCCTATTTTATGGCGACATTTAATCCTTATCCCATCGAAAAATCATATCTAAGTTCATTTGGATGAATATTTCTTGGGATGTACTTTATCATTTTTTGATTCTTTAGGTAAATTTCCATGTAGATTCTAAGTGGGTTCCTTTACCCACATATAAATGTATATACCATATCTTATCCTTTTCACACACCCAAGGCCTTTTGGTTTATCCAATACATAAAACATTGTATTACATAATTCCCAACCCACTTCCTAAAGGCCATAATTTTATTAGCAAACTCTCATAATAAGGATTTGAGTGTAACCAAAGGAGATTGTCTGAAGAAGAGGTGTCATTATTTATCGATATTTTTTATTTTATTTCTTCTTACACATCCTAAAAATATATTAAAATAATATGATATAAAAAAATTATTATTTAATGTATACTGATATTCTACTATGTTAGTTTCATAACATTAATCCATCCCCTCTTCCATCAAATGGGAAACAAAATTGTGGATCATGTGCATAACAGACTTCTGGCACTCAAACCACTGTAATCCATTTTCCTTCACTACATCTAACGGATTGTAATACTGATGGTTTTAACATATTTATATTATATTTATGATATATTAAATTTTATTTAATATTAATTTCTCTTATAACATCATACCTTCTAATCCGTTGTAAAATACAAAAATCACATGTGTGTATGTGTGGCTTACCACCGCCACGAAGGGATGTGATAAATTATTTCATTTATATTTTCATAGATAGTAATAAGGATACATTTAGTTGATATATATGTTATATATAATATTAAAAAGATTTTCGAAAATTTAATATATTAATTTACATTATTTCATTCCATCTATCGAGAAAATGTGGACAAATTTCATATCTACGTATGACCTACCATCTCTATGAATAATTTAATTATTTTATATCTATAAAATTTACAGATTACTATAAAAAATTATAATGGATATATATGATATTTATATCGTAATTAAAATTATTGAGATGATATAACCATAAACAAAGTATATGGATCTAAAATACCAAACCAAAATATTCATAATAAAATAATTTAATACTTGAAGCGTGAATTAACTAAAATTTTTTAATAAGAGGGTGATGAAAGTTTATAAGTAAATCATATCGTATGATACCTATTATGATGGTTCTTGGATATATTTTTAATAAAACGGTATTTATTATTCACTATGTTTGAATGTGTATGAATAAAGTAGTGACTTAATGTATGCGATTTTTATCTGACTTTTATTTCTATAGAAGAAATTCTATATTAACCATTTGTTTCTATTAAACAGTGTATATACCACCCATGAATGATATTTATAATTATTATCATAAAATTTTTGATATAAATTTCTAAATAATTTTATTTCTTTTAGGGTTATTATGATTCAACAGAAACCATTGTGGTAAAGGTTTTAAGTTAAAATCTTATTGATTATCATTATCATTCATGACTAGGTCTTTGATGATAGAAATATTTGATATATCTCTCAAAAAAGTAATTAATTTTATTATACATTATTTATTTCTTGAAAATAAATATACTCATATAATTTTACGTTCTTTATGTACTCATGATTCTAATTGACTATTTTTAAGAAAAAGTTACTTTATTTCACTCTTCAGTAGGATATTTGTTTTCTTCCTCATCCCTATTTTCTAAAAATGTTTTAAACAGAATTTTTATAATTATATATATATATATATATATATATTAATTTCATTTTACCCATGTTTTAATTTTTAAAAAATTATTTTAATCGAATCTTCATATCATTTTCCAAATAATTTAATTTTTACATTTACCGGAAATGTAAATGGAATCATTGTTTTCATATGTACAGCATGGAAACTATTTTCCATCATCATGAGAAATATATTATTTAAATATTAAATTACAGGCTTCCATAGTTATATTCAAAGGAAAATTTTAATTATATTTTTTATTTTAAGTAATTGATTTCAAAATGGAATGGATAATGTTATCAAGAAATTATCCAATTTATTATTCAAAATCATTTTCTATATAATATGGAATCTTATGATGTTACTTATGTTATAATAGGGATATAATCCAATGATAACATCATTATACTATCATTTTATGGTTTCTTATTATAATTACAATATTTTTATAAAACTCTTTTCTTTTCCATTGGTTTAGTTATGATTAGATTCACATGAAACCAGTTTCCTTTACATGGGTTATGCGATGATTAAATTTTTTTGAATGAAATTTATATTTTTCATGGGTTATAACATGTTATAAGTATTTTGTTTTTGATGTAAAATTATGTATGGATTTTGTGATTGGTGGGGCCTATATGTAATTTACATTCATGGTGTAATGATTGATAATATATAGGATCAAAGGGTATCGTATATATTTTAACAAGAAAAAAATGGTATAAGGGAGGTCATACCAATACCAAAAGAGGGTACACATGATTTTATTCTAGCCCTATGAAGAAATACTAGTGCTTATCCAAGGGCTAATATGTTATGAATATCTTGGGTAATTTCCATAACATAATATTGTCTATGCTCATGTGTATTCCACACATCTATATCATTTGAAAATGTTATGGATTATATTCTTTTATTCATTTATTATTCATGTTTTATGAACATTCATGATTATATCCCTAAATCAAGTTTAAAATCAATCATATACGGGTTACATTTTTCAAATGTTACTCTGATGTTCTCGTACCCTTATGCTCATGTTTTGTTGTTATATATATTTTCTTACCTTAATAATCTTTTGAGATCAACCATTCTCATGTTTTCTTTACCCAGGTGATAAATAAATTTAGTATCTATAATATGTTAAATATTGTTTATAATTATTAAGAACACTATGGGAGATAATATTTTTCACATATGAACAAGTTTTTTATGTAACCTAGTTTCCAAATACACTAAACCATTACGGTCCCCAAGTGTCCTTTTATGTAATGAAATAAATATTCATCTCTTAAGATGTAATATCTATGCATTTAAGGCCTACTTCATTATAGTCTGCATTAGTAGAATTGTTTATTTAACCATTATAATATAAAATGATAAAATATTAGTGATATCACTAGGGGTATGTCTAAGAATATGTCTATGAATAAGTCCAAGTATAAGTGAATATTCAGGAATTATGTTAAAGGATAAATCGAGTGGTATCTAGGAAATTGCATCCATATATAGATACCAAAAGTGGATGTGTCCCTAGAATAGTTGTACCTAAGGGTAATAAATCTAAAAGGGAACAGCGAGATAGTATTGATCTGTACCTAAGAAAAAATATTCATTACTACACACCTAGTTTAACACTCCCTAGGTATATTCTTTGGAAACATAAAATTTATTTATTAACCATCGTGAAGGACTCGAATAACAGACATGGATAACCTAGTTTAAGCCTAATTGTTCATATATTGAAAATTAGGATTCATGATTTAGACATAATATTAGTGATGTTTCATGATTATGAGGTTATCCACAATGATTATTGTTTCATACGCTTTATTTTTAGGTTTTATTCAATGATTGTGACCTAAAGAGACCATGATAATGATTAGTGAAATAGAAAATGAAATGATTTTTATCCTACGAAAACAAATTTTATGGGAGTTGGAATTAATAATATCATTCCTAGGATCACAAAACTTTAGCAAGACACAAATCATGCTTAAATTCCAAATGAGGAAAAGAGGGATCAATTGGATTTTGAGTCCTCCATGAGGAAACATCCACCTTATTTTAGTGTTTATACTAAAACAATAGGTGATGATTAATTTATATGTACCACTTAAAAGATATTTTATTTTCTATAGTTTTTTTAGAATGAAAATATATTTTTGTATATTGATCATTTGGAAGGTAAAGAGGATCAATAGTAGACTCTTCTATAGAATATGATGTAATAGGACGAAATCAACTACATAGGGTCGGATGACATTATATGATTATTTTGTCAATAAGTAAATTAACATATTATTCTTATGAAAATGGAGAAATAATTCATTGATCTAAAATATAATTGTGGTGAATCCATTGGTACCTATGATAAAAATTTTACACGACATTCCAATGAACCTAGTATTATCATCCTAGAGGAAGATAAGGTGGATCAATTCTTAAGTGGATTAAAACTCTATCTATGAAGGTGATAATCTATAAGGGGAATAAGTAGATATGAATAAATCATTTTATGTGAAATCATGGTGGAAATATATATTTTAGTTACCCATCGATCTCATGGTTTTGAAGATGAGTTAGAGGATTCCCTTATGATTAGTAATTTCCCCTCTGTTATTAAGGAGGTATATAAGGAGGAATTCTACCCTTGGATAAAGGATGAAGAGAGGCGGTCCTTTGGATGTATCTTAATAAGGAGATAACTTTGGACCTTTATCTATGTATCAGAGTGAGGATGTTTGATAGGGGAATTTTAACTCTGATAGAATCCCAGATTTTGATTTTTTACAACTTTCTTGGGAATATATATTTTTATTGGATAGGTTTTGATGTTTGTGATCAAACTGCATGATGGAACATTGGGTGACCATGATTTTCACATCACACATCATGTTTTTGCCATAATATTTTGAGATATAGTTTTCATGGTGATTCTAGTTCTCTTTTTTCTTCCTGATATATTTCTTGATTGACCTTTTTTGGTCACTTCTTTGAATTTAGGAATTTTTATTGTGAATTTATTACTTTTTAGTGATTCTGTAGAAGTGGTTTTTATTTATATATTAATGCTTTCAATGTGTCTGATGTTGCATGGACTTCCCTTGGGATTACCAAACATCAATAGATTTTTGGTGTTGTGGACAGAGGATCTAAACATTTTCATTGATGATTAGACCCCTTTGTATCTTCCTATGAGAAGCGTTTCATTCATGTTTATAATGGTTGTTTGGAGCTATTTAATATGTTTATAGTTTGATAATGTTATGATAGAAATAGAACTTGGTCTAATGGTTATTAGGATCTTAAAGATGACAGGCTTCTACGATTACTCTTAATGGATTTGAAGTCGTGTTTTGGTTGGAATATGTAGTGTTGAGAACAATTGTAGATTATGTCAATTGCTTTACAGACCTTAACTTAATGAATTTTGTGTGTTGGCCTTGATTTGGGATTTTATTTTGATAGGAAGATTCTTTTACATTTGTTTGTAGTACATGGGTTGAATATACAATGCTTTATTTTGGCTTTAACGATTTTCAGGTTCATAGAGGCTGGGACGCATGAGTTTTTCCATGGTTTGCATACTTTTTGGCCTATTGATATAAGTGGAGATGAAACAGTGGATTGAAGAAGATCATTTTGATGCGGGACTATTAAAAAATTTTCCTATGATGGATTTTAATGTTTTTTACTTTCTATAAATTTCTAGTTGGTGTATGTTCATTTTACCTCATTTATACACAGATAGTTCCCTTTTCAGTAATAAATTTTTGGGGGATATGGGTTCGGCAACCAAATAATATCTCGGATCATTCTGGTATGGAATGGAAGGTCATTGAGCGGCTGAATACTAACTTGATGGGAAGAAGTTAGCTAATGATACAATCCAATAGAATGATCTACCAAATGCACCGCCCATACTTTAGTGTTTTATATGCAAGGAGTTTGGGAATTATAATAAAAAGTTATCAATTTTTATGGTTAATTATAATGATCACTATTATTAACCTATTATTCTAAGATATAAAGGCGAATCTCATTCGATCACTATTTATGATAAGGGGTGAAATAATTATTTGGTGAATAGTACACTTTCCATAAAAACAAGAATTTCTAATATATATTATTTTATTATTTATCTAAATTTCTATTTATATCGAAATAACTTTATTAGGGTATAAAAATATGACCCCAATGATTACATATTGAATTAGAAGTGAATACCCCTAATGGTATGATTTCCTCATCTGAATTCTTGGATTCATCAATGGTCGACGTTTATTGGATGTGATTCATGTAAAATTATTATTCTCCATTTGGTTTAATTTCATGCTATCTTGGGAATGAATTTTATTTCCCTACATAAATCCCAAATCAATTTATGAGGGATGAAATTAATATTTTATACACCAAACCAACCTATTATCATCCATCACTGTGATAATAAATATAAAATTTTGATAGAAATAACATCTATTATATGTTTCATGACAGATTTTCATAATCGATGTTTATCTCAAATGGTTTGGTAGAAACTCAACATTGATAATTTTCGTATTATGAGGGTTTTTTATAATTTCTTTTCTAAAACATTTCTTAATATTCATCAAATTTTTTTGATGTTGAGTTCTCAATATAATTCAAACTTGGTGATATTCATATTTCAAGGACTCCATATAGAATGGTATTGATTGAGTTATAGGAATTGATTGAGAAATTAAAAACGAATCTCCAAATGGAATCATTCTTCTATGTGTGTTAATATTGGATGAACATGTTGTTTTTTAAGAATAAAAAAGGATAAATTCAAATTTTTATTGATTATTAGAAACTAAACAAGATCACAATCAATAAAAATTATATCTAACCCCACATTCATTACTTGTTTGATCAACTTCCTAGAGATCAATACAATTCTAATACTGACCTTTATTCTAGATATCATCAATTGAGGGTTTGAAATTAAAATATACCCAATAATACTTATAATTTATGTTATGAACACTATGTGCATATAATGATTCCATTTTTTCTTAATAATTATCTTATTCTCTTCCTGGATTTATTGAATTAAATCATTAAAGATTACCTAGATTAGTTGATGATATTATTTATAAATGATATTCTGTTCCATTGATAGAGTACGTAATATTATGAAGATAACTCAAATATTGTTCTGAAGAACCTAAGGAAGGAGAATCTATATTAAAAAGTTAATAAATGTCAATTTTTTCTAAAGGTAGGTACATTTTATTTCATATAATCTCACGTATGGGTAAAAGGTGGGTCTATAAAAAAATTAAATCTATTGAATGTTGGACCAGACCAACCACTGTGACTAAGTTCAATATATTTCTTGTTTTGTCTGGATTTTATCAATGGTTTATGGATAATTTATCAATACTATCTAATCCCCTTTCTAAGATAACACAGAAGGAAGGCAAGTTCCTATGGAAAGATGAGCATGAGTGAAATTTCAAGGAACTAAAGAGAAGATTAGTTAGTAAACCTATGATTACATTAACTTATTGTAGAGAAGGGTTTGGTGATATATAGTGATGCATTAAAGAAGGAATTGGGATGTGTCCTCATACAAAATGGTATGGTGATAGATTATTCCTCCTGGAAATTGACAGTTTAGGAGAAAAATTAAAGAACTCATGATTTTGATTTAGCTGTGGTATTTTTCCCATTAAAATTATAGAGGTGTTATGTTTTAGGATAATGGTTTAATATATATAATGATCCAAAAAATTTAGATTATATATTCACTTAAAAATATTTGGACATGTTCTAGATAATAATATATGAGTTAATTAGTGATTATGACTACTCAATTCATTACCTCCCTAGGAAAGAAAGCCTAGTGGACAATGATTTGTGTTGAAAGGATCATACTATATTATCCATGATCAGGATAAAAAAGATCTATTATTTATGTATTTATAAAGTATGAATTTCGAAATATTCATGGAAGGTTATAAATCTTTTCATTCTAAAATGAATGTTCAACCATCAATCCAAATAATGATTTATGAGTCAAAAAAGAAATATATAGAGATATATAAGAAGGATAGAAATCTTCCTCAGTTAAAACATGTTCATGATAGAATAATACGGTTTAGGAACCATTTATTCCTCCATCCACACTATATTTTAATAATGATTTGTTTTAGGAAGCTCATAGTTCTTCATTCTCTATTCATCCAAGAAGTATAATGCTTTATAGATGTATGAAAGACTATTTCTTGTGGGTTTTAATGGGATGTTACAACCATTACCCGTACCAGAATGGTCGTGGGAAAATATTACAATATATTTTTCTATTGAACTCCCCAAAACATTTAAATGGAATAATTATATATGGGTTGTAGTTTATCACCTTACAAATTCGACACACATCATTTCTATTAGGTAATATTTCTTATTTTATCTTACTTATAAGATATACATTATAAAAGTTGTATGTTTTCATGCATTACCACATTCTATTGTGTCTGGTCAGGATTTGAGGTTTACCTAAACGTTTTGGTGATGCCTTTAGCAGGACCTAGATAAAGAGCTATGTTTTATCACTACTTATTATTCTCAAATAGATGGCTATACTAAGATAAAAATTCAAACCAAATAGGATATGCATAGATCATGTTATATGGACTTCAATGGTTTTTGTGATCAACACATTTATCTAGTCAAATTTTTATACAATAATAGATGTTTACAAAACATTAAAAAGACTCCATATAAATTATTATATGTAAATAAGTTTAAAAATCTAATGTGATTGGATGAGGGTGAATAAAGAAAACTATTGGGACCCGAGCTATCAGAGGAAAATAAATAGAATGTAAAATCCATTAAAAAAACATCAAAGTAGCTCAGATTTGAATGAAAAATCATGTTTAAAATAATCAAGGTGATTTAGAAGTTAATGTCAGAGAAAAGGTGTATCTAATAAATTATATATGGAAGAACACAATTGGATTTGGGATGAATTGAATGCTTGTATCAAGGTGAAAAATTAAATATTGGAGGTATATGACTAAAAAAATTTCATCACTAGATAGATGAAACTTCATTTTCTATGGTGATAAGATCCTCATTACAGTACAAGGATATCAAAGGAATAATGAAAACATAAAATTTAAACGAAATAGTTACTGTTTTCAAGTAAAATCATGATTGATAGAATATAATCACCGGTGACCATTACTTGAAGGATCTGAGGTTGAACCACTCTAGATCACCCATACAAGATTCTAAAATTACTGTGTATATGGATCATTGAATTCTATGTTCTAGAATGTTGGTTTTGGACGATTCCTTAGACATCATCACGGTCACCTCAATCTCGAACCTTCAATCCCTAGAGGAGATCAAAACTCTAAGTCTTGGAAGGTAATGTTCTATTACAAAAAATTTGGAATAGGAGATAAGATCTCTCAATCTATTAGAATGATCTGTCTAGAGGAAATGGTCTCCACTAGGATTATAAAGTTGATGTCCAGAATCACCGGATAGGGTTTCCCATCCCTCGTATACATAATGTCCACTAAATAAGAAATAAATTAATAGTTATGATCAACTAACTACATCATAAATACCAATAATATATTTTCATTAACTTGAAATATATAATAAATATATTACATGATAAAAGAGATCCATTAACTTGACTAGTAACTCCAGAAAATATTAAACAAACAATAGATATTAAAATTATATCCATTCATATAATATTATTCCATATTGTCACTTAATACCTAATGAATACATTTAATAAATAAATTCAGCCAAATTATTATGTACATGAACAATAATGGATATATTTATACTTTAATGATTGATAAAACTTGAAAAACTCACAAAACCCCTAGTGGATCCCATAGTGTCCTATAGATATATTCACCAGAATTGGGTAGATTCTTGAATATGTTATTATGTGTGGTCGTATAGACCCTTATCTCGATACTAGTGAATTTTTATTCACATACCAGAAGTGGAATCTAGCAACCCATAAATTTCCTTATAGAGATAAGGAATAATCATAGAAATGAAAATCATCCCATGAACACATAGTGTGTAATATAATCTCTTTTTATCACAATATCTTATAAATGAGGGTTCAAAACATGTGTCAACATCTATTCTTTATTTTTTAATTATTGATATTTCTGGATGGACTTACCTTGAAATACCCTAGCCATGGATTTATGAAGGTACCACCATCTTGATAAACTAGGCCTGAGATATTCATTGGTCTATTCAAAAGATAAATATCTATATTGATCATTCAACCATTTCCATACCACTAATGGCGTACACAACACAAGCCACCTCACGATGACATAAATGTTGGGATTTTTCCTTGCATCAATGTACATGATCAAATGGAATAAATTTATAAATCTCTCATGTAAGGATACTAATACACATGTTCATAGATGGGAACAACCAAGGACACCTCAAACATGTTATGTTTATATTGGAAGGGCTTTCTTCATGATCTCGCATACTAGAGATCACTAAGTGAGAACTTTATGAGAAGATATCTCAATAACATTGATCACCCTAAAAATAATGGTAACACTTCTTCAATATAATATAATTTTGATGTAATGGGATCATAAGACATAAAATTTATATTATGTTCATGGTATCTCTAGGTTCTCATTATAGTCTTGAAACTGCAATAGACTTTTGATATGGCATGTATTCTAAGGAAATTACCATAAATATATTAGAGAAAAAATAATATATATTATTATTGTAAGATAAAAATATTTATATATCAGATTTTATACATGTAATGGTAATTATTTTTCATACATGAGTTTGGTCCTGTGCACCTACTTTCAACACTCCCACTTTCACTAGATCCAACTACTAACCAGTCCCAATTATCTCACTCTCCCATGAGATTCATGCTCCTAATTAGAAATAGTATTTAGTTAGGGGTCTTCAATGTTATCTTTTATCGTTAATGTTATAACTATGACTTCCTCACTCTTGGTAAAATCCCTCAAGAGATGTATCTTCTTAAGTATACACTTTTCCCTCTAATGTGATCTGCACTCCTTAGACACCACAACTATTGCAGAATTATCCTAATAAAAAAAATTAGGACAAAACTTTTATGTGTTAAACAAATGTCTGAGATAATTTTACATATCTATATTTTTTACAAAAAATATTTTGAAAGCTTCAATATACTCAGATTCTAAAATAGAATTGGTGACCAATGGTTACTTCAAGATTATCTATCTCACTACACCACCATTCAAAAAATATATATAGACTGGATGAGGCTTTAAATAATCATGATATATCAATAAACTAGAATCAATGTGTCCTATAACTATTTATTCTTCATATCCTCTATACACTAAGAATATATGCTTTATACACATCTAGTAGTTCATGATAGTTTTTACTACATCCAAATGTAGCTCTCATTATTTGATTGATATCTTCCCACCATGCATAATAGAAAGGAAACATCATATATTGTACATTTCATGAAATAAATGATAGACCACACTACTAAATCATAAGGGAAATTAATCACTCATTTAATATCCTTATATTCTGAACACATTTTATTTGAATGATAGATTCCATGTGAATTTGGAAAAAAATATCTTTGGAAATGATATATATTGTACATTTTATGCACCTTTTGAAACTATTTACTATGAAATATCCCAAAAAGAATATATTATCTCTCTCACCAGATATTGATCCCTAGAATGTTGGCAATGTGATCTAAGTCTTTCAATGAAAATAATTCATTTAACCAACTCTTAACTAAATATTTGAATTTCACTTCGTTTCCTATAATTTTCATGTAATCAAAAAATAATACAATGAAAACTATTTCATTCTCGTCAACCTTATTATATACAAATGAATCAATTTCGTTCTTGATAAATATTTATTTTCTTTTGGCCTCACAGAAATAAAAATCGCATGATCATGATTCCTAATTTAACCCAGAAATGGATCTATTCATGTTTCACACTTTATTCACACTCTCTAACATAATAAAACATTTGATTCAAGTTATATAAAATCTTCAACCAAATTATCATTTATACAGTTTGTTTTGAAATCACTTTTCAAAATCTCATAATCATGGAAGGATTCTATTTCATGTAATATTCTGAAGAATTTCATCATCACTACTAGTGAATAATTTTCTCCATAGTCTATGCCTTGATGTTTCTTGTAACCCTTCAATAATAGTATTAGATTATAAGAATTTATCTTACCATCCCTAACCATCTATATCATCAATACTCATTTCCATCCAATTTTTTTACATGAGTTTAATAGTATAATAGATGTCCAAACATGGTTTAGGTAGATGGAATCTATATATGAATGCATGTAATCTTTCCATTTATAATTATACATGGATACACTACTTTATGATAGGTTTAAAATTCATCATTATCTAGATGAAATTGTTCACTTGACTTAGTAAATAGAAAACCAAAACACTCTAGTTATGTAAAATCTCTATATGATCTATAACATACTTGTGTCCAGGTAACATCTTCATCTCCCACTGTCTCTTGTAGATATTTTTCCCATACCAACTCTAGTGCATCCGGAGCCTTAACATCATTAATGTAAATTTTTTTGCCTACAATTTCGATTGGAAATGTGTTACCCTTATATAAACATGAAATATATCACCACAATGAAGTTAGTATAAAAATGGTAATATAGGTAATATCTGGTAGTTTATTTATGATAACCAATAATGATATATTTCATGATTTAGGATGCGAAATTTTCATAAGGAATAGTCTTGAAAATGGCCTCTCAAACCAAACATGTATGTGGGACAAAATCAGTTTCATTACATGCTGCGACTCATATAGAATCCCATTTAAATATTTATTTGGCACTCGATTAATATTATATGTGAATTTTTGCAAGGAGTATCCCTAAAAAGATAATGGAAGAGTTTCTTGACTCTTTATTGATCTAAACATGTAAAAAAAGTTATGATTACTCCATTCATTAACACCATTCAACTGTGGTGTATAAGGAAGAGTAAGTTGGGACACTATCTCACATTCTATTAATTGATCAATTAATACATGGTTAAGATAATCTCATCCTTGGATTGAGTGTAGAGCCTTAATATTCATTTAAATATGATTTTATACTTCATTTTGATAATCTTTGAACATCTAAAAGGAATATAACTTATACCACAATAATTATATATAACAATATTTACATTAGTCATCAGTGAAAGTAAAAGTATGAAAACACACCCTATTCCTCTATTGTAAAATTACATGTACATTAGTAAAAAATAATTCCAATAATCCGGTGGATATTTCTCTTTTCCTAGAGAAGTATTGTTTATCCATTTCCCATATAAACAAGTGTGAAATAAATCCATGGATTTTAACTCAGCTGAGTCTAAATACCCTTCTTGATTTAATTTCTATAAATTATTTTCAATGATAAGAACAAGACTAATGTTATATAAGAAATTATTATATATGTAATGTTCATTGGTATTTTCATTTAATTCCATTATTAAAATTTTGAGTTCAACTATATATAATCCATTATCAATACGCACCATACCATAACAAATTTTACACTTATATAAAATAAAATTTAAATTTTCAAACATGAAATGAAATCCCATGGTGTCAAAATTTGACATAGAGATTATGTTTCAGGTAATTGATAAAATATAATAACATTTATTCAATACAGGAACTAAACCACTTTAAAAAATGGGTGATAATCACCCACTACCAAGGCTTATAATCTCACACCATTAATAGCTTGGAGATCCACCTTTTCCTTTTAAATATTCTATAATATACATGGTTTAAATATTTAAATACGAATTTTTATGCCACATTTTTATCTAGTAAACAAATTATAAGTAATGATATATTGGATTCAAAGACAAAAATACCCAATGTAAAAGGTTCAGCTTGCGTCTTTTTAAAAAATCTACAATTTTTATTCCACTGGACTTTTTTTCCACATGATAAGTAGACAAACCCCTTCTCATTTTCCTCCCTATGTATATATGGATTTATGTAAGGATAGTGCATAGGTTTATTTGTCTTTATCTATGAGTTATAATACTTAGCATTTAACTTCCTCCTATTTTTCACCATACGGAATGAATAATTGGTATTCTTCATATCCTTATCTACATAGAGAACTAAATACAATTGATTCACGAGGGAAATTTTTGTGCTATTCATATTGTCATTTAAAATAAAAAAATCTTGGTGGTAAAGAGACAAGAATGAACTTGTCACAAGTTCTTGGATTATCTTAAACCCAAGAACATCATGTATCTTTATATACCCAATTATATAGAGTACATTATGTGAAATTTTCATCCATTAATCTAGCCTAAATCTATTTATTTCACCAAATATCTCATACCACTTTCCCTTGTTCTCTCATGATACAAATTCTGGATATGGGATAAAATCTTATAAGCATTTTCATCATCATGATTTTTCTATAATTTACTGGACATCGATGACAACATGATACACCATATGTTGAGTTCATCATATAAATTATTTTTATAATTTTCTTTATCCACATTTATTTCTAAAATAAGGGGATCTATAGAAAGTTTAGAATCCAACACATAAAGATCCCTCTCTTGGAATAGTATTATGCACAGATTTTTTACCACTCCCTAGAAGTTATGGCATGTTAGGATATTTTATTTATATAGCATCGATAATAGTGATAATGTTCTGGTGGATTTGGTGATTTTTATTTCTATCTACCCAAAATAAACGTTACCCTTTAGTACTATATCTTGGTTAATTTGTAGATATTATTGATTGATTAATTAATTCCTTAAATTTCCCCCACTATTTTATCAAACTATTGTAACCATAAATACTAAATTATTAATATTATGTCACTTGAGTATCCTAGTGGAAAGTATTATTGAAACCTCTCATAATAGTCTACAAGCTATCACCATTAAACTAATCAGAGAGTTCCATAGTATCCACTTGGTTATCATGCCGCATAAATACATAGTTCTTTAATCTATGGGTTAAATATCCAACTTATCTGAATAATAACAATAAGGAACCAAATTAAAACTTTACAAAATCTTGAATTTTATTCCATGATTTCATTCTATTAAATTATATGATCTTTCCAGGTTTATAGTTTTTGATAATTGGGTCATATCTGATACATTACAAAACCATATATCTAAAAAGTGGACACTTCTAATATATATCCATTATTTTCATTTTATAAAAATAATATAACAAAACATGATTTATTTTCAGAAAAAACATTCAAAATTTTGAACTTGATCTATTCCTTTCCCATACCCACCTTTAAACCCTATGCCAAACATTTTAAAATGTTTTATGAGCACAAAAGTATCAGTATGAAACATAAAAATTAATAAATTCATTAGTCTTGTGAAAAACATGAAAACCATGAAATTATTACAATTATCTCAATGTTATTTATGATTAATTAAATAAATATTTTTATCATAAAATCAAACACATACTTTATCAAATAATTCACTTTAAACCCATAGCACGAACATATAAATTAGTTTGGTAACTTAGTACATCTTTATTCATATTACTCCTACAAATAGAATAACCAATATAACAAAATTAAATATTTAGAGTACCAGATATATTGAATGGCTATTATAGACCCACTCATCCTTAGTTTATCTAGGATCCAACCATCCTTGGTTTATCAATGAACCAACCATCCTTGTTTGAAAAACTCACCCATAAAAAACAATTCCCATGAATTATAACATAATTATAAATGAATAATTAATTAATTTTCATCATAAAACTCTGAAAAAAAAATTTAATCATGTATTAAAAAAATCATTCAAAAATGAAAATATCAATTTCTTTTCAAAATCTATTTCCAATACAAAAGTACATAGAAAAAAAGGGAATAAGGGTTTTTGTTACACCCCAATATTTTTAAAATATATTTAATATTGAATGCATGAAACAATGATTCTCTAAAAAATAGTACTTTGTTATAACCTCTCTAGTAAATAAAAATTTTCCACCTCTGTGATTTGAATTTAGAAAAATAGATACACACGATTGCATTTAGTAAGATATTTAGAGTCTGATAAGATAAACATATTTTTTTGGTAAATAGTAATATACCCTTATGAATAGTAATGTGAATAGTAATATTACACTAATGCAGAGTAAATCATATTTTTATTTTATTGAACTGTGGTTACATGAAAATGAGATCTTGATACATTTTTTAATTTGATATAAAACAAATTATAGTTCTAAAATTGTTATTTTTATAATAAATAATGATTTTATTTAAAAATAAAAATTATCATAATTAAAAAATTATTTTCAAAAAAGATTGTTCTTTTTTTTATTTTACATTTCAAAAAATGGTTAGGGTTATTTTTTTGGATTTTTTGGAAATACTCAAATTTTTTATGAATATTAATATACAATAATTTACCATATATATATATTATTAGTTAAATTTACTATTCATAGAATCATGGATGATGTAAGCAAAACTAGTTAAAAATCACAAGAAATTATTACTATTATGGGTCACATGAATTAACACTATTGGTTTTCATGTCAAAAATAATAAAATAATCCACAAGATATTCACAAATCAGCCCTCTCATCCACTATAAAAACCAACCCTCCCTCCCTCTTCTATTCACTCATATCAAGCCTTGTGCCTTGTCTATATTATAATCAAATCTCATCCCAAGATCCTACACCACGTCCATCATCCCTTGTTCTCATAAAAAGTCCAAAACCTATCTCCTAAAGAGGCTCTTAAAGAATTTAACATCTTAACGTAAATTCATCATTTCATTTATTTTATTCCAGGTTCCTTTATTTTCATTTTCTTTTACAACCGCTTTTTATAAAAATGTTTGGATGACTCCATTAGTATACATGTTTTGAAATTTTGTTATGAGAAATTAATAATTCTTATTCATCCCTACTTTCCCCTTATTTTATACTAGAAATGAGCACACCATCCCAGATGTGTTAATTTAACACATTCAAGGATGACCGGTTTTCAGTTATTATTACCTTCATTAATTCTAGTCATGAAAAAAATTTTATGGTTTAAACAGAATATAATATATGTATTATAACTTATTTAGTGTTATCAAATGCTTCTGTACACTTGATATTAATTTATAAGTCAATATGAGTTCATTGTAATAAAAAAACCTCCATTTAACCCAAACAATTATCATTAAGGTTTCATTAATGATTCATCTTCACTCCCAATAACCAAATTAAATTTTATAACAATTTAATATTATTTTTGATCACTATTAAAATTCAACTTATATTATGTAAAACCATTCTCATTTTACATATTTATCCGTACATGAATATAAGAAAACTGATCATGAAAACCAAGGAAAAAAACACTCTCAAACAATGAAATTGAATATTTTAACCCATAAAAAGGACATTAATAAACATAATCATGTTATAATAAATCAATTAAATGAAGGTAAGTTTTATTAAATATTAATTTAAAAGCCTAAATTTGATTATTTGGGTCAATAATATCATGTGAGGAACACTTTTGGACACAAGGTAAGGGGTTTCTACCCAAGCCTCCATTTTCTTTTGGGTTACTATTTTTCTTTCTTAATCACAAATTAATTCTTATTTAAAGATATGAAATAATAATATGTTCTGTTTGAATGTTATATATATATGTACCTACCATAATCCTTCTTTATTTTGAGGATATATACATGTTTTAAAATGATCTTTCAAAATATCTTCCTAAAATACAAGACAAATTCAGGGAAATTTCTCGAATCCATATGTATTTTCGAGGGAAATATATATTATGTTTTTAGAAACCATTTTGTTAATAAAATAAAAAAAATTTATTTTGAAAGAATTATATGATTTTACTTCTGGTTTTATAATATGATTTCTCGTAAAAAACAATTCTTCTCAAATTAAAAGAGTTTTTATCTCAATAATTACTCACTAATTTTATAAGAGTATTTTTTGACTTTTTGAACACTCTTTTTGAATCCTATATATAATTGGGACCAAGATTTTTTCATTTAATCTACCATATTTTATTCAATGGATTATTATTTGTTTGACTATGGATGTTCTATCTTAAAACAATTCACCAATTCACCCTGAATGGTTAGTGTTTATGCATAATGTTCAAGGAATGTTATTTACATTTCATATGTTAGTTTCAATATGAGTTTATATGTTGTTTATGATAATCCCCATTGATATGATAAATTAATTTCACATAATAACTATCATGTGGTGCCGGATATATCCCCTTGGTGCATTAATAGGTCACATGAGACAATCTAGGTATTGGCACGATGCCTTGAAAAAATGGTTATTTATGGTCCCAGCATGAGGCCTTGAAAGTATGGTAATTATGTCCCACATTATGCATTCCCTCACTATAAAACTAGTAATTGATAGTTCATTGGTTATTAAACTAGTAGAATACCAACAATTATGTTTTATTATGGAATTATTTATTCATCTCTTATTCATGCCATATTATGTTTAAGTTTATTTTTTAAAATACATGTGTTTTTAGTTTTTCACCATGATTAGTTTTTATTTTTATGATATCTTACATTGTGTTTCTTACCATTACTGATAATTTTATCTCACCCCTTTCTTATGTTTTATTTTTTCCAGAACGTGAATATGTATTTTATGAATGAACTATAGTGTTAACCTAGGAGATATTTATGTTTTTAGAGGAATATCTATGTTGTAATTCATTTAATATTGTAATTATGAACATATGCATGTATCATGTTTCCAAAACTACTAAACTACTCGATCCTTCAAGATGAATATTCCATGATTATATGCTAATGTAACAAAATAAGGCATTGGCTCCATGCAACTGGGGTCAGGTCCTTATTGTTTTTTCACTGAAAATAAAATAAATATTATAAAGGAGTCTACGATTTAAATAATTTTTCCACGGTAATGAATTTTTTTATCATTGTAAATGTTAAAATAGAACATTCCTTTTATTTTTTATAAAGAATGTTTAACATTTCATTCATATATTTCTTTTTTTGTAAAACATTAAGGAAAGAAAAAATTAATTTTTAATATTCTCAGTATCTATAATTACTCTCATAAAATCATTTTATAATATTGGACACATAATAGATATATATTTTGAATGAAATCATTAAAAATATATTTTTACTGAATAGTCTATTATCACTTTGGAAACATTTTAATCATAAGAATCATAAAATAATTAAATTAAAAACAGTAAATATAAATAATTTATTGATAATTTTGTTATAAAATTAAAAATGTATTATATATACACCTCATAAAAAATATAGGTTTATAACATAAAAATATTCCTCAATGAAAAGAAATTGAGATGATGTCCCATACCTTGAGTTGAATTCGTCACACCCCTCATTTATCCTCATGAATAATAAGATTATTTTAATTATTTTCTTCTTAATAGATTATTTCATTTTTATTATTCCTTTTATTTCAATTGTTACCCTTTTATATAAATTTACTTAATCAATTAAGCTTACACCAGATGTTATGACATAATTTGGATTATATATCGAGAAAAGAATTTGGTAGGTTGACTATGGATAAAGAGGTAATTATTTTAACATATATAGAATAATAATCAAGATACAAATATCATTTTATTAATAAAATATAATTATAAAACCAATCATGAATAATTATTATGAAAAAATGGATTACGTTATGATCATAGAGACAATATGACATATGTACAGATGAGTAACATTTCCATTTTTCAATGCTCATTCTAGAAATAAGGTATGCATTATTTTACCTTCTTATAATGATAATCATATCATTAGTACCATTATGTTTCTTTTTATATACATGTAGATATATATATATATATATCATATATGTGATTTAGTGAAGAAAAAATAGTAACATCGTTACGTGGAAGTGGTCATCCATAGGTACGCACAAATTACAGAATCCTTTTTAGTGCAAGAAATAAAATGATATATTATATTTGTATAATTATAAACATGTCTATAATATCATAATTATTTATTTATATCACATATATTCAATAATAATATCTTTATTACCATCCCTACAAATCATTAGTGAAAAAGGAATGACATCACATCGTTAGGCAGTAGTGAACCGTAAACACGAATGACATTATCGTATCCCCCATACTGTGGAAATTTAGAAGATATATATATGATATCATAACTAATTTTTTTTAAATATGTTAAAAATATAATATATATATAATTTTAATTCATAATTATAACAAGTTTTTGGAGGTGATGATAGAAGTTGAATGTGATTAGTTTGTGAGGTGATAGTCCACTGAATATATGAATGATTATTTCATATTCAATTTGATGGAAGAAGAGATGTTTTTAGATTGTTATATTAAAAAACTAAAATCGAACTGTATGAGATATACTATTTTTTTGATATAATCTTAATGGAATAATTTTTGAAGGAGGTGTAAGAAGAAATAAAATAAAGATGCCCGGTTAAGCACAGTGTCCCGTTTTCATACGACCTCAATAGAAAAGAAAAAAAATACTTATTAAGATGGATTTATGATCAGTTTAAGTGTTATAAGTCATGATAAAAGAATTTAATATGGTATTTGGGTTTATATTGGAAAATACAAAGTGCTTTTATTGTGGGAGAATGAGGGGATAGTGGTGGCCATTGATAAGTGTCGAGAGTTTCACACTTTTAATTATTGAATGAATAAATGAATACACAAAAGTTTTTCATGAAAAAGGTAAAAATGGAACATTATCAAGAATTAGAAATTTTACATTAAAAAATGGAAAAAATAAATTCTAGAAATGTTTTTCAATTATTTTAAGTTTTATATGTTTTTGTTTAATACATGATAGAACCATTTTCCCCTAAACCATGGTAGTAAATTTTTAATAGTTTCAGTATTGATTATGGTAAAAAGTTAAGATGATTTTTTTGATAATTTAAATTATTTTGATTCCAAATATTGAATCAATAATAAACAACTTAATTCCAAGAATTGTCAAATATCAACTCAAAATTAAACCCTTAGACATGACATAAAATTAATTTTTCAGAAGTGTATTTTTCTTGAAAAATATACTTTTATTTTAACTGTATGAGTAATAATAATTATTTTGTTAATAAAAATTAATATTAACTGATATATAATACATTAATTTCATTTAATATATTTTTCATTATTTAAACTCTTTATTATGTAAATATAGAGTCATTATTCACTTCATAACAGTTTTCAAGAAAACTAGTTTTCAAACAAAAAAATAATATGACGGAAAAAACCAATAATTTTTTTTATTAAAAATTAATTGGGTGGGTTAAATATAAATAAAAAATATTTATGTTACATGAAATTATATTTAAAATATTTTATTTTAAATTACATAATTTGGGGATGAGAAATTATTTTTTTCTCAAAAATCAGTTTTTTATTATTCACTAAAAAATTAATATTTTTTGAAAAATTAAAAATTTTTACCATAGATTAATTTTGATATTATTATTTAAAAAATAAAATTGATTTGTTATAATTAAAATTATAAAATATATATTTTAATATTAAAAAACCTTATATAAAACTATTTTAGTTAAAACTATTTCATTTTTTAATTGAAAATTATATAATATTGTTCAAATGAATATAACTATGTAATTCATGAAGATTATTTATTCTATCATTAAATGGGTTATTACATTTGACCCCCTTTTATAAATTTCATCATTGAAATTATATTCACTTATAAAAAAGTGGGGATATCTTCCCCTCATAGTATTTTCAGATTCTCGTGTTTCCCCATCATCTATAATGATTTTTCATAAAACCATAACTTTTTGAATGAGATTATTCTATAATAAATTCAATTTATGGTCAATAATTTAAACATGATTTTCAATATCAGAAATATTATCTTCTAAGTTCACTAAATCAGGGATCCAAATATGAGATGAATCTTTCACATATTTACTTAACATTAAAACATGAAATGTGTTATGTAATAATTGAAAACTCAGGGGAAAGGCCACTCCGTATGAAACTAATCCAATTTATACAAGATTTAATATGTAACTATAAAAAAATAACTAACATTAATTTCTTTCCAAAATACATAGAACATTTCCCTAGAGATACATTAATGGAAAAATTATCCCCAACCTCAAAAGAAATAACATTCCTCTGGTTATCAATATAAAATATTTTGCTTCCCATATTCGTCCTTATTTGTTGCTAACTCAACTACACCTTATAATCCATTTCATCTATCAACTATGGTCCCATCGACTTCATATCTCATAAATCATCCTAAGAAGATGTAATTCCACACTGATTTAAATATAATTCCTCCAAATTTTCAATATTTATACTTGAATAAAAACCATTGTTATAATAAAACTAAAATAATAAAACATGATGATCCCAAATAACCTGGTAATTCATTTAACAATAAAAAATAATATATTCCACTATTTAAATTATCCCCTGATACTTTCCATCAGATTGAGGATGAAAAGATGTATTGAAATTTAATTCAATACCCAAACATTTATGAAATCCGTTCTTAAAATTATATTTGAGTTTGGGACTATGGTATGATATTATTAGGAGTGTAAATCCACAAACCTAATAATCTACTTTAGATATAGTTGGGAAATATTATCTAAAGACGTACTATCTTGAATGGGAATAAAATGTGAATATTTTTTTAATTAGTAATTAATAAACGTAATAGAATTGTTACCTCAAGAATTCTTTTGTCATACCACCATGAAATATGTGGATTTTTTTTCATTTACACTCTAGTATTGAAATGGTTAACATATTCCATTTTGAAATTGTTTTTCTTCTTTAAAAAGTCGACAAGTAAAAACAAGCATGGTAATGTAATAAATATCTCATTTCATTATATCACACTAGTAATAATTTTTAAGGTATATTTACATTTTTTTAGTTCCCATATGAATATAAAATATAGAACTATGAGATTCATTCAGCAAATATTTCATCAACTAGGAATCAAGAGGAATAAATAATCTTTTCTAAATAATAAAAGGTCTTCTTCATTGATATTAAAATTAGGAAAGTAACCATTCATAATCTATACTACCTTTCCCCAAAAATAATGATCCTCCTTCTGATAATAATTATTTTTTCTTACAAAGTATACTTCACTTAATCTTGAAACAAAATAGAGGATATCCTAGTATCCAAAACATCTTAGACAAAATTATTCAAATATTTCTCCAAAGGGTCATGTTCCAATCAAAACATGGTTATTTTTGTATTTTTTTCTAGCTAATGAATTTTTGAATTTGTTTTATTTTCTAGATTGGTAATTAATTTTGAAATCATAATACTTTATCTTTTCTAAACATCTTTTTTTGTTATATATTTAATTATTTCTGAGTGAATATATACTTTAAACATTTTTTAAAAGTATATATATTTCAAAATTTAATTCATTAAAACCATGCCTCCAAATTTTTAAATCAATAACCATATAATATAATTCCTTATCATGTGTAGGGTAATTTAACTCATGACGTTTTAACTAACATAAATCATAAGAAGTTACCTTCTCATTATGCATTAAGACAAACTAATTCTCTTCTATGAAGCATCACTTTGGATAAAAATTTATCATTTATGGATGGATGATTCAAAAATGGAGAATACACAAATATTATTATTATTTCATAAAACATTCATCAAGATATTTTATATAGATAAACTTCAATCATTTCAAGTTAATATAGTCAATGTGTTTGAAAACTGAGAAATTCTTCAACAAAAAACTATAAGTGACCATATAATATAAGAAAACAATAAATCTATATGATATTTTTGGGTCCTGTCCATTATTCAACAACTTTTGATTTACCCCATTCAAAACTTATTCAATATTTAGAAACAATATGTTCAAATAATGAAATTTATTTCATCTAAAATTAACAATCAACAAATTTTACATAAATTTTATTTTCTTTAATGATTTTCAAAACAATCCTTAGGTGTCATTCATGTTACTCTTGACTTTCAAAATACACCAAAATGTCATTAGTAAACAAAAACAAATACTTATGAAACAATTCATGTAAAACTCTATTCATAATATCAATAAATAAATCATGTGAATTATATAACCCAAAGTATATAATTTAAAACTCATAATGTCCGTATATATTCCAAAATGTAGTGTATTGAATATTTTCATCCATTACACTCAACTTATTGCACCCCAACCTAATATTAAACTCTGAAAATATTTTTCTCTTTAGATATGATAAAAAAATAATCAATTTAAGGAAAATGACCTTTATACTTAATAGTGACCTTATTAAATTCTCTAGAGTGAATGAAAAGTATCCTCAAACCATCATTATTTTTAATAAACTAAACAGAATCATCACACAGTGAAGTGATAGGGAGAATGAAACCTTTATCTAGAATCAACAATATTTCATTTTCAGTTATAAAAGTTCCACAAGAGACATTAGATATGGGGGATTAGAAATATGTTAATCATTATACACCGAGTCATTAGTAAACATAAAATCCCAACAGAAATTCACACCAAAAACATCATCCTAAAATACATACATTTATATATTAACTACTGGAAAATTAATAATTTGAAATTATTATTTTTTAGACTAATTTGATTTAGGAACCATTATTTTCCATATCTAATATATTTCATAGAGTCTAGGTAAGATATCAATGTCTTGAAATCATTGAACATAAATTTATTATCTCTAATATATATTTTAGCATAATAAAATAAAACCCATTCCATTCCCAAAATGATATAAAAATATACCATATCCAATTCAATAAGATTTATAGGGAAAAATCCCACTAATGATTTTAGGTAGATTCCTCTAAATATTGGTTTCTTCAATACATCATCCCAATGATTTCCGAAAAAAATACATCTTACATTCACAAGTTGATATTCTTAATTTACTTTAAAAATTAGAATAAATGAAATAATGTAGTCGTCTAGAGTCGAATAGGGTATTGATATAATTTTAATTAATAATTAACATACATTTCAAAACATCCCTTGATAGACCATTATCAACCGAAATAATTGAAAAATATTTTCCACACCTTTTTTCTTTTAGTGATGCTTATTTCCCCCTCGATTTACTTACTTTAGGCACATGTTTGTATTGTACCCCAACTCATTACCACCGAAGAACCTTACAATTGGATTTAAATTATTTATCTACTCATTTTTTATGGAATCATAAGCAATGTGTTCAAACATAACACATCAGAATCACTTCCC
Source organism: Viscum album (assembly GCA_963277665.1). NCBI lineage: Eukaryota > Viridiplantae > Streptophyta > Magnoliopsida > Santalales > Viscaceae > Viscum > Viscum album. The sequence goes on from OY728128.1 coordinate 1,646,484,087, forward strand.
AAACATTGTAATATATTCTCTATGATGTTTTTTACCACACTAGTCACAACATGAGAACTTGATTTTATTGCCTCTATATTAATTTAGTAGATGATTCCCCAATTTCCTTATATCTATAACTTTTCTTACTGTTGTTTTATTGAGGCACATAACTATTGGTAGAATCCTTCTCCAATTTCTCAGAAAAATAAAAAAAAATTCATAGTTTTAAAATTTTCAAAAGGAAAAATCTCTTCCTAAAAAAGGTTTAACATTGAGTAAAATCTTTTAATCATACTATCGTTGTCCCAAACAAAATCTAGTATAAACATTGATAGTCTTTAAAAAATTTATGCATATGAATCCATAGAATATTTGTCTTTTTTCTTAATTCAAGTAATTATTTTTTCAATTTATAGTTGAACAAAATTTGGGAAAATTTTCTATAGTAAAATATCCACAAATGTTTCCCATTACATGTCATCAAGACCATCTTTCTCTATGATATTCTTCATGAGAGAACACCATCGATCAGATTCATCATTAAAACAATAAACTTAAAGACCTTACTTTTGACCTTACAAATTTCCCATGAATTAAAATATCGTCTCTGTTATGTTGATACATCCTTATACTACCATAGGGTCAGATGATCCACTATAAAAATATTCTATTTATTTCTCTACTATAAACATATTCCTCCATAGAAGATCAGGTTACTCTCTATCAAGGACACTACACCATTTATATCTTGTGTCAAATAATCCATCACTACAAAAAAATATAATATTTTTATTCCAACCATCTCAGGATATTAATTTGTAAGGAAATATTCCTCTAAGTTACTTCCCAATACATCTTCCCTATTTACTCTATGGAACACAATTTTGAATATACATAATTTAGATGAATCAATATTATAATATTTAAATTCAATACCATTTTCACATAACCATAATGTAAAATCTTTAAATGGTATAATATTATCATTAATATAATCTATTAAGTAATCTAAACCAATATATGATACCAACTATAAGGTCCTATGATTAAAACTTACGTAATATTTTGTTTTTTGTCAGGAATTTATTCTCTTAAATTTGAGGATGTTTTCAAGTGTAGATGTTTACGGAATTGGATCACATATGAGAAATTACAAAACCATATATATATAAAGTTGAAACTTATGATTTGTATCCATGTTTTCTATAATATAATTTTTTTAAATAAAACATGATTTATTTTCATGAAAAATATTTTCAACTTTCAACATGACCTCTTATTTTCCATTAAACAACCTTAAACTCTATGAAAAATATTTTAAAATGTTGGATGAGAAAAAAATATTATTAATAGAAATAAAAATGAGAAGTTTATTATTTCATTGGAAAATATAAAAACCCTGAAATTTTTACCTTTTACTCAAATTCCACTGTGCAAAATGAAATAATTTATTTTATCATGAAATGAAAAACACTTTTTTTCTCAAATAAATCATTTAAAACTCATAGAATGTACTTTTAAAACATATAGGTAACTTAACACATAATCATTCGTCTCAATATTACTAATGGAATAAACAATATGGTTAACCTCCATCTCTAGATTACCTAATGAATTATGAGTATATCATTTAACCACCCATCCTTAGTTTATCATGGAACCACCCATACTTGGTTTATAATGCAACCACCCATCCCTGTTTAATAACATAACAACCCACACATGGTTTATAAACAAACCACCACTATGTGGATAACAATGGAACCACATGTACATAGTTTACAACAGAACCACAAAACAACAAGAACAATTTCCATGAACTATAACATAATCATAAATCATGAAATATGTCATTTTCATTAATTTTTTTTAAAACTCATTCACTTCCATATGATATTATATTCTGGATATAAAATTTATCCATATGGTTTAAAACCTCAATTTAAATACCAAAATTCCTAGAAAAGGGGAAAGAGAAATTTTCATTGAATAAAACATGAAATACTTTAAAGGAATCCAAATATTAATTAATGTTTATGGTGGTCTGAAAATTGTTTTTCAACAGACACATTAAAATTGAACATTTATTTTGTAATTTTTAACGAATGTCCAACATTCCATACAATGATTCATTTTTTTTGAAAAACATGAATAAATGAAAAAAAATTCTTTTATAAAATTATCATTTTCACATAATTTAATTCATAAAATTTCTATAAAAAGATGAAAATTTAATAGAAACACTTTTTGAATGAATACTTTAAACTATTTTTTTATAAAGATAAATCCCTTACCACTTTAGAATCATTTGAATCATAATACATGAAGGAATATAATTAAAAAAACATTAAATATAACATGATTCAAAAAATTACTGATATAACATGCCCAATGGGATGTATACACACCTTACAAGATAAAATTGGTTCAAGGAATCAATATATGCCTCAACTAAAGGAAATTTAGAAAGAGTCCCTTACCTCATGTTTGATTCATTACACTCATTCAGTATCTTACTGAATAATTAACTTGGGATAACTATGCACATTTTTTATATCATTTTCAAGTTTATTATAACTTTTATTTAACTTATTACCATTTTGTATACAATTACATAATAAAGTAATCATATAGTGCATGTTTTTGATATTATTTGGATTATATACCTAAAAATGAGTTCTATAAGTTGAATAAGGTCAAATAGAACATTATCTCAAAATTTCAAAAATAAAAATCCTGAAATATTTATATTTTTTATACATCAATTATACTTTTAAAAAAAATCATGAGTTCTGGATATGAAAAGTGAACAACAGTATGATCATGGAGATGGTAGGCCATACGTACACTTGAGTAATGTTTCCATTTTTAATGATCATTATGGAAAAAAGTTATATATTATTTTATATTTAAATATTGATAATAATATAATAAATACCATATTAATTCATTAAATATACTTATATATATCATCTGTGAAATTTAATGATGAAAAAGTCACATCTCTTTATAGAGGTAGTAGTCCACCTATTTTCACGAATGACGTCATAATTATTCATTATAAGAAATAAAATTATAAATTATCTTTTTGGAATGATAATTAGGTCTCGAATATCATAATTATTTCATTTATCTAACATATATAAATTAAATATATCCTTAATACCTTCCACGAAAAGTGTTAATGGAAAACAAATAACTTCGCATCGCGAGGCGGTAGTCTGAAGAATAGACGAGCGACATTATCATATATAGACATAAGAGAAATTAATATATTATATATTGTATCATAAATAAAAAGGTATAAATATGATAAAAATATCATATATATATACATTAAATAAATCACTCAAACATGTGCTATATGCGAGGATGGAAAAAATAGCATCGGTTCATGAGGCGGTAGTATGCCATACACACGGACAATGATCTTGTATCTCATTTAATAGAATATGGTATGAATTTATATTAATAAATTAAGAAAATAAATTATAATTATGTGGTATGTTTTTTTAATTAAATAACCACAATTTAATATGTTTTTATGGAGTTTGAAGAATAAATAAAATAAATATGCTCAGTTGATCATGATACATCTTCTTCAAAAAACTTACTTAGTTCAGAACCCAAATCCTTCTTAAGATGGATTTATGATAAAAATATGGTCTATAGTTTACAAGGATGGAATTTATAATAGAATTTGGGGATGTATTTTCTCACAAAAATGGGTTTTAAGGTGTGAGGGGCATAGAAGAGAGGGTTTTCCTATTATAAGTGACATGAGTGGCACACTTCTAATTTATGAAAGGAAAAAAGTGTAACCATTTTTTCCACATGAAAAAGAATGCAAAGTAGAAAATTATATAGAATTAAACTTTAAATGATATATATTTATATAAAACTAATTTTAGATGATTTTCCTAGTCATTTTAACCATTATCATTTTAGTTTAATCCCCAGGAAATCGGTTTTCACCATAATTGTGGTAATTAATTTTTCCTATTTTACTATTCATTATAGAAATAAATTAAGTTGAACATGTTAAATAATATAAATAATTCTTATTTATATTCCGGTATCCATTTTATGAAATTCAATTCATATAATTGGAAATTTTTTAATTAAAAATTTATCCCAAAGACTCGATGAAAAAGAAGGTATTTTAAAAGTGTATTTTTCTTCTAAAAGATGATTTTATATTAAATATATCACTAATAATAATAATTTAATGTATAAAAATTAATACTTATTGATATAAAATATATATTTTTAATTTAATTTTTTTTCTTAATTAATTAAAATGTAGAATCATTATTCACATTATAATAGTTTTCAGAAAACCCCATTTTTAAACCCAAAAAATAAACTTATAATAACATACAATATAAAATTGATTTAAAATTAATTAAATGTATTAAATATAACTAAATAATACTTATGTTAATTTTTATTATATTAAAATCAAAAAGGTTCTTTTAAATTACCTGCTTTAATTAATAGATATGACTTTTTTTACCAAAATCAAAATTTGTCACTCTTTAAAAAAAATCAATATTTTCTATAAAATTCAATAATTTCAACATAATTTAATTTCTATATAAAGATATATAAAATGTAATACATTCTTCCTAACTAAAATTATAAAATCTAAAAATTATTATTTTTCAATAAAAATATCATATGAAATGAGTTTAGTTAAAACAATTTTCTTTTTTTATGTAAAAATTACTTAATATTTTCATAATGAATATAAAAAAGTAATTTATGAAAATAATTTATTCTATCAGTACCTCGGTCTTTACAATATCATTGATTCCTTTATTTTTTTAATCTAATTTTATTAAAACATATATTTGGTTATTTCTTCTTTTCCTATATTAGTTATGTAAACCCAAATTTTATATAAGAACACCCTAGTAGTAGGTGGAAATCTAAACTAACGATAAATAACACTTCGTACATCTAGTTATTTTCACATGTAAATTAATGAATTCATTCATGAATTGATGTTACTTTGATGTAATTTTAATATTTTTTATGAATTTAATCCATTTCTATTAAATATGTTCATACAATGTTGTCACACTCACAACCGTACATTTATTAATAGAATATATTCAACACTTATTTATGCATATTCTTATTTATTATTTCATTTATTCCAATAGTAAACATGTATAAGCATAGAATAATATAAATTCATTAATAAAATAAATTACTTGACAGGTCTTGGTCATATAATATTGGTTGATCCATTTGAACTAAATGGATCAAATGCGAACTAGTGGTATCATATCTGAGTCATGTCCAAACTCGTATCACAGCTCACCCCTAGTCTAACCTATTCACTTATCACCTGGGATACCAACTGGACTTGGAATGTTATGATCCTTACATTTGTATTATCAATACTATGTGAATACTCGCATCCAGTTAAGGCAGTCTTGTGAGGTGAAAATAAGGATAAGAATTTATACACATTCCATTATACATATTGAATAAAATGGTAAAATGCACAAATCATCAATCAAATTAATTAAATATTACAGTAATTTTATGAAGTTAATAAATAATTAAATAAAATAACCGAGAAAATATAAGGGTCAGTCACTAATCAATACCGGTCAACGAGTAAAATAAATTCATGATATAACTAAAATGAAACAAATTTAAGAACGATGGAATTTATGTAAATTAAAAGAATTGTCTAAATTCAAATATTTTAGTCTCAATCAATCCCGATATTAGTTTAATTATTTTTAATCCTAAAATTATATTTGTCAATTAGTTTAATTTAATTCCAATATTAAATTATTTTTTAGGATGATTAAAAATGTTATTATTTTTGAACAACAAATTAAAAACATTTTTTATTATATAAAATATCATAAGACCTAGAACCCTACTCATGGACATTATCGGTTGGGATAACCCTATTAAGTAAAATTCTGGTCCTGACAGACCCAATTTTGGGTTTTTCTGGGCCATAAAGACCCACCCTAACCTGTTTTTGGATAAGTTGAGCCGCTCAGGCCAGTTGATGTGAGAATTAGGTCTTTTAGGACCTATAGGAGGAAAACCCAATGTGTGTAACCTTGATCAGGCTATGGGGTTCACTGATGGCTAGGGTAAGGGTTCTTGAGTGGTCATCCCACATGTAATGTGTTGTTCTATGGGGAGGTCACCATCCGAGAAGTTTACTGTGGCGATGATATACATAGCTTGGTTGGGATGAGGACCTCTTGATGGCAGTGGATGGGTGAGGGAAGGAAAAATTGACTGGGGAAGGCATAAATGTCCATGATCAGCGGTGAAGTGCTCTTGTGATCGGGATGTGAAAGTGTTTTCTACCAGTGTGGTCATCTAGGAAAATAGCTACTCAAGGTGGGCCGAAGGGTTTATGCCAAATGATGACTACCTGATGGCTGTAGTTATTTTTGAGCATCTAAAATAGTGGTGGATAGATGAGGGGCTATGGGTTGACCAAGGATCTAAAACCACCCAAGAATTAATCATTGTGTGAATTAATATTAATAAAAAAAATAAAAACACATTTTTTAAAAATAAAAGGGTGTTATATTTTTTTTGCAAACATTTAAAATATCAACATTTTTCCCCCTTATTTAAATGTTAATTAGCTATTAGTTTTTTTGGAAATTTTATATGAATATAATTACTGTATTTTTATGAATTGTTTTTATTATAACTATTCCACCATTGGTACAAATTAATGTCCTCCATCCAGAATTACCCTGGCCACCATAATCTACCTAGTGTTGGATGAAAAAAAACAAGAAATCACTAAAACAATTAAATAGATGAAAAATATTATTCAATTTTTGAAACCTAAAAATTATAATGAAACATAATATATTTTTATTTATGGAAATAAAATGTATATCTGAGATCAAATTGATTCTCGATTAGTACCATTAAGACAATATTAAATACATCTACTTAAATTTAATAAAATTTAAATTTTCATAGCTCATAGGTCCATGATATTTCATTGATACCAATTCATAGTATTGTGATACATAGAGGAAGCCTGTGCGATGTGTTGTAAAAAAAATTCATCCCAAGCATTTTGAGACTACATCATATCCGGTGATCAGATCCCCCTTACGGTTTGAGGATCTCGTGAGGATTATCATTGATCAATATTTAAAATGAAAATTTACATCATTCGAATTATAGTTCTTATGATAGAAGCTCATCACCAGTGATTAGTTCTCAAATTATTTATGGTCGAACCCACCATGAGAATCAACATTCACTTCAAGAATCTATATGTATCTTGATCATTAAATTATAGGTTCTATCATGGAGCACCAATGATTCATTCAATGTTGGGATGATTTCCTCAATCCAGTCCCTTCGGTTCAAGATGGTGATTGAAGTTCAAATTATTCAATTATAAATTTCTAAATATTATATGTATGAAGAGAAGATAGGAGCTCAGAATCCATTGGTATGAAATGTCTGATTGAAATGAGATCCTCTAGGTTTATATAGTGGAAGCTCAAAATACCTATATTGGGTTCCTTAAACACCCATAAATTTTACATTCACTAAATAAGAAAAACATAAATAGTTATGATGAACTAAATACATCATAAATATTATTCATATTTTATTACATACTTATAATACATTGTAAAAATATAATGTGATGAAAGTAGGATGTTATATCAATTCATAATTCCTAAAAATAATAAAATAATCTCGAATATTAAAATAATACTAAATTATATACTATTATTCAATGTATTCACTTAATAACTTATGAGACCTTTTTATAATTAAATTTATACCAATTATTCTATACTTGAGTAATAATGAATTTATTTATTTTTCAGTGATTGATAAATACATGAAAACTCTCAGACCCCATGGTTGGGTGCACCATGTCATATAGACCTATTCACCATAATAGGGAAGACACTTGAATATTCTATTGTTTTTGACACACTAAGACATTATATTGATAGTAGTGAATTACTATTTATCAACTAGAAGCATAGTTTAACAATTTATCAAATCACCCTAATAGATAATGAATAGTCATAGCATAAAAAACTATCCAATAAATACACAATGTTTAATATAATATCTTTTTTTTAGGATATCTCCGAAATCATGATGATTTTTTTTGTAATTATCCATTCTTGTATTAGTATTCACTGATCTAATAGGATGGGCATACCTTCAACGGCCACAACCATGTATTTATGAGGGTAATACCATACTAATCAAATAGGCCCGATGTATCAATTCAAAAAATTGGATGAAAAACACTCTATATTAATAATTCGAACAATTCCATACCACCAACGATGAACCCCAAACATGTTACCTCTCCACATCTTTAGTGTCGCAGTTTGTTTGTGGCATCAAATTACATGATCAAATTCCACACATTGATAATGATCTCAACTCAAGAGACCAATACACATGTTCATAGATAAAAACTACCAATGAAACATGAAACATGATGTGTTTATATTAGTTTCTTTATCCTTCTGATCTCGCATATTAGATATCACCAACTATAAAATTCATGAAAATTAGTCTCAATTATTATGAGTTCCGCACACCTGATGGTAACATATCAGGTGTGTCCTATCAGTATGATGTGTCCATACCACAAGAAATAAATTTGAGATTTCTTTCATGGTATCTCTAATTTCTCATTATAGAATGGTAACATCTATAAAATTACGATATCACATATAATATGTATAAATTATCATAAATATAGTGGACAAAGAAGAATATAGAAAATTCTTGTAAGATAAAAACATGTATATGTCAAGATGTTTAAATGTAATGGTAATTAGAGAACATACAAAATTGGGGTATGGGGAACCCACATTCAATATGTAATGATTAACCACTATTATTTTATCCCTTTTTATATTCTTGATAGAATAAGGATGGTTTCTTATGTCCTGTCACTTCCAATGAAGATTTATCATGTTCACAATGTGTTCTATGTATCTCTTATCATGAAGTTGAAACCTAAAGCATAAAAATTAATGAATACATAGGCCATATCACTGGAGAAGAATCACTATTATGTGGAATAATCAGTAGAGATTTTGGATCACGGATAGAAATTTAAATGAAATATGATAACTCACATGGTCAATGTTTTGTGAAAAAACCACCAGTTTTAAGATGTTATATAGAAAACTGAGGATATTATGGGGTAGAAGTATCCACATTTTCAGTATCAGTGTGAAAAAATATAAGATAGAAATTAATTTTAAACGATTTTTAATGTTAAACCCTCAGTTTTTATGAAATACATTAGTTCGAATAAATATAAATTCATTGATAGCTTTTAATATATGAAACGACAATTTTTTTTATGAATCATGATATAAAATTAAAATTGATATTTAAACATGAATTTTAATACCTAGCCACAAGACTTGGTGGTATAAATAAAAAATATTATTTTTTTGAAAATTAAGTATAATGTTTTATATAAATAAAACATATTTATAGAAACATACATAATTAATATTAATGTATTTATAATCTTTGAAAATACATATTTTCTCAAAAAAAGATTTTATGACTTATTGTGAGCAAATAGTAACGTAATTTTTTCCACTTTTAGAAATTATGTTTTAGCAAATAAACATTGTTTTTGAAATATACATGTCAAAATTATAGTTTTTTGAACTGTTTATAATTTTATGAAAATAATTATTTTTTAATGAATAATAGAAAATGAAAATTTTAATTAAAAAATTCCTCTTCATTTAAATAATTTTCGACTTCCATTTTATTTCAATGTGGATTTAAAAGTAAAATTATTTGAATAATAAATTTATATATCCAATTAATTTCATTATAATATATTTATTAATTAATGTTTCAATAAAATATTCTTATACATATAAAAATATTTTCTGAAAAAACCTACTTCTTCGTCGCATGTAATTGTTTTACTTTAAATTAAATTTTCAAACTTATATGAGTTTAAATTGGAAAATTGGATTCTATTTTGGAATAATCATAATTATTATTATATAGTATGGTAGAAATAATTTTTTCTCACAATTAATAGTAAAGAAAATGAAAATCAATTAATGGGGTTAAGGTTAAAATGTGTTTACCAATAAATCATAATTGACATACTGTGGTAGTTTAAACCGGCACCATATGGTTCTATGATGGTTTCCAAAAATCTATGTAAAATTAAGTATCGATAGTCAAAATGTGTTGGTTCCATCCATTTAGTGGTGGTTTCTCGGAATTGTTCCTAAAAAATGTGGTGGTGTTTTTTTTGGGTTTTAGCAGCAGTTTGGATTCCAAAAAATGACTAAAATATAATGAAAATTTGAACCACCTTAATATATTAAGAATGTTTTGGAATAGAAACAGCCACTAAACCCCAAAAAAATCAATAAAAAATTTCATAAAAAATAGAACGTTAAACCATATCTAAAAAATAATATGTCATATTTGGTGAAAGTTTAAACCACCTCGATATATCAATTTTTTTAAAAATATATATTTGTTGTTTCTATAGCCCTAAAATAGCCAAAAAAATAAGATATTAAACTATAACACATCAAAATATCCAACAATAACACATCATTGAGTTTATGATGTTCTTCATAAATAATATTACATGTGTAAAGTTTTTCAGGAAATCCGGTGCAAAAGACCCTACAAAATCACCCCTACAAGTGAAAATGTAATCGAAACATTCAAAATTAACAACGATTGGTGTTCCACATTCACTACTCCATGTACCATCCCATTGAACTATTCTTGACACCCTCTTCATCTCCATCTCCGTCTCAACTTCTTACTATCGGATGCAATATGAATATAATTTTAAAGATTTAACAATGTTGTATATTATAATTTAAACTTTCAAAAAATAATTTTTTTGGAGCTAAATGATTTTGATGTTTTTTATTTACCTACTTAGTATTAGCCATTGATGAAATATCACTGGGTAAAGATGAAATAACCTTATAAAATAATTTAACTAACACTTTTGGAATAGATGAGACATTTACATCTTGCTTATTTATAAAATCCCATTATTCCTGAATTGTTCTTTTCTTGGAAACAAGCTTCCAATGGAAAAATAATCCCATGAAATCAACTATTAGGACCCCATATCAGTCGAATGAGAAATATATGTTTAGTTTGTTCAAATTCCAGACATCAATAATGTTCGTATTTCTCCCTGTAGTATCATTGATTCCATATATAATGAAAAACTAGTTAATAGTATAATAAATTTTCAATAGAATTATTCATATTATTTTTTTACCTATAAAAACCACCCTCCAATATACCCATAATTTAATAGGAATGACAAACTTCAACTTCTATATTGAGACTACTAAATGTGAAGGAACTGTCTCAACTGCTAATGGGACACTGATTAAGGGTTTTCTAAAAGTAGAAAGAACAGATGGTGTGAGAGATGGTGCAAGGGGTAGGCAGAGGGTGTCTTAGATACTATAGGGGGGGGAGACTGATAGATCAATATCTATCAATGCAATCAAGGGAATATCGATTGGGAGTCTACTAAGATAAGTAGAAATCTTTATACTTTCCATTCATATAATTTAATCAAATAATATTATCTTCAAAACATATTTTTCATAAAATTCATTAAAAAAACAGCAATGATAACATATTCACAGTACTAACAAACAAATTAAACATAGATTTGATAATAAAGGACTACAAATATTACATAAAATATTGATAAATTAATGGATTAATGCACATACAATAATTTTTTTCCTTCAGTAGTTTCATTTTCCAGCTCCTTCATAACATCATCCACCATTAAAAGTCAAATATTTTCAATATCATGTAAAAATAATAATTTTTCTTCTTTTTGTTGATAAGATTCAATGTTAGAGGTCACTTCTTCCAGTTCATCACCCATATTATACAGTTATGTTTTTTTTACATAAATAACTACACTCCACCATTCATCCATTACATCTTACACATAGTATACCATTCTCTCTTGTCAATATAAGATAAACAGACTATGTAATTCATGGTCATTGACGTCCATCAAGAGGTATAAGTACACAAATGTAAATTTCAAGGGATTACTTTTAACACCCATGATAATATTGATACAATTTTATTTAAATAAAACTACTAAATATGCTTGTGGTTGTTCAATTTGATAATAGTAGTCCAATTTCCAGAGTATCCCACATCGTCTAATTTAAATATACCACTATTATATGTTTTCAAACCCTCTTCCTAATCAACATTATGAAAGTTAAATCCATTCACATTGTAGGCGTCAAACTTTCTAGCCTATTTTTGTGGGACTCAATCGAAAATCTTCAATTTAGTGACAACTCATCTCGATTACCTGCATTAATGATCTAAAATTTTTAATATACTTTATTAAATTTAAAAAATATATATTTTTAACCTAATATCTATATTAATTTTTATATTTATAAACATACACATAATGTAAACCATTCTACAAGATCTTTATAAACTTATTTTGTTATATCTTTCTGATTTTATTTTTAAAGTATCATTCATCTCTTTCTTGGTATGCAAATATCTTCAATAAATTAATCTAAAATTTTACTCTTTAGCATTTCCGATATATGTTCCTATAATCATTCCATTTCTACCAATGTAACATTTGAGCTCCTCCCAATTGATCATCCAATAACACGAAATATTTCTAATTTATCTTATATTTAATATTGAGTCGATTTGTCATCAAGCCTTATAAATCAATTGAATATTATCTCAATATAATCCTAGTATCTAAAAGAAAATTTAATACACTCCACTTCGAAAATATCCTTTAGAAATAGATCCGTCTATTTGAGATTTATTTTTCACGTATGATTTCCAATTTCCAAGATATATTTTAAATAAAATAAATAGAACATGATTTTTTATTTAATGAAGTTATAATAATTTATTACATAATAAGAAAATCATATAAATAATGTACCTCTCAATTGGATACATCCATCGATAATGCATAGGGCCTCCTAATTTAGCTTCCTTAAAATAATGTACTATAAAATGCATCATGACGGTAGAAAATAACGGAGGAGCGTTCATCTCTATTGTGTAAAGGTACAATAAAATGTATCCAGATGGTTTTCTATCTCAAATGGTTATAGAGTTTTTTCACATAGATGTCTAAAGAATTTAAATAAAATTTGAGTACAATATAAGTAAAATTTAACTCTAATAATCTACACAATTACAATTGTATTAACTTCTATAAAATAAATATTTGAATGATGACTTTTAAATCCAGGTATCCTATGATTATTTAAGTCAATAATCCTTGAGATGATACTTTAATAACCATTATATACCTTCACATGTTTTAAATTTTGAATTAATTTTTCATTCTCCATATTTTTCATTTAATAAATTTCCTAATCATACTTTCCATTATCATATGGCTAGAGAACATGCTTTATGTTCCTTTTTTATAATTCCTTATAAGAATTGATATGGACCTTTTATTTTACAAGCTCATTACGAAATGTGAAGACCAAATATTTACAAATATTCTTCATAATAAAAATAACATTAAAATTATGCCCGAAAAAATTAAATTCCAAATACAAATGTTTGAAGAATACACATTTTTTATTCTATTGTATTATTATGATTTCAATTGATGATGAACATTGAACTCAATTCCCAATTTCATTAAAATTATTCACCTTCCCAAATTCTATTTCAACATTTCTAAGTTGTGCAAATATTTTAGAACCTTTCAATAACATTAGAAGTGTTTTACGATCAATAAAACCATTTAATTTTTACTTTTTCAACTGAAATCTATGAGATGCATTGAGAAATCATAGATGAAACAAGAAGAACCATTATTTAATGTGAGGCAGTCATTCAAGATAAAAATAAATTTTACAAATAGGATATTTTAAACTCTTGTAATTATTCCAACCAGTTAAATTATCTTGTCTATGGAAGTCACTAATGGTCTACATTAGTCCAGCTTTCATTTTGAACATTATTATAGAATATTCAATGTATGTATCAACACCATTTATCCACAACTCCTGTATTTTTTCAATAGAGGATGAAAATATATATCAAAATCATTTTCATCTATTTTTTCAGGAATAATCATCGAAATGATAAAAGAATTTTTTTGAAGACACATCTATGGAGGCAGATTGTAAGGGATAAAAAACTCTTCCAAATGTTATAACTAGTGCTCAAAGTCCCAAATGGGTTGAATCCATAAACATCCAATCCCAATCACACATTATTGGATCAGATGATAAATCATGATGTAATGAATGAAATTCTTTCCATGATTGCGAATCTCTTGGATGTTGTATAAACCCATTATTGTTATTATCTATAGATTTCCACATCATGTGATTTATGTTTTCAATGACATGAATAATAATTCTAATTGAGGCTTTAAAAAATTAATTTAAAAACATTTTAGGTGTTTTCTTTTACTTCTTTATATTATTCTGTTAATTCAGAATTCCAACATCATCTAATGACTTCCACCTAGAAGAAGAACATTACTTGTAATCCTGATTTTAGTTAATCCTATCCCAAATAATGTAGACAATCATTGGGACAAAATAAATTTTTTAATAATACAAACCAAGATTGTTAACAATTTTTTTCCTATCATAAAAATACTCAAGGATATTAGCTTCAGGAAATGAATCACGTGACAATTATAATATCATGGACATCACCTTATATGTAATTCCTCAAAGGAATTTTATATGTTACAACTTCAACAAAAAATATTGTTTTAAATATTACAAACATATAGTATAAATATCTTGATTTTCATATTCAACTAAACCATGAAACATAATTTTCTACTCAGTGAAATACATTATTACATCATTCTTCACAGAATCAAGAGGAGGATAAAATGATATGTTATAATATTGATTTTGTTGTCCTATAGTCCCAAAACACCACCTATCATGTTTATCTTTATAAAACCCTCAACTAGTTATTCTGAAATGTTTTGATGTTCATGTAGCTTTCTATAAATTTAAAATTCATCATTTAAAATGTTTTTCATTTCATTTTAAATTTTCAATGGAGTTTTTAGGTCATTCCTTCGATTGACATCATTGATCTTACTTTTTGTAATGCTCGATTCTTCATTCCATATCCAACAAAAATATTGAGCAATTAATTTCATCAATTTCAAGTGTTAATAATCATTTTCTATCTTAAACCATCTTATTAATTTATATTTAGTACATGGACATCTTATTCATATATCAACAGATCAATTGGAAAGTTCAAAATCTAAAAACTCCTCCAAACCCTTATAATATTGAGGTTTGTTCCTCAGTAATGGTATCCAACTTTTATCCCTATATATCAAAATGTGGATACACTTTATTAAAAAAAATTAAAATACATAAAAAATATTATATTATTATTATAAATAATTTACAAAGGATTATAAATTCTCTTAAAATTAGAGATTTTTTTTGCGGAATCAAAAAAACTAACTTATAGAAATAATGTAATTATTATTTTTGAACATATAAAACCCATTTTAATTTTATGTATTATAAATTGGAAATATATATATATTTATAAAATGAAAAACTAAACATGTTTACATGATTAAGAATAAAATTTCTTTTTTATCTCATGTACTAATTTCATATCACCTTCTTTAAGAATTTCAATAACCACCTATCAATATTTTCCAAAAATGTAACACTTTTAATTTCCCCTAAAAATGAACATAACATATCTATTAAAACATAAATTATATTTATTCCAAAATTCTAAACATTTATTTAATTTAATTCAAAAATATGCTCAATTCCCACTAAAATGTTTACATTAACATTATCATTATCCAAAATTCATGAAATGTTAATCAAAATAGTAATAAAAAAATATCCAAAAATAAAAATGTTGAGCTAAAAATTACAAAATTATTATAACATAACATCTAATAAATAAATTTTATAATTATACATCAATACTTTTATTATAAGTAAATTAATAAACTTTATGAAAACAACAATGAATCATTTTACCCGGAATGTTTAAATTTTAACACAATACATAATATTCTATTATTTCTCTCTTTTTAAGGTCAATATTTTACTTTATAACACTTATAATGAGTTATCATTAAACCCAAAAAAAATATTGAAATTAATCATTCAACTCATAGAATTAGTCTTATAGAATATAAAAAAAATTATATTATGTATTATAATCTCAAAACAACTAAAATTTGGAGTTAAAAAGATATGCAGTTCATTTTTTTTGAAGCGTAAATTTTAAAAAACATACATACCCAGTTAAAAAATTAAAATAACATTTAAAAAAACCACTAAAAACCTACACCAATAATATCACATTAATTATGCGAATGTGAAATAAATACCAGAATTTTATCTCCAAATTACCAAAAAAAATTATAAAACTAGAATTCAATTTGATTATTAACGACAGTTTCTCAAAGATCATGGTAAGGGTTCTTTATAAGAAACCTTTCTTTCAAGAACTATTTAGTTATATTATCATATAAAAAAATATTTATATATTTTAATTATTATAATTACATGGTATTATCATCCATTAGTTCTATTATTATTGAGATATAATGATTTCCATATCACCAAGAACTTTTTATAAGCCATTACCTTTTCAATTAATATTATTATACACCAAATTATTTTCATTTGGATTCTCCTATTTATCATTAAAAAATATAAGTTATCATTAAAAGTAACTCTTAAAAATTAATTATTTATAATATAATACTTTCATTAAATCAAATTCATATTAGTTTCCCATTCTTAAAATACGTAAAATCACCATTCACTATGGTGGTTCTACAAAACATATGTGAGTGATGTTTTTTAATTTTCACAAGAACCTTTTTTGTATTTTCTTAAAAATTTATTTTAGTATTGAACATAACATTTAAAATCAATTAATATCAAATTTATAATTCAATAATTTAAATAAATCTCTTATAATAATGATTTTAAAATAAAACAATCAATATCTTTTTAATCATTTAAAACAATATTATGAACAATCACTTTTTGATTTGGAACCCCATTTTATAAATTAAAAAACTATTGAACACTATGAAATATATAATTAAATTAAAACTATAACTAGACACTTTTTAGCTTATAGATATATTTGATAGTGACAATAAATTATTATCAATGTTCTGTATTTTCATAAAACCTAAATAATTTCCAAATTTAATTAGTTATACAATATTTATAGGTGAAAAATATTTTTAACCCAAAGAAAAAAACAATAAAAACCAGTTTGAAAAATTATTTATATTGTAATATTTCATCGATGGAATAAATAATTTAAACATAATCCCATATTTTTAAACAACCAATTTTTTATTTTACTTATGTTATTAACCAATTTTAGGAGGTGATCATAAAATCATAATGGATAAAATATTTTTCTAAAAGAAATTACATATAACAATAGGTTTAAAAATACAAATAATAACATGGAATCATATATGATACTTTATAACCTCCCCTTTTACATTCAATTTATTTAAATGGTTTGTTATCTTTCATTTGATAAATTTAATCATCGAATCAATGAAAGAAAAATCACAGTACAATAACATTCACACATAATTAAATAATAATAAATCAATAATCCCATAACACATTGAACCCTCAATTTGGAGAAAATAAAAAAAATAATGAAATTAGAGATCAATACTCTCCAAACGGGGGTAGTAGAGAGGTGAAATGAGGGCATTACCAAGGCGCATTGGAAATTAGGACCAGGGATTGGGCTTAGGAAGTGGGGCTTGGGAGAGAGAGGGAGGAGTGGTTAGGGGGAATGGGGGTGTGGTGATGATGTTAAATAGGAGGTAGTGGCGAGGAGCAGTAGTTGACAACGATGAGGATCAATAGGCGGCGTGAGGTGCAACATGCAGAAACATGGGGGGATAGGTATTGGGTTCATGGAGTGGGGGGTTTAGGGGAGAGAGGGAGGAGCTAAGTGTGGGGTTTAGAGAAATGGAAGGAAGTTAATTTTTCTAAAAAAATAAAAATATTTTAGGTAGTTTTTTAAAAACATCCACTAAATATTTGAAAATAAATTAGTAGCGATATCAAAAACCAACTCTAAAAACCCACCATTATTACCCTATTTAGTTTTAGTGTACTCATGGTTAACCAAAAATATAAAGTAATGTTTTCAAATAAAACATATATAAATCGCATTAGAGGATTAAAATTCAGCATTATCCAATACAAAATTCTAGTATTAGTTCATTTTGAATCGTTTTTAATATGAATGACTTTATCATTTTGGATTATTTTGGGAAGTTTCCAAATAGAATCCAAGTGGCTTCCTTTCCCAACTTATAAAAGGACATCCCATCTCCAATTCTATTAAAAATCTCATAGCCTATTTTTTAAAAAAATATATGAAAAAAAAATTAATTGGTTCTATCCCCACATCGTGTAGGATTTATTTTGATTATGAAACCCTACTAATAAAGTGTGTTGTGCTATCCTACGAAGGTTTTCTGAAGAAGATATATCATTCTTAAGAGATAATTTTTTTTATTTAAACTTCCACCTACATAAAATATCATTAAAAAATGATAATATAAAAAAATCAATATATCAATATATTAATATATTTTTATTTTAGTGTAATAGACAACATCCATCTCCCCTTCCATATAATGGGAAATAAAATTTCTAACATGATTACAATGGACTACTGCCTCACAAATAAATGAAAACCATTTTCTGTCACCAACTCTACGAGATAGATATAATGATGGATTAAAAATGAGAATTTTATATTTTAGGAATATTTATAACTATTTAATTATTATATCTTGTATAAAATATTACCATTGAATCCATTAAAATATGATATCATTACTCTTGTGTAGGTGGGGACCATCGCTTCCATGAAGCAATGATATATAATTTTCATTTTATTTTGACATGGATTGAAATAAGTAATAATTTGGTTAATATATATGTTATATATTACATAAATATTATGTTTAAAATGAGATATATCATTTAGTTTTTCTTTCATTCAATCCGTCTTGAAAATTGAAACAATGTGCATGCGTACGTATAGCCTATCATATCCAAAAGTGCTATAATTCATTTTCTACCTCTAAATTTATCGTTTAATCTACATAAATTTAAAGTGAATATATAACATATTTATATCATGTTTAAAATTATATATATAAAGTAAAAATGATCAAAATAAAAGCACCAAAAATAAAAAACCAAAAAATACATTAAAACATGTGACAATTATTACCCAAAACGTGATTTTAACAAATAATTTTCAATAAGATTGTGATGAAAGGATGTGTGTAAGTTATATATTTTATGAAACATATTATTATGTTTCTATGTTATATTGTTATAAAACTATATTAATTATGTAGTAGTTTAGAATGTGTACGATGAAAATCACAACTTCAACTAAGGTATTTTTAATCTCCCTTTTATTTTTGTGGGACACATGTCATATTCACCACTTATTTATTTTTTGTAGTGTATATATTTTACATTAATATATTTTAGGATTATTCTATTGAAATTATGAGCTGTAATTATCATTAAATTGTTCTATATTTTATAGGGATTGTTATTCAAAAGATACTATGTTGGTAATGGTTTAATGTTATAATCACATCAATTATCAATATTAATTATGATTATGTTTAAAATGATGATATAATATGATATATGTCTCAATAAAATCATTAATTTTATTATTATATATTAATTTAATAAACAAAAATATTTTATTTATTAATATTTTCTTTTCATTATGTACTCAATATTCCAAAATAATGTTTTAAACAAAACTTGAAATTATTCGTCTATTCAATCTAAAATCATTTTTATTCCATGACCTTATTTTCAAAAAACGTTTTAATTATTTTTACTATCATTGAGAGATTATTAAAATTAATTTTCACTCATTATTTAATTTTTAAAAACTTTTTTATATAAATATTTTTTTCCAATTTTTAACAAGGAATTTTAATTTTTAATGGAAATTTGAAAGGAATATTTGTTTTAACATGTATAGAATGAATATTATATTCAACCATTATGAAAAATAAACCATTTAAATCTTTATTTAAAAGTTACCAAGATCAATTTAATACAAAATTATTTCATTGTTATTTTATTTTAAATATGTTATCTGAAAATTTAATGGATGTATTCCGAAAATATTATTCAAAGTGATCATTAAAAATCATTTTCCTTCTAAGATGATATCAATTGATGGTACTTATGTTTTAATAGGGATATAATCTGATGATTCCATACATATCTTTTCTCATAATGTTTTATGATTATAATGAAATGATATTTATGAAACAAATTTCTTTTCTAAAGGTAACATTATGATGAGATATTTATAAAACCCATTTGATTTCCATGGGTTATTCTATATTGAATTTTATGAAAACCATTTCGTTTTTCATGGTTTATGACATGATATATAATTTATGATCTTCTAAAAAAAATTATGTATTTTGTGATATATGGGACCTATATCTCCCTCCAATAAATTGGTTATCAATTAATTCTTGTTGAGATAAATTATTACACATGAGGTTATTCCATGCCCCAAAAAAAGAGTACACGATAGTTTATCCCAAGACCAAAAAATAGGGTACATAGGAGGATATCCTATCCTCAAAAATGAGTAAATATGCTTTTATACTAATAAAAAGAATTTATATGTGTGGTTATTAGACGCCTAAAATTTAATGAATGCCTTGGTGGATATACTTGACATATTTTTTTATATCCTTATTTGTATGCCACAAATTTATGTATTAAAAAATTTTATTTTCTCATGGATTATGTTAATTGATTCCTTTATTATTCTGGTCTAATGAAATTCAAAAATTTATTCCACCACTGAAGATTAAAATATGTGATATGTATTGTATGGATTTATAATGTTACTTTTATTCTCTCATACCCTTATGCTCATGTTATGTTTATATCTTTATTTTTTACCATTACTGAACATCTGAGCTCACCCTTTCTTATGTTCCATTCCACAATATATGAATAATGGAATTACGTATGATATATCTAAGAAGGGTTTTATTTATTAATAACATTTTTTAGGTGTTTTAGTTCACTTATAAACTAGTTGTTTATGTATCATAGTTTACAAATACAATAAATCATTAATGTACAAGGGATTGATTTTGTATGTTGAAATTAATATTTTTATTTTAATATTTAAAATCAATATATATAAATCACGGGCCATTATAGAAGAAGAGTTTGTAGACAATACGATAGTAAAATTATAAAATTTTTCTCTAATGTTATGAACATTTATTAATGAGAAGAAAAACAAATAAAAAACATTTTCATGCTTATCTAAAGTTAAAAATTCATGAAATTAAGAATCAAATTATGATCTATCTAAATTTTACAAGATTTTAAACTATTATATATTAAGAGAAGAGTATATATAAAATAAATTAAAAATTATAATATGTATGATGGAAATACCATAGATATCAAATAATATGAGTGATGGAAACTCGAACACATAAAACCTAGCTTCCAATAAGTGTAAGACAATAAGAATTATGAGATTAAGGACTTAAAAAATTTTGGTTATAAGAGGAAGGAAAACAAGTATTTGAAAGATACATGGAGTTCCTAATTGGAATCTAATAAGGTTAAAATTTATGATTCTAATCCTGAATTATATAGTTAAAATATAGACATATGATTAATAGAAAAACCAATGAGGGAATAAGACACATCAATTCTAATGATAATTGGTTTACAAAGAGTGCAAATTCAAGATATATGAGTGGTAATTTAATAAATTTTACTCAATATCTGGTATTTATGGATGAAACATAAAATTTTATTACAATTCCAAATGGAAGATAGTCGGTATTGGATCAATTTTATATCCACAATAATTGATCCAATATAAATTATTTTATATCAATGTTTTAGAGAAACAAATGATATGTATTTCTCAACATTGTGGTGATGGATATTTAGTTTATTTTTCTAAAATTTCATTCTCTATTTTTAATAATAATTTCATTAAATTTGGATAAATGATAAATTAAAATGAATGAAAAATAGATCTGAAGTCTTTATATGGAATAATGTAAACTATTTTAATGAAA
The DNA here is from genome assembly GCA_963277665.1 of Viscum album. NCBI lineage: Eukaryota > Viridiplantae > Streptophyta > Magnoliopsida > Santalales > Viscaceae > Viscum > Viscum album. The sequence goes on from OY728128.1 coordinate 1,646,506,288, forward strand.
ATGTTAAATAATCATAGATTTACCATAATAAACATAGATATAGAAATATTTATTCATTGAGAATTTTATCCAAATTTAATTATATTTTTCATTTTCCTAACATTAAATTTGATAAAAAACTATTTAATTCATGTGAAATGGGAATGAAACAAAAAAAACATATTTTAGACCAATTAAACAGGTTTCTAAAATAAACCCTTAAAAATTATCCACATTCATTTTTCAGACCTACTTGAACTGATATCCTAGTATGTAAATATTATGTTTGGGTTGTGGTTGATTAATTTTATACATTTACATATTATTATTTCCATAGGATTAAAAGTGAATCTTTTACAGTTTTTATTTATTTTTTTAACTCATACAAATTGAAATATATTCAAAAATTATGACATTGAGGAGTGACCATTGTGAAAAATTTTAGAATCATGATTTAAATTCATTTTACCAAATTAATGTAATTAAATATAACTTTTAATCCCCTAGAAAACCTCAAAAAATGGTTTAGCTGAAGGGGGGAATATTACATTGCATTAAATTACTATAATTTTGTTATGCGAGAAAATATTTCCCACTCACCTCTAAGTTAAAGCTATTAAAACATCATTTTATTTCATTAAATAATTTATAATATTGATTATCATAAACAGAACACACTAATGATATATAAAATAATAGAAAAAAAATGTTTGATACTTTAATGTTTTTGGATGCAATGTGTATATATTGAACAAAAAGGATAATCATGCATTGTTTAATCCAAAGGATGATGAAGGAATATATCTACGGTAGTCTACTTATTATAAAGATAATATGATTTTCAATAAAAATTTAATGCTAATTAAATAATTTAATCAATTTAAATTTTATTAAATTGATCATCTTTATAATAAAAAGGATGAAATTTATAACCTTATTGGTTATGTGAATAACCTATAACTTGAACATCTTTTTGATGATAAAAGGATAATGATTTGGAATAAGATCAAGAACAATTAAAACTATAAGTGATCGATACTAAATAATAAAAAATTGTACTTCCTAGGAAACCTAATAACCATTAGGATCATCCTATAGGGATGATTATATAGAACATATATGTTGGAGTTAATACTAGTATATGTTTAGGAAATTATACTAAATTTTTGGATTTTAGTTCGTATCTATAATCTAAAACCATATAAGAATACCTAGATTATGTAAACTGGGTAGTTTATATGCCACAAGTTATAAATCTGTTCTAATAGAACAAGATAGGGTAATTAGTTGATATACCCCCATACTACCATGTAACTGGAACTAAGTGGGTGTATTGGAATAAACATGTTGATCAATGTATGATCACTAGATATAAGTAGATATTAGTTTCCAATGGATATAATCAATAAGAAGGAATATATTATGAGAAAACCTTTTCCCCCATTATTATGTTGGAATATATTATAATCATATTTTCATATGAATCTCAAATGAATTTTAAACATGTATGTTAGATCTAATTTTAAAAATGTATTTTTAATGGGCATTGTTTCGGTTGAACAAACTCCTATATTTGAAGTTCCTAATTTTCTCAATTTTATTTTATAACATACTAAATATTTTCATTTTTATAACCAAGATCCCAGACCATGGTAGGGAAGATTATGTTTATTGATTTTTATCAGATGGTTTTGATGTGGGATTGTAACACCCCACTCTTTTTAAGAAAACAATATGAAAAGTTACTGTTATTATAAAAATACATATTAATGATGTTATTTTTGGGTCATCATTAATTATATGTGTAGTAAATTTCCAAAAACCACTCAATGAAGAATTGGAAATGATCATTATGGTAAACTTAAACTATTTCATTACTTTTAAAATTTACATAAATTATTATATAAATGTTTTAATCTAAATAAAGTAATTACTTTATTTACATAAATGATGTATACTTTAATGTAGTATAAATTATTCAACCAATATGAGTTTCAATATTAAACATGACTTGGATGATGCTAGAAATCCAGTTAACAATATGTTGTAAATTTTAATGATTAGTATTTTCTTTATATCATTGATAGTAGACCAAATATTAATCATTAAATAATGTATTTGTGATATATTTGAATGAAACACAAAATAGTTTCATTTGATTTATTGCCAAAATAAATTTTATATATTTTATAGAAAAAAATTATATATCATTTATATTTAAAAAAACCTCATACTTTATTTTAACTTTATACTCATATGTTTATTTTAGTTGGTGTTAAATTTATATGCAAAAACCTCATAAACCTATAACTTTCTAAAAAAATATTTATTATCATGTTTGTGTATGAAAAAAACACTATTGAATTATAAAATTTAAAATAAAAATATATTTCCAAATTAAGTTATTGTAAACTTGTGTTGTGGATTGAACAAACCCTAATGGATTTTGGGTATGGTTTTAATCATATACCAAATAAATGTGAAAATAATACAGATATCAACATTTCAAAAATTCGGATAGTTCATTCAAGAAAAAATTATATAAATTTGCGGGAACACTTTTAAAGAGATCATGTATAAAAAGTAATATATCTGTAGAATTAATTTGTAAATATAGTAAATTAAAATACATTACCACGAATCCACTATCTCCTAAGTGATTTTATTTTATCAAATATGAATTTATATTCATTAATTTTAATCGAATTTAGTCTAATTATATGTTTTTTTATATGACATATTAAAACATATTTTTTTAACCCTTATAGTTATTGTAGTGAGGGTTTCCATTTTAGTTTTGGTAATTCTAGGAAGTGACATGTTTCTGGTTTTTATTAATATTACATTTCATGTCACAATAGTGGTGAAAATTCTTATGTCTCAAAAGAAAATGTAATTCAATATTTCATGTGTAAAAATTAACACTTTGTGATCCTAAAAACTTATTAATCATTTATGATGTATGATGAATGAAAACCATAAAATATAGAATGGAAGAAATAACAAAATTGTGGGTGTTATTTTCTCTTAAAAACAAAGGGATGTGACATATCCAAATTATGTGGTTCGTGTAAAAGTTTTAAGGTAATGTTACCTCAAAATCATCATAATTACATGAGAATGTATCGTAATGAGAATATGATCTTCTTATGATCATGTGAGGCCCCTTATACAAGACCTATTATTGTAAAAAATATAACATGATAAACATTAATGATGACCTGGAGGGTACCATGTGAGTACCAATAAATCATGAAAATTTAAAACTAACGAGTTTCATAAAATCATCTAGAACCACTTAAAAAATAAATCTAGAAAATTTAATAAGCCTTATGTTAAATATAGTTTCATTAATCATTATATTAAATACTCATGTAATCTATGAGACCTCATGAACACCCTTGTGATATGTTGATCTTTTCATGGGAGATCATGTTGGTATGCAACCTCCAATATGTGATGAACCTCAACATGTAAATTCAATTTGGTGATTCACCGATGTCACCATAGTAAAATGGGATGATTCTCAATGATAATTCCCACATGAAATCATGATTCCCACCTTCATTCACATGACACACCATATAAAAAAATATTGACTTTCCTCGAGAACACTCACATGACATCATGAGATCTAATTTCCTCATAACATAAGGAATGAAAAACTGGAAAAGGAAAAATATTCTTGAAAATAGAAGATATAGAGATATTCATAAGAAAGCAGGAATAACCCCAATAAGACCATTGTTGATCATGTAATGTCCCCATTAACAAGATGACTTAGTCTCTTGAAGACCCCTCGAAAATCCATCCTGACCTTACGAGGGTCCTTCGACATGTCATCCTGATCTTGAGGAGACCCCCTTCAAAATTTAACTTATTCTCATGAAGAAACCAAGATAATTTATCTTCGATCAATCGAATAAATTCCTGAGGCATCCTAATCACTTGATTACTTATACACACGTTGACCTAACCTTTTGATTTCTCTTTGACATTTCCACATGGTTTGGAAAAAATCATTTGATCGGACAGGTATAAGAACTCAGATCTTCTTTTTCAGGAATTTTTTCATTTTCTGATCATTTTTGAAAAAAAGAGGAATTTCTGGAAATTTTAGAAGTACACACCATGTACTTTCTATGTACACACTGTGTACTTGGTTACCACAAGTAATCGTGTGTTGGTCATGTAGCGGTCATGCACACGACTGTGTGGGGGTGACCTGGAGGCCACCTAAATCGGAGTACGGAAAAGTAAAGTACATAACATGTACTTAAAAAGTACATGCCATGTATTTTTTTCATTAAACACACCAGGGTTGCATTTAATTGAAAAAAGACCCCCTTATTCCTTTGTCTCACCTAGGAGCATCGTACAACCATAGATCTTCAACATGACCCTAAGCGAGCATCTCTCATTTAAATCGAACACCATCAGTTGCGTTGGAATCACATTGGTGAGTTCTCTATTATCCTAGAGTATCATCTGCTTATTTCTACTCTCTAGTGAGATATCTTGGGTTGAATGTTATAGACGTTTTTTATATCTACCATGTTCTAGGTCGATCCAAGGGCCGATGCCAAATTATATTGATCTCCCAAAATTGAGGTAGGTGGTTTGTGCCTTTCCGTAAATATTCTTTGAGTTTTATGTGAAAAATCTCCAATACCCATGAACAGGGTATTGCGGATTTACCGTTTTAGCACTATTGTTTTCCTACTATGCTTGTATGCTTGAGTTGTTGATAATTGAATGTTAATAGTGTTAATTTCTATGCTTTGGAAGTTTTTCCCATGCATTATTTCCTATTTTGACCGTAGGGTCTAGTTTACCTGGTAGGTTGTTGTTTACTATCCCACGCCTAGTTGTAGGATGTTTTGATTGTTCTGATATACTGTTATGTTGTATACTACTATCCAATTAGTTAAAGAGGTTTACTTTCTCCAATAAGCTTCATTGTACCTGCTTGACATACACAAGGCTATGAGAACCTGGTGTATAGACCATAGGGAGGATGGATGTAAGGGCTTCTCCAGAGTGTCTTTATAACATACGATGTCAGACCACAAGGGGGAATTGATGTTGAGTGCTTCCCTATAATGCTTGTAGTTCCCCAACATGGGCCACAGGGGAATGTGACGCTGAGTGCTTCCCCAGAATTCCTTTAGTACCGATACGAGCTTATAGGGGGAATTGACGGTGAGTGCTTCTTTAGAGAGTCTATGCTTAAGCAGAACCAGAGGGGTTAGACTGAGTTTACTTCCCAAAAGGATGTTTGTGTAGCTAGGTAGGACAAGAGGGGATAAGCTGTAAGTACTTCCCAAAGGTTTTCCTGTTGTGTTGCTTGATGCATTGTAGGTTCAGAGGGGTTTGGCTGTGAGTACCTCACAAAGGGTTACTTATGTGTTTTCATGATTACTTGATATGTGGTATTTTAATCTTTTGAAATTGTGGATTGTGTGCTAATGAGTAATTCCTTTTTTACTGAACTATTTTTACTTATTGCCTTCCATGTATATTCACTGACTGTTAGGCACAAATCTCGTGGTGGTTTCCTATTTGGATTTAGTGACACACATTGTTTGGGATATTCTTGGGGGCCCAAACGTATTATATTGTTGTAGGTATAGATAAGGGAAAGCACCCTTCTACTTCAGGTTCTTGATTTTCTATGGAGGTGGAGAGCATGGGACCAATCTATGGCTTGCGATACTGAAGAGTTGTTTACTTGCTTCCATTTGTACTTGGGTTTAGTACTGCTGTATTCAGGAATTGTGATTTTTTTGGCTTCATTCTTAGACATATGTATCATGCATCATTCATATATATATGTGTGCTCCAGTTTATTATTTTCCAGACTTCTTCTGTTTACTATTGTATAGATTATTTCTTCTTCCACTTTTTCTATTATTTCCTTTAACTTTGTTACTCAACCAATGATGGAATAGTTTCCCCATTATCACACCAAAGGCCCTCACTACTTTTCAGAAGCCTCTGGAATTCTAGGAAATGTTCTTGATTCCATATGACCAACCGAGTTCTAGGAACCTCTAGGTGGATTTTGGAACTGAGATGTTATAAACTGGAATCAAAGGAGTTTCTTTCCTTTGACCTGGTGTTTGGAGCCTATAGTTAGGGATAGGATGGAATAGGTACTTGGTAATAAGCTGTTCCCAGGAGTTTCTAACCTCTGTATAGGGAAAAGACAATCTAGCTCATTTAATTGTAATTTTTCTTTTTTTTAATTATTATAGTTGATTTGATTTCACCTTGAGTGATTCAAATGTTTTGTGTTGTTATTTTTTATTTTATTGAGGTTTTATTTCTATTGTAACATGATGAGATGAGAGTATTTTGTCTCGTGCATCATATAGGAACTTTCTAGAAATCACATGTCATACCTGCCTGCCACACTATATAGAGTGAATTAGTGATTGTATGTTGTTATAATAGGTGTTGTGCTAGATATGCATGTTGTTGTGATAGAGGTCATGATAAAATAACTTTATGTTTGATAAGGTATTGTTTAGGTAATGTTTCGTTTGAATGAGCACCAAACATTGGTTCTTGAGATGTTTTGGGACCTCATGGACCCAAATTTGGTGGATCATTGCCTTGTTTTCATTACTATAACTTGTATAAGATTCCAAGCTTTGATTCACGGGGAGTATGGGCCCTAACAGATCATAATATGGCACTTTGGTGCTAGATTCAGTATTTTCTGGGCACCAGAGTAGTTTCTAAGGCTTACTACCTAGAAAAACCCTAGAATACATGCCTTGTAGTTTTGACTACATGCCATTTGTTCTTCTATTCGGGAAGAAACTATTTTTATTAGGTACACACTATGTAGTCTCTAACCATGTCATAGGCCATGTGGGAAAAGACATGGGATAGGGAAGTTCTTGTGGGAACACACTGTGTACCGGTTATACACGTTTGGTAGGGTTAACCCTCTGTCCGCCCGTGTCACTAACAACACAGATGGAGAAACCTTAGGTGATACATGTCGTGTCAGTTCTAAACATGCCGTGTAGTGTAATCTTGGAATCCAGCCATGTAACTAACAACACGGGTAGGTGTTATCTTTTATGTACACGCCGTGTCCATATAGAACACACCGTGCAGTGTCAGCTGAGTATCCAGTCGTGTCACGAACAACATGGGTCGATGAGGCTCGTCTAGTTCACGTTTTATTTTGGCACTAACATGCCGTGTAATCTTGTTCTAAGGAGAACCGTGTGTCTTAGTCATGTATAAGGATTTGAGAAGGGGAAGAGAATTTAAGTACACACCATGTGTAAGAACAACACGCTGGGTGTTTGGGGTGTTACACAACCAGTTCTGGAAGGAGTACACATCCATGTGAAAGGCTTAATGGAACACGCCTTGTAGTAATTATACATGTCGTGTAGTCTGGTTTTGTAAAACTCGAAATCTTTCCTTATCCTAGTCTCTTTTTACACATCTAGTCATAATTAATTGATAATATTGATATAAGGTGTGTGTTTGAACTTTCAGAGTCATGCTACCGAGACGTCCTTCGGTTTTATGCCAGTTGCAGTGTAGTGATTGGACACCGGACATGGCTGATTAGGGACTACCTGAAGATCCTCCCGTTATTCATGTCTTGGAACCAGCTATTATACCGAACCTCGGTGTTGATTCAAAATTTAGGGAATGCTTTATAAGGATTATTCAAACCTTTTAGGGAGCACCACCCCCTGCCCCATCGAAGGTAGAGTTGACATGGGTCTTTCAGTAGCAGCATCCCCCCACTTTTTCAGGGGATGGAGGACCCCAGACTGTAAAGTCACGACTAGATGCCATGCAGATGATCTTTGAACAAATGAAGACACCTCCAGAGAGGTGGTTCAAGCTCTCTACTTATATTCTTTGGCACTCTGCCAAGATGTGGTGGGATGTGATCTCATAGACGGGACACCAATAAGTTATGACTTGGTAGGAGTTCCATCGTATCTTCTATCACTACTTCTATTCAGAGCCCTTGAGGGCTGATCGAGCCCGAGAGTTAATGAGTATGTAGTAGGGTACTCTTTTTTTATGAAGTATTCCTCTTGTTTTACTAAGCTGCAGCGTCTCATACCTATTTTAGGAGGTAATCAGTTATTCCTAGAAAGGATGTTTAAGGATGGTCTGTTGTACGACATCCGATCACAGCTGAATATCTTCTGGTTGACCTCTATCACTTCTCTCATCAACCAGGCATTGTTCACTAAGTGAAATCTGAGGGATTCTGGAGTTGTGAACTAGGGAGACTCCGTATCTGGAGTTAGAATCCCTCCTACTGATAGTAGGAAGTGCCATAGAGAGTCTTTGCATGGTGATCCGAGGGGGAAAGACACTTCTTCTGGTATCCAGGTGGTGTGCTACCAATGCTGGAAGAGTGGTCATATGAGGCCACATTGCCCGAGAGACCCAGTGGAGTTACGATCTTATTGCAATATGGGTCGTCTTAAGCGCTTCTTTAAGATCTTCTCACCAGCAGCTGGTGATAGGGGTTCTTCTATAAATCCTCATTTAGGAGTAGCACCACCTTTTTCTCACTAGTCTAGGAACTGGAGTTCTTCTGGCTATTCAGGCTGAGGTGGAGGTCATGGTCGTGGTAGCCAGTTGCCCGGTTTCTAGCGACATCAGGGCGGATCAGCTCAGAGTGGTCATGCATGGTCAGAGGGCCACAGAGCAGGCTAGACTTTTGTACTGTAGAAGTCCCAACAAGAGGAGGATCCCAGACCTTTTACAATTTGAGGTACGATCTTAGTTTCCTCAGTTTTAGCTTATTCTCTTTTCGATACTGGATCTTCCCATAGCATTATACCTATTGCGGTTTTGGAATGACTTGGGCTCTACATATTTTCATCAGCTGAGATCATGAAACTAGACACACTATTGGGGACTAGAACGACCAGTGTACGTCAGTTCACGGAGTTCCCTCTAGAGGTTGGTGGGTTTCACTTTTTATGGGACCTCTATGTCCTAGAGATGATAGGCTATGATGTCATTCTTGGAATGGACTAGTTAGTTCCCTTCCATGCATTCATTGATTGCTATCGCCATAGGGTGAGTTTCATATAACCATAGGGAGTATCTTTTCTTCACAAGGGCGAGTGGGATATCTAGGTGAGTAGAGCGGGACTTGAGCATCATGGGTTAGGAGGAGTTACAGCCCAGATATCTAGTTTATATCTGGATGACCAGGGGACTTCACAATTAGACTTTCCTCCAGTGGTGGATCATTTCAAATATGGCTTTCCAGAAGACTTTTCAGGTTTTCCTCTAGATCTTGTGGTAGACTTCTATATTGAGCTTGTGCCATGAGTGGCACCAGTGTCCATTCCTCCTTATACGATGGCGACACCAGAGTTACAGGAGCTGAAGAAGCAGTTGGAGGACTTGCTGGAAAAGGGTTTCATCTGAACCAGTACATATCCATGGGGTTCGCATGTCCTGTTTGTGAAGAAGGCATATAGTACACATAGGATTTGTGTGGATTATCGGAAGCTGAACCAGTTGACAGTCAAGAACCGATATCCTTTACTGAGGATTGATGACCTCTTTGATCAGCTTTGAGGAGCTTGGGTGTTCTCTAATATTAACTTGAGATCCGGTTATCATCAGTTGCATGTTAAACCATCTGATATACCTGTCATAGCCTTCCGGATCAGGTATGGTCTATATGAGTATGTGGTTATGTCGTTCAGCCTCCCGAACATGCCTGTGGTTTTCATGGAACCGATGAACTGAGTGTTCCATCCATAGATGGATTCTTTCATGGTGGTCTTTGTGTACAATATCTTGGTTTACTCTCACACTTGACACAAACATGCTACACATCTTGAGATCATTTTGAGTAATCTGAGGGAGCATTATTTATATTCTAAGCTCTCAAAACGCCACTTTTGGATGGACCAGATTCACTTCTTGGGTCATGTTATCTCAGAGATAAGTGTATCAATAGCCCCTGATAACGTGAGAGAATTATTTTTTTGGGAGTAGCCGATGAACGTATTTGAGGTATGAATTTTTCTAGGGCTGGCTAGATACTACAAGCGTTTCAGACATGAATTTTCACGGTTAACAGCACTACTGATGGGCCGGACTAAGAAGGGTGAGAAGTTCTTGTGGTCAAATTGTTATGAGTTGGAATTTTTAAGTACTAAAAGAAATGAGGACATCAGCACTAATACTAGTCTTTCCAAAGCCAATTAATATCTATAATATGTACTTTGATGCTTCAAGTATTGGTTTGGGAGCTGGGATTATGCAGGGTGAAGGAGTCATTGCATACGAGTCTTGGCAGTTGAGGCCACATGAGAGGAATTACCTGATGCATGATCTCTAGTTGGATGTAGTTGTTCATGCCTTGAATTGTTGGAGAAATTATCTTCTGGGAGAGAATTTTTTTGGTTTTCACCAACCAAAAGTGTCTCAAGTACATATTCACTAAGAATGATCTAAATTTGAGACAACAAATGTTGGTTGAGTACCTTCAGTCCTTTGAATTTGATCTTCCCTATGCGCCTGGAAAAGGCAATGTAATGGCTGATTCATTGAGTAGGAGGACTTAGATATAGGTAGTTCAGGAGTCCAACAGTGAGTGGAAGCTTATGGATCTATTCTCCGAGATGCACCTGGAGGTTCACGATAGACATGGGAAACGTTTATTTCTTCTGTGTATGTTACCTCTACTATTCCTGATCGAGTGTGAATGAGGAAGATATCATATTCTGAAAGCATATTCCTATGGGAAATAATGTTAGGAGAGGACCCTATTCTTGGATGGACCATAGGCGAGGATGAGATCTTGCGTTTCCAGGGGCGCATATGGGTGGCAGTAGACATACGTGAGGAGATAAAGCGGGAATTACATTCCTTGGTTTGGGAACTTCATCCTAGTGTCTCCCAGATGTATCGTGATATACTCCATCAGTAATTGTGGCCATGTATGAAGATTGATGTTGCTGGTTTCATCATGAGGTTTTCCACCTGTCAGCAGGTGAAGGAGGAGCATCAGCGACCAGCATGGCTTTTGCAACAGTTACCCATTCCTGAGTGGAAGTGGAATGATGTCACGATGGATTTCATGAAAGGCTTACCGAGGTCTCCTTGAGAGAATGATGATTTTTGGGTTGTCACTGACAGACTCACAACGGTTTTTCACTTCTTTCCGATCAAGGAGAACTTCAGTGTTGATGAGCTAGGACAGTTGTACAACTGTGAGATTGTGCACTTACATGGAGTTCCACACTTCATAGTTTCAGATAGAGATGCATGTTTTACTTCTCGAGTCTGGAAGGGGATTCATAAGGCTTTGGACACACATGTACTTTTGATTACAACATACCATCCTGAGACAGATGGAAAGTCCAATCATACGATTCAGGTGCTTGATGACATGTTTCATGCATGCATCCTGGATTTGGGAGGTTCTTGGGAGAAGCATGTAACTCTTGTGGAGTTTTCCTACAACAATAGTTTTCAAGTAACCATTCAGATAGTACCTTATTAGTCTTTGTAAAATAGGCCATGTCGATCACCTTTATGTAGGATGGAGGCTGAAGATGCAGCTATGAGGGGACCTCGTCTTGTTCAGGAGACCATAGAGCAGATAGAGTAGATTCATAAGAGGATGGCTACCACACAGTCTTGACATAAGTATTATGCTGATCAGCGGAGATGGAATCTGTAGTTCAAGGATATAGATTATGCTTTTCTATGTGTCACACTGAGTTTGGGGCACATGAGGATTAGGAGATAGAGTAATCTTTCACCGAGGAACATCAGGCCATTTGAGGTTTTGGAAAGAGTTGGGCTGGTTGCCTATTTGTTTTAGTTACCTCAGTGGTACCAGGTTATGCACAACGTCTTTCATGTTTTTCCGCTTTGATGTTACTTCTCAGACCCATCTCGTGTCTTCCAACCCGAGTAGGTTGAGTTGGAAGTGGACGCATATTTTGATGAGCATCCAATCTAGATCATTGATCGAAGTACGAAGGTTCTCTATGGCTGGTTTCTTCCTCTATTACGAGTGTTATGACAGCACGGGCGAGTACATCAAGAGACTTGGGAGGGGGAGGCCGATGTAGGAGCACGGTGGAAAGAGATTTTCAAGTTTTCTTCTTCTACTTTTCCTTTCTAGGGAAATTCGGGAAATAATTTTTTAAGGGGGGATGTTTGTAAGAACCCACATCTTCTTTTTCAGTTATGTTTTCCATTTCTGGTCTTTGTTTAGAAAAAGTGGATATTTTGGAAATTTTTGAAGTACATGACATTTAATTTTTGAGTACAAGCCCTGTATTCGGTTACCATAGATAACCGTGGCCTCGCCATGTAGCGGCCATGCACACGACCATGTGGGGGTGACCTGGGGGAAACTAAAACCAAAGTATGGAAAAGGTGAGTACATGTCGTGTACTTAAAAAGCACACACCGTGTATTTTGGTTTTTTCATTAAACACATTGGGGTCACGTCTAATCGAAAGAACACCCCCCTTCTTCGTTTGTCTTGTCCAAGAGTGTCATACGGTAGTGGATCTTTGATAATCCCCTGAGCGTGTTTCTATCCTCTGAATCAAACATCATCGGTTGTGTTGTAATCACATCGGTGAGTTCTCTCTTCCCTTAGAGCACCATCTGCTGATTTATCATCTCTCATGAGATATCGTGGGTTGAATGTTTTAGATGTTTTCTTAGATATACCACATTCTAGGTCGATCTAAGGGCTGACGCTGGATTATATCGATCTACCAATGCCAAGGTAGGTTGTATGTGCCTTTCCATAAAATGTCTTTGAGTTTTATGTACAAAATCACCAATACCCATGAACGAGGTATTGCAAGATTACCATTTTGGCCCTATTTTTTGCATGTTATTCTTGTATGCTTGAGTTGTTGATAATTGAATGTGAATATGGTTAATTTCTATTCTTTGGATGTTTTTTACACTGCATGATCTCCTGTTTTGACCATAGGGTCTAGTTTTCCTATTAGAATGTTGTTTACTTTTCCATGCCTAGTTGTAGGATAGTGTGATTGTTCTGATATGCTGTTATACTGTAGAATACCAGACAAGTAGTTATTGATGTTTACTTTGGCCAATACTATTTGTTGTGCTTGCTTGAAATACATAGGTCCATGAGAAACTGGTGTATTGACCATAGGGAGGATAGACGTAAGGGCTTCTCCAGAGTGTCTTTATAACTTACGATGTGAGACCACAAGGGGGATTGAATTTGAGTGCTTCCCCAGAGTATTTGTAGTTCCTCGACACATGCCATAAGGAAAATGTGATGTTGATTGCTTCCCTAGAGCGCCTTTATTACCAATACGAGACTATAGGGGAAATTTACAGTGAGTTCTTCCTCAGAGAGTCTATGCTTAAGGTGAACTAGAGGGGTTATACTGAGTGTACTGCCCAGAGGGTTTCTTATGTTTCTAGGTTAGGCTAGAGGGGATAGGTTGTGAGTACTTTCCATAGGGTTTCATGTTGTGTTGATTTTTTTCTTACTACTAGGTTAGACCAGAGGGGATAGGCTATGAGTACATCCCAGAAGGTTACCTGTGTGTTTTCTTTCTTACTTGATATGTTGTATTTGAATGATTTGAAACTGTGGATTGTGTGCTGCTGAGTAATTCCTTGTTTAAAAAACTCCTTTTACTCATGGCCTTCCATATATACTCACTGACTATTAGGCACCGATCTCGTGGTGGTTTCCTATTGGGATTTAGTCTCACACCTTTTTTGGGCTATTAGTGTGGGCCCAAACATATTATATTGTTGCAGGTACAGATAAGGGCAAGCACCCTTCTACTTGAGGTGCTTGATTTTCTATAGAGTTGGTGACCATGGGACCAAGCTATGGATTCTGATTCTAAGTAGTTGTTAACATTATTCTTTTTGTACTTGGGTTTATTAATATTTTATTCTATAATTATGATTTGTTTGGATACTTTCCTATACATATTCATCATGTATCATTCAGATATATATGTGTTCTCTAGTTTATTATTTTCCAGTCTTCTTCTGTTTACTTTTGTATGGATTATTCCTACTTCCACATTTGCTATTGTTTCCTTCCACTGTGTTACTCTGCCAATGAGGGCATTGTATCCCCATTATCACACCTAAGTCCCTCACTGCTAGTCGGAAACCTCTGGCGTTCGCGGAAATATTCTTGAGGCGATGTGACCAACCGGGTACGGGGCACCTCTGGGTGGCTTCCAGAATCGGGATTTTTCACCAAGGTCCAATAAACATGGGTATGTAGAAACATTATTGTGGTATTAGATCATCATGTGGAAGCCTTGATTAACCATAATAGGATCTTTTGAAGCACATGATATATGAATCCATCTACCATATCCATTTCATATTGGTGAGATACACATTGTGCAAGGGGGAAGATAAAAAGGGTTGTGGTTCCTATAAATCCTTCCCCTAAGCTAAACAATTGACACAATGGGTGACTTCTACATGGGAACAGAAGATAATATTTCTCAAATAGTCAATTAATTAAATGAAAAAGGTATTCCACTAGTTAAAATCAGTGGAACGACCTAAGAGATCATGATGCCTCAATATATTCTTCAAGTGATCACTCTGTAGATCATGAGAAATAAGATTGGTGTGTCATCCAAATTGTGAGAAGGGTTTCTTTCTTGTCAAATGTGATAAAATAGACCTAAAATTAACTAATTATAGAAAAACCATGAGGCACATTTGTAATAAATTCAAGAAAAAGTCTAAACATGATAGAAGTATTATACAAAAATAGATACACTAATCTTGAGGTGCTTTTAATTGATTACCAAGATCATATGACAACACTAATAAGTATCACCCAAGTCAAGAAACACACCAATATATACCATTTAGATCATGATATGTTTCGGTGACATGAAATTAATGTTGTGATACTCCCTCTGAGAATGCCACACAAGTTTTGTGATGTCCTGCAGGCTACCAGTCAGATATTGTGATCTCCTCAAGACATGTTTCTAATGTCAGGAAACAACATTAGGGAATTTCACCCAATCCTTATGAAGTTTTATTGACAAGACATCCAAATCTCATGATCTTTTCTATGTATGTCAGCAATATCATGTGATTTCCTCTGTAAAACTATAACAGATCATGCAATGTCCTCTAGAAATGTCATCCAGATCATGATATATCCTCCAAACATACCATTCAAATAATGTGATGTCCTTATAAAGAGTAAGTTATATTATGATGTTTTATTTAGAAATGTCCTCTAGAAAACTAGGACACATTTGTATATCCTAATGTATGTCATATATTGATACCATACATGTCAAGAAAAAAATTAGGATATGTCAAGTGGGAAATCAAGACATGTCATATAGAATCCCAAGGACATGATAACCTTGTCCCGTGTACATATTTTTTCATACCCCCAACTCAAAAACAAGAACAATTATTCATTAAATATATATGATACACATGATACCGTACTATTTCCAAGCTCAAATGGGAATCTACGTCACTGTAAGTACCCACACATGTTCGACATTCTAACCATTAAGACCCAATATATCCCTTGTGATTTTCATTCTTCCTCATTCATCAGTGGATTGATAGGTCAAAAAAACATTAATGCATCTCATTCATACCATTGTCGGGATATATAAGACACCTTATTAAGGGCTAAGATCTTTATTAAACATCCCATAAGGCTTCCTCAGTACATAATTCCCAATTATATGTGTGATGAGATAGATCACATTTTATCCATTATTTCTAACTCCAATCATGGATCACTTTGGATTATGAAATTTAAATTATAATTTCATTCAAATCATGAATATCCCATAGTTTAGGAATCCCCAATGTGTATATCTCATTCAGTGGAATTATATGTGTTCTACCATATAAGAGAATCCACCTCGGGCATATATTGATGGAATTATTGAACTATGGTGACTCTAATTCATGTCATAAACATGATATGTAGGATGTCTTCCTAATGTTAGAGCTCAATACACAGTGCCTCAGTACCCAATAATATATATTCTTTTTGCATGATGTTAAACTACTCAGTTTCAATGAACTACGTGGGTTTTGATTCCTTTTTATAAATATGATACATATGATGCATATGATATCTCGTGAAGGTTTAGTTACTTCATTAGGATTTATACTTCTTCCCAAGATGGAAGTAAATTCAAGAATTTCTGGTAATATGGATTCAAAATATAAGAAGTTAAACAATAATGGGGAAAAGTTGAAGAACCTCTTATACATACAGATAGAATCATTAATTGACACCCCTTTACACGTAGAAGTATTCAACACATTATCATTTTAAGGGTAATTAGTCTCGTATTATGATTTGGAAGATATTCTCAAACATGTCATAAATCTATAAGAGAGTCTCAGAGTATGAAATAATTATGACCAAAAAATGGTGTGATGAGCCCAACCTGTCATCCTGTAGACCAATGTATATTCTTAAGAACCATTTAGTCTGAAATTCCATGTGACCAACTACCTTTAGAAATAAGGTATGTTCCTATTATGGGTTTGGGTGTCTTTGAGAGTTTCCATTATGGGTGAAAATGGTAATCTCAATGTACATGATTGTAAATACATTAACCCACCCCCCAAACAAATCAAACATTGGGTGAAGCTACATGTGTGATATTGTTGGAAATAATAATGGTGAACCTATTGTGAAATCATTTAACTATGACATATCATTCATGAGTTAATAATGATAAACAGTACAATGTTTGTCGAACCATTTTGTTCCCATGAAACATCATTTTTTTCAACAACAAAACGGTGAAACCAATTTGAATCTCTCAAATAATAAAAACAATCTGTTGAACAAATATAATTGATGTTCTTATAAAATAAGTCTTTCTTTTCTGTGAAAAGTCCATGCAAGTGAAATTGATGAATCCATAAGAAAAAAAGGAAAATTATGTTGCCTATGAATATGATATTGAGCACAAATGATGCATGCGATGAGGCAGTGATGAGTGAAATTGTTACATATTGTCTTTGTGACTACATAAATTGCTCTTTCAAATAATACCTTGAATTGAGATCATGTCTTCATCTAGCAAGTATTCTAGAAAATTAGTTACGGCTGCAACCTCATTGATCCATAGAATGAACTCACCCACCGAACACCTTCAAAATAAGTGGGGAAATTTAATGGCTCAAGAATATCATGGACATGGTATTCTCCTGACCCTTGAGGATTCATGAAAGGGCCTCCAGATACTGAAACTGATGACTATGTGTCACCCAAAAAAAGTAGCAGTGAAACAAGTGGCACTAATTTCCACCACCAATCACTTCAAAAGATGATCCCTAGATCTTGTCAATCATCACATTCAGTATCCATTGACGGTGTCTCAAGGAGTTAACTATAGAACCATTTAGATCTATGATCCATATAGGAGGGATATTATCAATCATTTTCATTGGAATTATCCCACCGGTTCCCCTCAGTCTCATGCTGAGAGAACCACCTAAGACATTCCAACCACTAAAGATTTTACACGGGCACCAAGGAAGTCACATTGGTGGAATAATGATTCGAATAATTGAGAGTCTAATCATATACCCACATATACTGAAGAATCTCACTCGAATATTTTGTATGTATCTAGTGAGAAGAATCATATCCTTTCCCACTCAGAGAAATGATATGGGAATACTCGTGTATCAGGAATTGAAGAGGACCATATCCCTACCCCCACAAATGAATTCCATTAGAATGTTCTAAGGGAACAAGGAGGAGATGAGTGGGATTATATCCCCATTTCAATTAAAGATATCATAAAACATATATTAGAGATTGAAAATGTGGAGGCATACACTTATTCTAGAACTTTAATATAATTTCACTACATGATAGAAATAGATGATGAACTCCTCCTACATATTTCATCACTGGTATAGATACAAGGACATGAATATGTTTCTATACCTATAAAAATTATAGCACAAAACTCTGATTTGCATGAAAATGTGGCTGATATGAAGAAATAACACATCGTTTCCTTAGTCCAAGATGATTATCCACATATTCTGGAAAAGGAAGAGGTTCTAGACTATGTTCATATTCCAATTACAATTGGGGATCACCAAATGAGAGACATACATGCTATAGGATATGAACACTTTCTTATCAAATAAGAATGAAAATATAATCCAAGAGAACTAGACTGGGAAATTATTACTATAATAAATAGGGATCACTAAGGGAAAGAATTCAACACCTCAAGAAAGTCACACATTCCTTTAGAAAAATATTGGAAACATACACTAAAGGCACCAAACTGGGTTCATGTTCTCATTCCAACCAGGTATCACTAATCGATATCAGTACTTTCCTCAAGATGTGTTCATAATCATGTCAGAATGGTCTAGAAGCATAGTGAAAAGGTACATGACCAGGCTCATATCCCCACCCCCACTGGGGAACACTAAGTAAGAGTGGAAAATTATTTGTTATAGCCTCAAATTGTTATCGTTAAAGGTACTTGGTATATTTTAATGGCTCAAAGAATCCATGCTCATACCACTACTTTCTCCAATGAAAAACTACTCCAGAATCCTTATGAACAGATACATGAGTAGTCTCATACCGTCTTTAAATCTGGAGGTTCATTGGCACATTATGATGGAGAATTCATATTTAGATCAGGATCATATCCCAACATTATCCATGGTTGACCAAAAAATTCCAACAACCGCACATATGCAGACTCAAACATATGTAGACAATATAAAAGTTCACCGGATTAATCTTTTAGCTTCTTAGAAATGGGATAATATTTCCACAACACCATACGGTTTTCAACATATTATATTATCTATTATTTAGAACTCTAAAATAATTTTGTGACCCCAAAAGGTAGGTCAGAATATTCTGACCACAACATAGAGTGAGGCTTATATCCCTGACCTTCTCAATACCAGTGTCCTTAAGGCTGTTCAATACTTATCGGCAACACCTAAAGGGTCCATCAACTCATAAAATATAGAATATGGTTATCTTTATTGATATATTCCTCCCCAATATAGTTTCAATATGGATCACATGGACTCTACTCATAAAATATACCATGCCCAACCTCTCCACGGTGATATCTCTCTTGGAAAAATAATTTCTCTTCTTTCCTATAATCCTTCAAATAGATAGGTTTTGAAACCTCATACTCCTTCATATAGATAGGTTCATGAAATATTTGGGACAACCTTATATAGTTCACCATTGAATACCGGTAACCCTTCACCATGTCAACTCAAAGATAAAACTTCTATGGTCGAAAAAAGTGGGGGCATGTAATCTTGATGAAGAAGATGATGAAATTTATATATGGATAGAGTTATCTAGAATCAACAACCCAATCATGTTCTAACCCTCACCAAATCTGACTATGAGATACCGAATGATCTAGTGAATGATTGAATTCCTTAACCATTCCAAATTAGGTAGGAATATCATCATCGGTCAAAGACTATACACCTCCCAAATCTAGGATATTAGGGTAACCTCCATACCATCAACATACACTATTTCCAGCTAGACCTAGCTACTATCTCTATGGCCAAGACCCAAAACCAAAAAAATCACAGCACATTTCTAAAACAATCTTGCCTCCAATGCCTCAAAACTCTTTAAAATATGATCATCGAAGCCTCATTATGTATCCATATTTGGTGATGTGGAGTTTTTAACACCCCAAGGTTTAGAAAAAAACTAAATGCATGAAAATTTGTTTTAAATAGATATTTATAACTAGCCTTTACCACATCTATATATTGAATTTCGAAAAAATGTCATATACAATTGTGATCAGTAAGTTATTTAGAGTCTTATAAGATAAAATTAATTTTTTTTTGAATAATAACACACCCTTATTAATTATAACATACCCTTATGAATAGTAACATACCCTTAATAATAGTAATGTACCAAAATGAATAGTAATCCACCCTTATGAGTAGTAACATGACCATAATGAATAGTAATTTACCCTTTATGAATAGTAATGTTACCATTATGAATAGTAAAAAACCCTTATGAACAGTAAAATAACCTATTATTGTATATCTATAATATTTAATTTAACGTATGGTACACCCATATCTCTGAATAAGTAAATAAATTCATTAAAATTGTTGTTTTCTGAATAAAGTTTTATTTTATTTAAAAATTAATTTTATCATATTTATAAAATTATTTTGGTAAAATGGAGTACATTTATAGACTCTACATGTCGAAAAATGGTTGGGGTGAATTTTTGGTAAGTTTATGAAATAATTGATTTTTTGGTGAATAGTGAATTTTTAGTATTTGACAAATAAATGAGTTTCTACATCATTGAGGAGTCATCGATGATGTGGTTCTAATGTAATACAATTATCTTGAACTCATATTACATTATTGATTTTTTAGTCATGGAAGACTCAATATTGCTTATCTTGAGGAAAAATAATAAAATAATAATTAAAATAATGTGTAATCTCTCCCCTCCTCCACTATAAATACCACCCATTTCCCCATAATTCTCCCACTCCTCTAAAGTCATGAGAATTGTCTAATTTCTACCATATTCTCTCCCCAATCTCCTTCCCCACATCTCAGACTTTCTGGTCTCACCCAAAGGCCAAAATCAAAGGCCATAAAGAGGACCTGAAGGAGAAAAGATCAAGAGGTAATAAATACTCTTTCTTTTCACGTGTTTTCCTTTTATTTTATTATATTATCTTCTCATCCCCTTATAAAAGAGGCATGGAAGCTAAAAAATATTATATATTCTGGATTTTCTCATTTTCATGGAAAATTTATCATTATTCTTCCTCTACTCTCTGACTTATGCATGGAATAAAAACAATGTCTGTGATGTGTTGATTTACCAACATCGTGGACGATGTGATTTCTATTTTCTTTAATTAAATTAATCCTAGTGAAGAAACCATATTTATGGTTGAACCAGGTTCTAATATATGTATTATTTCTCACCCGTTTTTCTGGAATCCTTTTGTACACATGGTTATAATTTATAAAACAAAATCTGGTCATTATTATCAAAGAACTACTAAAATGATCTAAACAAACATCATTAATGGTTTAACTTATGAATCATCATAATTTAAGAATTAAAAATGATAAATGGTATATTTTATGGATCTAGAAATATTTAAATGCCACTCCTTTAAAATTCTGGAGTTTCACACCCAATCTACAAGAACATCCATCATGAACTGATCATCGAAAACATGTAACGAACGCACCCAAAACAGTGCGAAGAACAAAATACTAACAATTAAAGGGTGAAATTATGTAATGAAATGATAATATAATGTATTATAAAGATATATATGTTTATATAAGGTATTAATAACACTCATTTAATAATTATATATGAGTTTTAAATGAGTTGTAATTATGATAATCTTGAGGTTAGGGATTTCTTAACTCGATTTCCATTCTTTGGGTTAATATTCTACTACATTATTTATGTGGTATTAAAATTGTTTGTGTGATTGAGTTTATATATAATTTGTTGAATTATGTTTATTTATATTTTTTATGCATATTCCATCAACTCTACTAATTCTTGCTTCAATTATATTATATTTATAACAAACATTCCTTTTAAAATCCTCTTTTAGAATTATGCTTCACATAATTCAAAAACAATGTTTTTATGATATTACTCATGTTGTATGATTATGTTCTAGTTCTTAGTAATTGTTTTTAATGAAGGGTGGGACCTATTCTTCCCTATAATTTGTTGGGTATGTGTAATTTGGAGGTCGTCCATATGGTTACTCCATGTGTAATTCCAATGGTTACAGAAATTGTAAGGTAACCACGAGGGTTACATATTATATGGTATCCAAAAGGGTTACAAGATTGTGTACGTAATGCCCAAGATACCATTATGGTTATATTAATGTTCTTTTATTTTGTGGGAATATTTTCCAAATCTCATGTTTTACAATGTAAGTATATATGGGAGATAAGTATGTCTTTTGAAAATGATTTCTTATGTTAAAAGTATTCATGGACTAACTTGTTCTTTCCTTATTTTTTTATCCCTTACTGAGATTTTTGGGCTCATCAAAAGTTTTCAATTGATTTTTCAAATGTTATAAGGATGTGTATGAAAAATAAAAATACATGTTAAATGATTGAATATTTGTCAAGGAAAATCATGTTATATTCGAATGTTTTATATTTTGATAGAAAAGAGTACTGTATTTTTATGGTATCCACCCTATAATAATTTTTTATGTTATGAATGTATTATGTTCCAATTCTCTAAGGCACTAAACATGAAAATATCCAAAATGTTAATGGTAGTGATTTATTGATTAATTTAAGACTATGTAATGTAATTAGGTCGGGACCTTATAATATTTATGGAGAATTTCACTTCACCGTACCCCTATAACTAAAGAACTCCCTATATATGGTTTTCTATAGCATCACAACCTCTAGAAATATCAGGGGACTGGGTAATGTGTGAGCTATCTGGTCACCAAAATTTAATTTCCCTTCATTAAAAATTCCAATACATCAATAATGGAGGATGAGAAATTATAATAGTTCTTTGAAATGGTCCCGTAAAAATAATGGGATTAAATTTTACACATGGAAGATGAATTTGTATTCCAACTGTCAAATTATCGTAAAGAATGAATCCCATTATAGGATTCCAATGCACCCAACTCATACACAAGCACAACTACACTAAATCGGAGAGGTTTCAATAGAAGCTTCCATAGTGATCATCTAGGAGGGAACCTAGACCACTATGTTAGGGTAATATTTACCACCAACTTCTCCCCTCAAATATTAAATCCCTTAGAGGATTCAAGATATATCATTATCAGCTGAAAATAAAACCAAACAAATAGGTATAGGGGAATTTTCTTCTCAATCTCCATCACCAGGACCATTACACCACGGGAGGGTCCTGGAGAAATTATTGGTGCTTCCAGATCAACCTCATCCTATGGGGTTGGGGGAATTTATATCTCAATTCCTATCCCATGATTCATCAAATCCTTGAAAAAATATCAAATACATAATAAAGGGATCAATAAGTGACAATGGATGCCCTGAATTGTCCTCATCCCATAGGGATTAGGGAATTTTCATCATCATTATCACAGCATAAGAAATCAGTCATCTCTAGGTTTTTAGGTCAATATCAGTGGTCTGTATCTCATTTATTCATTCAACCACAAGATGAACCTTTTCTATTTTGGGTTCATTTGAAAATCACATCCGGAAACTGCCTCAAGGCCAGTACACACAGTTTGAGATGATAGGAACATACAACGAAGGAAATCAAACCCTATAGGGATCATAAGTTAAAAAGGTCCAATATAGCCAATGATCAGAATAATGAACCTGATGAATGTAGTGTAGAATCACCCTATTGCATTAATAGTAATTTGAAAACTACCATTTCTAGATGTACCTATGTTAATATCTTTTCCACAAACATAATAGATAATTTGGATGAAGACTCAAATGTTGTGGGATGAAATATAAAAAAACATGCCTTTAATGGAAGGTGATTTCAATTTATTGAATGAGGATGCATATATCTGAAACCAGATGGGAATAAAACACTTGGAACTTCCTAATATAGAGTTTTTACATATATGATGAATCACTTCCAAGGATAAAAGGAAATAACAGGACATATCCCACTCAACACCTAAAAGAGATGAAACTCTTTCTACATAGGGGAATTTGGAATAATATGGGATTGAGGTAAAAAATCTCAGACAAATCAACAAAGAGATACCTAGGGGAAACATTCTAACTATGTTTTATCTTTATACCAAGATGAATATCCATCCTCCTACACATCAAGAAACAAATATCCTTCAGAAGGAGTGGCATATGCATCTCATACCATCCCCAAATCCACGTATCTAGTATATAGAAACGAGTAAGTAGAAGAGGATCATAAATTACCACCATTATAGATACTGAATATCCCTCACCCAAGGGATAATTTAGTCATTTAATTGACTGAAAATTAGTGGGATATTAAAATAGGGCCACCTCATCAAGCCCCTCCTACTCCCTATAGATGGGAGACAGCTCATAAATAAGTACCCTAGAAACATCTCAATGATATTGAGTGTATATATGCTCCAATTAGGTCCATAGAAGGGAGAAATGCATGTATTCATCCTAATAATAAAACATATCTTGAATGGGTGGATAGTAATTTTCAACCACATAATTTCATTAATCACAAATTCACCACCATTAACAGTGTGAGATATCTAGAATAGCTTCTCATGCACTTTGTATCATGATGGGGCCTGATGAAGGGACCTTGATTTTAGAAAGAGGCCACCAAGATGAGGTGTTTTTTATATAATTTTATAGGGTGATCCTTTTTAGTACAATAGCCTTCTAAAATGATCTATTGAGGGATGATAAGACCATTTTCATCAATTCCGTTACTAGTTTGGATCTATGATAAGGAAAAATATGATTTGCATCCTAAAAAACTACATGAAGCGTGAAAATGATAGGGTGTCTAACTTCATATCCATATTGAAAGGTTTAACCTATTCACCTAGCATCCCTTTATTATAGGAATAATTTCTGAAATACTATACTAAAAATATTCAGAATTTGTTATAGACACCACTGATCTCAATGAAATATCCAGGTAGATTCTATTAATTTTCTGAAATGGCACAATATCAAGGAGATTACATTACGTGGAACCATTAAATATCTCATCTCATTACCTTAGAATATGATAAATGGATAAAAAAAGAATTTAATTCTACTGTTACCCAAAAAAAAATATATGTTCCTTTTAATGCACCTATATAGGTCCAAAAACATACAGAACATCCTATTGAGTGGAAACAACATCCAAATCACCCTCATCAAGATGAGAAAATAGATCATGATTTTTCAAGATTTGTGGAACAGATGAATAAATCATACTCCTTCCAAAATGAGGATTCCACTTTCCATTTCCACAAATGCATGGAAAATTACATACTCAAGTGATCATAGCCTAGGAAAACCAACTAGGCCAACCTCACTGATCTAACTGAAAACTACCCCTCTAATAATAGTCTAGGTCAAGCCATCCAGGACTGCTTCGTCTTCAAATATTTACTTCAAATCATAGTCTATTATAGAATGTTTATTTTTGGACAACTCTCTAGAATAGGTAACTTTTTTAACTATCATCTAGTTAGAAGAAGAGATTGATTTTCCATAAGTTATAGCCAGGCATGGGTATAAATTTTTCAACTAGAATACCTGAAATGTAGTCGACCGATCTCATCCACCTTGAGATAAAATCTTACCAAACCCATAAAAGTTTTATCAACTAGGGAGGTGAATAAAATATATATTTTGGAGGTGTATGTAATCATCATAAATATAGAGACATAGATGTGGAATGGTTATACTCATATCATATGGAAGCTCTAACTCTATATGACTTCTTAACTATAACATCCAAAGTATGGGAACTAACACACCAAATGAACCCCTCATCAAACCAAAAGATAATATTTGGAACTGTTAACAAAATAAACATGGAGGAAACCTTATCTGATGATGAATATGACTCTGAGTACAAGTTCTTTATACCAAATTGTGGAGCTATAGGCCAATGTAATAGAAACTGAGGAAATGGGTGAACCCGTGGGCTTGGTTAGACCAGATATCTCATTCCAATCCCCAAAAAGAACACATATGTAGATGAGGACCATGGGAATTAACACAAGTTATCAAACAGAAACACTAATGTGTCCAAGAGACATATAGAATACATCCAAACCTAGTTATTTCACACGATCGACCAATAGGGGTTCGATTGTCTGGCCATTCTTTACAAAGGGGAATGTTGACATATCCAATGACACTAAAAGCAGATGCTTCCTTGAACATTTCACAAATATCATACCCATCCACCTTCATGATATCATCTCATAATCCACACTACAAAGAGTAGTGACAAATTGTGAATAAAATACCTTTGGAACAAAATTATGTCATTATAATATAGTTAGTAGTTCTCTCAACCAATCCCTCAATCTTGGATGCATTGAATCCTTCAAAATAACTCACAACGGCACTCATCAAGTCCTTATAGATTCTATAGGTATTTGAGAAAAAATTCACTAAAAATGATGTATATTAATTGGATACTTTATAATAAAAATTCCATGTCACCATCTTGTTCATAGAGTAGAATCATTAAGATGTCATCATGAGACACATATGACCCCTATACTTTTTAGGAAAACAGAATGATGTTGAAATTTGAAGTAATCTGATGAGAAATAGTTCAGATATCAACCTAAACTCAATTCAAAATCATCCATATTAAGGATTAAGAGAGGATTTATTATATAATATAAAGATAACCATTTAGGGGTATGATAAGAGTGAGAATAGATCTTCCTCAAAGATCAAGCTCAAGGATCAGTTTTGGGATCTCATATTTGATACTGAGTTTCGGTTAAATAGAAAAACACAACATATACTTTCCAACATAGATAGAAATGAAGTCATTGACTTTTATAGGTACATTAAACTTTTCACCAATTTTTAAAATTTCCAATTAATGGGATGGTCAATATACTGTGTGGTGAAAATGCTCCCTTTGAGTCTTGTTAAAATTATATATTGATTCAATTTTCTATAAATGGGAGGAAAAATGTTGGATGAAAATATATAGGTTATAACCCCAAATATATTGGGGACTACTACTATAAATACATATATTTTTCTCAATAGAGATTATGTGCCACCCATAAATTTGATCGAGGAATAAGTCTTAATCTTATATGTCTAGGATTATCCTATCCACAGTGATAGTGTAAATAGAAACAATCAGCACCATAATCTCTCTATAATGACTCAAGATGTTTAGGATGACAATTTATAATCTATAATCACTTTCATCTTAATGGTAATATATATTCCCTCATATTACCTAACATGTATAAAAAATACCCCTATAGACTTAGAGGTGGAAGAATAAAAGGATGACCTCAGGAACTCCCCTCCTGCAATGGAGGAAGTCATCTCCACCACTATCGATGAGATTAGGTAGATAAATAAGGGAAAAGAAGAAGACATATGACCTATATAGATTTGTGCCTCCATATTTATTTAGTAGAATAAGATATAATTTTTTTTCTAATGAAACATTAATATGTGGTTCTTGGAATTATACAAAAATCAGTAGAATGAACCCTAATGTGCATACTGCCATCTAGGCTTACCCAATGAACATCATGGTTTCAATAAGGTATCTAGGAGGATGGAACACTATCACACTAAAAATGTAGATTCATAAGACGAAAAATAGGTCAAGGAAAAAAATCAGGAGGTGAAATACCCAATATATCTTCCAATCATTGTCCCTATAATAAAAAAAAATGGGAAAATTGGGGTCTGTAAAAATATCAGAGACAATAATCAGAATTTCTTGATGGAATATTTCACATTGATAATAATAGAAATCATTATTAATGAAACTATTAGTTTATAATACCTTAATTTCATGGATGGGTACTCAGGAAAAAATGAAATAAATATGGCCCATAAAGACATGAAATCCACCACTGTTCGAGCTCCCTAGGGGATATTTTACTACTAGCTCATTATATTTGGACTAAAAATGCTAGAACTATGTATTAACATGTCATGTATCATATCCTTAGGCCCTTATTGGGATGAATTATATAATTTTATGTTGATGACCATGTGGTCAAATCTCTATGGTGATGTGATCACCTCATGTATCACCAAACAATCATTAACAATTTATGACTTTATCATTTGATGACGAAACCGATGAAGTGTGATTTCATTGTAAAATTAGGGGAATTCCTTGGATTTGTGTAAAACCACCTCGAGATTATGTTAGACCATGAAAATATAACTGTAAACCTATAAATTATGTCGCCTTTAAATATCATTGAACTGAGGGGTATCCAAGGTCACCTCTCTTTCATTCAGCATTTTATAGCCAACCAGGATAGAAAAAATATACATTTAACTATAATAATGAATAATGGAGTTTCCTACTGATGGGATTGGGAATTATAAAAACCCTTTTATAGTTTCATATAGTATATCTTGCACCAACTAGTCTTGATGCCACCAGTGGATTGAAATCAGCCATCTTATATCTGGTTTCCATGGAACATTCACTAGGTTCTCTCCTCATAATGAAAAATAATGTGGGAATGAGAATATTCTCAACTAACTTAACCAAACTATTCTATGAATTAAGACTCAATTTTATAATTTCAAGAAGTATTACCTCACACTCATCTTTATGGTGAAAATGTTTAGGCCTTACTTTCATCCCCACGAAGTCAACGTGGTCTCTCGAATTGTTCCTCTAATGTAAATCCATGGTGTTAATATGTTATCCATGTGTTTAGCTTGATGGGAAGTTATTATGAAATATCATGACATCTATTTCATGCCACATAAGGCAGTGAATGGGAAGGCCCTGACTGATTTCATTTAGGGAACATCAGACCCAATAAATTTCATCAATGGACACCAATCATCAAAATTATGAGTTTCTCTATTCCCAAGACACTCTACGTGTATGGGAGACGTATTTTTATAGTTCCTATGAAATTCATATTTGGGAAATGATAGAAAATATAATGATCAACTACATTGTTCTAAGGATTATGTTTTCTAACAATGAAAAATAAGACTTTCCCTACTCTTTATCATTGTTTGATGGTCGCATGAATAATGAGACTAAATACCTAGTCCTCATCATGGGATTTGAACTTGGCATATAGTTGAAAATATCCCACATGAACATCAAACGGGATTCTAATATAGTGATAAAATAGATAAATCTGAATATTCCATCAAAATGGAATAATTTCCCCTATCATCCGCTATTTCATCAGAATAATGGAAGATTTCCCATTTTAACCAACCTTGAATCATGTCCCCCAATCACAAAACACTTGTACTGGTTCATCGGATAATATAGCAACTATTCGGGAAGACCCTGATCTGGAGGAGTTGGTATTTCACATCATACACCCATGGATGGTCTCATTGGTCATCTTATGTGGCATGAAATAAATAAATAAAATTAACAATTCCCCGTAGCATGATAAACTAGTATCCATTGATGGATAGACGGATCTCATGATTGATTATCTCTAAAATGGGACCCTCTTGATAGACCGTGCTAGAAGAGAACTTATTTTTCAAATCGTAATGAACTACACCATACAAGATAGTAAAATGAGAAAAATATATATAAATTAAGCTTCAATGGAAACCTCCTTGGATCCATAAAATAATGTGGTATGTCCTCCTTAATGGAAAAATCCCATGTAGGCTAATGTAGTGATCCTCATTCTAAGACCAGACACTCCCACTAAACATGGAATATTGGTTGATATTTTAACACAATGATACTAGACATCATGAAATTCCCCAAGAAATTTCATGCATTCTAGATTCATGAAAATTTAATCCACCCACCCATGAAACTATTATATATATATATTTAAATATTCCTAACTATTTTCTGTAACTAGAATGGGTGTTGTTGGGCCATATCTCGCATTCATGGCTAAATATTATATGTATATCCTTATAACTACCGACTTCAACTCCAAATGGGATGAGGAAACACACCTAAAAGATGTTTGGACATATAATTTCTTCAAATTCATGATGTATATCATAACAACTAGATCTTTAGTCTTAGAAACGATATTTACAGACCAAGGAAACAAAAGTATCTCCACCGAGTTGAAGAAATTGTACTAATAGTACAACATTGAGTCCAACAACTCATATTTCTTTCATGATGTGGAAAATAAAAAAAATTAATTCTTAAATCAGAATATTTAAAATATACTATATATGATTGTAGAAAAAGACAATAAGTCATGGCCAAACCAGCTCCTCCATGCTTTATGGGCCTACCATACCACCACATGCACTACTACAAAAGAAACTACATATTCATCAGTGTAAAGAACTAAGGAATTATTACCCATAGAAGTCTAGTTCCCCTCACATTGAATAGAAATATGCATACAAAAATCATATTATGAGAAGTCACAAATGTAGTTGAATGAATTGGAGTATCTCGATGAGAAAAGTTTTTGTACACCATACAACCTCTATGTCTATAAAAACAAAATCACATGAGCTTTTAAAAAATGTTTCACCTCCATTTATTCCTTTAATGAGAATTATTATTTGACCTAAGATCACCAATGATACCCGGAATAAAACCACCAAATCAAGAACCCAATTGTAAATGGCCTTATATCATACATAAGGATTATCATAATAGAGCTTACTCACTAGATATAATGGACAAGGAACACACAATTCCCCCCATAAGTGGGATATTTCTTAAGAAATGATTTCTATATCTTCCATAAATAATTTTGTAATAATTTCCACATGATTTTAAACTACGTAAATATGATTTGACCACATGATGTTAAAAAATATAGAATAGGTATTCGAAGTAATACTGCAAACTACACAACATCTATCCTCCTAGTTGTGTAACATTAAATTGAGTGATTTTTCAATATAATTTGAAATTAAAATACATGGGATCCATCATCTCGCTGATGATTAAAACACCTAATATAGATTTTTAAAAATGATAAATAAAGTTCACTAATCCCTAGGTGAGATTTAGGTCCACACATGGAGACTCCCCATCGAAGAACAACACATGGATTTATTTCAGCCATCACAGGATATAAAGTGACACCCATATCTCTAATACGTTGTTCATTCATGATGTATTTATCCCATACATAAGAAATAAAACTATGTGAAAATTATCAATACTTATTTTTTAGGTTGGGTAATCTTAACCCTCACTACATGACATTAAACTGGATGAATGATGTCCATACCTCATGATGGTAAACTATATGGTTTTTCAAGATGATGTTCATTCATGATTCCATCCATTATAGGATGTGTAGTGATAATCAGACCTCCATTCAATGGTCCATACATGATATTTCATCCATTCAATTCACCTTCATCCTTATTGAGTGACATTAAACAACAAAAAATTTATCCTCACTACATGACACAAAACCACATAGTTCTATATAAAATACATGTGAATTTATTATAAATCCAATGGGATATGTACAGATACCTGGATTTTATATCTAATTCATTTTCACTACATGATACACAATGACTATTTCCATTCTCTAATCACATGTGTTTCATGATATAAACCTTTTCCATAACTTTTTATCACACCAAGTATATATTACTTGGGATTAGTAATTTGGGTAAAGGATTACCCACATGATCGAGAAATATCATCTCAAGATAGGGTTACAATGGTCCTGGATGCAAGACCATAAAAGGAACACCATGATTACATTCCACAAGATGTTACATTTCATGGTTGATGTCTCTTAGATGATATAAAACATAAAATTACACCATACCTTTCTTGGGAGGACCACTATCATTGGTTTTGGTCTCCTACCACACCTACATTCAAGACTACATGTGTATTGATACATATCATCCCAATATATGTATTTAATACAATATCTCCAATACCGGGCCCAGCTACAACAATCAATGAGAACAACTCCCCCATCTGTGTACGGTTATGTTTACACCTAGAAAATGAACATTAGAAAAACCAAAAGGGATGAAATACCTAAAACATGGGTATTATTTTACACATAAATAAAAATAAGACAATGTGTCCAATACATGTAGATCACATGACCTTGAACAAGACACACAATTAAATGACCTTTATAAGGTCATGAAAATTCTTCATGTACAACACAGAACAAACTCAGAAATGACAGGGAGCCTCTTTAAAATCCAACCTTATTCTAGGGAAGGTTTCCAAGATATTCGACAATCATGATGTGTCTACCAGATGCGATCCCTAGGGTCACACGACTTGTCGGGCGATATGCACCTAAAAGCCATAAAAAATCCTAGAAAAAATAAGGATAAAAATAACAAAAGGATGTTATCCCCTTACTATCATAAAAATTCATGTGATGCACTCATGAATTTTGTGAGACACCATTAAATCCCTGGAGACAAGTCTTCTTAGTCATGCAAGATCCAATTGGAATGTCACTCTCATCATGTGAAGGGTATTGGTCTTGTTGAAGCAGTATTTACCTCCCCATCTATCTCCAAATAAAAATATAAGAATTATCCATGTTAATGATTTCGCATCACAAAAGAATATTTTTTTGGTTACATGATGCATCAAAGATGAGGGGAGTGGTTTTATCGACAAATTTTTTACAAAATCAGAAGATCTACATCACTTTAAAAATAAATAAGAAAATAAAAAAGGGAAATGATAGGAGATTATTTTGAGGGGAATATATTATGATCTTATGAAAACATAGTTATACACCCTCGGTTATCACCATTGACCATGAAAGGCCCCCTCGACAAGCTAGCCTGGTCTCTTGAATACCCCTTGACAATCTACCTTTGTCTATTTGAAGATGCCAGAAAAATCATTTTAGATCATGCAAAATCCATCCAATAGAAATCTTGGTCTCAAAATATTCCCTACATATTTCAAAAAAGCTTTGTGAAATACCCCTACAATATCCATTGGATTATTAAAAAAAACATTTTATTGTACAAAAACAAAGAAAAAAAGTGTTGATGAGATGGTATTGTGGTCTCAATAAACTATGTGAAACCTACAATCGAATTTCATGGAGTTCATGAAACCAAATACCTCTATCATTTTTAGCCAAGATTTACGTGATATAATGTGAAAAAGGTGGAGTTAATCGGGGTGGTGAGGCCTATAACCCCCCCCCCCAACAAAAAACTCATTGAATACATTCACTAGCACACCTATATATTGGATTAAACATTCTGGATCATCCAATATTGAGATATTAAATGTTTTCTATCTATTAAAATCTAGGGAACAACCTATGTGATCATGAAGTATGTATGGGAACATTGTGTGATCTAATAAGATCATTTGAATATATTTTGGAGAATTATCTGTAGGAAATCCCATGTATCTACTGAATCCAGTGAAATTTATATTAAGGTAACACTTATCAAATTTAAGGAACTTATGATATTTAAAAAATGGAATAAATAAAAAATATGGGATACTTACATCAAGGAAGATTCACTGATCCTCATGGACATCGTATGACTCATACAGATCATGCGACAACACTAAAACTTGTCAGTCAAGTTATGTGATTTCTTCTAAAAATACCATTTGCATCATGTGATATCATCTAAACATGTCAATAAAGTCAGAAGATTCCCTCTTGGAATGTCACTAAAATCTCATGAATCCATTTGTCTTGCCATCCAAATCATTCAATGTTCTCTTGACATTTCGCCCAAGTTATGAGGTGACACAAGTGCATGTCTGATAGGTATCAAAGAGCCATTTGGTCCTTCCAAATATATTCCTTATCACCCTCTGATCATGTAAGATATGTATCATTGCCAAAACTGGACATCTCATCTGGGTTGGATTATTCCCTCCAGACATGCCACTCGAGTGTTGCGATGTCCTCCAAGCATGCCACCTAAGATCATGTGACATCCTAGGGACATGTAATCTAGGTCTTATGAATAAAACGGGGCATGTTACTAGGTTGCACGATTCCCTTCAAACATGCTACCTGATTCCCATGAATCCCTCAGGGCATACCACTCGAAATCATGTAATATCCTCTGAATAAGTTGACCAATTCATGGAACACTCCTCAATCATATAAACTATTATAATTCCATTGTCTATAGAAATCCTCAGCTAGGTATTGCAACTACATCCAGTCTTTTTAACCTAGATCTTGTGATTTTCACTAGTATATTTACTACATACAAACCGATATTTCAGGTAGACAACCCAAAATTTCAAGAGGACAACTAGGCCTTTTCAAGAAGATGTTTAGGGAAATGAGTTCATAGTCTTGTGGGAATTATAGGGAACCTAAAAGTGCAATTCATGATCAAATTTAATATGTTAAATATGATTCTTCTTATAACCATGATATGTAGGAATCCTTCTTAAGTATTGAAGTCCATATTAAACTTTCAAATCCATTGTCCTAGTACAGAATTCCAGTGTCCATAAGCAGTGAAACCTATTCCTTGTTGTCCCTTGTTTCTCACATTTTCCATAGCTTGTGTGATATTAGGGAGTTACAATGACTATATCATTTGAATAATCTTACAATACTAAGATAGGTAAACCTTAGTGTGTAATCCTTTTTAGAAGAATAACAAGATTTCTCTCTCATCCAAGGTAAACCTCAATGTGTAAACCCTGATTAGCATTATAATATGATAGGACCTTAATACCAAAGAAACCATATAGTGTAAGCCCCAATCACGTTGTACTACGATATATTTAATTATTTCTAGAACCAAGAAATTTAGGATGGATTCCTAAAGTCCCAATATCAAATGTACATACAACTAATTCTATATCCCACCTTGTTTCCGACATTTCAATCATCATGACCCAATCTCTCCCATGGGTTGATCATCATTCCACATCCATGTGTGGATTGAGGAGTAAATTGGACTATGAGGAATCTAATTCCTTCTATAACCCAAAAATGTATAATATATTCCTTAGGACCAATCTCTATAATGAACATCAAAAGCAATATCTTAGCACATCATCCCTTTATCCAAGTGCACTGAGAATGATTTCTTATTATCCCTTGTTTCCTACACCAATAAAGTATCATGTAGTCATAGTGAGTTTCAATTATCAAATAATTTGCATCATGAACCTCCACTGGAAATGGAAACCATAATGTGTATGTCCTGATCAATAGCATGACATAACTTCCCCATGCATGGGTATCTATAAAGAGTAAAGTCTCAAGGGTATGATTGAACTATGGGAACTATAATTACTATTATAATAAATATACGTAGGGAACCTCTATTTTTGATTATTTCACATCTGAGGCACACATGGTCACATTTAGGTGTGTTTTCCCCACTTTAATGTTTTCCAAAGTTTGGAACCCTCCACAATAATATATGGTGATATTGAATCCTGGATCGAAATAGGACAATGGGATGTTAGTTCCTCCTTCCATTTATTCCACCTTAGAGTTCATCGCCTAGTATGGGTCTCGTTCATAGATTTGTGTCATGTTCATGAAACACATTCCCAGTTCCATCACATTAAGGATGCTAGTTAATTACACTGCTTCTAGTGCAACATGTTAGAAACCTTCCATTGGTGTAGATGGTCTGGTCAGGCATATCTAGGCATTATTGGACATTAGGTGAATTGGAGAAATGTATTGTTCCTTATAAGAGGGATCCAAATGGAGGCGTCTTAGCTGTGAAACCCAAGGCATCTCATCCCAATCATGAGGTATCTAAAGTAGAAGGTGTATATCTTTAATGGATTTCATCTCAAGAATACCTTTTTATCATGAGGCAGCTAACTCCATGGGAACATATATTCCAAGGCCTTCTCCTTAGGAATCCCAATTTTTTTCTAAGGTATATTCTTGGGACAGATGTATAACATATTTTGTTGATGGAGGTAGATTTATTAGAACAGACCAAAAAGATATATAAAGGGGGTGTGTCACTATAAGGGATAAAGAGGTTGGTTTACAAATTGATGGGTTATAATTTCAGTAGAGGGGAAACCAAGAGACGTGTCCTATAAAGAGATGAAGTAACAATATAAAAAATCATTAGAGAACCTCATAAGGTGGACCAGCATGGTACATACCTAAGATGGAGAACCCTGCTGTACCAGATCAATAGTTTAAAATACCTTTGGACGTAGATATTGGAGTTGTTTCCCATAAAGGGGATATTTCACACCCTGAAGGTTAGTCATAATACCATTATAGGTTTATCAAGCAGGGAAGTCACTAATAGGGAGAACCTTGGTTTACCATTGGTTGAAATTGACCTTTTTAGATGCATCCTACATACCCTAGTTAAAAGAGAGGTATCCAAACCCACAAAGTTTGATCTTATAGTTTAAGGTAAGGTGAATAGACTGATCCATGTTGTTTAACTTCAGGTGGTGAGGACACTCACATCACAAAGGGTTTACAGATGAGGGGTGGGCTATGAATTTTTCATTGAATATATCCTTAGAAAGATTAATGTATTATGAATTGAGTATCCTAGGTTCCACTAGGATCAGCGATGACATGGATGGGGCTTATAGGTGAATGTGTACCAAAGGGACCCGAAGGATATTTTAACTCTAGGTAAGGGCATGATCATACCATGAATGTGGAAATGAGTAAATCAGTATGGATGTGGATGTTGGGTTTAGACCTAAGGGATTCTTTTTACATATCCCAGCTAGTTATGAATCAAACCCAACATAATTATGAATATTTGGGGATTATACCTATTGAGGATACCCATAAGGGAATGTGGTTGGGGATTACATGTGAATGTGTCTTATATGATGAGTACAGTTTATAGGTATTACACTTAAGTGTAATCTCATATTCCTCTATGGACTGGAAATGATCTAAATGGGTTGTATGTGTGGAATCTTCTTGGGAGTTCCTATGGAGTGAAAATGGTGTGAATGGGTCTTCCCTGTGGGACATTCCTATGAGCCACTTTAGAGAAGCAATAGTGTGAATGGGGCTTATGCATGGAAGAATCCAATCATATCCTCCTCAATTCAAGCTATGAGGGAATCCCATGTGCATTGCATGAGGTAAGATCATTGTTTAATTTCATGTTAATGTATGAACTATGCATGTCTTATGCTTAAAGATCTCTATTATTTCTTCATCATGTTAGTTCATAATGGAATCTTGACATGCTGATTGGTCTTGGTAATATGGTTTGGGGGCTAACACCATAGGAGGAGTCCCATGGGGGTTGTTTAGAATTCACCTCATGATAATGGAATGAGTTATCTTATTCTGGATACATGTGTCATCTCATGTGTTTCATAGGAGGCATACTATGTTTTCATATAGGGTATGCTATAGTTTAATGTTTTGTAGTGAGGACTATGGACTCTCTTCATATGATAATGGCATGAGGTATCTTGTACTTTATGGGTAAATAATTATATTCAGAAATTACAGGGTATGATATAGATTTGAGTCATATAGAAAGAAATATAGAATGTCATCTCTAGATCATTGAATGAGTTATCTAATTCTTGACACATAAGGAATCCTATTCATGAATGACAGGGTATTATATATTTTAAAGTCATTTAATGAGGATTATTTGGCCATATATTCCTAGAAATGGCTGGTGTAGGACATTTTTATGAATGAACCATTCTGGTTCAACCCAGCATAGGATCCAGCTAATGATGTTTTGAGATTTTCTGGAGAAATAGATCAACTCAAGGTACTCAGGGAATACCAGATGTGAATCACAACTCATGTCATAGGTAAGAGGCTAAAAGGATAAGGTCAACTCAAGGAACTTAAGGGAGTACAGAAGAGTATCTCAAATCATGGTAAACCAGGGAGGGGTGTTGGGGCCATATAAGGGAGAAACCCAAAATGATGTTGGCCAATCTAAAATGATCATGTTGTGACTCTCCATTTTTTATGGGGGTCAGTGAAAATACTGAAGGGATAGAGATGGATCCCCTGAACCATAACCCTACACTAATATCGAGGAGGGGTGTAGGGGTGTAGCACTAGAGGTATGAACCAGAGGGCATGGTTGTATGAGATTTGTGATGGATGGGGGTTCACAGAGCTCAAGGTATCACAGAGGTAGGGGATTTTCCAAGATCAGGGTCTCAAAATGTGTGTTAAGAATTCTAGGGGGTTATTATAAAAGTGTGAATGCTTCATTAAGAATCATGTTCCATATATGGACTTCTTCCTTCATGAAGGGCATGGGTCTTTGTAAAATACATCTCCAGTTGGGGTGGAGGAACTCAATAACACAAGATAAGAAATTTCATGATGGATAGGGGATTCACATAAGAGGGACCCAAAAATCCCTCGAGCTTCTTGAATTGAGATCATGAGGTTGGACCCCAGTGGTATCTCTTCCTTAGAATGAAGTCATTAGGGTGGTATTTATAAGAAAGTGGCTTCAAAAAGATTAAAAGAGGTTCATAAATTAACTTGGGATATTTTTTAATGGGTGTAGTTTCTTCAGACTCATGAATGATATTGTTAATCCTTTGTATGGTCATGAAGCATCATCATACATGTGGAGGGAACTTTCAATCCTTTTTATGGGAGTGTAGGGATATTGGTAAATAAAAACTCTATGTACTAGATTAGAAAACATTCTATGTGAACCGTCTTCATATCCAAACTTCATATGGACATAACATCTAATATGTAACTATGATAGGGGCCTGTGACCTATCAAATCAAATCATGTGAAAATATAGATGATCTATGATCATGTTTGGATGAATTTTGTGAATTCTTTGGATGTTTTTTCCAGTGCCAATATACTTTTCATGGTCTGATGATTAATATATGGTTCCCAAGTTCTCAAATACATTTAATTTTTGTATGATGTTAAACTACATGGGTTTAGAGAAATATGTGGGTTTTGTTTCTGGTTATAAATCATTATACATAGGAAACCCCATAATAGATCAATCCCATCTTCAAAATATTAACCACCTCCCAGTATGATAATAAAAGATAGATTTCCTAGTTTTGGGGATTCAACATATAAGTAGCTACCCACCAATGAGAAATGGATGAAGAACCCTGGATACATATAGAATATTCAATAATAAGATATTATTTTCATATAAAAGTATTAAAAATAGGATCATTTTGTTATGGTAACCAATCCCATATCAAGATTTGGAAAGGATTCTCAGACATATCTTAAATCTATAAGAGAGTCCCTTGGTAGGAAGAAAACCCCCTTAAAAGGGTTTGATGATCTCGAACTCCCATACTGTCAAACAAAATTAGATCCTAAGTGTTGTTTTGTCTAAAACTCAAAAGGACCACCAACCTTTGGAAAGAAGGTTTGTACCCAGTTATAGATATGGGAGTTGTTCTGAGTTTCTATTAGAGGTATAAAATTATAATCCTAACATGAATGATTGTACAATACATTGAACCCCCAACAATAAAACTCTCATGTCAATACCACAACATATTTAGTAAAAAAAAGTAGGAAAACCAATGAGAAATAATCTAACCATGGAATCTCCATCACAAGATTAATATTATATATTTCCTAATTATTGATAGAAAATTTAGTTCCTATTGAATTTGTTTTAATTATCCTCATTCACATGAAACAAAAAATGGATACCCTATTTTGAATCCCTAAAAACAAAATTATCAGTTGGACATGACATGGGTCTTATGGATGATTCTCTATAGCTAGGGTTCTCATGAAATAATCCCACCCTCACTTTGACAAGTCCACATGATCATAATTCCAAGATTTGGTATAAAAAATGAAAATTTTTCTACCCATTAATACCTAATTCAGTGTATATCATGTGTATAATAATGCATTGATTTAACATCTTTTTCTTTATTATATTCATGAATGCAAATAATTCTCTTCCAAACAACACACGACCTGAGATAATTTATCCATCCAGTGCCCATTTTGGAAAATCAGTTACAACTGCAACCCTCACAGGACTCAGAATAACCTCACCTGCCTAATAACATTAACTTCAGATGTAAGTTATAGTGGTCTAGGAATCCCATTGACATGGTACAATACGGACCCACGAGGCTACCCATGAGGGTCTCTAAACGCTAAAATTGACAGATCCATACCTTCTATAGAAAGATGTAGTGAAGGAAATGGAACTCATTTTCACAACCCATCATCTTATAAGCTCATCCCCAAAATAAGAAAACTACCACCTTCAATATCTAATTATTTTGTATCAAGGAGGCATCAATGACATCCTTTCGATTTAGGGGACATTGAGTAGAGATCCTTATAACTTCTATTCATAGTGCCATATTTTAACTTCCCTTTAGTCTCTTACTGAGAGTAACAACAGAAACAATTCCACATCTGATCCCCATGCATGGGAAACATGGGAGACACATTAGGTGTGGAAGGATTCAGATAACCATGAGTGGGATCATATCCCCACTCCCAATAACGATGTATTATGGAATATTTCTGTGATAACTAACAAGGAAGATCATATACATGATAAATAAAAATAGGATTACTAGCATTCTCTTGTAAAAAGAATGTGGGAGGAACTTATTCCAATACCATATATGAAGTCTATAAACTTATTCTGGTGTACCAAAGAAGAATGAAGTGGACCCATATCAACACTACAATTGATGATATATTCCTCTATATAGTGGATAAAAATAATTTGAATGATTTAATTCCTATGCAAACTTTTCTTAAATAACATTTCATATTAGAAATTTCTGATGAACTCCACTAATATATTACTTCATTGGTACAGATATAGGAAAAGGAATATATTTCTATCCTCATATCCAAGGCAGCACACCAATATGATCATTACCTAAAAGTGGTTGATCTAGATCAAGTTTATATTCTTGCTTCCATCCATGAAAATTATCGAAATATTCCAATAAAGCCTGAGGTTCTTGAACAGGCACATATTTTTGTTCCAATGAGGGATCAATTTTTGAGAATGGAATATCCCCCAGGATAGGTTCACATCCTTGTCACAAAAATCCTAGTGCCATATTGAAAATGTCTAAGATCAAGATCATATCCCCATTCTAACTGGGGATTACCTAGTGAGTGTTGAACAAGAATCATGATAGGCTCATATTACTATAAAAATTTATAAATGATATTATATAAAAGCTCAATATTGGGTTCATATCCTAGTTCTAACTAAATCTCACCATGTGAGAGTTTCACTTGCTTGAGTAAATTCTCATTCTTCTATCAATTAATATATCTAGCATATCCTAATAGATCATGGAATAAAAAGAACATATTTTTAATTCAAAGACCAATATACAACACCATAATCTTTCTATGGTTGTAAAAATCATATCACTAATCCCATTTTGGATGTCCATTGGAATATTCTGATGGTGAATGCTTATTTGAACGAGGATCATATTCCAATTCCAACCATGGATCAGAAAGTTAGAATGAAACTTTCCACATGACCAGATCATATTCTTGTCAATAGTGAATAATCTTGTTGTCATATTCCAGCATCTTATGAGTATATGGATCATATTCCCATAGCACTAGAAGGTTTTCAACAAG
Source organism: Viscum album (assembly GCA_963277665.1). Classification (NCBI taxonomy): domain Eukaryota; kingdom Viridiplantae; phylum Streptophyta; class Magnoliopsida; order Santalales; family Viscaceae; genus Viscum; species Viscum album. The sequence continues at coordinate 1,646,547,548 of OY728128.1, forward strand.
GTCTGGAAACCATCATACATCATGATCATATCCCAGCACAATTCTTGAAGGAAGATCAGTATATTACAGATAAGACATTTAATGAGGATCATATCCCTAATCCACCCAATTCCATTTTCCTTGTGGTTTTTTGACACTTATTATCAACATCCTAAGGGTCTATAAACTCTTTAACTAAATTATAATATGATCGTTACTACATATTTCTCCTTATGATAGTGTGGAGATGAATTATAAGGGATCTACTCTTGACATAAATCATGGTCAACCTCTCCTTGGTGATATCTCCCAGGACAGGGAAACTCACCCCTACTCCAGATACTTCCCCATATATATTTGTTCAAAACTCAAATTCATTCTTATAAAGAGGTCCAGAAAAAATCAAGGTTAATCCTATGTAATTCCTCATTAGCTTCCTACAACCCTCCACTGCAATCACAAGGAAACCCCAAGAAGCAGCTTCGGTGGTTTGATCAGAAGGAGGAATGTATGTCTAATGAAGAGGAGGTAGAAATTAATATATTGAGAGAGCTAGCTAGAAACTAGGTCCCCACTATGTTATGTCCCCTCTCCAATTCTAACAATGAGATCCCATATGACATAGAGATGTTTTTCAGGCCTAATCTACACTAAATTATGTGGGAAACTCATCAGTGACTAAATTCTTAGAATCTACCTTATCTAGGATATTAGTGTCACCTTATGAACAACATGGTACTATATTGTCATCCAGACCAGACTTCTATCTCCTCAGCCTAGGATGCAAAACTAGAAAATAACAGTGAAAATATGCCACATGCTTGACACCATTGCATCACATCTATTCAGAAATTGGTATCCAAATCTACAAAAATTATCAATATTTAAGGATACTGATTTTATGGAGTGTTAAACATCAATGTGTCCCTAGATTAGTAGAAATCCTCTATTACAGTGTCTTATAATGTCATATCCCCCAGAAAATTCAGGGGCATAGGTTATTCAGGATCCAATTGGTCATTAAAACGAAATGATCCCACTTCAAAGATGTTGAGACATCAGGAATGGATGAAACGTTTTTCCATTATATCATTGAAATGGGCCCCTCGAAACTATAGGAACAAATTTTATAAAAGGAAACTGATGTTATGATCAACGTAATGACTGTCTGTTGAAACTGAATCTTGTTATGGGATGTCATTTCCCCCAAATTCTTATATGAGCAAAACTATGCCAAATAATTTAGGACATAGTAGTATCTTCCATTTCAATGGTTTGGATGTTAAAATGGCCAGTATGGTTGGGGGAATATCTACAACCACCTCCACGTCTCAGATCATCAATTCGTAGAGGATTCAAGATATGTTAGGATTATCTATAAACAAACCCTATCACATAGGGATGGTGAAATTTAAATATAAATCACCTTCACCAAGTGTATTATCCCTTGAGAGTGTCCTGGGGAAATCTACAATGATTCAAGATTAACCCAATCTGACTAGTATGGAAAATTTATCTCTCAATACCTATCCCTAGAATCATCAAATCCTTAAAAAATGAATAAGATCCAAAAACATAGGATCGATCAATTCTAATTATGTCCCCAGATAGTCCCTATCCCATAGGGATGGGGGAATTTTATTCATCATCATCACCATAGAGGGAATTAGTTTTCTACAGGTAGGGAGGATAATATTGATGATCCGCATCTCGTCTATTAAACCTTGTGCAGGATAATCCTCTTTTATTTGGGGACCATTCAAAAATCATGATAGGGAACTCCCTCAGCATCTCTACTCATAGGACAATATGAGATGACCCTATGATAAATTAAATAAAACCCCGCCGTGGTTGCAAGCTGAAATGGCCTAATATAGACAAGGGTTTGAGAAATGACTCTAATGTATGAGGTTCTAAACTATCCTGGTGCATTGAAAGTAATGTAAAAAATACCATTTCTTGATATACCTTTTATAATTTCACCACCATCAATACTGTAGATAATATGGATTAATATGCAGATTTAGAGGGACATAATGTAGAAAACATTCCCTAATAGGAGGATCAGGGTGCCCCTGATGAGGCTGTACGTACCCAAAATTTGGGGAGGATCTAATAACAATAACTTTTGAATATTCAAATTCCACCTCTATGGTAGAAAAATACCAAAGATAAATTTAATGGTGTGTCTACATCCTAATCACTACCCCCAATAGTTGAAGTTCTCTATACAGAGGAACAAATGTCACAATATGAGAATGAGACTCAAAATCTAAAAAAAATCAACATGGTTATACTCAACGGAAACATTCCCAAATGGTATCATCTAAAAAATGAGGTGAATATCCCACCATCCATACATATAGAAATATTCAATCCTCCTATAGGAGGGACATACGAGTGTCAGACTGGCTCCACATCCTGGAAGCTGGTATATATAAATGAGGATGTAAAAAATAATCATGAATTCCCCCCATTATAGTGACAGACTATTCCTTTATAATGAAATCATTCAAAATTTACATGAGTAGAGAATCAATAGGATATGTTAAAAGGTCCAACTCATTAGGCCCACCCACTCCCTGTAGGCGGGAGGTGGCTTAGACAATAGTACCTCTGGGATTTCTCAAGTTTCATTATGTCCACGACTACTCAAATGGAAGCAATGAAAGGAAGGAAGACACTTGTTCACCATGAGAGGATGACATATCCTGAATGGTTGGATGAAAATTTTACCATACGCAATTTAAATTATCTTACCTTATCTACCTATGAAAGTACATGAGGCCCCAAAAAAATCTCACTCACTTTTATCTCGATGTGATTTGACGATGGGTCCTAAAGATTAGCAGGAGGTGACCAAGACGAGGTGTTTGGTATAGAGTCTAACAGTTCCATACTTTGTTTTGAACAATATCCTTCTTTCATGATCTATTATTGGATGGGAATATCTTCATCTTTAATTCCTTTACCAATTCAGCTCCATATTGAAGAAAACAAAAATCTTCGACCTTAAAAAATACATGAAATGAGAAAAGGATATTTTTTCTAAATTCATATCTATGTAGAAGGATTTAACTAATATTCTTGGCATCCTAATCTCATAGGAACAATTTCTCGAACTCTATGCTAAAAATATTCAGGATGAGCTATAGAAAACTCTGTTTCTATGGAAGAATCATGGTGGGTTTAGTAAACATGGGATAAATGTTGGATTATTCCTTTAGCATAGTGGAAAGGATCATAAAGGTTGAGATGACCACTATTACTCTCAAATCAATTCCAGTTCCCTTCCAAGCACCAATGCATGTATAAAACTACTTAGTACCTTTTATTAAGCAGCAACACCCAAAAAATCATGCACATCTAGAAGTGTAAAGAGACTAGGGTCATCCATGATTTGAGAAATAGATGAATAAATCATAATCCTTATGAAATGAACATGTCCTAGATTATTTTTGTATAGTCATTAATAATAACCTGGTCAATATACTCCATTCCATCACTCCAAAAAATGACAACCTTGCCAATCTTCCCAACAACTACACTTTCCATAGAAGTATGGGTCATAATATCCATGATTGCTCCATATTCGAATACATTATATAAATAATGTTTTATTATGAACATCTGATATTGGATAACTCTCCAATGCATGTGTCCTGCATAACCATTTCCCACTAAGAAGAATAGGGTTATTGAAAGAGAGCACTAACCAGACAGGTAAAAAAGTTCAATAATTGGATTACCTTGGAAAAATTTGAACAGGCCCATGTCACCCAGAAAGCTTAGCTACAAAGATGCAAAATAGTTCCTCCACCCAAGGAGGTGACATCAGATATGTCCCTCGAAGGTGGAAAAATCATTCGACATGAATGGAAGATGAAGAGTCATATTTTGGTGCAACGCAAGTTATGACTCTTGTAGGCTTCTTCCTTGCCACATATAAAGAATGGGAACTACCCCACTAAATGGAACCCTCATAAAAGAAAAAAATATTTCGATCTATTAACATGATACACTTGTATGAACAATTATGTGATGATGAATATGCCTCTAAGTATTGTTTCCCCAAACCTAACAGGGGAATTAGAGGCCGCATTCATAGGAACTGAGGATACCGCTGGCAACATGTGCATGGTTGCACCAAACATTTAAGTCATGTCCCAATGTAGGATATATATGAATATGTGACCCTTGGTAAAGTTCCCCAACAATCCCAACACATACATGAAGGTGTTTGGGAACCCTCCAATGGCCATCTTTAATGAATCACCTAGCATGACTCCATTATGAGGGTGTGATTATTTGATCATCTCAAATAAAGAGAAAGGATGACATGACCTGCACCACTACAAGAATATTCTTTATAAACCTATTCAAAAGCACCATTCCCTTCTACCTCAAATATCGCATCTCCTTAACAATATAATAAAGATTAACACAACCTGATGAATCACCAAACACTATAACCAAAGTATAATATTTTGAAATATATTGCAGTTATCCTAGGAAATATCTCAATCCTTGATGTAATGAATATTTCAAAAGAACTCAGGGTTTTAGATATTTAATCCATCTATATCTTATAGGAGTTTGATAATGATGTTATTGTAGCTGAGGTATATCAAGTGGAGACAACGCAGATAGAATCTAATGTCACTATCTTGTTTAATGAGTAGGATGAGGAAGAGGTCATGAAGGGAAACATAAGACCCCTTTGTGTTTTTAGTTATCTCAATAATGTATATATATAAAAGGATATGATTGATTATAGTTTTTAAATAAATACCTTCCCTATTCAAACACACCTATGTTTGGGGTATAACAAAGGGGATTTCATCAACAGTGCTAATCATTCAAGGGTATGATAAGCATAATAAAGTACCTCTTACTTCGATTAAACTCCAATCTCATATAGGGGATCTCATGTATCAAACCATATTTATGGTTATCGTATACAACACCACATAAAAATTCCATCTTAGAAGGCACTAGCTTCAAATCAATATGGATGTTCCTTAAATATTCCATCAATATTTGAAATACCCCATCGATGGAAATATCAACATACTAATTGATAGTAGTGATCCATTATAGACTTGTGATTCCATATATGATGAATAATGTTTCGAAAAATCAATGTAAAGTAAGAAATTTTAGATAATGATGTAATGGTGCCCCCAATAGCTTGGGAACCACCCTTATAAATCTATAGAGTATGTATTTTAGTGAAAATTTTCTCCTCGTAAATCTAGTTGTGGTGATAGACTTGATCCCAGATGTCTGAGCCCCTTTAGTTCCCAATGAATGTGTAAAAGGTAATCATCAATAGAATATCCCTATAAAAACTCAAATAGTAGGTAATGATATTGTCATTTCTCATTGACTCTCTCATTTAAATAGTGATAGGGATGCCCTGAAATTTCTATCTTTATTAGAAAATGCCTACATAGACTCAGAGGTGGAATTAGAAGAGTATTACTTGAGGAATGGCTCTACAATATTTGGGGAAGTCATATCCACCACCATTGATGATCTCAGGTAGGTGAATATGAGAATATAAGAAGACCCATGACCAAAAAATGTTAATTCCACAATTTACCTCAATGATAAATATATGTATATCACATTTCATTGCAACTCTGATATTTGTTCAGTTATATTTATATAGAAATTCAATGACTGAATCCAGATGTAGTTATTCACAATCATGGATTACTCGATGGCCATTGAGGCTTCCAATATCAATAAATGGGGTTTCACATCTCTAATTATACCAATGTAGAGGTAAAAGTTTAAAAATTGACAAAATATACCTTTTTTGAGATTTTAAATAAAAAAGATAGATTTCCAATATCATCCTTGTGATGAAAAATAATGGGATGATTAGGGTATGTATCAATTTTGTAGACCAAAACAGACACTTCCCAAAGTGTGATTTCCTATTCCACGTCACATAACTCATTATCAATGCAACAATTGGCTTCCAACTTATTTCCTTTAGGTATGGGTATTCAGGGTACAATCATATAAATATGGCCCCTAAATATGACTATTGCACAACCATCAGAGCACCCTAATGGATCATTTTCTACTCAACCATTCCCTTTGGACTAAATAATTCTTAATCCACTTATTAACATGTCATGAATCATATCTTTTAATATCTTCTTGGAAATTATAGGTGAATTTTATTTCAATGAACTCGTGGTCAAATCCGTTTAGTGAGGTTATCACTTCACATATCATAAAACAATCTTCAAAAAGATATGAGAGCCCAATGTAAGGACTAATCCTCTAAAATGTGCATTCACGGTAACATTATTGATGTTCCTTGGCTTTATGGTATGTCCCTAAGGTATCAAGGATGACTGATAAAATAATAATATTATTTTTGCAATGAAACCCTTATAAATCTCAAAGAACTAGGGGGAATCTAAGGGATCCTTGCCTACATTAATCATTTCATAGCATTATTGACTATAACATATCTCACATTAACCAACATAATTTAAAAGAGAGTATCCTATGAATGGTACTAGGATGAAAAAATATTATTCATGGGTATCAAGCAATACCAGTTTCACCCACCGGTCCAGATTCCTCTGGTGGAGAGAAAGACACATATCTTGTATGTGGCTACCCTGAAACACTCACATGGTTCCCTCCTCTCATATAAGAATGTTATGGTGAGTGATAACAGTCTCTACTACCCCATATTAACAATTTTAGGTATTTTGACCCAATACTTGGATATCTATAGGAACTACGTCGCATTCATCTTTCTAGTGAATGTGTAGAGAAGTTAAAAGTTACAAAATAAATTTTAGTTCATCTACCATATTGACCTGCTCAAGAAAACCCATGTTTTTACCAAGATGATTAGGTGCATGGCCTGATGGGAGTCCCTTTTATAATAATATTACTTCTATTTCATGTCATTGAAGGTGGTGAAAGGGAAATCCCGGGAAAATTTCCATGCAGCACATCCCGCCCCAAAAAGTACACCAGTGGAAACTGAACTCCCAGATGAGGATGTTTTCTATTCCCATGACACTCCTTAGACATGGGATATGTATTCTGATGTAATCCACTGATGTTCTATCAAAAAATGTTTGGAGACACTAAATCTCAATATGGTATTCTAATTCATAGTATTTTTTTCTATGGACAAAGAAATGTTGTCAACTCTCTCTCAATATATGAAAGATGCATGAATAATGAGGTAGAACATAAAGTCCTCATTTATGTATTAGAACTAGACCTATAGTTGGAAATATCCTATGTTAATATCAATAGGGATTCATAACTAGTGATGAAGTAGTTCAATGTAAAATATTCCATAAAAAGTATAAATTTTCCCCTCTCAATGGTTACGTCAGGTGACTAATGGAAGTGTTCCCTTTTTAAGCTACATTGTATCATGTTCCGGGATCAAAAATTTTTTATACCGATGAATTGCCCAATTTATCCATAGTCTTTCCCAACCCCAATTAGGATGAATAAATCCTCCATATCATGCATATTAAAATGTTATTTTTGATCATCATCTATGATATAGAAGAATTAAATTAGTTCATCATCTCCCTAAGACACGATGAACCAATATCCACCCCTAGATGGATGGAGACTATTTTTGGTTATCTCCAAAATGGGACTCTTCTAATAGACCAAGCCAATAGGGGACAAATATAAAAGACAACAATGAATATTACCCTATGAAATTGACAAAATGAGAAAATGTCCCTCTTCATGTGATCCATCGATGAAATAATTCTCAGATACATACTAGAAGAAGATATGAAAACAACTAGGGAAGACGTCCATGTGGGATCGTACAACGCTCATCACTATGGGATAGAGATCTCCCTCCAAATTATAAGGATGGGTTACTAATGAAAAACCATGATACAAGACTTTGTGAAATTCAATGTGAAATGTAATTTAGGTCATATAAATGAATACTTCATCCATCAACCGATAGAACTACTACATATAACTAAATATTCAAGGACATTTTCTATATGGGGAATGGATTTTTTGGGGAAATATCATATAGCTAGAATTTTCTATACATCCTTATTGGTAATGACATATTCTCTAAATGGTACGAGGAAATACCCCTCATATAATTTGGGGTTATGAATATCATCAGCATCATAAAATTCCATATCATCACTAGGTTCTAGGTCACTCAAAAAAATATTGATTTAAAATGAAACAAAATTATATTCTATGGAGTTGATAAAATTGTACCATGAGTATAACATCAACTCTAATAACTCATCTCAATAAAATTCAGTATAAAATGGAAAAATAGAGGCCATTACTAAGACCTTGTAAAAAATACAAGAATTTGTTTAATAAATATAAGAAGTTCTAGACAGACAAGATAATCATTATATTATAGGCCGACCATGGTACCACATGTATATCTACAAAAGAAACTCCATAATAATTAGTTTATGGTACCAAATAATTATTTCCCATAGAAGTCTATTTTACCTCACTTTGAATATCCATTTTCAGACAACTCTAATATGATGAGAAATTAAAAAAGTTGTTGGATGAGATGGAATGGCTCAATGATAATAGGGTTCATACATTTTTAATCCTTTAAAACTATAAAAAACATGTTTCATGATATGTCAATAACAAATACCACCTCTATTAATTTCTCCACGTTAAACTAGTATTGGTTCTCAGAACTTTATTGATACCTAGAATGAATCCTCCAAAGATGGATCCAAAATGGGAAGGTCCTTATATTAGACATAAGTTCTATCAAAATGGATCCTACTAATTAACCAAAAAGTATAGGGAACATGTCTCACTCCCACCAATTAAATATTTCATAAGAAATAATTATCATAATATTTTATCAGGAGATAAACATCCTGGTCCCATGATGTTAAAGTGAACTAGCTCATTTGGATCACATTATTTAAACAATATGAATGATTGTCTTTACAAAATGATGTTAAAATGTATAAGTATTATCCTGGTCAAATGACATTAAAATGCAAGAAAATTTATAGACCACATGAAATTAAAATGTAAAAAAGAAACCCACGCAGTTTGACCATAAATTGCAGAGGTCCAATTAACAAGATCACATGATGTTAAACTATATGAAATCTCAATATTATCGCATGATGTTACGAAACATGAAAATGTAATAACCACATGATGCTAAATTTTATAGAGAACAGCCTATAAGAAATATAATAAACTGCAAGAACATTATTTTTCTTTATTGAATGATGTTAAACTGCATAGAAAACATCCTCACCATAGGATATAAAATTGCACAGATCCTGAATTTCCATCTTCATTCACATAAAGTGATCCTCATCCTTACAAAACGATGTTATAATTAATGATATATATCTTAAACACAATATGTGAATCTAGAAGGATCTACAATATGATTCTTTTTTCACGTTGATTCACCAACATCCTTACAACATAATGTCAATCTACACAACTTGTGTCCATTGTACATGACATTAAACAACATCGGTTTTGAGAACTACGTATGGACCAATTATCTTTCCAATTTGATATATAGGGATGTCTAGATCATATATCTTGTTCTATCTAGTAGATGACACAAATTAACATGTTCTATCCTTAATCATTACTGCATGGGGAGAGGAAACCTTTCCATTCCTTGTTTCTGACACCAATCATAGCTCAGATGAGTTTAGTAATTTTAGTAAGAGATTCCCTCCATGAACAAAGCATATCATCTCATGATAGATATATCAAGGTATTGAATTAAAGTACATAAAATGTGTACCAAAATTCTTCAACTAATGAAAATAAAATGTATAGTTTATGTCTCTTTCATGGTATAAAACTATACATTAATGTTGGCATTGCTTGAGAATAACACTATTCTTATTTTGGGTCCCCCCACCACACCTCCATTATAGAACTATGTATGAATTGATTCCTATCATCAATGGACAAGTAGTGATTCTAGGATACCCAAACCTAAGTCTATTCACATTAAAGAAACATAGAAATTCCTCCTCCATACGTATGGGTTAGACCTATATAGGGTGTTTTGGTTTAAGAGTTGTCTGTAGATTGATTCATATTACCATCTGATATGTAGTGACACCCAGAAATCCATTCTTAGAATCATCCACAATATACTATGTTCAAATAGGGGAGCCTAATTCCTTACCACATGATATTAAACTTCATTATTTCTCAAAAATTATGTATGGATTGATTCTAGACATCATAGGATACATAGTGATGCTTGGATCCCCAATCACAGGACTAGACACAAAAATCAATGGGTAAAATGACCCCTCTATGTATGGTAAATACCTGTATAGTGAGTTTCACATTCATGAACTACATGCCAATTGATTATTATCTTTACAAGATATTTAGTGATGAGAAGATCACCAATCATCGGCCCAACTACAACAACTAATGAAAATTTTCACCCAACTACCTAAGGATCAAGTCATAAAAAATCATTCTTCATTTGTATGAGTTATAAATGAATATATATTTCCCATTAATTTAATATATCATTCATAATTTTTCATGATGATTCCCATGTACTTACCAAATGAATTTAAACTAAAAGAAAATAGATACGTCCTTACCACATGAAGTTAAAATGCATGGGAAATTTACTAGTATCATGGAAATAAAAATGAATATAAAATATTACCCCAATAAATGATGTTTTATTATGCATAATGTCACACATTATCATCCCTAATCAAAGGAACACAAGGGCCTTACCTTTTTCAACCAGTGTACAGGGTGCTTTCACCATGTTTTGAGCACCTCAATTAATAAATCACACTTCATGTTTTTGCCACCTCAATTTACCACAAAATATTTATATCCATTTAAAATGAAAATATATCTCCTTGATTGTCTTTGATATCAATGTATAAGGGGTCAGAACTGCCAACTAGAGACATATTGTCTTGGTAATGAGGGATTTCTAATCCTTGTGATCCCAAAGTCATTATGAATAAGCACAGAACCTAAGGGTGTTCTAGGAGATCCCCAGGATGATTTCAGCATATCATTACTCATAAATTGAGTAATTTGAGATATTATTTTCAAAATTTTCTTCTCCCACTAAAAACGATGTAGGAGTTCTCTGGACCCTATGTATCCTACTTGGGATCTTTTTTAACACCCCCTAAAATTATTTCCCTATGAATCATGACTTTAAACTAACATCACTTTGGACAAAGATATACAAACTTAAACTCTATAATTTTATGTTCCAAATAAAAATACCTTAAAATACTAGTAAGAGAGACATAAAACTTGTTAGGTCGAAAACCCATAAATGATGTCCTAAGAGAAAGTTAAGTCTTCACTCATTGAACTCTTCACCTTCAGTGTTTTGGAAGAAGTTTGGGTATAAATAAATAAGTCATAAAGATCATAGGTAATTAATTTTAGCCATTTTAAAATCCAAGCTAAGATCTCTAGACCCCTATTTCTGGAAAAAGTTAGACCTATGACTTGTCACATCTTCTCATCATGAGGATATATTTATTAGGAAACAATTTTTTTTATATTGCTCAAACCCTTCATGAGAATTACATTTTCCAGTAATCACAACTCAATATTTGATCACATCAGATCACCTTAAATCTTCTATGTTTCCTGAAAAAAGATAATAAGCTTGAAGATATCCTTTGTTTGAATATGAAAGCATGTCCTTGGCACCTATATATGTGCCTATGGTCATCAATCAAATATATCACTTTGTAAAAGTTGATTTGTGATCCTTGTGAGAAATGAAGTCACTGTGGATGAACCCATCACCTAAATGTGTTTTGATCCATTCCTGACATGATTGTACCATATCATCATCATGACTCAAGAACTTTGGATCATGATTTACCATCCTTATAACCCGACTATTCATGTGGATTCAGATTCCATGATGTTATTCCATAATGTATTGTACCCTTTATCAAATAAATTATGTGAAACTTCATTCCAAAACCTTTTTATAGACAAAACCTTGTGAATCAAAATCACAGGGTGTACAGGACGAGCTTCAAAATTATGTTATAAATTTCCTTGGTGTTATAGAAACCTTCGTGGATAATTTTCCTCCATATCCAACTTCATCTTTTGGATTCTTGAGTATTCCCAAATCATTCACAGACCTTAGAAAAGGATTGGGAAATCAATATTTGAAAATTTTATTGAAGCATAACGGATTTTAACCACCAACTGTAGGTCTCCCCTCCTTTTAGGAATGAACACCAATCCTAATGATCCCTGATAACACCATGAAATAACCTATCCCTTTTGGGTGTTATGGGTTATTCCCAACATTTCTTCCCCATCCTATACTCACTGACTAAAATGTTTGGGTTATGATATAAATCATCAATATTCCAACTATCTTGGTCATTACTTCATCCCTAGTATTTCTACCATAACCAATATTACCCCTAAAAATCTCTTATGGCCCTTGGAGAGGAGTGGGGATACCTATGTTTTACCATGATATTAACACATATGGTATTTCACCTACAAACTAGAGGTGTTTCCTCCTTGAAAAAAGTAATTCAGCCCTTATGATCCTCATAAACACCATGATGGGACTCATAACCTCAAGGTGTCCTGGGTCATCCCTAGTTTGTCTGCCCCATATTTCATATTGAATAGCAGAAGGTCCAAGCTATAAGACTCTAAACTACATGAATAGATGCTACGAGCCTAATTCCATAAACTACAACAACATAAGGTCAAATATAAGAGACCCTAAACTAAATTGATAAAAGGTCTGATCTAAAATAACCTAAACTAAAACAACATAAATTCTGAGCTAAAATACCATAGAGTAAAAAAACAGAATTCATGAGAAAAAACTCCCCAAAATACAACAAAATAAACTCTGATCTAAAAGACACCAAACATAAACAATAGAGGGTTCAAGCTAAATGAACCTAAACTAAAGTAATATAAGGTCCAATATAAAATATCCTAAACAAAATCAATATAATGTAATATAAAAAATACACTAATCTACATCACACCAATGATTTAGGGTGAAAATAATGGAATGATACAATTTTTCTGAGGCTCACTATATGGCCCTATAAAAAATCATGCTATGCTCACCCAACCCAACAAATTTGAAAAAATATATAGGAATATCCCTTAGGGACATATATTCTACCAAAATTATTCTTTTCTGAATTTGGTAATGTCAAGATAGCTGGAACAGATATATCAGTAATGAATCTCATGTTAGTGGTAATTCCAGACAATCTATTATTGAAAATATGTCATAATTAAAATATTTAAATATATGAATTCAGTTTTACATGGTATTATATAATGTATGGGTATCATTGATGATTTACACTACATATGGTCAATAAAATTTCATGAACATCATGAATTAAATCTTATAAGAAAACAACATAGAAAGTTTAGAAGATATATTAATTGATAACATGAAAAGGGATTAATTTCCACATTAGGAGCCTATCCAAAGATTCAATCAAAAAATTATGCATCAATGATAAAACTATAATAATATTTTATGGGATGATCTGGCCAAATCTGCAAGAGTCAGATGGGAAGAATTGATGGAGCATTGAAATCTTTCCCACTCCGCTTGTTCTACTTCTATACTAGTGTGAATGGTTTCAATAATAGTATAAAGTTCCCAAAATACGTTATTAGTAGTTTCTAATGATGAATATGATGATAAGAGTTTATACCATGAGTGATATATGGTCTCCTCACATATATATATTTTTAGAGTCAGAATATCTTTCAAGGATTCAAACTCATATATGAACTTGTGGCTCTATTACAACACCTCCAAATCATCCTTTATCTGTCAGGCTATGGGAGTCCTATATTTAAGATCATGAAATCCCCTCTCAATGGTGTCCAAATATTTCCACTTCAGGTTAAATTATCTCATGATTTCATATAATTCTTGGTGGTTAATGTTTTATGTTCTCATTTAATGGAAGAGTTGGAGAAGATGTTCTTATTGATGATGACATGTTATTAAGGAAGTTTCAGTGATCAAGGTATCAATATATTGAAAAATAATCTTGCACCATGCCTGATCCTACAAAATCATCATGATATATATTTTAGAAGGGGGGAAAACTACTTGACCTAATAAGGAAATAGGAGAGTAAGAATTATATAATTTTCTCCCAGTAGATGCATCATCCATTTCTCTTATTGACGGCTTGGATTCCTCAAAAAATTCTTCCTCGTTGATGGGATAATCATACCTTGGATGGGAACTCTTCTATGATGAGTCACCAAAATATTTAATTAGAACCATTAGTGCTATCAATAGTGGGTATGTGAAGAAAATTGTTTTTCCACCTGATGGAACAATTTTTTTAGCACACCATCATGGTAGGATTGTACCCATGACAATAGATATTAATGAGAAAAAATGTAAGGGGAATCAATAGAAGGATGGATAAACTTAGAACTTGTATCCTCATTCGAAAAGGACAACCAAAACTGACAGTTAACCCTGAGAGTTTCTCTCCCAATATGCCAGCTAGGGTGAGAGGGGGAAACCCTTTGAATACATCCAAATTGGTATGCAAACCAATAAGGCGTATATGAAACTAAAACATTCACCTCATCTATTCTAACCATGAGGGCATCTTGTTGAACGAAGATCATGTATGAACTTTCATCAATAGTACCAGTGACACAATAAATATATTGCTCAGTCGGTGAACGATTAGGGGTGATGTAAAAATGATCAGATCATCTTAGTAAATCAGTAACCTCATCAGGGCCTAATATCATGGAATCAAACCAATATATGTCTTGCAGCCTGAGATGAGATAAGGAAATAAGAACATGCTATTACTATGGTATCTGGAGTATTGTAAATACTATTTAGTACAGTCAAATAGAGAACAAAAATAAACATTGATCTTATAAGAGGGTTGTCTATATTGGATATAGACCAAGAGTTAGTGAAGACAAGCATGAATTAGTACTAACAAATTTATAGGTCTTCCCACTAGTATACATGGGTCCATCACCAATGTACTATCCTAAAATCCTAAGGGTGTTTCCCCAATAAGGAAAAGACATCCATTACATTATATGGTAATGAAGCCTGCCATCCAATCATTGGCTTCAATTAGTAACCCCATGAGGTATGTTCTTTAGATTCCATTATTTACCAGTATGAACAAACACAATTATAGACCAACCGATAGGGGAAAAATTGAGGGCATATGTCCTTCATCCGAGCACCATTGTGATAGAGGAAAACATTGATCCAATCATTAAAATAGATGATAAAGGGAATAGTTAACTCATTTCTTATCTTTTCCTTCATGATGCAAAGAATGTCCCTAAACAAGGATATAGTTTTCATAGGTTTATCCAATGTGTCCACAAAATGTATAAATTCATCATACATTTCTCCAATGAGAGATATCATGACCAATAGATTGATATCCTAGAGGCTAAATCCTGCTTTACTATATAAAAAATGGAATAAATTTCTGTTAGGGAGCCAGTGTCTAATGAATTCACAGAAAATATAAGACTAGTGGTAAAAAATGAACTAAGAAATCCATACCGATTCATAAAGATGGATAGCATGAATCTGGTTAGAAAATTCTAAGATGTAATGCCTAGCCTTGAATTTCCATGACCATTAATCAACAAAGTTTCCAACATGGTGAAAATACAATTTCAAGCTCCACACAACACTTGATTTATTGTAATAAAATAAAAATATTCTCAAAAATAATCGACTGATGGGCTGGTGTAAAAAATAAATACCATCTAGATCCATAGGGGAGTTTTTCAACATATAATACAACCCCTAATACCATGATATGGCTGGTTGGACACCCTTAAAACCATCATCTAAATGATTTCAAGGGAAAATGATGACCATTGCGATGGGGGGTTTTAGGTTGGATAAGGGATGAGAAATGAATCTTGCAAACTAAATCCATATAGGGTAAGTTGTGGTGATAAAGGATAGTTCTGTAGTTCAATTGGGAGATAATTTTTCAGAACCTCGATGTTAGGGAGCACAAGATATCGAGGTCCCACATCACATTTCCTAGAAATCATTTACTATGATTAACCATGGATGATTAAATATTAGAATCCATTTTCCTAAAAATAAGATACATAATTCATATGATTCAATAACTATGTAAAGAAAAGGCCTAAATTCTAGTAGCATCATTTTCATCACATGAATCATAAAATGGATTCAAAAATATATAAAGGAAACATGAATCACTTGGTTCATGATGATCTCATGGACTGTATAAACCAAAAATACATTTAAAAAATGACCAATAGTCATGAGACATGATAATTCTTAAACTTTACAAGGTCATACAATTCAAATAATAGTCAAGTGGTTATGTGGTTGAACCAATTCATCATGAAAAACTATCAAATTCAACCCTGTAGGACTATGAACATGTTTCATCCAATTAGAAAATGTAGATTCATAGTTGGTATGAATATAATACATGGAAAAGAATTTCTTGTGAATCAATTCTCACAAAATGGCCTTGTGAACTGATATCAAGATCGGTTCTCATGGGAGGGTTACGTGATGAAGGATGATCACAAGAGCTCCGAGTGTCGGGTATCTAGTCAATAATCCTCCTCAAATTTTCCTATTTATAGTAAAATACATAGAATAAAAAATATTTCTTTGAAGACAAAAAATCTCCCAATAAATCAATTGAAAACAGTGCCAAATCCTTTGCTGGGCATCCAATTTCCTTGAAAATAATCCCTTTTTCCTATAAAATTAAATCCTTATGGTGGTGGTGGATTTTTTATGCATGTGAAAAAAGAATTGTGAAATTAATAAGGGAAAAAATACCTGAAATATGGGTATTATATTCCCCAAAAATAAAATCAACAAAATCTAGAAAATACACATGGATTGAATAACCTTCTACAGGACACACGATCACATGAGGTTTAGAGGGTCATCAAGATGATTCATGTGTATCACATAACATACTAGGAGATCATGATAAGAACCTTTAATCGTGACACCTCTTTCTTATGAGGGGCCAAAGGAATTATCTAATCAAAAGGAAGATTCCAGATAAGTTCCCCTAGGTCTCTTGACTTGTCAAGTAAGAGGAGCCCGAAAACCATCCAAAATAATTCTTGAATAAATGAGGAGAAAAATATCCAAAATTTGGGAGCCTATTTTTTTCATAAAACATTATTATATGTTCCCATAAAATTAAAAATAAACCACTAAATTTCTATTGAAATTTCCTCCTCATAACGATATAGGTTATTCACATGTCTCCCTCACCATGTGAAGGGCCTCGGGTATGTCCAAGTTCTCTAGTTCTCCCTCACTAGTTCCAAAGATAAATAAAAGGGTTCTCCATTTTAATGGCCATTCATCACCTCAATACACATTTTTGGTCATGAAAAAATCAGCAATGGATAGATTTGTCTTCTTTGAAAACATTCATACAAACTCATAATATCTATATCCCTTGTAAAATAAATAAGGAAATAAAAATTGAAATGATGGGAACTTCTTACGAGGGAAAGATATGCCAATATTATGCGAATGGGGTTATATTCTCCATTTTATCACTATTTATCACATGAGGCCCCCATCGATAAGAAATAATGATCTTGAAAATACCCCCAAGAAAACCATCTTTGTCTCATGGAAGACCCCAGAAACAATAATCTTGGATCACGCAAAAATGATTGAATATGGATCTTAACCTTATGAAAGTCCCTAGATATGTCATTCTAAAATTGTGAAAACCCCTTAAATTGTCCACATGATTATGAAATACCCCTTTGAATAACAAAAAATCAATAAATGAAGTGTTTAAGGGGTGCTGTTGTGGTTGTTGAAAATCATGGAACACCCACGACAGTATTTTTCAATGTGCATCAAACTAAATCCATCAACCAACTCTATACAATATTTTTTAGATACACACAGTAGAGGACGACGTATAATCATGGTGGTGAGGCCCATAATACCTTCCCATTCCTCAAAAAATTTCTTTAAACCCATAAATCCTACACATATGCATCAGAGAGGTCTTTTTGGAGCATCTAATCTGATGATCGTAATGGTTTTTCAACATATAAAATTTGAGGAACAACCTTAGCGATCAGAAAGAATGAATGGGAAAATCGCATGATCACTTATGATCATGAAAAGGATATTTGGTGTATTATGTGAAGGTTGTCACTCACATATTCTGAATCATGTTGAACCTATAAAAATATATAACTAAAAATATATATGGAAAATAGAAAATAATAAATAAAAAATACAATAGACTTATGTGAATATAAATTAACTTATCCAAATGCGCTTCACATGACTCATCCAGATCATGTGATAAAACTAAAATATTTCACTAAAATTTTGTTACTTCTCCTCAACATACCATTTGAATCATGAAATTTCCCCATAAATGTCAATCGTGTCACAAAATTCCCTCTGGACATATCACCCATGTCTCACAAAGCCCTCTGGTCTCACATTCCAAATCTTGTAATATCTTCTAGTCATGTCACCCACATTATGTGGAGACACTAGTGCATGTCAGTTTTGTCATGTAGAGACATATGGGCCTTCCTCTGTATCCAATGGAACCCTAAAAACATGTCATCTAATCTTTATAATGAAAACAAGACATGTTATTTACATTCTGTGATTCCATCTAGACTAGACACCCTTGTCTGGTGGATCCCTCTAGGCTTGCCACCTATGATCATGTAATTTCTAAATAATAAATCATCCTGGACTTGTAAAAAACCATGAAATTTCAGCTATGTTTCATTATTCCCTCCATAAATGCCACCTAAGTCCCATGAAGTCCTAAAGGATTTCCACTTGAGATCATGAAACTTCCTTTGGACAAGTCATCCAAGTCATGTGACACTCCCTGGGAATGTCAAATCTGATTGAGATTGTCTCCAAACATCATTGGATAGTTCATTGGATATTTTCCAATCATGAGAACTTAGATAATCCATCTTTCACTAGGACATGTCAACTACGAAACCATGCATGTCAAGAAGAAAAAAATAAATGTGAGGTAGATAACAAGTCTATGATAAGTTGATGTATTAGGACATGATAGCCTCATACAGTGGGAGTATAAAAAAACCTGATAGTGTAAACCCTGATCAAAATAAATAATGATATATCTAATTAATTATATAACCACCATATTTATCATGACTTCCTAAGGACCAACCCTCATATTAATCAATCAAAGGGGTTGTCTCGATACACAATTCTTGAATCCATATGCAGTGAAACCGATTACTTGTAATCTGTTGTCTCCCACATTGACCATAGATCATATAGGATTAGGGAGAATAAATTATCATATAATTTTCATCATAAGACTCCAATAATATAGTAAAACCTCAATGTGTAATCCCCAATTAGTGGCATACCATGATATGTCATTCATTCTAGGCAATCCTCAGTGTGTAATCCCCAATCAGCAGCATAATATGATATATTCCCCAACACCAATGAAACCTCTAAGTGTAAGTCTGGATCAAGATGAACAACCTGAACTCTTATTCCTCCCATAAAAAAGATATATAAGATTCCATTCCTAATGGAATGAGATCAAATTTGTATCCACATTAGTGTAAGTCCCCCCATGTCAATTACATTCCAACCATCGGGGCGGAATATCTCCCATGGAATGGTCATCATTCCTCATCCCCCTATAAAATTACAATTCAACTAAACTATAATGATTCTAATTCCTAATATAACTAGGACACATAAGTCACCTTCCTATGGATCGATATCTATAATGAACATCCAAAGGCCCATATTAGCATGAAATCCCCACATCGAAATGCAATGAAAAAGATTGCTTACTATCCCTTGATTCATACACTGATCACAACTCATGTAAACATTGGATAATGCTCGCATATTTTTAATCATTAATATACAAAACCAAGGTCAACCTTTGTGTGTAGGCCCTAATCAATGGCATGGTATAGATATACCCAAACAAGGGTATCTGCCTTTGGGTAAGTCCCTAGGATGTGATTGAACTATGAGAACTATGATTCCTACTTTAAATAGGATATGTAGGATGTCACCTTGAGGTATGATTCCAAATATATAGTTTTCCAAAATACATGTTATTTTTTAATAACATTAATCTATATCGGTTTAGTGAACTACATGGGTTTTGATTCTATTTATAAATAAGGATATCTAGGATTCCTCATAATGGCCAAATCCCATCCTAGAAATATTAACTACCTCTCTGGATAAGAACAAAAGCCATATATTTTGGTTATATGGCTTCAATATATAATCATATTCCCACAAATTGAAAATTTATGAAGAACCTCATATACATATAGATGGATATACTAATAGTAAAACCCCTTTTCAAATAAAATAATTTAACTTATTATTATTTTTAAGGGTAACAGTCCCATATCAGTATTTGGAAGAGATTATAAAATATATCATAAATATATAATAGATTCTTAGAGTAGGGAAATTTTATCCAAAATGGTGTGATAATCCCAACATCCCATCCACTCAACAAATTTAAACTCTAAAGCATCGTGCAGTTTGAAACCCAAACAGACCACCTAAATTCGGAAAGTTTGTCTATATACAATTATGGATGTGGGAGACATTGTGGGATTCTTTTAGGGAGAAGAAATTGGTAAGTGTGAATTTAATGACTTTATGATACATTAAACCCCCTAAAATTACACCTTTAGGTCAAGATATCAATATATTTTTGAAAAAACAAAAGTGGAAAACTTGGGGAGAAATCATCTAACAACAACATCTCCTTCATAACATAAAAAGTATTGGCACCCAATTCTCATCAAAAAATTTATTTTACTATCTTATGGGTGGTCTTTATCATCAATCTAATGAATTTGAGTCAGATATGTGTTGAGTGTTTCCCATTAAATAACGTTATGCGGCTTAATTCCTACCATTGAAATATGCATATTGACACCTAGATCACTAGTCTTTGTTCCAACTGTAATATTTCCTTTTCATAACAGGGAAACTAGTCACATCCCATATGAAGTTAAATTTTATGGTTTCTCAATAACAATGTGTGTCTTGATTCATGTCATCATGAGATAGATAATGATTCTCGAATCTAGAATCATTGGTTGAGCTATAATAATTAACAAGAATAATTCCCCCCTCTGCATGTGGGTCAAAACATCATGGATATTATCCCCTTTAAGAACTATGTGTGGATTAATTCTTGATATCACAGAATACATAGTAATGCTTAGATGTCTAACCATATGTTCAGCTACAACAATCAATTGGAACAGCTACACGCTCTCCATATGGGTTAGACTTGTGTAGAGAATTTTCTTCTTAAGAACTATGTGTTTCTTGATTCCTATTATAATATTATTTATGTTGAAACCCAGATCTATATTACTAGATCCAACCACACATTAAAAAAATCCCCCACCTCGCTTAAGGGTATGAACATCACAGGGAGATTACATGCAAGAACTATATGTGGCTTCATTTCTATCATTCCAAGATATATATTGATCCCAAGATCTTTGATCCTAAGTTCATCTAATAATATAAAATGAAAAAAAGATATTCACCCCTAACTACATGTGGGCTAGTCCTATGCAGTAAGCCATATAAGACCCACTCTTACATGGTTTAGTTTCTACCCAATTTTCTATTGTTCCTCACACCGACCATGGATCATATGATCTTAGGGAACCTGGAATGACACTCTGTTTGATGCGACCATGTAGCACCTTAGATCAATAAAAATTCCCTAGTCGAATGACATTTACTTGAATGAGAAAGGTGTTACATTGAACGGATAATAAAATTTTCACATAAAATTTTTATGTAATGGCCGAGTCATACAATGTCATTCAACCTGTGAATGATTAAGACCTATGTAAAACTTTCTTTATTTTTTGATTAATCTATTTATTAAGGGGTATGATACATGTCAAGCCACCAAAATTCATGTTCATGGATTAAATATTTTCTCATCTTATAATTTTTACAACACGTGAAAAGTTTCCCCAATAACATCTTTTACAATATTCAATTTGGTTCCCATATTTTTCCACATGTTATTTCACTATAGGAAATATAAAACATCCTTATCACATGAAATTAAACTACCTGAGAGTTATGTGCCCACTACATGATGTCAAAATGTGAAGGCAAACAACCATCATCTTTCCTTACCTAGGGACCAAAAGAGATTAACGTCAGTCAACCATAGTACGAGGTTATTCTTTCATCCTTTAATCCCATCTTCCCATAAATCACACATTATGACTTGTGAATATTGGGTTAATGTAAACCATTCATTGAACATGGAATGGAAGATATATATCTCTTTTTCACCTTGATATTAATTATTAAGGGATTTAACCTACCCCCAGATACATATTGTCCTTGTAGAAAGGGATTTTTGTTCCCTGTGAGCTTGAAAACACCATGGTTGAACTTAACACCTTAGTGTGTTCTGGTACATATCCATAAAGATTGTCTCATATTGTTACTCATGGCCTGAGAACCTTGATCCATGTCTTACAAAATTTTCATATCCTTCTAAGAAGGATTTTGGAGTACTCATGACCATGTGTATCCTAAAAATAAAGTTTTATAACATTCCAATCGTACCAAGTCCATGTAAATCACAGCCTTAAATGGTGTGTATTTTAGTGAAATGGATATTACCCTAAAAATTAACATATAATGTTCTAAAATAAAATACCATAAACTGCTAGTAAAAGAAAAAAATACTTGTCATGTTAAAAACTCACAAAGGGTAGACAGACCAATGGTCAAGTCTTCACTCACAGAAATCATTATCTTTATAGTTTGAGAAGAAATTAAAACATAATTAAATGAACAGGAATTAGATATTATAGGGCTCAATTTGTGTTCCCATTAAAAGTAGATCCAGGTGTGTTGTACAATCTATTCTAGAAAAAAGTTGTGGAATTGGTTTGTCACATCTTGTCACAATAATTATGTGTTCCCTAGGGGGAGAAACAACATTTAGGTTAACTGATCCCATAATGAAAATCATGTTTTCCATAAATAACTTTTCATTGTTTAGGCACCTTGGATTACCATAAACCTTCCATAACCCTTGTAAGAAGATACCCGACTTCAATAGACCCTTTTTTTGACTCAGAATTCCTATCTATGGTTTCTATGTATGATCTCCTAGCCATCAAAAATATATGTCACTATCTTTGAAAAAGTTATTTCTGATCATCATGAGCCTTGAAATCACAGTGGTAGAAAAATAAATCCAGGGTGTTCAGTTCCATCCCTATCATGATTGTCCCATATCATTACTCATGACTTGATCACTTTGGAAAATGATTTATAATCCTCATAACTAGAATATTTAAAAAAATTGATAACCACAGTGTTAAGTCAATTCATATTGTACCCTTTCTCAATGAAATACTATGACTCTCAATTTTCAAACCATATTAATTCCCACACCACCTGACTCAAAACCATATATTGTAGGGCATGAGATTACCTTAAAAAATATAATATTTTCTAAGGGGGCATAAACCTTCAGGGATAGTACTTTCTTTCATAGCCCACTTCATTATCCCAACGTTTGTGTCAACAATAATATTTCATTTCCCTCATAAAATATTTTGGATCACCATTTCTGGACCATGCATGCAATCCCTATGGAATCATGCATATGGGATTAGTCATAACAATTATATGTATCTTCTCTTAAGAGGAATATAAATCCAATCCTCATGAGACCAGTAAACCTTGTGTCATAACTCAACACCTTAGGATGTAATGTGAGTTCCCTGGCATGTATTCCTCATTTCATATCCATTGATTCAATCTCACAGGCATGTGGTCTGCATAACCCATATTCCAACTATACAACTGGACTCTACTTCCCTAATATTTCATAATCTACCTATACAATAACCAAAATCATTCATGAAAACTGTAAAAGAGTGAGGAAACCTCTACTTGACCATGAAAGATTCAAATAAGGGTTTTAAACTACTAACTAAAGGAATTTTCTATTTTTGGTATTGGAACTATAATCCTCATGATCCCTTGAAATAGTTTAGCTGAACTCATCACCATTGGGTGATTTGGATAATCACATGATTTTTTTTCCATTTTATATTCAGCATTCATGTCCTGGAAGAAGGAATTAAATATATATGGCATATCTGTGCCAGATATAGTAGACTCCAATCCCCCAATAATACGAGTTCTGAGAAAAAAGACCCTAAACTAAAGAACTAGGTGGCCCAATATAGGAGTCTTGAAACCACAAAAATAGCGGTTCTAAGCTAAAATAACCTAAAATTCAATAATAGAATTTTTAAAATAAATGAAACTAAACTACAGTAATAGGTGGTCTCACCTAGGATACCCTAAACTATAATAATATATGTTCCAAGATAAAAAACCCAAATTTAAAACAATATGTGGTATGGGCTAGGGGACGGTAAACCACAATAATAAAAGGTATAAAATAAAACACCGTAAAATATAGCAGCACATGCCTGAGATAGAGGATCCTAAACTACATCATAGCGCTATTATAGTTTCCAAGACCTTAAAAAATCCAACTAAAAGAGACCAAAAAAATTCCAGGTTGAAAACTAGAAATGGGATTCATGGGAAAAGGTTAAATCTCTACTCATTGGGAATTCAGTTTTCATGCTCTAGGAAATATTTAGCACTCATAAATTAAATAAGGCACCAAAATTGTTAGGTTGAAACCCATAATTGGGAAGACATAGAAAATCCATGTCTATTCATATTACGCCTTCCCATGTATGTTGATTTGGGAAAAAATAGGGAACTATAAAATAAAAATATACAAATCTTGTATGGATCACTAATTTTCACTAAAAAATCAATCTATGATCTCTAAGTATACTGACTTATAACAAAGATATAACATTCTCCCTCTAGGAAATGTATTTTTCCAAAATAATCATTTCGAATAATGTAATCTCAAAACAACTACATAAGATAAATCTATGAGAAATCTCATGTTTTTGGAAATTCATTATTGTGTATTAAGAAACATATATTGTGACTTAAGCATTTAACTCTATGCATTCTGGTTTACATGATATTATACAAATGAGGGGTATTGGGGATGATTAATTTTAAGCCAAATAAATGAAAGGAAGGAAAATAATGAATAAAATAAAACCAAAAAACAATATATAAAGTTTAAAAGATCTATTCATTGATTACATGCATGGAAAAATCTTCATGTATCGAATTCTCTCCTGTAAATTCACCAGTAAGAAAAAAGTAATAAAATTATAAGCCCGTTTACACACTAATATTTTAATGAAAATCTGTAAACATAATTTAAGAATTTTAACTTTATTTTTATCAATATGCCCATGAATTTCAATGTTTTATTAAAAATCTGGAAATTATAATAGTGGAATTGAAATGGAATAAATGGGAAAATGAATGATAAATTTTGGTTATTAGTTTTAATTCTAAAATTTTGATTGATCGTCGTCTTTATTGTTTTGAAATAATGTTGTTATTTAAACTTTATTTTTCAGGTAAAAAACATGGGAAATGGTTTATATATAAACAAAACATCCAACAAGACACATGGATTGCCTCTTGAAGAGGAACTCCAAATAAATAGGTAACAGGGAGAGCAATCCCAAGTTGTTGGTGGGGCGTAAACCCACAGGAGGAACCACATGCATTGGTTGTGCCAAGGCCTACCCATGATGCACAGTGTCTGCGACCCATAATGATGTGTGAATGTGAATTCGGGAGACCATACCCCATCCCACAGGTGTCTAAACCATCCAATTCATTCCTTGAGTAATAAACCCATGCAGCTTCCATCATCAAGTTTGAATGATATAATATCATATTATTATTATACATTGTTTAAATACAATGATCTCATCATCATGCTTCCGCTTTGCTGCCCCACACTTGGAATCCTTTCGACCACCTTTGAAGACACCCTCCACTAATATAGACTCACCGTCCACTACTTCAAATCATCATAAAACACCATTTACACTATTATACTACTCTTCCTTGAGAACCAGTGAACTTTTATCACCCATGATTCCATTTGATCATCTATGAGACCCTATTCCGACTACAAATATAGAGAGTTATACTCATTGAACCACTGTGAATGCCTGATGAGGTTGGTGAATATTGGTTTTCACTTATACTATTTGACACTACTGTTGCCACATTACACTAATCCAGTTCCATGCTAAATTCCAGGGACATTTGAATGAATGAGACAATTTCCTCACCAAGTTCAATCTATTCCATATGAAATTTGAACACCCCAAAACCCAAACTGTTCTGAAAATTAAATCCATTTTGGTCTCATTGAATTTTATGTCACAGAATGACATGTAAATATTTGATTTAAGGGATGAGAGGTCCCACTACCAATGCTCTACCATACCTATACAAGGATGACATTTCCACTACCTAAATAGAGCTTGGACATCTATAGGGGATAAGAGGCTCAACCTTAATGTGGCACTTTTTCTTTGTTTATCTCTATTTAATTTTATTTTTTCCTTAGTTTTTATTTTATATAATTTTAAAATAGTTTATTATAAAATAATTCAAGAATATTATTTTATGAAGTGTCATCCACCATTATTCTTTTTATTTTTATACCATTCATAACTTTTTTATTGTTTTATTTTCTATTTATTCATTTTATTTTATTTTATTATTTACCCACTTATTATATTTATTCTATAATTCTTTCATATCTATGTCTCATGAATTACTGTATTTTTTTTTGTTATATCATGTGTTTTATTATTTTCTTTTATTTTTTTTATTTATTTATCTTATCCTATTCTTATTATTTTATTTTACTTCTCTTCTTCTCTTTTCTATTCCCACTATGTGTTCTATTAACATCAAATATCAGGGAAATACATGAGGCTTCTCCTGGGGGTGGTTTGGTTTTCTATAATTATCTATTAACATTTATTTTATGGTTTTTATAGATATGAATCACATGAATAAGTGTGGATATTGTCCCCCAAAACATGCAACTAAATGTGTTATTATTTTTTCCTTTCTATCTCTTCAATTGAATATATCTTCACACAATTGATTTTATATGATCTCTGGATGAAAGAGAATATGATGAATCTAGGTATTAGAAGATGTCACACTATAGATGTAGGTGTTCCTTCCACCTTGATTATAGGAGCGGTATAATTTAGATAATTTTGGCATTTGAGATTTCAAAAATTCTAAATAAAAGGATAACTACTCATGTATGATATTAAATTATTGAATGATCAAATAAATTTTAATGGATAAAGGATTATTATGATAGAACTCAAAAATTTTCCTAGGACCATGTGTTTTCTCTATAATAATTTTCTTTTTAGAAATTTCATGGTAATCTAGACTTTTATTTTATTTTATTATTTTATAAAGTAATCAAAACCCCAAATATTTATCATTGTTTACGTTAAATAATAATAACAAATAGAAATAAATAGATTATGCGAATTAAATTATGCAATTAAACAAATTGTGAAGCTCCTCAAGTGAGATGACCTTGGTCAACCATTATGTTGTACTAGGGAAAATATATTAAATTTTATTTTCCATGCCCCATAATAGCCTGGCCATCAAAAATGAAAATGTTTTTGAGGATCTAATCTATATGATATTTACATTTTTTTAAAAATAGATGGTTTTTATTACATTAAAAACAACATAAAAAATATTTTTCCATTTTTTTCTCAAATAATTATTTAATTAATTCTGGGATAAATTACTCACAGGTGAAAGAGTAAGAAACAAAATATGTTGTGAAATCCCACTAATTAAGGACTTATTCTCTTATAATACTAGTAAAGGAAAGAAAAAATTGAATAAATATAGTCCTCTCAACTTAATATTTTTTAATCATGGTCAATCAACTTTGTAAGGACATGCAAAGACTCAAAGTAAAGAGGGATGTACCACTATAAATACCCTATTTCATGGAATAAATCAAAGAGGATGTGGTATAACTCAAGGTCTATAGGTAGATAAACCAATTTATAAAATAGATACAATATGACCATGATGAGTAGAAATAATATCACCATAACCTATCTTTATATCCATTTAATAAGACACCACCCAAGGGGTGGAATTTGAATAAAATATGGAAGATCCCATTTTCCTAACTCTACTGTACACTATCCATCTCAAATATGCATTAACCATTGAAGGATAGGTTGAAACTTATCCACCTAAGGGTGTTGATATTATCTCAAACTCTACATTAATTTATTTTATTCAATATTAATTGAGTATTAATTTAAACTAATATTAATTGTATTATTTATACAATCTATTTTATTCCTCAGAATATGATGAATGAACTAGACATGAACATACAGTGGAAAACATGGAACTCCTTAATTTTGATGAACGTACATTTGAAGAACCCCATGAATAATTCTGAGTTACTACGACTGAGGAAATGAAGAAATAATATTATCATTATGAAAGGAAGAATATTTCTAATGATTCATGATTAATTTTTACTCAGGATTGGATACCTACTTACTTTCCCTTTGATAATTCAATTCATGTAGCCCCTTTAGAGATAACACAAGATAATAAAGAGAATATTGCATAAGTAGAAACTAAGAATGATGATGATCCATACTTAATCCTACCCCAACATAAAATATGTACCCAATTGTGAAGGGGTGGATCTTTTATACTCTTTCCATGGATCATTATTCACTAATAATGAAGAAGTATATACTGTGAAAATCCACAGATGGTGGTTCATTTATACAAATATACATCCTCTAACTAACCATGCATAACAGCTGGTACTTCCCTTATAGATGTTTCATAGAGATAGGGCCCAATTGTTGGGATTATTCCAAGACTTATCCATTTATTTTATTACATTTAAATTACATTTAAATTTTATTAATATGATTAGTTGAGCATAAATCCCATTCTCTATATTCTTCACAAGAGTATTTGAAATGATTCATGTGATTAATTGATTATTTTTTTTGGGGTCTATGATATAAAAATGGAGTCCCAATCATCCAAGGATGAAATGGGACTAAGATTCATAGGATTGGGAGTTCATTCATTCATTTACTATTATTAATCTCCCTATATTTTTTATGGAGACCACTTTTACGATTTAAACTATAAATTACATGACCAGGTTTTGAATTTAAGATTTACTTGTATTATCAAGTAGACATTAGATAATTATGAATATAGTGATTTTGTGTTTCAGATATAAATTATAATAATGTTGAATGAGTAAAATAGAAATTTTAATTATTAACGTGAAGCATGGATATTGAAATAAGGTATCGTGATTTCAGAGAATTAGTTGATTTATGTAAATGAAATTTCACAACCATTTTCCACACTTTGAATTTCTATAATTCTCGTAAATTAATTATCTAATATCTATCATAGATTGAGTGATTAACTAATGTTATCATTTAAAATCCCAAGAGGATTTCAAGAACAACTTTTTAATTTTATATATTGGGAATATTTCTTGAGTGATCCTGGGACATGTTATATACTAGAACATTCATTTGAACTTATCAATTATATGACAGTGAAAAATAACATTTAAAATGATCGAGGAATATTTTGGAAATCCCTTATCCTTGAATACCACCATTACATTAATAATTTTTTAGACCATAGATACCATGACTAATCATGTTAGGTATGAGCCATGACCCAATCAATTTTTATCCATTCCTACACATCATTGAGTATTTTCATAATATTATTACGTTGAAGATTGGGGATGAGAGATTCATAGTGGATGATATGATATAAAATCAATTGAAAATTTTAGGGGTTTTAATTGTGGGTGGTTAAAATGGTTTTTTATTCATTAATTACACACTATTATTTTCCCCTCTTGAATAAAAAATAGAAAAAAATAATGGGTAGTTAATTGGAAGAATAAAAAATCATAATTACTAGACCAATGATTTTTATCATATGTGGTTAGGTGGTGGGTGTGAAATCCATTATAAGCATAACATTCAAAAAATATTGAATAATTACATTTAAAAAAGAGGGTATAAAATTAGAGAAAATTCAAGAGTGGGAAAAAATAATTATTTATTATTTATTCTATTCATAACCTTCACTTTTTATTTTTGGGGAGGTTGGAATTTATAATTTGGAGGGGAAATTTCATTGAGATTATAATATTTATATATTGTTTAATACAATTTTGATTAACCTCCTCCCATATCCTTCATTTTTAAACATCAATTTTCATCAACTTTAAGCCTCATAATTATTTGAACCTTGATTAAAAATTCATAATGATTTCAAATGTATTTTATCTTTAAAAAGTGGATAAAGAATTTCAATTACCTGATTATGGATAAGGTGTATGTTTTCTTGAAATGAGATTAACTATATTCTAATTATATCAGGAGTGATCTGTGAAAGAAATTTCAAGAGAGGTGGATACTTATTGGAAGGTTTAAAAATAATAAATTTAGAAGATTGAATAAATGAGCAGATAAGTTTCATAATATTTCAATAGAAAAATTAAAATATATTAATTGATTGTTTATTTAAAATTATAGAAGTTGAATTAATATATTTTTTGTATTATTTAATTATTCATTTAACATTTATAATCATCTTATATTATTGATTTCAAATATGAATAGTGATACCATTGGTGACCTTTGAATTCCGTATTGATATTTAATGCTTGAGGATAAGAATGGTTTATGTGTGGGGGTATTTAAAACCTTAACATTTTAATGAAAATTTGTTAACATTTGTTATGTATTTTAACTAGATTTTTATGAATGCAACCTTGTATTTTAATGTTTTATAAACAATTGGGATATTCTAAATGTAGAATTGAAATTGTTAGAAAGGACTAATAAATATTTAATTTCATTATATTTTTTTAATTAGGATTTTTTCCATTTTTTTGTGTTTTGAAATTACGTAGTTATATGAAGTGTATTTTCAGTTAATCAATTTGATCTAAGGGATAGCCCTCAAATAAGAATCTCACAAGCCACATGGCTAGCCTCATGAACAAGTTAGGCATCCAATTAGGCTACTAAGAGAGCCTTCCTAAAGCACCAATGGGGTGTAAGGCCATGGGACGAACCACATGCATAGGTTTTCCAATTATTCATTGGATTGAATTATGCATACGACCTATGTTGGTGTGTTTAAGTGAGTTTCTGTGAATATCCCCAACACAAGTTTCTAAACAATCGATCCCACACCTTGAGTAATAAATATGCAGAACTTATAGACTACAATTCGATATGGGGCAAGTTCTCCTCATTATCGCTCACCATTTAAATAAAATAGAATCTTTCATCCCATGGTCTACTAGCCCTCACTTAGTCACCCTACTCCTACCTTTAAAGCTATCATCTATTGTTATTTACTCACAGATCACCCCTACAACTCCGTAGAAAACCACATTTCCTCCATCTGAGAGCTTAGCATCGAGCCCCTATGCACTTTTGCTACCTAGGGTCACCATTGATCATCTACGGGGCCCTGTTTGAACCTTAAAGGATAGTTTTATTTATGCTGAAACTATGAAGGCTAGATGAGTATAATTTAAGATAGATCTCTAATGAAACCACTGAACTCTACTAATACCAAATCACACCAAGACTAAACTACAATTCATTCCATGCACATTCAAAAGAATAATCCTTCACAACCATGTCCAGTCTACTCCACTATAAATATGAACACCCTAAAACATCAATTTTTTCCAAAATAATACCCATGATGGTCTCATAACATTTTAAATCATTCATAGATATGGTAATATTTATTTTGAGGGAAGATAATTCCAACATCTAAAGCTCCTACATACCTATAAAAGGAGGACCTTTCCACTTCAAAAAATGAGGTTGGACATCTTCAATGGAGGAAAAGATCTTGTGATCAAATATCACATAAATGTCTTGTAAAATAGATCATGTGGTGATGTATTTCAAAGGGATTGTGTGATGAGATGATTGTCTAGAGATATGGGATTCATATTCATCTTGAAATGTGCTACCCATAT
The DNA here is from genome assembly GCA_963277665.1 of Viscum album. Taxonomy (NCBI): domain Eukaryota; kingdom Viridiplantae; phylum Streptophyta; class Magnoliopsida; order Santalales; family Viscaceae; genus Viscum; species Viscum album. The sequence continues at coordinate 1,646,579,695 of OY728128.1, forward strand.
ACTCCATGATTATAGGGTTCTTCACAGAATTCCAAAGGTCACCCAAGAGACCAAACATCATCTAATACACTAATCAGTGGCAACCCCAATTACTGAGGAGAGCATTTACCTTCCTCAATACAAGTCTATGTTCCTGAGGACATTAATCCTGGGGGGGGGGGATTTTTGAAACCCTATAAATGAGTATTATAAAATTTAGAAGGGAAGAAATACATGATGCCTGGGTATTATTTTCTCCAAAATATAAAGGGAGGAAATGTAGTTGAATTACGAAGATCATGTAACCTTTGAAAGTACACATGATCTCATGACCACAAGAAGGTCATGTGAAATGATCTTGTATAACATAAAATATTTTTATGATCATGGGAATCCCCATTGATAAGACCTCATATTTTTTTGAAGGAATACTGATAATTATTTATGATGACATGAATGCTACCAAGTGAGTTCCTTAAAATTATACAACTTATAAATTGACAGGTTCATGAAAATCATTGAGAACCCTATCTAAAATAATGGTAAAGGGAAGAAGAATTATTTCAATGAATGTTACATTGATATTTATGTGACATACTCATATGATAAGTAGGACCTTCTGAATCCCATTGGGAATTTTTTTAGAAAGGTTAGGGTTGAAGCCTCATTAATTATTAAATCAAAGAAAATACCTCTTTAACTGGGTAGAGGAAGACCCATTACATAGCCTGAAGGCCCAATGGGAATTTAGCCCATTACATGGCCCATAGGCCCAATTTTATGGCCCATGGCCCACTCAGTGAATAAATCTACTATAGTACCCATGCTCTTACAGTACTGCATAGTACCCGCCGCTGTTATAGTACCCTGCCGCTGCTACAGTGACATGCCGCCGCTATAGTGCCCACTGTTGCTATAGTACCACCGCTGCTACGGTAAAAAACAGTACTATTACAATGACCTACACCCAATGGGTTTTGAACCCCCATTTTTCATGTCAGATTAATGGGTGATTACCACTAATCCAAACCCCAACTACAATCGCATGAGGAAATGTCAACCTTATCAAGCGAGATCGTGTTGTCATAGCAGCTCCATTATATGAAAGACCACGAAATTTCCATTCAATTATGTGATTCCCCTTTAGTTCCATTTGAAGATGTAAGTATTGTCCACGATAATTAATTTGCAGCATCATGAGACTCATCATCAATCTTGTGGTGCATAAAAGACAAGTAGATTGGATATCCATGAAAACACTTATACGACATCATGAGATCTCTTTTCCCTAAAAAATACGAAAGGAAATAAAATGATAAGTGTTAAAATATTATCATAAAGAAAATATATGTTGATATTTATGAAAAGGGATTCATACACCCTATTTTGTCTTTATTGATCACATAAATCCCCCCTTTACAAGAAATCTATGTCTCATGAAGACCCTTCAATTAGCCAACATGATAACACGAGGTCCCATAGACATGTCCACATAATATTGAGGAGGTCCCCTTGACAAAACATTGTAGTATTGAGAAGAACACCATTCATTTTTTCTTCAATCATACGAAACACTTTCCATTGGCATTCTGATATATTAAAGACTCCGAGACATGTTGGCATGGAATTGTGAAAACTATTAGGAATATCTAATTGTTTCAGAAAATTTCCATTGATGTATTAAACTTTAATAAACACATTGATGGGGGAAAATTACATTGAACATAGATCATCTTACAATTAAATAGACAACATGAAGTAATATCATGTGAATTCTGTGCTACAAAATTCACAGCAATGACTCTAACTCATAATTTCTTGATACACACAACACAAGTCTATGTATAACCAGTGAGATGAGTTCTATAAATTAGTAATGATTAGCCCAAAAAAGTGGCACAATTTTAAAATGATACATGGGAGTGTAGGAGTAGATTTGAAGAAGTGTGAAGTCACATGATATTAAAGGTATTCCATTAGATAAAATCTATGGAACAACCTAAGGTATCACACGACATGATTATATGATTCATATGATCACTATATAGATCACATGATAGACTTCCAACATTTCATCCATGTTTGTTGAAGGGGTTCCAACATATAAAATGGGTTATAAGAAAAATAATATATTCTAACACTTTAAAAACATTGAGGCACAAATTCTATAAATACAATTAAAATAGTAAAATAGATAGTAGTCTTATGAAACTACAGATACACTAATCCTCATGTGCTTCGAATGACCTACCCAAATCAAAGAAAACACAATGAAATGTCTTCCAAGTCATGAAACACACCCCAGATATTCCACATGGATAATGTGTTGTCCCAATTACATGTCAAGAATGTTGTATGATTCCATTGGTCATGCTGCCTATGTCTTTTGAATTTCTCCAGGCTTGCGAGACAAATATTCAATCATCCTCAAGACATGTTTCCCATGTGATGCAAAATCCTTAGGTAATGTCACCTAAGAGTAGTAGAGTTAAATTAAAAATATATAAAATTCTCAGGACGACCTCCTGAAATGTCATCCAAAACATGAAATGTCCTCTGGACAAGTCATCTACAACATGTGATTTAATCCAGACATGTTAGACCTGTTATGCAATGTCCTCTAGACATTCCATTAGGATCATGTAGAGTCTTACAGACATGTTATCTATATTATGTGATTTTTATTTGAAATATCATCTAGAAAATCATGACATGTATAGAAATACTTATTCATGTCATATAGACACCCCCGAAATATCGGGTAGATAATAATGATATGTCATGTGGGAAATCTGAAAATTTTAGGTAGACATTCTCCGACATGATAAGATTGTCCATTGAACATAGTTGAGATTACCCCCAACTGAACTATGAGAACAATAATTTCTTCTATGAACAATATATATAGGATTCCATCATAAGTCACATGCTCAAATGTGCATCTACCTCAGTGTAAGTCCCCTGTTATCTCAAAAAAATTTAATAACTGGGACCGAATCATTCCCATGGGCTTGTCATACTTACTCATTAATATATATATAGATATTTCAAATTAAAGTATATTGATTATGATTCATAACATAACATGGATAAGTAGGATTCATTTTTAAAGATAGTGTTCCATATTAAACATCCCATAGGGATTCTTCATGTTATAAGTCCCAATTACATATATGATGATAATGATAAAATGTAATCCCTTATTTCTCACATCGATCATGGATCAAGAGGGATTATGTAATTTCACTATTCATTTCATTGACATCATGAATCTCCCCAAGTTATTTCAAATTCAATGTGTTAGTCCCATTTGGTGACATGATATGAATTCCCCCATATAAGGCCATCCACCTCAAGGTAATTCTTGAGGACTTGACCAAACATTGATGACTTTGATTCCCATCACAAATAGAATACATAGGATTCCTTCCTGATTCTAGATTCTAATACCTACTTACTAAGTGCCCACTCATATATTTTCTTTCCAAATTATGTTAAAATGCGAAGTTTCATTGAACTATGTGAGTTTTTATTCAAATAATAATCAGGATATGTAAGATACCTCTTAAATGTTCAATCATATTCTCAAGATATCAAATGTTTCCCCAGATGGTAGTAAATGCTAGAATTCATGGTCATATGATTTCATAATATAATAAGCTACCCAATAATAGGTAATTAATGAAGATACTTGGATACATGTAAGACTTATTATTAGACACCAATTTAATCATGGAAGGATTCAATAATTTATCACTTTATTAGGGTAATTGGTATCATATCAGGATTAAGAAAATATTAGTGAAAATATCATAAATCTATAAGAGAATCCTAACGTATGTGATAATCCCCCCAAGGGTTTGATGAGCTTGACCTCCCATCCTCTCAACCAATGGGATTTCTTAAACGACATTGAGTATGAAACCCAAACTGATTCTTGCCTTTGGAAAGAAGGTTCATAATCAGTTATGGATGTGAAATCCATTGGGAATTTCTATTAAGGGAAAAAATGGTAAACCTGACATAAATTATTGTATAGATATTAAACCCCCACAATCAGCCATTGGGAGAAACAATGACTATGCTTTTGTCAAAAAAATATTTTACCCAATGTGAAATAATTTAACTATGAAATCTATTTTACGGGTTAAAAAGGATAGACTAACCAGTGCTCGTTGGACCATTCTATTCCCACCAAACATAATTTTTTTGGAAATATTCATCCTCAACACTTTTAGTTATAATTTTTTTCAACATTTTTTGTTTACATTCAATGATTATGGGAATGATTAAGTGATCCTAAAGTTATTTTTTTAGTAGTTCAATGCCGTAAAAATTTTAAAATATATTATTGAGTAGATAGGAAATCATATTCTGTTGGTCGTACCTCATGTGTATGATCTAAAATAAGGATGCAAGATTCTTAGTATGGTTACTTATCTATAATTCAATGAATACTGATTTTTTAATGAGAAAAAAGTCCAACAATTTTATCAGTGTGAAAAGTTTCATTTTAGTGACATTGAACACCTCTTAGGATAAAATTTTAATGATAGATAATTTTAAATGTTTTCGGCAGAAGTGGATTGAATGTTTCACTATCTTCATAAAGGTAGATTTTAGTTTTGCATCTCTGTTACTATAATTGAAAAAGTCACACCACAATATATTATGAAATATATTTTTGGGACTTTTAATGTTGAATACAAATATATTGTAGATCTGGATATGGAATATTATGTTCTTTTAAATGTTATACAGTCATCAATTTACAAGAGGAATGATGAGTTGGATGATGTTTGTTTTAAGATGGAACTTTATTTTATACCCTTATGATAGGGAATTAATATAATATACAAGACTATATTTTGGGATATATTTTCCAAGATCATAATAAATTAGTAATGTTTAATACATTAAGACAATTTATAATTCTAATTTTTTTGAGAAATCCAAATAAAAAATTAACGATGTAATGGGAACTAGATTTCATGGTTTGTCAAATATTATTGGTAATTTATTAAAGAGAACTGATTTTTTAGGGATTTTATATTCAAATAAACTATTACATGTTGGAAATGATTAATAAAATCAATGTGGAACATTATCATGGTATGGTGGAGAAATATCAAGCTATTTTTATTCCTGAGCACAGAGAAGCTACTTCTCCTATCCACTACAAAGCTAATTATAGTAGCACTGATGCTCCTGGATTTATATTTTCAATTATAGATAAATAATTATATTCAATTTTAGTGAGATAATGGATGAAGATAATTATTATATGGTTGGGTCGGCATAATATTGAGCATAATAAATGATTCATTGATGAAATTAAATTTCAAAATATAATGTAGTTGCGTTAAAGTAGATGTTGGTGGATAAATATAAGTATATCAAGTGGATACCAAATTCTCATCCTAATCCTGTATCAAAAAAATTTAACGGCATAAAAAATTATTATCTAGTGTGTTCTATAATGATCTCATATATAAAATACTCTTGAGTCATCTATGGAAAGATCTATGTATCATAATTCTATAAAAAATAACTTAAATATAGTTTTTTATTTCTTTGGTGAATTGACTATAATAATTTCATGGATACAATGTGATTCCCTTTAACCTAACATTTTGAAAGATGTCCAAAATTATTTAGTTGTGGAAAGTTAGTGAGGTACTATAATTAGATGAAGTAATATCAATGGGTTAAATCATTATCAGAATGATTTGTGTAGTACGATTCAAGAGGTTATTCCTTTAATCAATGATAAATCTTTGAAGGCCCTAAAAGAAATCAGTTTCATTTTCAATGGTTTTGGAACTATTTTTGGATCCTTTTTAAAAAAAATCTATATCCAGAAAATGATATTGAAATTAATTAAAAATTATTTATCCATTGAAAATTATCTAACTCATCTTTATAAGTAGAAGATACTTCTACTAGGATGAGAGAGAATCATACTACCTCTACTGGAGATGAAGCTATTTTGGAAGCTACCTCTCAGATATTAGCAATTATCTATTCCCCTACAACCAGTGAACCTAGTTTCTTTGTTTCTTAGATGGATACGTGGAAGATTTTTATCCTCAACTATTATGGACAACTAGATTTATAGAACCATATCGCTAAATTTGGTTAGAAATCATTTCATAGATTCACTTCCATGTTGGACTTTTATTGAAGTGATATTGATATGATAAATAATATGTTTTTGGATTATATTTAATTATCTAGGACTTTATATTCCTGAACATCATCCCACCACATTTCATAAGTTGACAGAAATATTCAATCTAGTGGTTTTATATAAAATTGGGAATCATAAGGTAATTTATGCACCCTCAATTAATGAAATATCTTATCGATCCACCTTGTGTCAAATTGTTTTCTCCCTGATATATAGATATGAAATTTCCATGGATTAGAGAACTATTGCTTTTATTGGAGATAGAAATAAAAAGACAATCCCTTATGATTGATCTAGCATTAGTGGACAATATGGTACTAAAGTTCATATTGTGAGGGGTTTTTTCATGAAATATTTAATCAATATTCATCCCATATAGAAATGTAATATATCAGCCCATGGTTGTCTCTTGAGGAGGTTATAGTTTGATTTTCAAAAATGTCACTTTTTTTGGTTATTTTTGCAAGAAAAGAAAAATGCGGATTTTATTAACAGTTTGAAAATAGAATTTGAATATAAACTAAATTGTAATAAAAATGAAGAAAAATGAACAAAATTGACAGAAAATAATTTGGGTTTGAAAATAAGAATATAAACAGTGGTTGTGGACAAGCATTAACCTCTCTGATACTTCCCTCTTCCTTGTTTAAAAATATTTCTCAATTTAATATCTAAATGATCACCATGAAACCCTAGGTGAGAACTAAAATTTATATATATTTTATATTAATATATTGAAATGATTTTTTCCCCACCTATAGAAGTGATTCATCAATTTTAGGACCTTGGAGTATTCAATTCTAATTGAGAACCCTATCTTCAATTGAATGACCATGCCGAAGATATTTAAATAGAGTACAAAATAAATTTAACTTATAAATGGATCAACTATAAAAAAAATTTGATGAAATAGATTTTAGAAGTAAAACTACCATATTCATTCTAGAAATAAAAGTTCAAAACATATTTAGAAAGAGATTGCATAATGATTTCAAAACATGGAAGAGAGTGGTTGTTGGGTGTCTTCACCAAAAACCATGTGATACTTTTCCACTCATCACAAGGGTATCCTCCACCATCTATGTCACAAAATCAATTGATGGAATCATCATATTGATATCAATCCCCACCACAACGACGAATATGGTTGTAGATTTTCTAATTAATTGGCACTACACTTGCTGGTTTGGAATGCCTACCAGGAGCGGTTGATGGGTCCTAGATATAGAACAACCCATCAATCCCCCAATTCATGTCGAATTAATTTTATTTATACCCATATCTGAGTACACGATGTGTACTTGGGTTATGTGTTGTTTACATTGATTTGATATTTCCCCCACTGTGTGGAATCTATGAAAACATCATACAGTTGTTTTAAATAGGTCCTATGTTGAATTGGGGACTCATGAGTTGTATCTTCACTTCACAGCGTGTATGAATATCACATCTTATCCTATACAAAAAATCTCATTTGAATGGGTCATGACATGTACAGTCATTACACATTGTGTAGGAGTTATACTTCAGTTTCAAGCTCCACTTCTTTTCTCCAAAATCCAGTGTCACACTGTGAGAAAAGCAAAGACGCACAAATGTTCCATTACATGTAATGTTGGAATACATAAGATAATTAAAAATTGTTAGGAATCCAGAATTGAGGAATTTTCACAATATGGATCAATACATTCCTAATATCCAAAAACAATGCAATTTTACATGAAAATGACACACTGGTGGGGTTAAAATATTTAAAATAAATATGAATAATAGTGTAAATTTTATCTCTATCAGTTCCTCATAGCGATCTCTATATATCTAGAACAAATTTACCATTTAATACCTCTTCTATACCACCATAAAAACCACAATAATTTAGGAAACAACTACCCAAGTATCATTCTATTGATACCAAATAGAATTACTGATTTTATTTCATGTTGGTGTTGTAATTAGATGATAATATTTCTTGGATTCATCATAACATATTAATTTTATTCATAATTTTTCCTAATTATTCTTTAAATTATTTTTCATTAATCCTATTATATTATTATAATTTTTCATAATTTAATTTTTTTTATATATCTCATTTCATCACTTTTCCTCTTTTTTTTATTGTATTTTTCTTACCTTTTTAAGCACATGAAAAATTATATTCAAATTCAATACATTATACCCTGACTGTATACACATATAATTATTAAATATTTATTTCCTTCTTCTCTTGTTACTTTTCTTATGTTTATCATCATAAATGGGTATAATATATCATAAAATTCAAAAAGTTACCACTACATTCATATGTTATTTTTCATTTTTTTTCATTTTGTAGTTTATGAGTTTTGTGTTCTTCAGAGTGGGATATATTATTAGAAAAAATTATTTTGTTCCAACATATATTATTACATTATACATTTTTATGGATCAAAAAATACATATTTTTTATTGGTTAATTTATCCTAAGCTTTTTTAATTTTATCTTATCGAAATTATATCACTTTTTTAAATCCATGAATTATTTTTCAAATATGTTCTAAAAGAATTTATATTACGTGATTGATGTATCAAAAAAAATTTATCCTATGATCCAAAAGAAAAATATTCTATTGATTCTCAAATTCAATTTCTTCTTAAAGAAATCATCTTAAATTTAACCATGAAATTTAATTATAAATGAATTTAAAAAAAAGGAAAACTAGTAATTTCACAGGGTTTGAGATAAAGTCATTATCTGAAAAAAAAATAATAACATAATAAAATCATCAGACCTCATAAACAGACCCTCCTATGTTAAATAATTCATAAGATTAATTATATTATAAAAAATAACTTCTCAATAGTTTAAGGGTACTTCATGAAAGTTGATGGAATGGTTAAAAAATATAATTATCTTATGATCAATATTCTTATAGAAATAATACTTCTAGATGAATTATCATATGTGATTTTGAAGTTGATATCTAATATTTGTTTTATCTTATACAAGTAATATATATTTTGATGATGGAATTATGTTATGAAAAAATTTCATCTAAACCTTTATCTTATAAATATCTAGTTATTTTATATTGGTTTTATTTTATTAATGTTTCAAATGGATACACTCATTATCATTATTTTTTTTATAAAATTCCACTTATTATTTTTTTTCATCAGGGAAGATGTTTCCAAAATAATGAATTATCAATTTCTATGATGTTTTATATTTCATATAATGAAAAAAATATTATAGTCTTGAAATATTCTACACCCTTACAAATATTTTCATTCCATTATTCGAAAATAATTACACATTATAATTAAGAGACAATCACATTAGAATTTAAAATGGATTATTTTCTTGGCCATTTGGATGAAAAAGTAAACATACTTTAAATTAAAGAGGATATACAAAAATCATATATTATTATTTAATGTAATATATATGAAATATGAAAGTTTTAGAACATGTTCGATATATAGTAAAAAGGATACACAAAATATTGATCTAGTTCATAGTCAATCATATAAAACCTCTATTTCTTTGTTTATGTGATTATCCTTTATTATCAAAGAACATGTAAATCTACTTTTTAATGAAACACATTTTCATAGGATTTTTCTTCATCACCAGTACAATGTTTTTTACAAATATGTGATGATGTTTTATTTATCTTTCATTTCATATTTATTTTATTCTTTAGTTATTTTTGTTTTGAGTTTTCTAAGACTATAGATATGAATTCTAAATGTAGAGACTGGATGAAAGGTCATAAAACTTTTATAATAATTAAATAACATCCTCCCAATTTTGAAGCCGTAGAAAAATTTATTGTATAATGAAAATCACTAAATTCAGGGAGAAGAGTCTTGGTAGAGTGTTTTAAGGTATCTTCATTCCCAAACAACTTTAAATACTATGTTTTCTATCATTATATTAATAATTTTCTATATTGTTTGTATTCATGATAAGAAAATATCATAATAATTTAGATATAATGAGTGGGTTGTTTTTAGGTTATGTAATTTTCAAGAATTCAATTCCCTCCTTACTACATTCTAAAAATTGTCTCTGGCCAATAGTATTCAAGTTAATAAATAAGTATCCTATATATGTGAACATCTAAAGTATTAAAGGATACAATTTTTAAGGTAATTAGAAATGAATATGGAAGTGGGATCTAATAGGTTCTTGTATATTTCAATCAAAAAAGGATGTAGACCCACACTATCGGCCTATATTTGAACATGAAATATTTCTATCAAAGCCCATCTCAAAATAGTTTTTTCATACCGCCATCAGAACCAATAATTCTATGGAAATTAAATTATAAAACCCCATAGATTATACCATCTAATAATTACATGATTTAAGGAAAACATATCATTATAATATATTCCAATGTTATTTTAGGTCTAGTGTTTTAGAGAATAAGTATAAAAAATAACACACAAAACCCATGTATTTTTTAACAAGTGGACATTTTCCTAGTATATAAAAATCATATTAATCCATTAAAATTAATCAATATATCCAACAAATTATTTATAAAAGATAAATTTCTAAAAATATCATATATATTACCTTTCTTCATAAACTAGTATAATTGATACATTGTAAATGTCTATGATCAGATGTTCAATCAGAGAAATCATACTAGATAACAATAAAAGACCATAAGTGAGAACAATATATGAATAAGATGTGCATATGGGTATAATCATGATATATAATAAATTTATACTCCGTAAATAATTGTTAATAAATAATATAACAAGGCATTGAATAATGTATAATTATAGAATATCGTAGAAAAGAGGCATACACATGGCATGCCACATAACAAGAAAATGAATGAAATTTAGAATGGTGGAATAATCATAAGAATAGAAACCCTAAGGAAAAAATAATTATACCCATACCTTTTTGAAAAAAATCTTTATATACATGCTTTAAAATGGGTGAATATTCATTATACACATGACTTTGTTACCAAACTCATATGTGCACACCATACTATCAAATGAGATATCAAACTTAACCAATGCATTAAAGGGTGATATAAGAAACCACCCATCATTAACCAAACATATGATTTCAATATTAAATCAATAAATCAACATATCATAAATAAACTATGTATATAAAATGGGTTACATATAACTTTAAAAAGAAATTATATAAGGGAAAAAATCATAATTCAATCAATTAACTCGATGAAACCATTAAATATAAATGGGTTTCTAATGATACTAAAAACAGTTTTGGAAGATAGAATTCCATGAAGTATTTGGAATTTAAACAATATATATACAAGGTTTCCATTTATTTTAATAATTCCCCAATCAATTGATGTATGATAACTAAGTGAACACCCTTTGATTGAAGAAATAAAAAACAATGTATTTATAATGGAAAGTCATTGGATAAAATTTCATTACTATTAATAGTGAATGGTTAGAAAATATAATGGAATTGATGGATAATATGAGGTAACATAAAATTTTGTTCCACAAATAATGGATAAAATTAGCGGGAAATGAAAATTTGGATAAGGATATGAAACCATCATTAAATAGGATGTGAATTATTCTTAAAAATAAAATTGTTTTTGAGAATAATATTTTGTTTAGGTACAATATATTAATTAAAGTTTTGTTTTCCATCATAGAGGAAGATAAAATAATATGAAATAATTTCTTTGGGTGTATGATACCAACATATGAATAATGAAGTTCAAGAATAATCATTATAACCAAATGAAGGGATTTGAGTTAATAAAAACACATAAAAAATTGGTGTCTTTTGAATCAAAATCCATATAAATAGAGAATAGGGATTAAATAATAAAAACCACATGAATTAAATAAACATGTAAAAATAAATTCAATAGGTATAAATAAAAACACATTAATGATCCTAGTGTGTATAATGGTAAATATGTCTCAAGAAATTAAATTTGAGAAAAATAAATCCATATGTTTATGGTAATATAATAATACCAAGAACCTAAGGGAGTTATCATGAAAAAAATTAAAATATCATTAAATTAATGATAATAATTATCGTTAATGTAAATAGTGATGTGGATACAACATATAATTGAAATTACAGTGCACAACATCACATATGTCTCATGAAACTAAAGATATAGTCAAATAACCCATACTTCAATTAATGACATCCATGGTAGCTCATGAATATCCATTATAATGAACATAACTATGTTTATAAATAATTTAATAATCATATTATAATATATTATCTTTTACAAACATCATTTATTACCATAATTTACAAATATGATACGCGGTTACAATTTATTTTAATTATTGAATGTTATGATTTTTTATTGTTTATTTCATACAAGTTTCTTCGTGATAGGGTCGATTCAAATTTATTTGTTCAAAGTTTATAATTACCATATTATTTGATGTTGAATAGTCATTATTTTTCATTTTATTCCTTATATCTCATTTCATTAGGTTAAAGACATAGATATAGTTTTTCCAAAATGAATTTGCAATGAATTAGTTTTGGTGTGTTGACATTCCCAAGGTGGTATATTAATAAACATTTTATAATAATTTATGATTTAAACATTATAACATCATTTATCTAAGTGGTATAACTACCCAAAATAATAGTATGTTATAATGATTAAATCGGATGTAAATGTGTTTACATAAGGTTAATAAAACATTTACATAAGAGTAAACATGTTATAATTATCATTTAGCTTCCTTAAATTCAATCTTATTAACATAAATTTGGGGTTGTGATGACAAATGAAATTAATCATTTTTGGATGTGGTATTCCATAAGTCCAAATTATTAAATATTTCATTTCTAGATAAATTGTTTGTAATGAAGGTGTTTCATGAACCAACGTGGGTCGACCCTGAACTATTTACCCGAGCTAGCCCATGACATCCCAAATGAAAGTTATTGATTAGTCCATGATGTATAAAAAAACCAAGGGAATAAAAAAGATTAAATAGGAATAATTTAACCTGAAATAAAAAAAGAAAAGTCGTGCAAATATAAAATACCAAACCACCATAAAAAATAAATTAAAGAGAAAACTAAACATAAAAACAATCCTGACGACTAATCAGATCTACATGTGACCACATCGGTCACTCACCTATCCCAAAACAAGACATAAATCCATTAATATCAATACCAAAATAGAATATTAACCCAAATATAGAAAAATTAAAAGGTGTTGTCATGAGTATTAAAACCTAGTATGTTTCTCTATGAATTTCCTTTAAATAGAAGATTTAATATTATCTAGTTTAAAATATAGTTATATAAACAATGGGTTTAATCCCCTAAATTTCAAAACAAAACAAATTATATTGTCCTATTTAATTAAAATATTTTTTTCTTATAATGGGAGGCTTTGTAATTTTAGAGAGAGATAGAGAGAGAAATGAAAAATGTGTTGGTGTAAAGGGAGTGAAAGTGATTATGTGACATTTGTCAAAATATTCACCATAAATACATATAAGAATCAAAAATTCAAATTTATCCAATATACACACAACATATATGGATAAAAAGAATTGAAAACATAATGGGGGAAATAAGAAATAATAACACTATTAAACATACCAGATTAGAAACCCATATTATCCTCTATATATAAACAAGATCTATAGATTATGGTCATACTTTGGAGATGAGGGGAAAATAAAGAACATATTATAACCCGATATATCCCATCAGTGTGGTTAATGTAATTAAAAATATCTAATACTCGGTCCTACCCTTCCAGGTGCAATTGAGGGTCACTATCCCCAATGTATAGCATTTCCATACTAAGTGGCCACTATCCAGAGTTTAAACCTAAACTAGTGGTATAATAAATATTGTATACTACACTAGTTATGCTAGATTTCCATTTTATTTCTATAATGGGGGTGATGCAGGAAGTATCTATAAATAAAACATATATAAATAATAAACACAACGGGATACCTATACATGAATCACCCCCATAAACTACTCTAAGGAAGTTCCTTTTCCATTAAGCCACCAATGCACAAAGGAGGTCCCTTAATGGGGATGTACCCATGTATCGTACACTGTTATGGAAATAGACACATCCAAAGTTGAGTTTTCCAAATAAAAACTATTTTATAATGTTCCAATCAGGTATCAAACAATATTTGTGTGATAAAACATTTAAGATATAAACAAACACACCACTTATGAATCCAAATTTATTTAGAAACCCTCTATAAATTAAAAAACAATTTTTATAAATCAAAAACCATTTACAAAGGCCAACATAGAATTCTAAAAAGCAGTTGGTGTTTATGGCTCAAAAAAAATTTCACACAACAATTAAAAAGTTTGAAACATCATGAATTCATTCTAAATAATTATTTAAAACATTATATATTACTAATTTGTATGAAAACTTGGTATAAACATTAAGAAATAAATTATTTAAAAATCTGAATGTCAATGCATAGGGAAACCTACCATAATCAAAGACACATTAAATGATAGAAAATATACAGTTACAAAAAATTTAATCCATTATATATATATATATATTCTTTCCTTGAACCAATGAAAATATTCCCCTACCCATCATGGAATATATACAGTGAGGTTTTATATATATATACACTAACGACTATAAATGCATGCAAGATATCTTTAATGGGGAAAGAGTTGTTGCCTTCGATGAATGTCATAACAATAGTACTTAAATCACCACCAATGAACCCTACAGACCCAGAGACAACAAAAAAACACACTATTTTTAGTTTAACAAAATCACATGCAACACAAAGGGGAAAGGGGACTAAGAAATCGGGGACCATAAAATAGGTAAAAACAAGAAGAAGGAGAACCTTATCAAAGTTGATCACATCATAAATCAGAACAAAAAATGGCCAAATTCTGAAGATAGGGAGGAGGTTAGTGTTCCATGGGAGATGGTTTCTTTTATAGCTTGGAGAGGGGAGGGGGTTGGTCAAGCATTAGTGGGAGGGCACCATTTGAGGTTTAAATTTTTTTCATTATTTTGTTTCATTTTATATTTATATTATCTTATTTAATTTATTATAATAATAATTATTAATTAATTATAAATTAATTATTTGTTGAAATAAATCACATTTCATTATTCGGGTCACATGGTTTAGAAAACCATGCGCCCAATAATATATTCTTGGAGCACCCCGTTCTAGCTGGACACATGGTTATGTAAATCATACACAAACAACATGGATGGATCTATTTAAAAATTGCTGAAGATTTTATATAGTTACTTCATGGTTTGAAAATCCATGTTCTTTAACCATGAGGCATGATCTACTTACCCAAAACTCCTAATTTAAAGGGGAAAACACACATAAGAAAAAAAAATTATATAGAAATTTAAAAAAATTTAAATAATATAATATTTTCTGGTAAGGTTGTGTCAATTCTCCCCACCATGACACTTTCTACACAAATAAAGTCCCAATAAAAATTATAGATCAAGACCAATACAATGATCAACAACAACCCACGACGAGACTAGAAAAGCATAAACACAAAATAACTAACACTCACATTAATCAAAAACCAAAACTCTAAAATACCAATTGATGTTTTGAGATATTACTCAAACGAAGAAAAAAAATACAAGGAATCCATCTCACAAAACCAAATATGTCACAAAAATAATGATAGGATTATGGAAAAAAGACTTTCTATTTTCACAAAAAACTGAAAAGGAACACCGAAACCCCAAAAAACTAATTCCACTAAAGATACTAGAAGTTGTTCATTTGGGATCTCCATAGGAATCCATCACACAACCCACTAACTAAGTTAACTAACAAATATGATTAGGTCAATAAAGACACAAACATACATGTTCCCACATCAAGAACACCTAGAAGATGGGTTCATCACTAGATCATCCAATGGTGGCCTCTCAACCATATTAGGACTCCAAAAAAACATTTATTTCCCAATCCTAAATAACTCTTTAATCCTAATGAAAAAAAAACCAAGGTAAATGATAAAAAATTAATTCCACAATCACCCAATATTTAGGTTCCTATTTTTTTGAAAAGAAACTTACATTAAGAGAATAATTCACAAAAAAACGGGTAAAAAAATTTAAAGACTACACTTTTCCATATATTAATTTATAATAGTATAAAGATTATTTTCAAAGATTGGATCTGATACGGTGTGGGATTTCGAGTCTCAATGTGGCCAAAATTAATTTTGAAAGTATATTAGATATCATGAATCCGTAGTTTTTTCTAAAAACTGGAATTACTCCTAAATAGAGGCTCATTTCCAATATTGGAGGCCCTTATTTGGTTCAGAACATCAGTTTTTTTCTTGTCATGACAAATCATTTGTCGGATTCAGGGGTTTAAATAATGTGTAGTCATGTGTGAATAAATAAAATAACTATTTTATATTATTTAACGTGACATGCTGACCTAATATCATTTTATAAATAAGAATATAGGGCTAATTTGTAGGGTTAAAAACATAACCATTCAGACTGAAAGACATAGATGAATGCGATATTGGAGGACAACATCCGATCGATTCATGATCAAGGATAAATGTGATAAGGTAACATGTGGATATCACCAATGACTATGATAATGTGATTATTATTCTCTAGTGACTGATCCAAATATAAGAAGTAAATTTGTATTATAAAGATTTATGCATTTTTCTTATCCTATAATAAAATAAAATCAATGGACCAATATGGTTATTCATGTTTTGATTGTATTGTGGGTGTGGGTTTATTTAGTGATCATTATTGGGGGAAATTTATTTTTTTGTTATATCCCCTCATTTTTGTACTGAAAGAAACAAATAGAGGCCAAAAAAAACATTCATCGAGGTCCATACCTCATGTTTGTGTGTTGTGAATTTCATCCCCCATTATTCATTCATAAAAAACAATCCATTTGGCCCCTGGGTCTATGAATACCTAGAAACTAATCTTCACACACCCTTTTCATGGAGCAATGGATTGATATCAAATATTGTGTTTATTTTGATGATGAGATAATTCCATGATGACAGATGATCGATTATGGATGGATTTAGGGATACCCATTCTTTGTATCTTCTATGTGTGATGATACATGGCATGTGTGGATTAATTCTAAAAATATTCTATGTCTGTAACTTAGATTTTGTTGAAAAAAATGGTCATTCGGCCTTAGATTCATGTTTTCTAGTGAAACATGATGTGGTGATGGAATGTACAAAAATATATGAACTATATATTAGATTTGGATAAATCCAAGGTTACAAAGTGATTATCTGCTAAAATAGGCTAATATGCATTTATTATATTTTAATAAAAAAGTTGTTAATATTCCAATAACATTAGTTTTAGGGAATTTTATAAATAGAACATCATTTCTCATCACATGTTTAATTTGTGTTTAAAGTGTAAATTTTTCCCAAATCAATCATATTATTGTGGAAAAACATTATATTCAGTAATTTAATTAGATATTTCGGGATATGATTTATCAATTTATTTGGAATAGTTTATCTTTTAGGGTCAATTGATGAATCACAAGGGAAGATGGAGATTTTTCAAAATGAACACTAAAATTTATGGACAAAGCATAATCATCCTTAGCCCATTAAAAATAGTGGATCCCACAATTAAAGCCCAATGAAGATAAAATTTCAAATTTATAAACATACAATTACGGGGATCATTTCATTAATTTTTTTAGATCTAATTATGATGTATCCAAGGATATACAAGGTGCCCAAGTTGACATTTAATTGATGTGACATATTTCAAGTCCCATAAAATAATCCCCGCAATTTAAAAATTACATTTGGATGAAATATACAATTGGGATGAAATTTATTCATCATTCATATAATGTATGTATGAAGATATTTTTCTTCTAACCCCCCCCCCCTAAAATTATTCTATATTAAATTTGATAAATGAATGTCAACATGATGACACAATCTTGATCTGGTTTACTGGTCAACTTTTAAATGGTCCAATTTCATTTTATTTCACTGAATACTTTTACAATCATAATTAAATTTCATGATGTTCAATTATGGGGTATTAACCATAATATTTAAATATTCATATTCAAGAATATTTTGGTGTTTTAATTGAAAGATCAAAGTTATTCATTCAATTGTAATTTTTCTCTCATATTTTTCGATTACTTTTTTGTTTCTTCCCATGTATGTTTTTTTAAATCACATTAGTTTATTAATAAAAGTTATTATTATTATTATTTTTCATTTATTTTACACTTTTTCATAACACATTAATATCTTTGACTCCTGGTGTGAATTTATTCACACCAAAAATTATAAAATTCCTCACACAACGATGGAGTGTTCGTTATTTCATTATTTTCACTTATTAAATCCCACTTATTTAAGTTGAGTTCCCGCTTAAATTGAGATAATTTAATCAATGTAAGGCTAAAAATTTTGTGGTTTTATTTTTGGAAGTTTATTTGGTGAATATTAGATGTTATTTAATGTTCTTAAATTATTAAATTAGTTTTTTTTGTTTGAGAATTCCATTATTTGACTTATTTTCTTCTTTGTATTCACCGACATCATTCCCAAAAAAAATGAGTTCTAGTATAAAGGAATTACATAGAGTTATCATAAAATTGATACTATAAGTGCATTGGTTATTTTCCTTGAAAATGTGTATAGATTGAATCATAGATTGATATTGGGGTTTTATCTCATTGACTAAATACCTCTTGATCTGGTGAATGGAAAATCCAAAGAAAAACTATTACATTTATTATATCCCTAATAAAAACCTAGGATCAACCCATATCCATTAATTTTTTCCATTCAAATAATTAGGTGTTTCATTCTAAAATTTAGTCCATTATCTTATAAACATTAGTATATTAGTTTCACAATTACAAACAACACCATAGTTGGAAACTTCATAGCCAACCCTTTATCAAATCTAAGTGTCTATGGGTTTCTTCATTGGTATGTCTGGTTACAATACCTACTAGTACTTCAATGAAATATTCAACCAATATGGTAAATTTGGGTGACACCAAATTTTTCCACCATTTTTGGAGACCCAATTAAGTATCTTAGAAAGTTACCTTTTTTTCTCACCCCACTACTCTATTCTCACCACACATCTGTATTCTCACCCACATTTTCTATTCTCTCATCCATTTTTTATAATATTTTCTATTTTCTATTTTTATATGTGTAATGAATCTTTAATCCAAATTTTAGTGTACTCTAGTGGAGTATCATAAAACATAGACCATCATATACTCAGGATGGAATAAAATAAGAAATCTAAACTATGAAGCCCATCAATAGGTAATTTCTTTAATAAATCCTTGAATTAATACCCCAAACTTGATGAGATGTAAAACCAATGAGATTATTATTGTTTAATGAATATATTAACAAAACTCTCAAGTATTTATGAAGATATTAATATTAGTGATATCCATGATGTAAAATATCATATCCCACCTAATTTATAAAAAATTATACAAAAAATATGTGAAAAATGGAAAAAATAAATTCAGAGGTTTCATCACTAAAAGTAGAACTAAAATGAATTTAAATAGTTATATAAATCATTCCCATATTTGATACCCTTTCTATGTAATTGATAGAAGAATGTTTTCTCCTGAAACATCTCATGGATTTACATATGAGCCAGCCTTTGAATATGGGATATTTGAAGAAGCTCAAGGAATTGTTGAAGGGACATTAAATAATTATGAAATTATTTTTTTGGATTCAAAATATGAGAATTTGAAATAATGTTTTGAGTCTCTTGAATATAACACATTTGATGATTTTTTTAAAACACTAATCACTAAAAAATTGGAAGATGTCATAGAATTTGAGTCCATAACCTTTTATGAAACTAATAAATCTATTTTTTTAGTTGAATCTTTTTTTCAAAAGGAACTAATTATATTTATAAATTTTAAAAATGAGACTGCTTTTGATTCAAGGACTTGTATTCTATCTAAATTTTCTATGCAGTCCAAGAAAAAAATTATTGTCTTTATTTCCTAAATCAACTAATCCTTTATTGGTTATAACTATTAACTTTCAGTTGGAAGTAAATATTCTCTAGGAACCAATAAAGTAATAATTACCAATGATTTATTAACAAAGACCACAAAAGAAACTTGATAAACCATTTTAGATTTTCCATGGATTTTACCATTCATTTTAGAATATAGTATTATACATGAAACAAAATCTAAATAACGAAAAAATATTCATATATATTATATTTGGAAAATTGTGGCCTAAATAAAGTGGAAAGTTGGTATTGTGAATGTGGTGGGGTATACTTAGTGTTTATTATTTTAAAATAATCTCTTTCGAGGAGGCCACCTAGAATCTACATTGTTTTTTTATTTTTTATTTATTTTTTGTTTTTTAATGGACCCCCTTGGGGTTTCCAATGTTATATAATGTCTATTGTGTGTGATATTTATTAACATTATAATTTTTATTTTACAAATTAAATCCATGAATTCTAATGTTCAAACTTCGCCATCAGTCATCCTCATGGATTTTAATTCTGACCTAAAGCTAAAGTATTCAATTTATTATTGATGGCTCATCAAATTCAATTTCAGTTGTTTTCTTCCATTAATTAATTTCAAATAATATACCAACTATTCTTCTAAATTATAATCTCTCTTAGTATTCTCTTTAAAAACTGAGGACAATATTGTTTTATGATGGGAAGATTTAAAATCAGGGATTTTTTATAAAAAATTGATATTTTATGATAAAAATCCAATTAAATGAAAAAAATAAATTAATTATCCTTAAATGAATTAATGTACTTATTGATACATGAAAACAGAATTTTAAATTATTTTTAGTCCTTTGAATTTGATTTTAATTCATGTTTATGTTCATGAGCCTTGTTTTTTGAATGTATAGTTATTTTATGTTATTTTACAATGTTTACATTTTAATCATCATAATAAAATTTCCACAATGCATGTACTTTGGATTTTGGGTGTAATTTTATGTTCTTGGGACCCTTTCATCATGGTATAGGATTCATGTACACTTTTAGTTTAAATTTAGTGTCCAACAAAAATAAATTAAAATAAAATACAATAACTAGCAATTTTGTGTTTAAATGTGTGGAATCTTACACTTGGGGATCATTGCTCCATATTTTTCTTACCCATAGATAGGCTTTAAAAAACTATTTTAGTGCATGGAATTGAAAAAATTCATGGTTTTCGAAATGTGTGTATCAGGAATCCAATGTTATCTTGACTAGATCTTGTATTATTATATCTATTATGGTAAAAAAACAAAAAACAAAAAGATCCAAAAAAATATAAAATTTTATACTCATCTTATGTTTATAATTATATTCACACAAAGTGCTTCCATTTTTCCCCTTGAACAAGAAAGTGGTCCCCATGTCTATTTATATACACAACACATCATCATTATTAATTGAAATTGGATAAAATTTGGAGTTGAATTTGAAAATTGGAATGGGAATGTGCTTGAGATATTCTTCTGAATATAAATTTTGTGAGATGATTTTGATATGTTTCATTATTGTTAGAAATTATTTCTTTTGGTGAGCACTGAATACTAAAATATTTTTCAGAAATGGAATTCAATTACATACTTTTAGGATACTTTTTTCTTGGGACTATAAAATTTCATGTTGGGGTTGTGATTCTACACTAAAATATGATTCTATTAACATATAATATTTAAATATTCATGTGTTTCAATGTCCAAAAACATCAAATTTAGTGAATTTTATAAACTGATCTTCATTTCTCATCACTTGTGCAATTCATGTTTAAAGTGAAAATTAGAGTCCAATAAATCATCTATTTGTGGAGAAAATTACATTCATTATATAAATGTTAAATGTTTGGATATTATTTTTCAATTTTTTTGGAACATTTATCTTTTAGGATCAATTTATTAACCACAGGGGAAGATGTAGATTTTTACCAATGAATGCAGAATGTTCTTGAAAAATAATAATTGGCCTTAGGCCCATCAAACAAAAGTGAGGTGCACGATTCACGCACAATGAAGCTAAAATATCACCTTTACAAATATAAAATTATGGTCATCATTTCGTTATACTATTTAGAGATTTAATTTTGATGTTTTAAATAATATCCAGGGAGCTGAAGATTCCATTTAATTAATGGGTAATATTTGAAGGCCCATAAAATCAGACCACCATTTTCAACATAAAATTCAGATATAATATCCACTTTTTATGAAATTACTACATCATTAATAGGAAATATCGGAGAAAATATTTCTCTTATATGACCCCCCTAAGTTATTATATCTTAAATTTTATAAATGAACATCGACAAGTGGAAGGAATCATGATCTGATTTTCTGGTCAACATTCAAAAATTCCAATTTACTTTTAATTCTCGCACACCATTTACTCTCCTAATGAAATGGAATGAAATTGAATGATTGGATCTAGACCCTAGCCTACAAATATTATAATTTAAGAATATTTTTGTGACGGCATTGAATTTTATAACTTATTGTTTCAATTGTAATGTTTCACTTTCATATTGTAATTTCTTATTCATTTCTTCCAATATATATTTTTTTAAAATCGCATTAGTTTCTCAATGAACGTTATTATCATTATTCTTATTCATTTATTTTTTTTATTTTTCATAACATGTTGATATCATTGAATCATGTTGTGAATTTATTCACTACAAAAATGGTGAAATTCATCACACAATAGTAGAGTGTTCCTTATTTCTTGATTTCCACTTATTCAATCCGACTACTTAAATTAGACTTCCACCATCCATTGATAGACTTGAATTAATGGAAGGATAATTTATTTTGGTTTGATTTGGGGAGTTTCTTGGGTAAGTATTGGCTATTATTTAAACTTATTAACTTCTAATATTATTTATATTTTAAGGCCCTAACCTTAAACATTACATATTCTTGAGTTAAGTCAATAATAATACATTAAGGATCTTTTCAGGTTTATAATTTTATAGAATTAGGTCATAAATATTACATTACATCTCAAATAATTACAATGTAGACAATTCTAATATATCCATTTTTCTAGAAAAAATAAAACTCCTTAAATAAACAAGAATTATTTTCTTCATACAACTCTTCATGAATACTTCATTTCTCTTACCCATCCATATACCCTTTGAAAAAAATTTCAAAAACATGGTATGAGCATAAAAATATCAATATGGGTTATAATAAAATTAATGAAAACTTTAGTCCATCAATACATGCAAATCAATGAAATCACAGTTCTCAATAATAAAACATGAGCTCTTTAACATACCTCAGGAAATCATATGATTTATGAATAACACACCGAAATCATAAACCATAATGGTAACATGTGTAATTGATAACATACATAAATTTTAACATTCATAGCTACATTTAGAGTTATTTTTTGAATACCCGTGACAGTATATTCCCTAATTCCCTTAGAAGAAAAATTAATGTTTACCTCCATCACATCACCCATTTCATTGGAGAGAAATATCATGCTCCCCCAATCAAGGTTTATCATGAAACCATCCATATATGTAAATTATTCCCTAGAACCATAACATAATCATAACACATAAAGAAATCAAAGAGGAAAGATAATATTGTAATCACAATATATTATTTCAAGATATTAACATAATTAATGATTTATATAAACCATAATCAATAATAAAATACATAAAAATTGTATATGATATTTATTTTCATCTTAAAAACATTACAAAATGTTAGGTAAGACAAATATAAAATAATACTCACAGCGGTAGAAAGGTCTTTGTCACCACGTACATTAAAAAGAAACATTATTTTTTTCATTTAATAATAATCTTAATAAAACAAAAGATTTATTTTGATAAGTATTTAATAAAATTAAAATAGAAAGGGTATAATTATACACCATATAAAATAAGTTAGTGTATAAACCAAAATATGCCTCAATGAAAGTATATTGAGATGAAGTCCCTTATGAAAATTCAGCAGCCTAACAATGTCACATAAAAATTCCAAAACTCAGTTGATGAGAGAGAAAAAGGAATATTTTCACTTGGAAATAAAATTTAACTCAATATGTATATATAATAACAAATTATAATATAAAAAAATTTAAATTAAAATATATAACATAAAAAAAATTCTTCAACTAAAAGAGAAGGGTGGAAGGTTCTCTTACCTTTTGTCCAACTTGTCATGTTCGTTCGTTAAATTCATGAATAATAAACTTATGTTAATTTATACATGATTCCAAACCTTTTTCATGTTTATTATTAATTTAATATTACTTGTCATAATGTTATAAAAATTACATAATTATTTATGTTTATATATGTTGTTTTGTCGATATTTGGTACTGGAGTCAAAAACGACCGTGATATAATTACAAATTGTTCATGTGGTAGAAATCCCATTATCAACAGAATAGTATTTAAAATTTCAATATCATATATATCCATTATATATATGTATATATAATATTCCATTAAATTTTGAGATAATAAATGAAATGAACCATTCATGGAGACGGTAAGCCTTACGTAAGAATGAATGCTACTTTCATTTTTTTCATATTTAAATAAATGGATACTAAATGATACTTAGGTATATTATAATACTAGTATAATATCCTATTTTTTATACATTACATAAGTTTATTAACACCATAATTTATACATTCTAGGTTTTTCATGAAGGAGTCATATCACTTTGAGGGGGCAGTAGTCTGCATTTGTTTAAATGAAATTATCATATTTACACATTATGGAAAGAATAAAGTAATGATTTATATAAAAAAACGAATAATATAAAAAATATTAATATAATATATATCAAATATAAATATATTTCATAATGGCCTCAATGAGAGGTTTTAGGAGAAAATTGAACAATCATCATTTCGTGAGGCAGTAGTTCATCGTGCACAGAAACATTATGTTCATATCAATTAGATGGAGGTCTGTGTAAGTGTAGTTATAATACAGCTCATAAAAAAATCATAGTATATTGATGATACTATTTTTTTCATTGCAATCATAGAATAAAAATATAATTGGGTGTGGAGAAGTAAAATAAAGGAAATGAACTTTAGAGGAGACATTAACTCTTAAAATGTGTAATTCCCTTTGATTTGAGACAAAAGGATTTCTTGAATTGACTAATCCCTAAGTTAAGGCTCCTTGGAATAATAGAGGTATTTTGGGAGATTATTTTGGTAGATTTTGGTGATGATAAGTGGCCTGAGTGGTGTAATTAAATGGTTAGAGGTGATTCCCTTTTATAAGAGCGAGGATGGGACTTTAGAAAAGATTGAAAGTAATATTTTATTCTTAAATGATTTTTTACTTCAAATGGTCCCAATGTAATTTATTCCAAATATACTATAAGTTTGGTTCAATAAACTCTCAACCAATAGGTTTTAGACAAGTCTAGGTCACAAATTTAACCATATCTTTTACCTTTAACTATTAGTTAACTAATTTATCTCCTAACATGTCTTCTTGTATATTCATACTATATGGTTAATATAGTTAATATAAAATCACAATATAACCAAATGTGGTTCATTTATGAAACTTTCCACATTATTAATTAATTTGTCTTAATATTAAATTTTTAGTACTATTATATCATTTAATAAAATAGTATTTATTTTAAAAACAAATTTATATCCATATTTATACAATTCATATCATGACTTAAAAAATCCATAGACAAATTATTTTAAAAAAATATCATTAATTAAAATATGAAAATTCCCAATTATCCATAAAATTCCTGGATGGAATAAAAAGTTTTAAAATAAATTTATTTTAATATTTATAATCCCGTTTATTCAAATCATTCATTAATAAGGTAATCACCACATCAACATTGTGTCATAAATAAATTTATTTCTTTGATGTCTAAAAATTATAAATAAACTAACATGATGTAGGAAATATTTTTATCTTTATAATGACTATTTATAGTCGAATATAACAATTATATAACCCCATATAAAAATTATCTTAGTAAATGATATACGTTTATTTTATATTTTTCTTTACATTAATTTAATTCTTATAAAATACCATTTTCACATCCATGTGGATCCATGGGGTCACAAAATCAACCCATGTATGCCCATGGTCAAACATATCTCATCCAATTGGATTAGGAAACGTGTTAGGGTAGTTTAATGTTATTATAATATTAATTTTTACCCTTATTTACCAGATTTACCCTTTAACCGTGCGAAATAAAATAATTAGTGAGATTACTATTCATAATGTCCAATTATAAAAGTTACCAATTTACAAAATTTTGATCTTCTTATTAAAAATATGGAACCCATTTTTACTAATTAAAACCACAGAAGTTTCAGAAATTAATTTAAAATTAATTCTCGTTGTAAAAACTAAAAAACGTTTTTTAAGAAGTAAAACCTGGCCAAAGATTGACATGTGATTATATCCATATTTTAAAGTTAAATTACTTATAATTCCAAAATTTGGTTTAAAAGATAAAAATATAATCCAATAAAACTTTGAAACCAATTAAAAGAATAATCTTACTATATAAATAAATTAGATTAAAAGTTAGATTTGACATAAAATGCGGTATTTTTTACTATTCCTAAAAAAATAAACTTTATCAAAAAAATAAAAAAATTTCATCCAAATAAATTTTGACATCCCAATTATATAAAAGAAGATTATTTTATCAAATATAATATATAAAGGTGACAACAACTTGATTTTAAAAGGGATCTCCATCAAAAGGTGGTAAAATTTCCTTTAAAAAATATTAGTTTTTTTCATGCATAAATTCGGATTCATTCATATTTTAACCCTCTAAATATTATTGGATAAATGTAAATAAATTAAACAAACATTTATAATAATATTTTAGTTATTTTTTTTCATTCCCGCCAATACAACAGTTGTGCAATAACTACCATTTATAATGATAATATTATTATATTATTTTTGGTATAACTCAATGTTGTGTGCAATATAAGATTTAAAAGAAACCCTTTGTTGTGTATTCAGTACGCCATCGAACAAAACATCCCCTTTAATATAAAAATAATATATTATTCATAAATAATAATATAAATTAAAAATTACTATTCTCTAAATATTGGGTTCTTACATCCTTCCCCCCTTTTGGAAATCGCGTCCTTTCACTTTTAAAATTAGGCTCGAAAACTTCGTTGAAATTACCACATCAAAAAAGAGTCGATATAACTATCACATTAAAAGAAATAAAGAGAAGTAAAGTGGTCACCTAAGATAACACATACTAGGATTCCACATAGGAAAAAATTTATATGGAAGATAAAATTACCATCAAGTTCTGATGTAGAGTGATAGAAAACATGATTAATAGAAAGTTAACAACCATAAAAACATAAACTTGTTATGGGTTAAACGATCATTGATTCCCCAGTAGGAAAGGTTAACATAAAATGTTTTGTTTATGATTATTTTTATAATGTTGAAAAAATTATTTATGAGATTTACTAAGAACATAAGGAAATATATTTACTTTTTAAGTAGAGTCTCATCCTTTAATAAATTTCTACCAAAAACTCATATTTTCTTAAAACGATGAGTACTCAAGATGAATTGGTCACACCTAAAGTGCTAGAATGAAATTCTAGAGAATAATATAATGAAAAAAAATAAACTATATATTTCCCCTATCTTTAGACATTAACCAAATCCAAAATGGTTATTACAAGATCATTTTATCCCCTGAAAATAATAATCCTTTAATCTCCAAAATTCAACAAACAATACCCAAATATCAACAAAGAATATTCAATAAAAAATTTTCCTTAAAATTATTTAAAATAATTAAAACTATGATAGAAACCCAAAATCCATTAGGATTTTCTCACATAGTCTTTCATGATAAATCTTAACATTTATCTCCAAATAACATCTACTTCACTTAAAGTCTCATACTGAAAAGTAATTATCCTTATCACATATTCTCCAAGATAGGTTAATCATCTCCACAAATAACCTGCATTTGTAATTAACCTTATCCCATGTTCTCTAAGATAGGTTAATCATCTCCATAAATAACCTTAATCACTATAAATCCACAATAGAAAAATAGATTCTTCCAAAATAAAATTCCACCATTTCTCCTCCAATGAAATCTCATAGTATTCTATTTTCCTTAGTCATATAGTGTTCCCAAAAGAGTAAAGGCCTTCCAAAATAATGTTTTTTAATTAATCACCAAATCATTTTTCTATAGAAATGATATCCATTTGATAAATCATATGTTCACAAAATCAACTTTTTATGGAACCATAAAATAATATAACTAAAAAAGAATAAGGCATAATAACCAAATACTTAATGTAGGATTGTGGTAGGTGATAAATCCTAGTTTCACTTCGGTTGTGGGTTCAATTTCTGTAGCTTTGTCTGATGTGATACGTTGTCACATGGTCTTCATGTGGTCACGTTTCAAAAACTATATAATTTTATAACATTCCAAAAAATGAGATAAATTCCCCAAAAATTACTATATCATATTTTATCCTCAAATTTTATCTCATACCTTGCAATTTCATCCAAAAAAATTGTAACCTATAATTGCCTCAAATTCTAGGATCATATAAACCCCACATTTTCATTATAACTATATCCACAATAGAAAAGATAATTATTCCTCAAATATAATTTTCATATAACAATCTTCAAAGTTACACATACAAGAGGAAGGTCATATAATGTAATCCCATCAACAAAAGAGCATTAATACTTTTAAATATTTCATCACCTAGATATCTAACATAACCCTAAAATTTCTAAAACATCGACATCTTAATCATCCAGAATTCTTTTTTATCCCTTGACCACTTTTCCAACTTATTCCAAAATACATATTTTCTATAAATAAAAACATGAATTATATCCTAATATTGAATAATTTCAAAACATCAACTATGAAATAATCCCTAAATTTCATTGGTCATTTCCAGCTTCCTTATCCTCAATAACAATGCCATTAGGTGTTGTTAAACATATATTTTGTACTCTCATGATTATACCATTACTGAACCATCTTATTAGGACATCTATTTACATAATGACCATGCACACCACATTTAAAACTTTCAATTGGTCCCTCATAAATAACTTCATTCCCATTCACTGATTTAACTGAATGCTTCCTTTTTCTATGAAAGGTTATTTCTTTATGACCTTCATTAACAAATTTATAACATCTTATTTTCCCATTGAAACATTTTCCTCCGTGTTTATTTCCACATCCTAGACACATATATTTTTTAATATACTTACCTTTGTGATAATTAACTAAAATTCTATTGGGATATTTTTATATCATATATTATGCCTTATAAAAATCATCAAGGTTCAAGTGGTCAGTCATGAATCTAGATAGTTGGTTAAATATAACCACACGGGCTTTCATTTTTTCTCTCATTTCATTCAGTTGCATATTTAGAAAACCAGAATAGTTTTCTTCACATCCATTATTACTTTGGTGCCTTCAAGATCCATCCATTTACTCTAAAACTAAGCAGTTCAGTGTGAGTGTATTAGTAAAACTGTCATATACTATATTATGAGGAGGGTAAAGACTAATATATAATTATTCATGTTATTTTGACCTAATTTAATTTATCTAATATAAATATAACTCTTTATAATATTCTAACCACATTAGTTATATAAAACATGTCACTTAGGCTTAAATATCACCCTAACCTATAAAGTTATCTAAACCGTCCTTTGATACCAACTGTAATCCCCAAACCTTAAACATTAAATATTCTTGAGTTAAGTGAATAATTACACATTAAGAATCTTTTTAGTTTTAGAGTCTTATAGAATTAGGCCATAACTATTACATCACATCTCAAAAAAAATTAATACGTTTACATTTCAACTCTATCCAATTTTTTTCACAAATATAAAAATACATAATTAAAAATGAATTATTTTCATCATATAAGTCTTCTTAAAATCGTTAATTCTCTTAACCTTCCTTATACACTATGAAAAACTTTTCAAAAACATGGGATGAGTATAAAAAATCTCAGTAAGGGTTATAAAATAACTAAAGAAAACATTAGTAAATAAATACATGAAAATCAATGAAATCACACTTTTCAATCATAAAACATGATATCTTTAACATAACTCATGAAATCCTAATATTTATGAATAACACATTGAAATCATAAATCATAAAGGTAACTTCTGTAATCCATATGAAACTTACATTGTAGATTTCACAGCTACATAGGGAGTTATGTTTGGAATACCCATCACAGTATATTCACAAAATATCTTAGGAGAAACATTAACGTTTACCTCTATCATGTTACCCAAGTCATTGGAGAGCTATCTCAGGATCACCCACCCAAGGTTTATCACATAACCACCAGTATATTTAAAAAATTCCCATGAACCATAACATAATCACAATACATAAAGAAAGCATAAATGAAATATAACATTGAAATAACAATACATAATTTCAAAATATTGAAATAATAAATTATTTATAAAAACAATTTTCAATACAAAATTTCGTAAAAAGACTATATGGTATTTATTTTACTTTTAAAAACATTATTTCTTTTTAAGGAATCCAAATATCAAATAATACTCACAGTGGTGGAAAGGTTGTTGTCACGACATATGTTAAAAAGAAGCATTCTTTTTGTCATTTAGTAAAAAGACTCATAAAAGAAAATATTACTTTTGAAAACCATTTAATGAAATTAAAATAAAAATGGTATAGTTATACACTGTATAAAATAAGGGCATGTATAAACCAAAATGTTTATCAATGAAAGGAGATTAAGACGAAATCCCTCACAAAAATTCGACAGCCTAACGACGTCACATTAAAATTCATAAAATAAGTTGATGAGAGTGAAAAGGGTATCTCATCACAAGGAAATAAAATTTACATCAATAAGGATATATA
This sequence comes from Viscum album, assembly GCA_963277665.1. Classification (NCBI taxonomy): domain Eukaryota; kingdom Viridiplantae; phylum Streptophyta; class Magnoliopsida; order Santalales; family Viscaceae; genus Viscum; species Viscum album. Next base: position 1,646,610,891 of record OY728128.1, read on the forward strand.
ATATCATATCCCAACATAATAAAATTTAAATTCAAATACATAACATAAAATGAATCTTTGACTAAAAGATGTGGGTGAAAGGTTCCCTTATCTTGAGTATGACTTGTCTCGTATGTTATTTATATTCTTGAATAATAAACCTGAGATAATTTATACTTTATTCTTAAATTTTTTTATTTTTATTATTCATTTTATATTACTTGTAATCATTTTATAAAAAGTACAAAATTATTTTAAGTACATATCGATTGTTTGGTTGATATTCAGTACTAGAGTAAAAAAATGATGTGGATATAATCATAAAATGCCCATGTGGTCAAAATTAAGTTATCTCCCGAATAGTATTAATTATTTAAATATCACATATATCATGTATATATATGTATTTATAATATTCCATAACATTTTGAGATAATAAATGAAATGAACTGTTCATGGAAACGACAAGTCGTTCGTAGTCATGATTGGTACTTTTATATTTTTCCATGTTTTAAAAAAAGAAAAATAAATGATAAATATTTATATTATAATTCTAGTATAATATAATATTTAATATATTATAAATAAATTTATTAATATTGTACTTTATAAAATCCATGTATGGCATGAATGAGTCATATCACACTAGAGGGCCGGTAGTCCGCACTTCCTGAAATAAAATTATCGTATTTACACATTTAGAAATAATAAAGGTATAATTTAAATAAAAGAAACTGAATTATAGAGAATAAATATATATATATAATATCATATATAAATATGGTTCCATAATAATGGCCACCATGAGAGGTGGTAGGAGAAAATTAAACAATCATCGTTTCGTGATGAAGTAGTTAACCGTCCACAGAAAAATTATGTTCGAATCCATTATATTGAGGTATGTGTAAGTTTAGTTTGAATAATTATCATAAAAACATCCTAGTATATTTATTATTCTGTTTTTTTATGTAATCTAATAATAATAATAGAATAGGGAGTGGAGAAGTAAAATAATGGAAAAGAACATTAGAGAAGACACTACCTCTTATAACATGTAACTCCATTTGATTTGAGCCAAAAGGATTTATTTAATTTACTTATGCCCTAGGTAATTCTCATAATAGGAATATATGGATTTTTGGAGCTTATTTTGGTAGATTTTGGATGATACAAGAGAATTTTTATGTGTGATTAAATGCGTAGAGGTGATGCCCTTTTATAAGAGGGAGTATAACAACTTTAGGAAAGTTCAAAAGTATTATCTTATTATAAAATGATTTTTGGATTAAAATTGTCCCAATGTAATTTTTTCAAATATAAGAATATTTTGGGTCTAAAATCAGTCAACCAATAGGTTTTAGACAAGTCTAGGTCACAAATTTAAACTTATCTTTTAACTTTAACATTTTGTTAACTAATTTAACTCTTACCATGTCATCTTTTATATTCATACTATATGGTTAATATAGTTTCAATAAAATTACAATATAACCAAAATTTGTTCATTAATGAAATTTTAAACATTATATATCTCATTTTCCAGAATATTATATTTTTTGGACTATTATATCATTTAATAAAATAGTATTAGTTTTCAAAACTAGTTTATGTTAACTTTTATACTCTTCATATCATGAATTTTTAAAATTACATAACAACCTTATTATTCATAAAAACATAATTAATTCAAATATAACAATTCATAATCATCCATAAAATTATTTGATTGAAAAAAAAAATTAAGTTTATTTTAATATTGATAAGCTCGTTTGTTTAAATCATTCCTTAATAAGGTAATCACTACATCATCATTATGTCAAGAATAAATTTTTTTATTTGAGGTCTAGAATTTATAAATAAAATACCATGATTTAGGAAATATTTTTATATTTATAATTACTCATTATAGTAAAAAACATAACTTATATAACCCCATATAAAATTTTTCTTAAAAAAAGATACATGTTTATGTCATATTTTTCATCACTTTAAATTAATTTTCATAAAATGTTATTTTCACATACATGTGACTCCATGGGGACCCAAAATAGTCCAAAGGATGACCATGGTCATAAATGTATCATTTAATAGGATTATGACATGTGTTAATGTAGTTTAATATTATTATAATATTATTTTTTTACCTTTATTTCCCAGATTCGCCCTTTAACCATGGAAAATAAAATAATCACTGAAGTTAATATTCATAATGTGTAAAAAAGATACCTATTTACACAATTTATACCTGCTTATTACAAATAATTAATCCATTTTCACAAATTCAAAACACATAAGTTTCAGAAATTAATTTAAAATTAATTCTTGTTGTCAAAACCAAAAAGCTTGTTTTTAAGATGTAAAAACTACCAAAATATTGACATGTGTTTATATCCAATTTGATTGTGAAATTACATCCAATGGCCAAAATTTGATTAAAAGATATAAATATAATCCAATTACACTTTAAAACCAATTAAATGTATAATTTATCTATATAAATAAATTATATTAAAAATCTCTTTTGACATAAAATGCAGTATTTTTTACTATTCAAAAAAAATGAACTTTTTCGAAAAAATACCAAAATTTCATCCAAAACTAATTTTTATGTTCCAATTATATATAATAAGATAATTTTGTCAATTTTAACACATAAAATTGAAAAAAATAAGATTTAAAAAAGGTTCTCCATCAAAAGGCAGTAGAACGACCTTTTAAAAAATAAGAGTTTTTCATGCTTTAAATCAGATTCATTCTTTATTTTAAGACTATAGAATTTATTGGATAAATGTAAGGGCATTTAAAAAAAGTATAATAATATTCTATCTAGTTCTGTTCATTCACTCCAATACAATGTCTAGGCGTTAACTACCATTTAAAATAATAAAAATAATATATTATTTTTCGGTATAACTCAAATTTGTGTGCAACATATGACTTCAAAGAAACCCATTGTTTCTTATTGAGTATTATATCAGAAAAAACATACCCTTTAATGTAAAAACAATAACTTATTCATAAATATTAATATAAATGAAGAATTATTATTCTATAAATACCTGGGTTGTTACATTTATAGTTTGGGAGATCAATTTTATGACTTATTTTCCTTTTTTTATTCAATGAATTTAATGATGAATCATTTTTATTGTTATTATAACCCAATTCCTTAGATTGATCTTCAAAGTGATCCCATATGTACATTAGTTATTGAACATTAAATTGATTATGGAATAAATCATATAATGATATTAGGGAGTTATCTCATAGATTGGATAACTTTTTAACTTGTTAATGAAAAATCCAATGAAAAATAATTACATCCATTATAGCCTTAAAAACAACATAGGATCTACACATCTCCTTTAATTATTTCCATTCAAATCAAAAGGTTTTTAATTTATAAATTTAAAACAACCACCTAATTAAAATTTGTATTTTAGTTTCATAATTACAAACAAAACCATTGTTGTAAAATTCATTGCCAATCCTTCATAAAATCTATGAGTATCATGTTTTCTTCTTAGATCCATATGGATTCCATCCCTACTTTAACATAAATGATTGATTCTACTTGAAGGGTAAATTTATGTGAAACCACCTGACCTATTATTCAAAATTACATAACCTTTGGGACCCTTTGTGTAGAACTAGTGTTCCCTAGAGAAGAAAAATAGGACACAAAATGTGATGGCTATCACATGGAATGTGGATAATACTTGTAGGATCATCATTTAAATATTAAGCTACATAGTCATGTTCCAGAGTACATGGGGTCAGACACATCATGTACTCAGACAATGAATTTTCCAGTAAAACAAGGACATAGAAATGAGGAAACAAACTCAGTCATGTTTTGTACTCATAGATGGTCATGGGAACATGCAATTATAGACGAGTAGGACCTCGTACTGATGGGTCACACCATTAACTTCAAGTACACATCATTTACTCCTTAAAAAATGTCTTATTTCCATTATTCTCATCATATTTGATAAGTTTCATTAAGATATGTTCCCTTGATCAATTACTTATTTGTTTAGTATGGATTCATGTCAAATTTATAGAATAGTAACCCCCTTTGGGAAACTTTAGTCATGGATAGATTTTTTGAATCCCTTCATGTGCTCTGAAATGAGATCATATATCATCCTCATTTCCCTAGGTGAGTTTCTTGGTATCTTCGTGACAAAAAATATGTGGGCATTGATCCCCTACATAGAAGGTAAATCCTAATTGGGTTGTTTATATACCCCTGGGATCCTTCAGTGATTCCCTTTCTATGTATTTATCTTTTCAAACATCCAACGTGCACTTATTGTGGTGATACCTAATGATCATTACATCATAGATGCATTCCATCAGTGAAATTTGAATCATGGAGTGTGTTCTCCGGGATGAGTGCTCTGTGGATCCTTGATATTGTATCCTAGGATTGAAAAATGGTTTCGATTTTACCTAGATATAGTGCATCTATGCTGAGTTTATTGGTATGTTCCTGTTATATGTCATTGAAATATACAAGTGATGATATGAATCTTATTCTTGATTCTATATACTATGTGATTTTAGGTTGTCCAATGAGGTATTGTTATACATTATCATGCATGGGATTTACCCACATTTGTCGTGTCTTATGTACTTTTTATCAGATTCCTAGAGGGACCAGGTTAAAGGAGAGCTTAGTAATATGAATAAACTGAGGTGTGTTCTTGTGGGAACCTTAATAGTATTCCCCAAACACTTTATATCTTTGAGTTATTTTTTGTTTCTTTTGGTTTGGACTATATTTGGACCTTTTTCTTTCTTGTACTTATTGTTGAACTTTGATGGTGATATTTTTAGACATATGAATTCAGGGTTATCATATTTTTTAAATTTTAGAATTATATTTTAATGTCTAGGATCGGGATGAAACTCAAAGGTTTCCCTTACACAGTTGGACACATGGCCTCGAGCACATTTACCCAAATGTCAATGTCTACTGACTAGAAGAAAGGGCCTAGGTGTGATAGTAGAGAAACTATGACCTCCTTGACAAAGTATAAAAAATCATAATAAAATAATAAATCAATAGTATAAGTAGTAATACTATAAAATATAAGTAAACATTGGAAGACAAATAATATAAATAACCAAATGTCATATAATTCAAATGATGATGTTGTATGTTACATGTTCTAGGGAAACAACCAAAATAGGTTACACAACAATAATACATGATATAAGTACCAGATGTAAAAAAAGGAAAAAAGATATATGAAGAATCACAAGCCTCAGCTAGGTCCCATGACCTCCTACACCAAAGAAACATGTCAAGTACTTGTGGAAGGGCGTTTACCCTTATCAACACCTGAAATAATATAATTTGTTTGGTCCCAAAAGAATGGCCCAAATAGGGTGTGAGATTAAATAGCAGTAGGAATCCACCGAAGGTCTGTGCCAATATGTCCATGAATATATTTAACTGGTAGTGTTCAATAGTGAATGAAGTAATCTAGTAAGCACTCAAAACTATGTAGTCCTTCAAGAAATAGTTTCCATTTACAATCATTTCATGTTCTTTAACATTTAAATTGCATTGAATTATATAAATAGTGAGATCTAACGTAATCCCAACGGTCATTGTATAAGGAAAACATAGTAGAAACCTAATAAGGCAATCTAAACAAGCAGTAGTAAAGGCCAAATCCAAGCTTGTTATTTAATTTGGAAGATTCATCATTATTCATTTCATTTAAATATTATAATTTTTTCCTTATCCCATAAACTACATTATGTTTCCATCATAGCTTGAGTCTGTCCTTTGCATTCTAAAATGAATCCATGGTTCAACCAAGGTATATGTAAAGGTCAACTAGTGACATATTAACATTGACAATAGATCCCTTCTGTGGCATCCCTCAATGGATCCATGGCTTGCTCGGTAGTCAATTTTTTCCTACATGAGCCTGACCACTACATATGCAGCTCCATCACGGTTTAAAATATTACCCTGCTTGATTTGATCTATGGGGTTCTAATATGAATCCACTGTTCACCCAAGGTATATGGTGAAATATTCATATAAGAAAAACCACACCTTTTAACCTGTGTTCATGGTTCAACCATTTTTATTTTCTCATTTAATCATTTCATATTAGAAGCAACACCTGTAAATTAAACTATTACATGGATATAACATCAAATAACTCATGTGGGAACAATCATAATAACAATAAACACATGTAAATAAAACTATAACATAGTTAAACATTAATCATCTCACATGGTCATATATCATATAATAGTCCTATCATGTAATCTAAACCATTAAAAGAACAGAACATAATCTATCTCACATGGGAAGGATCACAATTGGATAAAAACATTTCAACATTCTTAAACAAGTATAGGAATAACATGGGGAAAATGGGAAAATCACTAATCCAAATCCCTTAGTCAATTCAGTTACAATTTAAACAAAATTAAAATTCATTTATAAATTCAATTAATTTTTATCAACCCATGAATGGGAATCAAAAGAATGCCTCAAAGGCATCCAAATACAAATCACCATAATAGGTCATCTAAGTGAAACACAACCATGTGGTGGCTCAAATTAAAGGTAAAAAAACATTATACATGAATAAGAAAACATATTCAATTACATAAATATCAATATCCAATAAAAAGGATCAATTTTAAATAAAGGAAACACCCAAAAATGGGTGTGTGGGACTCTAGCATATATAAACCATTTGACAATCAGTGAAAGGCACATTACAACTTACCTCATAATTGTATAACTCTCCTAGTCAAACATCGACCTCTAATTCAAACTAGAATGGAGTAGATCTACAAAAAGATAATAATTTCTCAAGTATCAATAACTTGGTTGAGAGAAGAATACATGAATAATGGCTAAAGAGGAATTATGAACTCACTGAGGGGATTCCAACCCATGTGACGATGATCAAATTGGAGTTCAGAAGATGAACCAGTAGGAAAATCGTCCTCTGGTGCTGCTGTTTGAGAACTAGGATGTGAGCCCTCTCTCTAGTTTGAGAAGACAAGGATACTTCCTGTTTTAAAATTTTTATCAAAAGTACACACCGTTTAATTGAAAATAAATGGCATGTATATGGAAAATTTTCCCTCTTCTATCAAATTCCCTTCCACATCATTAAATGTTCATTCTAACATAAACACAATGTGTACTAGGATTACACAATCTGTAACCCCTAGTCCCATTGTGTAACCGTATTATAGTCATTAATCAGCCTATTTTCCCTCACTTATCTTAAAAATAAACTGAAATTAAATGATAAGTAGCTTAAAAGAAAAACTATGTTCTTAAAAACATTCCATCTTATATGAATTTTTTCCCGTATTTCATTTCCAAGGATGGTGAAGAAATATTTGAGAACAACTCTAGCCACTACAATCATACATATTACTATCTCTCCCAAGGTTCGTCTTGTACTCGAAAATGATGCAATAGAACCCGTACTAAAAGAACATACCAACCATGGAGAACCTTTAGGATACGATCCACAATTTAAATTGGATGCTCCTCAAAGGATGAATCTACCTGTATCTCAACCTATTGCGGCTGAAAAGCATGAGACAGTTCTGAAAAGTAATGTGATAACTAATAAACATGGAAGATGTCGTGAATAAACTTTTTAATATGAGGTAACTACAACTAATAGGAAATTGACCTGAATTTTTCCAGAATCTCAATGGGAAAGATGAATCTCAATGAAAGCTAACCCTGTATCATGATCCATTTGTGTCCCAACCTCGGTGCGACATGTATGAAAACTTCTTCCCCAACCTCAAACTCCATAGGTCTTCTTCGGAAATCAGCATAAGGTTTTTGATGAGATTTCATAGTAGACATCCGCTTCTGATTCATCTACACATGCTTAATGGTCTCTTATACAAGACTAAGTCACAACATAGCTGCCTCTCCTGCCTCCATCTACCACATGGGTGATCGGTACGGTCTACAATACAATGCCTCATAAGATTGAAGATGAACATTATATTGAAAGCTATTGTTGTAGGAAAACTCAACCGGGGGTATATTTCTCTCCCAAGAACCCTCAAAATCAAACATGCATGCAGGTAGCTTGTCCTCCAGCACTTAAATTGTGTTATATAACTGGCCATCTGTATGAGGGTGGTATGTTGTGCTCAGAATCACTATTTCACATAGTTCCCTTTTCATTCCTAGCAAGAAATGAGTTGTAAGCCAGATATACCAATCTGAAATGATAGAATGTGGGACCCTATGTAGTTGTACAATCTCCCAGATGTAAAACCTCCCAAGATCAAAAACAAATAGGATTCCTTGATAGGAATGAAATATGAAACCTTGATGAGCTTATCAATAACAACCAATATGAAATAATAACCATGAAACCTCCACCATCGGAAAAAACCCACAAAGCAAACCCCTAAGCACTATAGTGAAACATCTAGCGTAATATTCCTTTAACATGGTGAACCCAAAAACAAATGAGGTTATAATTGAAGCCTTATATAAATGAACAGTCGAACCCTGATTGGAATCATCAAAACCGATCACGCAATCTTACCTCGAAATTCATTTCATACATTCACATCCCAGCCACCATGAACTAGTAGAGAAATCAAATTGGATCACTCAAACGATGCACGTGGAACAAAAATATTCTTAACAAGTCTAACCATCACCAAATGACCTATCTTTAAAATTCCCATCTTAGGAGGATGGTGTGTTGCAACAGAAAAAATTATTCTCCCAAGGAAATATACGCCCACAATGGTCCAATTCACTGAATCCCATACCAACCTCTCAGTAATGCACCTTTGTCAAACCATCACTGAATGATATAAAAGTTTATGCCACAACATGAGAAAAAGTGTAATTCTAGATCCATCCCACCAAAACCATTACTCCTTTTAAGGAACCACATCAGAGAAAAAAAGGCTAGCATAACCTCATATTCATAATGCTGGAGTCCAAGGAACTCATCAAGGTGGTCTAAACTCCCCGTTATAAGTGATATGTTGGAACACACCCAAAATTAATCATAAGAACACTAATTGAACCCATAACGGCATCTTCCAAGAAGTAACATCAAGGAAAAATGTATGAATCTAGAGTCCATCCTTGAAATTCCTACATGGTATCACAAATATTATTCAATATTAACCAAGACTCATCAAAACCCCGCATCTAGTGCACAACACAAAAAAAAAAGAACCGAGACTAGCCCAATGGATTTCAACTATAGTGTGGCATATAACCAACACTCTCGTAGTGCATCCAGGATGTTGTCAAGATAGGGGAATTGCTCATCTATAATGAAAAAACACATCAAGGGGATCTCAAGGATTACAAGAAAAGGACAGCTGAACCACTACTGGCTGACCTCCTAAATTAAAATCAAATTCAATTATCGACATGTAATCATTTAACATATCACAATGCCTTTATCTAAAAGGATTTCTGTGTTATCTTATGCTTAAGCACTGATGTCCATCCATGATCATCAGTTCCTTACATGGGATGTACACACAGCCAACCACAATAACATCAGGATTCCAAGAATGTATCAAATCCATTCAAGTAGTGTCAACCATTTCTGAATGGTTTGTGATTCTTATCCTTTTACATTGAAGGACTCATTTAAATAGAACCAACATAAATCTACCCACCTAGGAGTGTCATAAACATTGGGAAGGAATTTCTTCTCTCAATTGCGCTAGTTCATAACCAACAAAAATGAAAAAGTTTCCTTCCACGATCCATGATCACCACATCATATTATCTGTCATGAATGATGAAATTAAATATATCAGCATGACAAAATTCATGTTTTCTAGATAGTCCTCTTGACTAGTGGGATGAACTTGGTTTTATAATTCTTAGGTCACTCTACTCTAGAGATATCCTAAAAAAACGACAAACTAAATCTAAAATATTTAACTGATCTCAATAGGTCATTTTAACATTTAACACACGATAAGTATATCATATATCAACATATACTACCCATATTTTACAAGAGAAAATGACACATTCTTAGAACTAGGTTTTCCACCCTATGTATCCTAGTAACATATGGATCACACAAGAAATGGATCAAAAGAACATCATCTATATAAGCATTTTCATGAATGACGATGTACCATGTTTCCCATCATTTAAGGAATGAGAGGTTCACATGACCTCCTAATAATTTTTTCATGCCCGAGGTATGTAAAACATATTTAACCAAGCATTACTCAATGCTCATTCCTATATCAAAAGTCAATATACAATAATCACCCATCCGAAAAAAGGTATTCTCTTTAAAAACCGAAACATCCTTTCATGGAAAATAGAACCTATGTGGCCCCAAAATTAAAAATGTTGTCGAAAAGAAGATAGCAATATCTAAGGGTGCTACCTACCACAATCTATCCCCTTACTAAGCATAATCATTGAACCACATCACTAGGTCATGATGAAATAGATTTACTAGGATCAGAAGCCAAAAAAATTTGAGAGAATTTTTAAAACAAATCCTCAAGAACCATTCTACAAGATAGGGTACTCGGAAATTACTTTATCCAACATCTCAAAGTAAAACATGTAAGATTCATCAAATTCCATTTAAAACATTTATCAACATTGAAATTACCAAACAAAAAACAATTTAAAATTTATTTTCTTTATTAAAAACCATGGAAACATATCAGGGTCTCATTAATCTAACATAGGTCTTAAAAAAAGGAATACCAATAGCATTTGTTTAATCACAAGAAGCATGAACACATAAACTATAGAATCCTATAGTGGATCCTTGATAACAATCAGTCTTATGGCCTCGTAGTCTAGATGGGTAAATATCGCAAGGGAAATTTCTTCAAACCATAGGTCATAAGAGACAGATCACATCTCATATCATATCATAGGTCTCAACTAGGATGGCCTGAATACCCAACCAATTATTCATTCTCTGGTCTCACTCGTAGGGGATAGCTAAAAAATATAATTGGTGGAAAAACCACTCAATTTAGATAGAAGCCCCAAACAACCATTAAGAGTCCTCAGATTGCTCTAGGGGTTTCACCATCATGGTCTATGTGGAAAACTACTGAGAAAGGACTACTCATTGGTCCAAATATGACAAAGGGGTATAAAATAGTCAAATACCCTTAAAGGGTACCAAAATAGGTGTACATGACATGTAGAAACCATTTACGGTGTGTACCCTTATGCTCTCAAATTGGAGTGTAACACTGCCAACCCGGGCGTGTAAACACCCCTGGTACATGACATGTTAATCGGGTACAAGGAGTGCACTCAAGTCTCCCCTCCTGGGCATATACTTCTACATGGACCGATCCAGATGGGGTTTTACTATGTAAAAGTACATAGTGTATACCTATATTACAATTCATTCACTTCCAAAACCCATCTTTATGTATTCTGTCTCCCATGACCAGACACACAACCATATTCCACATAGCGTGTACTCAAGGTACACATTGTTTATTCAAGAAATGTTTTCCTTCCAAAACATATGAACACATGGAACATGTTCTTAGAACCACATGTCTTGTTGTTTGAGTTTTAGAACCAAAAGTCCCTGGATCTTCTTCTAAATCCCCTGTTAACCATCTATAGACACATTCATATCCAGTATTGACAAACATTTATAACTTATAACATTCCCTTATCAATGGGAATCCCAATGGTATTTCAAATTTCAATATGTGAGAGACCATACTCCCCACGAATCAAATATAGGAATCCAAGTAAAACACATAGTAGAAAACTTCTATATAAGTCCGAAACAAGATCCACCAAGTTCTGATCCAAGAGGGAACATACACCTCAGGGACCAAATATTAGAATCCAGCCAATACGAACCATAACACATACCAGTACACCTATCACAACAGTAGGAATATCTATCTATATACCTATCACAATAGCATGCTATCAGTAATTCTCCCAAATGGAATGGAAGGAATGCTAGACATGTGATTTCTAGCATGTGCCTATATGATGAATGAGATGTCATACCCTCATCCCATCGGGTTTTAAAAAAATAGAACCATAATAAAATCAATAATAAAAAAAAATATGGGTGTCACACAAAGGTTAAATCAAATCAATTTTAATAGGTCAAACCCCAAAAATCAAAATTCAATTCGAGGAAATTTGGATTTTCCCCATACGTGGGGTAGCTACGCCGAGGAACAAAAAAATTACAAAATCCCATTTAAATCATATCCCTATTTAATGTCGTCAAATACTATGAAAAATAATAAAAAACCCCCTTTGATAAAACTTTTCATATGATGATCTATATATTTCCCTTGACTTTAGAGATTAACAAACACCAAAAAAAAAATTTACAGGATCAGATGATCCCCAAAAAGGACAATCCTTTAGAGAAAGAAATAGTAATCATAATTTCTTCAATTAAACCAACAATACTCAAAGTTCAATAAATATAATTTAATAAACAATTTTCCTTAAAATCATTCAATATAATGTAAACAAATATTGAAACCCAAAACTCAGAAGAATGTGATTACATAGTCTGCCATGTTAAATTTTTTCTCCAAAGAACATCGACTACTCTAAAAGTCACATACTTAAATGTAATTTACTTAATCACATATTCTCTATGAAAGGTTAATCATTTTAATAAATAACAAAAATAAATATAAATACAAAATAAAAACATAGATAAAAATCCAATATTACTCCTCAAATGAAATCCCATAGTATTCTATTTTCCTTAGGCATATAGTGTTCCCTACAGAGCGAAGGTCTTAAAAAATAACATTTATCACTTAATCACCAAATCATTTTCCTACACAATGGATATCCATTTGAAAAAACATAAGATCCCAAATATACTTATTATTGATCAATAAAATAATTTAACTAAAAGTAATTACTCACACAAACTAGGGACTTCATGTAGTCCAGTGGTAAGCGATAAATCCCACTGACACTTTGGTTGTGGGTTTGATTCCCATAGCTTTGTCCGACATGACGGGTTGTCACACGGTCTACTTGTTGTCAATTTTCAAAAACTATATTTTATAACATTCACAAATTGATATAAAATTCTCAAAATAACCATAACATAATTTAACCACAAATATTATCTCATACATCACATTTTCATTCTAAAAAATAATAACCTCTAATATCCTCAAATTCAAGGATCATATAAACCCAAATGGTAATTTATAACTATATCCACAAAAGAAAATATAATTCTTACTCAAATAGTATTTTCACATAAAAAACTGCAGGGTTACACATACACAAGAAAAGTCTTCCAATGTAATCCCATCAACAAAGAGCACTGATACTTTTAAAAATTTCACCATATAGTTATGTCCACATAGGTTCTTCCAGGACAAAGTGGTTATCCTATAGAATAGGGAATTGAATCGGGTAATTCTTTGGTCCCTTAATTTTACAGCAAATGATTGTAAATGGATTTTGGGATCATTTTTATTTTCTTCTATTGTACTCTACATTTTCTTTGACAATCCTTTATTTTATGTCCTTTTCCCTCACATAAATCATTTCTTTGTTTCATTGAGACAGTTTCTTGGGTGTCTCATTCCATATTTCCTGGATGATGGAAAATGATCTTTTTTTATTCCTGGTCTCCACTATAGGATCTATTATAATTCACTACATTGCTCTTTATTATTGAGTTTGGGAGTTGGTTAATATATATTTTTTTGATCATATTTTTGAAAAAATGATTCAGCGGGAACACAATATCTTTTACACCTATCAATATTCCATTTCATTACTCATTTCCACCATCATTCTCAACTTTTACATCATTTTCAATGTTACTTTGTCTTCCTTGGAATCAAGCTATTGACTAAAACAAGAAATCATTGTGTGAGTAACAATAGTCATAAAATGATTTAGAGAATATCATGACACATTATTTTCAATCTAAATCACCTTATGATTAAAAAAAAGTTATTTATTTTCATCTTATATTAAAATCCTTCAAATCAGTCTTTAAAGAAACTAAGAATTATCCTAATCATATCCATCGAGAGTGTCAATACCATGAGTGAAGAAAGACCTGTTGTCATGTACTAGGATCACCGAGTCATTCCCAAAACTCCTTGTCAAATTTTTCACTCCTAGGTACATCTCTTCCAGAGCCACCTCTACCTATTTATAACCAAAGATGGATGTATTTTCTTAAAAATCCCACATGATATCCACACTACCAAAATTATTGGATGTTCTTCTATACTAGTCCCCAAATTCTATCATAGGGTAGTATTTTCTAATCAGGGTTTTTCTAAATCAAGATTCCAAGGTTTGTACTAAACTTACACTAATACCAACTGTAATTCCCTGACCCCAGTTACCCAGATTCGATGCATTATTACATAAAACTATAATTATCACAAGAGATCATGTCTCAAATGAATGATTAGATTAGTATCCATGTAAATTCAAGATATATACATACGTTTTACATTACATTATGAAATAAAAAACCACAACATTGTGCCCCCCTTGAACACGCAAATATCCCTAATCCTATCCCTGTAGGTCAATCATAATATACTGCTTCACATCTTGGAAAAAATAAAACATACAAAGAAGTGAGCTCACATGCTTAGTAATGATAACAATATAACCGAAACATTTATAAATAAGCATATACATTTGAGGCAATGTAGAAGATTAAAACACAATCGTTTTAACCTTAATCTTCTACGTAATATAGAAAATATAAATCAAATATTTCAATTTACTTATTCTCATGGATATTATACAAGTCTAATAATCACATGTAATATCAATAGAAAATTTCATAATGATGGAATGCATAATGTCATACATCATAACCACATAGTTAAGGCCATGTGCCAAGACTATAAATAAGATTTTGTCAAGGCCTTGTGCCAAGATACTAGTTTGTCTCATGAGACCTATTGATGCATCTAAGAGCTATAGTGGGCACCACCCGTCACTTATTATGTCCAATTAATTCCTCATATGAAAAGGATGAAACATAATATAAACATTCTTATTAAAACTAGCATACAAAATGACTATATTTTAACCACAAACCATGAATGGTATAAAAAGAGCACATCCACAGTCAAAAAAACTCATTCAATAAAATATGGAAGATTTTTTTATAATTAATTAAACTGAATAGATAATAATGAAGGATATCAACATAGATGAAAATAATCAACAAAACAATTAGATATAAATATCCCCCTTTTTCTTGAAAACATTTTAAAGTCTAACTATTTATAAAGAAACTATTAAAGATAGATTTTACAATCAATGTGTCCCAAAACAATTTTAAAAATTTAAAATATTTCTAATTTTATTAAATTCATAAAAAATAAATCCTTAAACCATTTTTAAAATATGGACATTAATGAAAAATATTTAGAAAAATAAATCATTAAAACATTTAAAATGATATTTTTATTAGAGACTCTAACCAAATGAGAGACGGCTGAATATAGATAATTGTTGTAATAAAAAGATTATAATATCTTGTGAATAAAAGGATTCTTCATATACTATCTAAAAGTACAGTATAAAAACCATATAAAAGTGAATTGTTGAATAACAACAATTAAGTATCAATAGAATGTATATTGATAAGAAATTATTTATAAAGACTGTATCCTTCAGTTAAGGATAAATCAATTGCATAATTATATGTGAAAAATATAAATACACTAAATATGATTGGTTATTTAGTGTAAATCAATAAATGGACATTCACCCATATTCTTGAAAAAATAACACCAATGACTTGGATGTTTAACTCAATGAATAGAAATTGAGTTAAGATTACTCTTATCAAGTTTATATCGATGACTTTAGAATTTATAAATAGATTTATTATGTGTATAAAAAGTATATCCACACAAAGGGGAGTGGAAATTACTATTTAAATAAATAAATAGTGATTTCACACATAATTTTGGAGTAAAATAATCTATGATGTTTCCGTAAAACCCAATGAGTTGAAATCAAAATTAGAAATTCTCTTACCGATTTGGTAACTTACGAAGCATACACACCATGAATGAAGGATCATACAACGAAGATGAAAATTCCCATAAATTAAATAATATTAGACAAATAATACAATCATGGGCAGTATATACACCACAAAAAAGGAAATTTTGGCAATATTTCATGAATGTCACGTGAATAAGAAGTGGGATGGAAACCTCTTACCACATTGTAATCAATCGAGTCATATGACAATAAGTTAATAACCACCAAATTAATCATAGAATACAATGAATATAAAGAGAATAATGATAATATATATCAAATGGATGTACAAAATACACCACATGCAATAAA
Organism: Viscum album; assembly: GCA_963277665.1. Lineage (NCBI taxonomy): Eukaryota > Viridiplantae > Streptophyta > Magnoliopsida > Santalales > Viscaceae > Viscum > Viscum album. Next base: position 1,646,627,251 of record OY728128.1, read on the forward strand.
TAAGGGATGAACAAAGGAAATATCCCAGAATTAAAAGTCAGATAAGAAAACCCTTACCTTGTGTCCAAATTTACTTGTATGTTCCGTGTTATTTCTGAATAATAAACTTAAGTTAGTTTATAATTACTTAAGAAAATTTTTCAAGATTATTATTCTTTTTATATCATTTGTTACCTTTCTATAACAATTAGTTAATTGTTTGAGTTCATATCATACATTTTATCGAGGTTTGGAACATTAGTCAAAAATGAACTTGTTATAATAACCAATTGACCATGTTGTAAAAATACCATTTTTTCCAGAATGATATTCATGATTTAGATACCATATATATCATATATATCCTTTCTATATGTATTTATAATATTCCATATAATTTGAAGTTAAGAAATGAAACGTAGTGTTCATTGAGATGGTAAGTCGTACGTACGCATGAACACTACATTAATTTATATTTTATATTTAAATGAATGAAAAAATAATAATACGTAGGTATATTATAATTACATTATAATATCTAGGTCATGTAATTTAATTAACTCCATAATTTATACGTTCCACGTATGTCATGAATGAATCATATAACTTGAGGGGGCGGTAGTCCTCACTTCCTTAAATGAAATTATCGTATATACCCATTATGGAGACCATAAAGGTATGATATAAATAGAAAATATAGAAGTATAGATACAATATAAATATAATATTTATCACATGTAAATATAGTTCCTTCTTAATGTCCACCATTAGAGGTGGTATGAGATTATTGAACAATCATCGTTTAGTGAGGCGGTAGTTCGATGTCCATTGAAACAGTAAGTTATTTACCCATTAGATGGTGGTGTGTGTAAGTTTGGCTAGAATACTTATCATAAAAATAACCTAGTATATTTATGTTTCTTTTTTTGTTATAAAAAAATTTAATAATAGAGTTTATGGTGTTGGATATGTATAATTAAAGAAAAGAACTAAAGAGAAGATGTTACCTTTAAATCTTGTTCCTCACTTTAGTTTGAACCAAAAGATTTATTGAAGTGATTTCTGCCTAAGGTATGGATTCTAGGTGGAAGAGGGGGATTTGGAGGGCCTATTTCAGTGCAGTTTGGTTGATATAAGGGGCTTTAGAGGTGTGAGTAATCAGTTAGATGTGAGGGATTTTATAAGGGGGAGGAGGGGCTCTTTATGAGAGATTGAAAATATTATTTTATTATAAAATTATTTTCAGTTCTAAAGGTCCAAAAATTATTATATTAAATGATAATATGACTCTGGTCCAAAATAAAATAATCAAATAAGAATTAGACTGGTTTTGGAAATTGTTTTAGTCTTTATTATCTTATTTATTTAAATCATTCATTAATGAGGTAAACACTGCATCATTATTGTGTCATAAATAATTTTTTTTGATATATATATATTATAAATAATTAACATGATGTAGGAAATCATTTTATCTTTCAAATGAATATTTATAGTTCAAGAGATAAATTATATAAACCCTTGTAAGAATTGATTCACTAAAAGATATATGTTTATGTCATTTTTGTCATTACTTTAAATTAATTAATATAAAGTATCATTATCACCCTTAAGTGGATCCATGGGGTCCCAAAATACACCCAGGGATGCCAATGGCCAGAAATTTATCAACCAATAGGATTATGACACGTGTTATGGTAATTTAATCTTATTATAATATTATATTTAACTTGGATTATCCTATTTACCTGTAACCGCAGTAAATAATAGTAAAAAATTACTATTCACAAAAATTATTTTCATCTTATTGAAACACATTTTACTTACTAATAACAACAACATGTGTAATATTTTCTAAATTCAATTCAAAGAAGCAGTAAAATTTCATTTAAAATAAATGGTCGGGTTTTTAACTACTACTTAGTGTTTTCACTATTCATTAAAAATTGATGTTTTCCAGAAAAATACCAAATATTCATCCTATGATATATTTGATATTCCAAATACAAAATTGATGTCTATTTTTCAAAATTAATGACATTGAATTTGCATCAATTAATTTAAAATTAATTCTTGTTATGAAATCAAAAAAGCATGTTTTTTAATAAATAATAACTATCCAAAGATTGGCAATTGTTTATGTCCAATTTCATAGTGAAATTACATAAAATGACCAAAATTAGATTAAATGGTAAAAATATAATCTAATTATGTAAGAACCCTGTTCTTCATTTCAGTTATGTTTTTCTTTTTCTGGGGTTTTTGAGAGAAGGATGAGTTTCTGAAAATTTTTGAAGTACACACCATGTACTTTATGAGTACATGTCGTGTACTCGGTTACTGTGTGTAGCCGGGTGATGTCCGTGTAGCGGCCATGCACACGGTCGTGTGTGGTGACCTGGAGACCACTTAATGCGGGGACCAGTTAAGGCAAGTACTTGTTGTTTACTTATAAATTACATGTTTTCTACTTTCTTTATCTCGTTAAACACACTGATGTCACGTCTAATAGACAAAATGACCTTCTTCTAGGTATGGTTTGTCCAAGAGTGAGATAAAAGAGCTAATATTCCTCCGAGCTCCCGAACAATCATATGTTCTTTGAACTGACCACCATCAATTGAGTTTGGATCACCTCGGTAAGCTCTTCCTTCTTCTAGAGCTTCGTTTCCTGATTCCTCCTCTTTTTGAAGTTACCGTATGTTGATAATTTTTATCATTTTTGTATATCTATGGTGTTATTGGGTGATTCAAGGCTTGAGGTCCACTTATATTGATCCTAAAACACCGATGTAGGTGGTTTGTGCCTTTTTGTTGTAATTCTTTGAGTTATATGTGCAAAAGGGCCCAATAGCCTTGAACGACGTATTGCATGTTTACTATTCTAGACCTGTTGTTTTCCTTCCATTCTTGTATGCCTGAATAGAGGTAAATTGAATGAGAATAGGGTGAATTGTTGTGATTTGGATGTTTTTTCCCATGCATGTTTCTTGTTTTGACAGTTTGTTCCAGCTCTCCTGTTAGGCTGTAGTTTACTTTCAATGCCTAGTATTTATAGGATGGAGTGATGTTTATCTGACATATTGTCATGCTATAGACTGATATCCAAGTAGTTCCTCTGGTTGACATTTACCGATATTCATTTCCATGCTTTCTTGACTTACACTGGTTCGTGAGAACCTGGTGTAGTAGACCATAGAGTGAATTGACGTAAGGGATTCTCCCGAGTGACTGTTTTTACTATTACGATGTGAGACCATAGAGGGAATTGACGTAAGTGCTTCCTCATAGTGTCTGTAGTTCCATCATGCGGGCCACAAGGGAATGTGATGTAAGTGCTTCCGTAGAGCACCTTTATTTTCCAATACAAGACTATAGGGGGAATAGAAGGCAGGTGCTTCCCCAAGAGAGTCTATTCTAAAGCTGAACCAGAGGGGTTAGACTATGTGTACTTCTCAAAGGGTTTGTTGTGTTTCTAGGTAGGACCAGAGGGGATAGGCTGTTATTACGTCTCATAGGGTTACCTATTTTTGATTAGCTTCTCGCTTGATATGTGGAATTTAATTCTTCGAGACCGTGGGAATGTTTACCATTGGGTATTTCTTTGTTTACTGTTTTGTTTTACTTATTTCCTGCCATATATATTCACTAACTGTTTGGCATAGATCATTTGGTTGTTGCCTACTACGATTACTCTCACACCCTGTCTGGGTCATTCTTTTGGGACTAAATAGATTATATTGGTGTAGGTATAGATAAGGCCAAGCACCCTTCTATATTAGGTACTTTATTATCTGAGGAGAGGGAAAGCATGAGACCAAGACGAGGCTTGAGGTGATAAGGAATTTATCTATTTTCTTGTACACTTTGGTTTAGTACTGTATTCCAGGATTGTGTTTTGTTTGGCTATTTTCCCAGACATATGTAGCATGCATCATTTTTAAATATATTCTACATTTATTTATTTATTCAGACTTTTCCTATTTCTTGTTGTTAAATATTATTACTGCTTCTTCTACTGTTATATGTTTCTCTCCCATTATGTTACTCTATCAATGATGGCATAGTTTCCCCACTATCACACCCAAGGCCCTTGATGCTAGTCAGCAGCCTCTGGTGTTTGGGGAAATGCGCTTGAGGCCATGTGACCAACCGGGTACGGGACACCTCTGGGTGGCATCCAGAGCCAAGAAGTTACAAAGTGGTATCAAAGGAATTATTTTCTCTTGACTTACAATTTGGAGCCTATAGACAGGGATAGGAAAGAATAGGTACTTGGTAATTAGTTGTGCCTAGGAGTAACTAACCCGTGTACAGGGAAAAGCTAATCTACCCCGTTTGTTACAATTTTATTTATCTGGTTTTGAGAATATTACAGTTGATTTGATTTCACCTTGGGCGATTCATATGTTTTGTGTTGTTATTGTTGATTTTATTGTTGATGTTATTGAGGATCTATTTTTGTTTCTACCCGATGAGATGTGGGTATTCCATCTCTTGCATCATATAGTCACTTACTAGAATTCACATGTCATGCATTTTTTTCATGACATCATGGATGTATTAGCAATTTCATGTTGTTGTGAGAGATGTTGTGCTAGACTTGCATGATTTTTTGATAGATTACTTGATATAATACGTACTATTTGATAGAGTATTGGTTAGGTAAGTTTTTTTTTGAATGAATGCAAATCTTTGGTTCTTGAGGTGTTATGGGCCCTCATAGACCAGAATTTGGTAAATCATTACCATGTTATCCTTGTTTATAACATGTATAAGATTCCAAACTATGATTCATAGAGAGAATGGGACCTCACATATCGTAATTTGGCACTTTAATGTTCATTTTAGTGTTTTTTTGGGTTCTATATTTGTTTCTAAGGCTTACTGTCCAGAAAACCCCAGAATACACACTGTGTATTGTTGAATACATGACATGTGTTCTTCTATTAGGGAAGAAACAATTTTTCTTAAGTAAAAACCGTATACTATAGGTACATGCTGTGTAGTCTCAAACTGAGTCTCAGACTAGGTGGTTATAGACATGGAGTTTAGAATCTTTGGTAGGACACGCCATGTACCGGATGTACACGACGTGTTGTAGAACCCTGTAACCAGCTGTGTCACTAACAACATGGGTTGTTTTACTATTTCCCAATACTCGTCTTGTCATTCTGGAACACTTAGTGTAGTTTAATCCCTAAAATCCAGCCATTTCACTAACAACATAGGTCTGTTGGGACATTTCCAATACATGTCGTGTACTGTAACCCGAGTATCCAGCTATGTAACTGGCAACATGGGTCGGTTAAATCTTCTTATACATGCCGTGTATAATAAGATGTGTTTTCACCCGTGTGACTAACAACATGGGCAATTAAAACCTAAGCGGTACATGTTGTGGCCATCTGGAACACGCCGTGTTGGGTGAGCCGTGTAACCGACCATGTGACTATCAACACATGTCAATGAGGTTTGTCTAGTACATGCTGTGTTTTTCACTAATACGGCATGTAGTCTAGTTCTAAGACAAACGTGTGGCCTAGCCGTGTATGGGATCTCAGGCAGGGGAAGAGGATTCAAGTACACGTCATGTGTAAGGACAACATGCCGTGTATGGGGTGTTTCACAACTAGTTTTGGCAGAAGTACACGTCCATGTGAATGGATTAAGGGAACACGCCATGTAGGCATTATACACGCTATGTATCCATGTTTTTAAAAACATGAATTCTTTATTTATCCTATTCCCTCCTTAATATTCAAGTTTTTAGTCCTTGATAATCTTGATCTAAGGTATGTGCTTGACCTTGAAAAGTCATTCCACCAAGACGTCCTCTGGTTGTATTCCAGTTACAGGGAAACAATAATACACCAAACATGAATGATCAAGGAATTCCAACAGATCCTCCAGTAGTTCCAGTCTTGGCACCCGACATCATTCTGGACATAGGTGCTGATGCACAGTTCCTAGAGGGCTTCATGAGGTTCATGCAGACCTTCCAAGTAGTACCTCATCCTACCCCTTCTATGGCAGAGCTGACAGGTGTTTTCCAGAAGCAGCATCCTCCCACATTCATAGGGGAAAGAGGACCTCAAGATGCAGAGTCATGGTTAGAATCAATGTTATCTATCTTCAAGCATCTGGAGACACCTTCATAGAAGATTTTCATTCTCACTACATACATGCTTCGAGATTCATCCAAGATATGGTGGGATCTGATCTTACTAGAGGGACGCCCGCAGGTTATGTCTTGGGATGAGTTCCAGTGTGCGTTCTATGACTACTTCTATATGTAGAATTTGGGGTCCGATCGAGCCTGAGAGTTCAGGACTCTAGAGCAGGTTACTCTCTCATTCAGGGAGTACTCTTTACATTTCACCAAGTTGTAGCACATCACACTTTTTGTAGGAGGTGATGAGTTATTCCTGGCAAGGATGTTTGAGGATGGTCTGAGGCATGAAATCTGATCTCAGTTGAACATCTTTACTTTGACTTCTATCACATCTATCATCTACCAGGTGCTGATCACAGAGTGAAATTTGAGGGATTGAAGAGTTGTGAGCTAGGGTGGTTCGACATTTGGATTTAGTATCCCTCCTACTAACAGCAGGAAGCACCGCAGGGAGTCTTTGCACGCCGATCCAAGGAGGCGAGACACTTCTTCTGGTAGCTAGGTGGTGTGCTACTAGTCCAAGAAGTGTGGGAATACAAGGCTACATTGCCCGAGATACCCAATGGAGTGTGGATATTGCAGAAATATGGGTCATCTGCAGCATTTTTGTTAGATCTTATCAACAGAAGTTGGTGACAGGGGGTCTTCTTTGACTCCTCATCTAAGAGTAGTACCACCAATTTCTCATTAGTCTGGGAACTGGAGTTCTTCCGACTGTTCAAGCCAAGGTGGAGGTCACGGCTGTGGTAGTCAGTTTCTAGGATTTTTGTGACAACAGGGTGGATAATCTTAGAGTGGTCAGGAAAGGTCACAAGGCCGCGGTATAGGTCAGACTTTTGCAGTGGAGCAGACCCAGTAGGAGCAGGATCCCAAACCCTCTACAGTTTGAGGTACGATCATAGTTGCCTCAGTTTTAGCTTCTTCTTTATTCGATACAGGGGATTCCCATAGATTTATATTTTTTTTATATTGTGGAGAGACTTGGGCTCTGTATATTTACTTCTACTGATGTCTTGACGTTGATCACACCATTGGGTACTAGAACAGCTCGTGTACGTCAGTGAAAAGAGTGCCCAATTGAGGTTGGTGGTTGTCACTTATTATGGGACCTTTATGTTATAGAGATGAAATACTTTGATGTCATTTTCTAAATAGATTGGTTAGTTCCCTTCAAGAAATTTTTCAATTTCTATCACCATAGGGTGAGTTTCACATCACCAGAGGGTAGATTGTTTATTTATTAGGGAGAAAGGGATGTCCATGTGAGTCGAGTGGGACTCGAGCATCATGGGTTGAGAGGAGTTACAGCCCATATTTCTAGTCTTTTTCTGGATGACTAGGGGACTTCTCAGATAGAATTTTCCCTAGTGGTGGATCGTTTCAGGGACTTCATTCCAGAAAATATTTCAAGTTTTCCATCAGAGTGAGTTGTAGAATTTTCTATTGAGATCATTCCAGGAGCGTCACATGTGTCCATTACTCTTTATAGGATGGATACACCATAGTTATATGATATCAAGAAGAAAATGGAGAAGTTTCAGGAAAAGGGTTTTATTAGACCCAGTACTTCTCTTTGGGGTTTTCCTATATTTTTTGTGAAGAAGGCGGATGGTACCCACAGACTTTATGTGGATTATTGTATGTTTAACCAGTTGACGGTCAAGAACCGATATCCCTTTCCAAGGATTGATGATATCTTTGATCATCTTAGAGGAGACCAGGTGTTCTCGAAGATTGAATTGAGATCCATTTATCATCAGTGGCATATTAGAGCATCTGATTTACCTTATACAGGCTTCTGGAGCAGGTATGGTCTATACGCGTATGTGGTTATCTCGTTCGGTCTCACGAACCTGCCTTCAGCTTTCATGACACTGATGAACAGAGTGTTCTATCCTTACTTGGATTCTTTCATGGTGGTTTTTTTAGAACATATCTTCATGTACTCTCACACACAACATGACCATGCTACCCATCATGAGATCATTCTGAGTACACAGAGAGAGCATCAGTTATATTTTATGCTCTCAAAATGCCACTTTTGGATGGATTAGATTAACTTCATGGGTCATGTTATCTTAGAGACAAGAGTATCAGTAGACCCAGAGAATGTGAGAACAGTAGTTTCCTAGGAGTAGGAAAAGAACGTATTTGTGGTACAGAGTTTTCTAGGGCTGGATGGATACAAAAAACGTTTCATATTGATCTTTTTACACTTATCATCGCCACTGATGGGCCGGACTAAGAAGGGTGAAATGTTCTTGTGGTCGGATTCTTGTGAGTCATCCTTATAAGAGATGAAAGGGAGGTTGACTTCAGAACCAATACTAGTATTTCTAGAGTTGGGAAAGAGATATATTGTGTACTATGAAGCTTCAGGCATCGGTCTTGGAGATGTGCTTATGCATGAAGAAATATTCGTTTCATATAGGTCTTGGTAGTTGAGGCCACATGAGAGGAGTTACCCAACACATGATCTAGAGTTGGCTGTAGTTTTTCATTCCTTACAATGTTGGAAAAATTATCTTCTGGGATATAATTTTGTGGTTTTCACTGACCAAAAAAGTCTCAAATATATCTTCACTCAGTGTAACTTGAATTTGAGACAACGAAGGTGATGTGAGTACCTTCAGTACTTTGACTTTGAGATTGCCTATATGCCAAGGAAAGGCAACAAAGTGGCTGATGCGTTGAGGAGGATTAATCATATATAGGCAGTTCATGAGGCCATTAGTGAGTGGTATTTTATGGATATGTTCTCTCAGATGCATTTGGAGGAGCACGACAGGCAGAGGCATACAATTCTCTCTTATGTAGTCATTACCTCTAGTCTTCTTGATCGAGTGCGAATGAGGCAGCTATCAAATAATGAAGGCCTAGTCCTACGGGAAAGTGTGTTTTAAGAGGACCCTATTCTTGGATGGACCATAGGAGGGGATGAGATATTTCATTTTCGTGGGCATGTGTGGGTGTCGGCAAACATACTCGAGGAGCTTGTGTGGTACTTTCATTCCTCAGTTTGGGCAGTTAATTTTGGTGCCACCAAGATGTATCATGATCTAAACCGTCCTTATTCGTGGCCAGGTATGAAGAGTGATATTTCTGGTTTCATGGTGAGGTGTTCCACCTTTCAGCAGGTGAATGCAGAACATCAGTGACCAGCAGGTCTTTTGCAGCAGTTACCTATGAGGTACCATGCTATTCATGATGTCTTCCAAATTTCTCAGCTCTAACATTACTTCTCAAACCTGTCTATTGTTTTTCAACCCGAAGAGGTTGAGTTAGATGTTGATGCCACATTCAATGAGCATCCTATCTGGATTGTTGATCGAATTAGAAAGGTTCTCTGTGGTTGGTCGGTTCCTCTGGTATGAGTACTATGGTAGCACAGGAAAGTACATGACGAGACCTATGAGAGGGAGACCGATGTATGATCACAGTGGCTGGAGCTGTTTGGGGATTCTTCTTCTACACTGCAATGCTAGGGAAATTCAGGGATGAATTTCTTTAAGGGAGGATGTTTTTAAGAACCTGGATCTTCTTTTCAGGAATATTTTTTTTTCTGGTGATTTTTAGAAGCATAGGTTTTTCTATAAAAAAATTAATTACATGCCATGTACTTTATGAGTACATGCCATGTACTCAGTTATTGTGGGTAGACAAGTGCTTTCCATGTAGCTTCCATGCACATGGATGTGTGTAGTGACCTGGAAAATTCTTAATGTGGGGCCGGTGAAGGAAATTACATGTCGTGTATTTTCTTTTTTTCATTAAACGCACCGAGGTTGTGTCTAACTGATAGAACCACCTTCTTCTAGGTTTGGTTCATCTGAGAGTGAGAGAACGATGCTAATCTTCCTCCAAGATCCCGACTGATAATCTATTCTCCGAATTAACCGCCATCAATTGCGTTGGTATCGCCTCGATAAACTCTTCCTTCTTCTAGAGATTCGTTTCCTGATTTCTCCTCTTTCTCAAGTTATCATCGGTTGATTATTTTTAATTTTTTTGTTGATATACAGTTTTCTTAGGAAATTAAAGGTTTGAGGTTCAAGTATATCAATCCTACAATACCGAGGTAGGTGGTTTGTGCCTTTCCATTAAAATTATTTGAGTTATATGTTCAAAAGTTCCCAATAACCGTGAACGAGGTATTGCATGTTTATTGTTTTAGACAGATTGTTTTCCTGCCATGATTGTATTCTTGAATAGAGGTTAATTGAATGAGAATAGGGTGAATTTCTATGACTTGGAAGTATTTTCCCATGCATGCTAATTTTTTTGACCATTTGGTCTAGCTTTCCTGTTAGGTTGTTGTTTACTTTCCATGCCTAGTATTTGTAGGATGGAATGATATTTATCTGACATGCTGTATTACTATAGACTAATATCTAAGTATTTATTGTTGTTTACTTTGGCCGATACGCATTTCCATGCTTTCTTGACTTGAACAAGTCCATGAGAACATGGTGTAGTAGACCATAGGGGGAATGGATGTAAGGGCTTCTCCAGAGTGTTTGATTTTACTATTACGATGCGAGACCATAGGGGGAATTGATATAAGTGGTTCCTCAGAGTGTCTGTAGTTCCTCGACATAGTCCACAGGGGGAATGTGATGTAAGTTCTTCCCCATAGAACCATTAGTTATCGATATGAGACTATAGGGGGAATTGATGGTGAGTGATTCCCCAGAGAGTCTATTCTAAAGCAGAACCTAAGGGGTTAGACTGTTTGTACTTCCCAAAGTGTTGCTTGTGTTGTAGGTTGGACTAGAGGGTATAGGCCATGAGTACATCCCATAGGGTTACCTGTTTTTGATTAGATGCTTGCTTGATATGTAAAATTGAATACTTTGATACTGTGGGAATGTTTACTGTTGAGTACGCCTTGTATCCTAATTCTTTTTACTTATTGCATGCAATATATTTTCACTAATTGTTAGACACAGATCTTTTGGTGGTTTCCAACAAGGATTAGTCTCACACCCTATTTGGGTCATGATTATGGGCCCAAATAGATAGAATTATTGCAGGTATAGATAAGGGAAAATGCCCTTCTACTTCAGGTACTTGATTTTATGAGGAGCTGGAGAGTATGTGACCAAGTTTAGGCTTGTGATTATTAAGAGTTTATCTATTTTCTTATTTCATTTGGTTTAGTACTGTATTCCATCGTTGTTTTTTGTTTGGATATTTTCCTAGACATATGTACCTTGCATCATTTTTATATATGTGTTCCAGGTGTTTATTTCTTCAAACATCCACTATTTCTTGTTATTTGATATTATTACTGCTTCCGCTATTGTTATCTATTTATCTTCTTCTGTGTTACTCTACTAATGAGGGTATTTATTCCCCACTATCAAACCCAAGGTCTTCACTGCTAGTCAGCAGCCTCAGGCGTTATGGTAAATGAACTTGAGGCCATGTGACTAACCGGGTACGAGGAGCCTATGGGTTGCTTCCGGGGTTGGGATGTTACAAATAAATTTAAAACCAATTAAAAATATAATCATACCATATCAATATATTATATTAAATATCTGATTTGAATTAAAATATAGTATTACTCACTAATAATAAAAAATGAGTTTTTTTAGAAAAAAAAAAAAAAAATTCCAACATAAATTTTGATGTCCCTGTTCTAAATAACAATTTTATATTTTCAAATAGAACATTCAAAAGTGTCAAATATTGTATTTATAAAATATTCACCATTAAAAGGTAGAAAAACTACATTTTTTTTGGAAAATAATTATTTTATCTGAAAAATTGGATTTTTCCTTATATTATGTCTAAGAAACACAAAATATGAATGTAAAAATATATGGTATATATATAAAATTAAAAATGTGATTATTACTATAAATAAATGCTCTATAAATGTCTAGTTTTATAGGTCATGGTGTGCTTGAACTCAGTGTTTCACACATCACATGGTATTATATTATTCGAAGAGAAGCATACCATGGAAGCATGGGGTGATACATTTTCCCCTCCTTTTATAAATTGTGTCTGCGTAATTTGAAGTTTTTCTTCAGAAATAAAAGTTTAAAAAACCCTAATACCTTTGTGGAACACCCACATCCGAAATAGGGTTAACAAAATTTAGACTTAGTAAGAGGGAAAGGGAAATGAAAAATTCAACACAAAATTAGGATTTAAAATAGGAGAACATTGGTGGAAATTATAATTGGAGGGAAAACATTAATATTTAAATGGAGTGATTGAGGTCATAAATCACAAACAAATGAATGGAAAATTGAGGGCCTCAAATCCATAAATCTATGATGAATAATGTAAGGTATTATGATAACATTCTTTTTGATTTATGATCCTTTCCATAAGGATTAAGAATTAATTTATTCATAGAATATGAAAAAAAAATACATGATAAGTTGAGTTCCATCCTTTAAATAATTTCTACCAAAAACTCTTATTTCACTCCAAACGATAAGTATTCAAGATGACTTGATCACACCTATAGTGCTAGAATGAAATTATATAGAATCAAATAATCCACAAATGATGATATATATATTTCCCTTGACTGTAGAGATTAACAAACACCAAAATGGTTATTACAAGATCAGATGATCCCCAAAAAGGACAATCCATTAGAGAAAAAAATAGTAATCATAATTTATAAAATTAAACAAAAAATACTCAAAGTTCATTAAATATAATTTGATAAATATTTGTCCATAAAATATTTCAATATAATCTAAACAAATATTGAAACCCAAAACTTAGAATAATGTGATTACATAGACTTCCACGTCTAATTTTATCCAAATAACATCGACTATTCTAAAAGTCATATACTTAAATGTAATTTACATAATCAGATATTCTATATGATAGGTTAATCATTTTAATAAATAACACAAATAACTATAAATACACAATAAAAACATAGATAAAAATCCAATATTACTCCTCAAATGAAATCCCATAGTATTATATTTTCTTTAGGCCTATAGTGTTCCCAATAGAGCGAAGGTCTTCAAAAATAACATTTATCACTTAATCACCAAATAATTTTCCTACACTAAGGATATCCATTTGAAAAAACATAATATCCCCTATAAAGTTATTATTGATCAATAAAATAATTTAACTAAAAGTAATTACTCACACTAACTAGGGAGTTCACTTTGTCCAGTGGTAAGCGATAAATCCCACTGGCACTTTGGTTGTGGGTTTTATTCCCATAACTTTTTCCGACATGACGGGTTGTCACATGGTCTACTTTTTGACCATATTCAAAAACTATATTTTATAAAATTCCCAAATTGATATAAAATTCTCAAAATAACCATACATAATTTGAGCACAAATGTTATATCATACATCACATTTTCATCCTAAAAATTAATAACCTCTCATTGCATAAAATTCAAGGATCATATAAACCCAAATGGTAATTTATAACTAAATCCACAAAAGAAAAGATAATTCTTACTCAAATAGTATTTTCACATATCAAACTGTAGGGTTACACATACACAAGAAAAGTCTACTAATGTAATCCCATCAACAAAGAGCACTGATAATTTTAAACATTTCACCGTATAGTTATTTCCACATTGGTTATTCCTTGACCAAGTGGTTATCCTATAGAATAGGGAATTGACTCGGGTAATTCCTAGGTCCCCTACTTTTACAATAAATGACTGTAAATGAATTTTGGGATCATTTTTATTTTCTACTATTGTACTCTACATTTTCCATGACAATTCTTTATTTTATGTCCTTATTTCCCACACATAATCCATTTCATTATTTCATTGAGACACTTTCTTTGGTGTCTCCTTCCACATTTCATGCATGATAGAAAATGATATTTTTTTATTCATGGTATCCACTACCAGATATCTTATAAGTCACTACATTTCTCTACTTTATTGAGTTTGGGATTAGGTTAATATATAAGTTGTTGATCATATTTTGGAAAAAACTAATACGACATGAACACAATATCTTTTACGCCTATAAACATTCCATTTAATTTATCATTTCCACCATCGTTCTCACCTTTTACATCAAGTTCAATGTTACTATGACTTCCTTGGAATCAAGATATTGACTAAAACCAGAAATCATTGTGTGAGTAACAATAGTCATAAAATGATTTAGAGAATATCATGACACCTTATTTTCAATCTAAATCACCTTATGATTAAAAAAGGTTATTTATTGTAATCTTATATTAAAATCCTTCAAATCAGTCCATACAAAAACCAAGAATTATTTTAATCATATCCATCGGGAGTGTCAATACCAAGAGTGAATAAAGACATGTTGTCATGTACTAGGTTACCTTGGGTCAAGCCCAAAACTCCTTTTCAGAGTTTTCACTCCTAGGTACATCTATTCCAGATCCACCTCTACCTATTTGTATACAAACAGGGATGTATTTTCGTGGAAATCCTACATAAAATCTACAATACCAAAATTTTTGGATGTTCTTCTATACTAATCGTCAAAGTCTATCATTGGGTAGTATTTTCTAATCAGAGTTTCTCTAAATCTAAATTCCATGGTTTGTACGAAACTTCCACTAATACCAATTGTAATGACCTAACCCCAGTTACCTAGATTCGATGCATTATTACATAAAATTGTCATTATCACAAGAGATCATGTCTCAAATGACCGATTAGATTAGTATCCATTTAAATTCCTAATACATACATATGTTTTACATTAGATTATGAAATGAAAAACAATAAAATAGTGCCCCCCTTGAACACACTAATATCTCTAATCCTATCCTCATAGGTCAATCATAATATACTTCTTCACATCCTGGAAAAAATGAAACATATAAATAAGTGAGCTCAGATGCTTTGTAATGATAACAATATAGCAGAAACATTCATAAATAAGCATATACATTTGAGGCAATGTATATGATTAAAACACAATCCTCTTAAACTTAATATTCTACATAATATGGAAAATATAAATCATGTAATTCAATTTACTTATTCTCAAGGATATTATACTAGTCTAATAATCACTTGTAATATCAGTATAAAATTTCATAATGATGGAATGCATAATGTCGTACATCATAACCACACAGTCAAGGCCACGTGAAAAGACTATAAATAAGATTTTGTCAAGGCCTTGTGCAAAGAAACTAGTTTTTCTCATGATACCTATTGATGCATCTAAGAGCTATAGAGGGAAACAATCATCACTTATTATGTCCAATGCATTACTCATATGAAAAGTTTGAAACATAATATAAATATTCTTATTAAAACTAGCATACAAAATGACTATATTTTAAACACAAACCATGAATGGTATAAAAAGAGCACATCCACAGTCAAACAAAACTCATTCAATAAAATCTGGAAGATTTTTTTATAATTAATTAAACTCAATTGAAAATAAAGAAGGATATTGACATTGATTAAAATAATCAACAATACAATTAGAGATAAATATCCCCCCTTTTCATGAAAACATTTTAAAGTCTCACTATTTATCAAGAAACTATTAAAAATAGATTTTAGAATCAATGTGTCCCAAACCACTTTTAAAAATTTAAAGTATTTTAATTTTATGACATTTATATAAATAATCCTTAAACCATTTTTAAAACATGGACATTAATGAAAAATATTTAGAAGAATAAATCTTTAAAACATTTAAAATGATATTTTGTTTAGAGTTTCTAACCAAATGATAGACGTTTGAATACATATAATTGATGTAATAAAAACATTATAATATATTTAGAATAAATGGATTCTTGATATCCTTTGACAAAGTATAGTATAAAAACCATATAAAATTGAATTGGTGAATAACAACAAAGAAGTATCAATAGAATGTATATTGATAAGAAATTATTTATAAAGACTGTATCCTTAAGTTAAGGATAAATCAATTGCCTAACTATATGTGACAAATATAAATACACTAAATATGATTGGATATTTAGTGTAAATAAATAAATGTAAATTCACACATATTCTTGTATAAATAACACCAATGACTTGGATTTTTAACTCAATGAATGGAAATTGAGTTAAGATTACTCTTATGAAGTTCATATAAATGACTTGAGAATTTATAAATGGATTTATTATGTGTATAAAAAGTATATCCACACTAAGGGGAGTTGAAATTACTATATAAATAAATAAATAGTGATTTCACACATAATTTGGGAGTAAATTAATCAATGATGTTTGCGTAAAACCCAATGAGTTGAAATCAAAATTAGAAATTCTCTTACTGATTTGGTAACTTACGAAGCATACACACCATGAATTAAGGATCATAAAATGAATATGAAAATGACCATAAATTAAATAATATTAGACAAATAATACAATTATGGGCAGTATATACACCCCACAAAAGGAAATTGTGGTAATATGTCATGAATCTCACGTGAAAAAGAAGTGGGATGAAAACCCCTTACCACATTGTAATCAATTGATTTGTACGACACAAAGTTAATAACCACTAAATTAATCATAGAATACCATGAATATAAAGTGAATAATGATAATATATATCAAATGGAAGTACAAAATACACCACATGCAATAAATAAGTGGTGAACAATGGAAATATCACAGAATTAAAAGTGAGATAAGAAAACCTTTACCTGATGTCCAACTTTACTTGTATGTTCCGTGTTATTTCTGAATAATAAACTAAAGTTAGTTTATAATTACTTAAGAAAAATTTTCAAGATTATTATTCTTTTTATATAACTTGTTACCTTGCTATAACAATTAGTTAATTTTTTGAGTTTATATCGTACATTTTGTCGAGGTTTGGAACTTTAGTAAAAAATGAACTTATTATAATTACCAATTTTCCATGTAGTAAAAATAAAATTATCTCCAGAATGATATTCATGATTTAGATATCATATATATCATATATATCTTGTTTATATGTATTTATAATATTCCATATAATTTTAAGTCAAGAAATGAAATGCACCGTTTAGGAAGACGGAAAACCGTACGTACGCATGAACGCTGCATTCATTTCAATTTTATATTTAAATGAATAAAAACATAATATTACATAGGTATATTATAATTTCAGTATAATATCTATGTTATGTAATTTAATTAACTCCATACTTTATAAATTCCATGTATGTCATGAACGAATTATATCACTTTGAGGGGGCGGTAGTCCTCACTTCCTAAAATGAGATTATCGTATATACCCATTATGGAAACTATAAAGTAATGATATAAATAAAAAATACATATGAATAGATACAATATTAATAGAATATTTATCACATGTAAATACATTTCCTTCTTAATTTCCACCATAATAGGTGGTTTGATAAGATCGAACAATCATCATTTCCTGAGGCAGTAGTTCGTTGTCCACAGATACAGTATGTTCTTTACCCATTAGACAAAGGTGTGTATAAGTGTAGTTAGAATATTTCTCATATAAAATACCTAGTATATTTAAGATAATGTTTTTTTATAAAATAAAGTAATAAAATAGTTTATGGGTTTGGAGACGTAAAATAAAAGAAAATAACTTAAGAGAAGATGTTGCCTTTAAATCGGGTAACTCCCATTGGTTTGAAGGAAAAGGAATTCATGAAGTGCCTTATACCGAAGGTGAGGCCTCTTTGTGGAATAGAGGGATATTGAATGTTTTTTTGGGTAGTGTTTGGACGATCCAAGGGTCTTGATAGGTTTGAGTAATGGGATATAGGTGAGGGCTATTTATAAGGGGGAGAAGGAGATCTTTAAGAATGTTTGAAAATATTATTTTATTATATAATTATTTTCGGTATCTAAAGGTCCAAAACTTATTAAATTCAATGATAAGATGAATCTTGTGAGAAAAAAAAATCATAAAATAATAATTGTACATGAATTGGGCTTTGTTTTATTCTTTATTATCTTATTTATTTAAATCATTTATTAATGAGTTAAACACTACAACATTACTGTGTAATAAATAATTTTATTTATTTGATGTATAAAAATTATAAATAAATATCACGATGAAGGAAATATTTTTAAATTTCAAATGAATATTTATAGTCTAAGAGAAAAATTATATTAACCCATGTAAAAATTTATTTACTTAATGATATATGTTTATGTCAGTTTAGTCATTACTTTAAATTAAATAATATAAAGTTTCATTATCCCTCTTATGTGGATCCATGGGGTCCCAAAATCGACCCAAGGATTCCCATGGTTGTAAATACATAAACCAATAGGTTTAGGACACATGTTAGGGTAATTTAATATTTTAATAATATTTGTTTACCTTTAATTACCCTATTTATACTTAACCATAGTAAATAAAAGTCAAAAGTTACTATTCACCAAAAATTATTTTAAACTTATGAAACTAAATATTACTTAATAATAATATCAATGTTTGTCATATTTTCTAAATTTAATACACATAAGTGGTAAAATTTCATTTAAATGAAAAATTCGGTTTTTTAACTACTACTTTGTGTTTTCACTATTCATCAAAAATTGAAGTTTTTCAGAAAAATAACAAAAATTAAGCCTAAGATATATTTGATATTCCAAATTCAAAAAGTATGTATATTTTACCAAATTCAAAAACATATATGTTGCATTAATTAATCTAAAATTAATTCTCAATGTTAAAATAGAAAGCGTGTTTTTTAAGAAATAATAACTATTAGAAGCTTGACACTTGTTTAAGTACAATTTTAAATTGAAATTTCATAAAATAAAAAAAATTAAATTAAATGATAAAATTATATTCTAAATAAACTTTAAAAAAAATTAAAAATATAATTTAACCATTTAAATAAATTATATTAAAGGTAATTTTGAATTAAAATACATTATATTTCACTAATCATAAAAAATGAATTTTATCAGAAAAATAACAAACATTTAACCAAAGAAAATTTTGATGTCCTCATTATATAGAAGAATTTTGTTTTTTCAAATATAATATATAAAAGATTCAAATATTGGATTTAGAAAGGGTACTCCCTTAAAAGGCAGAAAAACTGAATTTTTTTGAAAAATTATTATTTTATATGAAAACTTGAATTTTTCCTTATATTATGTCTATGAAACACAAAAGTTGAATGTTAAAATTTTATGGGATATATATAAATTTCAAAATGTGGTTATTACTATTCATAACTACTTTCTAAACATCTAGTTTTTTAGGTTGTGGTGCGCTTGAACTCGGTGTAGAGTATATCACACACAATTGTATTATTCAATGAGAAGCGTATCATGGAAGTTTGAGGTGTTACATATAACAGCTAGAGTACAATATTGAAAAAAGTAATATGGAAATTAATTAAAAGTAAACAATCCTTCAAAAACATGATTCCCTTTAAAATAATTTATTGTTGTTTAAAATATCAATTAAATTTAATTATATAATTCTTGAGATCCGGCATAATACCAATGATCCCCATATAAATAAAACATAATAGATACATCATACAGTTATAAAAAAAGTAGAAATAAATACTGAATCCCAGCTTGTGCTTTGGATTGTAATACGTGTCATAAGTCATTTCATTTCAATATTAAAATTTTATCCCGAGCTTATCCACTACATCTAAGGTTCACTCAAAACATAAAAAATGATAACCTCTTGAGTCTATCCATTGAATTCTAATAGGAATCCATGGTTCACCCAAGGTATATGTAAAGGTCAAGTCATGACATATTTTCATTTTCAATAGAACCCAACAATAAAATTCCTCTATGGATCCATGGATCACTCAGTAGTCAATTGTAGCCTATATGATCCCAACCACTACATTTCTGGCTAGCTCATGACCTAAAATATTACCCTCTTTGAGTCTGTCTGTGGTGTTATAATCTGAATCCATGGATCACCTAAGGGATAAATTACAATATTCATATGAACTTGATCATTCCTTTTAACATGATTCCATGGATCTTGCATTTATATTTATCACTATAATCATTTCATATGAAAAGTAACACATGAAAATTAAATTATTATATGGCTATAACATAAAATAAATCTTGTGGGAACAATACGTATAATAAGAAACACATGTAAGTTAAACTATTACATCATTCAACATTCCCATGTAAAATATCATATAACAATCCTATCATGTAATCTAAACCATTAAAAGGACATAACATAACCGAACTCACACGGACAGGTTCACAAGTGGCGAAAAACATTCCCACATGCTTAAACAAGCATAGACATAACATGGAGAAAACGGTAAAATCACTAATACCAAGCCCTTAGTTAATTCAATTATAATTTAAACACAATTTTAATTCTATTATAAATTCAAATCATTAATAAAAACCTAATAATTGGAATAAAAGTCAGGCCTCATAGGCATCCTAATACAAATGGCCATAATCAGTCATCTTAGGGAAACACACCTACGAGGTGGCTCTAATCCATGGTAAAAAAACATATACATGAATACTAGAAAATATTCAACTACCTAAACATAAATAGGAAATAGAAAGGTTAAATTATAAATTATAGTGACACACAAAAATGCATTCACGAAAATCTGACACGTATAAATTGCTTGAAAATTAGTGAAAGGCATGAGACCACCTACATTGTACTCATACGACTCTCCTCATCCAACATCAGCCTATAATTCATCCTTGAATGGAGTATATATACATAACAAGCATAAAAAAATCTAGGCTAGATAACTAGTTTGATAAAATAAAACATGAAAAATGAATCAAGAGGAATCAAGAACTCACCAAGGGGATTCCAAGGAATCTGATAGTGTTCATATCAGAGTTTGAATGACGAATTAAGTGGAAAATCTTCTTTCGATGTTTTTGTTCAAGAAACAGACGGTGAGGCTTCTATCTGGTTTCAGAAGATGAGGCGAATGCATGTTTAAAAAAATTTAACAAAAGAACATTCCATGTACTTTCAAATACACAGTCTGTATATGACAAGTTATACAACTTCTACTGACTTCCCTTCTATGTCATTAAACATCCTACACGAATCAATACCCAGTGTGTACTAGGATTACATTGAATGTAACCCCTAGCCACATTTTGTAACAGTCATATAGATTTTACTAATCCTATTTCCCTCACTTTTCATAAGTACAAATCTAAAATAAATGATCTATTACATAAAAGAAGAACTAAGTTCGTACATTTATTGTCTTGGAGATGTGTTACTATGTATAGTCACATTATGCTAAGGCCACCCATGTGTGTGATATTCCTACTCGTCACTGGTCACGATCCCCTAACCTATTAGATGTGAGAATTTTGTATTTGTGGAATGGACCCCATTGGAATGGGTCAAAAGAGAGTTGTATTAGAGAATTTAGTTTTACATTTGGATCACAGACTCTGATATTGGTTAGGAAAAAAATGTTAAATGTTTTTATTTTGGCTCTCCGGCCAGAGACTATATTGTTTTCATGGTGGCCAATGTATCCATACACCATGACTCTGAAAACTTTCTTGTTCACATGGTACACATAGACACTAGTTTCAAGATAAACATTGATACATACATCATATATGTTTGGGATACAATTTCTTTTTTCCTTATTTAGTCATCTACTTAGATATAATAATTAGTTGTGGCATATATTCTCTATTTTAGAATGTTTCCGCAACATTTAACATCTAGTATTTAGTATTAGGGTCCAAAGGATGATCCCCTTAGTGATGAGTCTTCAATACAAGGACTCGTTTATGATGTATTACATCCAAATGGTGCACCGTTCTTACCAACAGATGTAGATTAGTAGATGATATTGGAAGTTGAAGTATATATGGAGAACATGATGAGAGATCTACATAGATTTCAAGGATAGATTACCCTTAGGATATGAGGCAAGCTAGACTCAAAGGAGGCTAAGGACAGGCTTGAAATGAAGACACATGTCATCCATATTATCAGGACACCTGCAGACCAAATGGTGATCCTGGAAGCAAGCCTTCTCTATGGATCTTACAGGTGATGGTGGGGATCAGTTACCCAATCATAAGATTAGGTGATTCTTGTATGATCAATGTTTTATTTCATTTTCATATATGTTCTTTTTCTCAGTACATTGAATGTTGTGCACATTTTGGATATTCTACAGCTTAAATAGGGAGTAAAACATTGGATGAATATTCATCTAGGTTAACCTACATCTCTTGATACTTGATGGATACAGTATGTAATTAGTTCATTAGAGACCAAACCATCTAGAGGGGAATACATAGGGGAATTCAAGCCAGGATAATACCTATATTCATTCCTGCATATACTGGGGTGTTATATCATGCTTTGGTGGATCAATGTTTCCTCAATCAATAGATGGAGAAAGTTGGTGTTAGATGTGGGAACATGGGAGTTGAGACTTCAGTGTTAAGGAGATAATAACAGAAAACAGAAAAATGCATGTGATTCATTTTAGGTGGCTATCCTAGGATAGAAGGTATCTAGTTCAAGAATCACATGATGGATCTGGGAATCCTTGGGGGAGGTGGTGTAAACCTTGTGATGGAATGGGACATCTCATGTTGGATTTTATGACCTTCCATACAACTAATACATAGGTAGGGGATGTGACACCAAGGTAGAGGTGGAGGAATAGACCAGAAGGTATGAAAGTTAGCGAATGTGGAAGAGTAGATGAGAGTGTAGCTGGAGGTGATATACATTATGACTTGTTATCATCACCACCCCAGGTGGTCTAATCCAGGAAAATGATGCTAGGGGATATGGGTGAGGGAATAAACATGCGGTCAAGGTTTATGACCCAGAGGATCCATGGATGATGCACATTCTGGTCTATGTCATTTATAACATAGATATAGTAATTATAGACATTTGTGAGAGAATTTGCCTTCTTTTCACTTATCTGTTTTGAGAAGTATAAATTTTAGTTGATCATTTGGCTATGCCCTTATTCTTAGATACTCCTACAAGTGGTGACTCAACATCCACACACTTCTATTGAAGGTGTGACATAACTTTTGGTGGTGAGTGTTTCATTTAATATCTCCTTGTAGAATTGATTTTGCCTTACAATTTCATCATAGTTATGGAATGATTATCTATAGCTCATTCCTAGATAGCCATTTTAGGTGGAGGATGTGGTGTGTTCACAATTTTGGGATGAGGTTTTCATTTTTGGGTTAAATTCAAACCTAGGAAGAGAAGGATGTACTCATGTATAGGAGGTTGATATTGTATAGTAATCAGTTTGGCATACATGACCCTTGGTTAAGTGGATGCTATGATATTCCAATTTTCTATAGTGGTGGTTGTGTATGAAGAACTATTTCATTAGGATGTTCCAAGTTTATATACTTAATAAAATGGAGACATCTTCATTTACATGCACACCATGAAGGCCCATATATATATTTTCTATATTATTGGATGTCTACCACAAAGTTTTCTGAGTTGAGGTTATATATTGAGGACATACAAAAGAAATGATTTTTTAGGCCCAATGGTTAACCTTGGGTAGAAACCTTTTTTCCAAAAAATTTAGATGAATTATATGGGGTGTGCGTATATTATAATCACCAAAAAAAGTTTGGATAAAGATTAAGTATCCACTATTGAGGATCAATGAACAATTTGATCAATTGAAATGGCAACAATGGTTCTTGAAGGTTGACCTTAGATTAGGCAAGCACTTGTTTTGAGTACCGGGAGAGGATATACATAATACAAATTTATTATGACATTAAAATCATTATGAGTATCTATTGATGCCCTTTGAAATGAGTAATGTCTTGAAAATGTTCATGGTAGTTATAAACTAGTACATTCATCATTTCTTAGAATGCTTTTTCGGCGGCCTTCATTGATGATATCCTTGTGTAATTCTTATTTGAGGAGAATCATGATAGATACATGAGGATGGTTATGAACATAATAAAAGAGAACTATATTTATTAGAAGAACTAATGGTTCTAGTTCTAGAGTCAGGAGGTTTACTTTTTTGCACATGTTATCTTAGTAAATAGTGTGGCAGTAGACCCAGGAAAGGTCGAGGCAGTGTTATCCTGGGATCTACCAAAGAGCATGATGATGGTAAGGATCTTCCTTGTGCTGTAAGGCTAATATCAGATATTAATAACTAATTTATCCATGATATCAGTTCCCTTGATGGATTTGACCTTTATGGGGAATCCTTCCATGGGGACAAAAGGGTCCCTGTAGATTTTCTTGGAGTTGGTTCTAAGGCAATTGGGGATTACCATATTGGTATTTTTAGAGTATGGTGTCATTTTTGTTATTGTTTTGTTAGGAATTAGTTACAAGGATTATTTGTATTCTAATTCAATGGATGGTGGTGATTATCTTGGTTTCATTTCAGTTGAGACCATAAGAGAATAACTATGTGTCCCATTATCTTTAGTTGGTAGTTATAGTCTTCACACTGAGGATGTGAAAACAATACCTAATGGATGAGTGGTTCATCATATCTTCTAAACACAAGAGTCTCTTGTATATATTCTCTCAAAAGGATCATAACATGAGATAGAGGTGATTTCTACAGTTCCTATAGTATTATGACATTTAGATTGTGTATGCTCCTGGTAAGGGGAATGTGGTAACAGATGCTCTAAGAATGAGATCATGTTAACAATTACTGAGCAAGGAATGAGAGGAGTTAGCCTCTTTAAAGTTATCCACTAAGGATTGGGATGGAGAAGCTCACCTCTATTTGAAGGTTGTAACCACTCCACTTTTATTATGACTTTGGGATGTACAACATGGGGATACCTTCTGTGAGACCTTATGAACAAACATATATATTGGACACACTCCTGGTTGATTTTATAAATGTGGGGCTCATTTGATTATTTTTATGGGAAGGATGGTGGTAAAAGTGACATTTCTAGAGGTGGTTCATAGGGGGTTCCACACATCTCCCTAGATGGTTCATACATGTGTGTAAAATATGTACTATGACATTTGAAGTTAGTTTTTTGTATCTAGGGATGAAGAAGGGAGTTTCATAGTTTGTCTCTCAATGACTTACATATTAGTAAGTGAAGGTGTAGCATCAAGTTTATCTGGTTTAGCATAAAAACTTGAGGTTCTGGGGTGGAAATGTGATAGGATATCCATTGACATCATGAAGGTGTTACCATATACATCTAGAAGGAACAATTCCCCATGGGTTATCATAGAATTACTCGCCATTTCATCTCACTTCATATTTATTTGATAGAATATTCTTATTGAGAGAATTTTGATGCCAAAATTCGGAGAAGGGCCGAATCAGGTGGATAATAGAGAAACAAATGAATCTAGGATGAAAATAGAAGATTCTGGGGCCCAGGAAGTGGGCACACACAAGATTTGGTGGGTGCACACAAGATTAGGTGGTCACACGCTAGTGGATTTCTGGCACGCAACATCTTGCGCACCCAGCCCTGATTCTGCACCTAAAGTGATGTAAACCGTGGATTTGGGCACCCGTCCCTACCTCAGACATTATCTACTCCCACTGATCTCCATGGGAGTGAGATCATTTATCCCATGGAATGACATCGTATTTACCAGGGTAGCATCTTTATGTTGGGAAAGGGAAACCACCATGGTGTAAGCCCTTAGGTTTTCTTGCATGAGGTAGAACATCGGCTACTCCTCTCTTCCAGGGTGCCGAATCCTTCTCCCACTAGGATTTGTCACCACCCAGGCCTCCATACTAGAGTAAGTCTCAATCTCCACCTCTTCGGGCAGCTAACCACATATAATCCCATGTTTCCTATTTCGGTTTCAGACCACGCGTAAGTCCTTATTTCCTTTTTGGGCTGCTAACTATGTGTCAACCCCACTCTACTTCCCACAGATGCACCTTCCATTGTAACAACTCGGTATTTTATGATAAGTATTCTTTTTAATTTATTTGATGTCATGTGTTTTATGCTACAACAATATTATCTTGTGCTATACGCCACACTGTATTAGCTTGAAGTATACACAACACTATTCTTAGATTGTGTTACACACAATTTCAAGTTCATTTTATAATAGTCATTCTACGCAACATTGAGTGTATATATATATCTATATAATAAATTTATAAATGAAATATGGTTGGATTCTATTATAATGAATAATAAAATATTCTTGCACAACACCCAACCCTGACTTGGCTTGCATTACATGCAATCGCGACCTTCGTCGATAGCGTGTGTTGTACGCAATATCGGGTTTTACTAAACAACGATATATTATTATAATATTATTATGAACTAGCCGTTATGAATAGTATTAACTAAATTTTGAATTTTATAAAATTATTATTCATCTTAAACAATTTCTAGAACATGGTATAAGAACAAAATAAATTTTTTGGGTAAAATAATTATTTTTCAAAAAATGCAGTTTTGCCGCCTTTTAATGGCACACCCACTTTAAATATAGTTTTTGACATTTTTATAAGTTCAATTTTACAAAATAAAATTATTATTTGGAATCAGGATATAAAATTTTACCTTGGATAAATTTTTCATATTATTCTGATAACTTTCATATTTTAATGAATAGTAAAAACACACTATATTTTAATTAAAAACAACTTTTTCATCGTAATAACTTATGTAACGCCCCGACCCTAGTTGCCTAGAGTCGGTGCATTATTACATAACATTGGCATGATCACAAGAAAGATCAAATCTCGAAAGACCGATTGGTTTAGTAGCCTTGGAAGCACTAGATATATTCATAAGTTTTACATTACATCATAAAATGAAAAACTACGACAACAACATAATGTTTCCACAATCCACACTATTAACCCCTCATAAAATCCCTGCAGGTCATTCATAACTTACTTCTTCACTTCCTGGGAAAAATAAAACATAGAAAATGGGTGAGCTCAAATGCCCAGTAAGGATAACAATATAGCGGAAACATTCATAAATAAGAATAAACATTTAAGGCAATGCATTACTAAAACAAAAGCCTTTTAAACTTGAACTTCAACATAGTATGGCAAAAGTAAAATGAAATAATTCCATTTACTTATTCACATGGATATTCTACTAATCGAATAATCACATGCAAAAATCAATAACCACTTTCATAATGTTGGAATGTATAATGCCAGACTATCATAACCACATAGCCAAGGCCTCGTGCCAAGACTACAAATAAGATTTTTTCAAGGCCTTGTGCCAAGACACTAGTTTGTCTCATGAGACCTACCGATGCATCGAGGAGCTATAGCGGGCTCCACCCGTCACATATTAAGTCCAATGCATTCCCATATGAAAAGGTTTAAACATAACATAAACATTCATATTAAAACTAGCATATGAAATGTCAATACTTTCACCATAAACTATGAATGGTATAAAAATAGCACATCCAAAGTCAAACATATCACAAAACCTTCAATACAATATAGAAGTTTTGTATCATAATAAATCAACTTCAAATAATCATAAAATCCATCAAAGGATGTTGACATAGATGAAATCAAAATTCTTTTTAGAGAAATATTTCCTTTTATTTTGAAATAATTTAAGATCCATATAAAATAAAACATTTTCTTTGAAAATATTCTTGTAAGCTTTTAAGGGAAGCTTTGAAGATTTTATAACGGCAGAAAATAGCCGCACCCGCCGTATAAGTTAAAAAAAACATTCTTACCTTAATTCTGTCGAAAAGGTTAAAAAGAACCTTGTTTTGAAAACGACCGAAAGATTCCTTTATAAACCACTTATAAAAGTCAAAAAGGGTATAAATGACTTTAACTCATATTCTAGTAAATAGTTAAAATGTTTTGAAATGCATTTTTAAGAAACATGGATGTGGATGATAAAGAGATCCCAGTAGATTATTACGTATAAACAACCTTGGATAATGAAGAGGTTGTAAGTAAACCCTTACCTTGTACTTTTCCTTGGTTGGGGTAGGTTAACCTCCTGTATAATGGTGAAATAGTTGTTATTAAATTATACAAGAATCATATATATTAATATGATATCTTATATGATCTTTTAACATTGATTTGTTAATAATATCTTAGAATTATCGTCGTTTCGGGAGTCAACTTACTCATTTTCTTTTATATGTTTTGTTACATAAGACATGGTTATTGTATCTTATTCATATCCAGAATTATATCCAGTCCTTAAAAATCATTTTTAAATCATCAAATGATAATTATACTTGAATGGATACGATGGAGAATGAATCTCATCGCGTTCGTGGAGACGGTAGTCCGTACGTACGCACGAGTGACAATATCATTCTTTTGATATTAAAATAATATATAAATGGATGGTATATCATATATACAGAATCATTAACATGTTATCTTTATTATTTACATGAGTTACACATCATTATTATACCCATCCAAATAATATTATATTGAATAACAATTACACAACGACGTGGAGACGGTAAGCCGTACGTACGCACGTATGGTGACATGTTATTCAAAGGGTGGATAGAATACTGAATATGATTGTACCATATTTATAATAACATCATAGTATATGTGAGATACTGGAGTTATTATTTTAGAATGGTAAGAACAAATGAAGAAGAAGTGGAAGAAGAAATGAACTTGGAGAAGGGTGGTGAAATCATTACCTCTTCTTCGGGTTCTTCCTTTTGATTTGATCAAAAGGGCTCCTTAGGTTGGCTTTCTGATCAAAATAAGGCCTCTATGTTGTAGTGAGGGATGTTGGGAGAGTATTGGGGCAGAGTTTGGCCTAACCAAAAGGCTTTGAAGGTGTGAAGAAATGAGAAGGAGGAGTGCCCTTTTATAAGAGGGGTGAGGGGCACCTTTGGAAAAGCTAGAAATATTAATTTATAATAAATTCATATTCGGTTTCTAAAGGCTAAAAAGTTGATTATTCAAAGGTTAAGGTGGGGATAGGTCTAAAACCACTCAACCAATAGAATTTAGACAGGTTTGGGTACTTATATTAACCTTATCTTTAAGTATTAACTCTAAGTTAATTAGTTTCACTTTTACAATGTCTCTTTGTATTTTTATATAATATGGTTCATAAACTTACTATATACATCCAAGCGACCCCCAAGTGGTACATTAATGATGAACCTATCATGATATAAGTCTCTTGGCCTAACCTTATATTTTTAGGAATTTAATATCAATTAATAATATAATATTTGTTTTAAGAACTCTTTTATGTCAATTTTGACACTATTCAATAGTTGAATTTTGTGAAACTCATAACAGATTGATTACTTAGAACAAAGGAAATTAAATCAATCCTAATATATCATATTATCCTAGAAAATTAGTTTAATTCATTAAAAGTTTCATATTATATTTATTTGGGTATTTATAATTTCAATTATTTTAATTTTGCACTATTATAGTAATTACTGCATCATCATTGTGTCATAAATAAAATAAATTATTTAATGTCTAAAAATTATAAATAAAATACCATTATTTAGGAAATCGTTTTAGCTTTCTAATTAATATTTATAATCTAAAATCCAACATATATAACCCTATGTAACAATTGTTTTTCTAAAAGATATATGCTTGTGTCATTTTTGTATTCATTTTAACATAATTAAAATAAAGTGTCATTATCACTTACAAGTGGATCCATGGGGTCCCAAAATAGAACCAAAGATTCCCATGGTCGACCATGTATCAACCAATAGGGTTAAGACCCGTTTTAGGGTAATTTAGTATTATTATAATATTATTTTTTAACCCTTATTTACCGGATTTACCCTTAACCATGGTAAATAAAATATTTACCGCAGTAATTATTCAAAATGTCTAAAAATAAGAGTTACCTATTTACACAATTTGAACATCCTGATTCCCAATATGGAATCCATTTTCCTAAATTCAAACCACATAAGTGGCAGAAATTAATTTAAAATTAATTCCCGCTGTCAAAACAAAAAGCGTGTTTTTAAGAGATAATAACTATCAAAAGATTGACACTTGTTTTTGTTCGGTTTAATTGTAAAATTATGTCCAATGACCAACATTATATTAAATGGTAAAAATATATTCTAAATATACTTTAAAACCACTCAAATTAATAATTTATCACTATTAATTATTTTGATTAAAAAAGTTGTTTTTAATTAAAATTTAGTAATTTTCACTATTCATCAAAATATGAAAGTTATCCGAAATGTACCAAAATTTCACCTTAGGATAAATTCGATATTCCGAATCCAAAAATGAAGTCCATTTTCAAATATAAAATATATATAATTTCAAAAAGTAGGTGTTACTATTCATGACGGCTAGTTTGATTAGTTATGGTGTGTTAGAACTCGGTGTTGCGTACAACACACGCTATCACATTATTCAAAGAGAAGCGTACCGTAGAAGCTTGGGGTGTTACATTCTCCCCTCCTTCAAATAATTGCGTCCTCGCAATTTCTAGGGTATTAATGCATAAAAAGACTCGGGTGGTTCTTCATCATAAGTTCCTCGGGTTCCCACGTTGCCTCTTCCATCTTATGGTTTCTCCACAAAACTTTTACCAGACGCGTCGTCCGGTTTCTCAGCACTTGTTCTCTCGTATCAAGAATCTTGACAGGCTCTTCGCAATAAGACAGATCGGGTTCCAGTTCTAATTCCTCATAGGTGAGTACATGCATCGGATCAGGCATGTATTTCCTCAATAGAGATACATGGAACACATCGTGAACTTTGGAGAGACTTGGCGGCATTGCCAATCGGTAAGCTACAACCCCAATTCGTTCTAGAATTTCGAAAGGTCCGATGTACCTGGGACTCAATTTACCTTTCTTACCAAAACGTATGACTCCCTTCCACGGAGATACCTTCAGAAAAACATGATCACCGACTTGAAATTCCAAATCCTTCCTTCGATTATCGGCATAGCTCTTCTGCCTACTTTGAGCTGCTTTGATGTGATTTTGGATTACTTTCACCTTTTCCACCGTTTCCTCCACCAGTTCTGGGCCTATAAGTTTTCTTTCACCAACGTCATCCCAACAGGTTGGTGTACGACATCTCTTTCCGTATAACGCTTCATATGGTGCCATATGAATACTCGAATGGAAGCTATTGTTATAGGAAAATTCTACCAGAGGTAAATATTGATCCCACATACCCTGAAAGTCAAGTGAGCAAGATCTCAACATGTCTTCTAAGGTCTGAATAGTCCGTTCTGATTGTCCGTCTGTCTGAGGGTGGGAAGCAGTTCTCAAATGAAGTTCAGTATCTAGGGATTTCTGAAGACTTTTCCAGAATCTTGAAGTAAAACGGGGATCACGATCAGAAACAATCGATAGGGGTACTGCATGAAGTCTCACAACTTCATTAATATATAGTCTTGCTAGACGTTCCAGGGGTAGATCTTCTCTTATAGCATGAAAATTTGTTGTCTTGGTAAGAAGATCAACAATAACCCATATTGCATCGTTCCTTCTAGGAGTCTTTGGTAGCCCCATGACAAAGTCCATCGTAACATTGTCCCATTTCCACTCCGGTATGGGAAGAGGTTGCATGACTCCTCCAGTCTGTTGCCTTCCAGCTTTCACTTGTTGACAAACCATACATCTTGACACAAAATCAGCAATCTCCCTCTTCATGTTGTCCCACCAAAAATGTTCCTTCAAATCTCTATACATTTTGGTGCTCCCAGGGTGTATAGAAAATTGGAACTATGAGCATCATCCAGCAATTCCCTTTTTAGATCATGTATATTGGGAACAAAAAGTCTCTTCCCAAATTTCAAAATTCCATCTTCATACACAAAGTCTCTCAATCTCCCATCATTCACAGCTTTAATCTTCTTTTGGAATTCTTCATCATCGGTCTGAGAACTCTTAATACTTTCTAGTAAAGATGGTTTGGCAACCATTTGAAAAAGCATTGATGTTTCACCTTCCCTGGTTATTCCCATGTCCATCTTCACTAGATCCATGAAAATTGGATCCCTTTCAATTCTCATATTGTTCAAAACTCCATGGTCTTTTCTACTCAAAGCATCTGCCACCTTGTTTGCCTTCCCTGGGTGGTAGTGTATCGTACAATCATAATCCTTGAGTAATTCAAGCCATCTCCTTTGCCTCATGTTGAGTTCTTTTTGTGAGAAAATATACTTCAAACTCTTGTGATCAGTATAAATCTAACATTTTTCACCATAGAGGTAGTGCCTCCATATCTTCAAAGCAAAGATCACTGCTGCTAACTCGAGATCATGAGTAGGATAGTTTTGTTCATGAATTTTAAACTGTCGTGATGCATAGGCAATAACTCTATCATTCTGCATAAGGACACCGCCAAGTCCTTTCTTCGATGCATCACTATAAATAACGAACCCATCATTCCCCGATGGTAGAGTCAATATAGGAGCATTGACTAATCTTCTCTTCAGTTCTTCGAAACATTCTTCACACTCTTTTTTCCAAACAAATTTAACCCCTTTACGTGTGAGCTTCGTTAATGGGTTAGCCAATCGAGCAAAATTCTGGACGAAACGTCGATAATAACCTGCCAAACCAATAAAACTACGTACCTCAGTTATACTCGTAGGTGCTGGCCATTCTTGGATTGCCTTGGTCTTAGAAGGATCAACAGAGATTCCATCTTTAGAGACAATATGGCCAAGAAAATAAATCTCCTGAATCCAGAATTCACACTTGCTAAACTTCCCATATAATTCATGCCTCCTCAGAGTCTTCAAGATAATGCGCAAGTGATTTTCATGATCTTCGTAGGTTTTGGAGTATACCAAGATATCATCAATAAATACCACCACAAATTCATCGAGATACTCCTTGAAAACTCTATTCATCAGATCCATGAATACAGAGGGTGCATTAGTCAATCCAAACGGCATTACAGTAAACTCGTAATGCCCGTACCTGGTTAGAAATGCTGTCTTCGGAATGTCTTCCTTCTTCACACACAACTGATGGTATCCAGATCGAAGGTCAATCTTTGAAAAGTATTGAGCTCCATGCAGTTGGTCAAATAAATCATCAATACGAGGTAGGGGATACTTGTTCTTTATCGTTATAGCATTGATCTCCCTGTAGTCGATACATAACCTCATAGATCCATCTTTCTTTTTAACAAAAAGAACAGGGGCTCCCCATGGAGAAACACTAGGGAGAATAAATCCCTTATTACTCAATTCCTCTAGTTGTTTCTTTAGTTCGACTAACTCTACAGTGGCCATTCTATAAGGGGTCTTCGATATAGGCCTTGATCCAGGAATCAAATCAATGGAAAACTCAACTTCTCGTTTTGGAGGATGTCCAGGTAAATCTTCCGGAAATACATCTACAAATTCTTTCACAACAGGTACATCCTCTATTTGAACATTCCTTTCCTCATCGACAGTTATTTCATTCTCTTCCTCCCCAATAATTGAATTTAGTTGAGCTATTGAGGGTGGATCTAAATAAGAATTAGGTGGTGACGATTCTGCTCTAAAAATAAGGTGTTCCTTATCATTATCATCAAGAATCGTAACCTCTTTCTTCTTACAATAAATCTTCGCATCATAGTCCGAAAGCCAGTCCATACCGAGGATTATATCAAACTCAATCATAGGTATGGAAATGAAATCAGCAGATAAAGAAAATTTATGTTCTCTAATGGGGACTGATTCACAAAACTTTGTTGCAACGATACTTCCCTTAGGAGTTTTAACTGACAACTCCCTTATTAAATCAAATTGGAAATATCTAATTTTCTTAGCAAACTGGGAAGATATGAAACAATGCGATGATCCAGAATCAAATAATGCATTTTCTAAACTTGAGGAAACCATTAAATTACCTGCCACCACGTCTTTCGGAGCTTCTACCTCAGCAGTAGTGATAGCATAAGCCTGGCCTTGATCCCTTGGCCTTTTCTGAGGTATGTTCTCCTGACGCTTAGGACATGAATTTTCATAATTCCCCATCTCCCTGCAATTATATCACTGAACGTTGGTAGCTTCCTTCTTCCCCTTGCAATCATGAGCTTGGTGGCCTTTTTCACCACACTTGTAACAGACTCCCATTCCCTTCAAGCAAGTACCAGGATGTTTCTTCCCGCATTTACCACAAGATGGATATTCAACCTTTCCCTTCTTCCCCTTATTTCCATTCCCAGATTGATCAGCAGGTCTCTTCTTCTCTTGCTTTGCTTTAAAGTCATAAGACTTAGAGAATTCCTTTTCGGTCTTGATAGCACATGAGACAATGTCTTCGTACGATGAAAAGGATTGTGAGACTAATGCTCGACGGAGAAATGGTTTTAACCCATCAAAGAAACGATCAATCTTACTTCTTGGGTTGCGAATATAATCTCCAGCATACCTCGCTAACCTTGTAAAGTTAGCCTCATACTTTGTGACATTCTCATCCTCCTTCTGTCTCAGACTCAGAAATTGCCTTTCCATATCTGCTCGATGGTCGCGAGGGAAGTATTTTTCTAAAAACAGATCTTTGAACTCCCTCCATTCCATATTTGATACTTCATCATCTTCCTTCATATTTTGAATCAATGACCACCATTGATTAGCATCTCCAGTGAGGCGGTAAACTTCCATGATAACTTTTTCCCTTTCACTGCTCCCCAAAGCCTGAAATATTTTCTCTAGGGAAAATATCCATTTCTCAGCTACTAAGGGATTTGTATTCCCATTGAACGTTGGTGGTTGTTGCCTCATGAATCGATCTAACATTGATCCTCCACGCTGAGGATCAGGGTGCTCCATACGGGTAAGGTTATTATTCATAACCTGAGTAAGTTGTCCCAGTATGGTGATTAGCTGATCAGCACCAGTTGCATCACCAGCCCCACTATAATTATGTTGAGCAGGAGGGCAATCCCTACATGGAGTGCGTGCATTGATACGGTTTCCATTTGTTCCACTAGGCGCCATTTCTAAACAATGGCATAAACTAGATCAATTTATGAATCAAAATACATAATCCCGTACTTATAAAACACTTAACATAAATTGAACTATTTATGGATATAATCCATAATCATAAGAATGTTTTCTTTGAGGAAGTATATACTCATAATCCCTTCAAAATGATTTGTAAAGAAAATGAGAGTTATCCTAAGCATATCCCCCGGGAGTGTCATAACCAAGAGTGCAGCAAGGCCTGTTGTCGTGCACCAGTTCCCGTTCGAGTCTAGCTCAAAGCGGTGTTTTCGGGTTTTACCCCTAGGTACATTTGTGCCAGAGCCGCCTCTACCTGCTCGTATCCAGACAGGGATTTATTTCTCGGAAAACTCACAAAATCTCTACAATACCAAAATTCTAGGAAGTTCTTCTATACTAATCCTCAAAGTTCATCTTAGGTCTACGTGCTCTAATCAGAGTTTATCTAAATCTAGCTTCCAAGGTTTGTACTAAACTTCCTCTGATACCAACTGTAACGCCCCGACCCTAGTTGCCTAGAGTCGGTGCATTATTACATAACATTGGCATGATCACAAGAAAGATCAAATCTCGAATGACCGATTGGTTTAGTATCCTTGGAAACACTAGATATATTCTTAAGTTTTACATTACATCATAAAATGAAAAACTACTACAACAACATAATGTTTCCACAATCCACACTATTAACCCCTCATAAAATCCCTGCAGGTCATTCATAACTTACTTCTTCACTTCCTGGGAAAAATAAAACATAGAAAAGGGGTGAGCTCAAATGCCCAGTAAGGATAAGAATATAGCGGAAACTTTCATAAATAAGAATAAACATTTAAGGCAATGCATTACTAAAACAAAAGCCTTTTAAACGTGAACTTCAACATAGTATGGAAAAAGTAAAATGAAATAATGCCATTTACTTATTCACATGGATATTCTACTAATCGAATAATCACATGCAAAAATCAATAACCACTTTCATAATGTTGGAATGCATAATGCCAGACTATCATAACCACCTAGCCAAGGCCTCGTGCCAAGACTACAAATAAGATTTTGTCAAGGCCTTGTGCCAAGACACTAGTTTGTCTCATGAGACCTACCGATGCATCGAGGAGCTATAGCGGGCTCCACCCGTCACATATTAAGTCCAATGCATTCCCATATGAAAAGGTTTAAACATAACATAAACATTCACATTAAAACTAGCATATGAAATGTCAATACTTTCACCATAAACTATGAATGGTATAAAAATAGCACATCCACAGTCAAACATATCACAAAACCTTCAATACAATATAGAAGTTTTGTATCATAATAAATCAACTTCAAATAATCTTAAAATCCATCAAAGGATGTTGACATAGATGAAATCAAAATTCTTTTTAAAGAAATATCTCCTTTTATTTTGAAATAATTTATGATCGATATAAAATAAAACATTTTCTTTGAAAATATTCTTATAAGCTTGTAAGGGAAGCTTTGAAGATTTTATAACGGCGGAAAATAGCCGCACCCGCCGTATAAGTTAAATTAAACATTCTTACCTTAATTCTGTCGAAAAGGTTAAAAATGACCTTGTTTTGAAAACGACCGAAAGATTCCTTTATAAACCACTTATAAAAGTCAAAAAGGGTATAAATGACTTTAACTCATATTCTAGTAAATAGTAAAAATGTTTTCAAATACATTTTTAAGAAACATGGATGTGGATGATAAAGAGATCCCAGTAGATTATTACGTATAAACAACCTTGGATAATGAAGAGGTTGTAAAGTAAACCCTTACCTTGTACTTTTCCTTGGTTGGGGTAGGTTAAGATCCTGTATAATGGTGAAATAGTTGTTATTAAATTATACAAGAATCATATATATTAATATGATATCATATATGATCTTTTAACATTGATTTGTTAATAATATCTTAGAATTATCGTCGTTTCGGGAGTTAACTTACTCATTTTCTTTTATATGTTTTGTTACATAAGCCATGGTTGTTGTATCTTATTCATATCCAGAATGATATCCAGTCCTTAAACATCATTTTTAAATCATCAAATGATAATTATACTTGAATGGATACGATGGAGAATGAATCTCATTGCGTTCGTGGAGACGGTAGTCCGTACGTACGCACGAGCGACAATATCATTCTTTTGATATTAAAATAATATATAAATGGATGGTATATCATATATACAGAATCATTAAAATGTTATATTTATTATTTACATGAGTTACACATCATTATTATACCCATCCAAATAATATTATATTGAATAACAATTACACCACGACGTGGAGACGGTAAGCCGTACGTACGCACGTATGGTGACATGTTATTCAAAGGGTGGATAGAATACTGAATATGATTGTACCATATTTATAATAACATCACAGTATATGTGAGATATTAGAGTTATTATTTTAGAATGGTAAGAACAAAGGAAGAAGAAGTGGAAGAAGAAATGAACTTGGAGAAGGGTGGTGAAATCATTACCTCTTCTTCGGGTTCTTCCTTTTGATTTGATCAAAAGGGCTCCTTAGGATGGCTTTCTGATAAAACTAAGGCCTCTAGGTTGTAGTGAGGGATGTTGGGAGAGTATTTGGGAAGATTTTGGCCGAACCAAAAGGCTTTGAAGGTGTGAAGAAATGAGAAGGAGGAGTGCCCTTTTATAAGAGGGGTGAGGGGCACCTTTGGAAAAGCTAGAAATATTAATTTATAATAAATTCATATTCGGTTTCTAAAGGCTCCAAATTTGATTATTAAAAGGTTAATGTGGGGATAGGTCGCAAACCACTCAACCAATAGAATTTAGACAGGTTTGGGTACTTATATTAACCTTATCTTTAAGTATTAACTCTAAGATAATTAGTTTCACTTTTACAATGTCTCTTTGTATTTTTATATAATATGGTTAATAAACTTACTATATACATCCAAGAGACCCCCAAGTGGTACATTAATGACGAACCTATCATGATATAAGTCTCTTGGCATAACCTTAGATTTTTAGGAATTTAATATCAATTAATAATATAATATTTGTTTTAAGAACTCTTTTATGTCAATTTTGACACTATTCAATAGTTGATTTTTTTGAAACTCATAAAAGATTGATTACTTCGAACAAAGTCAATTAAATAAATCCTAATATATTATATTATTCTAGAAAATTAGTTTAATTCATTAAAAGTTTCATATTATATTTATTTGTGTATTTATAATATCAATTATTTTAATTTTTCACTATTATAGTAATTACTGCATCATCATTGTGTCATAAATAAAATAAATTATTTAATGTCTAAAAATTATAAATAAAATATAATTATGTAGGAAATATTTTTAGCTTTCTAATTAATATTTATAATCTAAAATACAACATATATAACCCTATGTAACAGTTGTTTTTCTAAATGATATATGCTTGTGTCATTTTTGTATTCATTTTAACTTAATTAAAATAAAGTGTCATTATCACTTACAAGTGGATCCATGGGGTCCCAAAATAGACCCAAAGATTCCCATGGTCGACCATGTATCAACCAATAGGGTTAAGACACGTTTTATGGTAATTTAGTATTATTATAATATTATTTTTTAACCCTTATTTACCGGATTTACCCTTAACCATGGTAAATAAAATATTTACCGCAGTAATTATTCAAAATGTCTAAAAATAAGAGTTACCTATTTACACAATTTGAACATCCTGATTCCAAATATGGAATCCATTTTCCTAAATTCAAAACACAGAAGTGGCAGAAATTAATTTAAAATTAATTCCCGCTGTCAAAACAAAAAGCGTGTTTTTAAGAGATAATAACTATCAAAAGATTGACACTTGTTTATGTTCGGTTTAATTGTAAAATTATGTCCAATGACCAACATTATATTAAATGGTAAAAATATATTCTAAATATACTTTAAAACCACTCAAATTCATAATTTATCACTATTAATTATTTTGATTAAAAAAGTTGTTTTTAATTAAAATTTAGTAATTTTCACTATTCATCAAAATATGAAAGTTATCCGAAATGTACCAAAATTTCACCTTAGGCTAAATTCGATATTCCGAATCCGAAAATGAAGTCCATTTTCAAATATAAAAGATATATAATTTCAAAAAGTAGGTGTTACTATTCATGACGGCTAGTTTGATTAGTTATGGTGTGTTAGAACTCGGTGTTGCGTACAACACACGCTATCACATTATTCAAAGAGAAGCGTACCGTAGAAGCTTGGGGTGTTACAACTTATGTGATTATATTATAATATTTAATGGTTTAAAAGTATAAATAGAATATATTTTTACCATTTAATATAATGTATGTCATTATCCTTGATTTTACATTGAATTCGTAGGTTAAATAAATTCAATCTTTTGCAATGTTTTAAACAAAAACCCGTTTTCATTCGACAACGAGATTAATTTTAATTTAATTTATGAAACTTCTGTGTATTGAATCTGGAAAAATTTATTCCATATTTGGAATCAGTGGGTCCAAATTATATTAATAGACTACTTTTTATTTTTGGGCTTTATGAAGAGTAACAACGGTAAATTTTATTTACCATAGTAAAAGGTATATTGGATAATTAAGGGTAAATATAATATTATAAAATTATCCTAACACTTTTCTTAATACAATTGGATGATTAAAATTTGTACTAAGTAATATTTGGGTAAAAATGTAATCCATTAGAACCCACTTGGAGGTGATTAAGACCTTGTGTTTATTTTATTTAAAGGAAAGTGAAATATGTCTCACTCAACTTTAATAATTAAAGTATTTTTAATATAAGTTTATACAGAATATAAATTCGGTTATAAATACTAATTTTAAAGATAAATTTTTTTTCATTGTCATGGTAATATATTTGTAATTTTTTAGAGTTATTTAATTACCTTATTATATTATACATTAATGATGCAGAAATTATTTATTTAGTGAAAAATCAATAATATAGTTTTTATTGAAATAGGAATACATATCAAAAGGCCCAAAAATCTGAAAAAAAACTTATTATTAGTGTATATATAAACCCTAATCATACACTGAACGAATATTTGACCATTTGGATCCTTATTAAGGAGCTTATGACACTTATATTATTTTATTTTAAATGATGCCAAAGTTTCCACCTTCATAATTTAATAAATATAATAATTTAAATATTGTGATTTTAAGATGATAAATTAGAGTAAAAGTATTACAGTGAAATTTAACAGATTTATCTTCATCATAGATTTTTATTTTTAATTTTTATGCAACAAATAAGTATATTAAATAATTATACAAAAATGTTGTAGTAAATATTTTATTAAGAGATAAAAAAAATAAATGGTTTTACAAATAATAAAATAAATATTATATGAACTATTTAATGTTTTAAACTAATTTTCAAGATACCTATGACCTTTTATGAATCTAGTAAAGCTTTTAGTTCGAACATATCTTTTGTATATATTTTATTTAAATTCAAATAAATGAATAGTGTCAAAATAGACACTATTGTTATTTTATAAAAATACCATATTTCAAAATTTTTTAAAAATCACAAAAATATTTAAAAATTATAAATTTACATTTATATGGTCTAAAATGTTATAAAGTATCCAATTATGGACAATTCACAACAAATAGGTAAATATTTGTTATAATTTAAAATTTAGAATATTATTACCATAAATAAAATTAAATTGATTAAATAAGGATAAATCAAGTTGATAATGTTTAAAATAAATTCCTAACATGTCTAAATTTTATTGTTTGATGAGATTAAAAACCTATATCATCTAAGATTTGGATATGAGTCATTTTGGATGTTTTTATGTGGGGTTTGGATTTAATATAAACTAATATTTCTTATATTTCCAAAGGTGCCCCTCTCCTCCCTTATAAAAGGGCACCTCCTCCCTCTCTTCCACACACCACTTTATGCCTTCAAGCTCGCAAAACCCTTGAACAATTCTCTTCTCCACTTCCCTAGAAACATCCTATAGGTCCTGGTCTTCTTAAAAGACCATTTTTAGTGCCCTAAGAGTAGGTTTCAAAGAGGCGCGTCAAAGAAGAGGTAATGTCCGTTACCGATTCTTTCAACTTTATTTATTCTTACACTTATTCTTATTTAGTTGTTTCATTATGAAGTAATAACATCAGTATCACTCATATAAGGATATGTTATTAGAAGTATGAAACAACCCTATTTCACAATCAATCCGTCATGCAGAAAATGAAATCACCGCGCGTGCGTACATAAGGAATACCGTCTCCACGACGTTGTTTAATTTATTTTCCACCACCACCATACATAGATGGGTATAATGGTGAAAGTAATGAATATATATGATTATTTTAAAGTAATATTGATTCTTTAATATTATACATACACTTTAATACAATTCCATGATCATGGGAATGATATCATCGCTCGTGCGTACGTACGGAATACCGTCTCCACGACGCGATTAGATTCACTCTCCATGATAACCATTCAAGAATGATTATAAAGTATACATAATAAGTAATCATGAAATATATGACAAAATAATGCTACTGGATTTATGTATATATATATTTAGGTCATCTACTTTATTCCATTAAATTCAATAAGGAAATGAAAACAGCGTTCATGCGTACGTACGGCCTACCGTCTCCATGAACGGTGTATTTCTTTCCATTTATCGATCCATTATATATATATATTCTGAATATATATTATATATAAATAATTTTTTACCTTATGTATGTAATTAATAATGATCTAAGTAATAATATGAATAATTACAAGTTAAAACACGAACGACAAATGAAACGATTTTACCCAAAACACTACTTTAACATTAATTTACAAAAGAACGGGTAATATAAAGTCATAAGTAAACCATATATGATATAATAACAATGAATATGATTATTTAATAAGTAAATGAAATTATTTAAATCATTATACAGGTGGCTTGGATACATACGAAGCATATCAGACCTAAGGTAAAGGATAATTTTGCAAATCTCATTTTTATCCGAGATTGCTTATTCATAAGTATTTACCGGGGTTATTGCTATCATCCATGTACATGTTTTATAAAAGTATATTCATGTATGTTTAAAATAATTTTTACCCATTTTGACTTTTACCCCATGGTATGGAAGGAATCTTTCTTTTATTTATCCTACAAGGTACTTTTTGACTTTTCCGAAAAAAGTATGAGAAGAATGTTTTTTTAACGTATACGGCATGAAAGGATTTTTACGGTTATATAAAGACTTATTTTAATGAAAATTCCTACAAAATATTTCATGACTATTTTCAAAAAAATCATTTTCTTTTAAAATTCCATGCCATTTTGTTAAAAGAATTTTTTTTTGAAGAAAAAATGATATTTTTCTCAAGAATTCATTTCAAGTGTTTTATCAAAACCATTTTCATCAAAGATGACATTATTTCACATGTGTATGTTTCAAGTATCATGTCTCTATGATTTACGTGGTTTCACTTTTATTATTATTAAATGATATCCATTTCTTTTATATGGATTATGTGATGATGGGATGATGTTTATGAAACCCATTTTATTCGTTGGGTTATTATAAATGATGTATGTTTATTTTGTGGCACAAGTAAGAATGATTTCATTATGAGATTGGTGGGACCTATATCTCCCTCTAATTCATTGGGTAAAGATTTATATCTCATGAGATAGACATGGCTGGAATGGTAAGTTAATCCAGTTCAGTGTTACAGGACTAGAACGAGGAGTGAACTCGATTCAGAAGGGGAATTTTTCCACTAAGATGGTCTTGGAAGAAATTCCATGGCTACTATGGAATTCATTACATGTGGTTAATGGATTCCACAATTACATGTTTTATTCCCATGCTATTTTATCATGATTTATGTTCCATTATGATCTATGCCTTATGTACTTCCACGATTTATGTCTTTTCCCAAGATTTTGATGATTAAACACTATGTTCATGTTTTTAAGTTCAAATGTATATTGTATGTTTTATTTTATCCATGCTTACCCTTACTGAGAATTTGATCTCACCCTTTTTATGATTTATTTTCCCCCAGGATTAAAAGAAAGTTTTTAGGTAAGGAAACAAAAAGTGGAAGATCTTTATGGGAGATGTTAAAGATCTTTCACCACGATTAGAAGATTACGTTCCAAGTTTCCAAAGAAACTATACTATTACGGTCCTTGTGTGTCTGTTTTTGTTATGTATTAAGTATTCTGAAAAAGTAATGTAATATCTATGTACGTCAAGCTTCGGGTCTCTATAGTTGGTATCAGAGGAAAGGTTTAGTCAAACTTTGGAAACTAGGATGTGAAAACGTTAGTGAGATCCCTAGAGATATTTCTATGGTATGTATAGGGATATCCCTATGGTAAGTATACGTATATGATATAGTCCTAGAACTATGGTAACAATCTTCGAATTTTACCTAAGATGTTATGGATTGAGGGTACTCCCCCTTTACTATGTTGTTTTCCCTAGCATGGTATTTGCCTCTCACACTATTATTTTTGGGTTTTAGAAGATGGCTCGAACCCAAAGGAACCGTGTTGATCAATTTAGTGGATAATGCAATGATTGTCCTCCTGACCAAACGAATGTCATGGGAGATGTAGTGCACAATCATATTTCTATACATACAAAAGCTATGAATCATTCTGGATTTCAAAATGAGTAGAGAAAGGAGCAACATTCTGTTGAATCCTTCATAACACAGCGTCCACCTTCATTCAGCGGGTCTTCTGATCCCTTAGTGGCTGAACAATGGATCGGTACTACTGAAAAGATATTTTCAGTTCTAAAATGTTCTGAGCATGATAAATTAATCTTAGCAGTATATCATTTGGAAGGTGATGATGATCAATGGTGGAATCTTATCAAGAATATGAGGCAAAGAGTTGAAATTGAGTCCATGGAATGGGATGAGTTCAAGAACTTGTTTTTCAGTATGTACTTCCCTCGTATTCTTCAAAAAAAGATGGAAAAGGAGTTTCTTGAGCTTAAGTAGAAGGATGATGAATCTGTTGGTATATACGAAGCGAATTTTACAAAACTTTCAAGGTATGCATCTGGCTTTATCATCCAACCTGAAATAAAGTTGATCGATTTTTCAGTGGATTAAAACCAAGTCTTCGAAGGGAATTAGCTATAAGAGACTTCAGTAGCTATAAATAAATTGTGTGTTGTGCTATCAAGGTAGAATTGGATATTGGTGTAACATATCCATCTCATGGTTTTGACAAGAAACGAAATATGAAGTTCAATGAGAAATCTCAGAACAATGGTG
Organism: Viscum album; assembly: GCA_963277665.1. Classification (NCBI taxonomy): domain Eukaryota; kingdom Viridiplantae; phylum Streptophyta; class Magnoliopsida; order Santalales; family Viscaceae; genus Viscum; species Viscum album. The sequence goes on from OY728128.1 coordinate 1,646,671,600, forward strand.
AAAAGAAGATGAATGTTTCTTTATGCTCAAAGTGTGGAAAGAAGCATGGTGGAGATTGCCTAAAAGGTACTAGAAAATGTTTTAAGTGTGGAAAAGAAGGCCATCGAGCAGTTGATTGTCAATGAAATGGGAAAAAGGTTTCTAATGACGTGAATAGAGAAAAGACTAGAGAGAACTCTCCACCAACACTTCAGTGCTTCATGTGCAAGGAAATGGGGCATTATGCTAATAAATTCCCTAATCCACGGGTTAATGATGATCAACGTGAGAAACCTCTTAAGGAAAAGGATAAAGGGAAGTCTCATGCAATCACTATTTGTTATGTTGAGTATAAAAATGATGTTGTGTAGTGATTAAGTGTTTATGTAATGGGATTTCAAAATAGTATCATGGAATCTCATGTATGGTATTGTGGAATTTTGGAATATCTATGTATTGGTTTTCAATAATTATATGGTACTGGTAACCATAAAAAGGTGATTGAAATATTTTTGGAAAGTAGATGATATGCGCATAATAAAGGGATAAGAAGATAATGAGATGTTTGATTGTATTCATGAGCTCATGACTGATATAAGGACTAAGTGATATTATGGTTTGATTATATAGATTTTTTGGGATTTTGGAAAGAGTTACCTTTTGACAGTATTCATGTTTTCACTAAGGTTATATGGTAATTTATGTTTCTAGAGAATATATGACTAAGGTATTCATGTGTTTGGAATGAAACCAACAAGATATATCTTATAATATATGTGGGATAAATGCTTGTATTCACATTCTTGGTAGATAACCTTTCTAGTAATTTTTTTCTTTATACTATGAGCTTGGACCGAAGTATTTTAGATAAGCCTAAATATTGGAATGGATTATGTTGGACATGAGTTATTATTGTTTAAGGATAGAAATTTTTTCGATATTATTATAGTAAGATAGTTTTAGAAAATGGGTAACCTGCAGGACAAGCGACAACCCATCGCGTCAGACAAGGCTGTGGGAATCGAACCCACAACCGAAGTGCGACTTGACTTTATCACCTACCACAGGCCTACAAGATGTCCCTGGTTAGTAGAAACTAGTTTTATTTTATTAAGTGGTATGATATATGATTTATAAGTTCATTTATGGAATCCTATATGATTAACCCCACCATAGACGGACTTATGCATATTTGGAAACTTTTGCTTGAAACATATGGAATGACCCATCATTCTATCACATGATCTGCTAACTCTTCACGAATAAAAAATTCAACTTTATTTCTTTAAGAGATGAAGTGGAAATTGTTAAAAGCACGAACAAAAGTGAGATTGTACCAAAATAAAGCATGTATTTCTTCTAATTCAAAATTTTCAACTTTATGGAAATGATATTGGAAACAAAAAATGTTGTCCTAGTGCTCTTATATCTGATAAATCAGATGGTAACTTAGATCATCACAAATCTCTGGATTTGTTATTGATGGCTTTTTCATAGCCATGTTCTCTACCACTCTCCATCATAACTTGATGGTTATATTTTTCTCCCATATCCATATTTTCACCTAGGTTCTCCTAAGTGGAAACCTAGTGATGATTTAATTTGGTTAACCATTATATTTCATACTTTAGTTTTTAAAGCCATGTTTCGGTATTCTATTTTACGATATGGGTTTCTATTAAAGAAACTTTTGAGTAGTAAACCATTTATAACCCCGACGAATTTCATGGGCGAAATTCATTTTAAAGGGGGGTAGAATGTAACAACCCGGTATTTTCTGATAAGTATTATTTTAAATTTATTTTATGTCATGTGTTTTATGCTACAACAATATTATATTGTTCTATACACCACATGGTATTAGCTTGAAGTATACACAACACTATTCTTAGATTGTGTTACACCCAATTTCAAGTTCGTTTTATAATAGTCATTCTACGCAACATTGAGTGTATATATATATATATTCAATGTATAAATTAAATATGTTTGGATTCTATTATAAGAAATAATAAAGGATTCTTGCACAACACGCAACCCTAAATTGGCTTGCATTACACGCAATCACGACCTTCCTCGATAGCGGGTGTTGTACGCAATACCGGGTTTTACTAAACAACGATATATTATTATAATATTATTATGACCTAGACATTATGAATAGTATTAACTAAATTTTTAATTTTATAACATTATTATTCATCTTACACATTTTCTAGAACATGGTATAAAAACAAAATAATTTTTTCAGGTAAAATAAATATTTTTCAATAAATGCAGTTTTGCCGACTTTTGATGGCGCACCCACATTAATTCTTGTTTTTGACATGTTTATAAGTTCAATATTACAAAATAAAATTATTATTTGGATTCAGGATATAAAATTTTACCTTGGATAAATTGTTCATATTATTCTGATAACTTTCATATTTTAATGAATATTAAAAACACACTATATTTTAATTAAAAACAACTTTTTTTCATCGTAATAAATTATGTGATTAAATTATAATATTGAATGGTTTAAAATTATAAATAGAATATTTTTTTACCATTTAATATAATGTATTTCATTAGCCATGATTTTACATTGAATTCGTAGGTTAAATAAATTCAATCTTTTGCAATGTTTTAAACAAAAACCCGTTTTCCTTTGACAAAGGGATTAATTTTAATTTAATTTCTGAAACTTCTGTGTATTGAATTTGGAAAAATGGATTCCATATTTGGAATCAGTTGGTCCAAATTATATTTATAGAATACTTTTTATTTTTGGTCTTTATGAATACTAACAACTGTAAATTTTATTTACCATAGTAAAAGGTAAATTGGGTAATTAAGGGTAAATATAATATTATAAAATTATCCTAATACTTGTATTAATACAATTGGATGGTTATAATTTTTCCTAATTCATATTTGGGTCAAAATGGAATCCATTAGAACCCACATGAAGGTGATTAGGACGTTTAGTTTATTTTATTTGAAGGAAAGTGAAATATGTCTCACTCAACTTTAATAATTAAAGTCGTTTTAATATAAGTTTATACAGAATATAAATTCGTATATAAATACTAATTTGAAAGATATTTTTTTTCTTTGTCATGGTAATATATTTGTAATTTTTTAGAGTTATTTAATTACCTTATTATCTTATACATTAATGATGCCAAAATTATTTATTTAGTGAAAAATCAATAATATTGTTTTTATTGAAATAGTAATACATATCAAAAGGCCCAAAAATATGCACAAAACTTATTAATAGTGTATATATAAACCATAATCATCCAGTGGCCTAATTTATGACCATTTGGATCCTTATTAAAGAGATTATGACACTTATATTATATTATTTTAAATGATGCCAAAGTTGTCACCTTCATAATTTAATAAATATAATAATTTAAATATTGTGATTTTAAGATGATAAATTCGAGTAAAAGTATTATTGTGAAAGATAATAGATGTATCTTCATCATGGACTTTTATTTTTAATTTTTATGAAAAAATAAGTATATTAAATAATTATACAAAAAATGTTGTAGTAATTATTTTATTAAGAGATAAACCAAATAAATGGTCTTAAAAATAATAAAATAAATATTATATGAACTATTTAATGTTCTCCACTAATATTATAGATACATATGACCTTTTATGAATCTATTACTGTTTTTATTTCTAACATATCTTCTGTATATATTTTATTTAAATTCAAATAAATGAATAGTGTCAAAATTGACACTATTGTTATTTTATAAAAATAACATATTATAAAATTGTTTAAAAATCACAAAAACATTTAAAAATAACAAATTTACATTTATATGGACTAAAATGTTATAATGTATCCAATTATGGGAAATTCACAACAAATAAGTAATTTTTTGTTATAATTTAAAATTTTGAATGTTATTACCACAAATAAAATTAAATTGATTAAATAAGGATAAATCAATGTGATAATGTTTAAAATAAATTCCTAACATGTCTAAATTTTATTGGATGATGATTTTACAACCCTATCGCATCTATTCTTCGGATATGAGTCATTTTGGATGTTTTAAGTGGTGTTGGGATTTAATATAAACTAATATTTCTTATATTTCCAAAGGTGCCCCTCTCCTCCCTTATAAAAGGGCACCTCCTCCCTCTCTTCCTCACACAACTTTGATCCTTCAATCTCGGCATACCCCTGAAAAATTATCTTCTTCACTTCCCTAGAAACATCCAAGAGGTCCTGTTTTTCTTCAAAGGCCAATTTTAGTGCCCTAAGAGTAGGTTTCAAAGAGGCGCTTCAAAGAAGAGGTAATGTCCGTTACCGATTCTTTCAACTTTATTTCTTCTTCCACTTCCTCGTCATTAGATGTTTCATTATGAAGTATTAAAATAAGTATCACTCATATACTGATATGTTTTTATATTTATGAAACAACCCTATTTCACCATCTATCCATCCTACGGAATACAAAATCACCGCGCATGCGTACGTACGGAATACCGTCTCCACACCGTGGTGTAATTTATTTTCCACCACCACCATACATGGATGGGTATAATGGTGAAAGTAATGAATATATATGATTATTGTAAAGTGATATTGATTCTGTAATATTATACATACACTTTAATACAATTCCACGATCATGGTAATGATATCATCGCTCGTGCGTACGTACGGAATACCGTCTCCACGACGCGATGAGATTCACTGTCCACGATAACCGTTAAAGAATGATTATAAAGTATATATAATAAGTAATCATGAAATATATGACATAATAATTCTACTGGATTTATGTATATATATATTTATGTCATCTACTTAAATCCATTCAATTGAATAAGGAAACGAAAACAGCGTTCATGCGTACGTATGACCTACCGTCTCCATGAACGGTGTATTTCTTTCCATTTATCGATCCTTTATATATATATTCAGAATATATATTATATATAAATCATGTTTTACATTCTGTATGTAATTAATCATGATCTATGTAATCATATGAATAATTACAAGTTAAAACACGAACGACAAATGAAACGATTTTACCCAAAACACTTCTTTAACATGAATTTACAAAAGAACGGGTAATATAAAGTCATAAATGAACCATATATGATATAATAACAATGAATATGATTATGTAATAAGTCAATTAAATTATTTAAATCATTATATAGGAGTTTTGGATACGTACGAAGCATATCAGACCTAAGGTAAGGGATAATTTTGCAAATCTCATTTTTTATCCGAGAAGAATGTTTTTTTTAACGTATATGACATGAAAGGATTTTTACAGTTTTATAAAGCCTTATTTTCAGGAAGATTCCTAAAAAATATTTCATTACTATTTTCAACAAATCCATTTTCTTTTAAAATTTCATTACATATTGTTAAAAGAAAATGATTTTAATGAAAAAAGGATAATTTTCTCAAGAATTCATTTCAAGTGTTTTATCAAAACCATTTTCGTCTAAGATGTCATTATTTCACATGTGTATGTATCAAGTATCATGTCTCTATGATTTACATGGTTTCAATTTTCTTATTATTAAATGATATCCATATCTTTTATATGAATTATGTGATGATAGGATGATGTTTATGAAACCCATTTTATTCGTTGGGTTATTATGAACGATGAATGTTTATTTTGTGGCACAATTATGAATGATTTCATTATGAGATGTGTGGGACCTATATATCTCTCTAATGAATTGGGTAAAGATTTATATCTCATGAGATAGACATGGCTGGAATGGTAAGTTAATCTGGTTCAGTATTACAGGACTGGAACGAGGAGTGAACTCGATTCAGAAAGGGACATTATCCACTAAGATGGTCTTGGCTCCAATGCTTTGGCTACTATGGATGTCATTACATGTGCTTAATGGATTCCACAATTACATGTTTTATTCCCATGATATTTTATCATGATTAATGTTCCATTATGATCTATGCCTTATGTACTTCCACGATTTATGTCTTTGCTCAAGATTTGGATGTTTAAACATTATGTTCATGTTTTTAAGTTCAAATGTATATGGTATGTTTTATTTTATCCATGATTACCCTTATTGAGCATTTGAGCTCACCCTTTTTATGTTTTATTTCCCCCCAGGATTAAAATAATGGTTTTAAGTAAGGAAAGAAAAAGTGGAATAACTTTATTGGAGATGGTGAAGATCCTTAACCACGATTAGAAGATTACGTTCCAAGTTTACAAAGACACTAAACTATTACGGTCCTTGTGTGTCTGTTTTTGTTATGTATTAACTATTCCGCAAAAGTAATGTAATATCTATGTATGTCAAGCTTTGGGTCTCTACATCCATGATGTGATCATCATGTATTTTTTTCCTCTTGTTTCTCACACAGAGCATTACTCATGTGGTCTTAGAGTTATAATTGACCACGACATCCTCTTTGGGAAGCTTGGAGTGTAATTCCCACACAACTCACCTAAACTATCAGGTCTTTGATCATTTCCAAGGCAAGGTACATAGGAAGCCTCCCTGAGGTTCAAGTCCAACATCCATTGGTCCCGACCAACATCACGCTGTTTCACCAAACCCACAAAAACTACGAGTTATTTGATCCCTGCCATGGCAAGTTACGTTGGAAGCCTCCATGAGGTTCAAGACCAACATTCATTGGTCCCAACCATCTTCATGTCGGTTCACCAAAACCAACCTGAACTACGAGGTATTTGATCATAGCCACGTAAAGGTACATTGGAAGCCTTCTTGAGGTTCAACCCCATCCAGCGGTAAGCCGTTGTGACCCCCATCTAGTGGTAAGCCGTTGTGACCCATGTCCAGTGATAAGTCATTGTGACACCATCCAGTGGTAATCCATTGTCACCCCATCGAGAGGTAATCCGTTCTGACCCCATCCAGCCATAATTCATTGTAACCCCATCCATCGGTAAATCGTTGTGACCCCATCTAGCGGTAATCCATTGAAGTCCCCAATTTATGGTAAGTCGTAGTCAGATGAAATATGAGGAATTTTATCCCCTTCTATAGGGATGCGTAGGAGGTGTCTTCGAGATTCTATCCCAACATCACCTCCATACTCAAGTCAACTCCATCACATTCTCCACCCACTTCAATTAACCATCCATCATCTATTTTGATTAGATCCTCGACCACCACATCCAGGTGGGATCATGCCACCTCATTCCCCATAACAAAAATCGGGTAGCTAACCATGCGTTTGCCCCAACATCGGTGTTCGCTTTGGGGGTTGCACTCACCTAATCTGCTCTAGTTAGTGTTCAGATCAGTCCAATCCATCTCTACTAGACGTTAAACCTACATCATACCCTGTTTCAAACATAGAACGCTGAGAAAAACCTCAGATACATGCAGATGGAATATAATTCCCCACATTCTATGTGGGATGCCTCGGGTTTCCTCGCCCTGGAGAAGACCTGTAATAAGGGGAAGAAACCCAGATGCGTCAGTGTTCTAGTGTCCATACATTCCAGTGATTTCCAACGCGATTACTCCCTAGACTGAAGGTTACTTCCATGACCATAACCCTTGGAATATCCTAACAGAAGCAGTGTAATTAACTGGTGTCCATGAAGATATGGCACTGGGAAGAGTTTTACAAACAACTTCTTAAATCTATAATGGAGACTCGAACATGGTGATGAGTTCTGAGGAGGAATCCATGAAGGTAAGAACCAGAATCTCATCATCCCATTTAGATCAAGGAGGAAATATATCTAAATAAGGAACATATGATGCCTGCATTTGGAAAGTAGGAATGCGGGGAAACAAACAGTGTTACCATGTTTAAACAGACGGATGCGCACACCCCATCGAATGCTTTGGAAACCGGAATGGTGAACCTAAAGTGAATGTATTATCCTCAATATGGAGAATTAGCATTTGAGACATCAGTCAACTAGCGTGTAACCAGATCCATCTATCAGGTGTCGGGTCCTGGAAAGAAAATAGCAGACCTGGCGGGAAACTCACCAGAAGTTGGGGTAGTCAAAATGTTGGACATCCCAGTCTGTGACATTGTCAGCATGGATCTATCTTACCAGCTAGGGAAGATGGAATGGTGATGGGGAACTAGTCGTAGATTCCTTTCCATTCATCACTACTGGGTTAATCTCCCTACTTTTCAAGAACCAAGTTTCTTTAGGAATTCGATCACCGCTCAACCACTGATACAGGGGTAGGGGAAATACCAACGTGGTAGTTCCATGCAGCTCCATTGCTTTGGAAGCAATCTCCATGCCTATGAATGTGGGGAACCAATGCCCTATCTCCCCATATAAATTCATCCAATGGAGAGTGATCAACGATCTAGTACGCCGGTATGAGGAGGAGGGGATTATCCCAAACAGGGATATGGCCCGCCAGGATCTAAAGTCATCTTCACCTCGCCACCACCGCCACCACCAAGGTCCTTGCAGGGAGAGACAGCTCCCCACTCCAATGAAAAATAATTTTGGGAGCCTATCCCAAGAACACCTTGATGAATCTCTCCCCTACGCCGATGAAGTAGGAGATGTTTGGGGTAGTCCGGTCTGGATATCTTTTCAGGGGACCCTAAAGAGGGCTCCCAGTAGGCCGTGCTAGTACCACCACTCAGTCCCACAAGTCGAAGAGCAGGTAAACCATGCGCCTACACCCTTGGCTCCATTCTGTTTGACTAGATTCCAGCCTCAGGCATAGGCTGAGAAAGACACCCGCCAAGGGGCGTCGACGTCAGCGACTACTATGGCATGGGCCACCACTGATGTATATCATCAACCCATTGCATATTCTGAGTAGGGGAACTTGTACACCCATCCCGGATCAAGGCCCCAACCACCCCACAAGTAGGATGGGTCGACTCTCCCTGCCGCCGGTGCAAGTAATGGCCACCATCTGTATGGAGGCCCTCCCTATACTTCCACCATGGATAACGTGTGTCATCCCCTCTTCCAAGATCGATTCGGAGGTCCATCTCGTGCTACCCTTATCTAGAATGAGGGATATTCCCATGATAGTGACACCCATCACAAAAGCCTCTCCCATTCATATTACATAAGGTATGGATTCTTCAACCCTGATAGAGACCTTAAGTATGGGGACGTTGCGCATCCGATCAATCTCCAGCGTGGGGGCCCTCCCAATGTTCTTATAGTAGCAGGAAGAGGTCCTCCTCACCTCAGAAACTAGAGGGGAGAAGGCCTGCCTCACATCACCAGTACCCAGTGCAGAGGCCCTACCTGTGTTCGGCTTGACTAGTAAGAGGTCCTTCCTTGCACTAATGCCACTAAAAGAAGGAAGCATGGGGGTCCCACTCGTGCTCCTATGGTCTCGAGCGGAGGTCCTACCCGTTCCAGTACTTCCCACAAAGGTCCTCTCTAAATCCCTTTTGATATCTATCCTAGTGCTCCTTGCACTCTAGATTTCTCAGGTGGAAGCCCTCTCCACCCCAGCACCAGTACAGAAAAAGGTACTCCTTATGCCGAAAATCTGACCTATCCTGAAGAACCATCCTGGGGAAAGAGGGTGGGTTGTCGCCGCCATAAGAGGAACACTGAGAAGATTCATACTGATATCAAACCGGTGTGCTTCTCAGATTCTGAAGTCGGATACAACTCAATTATGGAACAATCTCCCTGATCCTCTATGTCATGGGTCAGGGCAGGAACATGGCGCATCAGCCTAGTACTCCCAGAATGCGAGGTCCCTCAGATTACCACCTCCCTCTGTGGGTACATCCAGGAGAATGAAAATTTGGAAAATCCACAGGTTTCGACTGTGCGATCACCACCATCATCCCTGGAAGAACTCTCTAACAAAACTAGGGATCACTAAGATCTATTTTGGGGACCAATGGTGGATGAACAACAGTGTGGTCTATCACCAATAGCTGTATCCCCCACACAAGAAACTATCGCAGATAGTCTATCTTACCATGATTTTGTGAATAAGTCACTTCACTCATTGGAGGACAGCTCAAGATTTGGTGGTTTGTCTACTCTCTCACGTTATTCTCCATCGGCTATCCTACCATCCCAACTATCTGCTTTGGTACCTATTCCCCAGCCCCCTCTAGTTGATGAGTGGTGAAATGATAATACAAAACCTGAATCAAAACCAAGGAGTTTTTACAATATCCTCACGGAAGACCACTTCCCTGAGATGTTTTGTCTGGTCACAGTGCTAAATTTTTGTGCGCTGAAACCCCTCACCCAAGAGAATGTTTAATGCTTATGCCAGACCCTCTGGGAAACTCATATACATATTATTCAGTATAAATGGGATTATTCTAAGATCCAAACACATTTCTAGGACATTATCGAACAATGTCGTCTGGTTGATTTGGTTTCACTCCCTGTCGCCCAGTGCCCTGAGTCACCAGGTCACCATAGTCCTCTTCAGCAACGATGTGTTCAGAGCTTTATGGTACTCCGCATGATTATCAAAGTGGCTTCTCCCCACATAAAGATCCGTGGCTAGGGGCAGTATGTTTCCCTCCAGTTTAGACCTATCCGGCGTTAAACAGATTTTCCAAGAGACATAGAGGATATGCATCAAGGTAGAGTCACAGTTAACATGGTCGACCTGCCAGAGGGTGAAAATGAGCTAGTTCTTCTTGGAGAGGACCTTACCACAAAGGGAGCTTCACATTTGTTGGATCCTTCAAGAATAATTAATAATCAACAGAGGAATTTATTGGGTCTTCTTGTGGCCACCAAGGAACTAGTCCACAGCGGAAATCCTAGTAAGGGAAAGAAACTCCTTGGAGTTGTCAAGCCCTCCAGCCTGTCCGGATGAGTGTATAAGGTGGAAGATGATTCTAAAAAAGTCTCATTACATTAGAAACATTCCAAACACAAGAATATGGTTGGAGAACTCCTTGATGAATGTGATATAGAATGTTATCCAGACTACTGTGATCCTCAACCAGGGTAGTAGGCGCATGTACAACTTCTCCTCAACGAATTATATCTAGGTGACCCTGACCATCCTGCCCATACAGAGAGGTTTTCTGCTAGAACATACACCATGTGGGTGTGGTATGTCTTTCCAAATCCTCTTGAATGGTAGGAAAAACCACAGAACCCCACCCTGATTCCCCCAGGTGCCTTGTAGGTCATTCCACCAGCCGATCCACGAGACGCTAGGACGCCTTATCATGTTGAAGAACCTGCCACCACACCGGTGGTAAGAGATACCTGTTAAGACAGGAACCCCCACCCAGATGATCAATGGCGACACTCATTTCCTATCTCGATGACATAGAGTCATGATATGTGGTGCTCCTGCCTGATGGAAAGGCTTATCCAACATGGGTGAACGATATGCCAGCACCTACGGGTTTTGAGAATCCCACTGTTCCCCTTTAAATGGGATATGGGGCCCACCCCAACACAACTCCCACTTTATCTCATGGTGTGTCCCCATGTTGAGAACTCTCGCGTAGGAGGAAGCCGCCAAAATATGATGTTTCATATAGACATTGGAAGGGACGGTGTTTTTCTTATATGATCATCTCCCCATCGGATCAGTATCTGGCTGGGATCCCTCCATAGGAAATTTCTCTACTAGTTTATCTCCACCACCTGGATGAAAAGTATCACAGACCTCTTCAAGTGCAAGAAGAGGTCAGATAAGCACGTCGCCGACTTTGTTTCCTGGTGGAAATGACTCATGTATTCCTTCGATATGCCGCTGACTCAGAAGAAATTACTGAAGATGTGTGTAGGGAATGTAAATATAGAGCTTGTAACCTCTTTGATCACCCAGAACTATCTTGGGGGATTCTGAGACATCTTTGATAAGGCCCAGTGCTTAGAGGAAGCCTTACTATAGGCCAAGCAGACACGTCTGCTGCCTCCTGTGATCCCTACGGGAAGGTTCATCGGGGCCGATCCTATCATAGTGGCCCAAATAGAGCCCCCTAGGATTCTAGAGCTGTTTCTAGTAGAGCTGCCTCCACAGCCTCGAAGAGGCCCTCTACCTCTGGCGCAACCCCCATCCTAGCAGTTCCCACCTCAGAATCGGAAGGTTCCCCCGCACAATGCGTGGCCACTGCCCATGGGAGATAACCAAGATCCACCTACTCGGAATGCTAACCCATCCCCTGGTCAGGGTCAAGATTTAAAGTCCCCCTTTCCAGACAGGAGAAATCAGACCTACTCATCCAATAGAGCACAGGTCCCCGATTACTTCTGTAGTGCCTTGGAGTAGGGGATTCTACGTTTTCCTGAGTGTAGAAGGCCAGAAGAGGCAAACCTCACTGATCACCCTAATTACTACCCCTACCACCAGATCCTAGGGTACACTCTCAATAATTGCTATGTGTTCAAAGACAGGCTTCAAGACCAGGTAGATAACAACATATTTTGTTTAGGCCAAGCTCCGGCACAGGTGGCATGCATCTTCATGAGGCCAGATAGTAGCAGTGATAGTGAGGGTGAGTGGCATCAGGTATCCGGTCGCAGATCCTTGAATTATGATGATTGGATGGCTTGAAGAATAGTGGCACGTGCCAATGGTGTCATCTAGGCGTACCTGAATCGGCTAGAGCCTTTAGAAGCTGCTGCCACCACTTCTGTATCATCGTCTCAGCCAGCCTCTTCCCAGAAGAGAAAACACCAGCGGCATAAGGGAAAACAAACCCCCCCTCTGATGCCATCTTCATCCTATAATCATGGAAACATCATGACCCTAGAGCTAGAAATCCATCCCTGAATCCATCCAGTAGTGGATGAATCTTCAAGTGACAGTCAAGGGTATGCCTCAGTTAACACCATAGAGATGGTTAGTCCATATAGGATGCTTGATGTTAAGGAGTGTCAGGTGTATCCTACCAACATCCCTATCTATTGCCAATGTCGATGGATCAGTGGATCTATAGGCCATCAGAGTGCCTTGGTCCGCACTTCCAGCTAGGCTATGTCTGCTACCAAAACAAGGAAACAAGATCAGTGCATAGATCTGTATCCACAACCTTCTCATCCGGTGTCATCAAGCCCCCATTCACCTCCATTCATGTTGTTGGATTAGGAAGAGCTACCCCGACCATGTTGTGACCAGCCACGCCCTGCTACAGGCCAATACCAATCATCGGGCCCTCATCATGTAGTCACTATACAGGCTTCAACTAGTGAGAAGATGGATATTACTAGCACTAGTAAACTATCGTCCCAACCTGCAGGGCCCACCGTACCTCCAGATAAGGAGAGAAATCCTACAAGCATATGTTCATGCATGGCGCAGAAGTACGATGTTCTTGAACATCCTTCCAGAATTCTAGCAAGGCTCCCTATCCTTGAGGCCCTACTCTTATTGTCGAATATGCGTGAGGCCCTCGCAGAGGCTTTAAGAATACCCCTCCAGTTTGATATGGAAGTAGCAGTAGCAGAAGCCTTTCCTGTTGAAGCGTCCAAGAAATATCAACCCATTGTCTCATTCTTTGGAGAAGATGAAGGATCTCCCATATAGGGGAACATCCTTCCAATGTACATCACCAGCCAGTTCAATGGCATTGAGTTTCATCACTGTCTTTTCGACACGGGCTCTGAAATTATCTTAATCTCGACTCGAACACTGCGAAATCTAGGATTGTCTGAGATGATCTGAGTCCCTATGACCTAAGAATTCATGGTTATGACTGGATGCAACAAACATCGGTCCGTAATAGTAACTTGAAGACCTAGTTTGGTGGCCTAGTCGCTTGAACTAAATTTATGGTAGTCTCCCATGACATCGCCTATAATTCATTGATGGGAAGGCAATGTCTCCACCTGCATACGGCGGTTCCATCATCTTATTACCAGTGCTTCAAGTAATCCCTTAAAGGTTGAGTGGGCATGCTTCAAGGTGTCGTGTCTCCCTTTTCCTCTTGTGAATCCTATTACCTAGATTACAACTACTATAGGAGCAAGGACAAGAAAATTCAGACTAATGAGGTCGAGCATTCCATGACTGCGACCGACTCGTGGAAAAATCTAAATGATGCCTACATTTTTTCAATCCACCGATTGGAGGCTACCACCCCGGACATGGGAAAATGCTTCATTGTTTCTAGGATGGGGGGGGGGACAAATTCCCAGGCCTATGTGATGCTGTATGATCACCTCATACTCCTATAAAAATAAAGATCAGGTGATCCTGGACCCTCCAACCCCCATAAGGTATCGGGATGTCTGCCCCATAGAAATGATAATATGTCATATTTTCTTATTCCGTCGAGCAAGAATTAACCAGATCAAGTTGACAAGCCACTATTACTTCAACATCATCAAGGGTGTCCCATTGGGCCAAAGGGTAGATGGGATCAGATCAACAGCCTTCATCGCTATGGTTGTGGCTGCACAAGAGTCCTCCGACGCAGTGTCTATTGCCACTCAGGCTGTACCAGCCTTCCATTAGGATCTGACGACTCAGAATAAATTACTTCCGCTGAGGATTCTCCCTCAATATGTGGAGAAGAGGATTTAGAGGATGCCCCACGCCTTTGAAGAGGGCATCTCTACCACATTCGACGAGTTGCTACAGGTGAACCTCAGTAGCGAGGTAGACTTGAGACCCACATTAATCAGTGCTAGCATGCCCCTTGAAGAGTAGTAGCAGTATGAATACTTCCTAAAACTACACCATGATTTATTCTCCTATAGTTATGAAGAGATTCCAGGTTTAGATCCTTTGGTAGCCATTCACCGCCTCAGTCTCCCGGCAAATCATCGTGGATTCAAACAGCCTCCTGGAAAGATGCACCCATCCCATGGTGCCATGGTCGAGGCCGAAGTTGATAATCTCATCAGAGAAAATGTTGTTAATGAGATATAGTACCCCAAATGGCTTTCCAATATTACTCCAATAAGGAAGAATAATGGGAAGATCAGGGTCTGCATCGACTTTCGGGATCTCAACTTTCCCTGTCCGAAGGATGATTTTCCACTTCCGGTGAAGGAGTAGTTTATTGACGCTATAGCTGGATTCCAATCACTCTTTTTCATGGATGGGTACTACAGGTACAACCAGATATGAATTCCCCCCTAGGATGACGATTTCATAGCTTTCCGGGCACAACAAGGTACTTTCTGTTACCAAGTCATGCCCTTCAGTTCAAGGAATGCGGGTTCCACCTACCAGAAGGTTGTGCATTGAATATTTAAGACGATAATTGGAATGATGGTGGAATGCTATATGGAAGATATGGTGGACAAGTCTCGCCAGCATCATGACCATCTCAAATACCTTGAGAATGTGTTCGGCTTCCTCCGTTCCCATCACCTGAAGATGAATCCACTAAAGTGTGCCTTTGGGGTCATCTCTGGAATGTTTATCCGCTTCGTTGTCAGATACAGGGGCATTGAGATTGACATAGAGAATATCAATCCCATTATCCATGTGTCACTTTCAATCAACATTCAAGAGATTCAAGGATTCCAATGCCACATAGCCTACATATGACGATTCATTTCGAATATGGACGGCAAGTGTTAGCCCTTTTTTCAGCTCATGAAGAAATTCAACATCTATGAGTGGGATGAAGGGTTTCAAAATTCTTTTGATGAGATCAAGCAGTATCTTCTCTAGCCTCCGGTCTTAATGCCACCTGTCTCCGAAAATCCCCTGGTCCTTTATGTGACTACTCCGGAACGAACTATTGGTGCCCTTATCACCCATAAGAACAATGAAGGGATAGAGCATAACCATTATTACCACAGCTGCATGCTCCTTGATATAGAGACCAGATACACCCCCTAGAAAAGAGTTTCCTTTAAATGGTATTCATAGTACTAAAATTGTGACATTACTTGTAGCACCATGATATACGATTGGTGTCCTGAGTATACCCACTAAAGTATATCTTGTGTCTCCCCATACTGACAGGCTCACTAGCTCGGTGGGAGGTAATCCTCTTGTAGTTCAATATCATGTTTTTTCCTCAGAAGGATATTAAGGGGAAAACATTGGTATATTTCCTTGTTTCCCATATAGATCTTGCGGACTAGTCCCTAGACTATGATTTCCCCAATGAAGCAATTCTCTCAGTGGACCAAGCCAAGTCATGCTGGCAGATGCACTTCGATGGTGCTTCCCAGAGCCCCACCGACAGAAGGCTCAATGACCCCAGGATCAATAGGGTAGGTCTAGGTATTCTCTTCATTACCCTGACACAAGCCATTCTGCCATACTCATTCTTGTTATCAGAAGGATGCTCTAACAATGAAGGAGATTATCAGGATCTCATCACTGGCCTTAAGCTAGTTCTTGAGATTTATATGCCCCATTTTCATGTGAACGGGGACTCTGAACAAGTCATCAAATAGATCAAAGGAGACTACGTTGTAATAATGTTAGAGCTCGTACCATTGTTGGAGCGCACTCTCCAGCTAATGGGATAGATACCATCTCTGCCGGAAGTTACCCATGTCCCTCGATCATAGAACGGTCAGGTGGACGCCCTAGCCAGCCTGGTTACATCACTCATAGAGCCTGAGTAGGATGATCTGATTATCCACATGGAATATCGAAGAGTAATTTCTCTTATCACCCCCAATGAAGATGACGACCCATGGGTAACCAACCTTAACATCGGATCCTCCACATCAGGACACCCAGGTCCCCTGGATGTGGTGATCGAAGTGACTCCTGACTGGAGATCCCCCTTTATTTAATATCTTCGAATGGTAATCTCTTATTAGATTGGGTCAGGAGCGAGAAAATCCAATTTTGTTCATTTTCGTTCACCCTTTAGTACAGCCCTGACTTTGAGCAGATCCTCTAAAAGTGCAGGTTTGATGGGGTTCTCCTCCATTGCATTCACAGAGTCGAGATTTCTCAGGTCAAGAAGGAGGTTCATGTTGGTTCCCGTGGGGCCCATTAGGTTGGGTTGAAAATATACCACCAGATCCAGAGAATGGGGTGATTTTAGACCTCTATGATCCCTGATTTCATTGAGTTCGACAAGAGATACCTTGAATGCCAAATTTATGCTAACTTTATGCATCGGCTTCCAGAGACTCTCCACTCTACCAAGTACTCTGGGCCATTTGCGGTGTAGAGACTCGATGTCATGGGACCATATCCACCAGCAACAGATCGCTAGTGCAGATTCATCCTGAAGGCTATAGATTTCATCTCCAAGTGGGAAGAGGCAGTTCCCCTAAAGGAGGTCAAGTCCCATTCCATCATTGACATTGTGAGTTTCAACATCATCTACCGATTTGGATTCCGTCACGCCATTTTCACCGATAATGGAATGGTCTTCTATGCAGCTGAGTTGAGGAAGTTGTACGCTAAGTACAACATCCATTCTTTCCCTACCTCCTTCTATCATGCACATGCAAATAGATAGATCTTGGTGTTCAAGAAACCCTCTCTAACCTTCAGCACAAAATGGTTGGTTAGAATAAAAGAGTTGTCCGGATAAGATCACCAATTCCCTCTGGGCTTATCGGAAGATGAATCATAATTCCACCCAAGGGACCCCATATTCCCTGGTGTATGGAACAGAGGTCATCTTTCCCATCGAGACTCAATTTCCCTCCCTGCGCATAGTTTTCTATGATCATCAAGCGCCAGATAAAGTAGCTGAAATCCATTCGGATGAGATAGAAGTACATGATGAGAACAGGATTCATGCCATGCACAATTTTGAAAGGCATTAGAAATAGATTTCCATAGCGTTCAACAAGAATGATTATCTCCACTCCTTCCTACAAGGTGACTTGGTATTGGCCCTAAGGGATCCAATGATACCTGGTCGGAAACAACTATAGTTGTAACCCAAATGGGAAGGACCTTACATCATTTACAAGGTTTACTCCAATGGCACGTACTTGCTGACTACAATGGATGGTGAGAATGTAACTCCTCCCACCAATTCCAAGTTCCTCAATAAATAATTTTCTTGAACCAAAGGGTCCCACATGACCATAAACTGTTTGGTCCCACATGACCTTAAATTGGTCAATACCGCACGACCCTGAACTGCATGATGGTTCTGCATCACCTTAAACTATATGGTCCTACTTGACCTTAAATTGTACGTCGTCCTGCATGACATTAAACTACATCATAAGAACTAAGTATTTCTTGATTCCCATCCTCATGGGATATGTAGAAATTCTCAAACGCCTCGTCTTGAGTCCAACCCTTGTTTCCTCTTTGACTATACCCTCTCAGGCATAGTTCTTTTGGGGGATCTTACATGGCATTGTGTATCCTTCTTTGTCCACACCCATGCTAGGGTTAAGATGACTTCACCATTTCCCTCCTTCATTCTTCTAATCCTCCCACATCCTCACCGAAGGACGCTAAACTAGATGGCCTTTTCAGAACTCTTTGCGGCGTGATTCCCATCCTCATGGGATACGTAGGACCACCCATATATCTCATCTGTAGGCACAACTCCAATATTTGAGACCTCCCATTGGGATAAAACACATGGGGTGGTGTGGAAATTTCCCCTCATTCACATCGAGTTCATCAGAAATGTACCATGTATCTCTCTCCCCTGAAGATCTCTATCTCTTCTCGGATCCAACATTATTTGAGATTGACGGGCGCATTCATGCTCCACACACCCCATCATTTGGGTTCCCATTATCTTTCACATCTGTAAGGGCCCCCGAATGACATGGATTCTCATCCCAAGGTCTCTCCTATCATTTTGGACGAACACACTCATGCTTTTTAGATAAAAAATAGATATGAGTCCCGTATTACGAATATGGTCAGCGGTCGAAGGTCATTTGTTGTTTCCATTTAGGGTCACACGATATAGATGATGTGTTTCGAATATGGAAAACAACTATCTTTTTCATTTTAATCACCCCCATATGTCCCAAAGATGGTGGGTAGTGGTTCATTCTACCCCACATTCTCTCTAAATCTGAGTCTACTTCTATCGGAAGGGTGATTCCAGCTATCATACCCTTATTTGATGGGGAGAGACTAATCCTACTCATTGTTCACCACACCGAGCCTTTCTCACATGGTCTTAGGAGCTATTATGAGGCACCTCCCGCATGAGAGACTATATGTCTACAGTTGGATGGGGTGCCAAGCCTCAGTTCCTTCGACTCCTTTGGCCCCCTGGCTCGAGTTCTCATTTAGGATTGTGTGGTACGTTATGGACTCGCATCCTCATTCACATCGGGCTATTTAGCCACACCACACATATCCCCATGAGGCATCCATACCATCATTTTTCGTCTGTACCATGATCACATGCCATTCCATGCTTTGCGAGTCCCGTCATTTGGGCTTCCTTTACCTTCTATATTCAAAAGGGCCCCTAAATGGCATGGATACTCAACCAAAGGTCTCTCCTACAATTGAGAGCTAACACCCTCAAGGATTTAGAGATAAAAGTTGATACAATTCTTGTGATATGAATATGGTCAATGGTAGATGCTAAATTTTTTCCCCCCTTCTGGTCACACAAGGGTGGATACTATGTTGCGCACTTGGTCAATAGTTGTCCTCTGTCATCATTATTGCCTTTTGGTCTTCCATAAGCATGATGATTTTCCCTCTCTGTCCCATACATATGACATTAAACTAGGAATATATAGTCTGAGCTCTATGACCCTAAACTAATATCACCTTCAACCTTACTGCAAGATGTTAAACTGAAAGATAGTTGTGACATTCAGTCCATGGCCCAACCTCAGGAAACCATGTCCTTTTCGGCCCCCTAGCCGAAGTTCTCACTTAGGGTTGTATGGTGTATCGTGGGATTATTTCTTCATTCACGTTGGGTTGATCGTCGTTCCATACACATAACAGATGTGATACCTTACCCCTACCATGGTCCTCATTGCAAGACGTTAAAATACAAGATAGCCATGAAATTCTGTCCATGGCCCAGCCTTAGGCCCTTTAGCCTTTTTGGGCCCCTACACCAAGTTCTCACTTAGGGTTGTATGGAATAGTGCGAGAATATGTCCTCATTCACATCGTGTGACTCGCCATACCATACACACCCCTTATTGGGGTATCTTTCCCTTAGTAGAATCATCCATTGCCTAGAACTACGTGTGGCTTGATTCCAATCCTCATGGGATATGTAGGACCACCCAAACATTTGGTCTTTGAGTCCAGCCCTATCTCTTAGAAACATCCCTGTCATTTTGGCCCCTTGGACCATGTTCTTCCATAAGAGGGGTATAAAATGGGGTATGGGTACATGTCCGCATTCACATCTGGTCTATAAAAACCATGCCGCATAACTATCTCTCCTGAGCAGCCTTCGCTCCCATTCTTTGCTTTCACATCTTTGAGTCGGCTTCCCTTAAGTCAGGTCCCTAATCCCTCTTTGGTGATTCACCAATTGGCCCATGAGTACTCTGGTCTAGAACCTGACGTGCCTGATTCTACGTGGACATGCTTTCACCCACTTTTCAGGCTTCGTGTTCCTCTTCATTTGGGCTTCCATTATCTTTCACACCTTATGGGACCCCCAAATGGAATGGATGCTAGTCCTAAGGCCTCTCAGAGAATTATGGTCTAACATCCTTGAGGGTTTTGTACAAAAAGTAGATATGAGTCCCATGTTGCAAATATGGTCTGCGTTCGACGCTCATTTGTTGTTCCCATTTAAGGCCACATGATACCTATGTTGTGCTTTGAACACAGTCAATAGGTATCCTCCATCATCACGCCAACCCCTTTAATCCTTGAATATTGGTTACATGATTCACATTATTTTCTACCCCATCATGTCCAAAAAGAATTTTGACACTCCTGGAGTTATCCCTCAGTGTCCATTTTCACGTTGGGAGGACAAAAGCCACGGTAAAGGCATCATTCATGGCTTTGCACTGACTATTCGATAGCGTGCATTCCAGGTATTGTAAAAAAATCTTATGCCTTTGTTTCCCACACCGATTTTGACTCACGTAGTCATGGGGATCAGGTTGAGTTCCACAATTACTTAGAAGGATTCTGCTTCCCCTTGGTCCGGGCTCTAAGACCTTAAACTAAAATATATTTTAGAACTACGTATAACTTGATTCCCATTCCCATGGGATACGTAGAAACACCCAGAAAACATGTCTTTGGGTCTAGCTCTAGTTCCATTTATTTACTTCTTATGTTCTACCTTTTGGGATCTGAATCTTATAGGACTGTGTGGCATGGTGCATGTGGGATTATTCCCTCATTCACGTTGGGTTCACAATAACCGCACCATGTACTTCCCATTCTAGGATTTAGTTCCCCCTACTTCCCATCCCACATGAAATTAAACTATATTTTTCTCCCACATGACATTGAAAGGAACCTCAAAGAACTACATGCGGCTTGTTTTCCATTCTCACGGGATACGTAGGGACACCTAGACATCTCGTCTTTGGATCCAGATAAACTAAGGGCTTTCTTCTCCTATCACATATCCTCTAACCTTTTCTGGACCCTCAGCCCAAGGTTTCCTACTCAAGAATCACACACGGTATAATGTGAACCTTGTCCTAATTAATGTCGGGTATGCTTTATCACGCTGCACACACTCCCTATGGAACCTCATCTCTCATGTATAAGTCCAATCCATATGACTTTAAACTATAATTTCTGGTCACACATGACTTTAAACTGTTACTTTTATACCACACGATATTAATGTGCACGGATGGTCCCATCACATGACCCTAAACTGTGACATTATCATCCTAACCACATGATGAAAAATGGCACTGCACCATGCTATACTCACTATAGGGGGGCATCAAGTTAGGTATTGGTCACACACCATACCATTTGTTAATGCCGGCATATGGATTGATTCCTGTGGAGATACCTTGAATTTCTATCCTACATCCATCGCTTCAAAAAAACACAAACATTCATCCTAAAGGATAATCAAGATCTATCAAATACTGCTTCTTTCGGTGTAAGGGTCAGACCCACACAACCTTATTATCTCTGACACTTGTATGATACCGTGTCTATTTTATAAAAATGTGTGTCTTGATTCTCATCCTCATGGGATATATAGGAATGCCAGTGCACTTTGCTGCATGCCCAACCTAAATTTTATTTATGGTTCCTTGACCTAAAACCTCCCCAAGGAACACATGGTGATCTGGAATCCAATTCCTCATTCGTGTTGGGTTTTATAATTACCTCACCATGTAACTCATGTGTTCCCTACCATATATGGTCCGAGATCTAAGACCTCAAACTAATATTTCTTCCAGAACTATGTAGGGATTGATTACCATCCTTATGGGATATGTAGGAACGCCCAGACACATTGTCTCTGGGACCATCCCTAGGAATCCAAAATCATGTCCCCCCCTCTTTTGGCCCCTCGACCCGAACACTTTTTGGAACATGTGGTGTGGTGAGTACCTCATGGGTTCTCATTCACGTCAGGGTTTTCAATGGTCGTGTCATGTGCCTCCCATGTGTTTTCCCCATATGGTCCGAGTTCTATGACCCTAAACGATGATCTATCTATGGGAACTATGTGTCGGGTTTGCCTACTTTGCTGCCCTATGCACAGTCCATTAAAACAAGCGCCCGATTAATATTCCACACTAGGACCTTATGTTGGAATAGTTTGACCCTAGGACCCTTTTCCTTGGAAAGGGACTTGACTCCCTCTATCTAATATGTCTTATGGTCGTACTCAGATGCATTGTGAAAAAGAGCCTGAAGTGTGTAATTTTCACAGGGACATTCCCTTGTTCTATGTCTATTCTTCGTGAGCCCATTATTGGGATCCTCATCTTCTTCCACATTTGTAGAGACCTTGATTATAGCCAGGTCTCATGCCACATTGTCTTACCTGCCATCTTAGGCGAACATTTGTGAGGACCTCAAATGACATTTTCAATAGGTCATGTGTTTCGAACATGGTCAGTTGTCGACCCTCCTTTGTCTGTGCCAATCCCAGGATAATGAGAAATGGATGTTGTGATTCGAAAATGGTCTAATATTATCCCCTATCATCATTCCACCATAACTGTATTCCAGATCTCGAGCATCATGATTCACATATTTCTACTTCCTTATGTTCATGTGGGATTCCAACATACTCAGCTTTACCCATTTGCATAATCCAGGAACCTTTCTTTGGGCCTAGCATAACATTCAATTTTTGTCCCGTTTCTGCGGGGATATATGGTGTGGTGCAGACTCCTTATGTCCTCATTCACATCAGGTTTATAGCTACCACACTACATACTTTCTTCATGGTATATCCCTTTTCACCCTTCATCCTATCTTATGACGTTAAACTATATGTGTCCTTATGTCCTCAGCGCATGACACTTAATTGAGATTCTACCCAAAACAAGTTCATGATTCCCCATTTTAATCATGAGATCACTACTGTAAAAAGCCTTTATACCCACCATTTTTGGAAAATCCATGGGTATAGGTCCCTTTATACCCACAGTTTTGTCAAAACCATGGGAATAAGGGTCTGTTCGGACCTATACCCACAGTTCTGTGAAAACTGTGGGTATAGGTCCCCATATAACCACAGTTTACCTAGAACCGTGGGTATAAGGGTATGTTTTAAACCTATAACCACAATTTTTGGAAAACTTTGGGTATAGGTCTCGGTTCAATACCTATATCGACAGTTCGCTACGAAAACCATGGGTGTAGGTTTCTGTGAAAACCATATACCCACAGTTTTAGAGAACTATGGGTATAGGATTCCCGCCTGAATGTGGGAAAAATATATTTTGGGAAAACCCTAAACCAATAGTTTTTAATCCTATACCCATGGTTTATATTTATATATTATTAAAAATATAGAGTTATAATAACAAAATTTAGGGAGCTCCGTTGGTAGAGAACGACTTGCTCTTGGAAGTGGTCCAGGGTTTGAAACCCACAGACTTTTATTTTCGTATACGACATTATAAATTAATATAATTAACCGGATGTAGAATCAAAACTACATATGTTCCGTAGACTGAGTGGTGAGGCACCGCCTATTTGAAGAGGTAGTCACCGGTTCGAAACTCACTGTACGTTTTTTCCTAGAACAGATAATTTTTTTTAATATAATTGCATTAATGTATATATATAAATATAAGAAATATATGCAGGCTAGATGGATAAGTGTGTGGCGAGGAAACTGTAGGTCACAGGATCTACTCCCAGCACTGGGTTTTTTCAATATATTTTATCCCACGGTTTTAAAACTGTGGATAAAAGACTGTGACACGGTGGAAAGAGGTAGTGACACGGTGGACATATCTTTCCCCATGGTTTTCAAAACCATGGGTATAGCCTGTAGACCTTTACCGACACCTCTCTTTCCCATGGTTACCCAAACTGCGGGTATAGCCTATACCCACAGTTTTGTGGGATATACCCATGATTTTGAATCGTGGTTATAAGTTATTTTTCTAGTAGTGGATGCACCAGATCCCCTTCCAAAGAAGTCCTTCTTGGAAGTACATTTGATCCATGATCAGATGTATACACCCACCTATTGGTCCTTCATCATAGAGACATGATTTAAAGAGTGTTGAAATCCATTCAAACAACATATCTCTCCAATTTCAAGCATTGCGTTCCCTTTATTTGGACCCTCATCCTCTTTCACACCCAAAGGAACCCCTAATAATATGGATGCTCAGCCTATGGCTGACCTACTATCCTAGGCCAACATTCTAGAAAGCTAATGGATGACATTTAGAGTCAATCCCTGAGTTTTGAACATGTTTAACGGTCGGAACTCATTTGATATCATCATTTCAGGATAATACAATAAGTATATTGTGTTTCGATCACGGTATACTGTGTTTCGAACATGGCCAAACATTAACATTTATTGTCATGCCATCCCTACAGTGTTCTAAATTTTGGGTATTGCGAGTCACACTTCCCTCTCCCCTTTGTTCAAATCGATTATAATGACCCTGGAATTACCCCACCCATGCACTAAAGCATGTTGGGGATGTGACAGTTTGATAGTTTTGAGGACTTTATTCTCCAGTCTGGTCTCCCCCCTTTCCTTTCAGAAGCCCCGAAGAGTTGTTTCTATCTCAGGTGTTTGAAGTATAATTGTCACACCCACATTTAAATGGAGTAATAGGGTGAGAACCCCTCATTTCTAACATAGGGTGTGACCCACGTGAGCTTAGTAATGGATCTCTATATACTTTGGGATTGTGGTCAAAGTTAATTAAAATAAACAAACAAGTAGTCTGTTCATGCATACATTTCAGAGCTTGAATTAATAAAGAAGGACGAGTTTAAGAGGGTCGGCCAAAACTAGAACCTTAAGGATCAATATTTTGGAATGACTACTCCAATACTGCCACCTTCTGACTTGTGGCCTCTAGCATCACTTCCCATCCTCTGAGATGGTTCTCTTCGACAGTTGTAGTGGGGTACAATTTGTTATCCCTGGCATGTTCCTATGATTGTTCAGTCTAGAGCCCAATCATTTGACGATTCACCTGTGCTATTTTATCTTGATCATCTACGAGTTGGGACTTCAATCACTTAATGAGCTCAGATTGGTTTGCAATGAATTCATCCCTTTCCATTGTTTTATCATCAAGGCATTTGGCCTTATGCTCCGCCTCCAGGAAGGCCTATGTTTTAATTGAACCCTCCCGGTTATAGGTAACGTCTAAACATTGGCTATCTTCATGTATCTTCTCCGCCATGTAATCATGAATCATTAAATGATAATGGAAAGCGTCTACCCCTATAGTGTAGAGAAAGCGTAGCCAGGTGTAGAGTGACCCCATCCAGCTTAGCCATTATACTTGCGGTTTGTTGAGGAAGCGTCTGATGCACTTCCACACCTTGCGTTGTGTCATAAAGATCTCCTCTACATCTCTGAGTCGGAATCATCAATTTAATATGGGTTAGCGGGCATATATTTAGGGAAATCAGCAAGGAGTTCAATATGAGGGTCTTCTCTAAGAACCTCCTCCATGTCAACGAATTCACTCTCGTCGGGCTGGAACTACACCCCGATATCTTTACCATCCCTTATTGCAATCTTCGGCTTTTCGAGTACCAGGGTAGGTCCATCGAGAATGGTTGCTTCTCTAAAGGTTGACACACCCGCTGCCCGTCCAGATCCCACAGATGACCCAGACATGATAGTTTTTCATTCCTCCAACCTTGCGATCACTACATCAGGAATCGGTATCTTTATTATCTGAATTGATCAGCAGAGAGGAAATCCAATGAGAAAGGGCTTATAGGAGCCAAGTGTGGTGGTGTCCAATGCTTGTGTCATGGCAGGGGACACTTCCATATGTGATCCTTAAACTCTTGTCAAATTGATCACCAGCATTGACTCCTCTTGAACAATGGGGATGAATGGGGACTCTCCTTTTATCTCATTGTCGCATAATCTAGCTGAAATTGGCACCCCACTATGCTAAGTCTCGAGGACTAGATCCCTAGGTTGCTCCCCGGTCTCCATAGGTATATTTGTGCCCCCTATGGTGAAGAATACCTGGGGACCCTCTCCCATGTGTTCCTTAATAAGACTGGGTTTGGTTGACGGGTCAAGATTATGAAAAGATAAAGGTCAGTATTAGGTAAAAACCACACCATGAGCTTCTCTTATAGTTCTACTTCGGAGCCTATGATTTCACCACTCTCCTAGGAACACCGTTGGTGAGTGGGAGATTTTAAAGGCCCCTCACTACCAAGACCATCAACTTAGTCCTCTTCTTCATTTCCTTATTCTTATTATTATTCATCTTATTCTTCTTATACTTATTCTTCCTCTAAACTTTCATCCTTAGATGGAAGCCTCTCCGGGTCATTATCCTATCCAAGCATTACTTTTACTAGGAGAAGTGGTTCTTCATACTGCCCTCACTGGCATGGGTACATATCCATGGATGTCTGGTATGCATGTCGATGATGACTGTTTACCCAGTCTAATATCATGATGCGCCCTATGTCTGGAAGATCGAGGCTGGTACACATCAACCTCTGCCACAACTCTTTGGCAGACATGGACTATCACAGCATTCTCCAAGACGGGCACAAAGAAAGGAAGATAACATCATCAAACAGCTTCAGGAGGTGTCTGGGTTGCTTTCCTAGGATTTCCCTAGTTAGAACATGAGGTTGTGCACGAGACCACCCTTCCCTAGATGGTGGATGCATGTTCTCGGGCTGTGTTTCCCCTACCGACGAATGACTATCCTGCACCGTGCATGCTACCTAACCCATTATTTTCCTCACATCCATTTCTGCACCTCGTATACCTTCATTCCCTTCGATCTCTACACTAGATGCTTTGATCTGTCGAATGCGTTTCCATTGAATTTCCTTGGGATACGTTCTCTTCCATTGTTTGACATACTATATTGATAGTCCCGTACTAACATCGGTGGATGGAAGAGGGATGATTTCTCTCAAGCCCGCCATTATGAACAGAAGCCACAACTAGCAGAGAATGCAAGGATGCTGCTCTTCCCGAACCTCTGTGTATACATTCATGGGCATCCGATGCATGAACCAAAATTTCCTAGGAAACGTTGTCAGAACATATGGTTCGCAGATGATTTTTCCATCAATATGGGCCACCATCACACCACCCCGGATGCTCTGCAGGTACGCCCTTTAATTTCGTGGACCCCACCCATCATCTACCATTTGGCCAACCAGGGATTGGAATGGGTGGAAGTCTATGTGTGTGTGACTGTCGATCTTGAGCTTGATTCCATCATCTTTGAGTGTTAATGGGTGGATTCTAGTGATGGTCAAGAGGTATGGACGCATACCATTACCAGGGGCGAATGGCATTGAGGAAGTGATACCCACCATAGTGGGTTGCGACCAAGCCATGGAAAATCTGGAATGACCCGCATATCCTCCTGGGCATACATCCACTAGAGATGCGCCCCAAAATATAGTATAGCCTATGCAACACTAGAACCCCTAGGATAACCATGTTCTTTGCTGCCATGATGCCTTCCATCACTAGAATCCTCGTGTGGACTCCCATCCCCATGTCCCTCACATGCAATAACCATCTGCTCAGGACCACAGCAAGGAACTTGGCATATTGCACATTTGGGTCTCGACTTTAATTAATGACAAATCCCCACGATCAGTACTGTACTGTCTCCAAAATCTTCTAGTATGATCCTTTTTCCCCTCTGAGATGTGTTCGGGCATTACTTCCCTCAACATGGCATCTTCATGGTCATGTCCTAGGTAAGGAGGAAACTCAAAAACCATGAATAGGATATGTCTTTTAGGATATATTTTATTTTGAGATCCTCTTTATCCAGCTCCAGCAGGTTCCATGACAGTATTGGGGTGCAGGTCATATCCCACCAAACGTTCTCCATCGGGAGGAACTCGTCTTACTGATATCCCTCTAAGGGGATTCCCCCTGATATAGTGTACATCCCATAGGCTGATGCACACCTCAAATTGTTGGAGGTGAAATGTTTTGGTATCAGGCGACCAATGACTGAACAGCTCTGCTACCAAGTCCTGCTATCAGTAGAAGTGGAATTGGGATGTCCAAACGGCCTCAAATACCCCAATGTCTAATAACTCCATCCAAAAATCCTCGCATGTCTGATGTACCCAGTACGTCCATTCCCATTCATTGGTATTGTTTCCCCTGGATCATAAATCCCACTCCCACCAGGCCTTCGTATCATTAGTAATGCTGCTTCTGAAAGTACTCGCATAAATAGCGGGAGATTCATCGGGAACTGGATCACTTCCCATAACCATCCTGGTCTTCAGATTTAGGACATAGATGGATGTCTTCTAAATTTCCCTAGTAGGATGTCTATTGTTGGTAATAGGGAATTGTAGAAGACTATCCTAGCGCGTCACCAACGACTGCGGTGTGTCCGTTTCGAAACCGTGCATCAGCACCTCTTCCAGAAGACCAATGTTCCATAGTGTCAGGCAACCGCTCATGAAGAAATCCTTTTGATCCTGTGTAAGAATGATCAAAAGAATTTGGTTATCAAACGCAACCCTCCTTGCACGAAGAATCTGAGGATTTGTGATCATTTGGGTTCGTCTTGCAGCAGCGACAACCTCCCTCTCGGCATCGGTCTATTAGGCAGCCATTTTGGAAATCTGAAGGGATCAGAATGAAAGAATACAGATTAGGTTCTCAAAAGAAGTGGTGGCATGAAATAATGTCGTTGTGCGTGGAAAAATGTGGATGGCTCACAAAACAATAAGTAGGTCACATAATCTTATGCGCGGATCGGGGCCGTATTCACGCATGAGAGAAAAATGCATGTCGCACGGAAAAAGTAAATTTAGGGCCTAGGGGGGCACAACCTATATATATAGCGCTGACGTTTCATCTATGCATGCACAACAATCTTGCGCGTGAAAAATGAATTTTTTCACGTTGCTTAAGAGGTCTTATGAAATTTTCTGCATACGCTCATAATTTGACCTTCGAGGACTCTTTCAACTCTGATTCTAAGGGGGGGGGGCATTTGTTGATGCCAAAATTTAAATAAGGGCTGAATCAGCAAATAATAGAGCAAAGAATGAATCAGGGATGTCAAGAGACTATTTCAAGGCCTAGGACGCCGGCGCATGCAAGATTTGGCTGTTAGATGCAAGATTAGGGGGCCACACGACTGTGGCCTTCTAGTGCGAAACATCTTGCACGCCCAACCCCCGTTCCACAACCAAGGCGACGCCAACCTTGAATTTGTGCACCCGGCCCTGTTTCTGTGCCCAAGGTGGCATCAAATGGGATTTTTCACTCTCGACCCCCGTTCCGCACACAAGGAGCCATCAACCCTAGATTTGCGTACACGACCCCGTTTCTATGCCCAAGGCGGCATCAAATGGGTGTTTTTGCGCCCGATATACTTTTCGCACCCAAGTTTCTATCATAAGGGAGTTTGTGTACCTGATACTTGTACACCATCCTGATTATTCTAGCTATAAAATGAACTGTATCCCCGTCCTTCAGGCATGTTAATAGAAGACAAAGCGCTTCTCTACTGCATGAAAACACCGTCTTCTGTGACCCTGCGAAAGACCCCATGGCTATTTGGTATTAGACATTGCGCGATAGGTCCCCAGATGGGGTTCCTTCGGGTGGGCCCTCTCAGGCTTGATCCTCTTGAATATAATTTCTTTTCAAAGTCATTTTTGTACAGGGGGTCCCCCTTTTCATCCGAGTTCTCCCTGCGTTAGGCACTCTTATGATCAACCCATCCATCTTTCACGCAATCCTTCCATATTGTGCGCAACCCATCCGTCTTTCCCACCACCAATCCATCTTGTGCGCAACCCATTTGTATTGCACACAACCCCTATTTGCGTGGAACTAGTGCCTCTTGAACACAACACATTTGTCATGCACTCAACCCTTGCATCTTGCGCGTAGATATTCTATCTTTCCTCGGATCATTCTATTAAGTGCACTCCTTATATTTCCTTCACCTTAAGGCACCCTGTCTGAGAGCCTCTTATTTGCAACACACTTGCGTCACATGCTCTCTTCCCATGCAGCCCTTCAGGTTGGAATAGAGAAATTTCAAGGTCCCTTTGGCAGTGCTTCCCATTGTGTTGCTTCGCGTCATGCTTCTTCACATAGTCATGATAACGACTATTGATTCTACACATAGCCACGAAATTGTGGACCCCCAATGGATTGCTCCACAACACCCCAGTTCTATGACATTGCTGATGCCTTCATTCTCTCAAGGGAGGGTGGGTGTCGGTTATATAAGTCCTATGGGTGTGGAGAAACCACACTTCGTCCGATCTGCAAGACGTTAAATTTCCAAGCACCATTGTCCTCAAACATGATGTTAAACTATGACCTCGCCCAATGCCTTTCACTTGGGGGCCCCATAATGGAAATTATCCATGCCCACTAGTCTCCAAGGGAGTGATATCATTTTTCACATGGAATGACATCCTTTTTACCATAGCAGTGTCTATACGCGAGGAAAGGGAAACCACCTTGGTGTAAGCCCCTAGATTTTCTTGTCGGAGGTAGCACCACAGCTCCTCCTCTCTTCCTGGGTGCCAAATACCTCTCTCGCTAGGCTTTGTCACCTCCCAGGCCTCCCGGGATTTGTCACCACCCAGGACTCCATCCTAGATTAAGTCCTTATATCCACCTTTTTGGGATGATAACCCTTTGTAAGCCCATGTTTCCTCTTTGGACTATGGACCACGCGTAAGTCTCTGTTTCGTTTTTGGGCCGCTAACTATGTGTTAGCCCCGCTCTACTTCTCATGGATTCACCTTGCACAACGTGATCATCATGTCTTTATTGCCTCTTGTTTCTCACACCGATCATGAATCGCATGGGCTTAGAGTGAGCATTGACCATGAAATACTCTTGGGGTGGCCTGGAGTGTATGTCCCACAAAACCCACTTGAACCACAAAATCTTTGATCCATGCCAAGGAACGGTATGTATGAAGCCTCTCTGAGGTTCAAGTCCAACATCCATTGGTCCTGGCCATCTTCATATCGTTTCACCAAACCTTCCTGAACTATGAGGACATTGACCCTTGCCCAGGAAAGGTACATAAGAAGCCTCCCTGAGGTTCAAGACCAACATCCATTGGTCCTGACCATCTTTTTTCCAGTTCACCAAACCTAGCCTGAACTTTGAGGTCTTTGCTCCTTGCCAAGGAAAGGTATGTAGGAAGCCTTCCTAAGGTTCAACACTATCCAGCAGTAAGTCGTTGTGACCCCCATCCAGCGGTAAGCCATTGTGACCCCTGTCCAGCGGTAATCCATTGTGACCCCATCCAGTGGCAAGCCATTGTATCCCCATCCAACGGTAAGTCGTTGTGACCCCATCCAGCAGTAAGCTGTTGTGAGCCCATCGAGCAGTACGCCATTGTGACCCTTCCAACGGTAATCCATTGAAGTCCCCAATCGATTGTAATCCATTTTCAGGTGAATTATGAGGAATTTGATTCCCTACCACATGGATACGTAGGAGGTCTCTTCGATACCCAAGACCAACATCACCACCGTGCTCGAGTCGACTCCATCTCATTCTCCACCCACTTCACTTAAACATCCATCATCCAATTTGATTGTTACCCAAGACGCCACATCCCGGTGGGATCATGCCACCTCATTACCCATAACAATAATTGGGAAGCAATCCATGTGTTATCTCCAACATCGGTGTTCCCT
Source organism: Viscum album (assembly GCA_963277665.1). Lineage (NCBI taxonomy): Eukaryota > Viridiplantae > Streptophyta > Magnoliopsida > Santalales > Viscaceae > Viscum > Viscum album. Next base: position 1,646,703,694 of record OY728128.1, read on the forward strand.
CCAGGGGTTATACTAACCAAATCCGCTCTAGTCAGTGTTCAGATCAGCCTGATCCATCTCTGCTAAACGTTAAACCTGTAACATACTCTATGTTAAACAAAGCAAGCTGAGGAAAACCTCAGATAAATGGCTATGGAATATAATTCCCCACATTGTATGTGTGATTCCTCAGGCTTCTGTGCCATCGATAAGCCCTATAATAAGGGGATTAAACCCAGAAATTCTTGTGTTCCAACGTCCAAACACGCTAGTGATGTCCAACATGATTACTCCCCCGATAGAAGGTTACTACCTTGACTGGACCCCTTGATATGTCCTAATAGATGCAGTGTAATTAATTGGCGTCCATGAAGATATGGAACTGGTAAGAGTTTCAAGAACAACGTCTTAAATATATAAGGTAGACCCATACTAGGTGACGAGTTTCGAGGAAGAATCCATGAAAGGAAGAACCAACATCCAATCATCCCATTTCGATCATGGAGAAAACATCCCTAAAGATGGAATAGATGTCGCCCGCCTTTGGAAAGAGGGAATGTGGGGAAACAAACAGCGTCACTGTACTCAAATAGTTGGACACACACACCCCGACAAAAGCATCAGAAATCGAGCATGAGATGCCTATATGTGAAAAAAAAATTTCAAATCCAGGGAGATCCTTAAGAAGATTTCCTTTGACTATGATACCCACTTCAAATCATGAATATGGAATGAATTATAGGAGGGACTTGGGACTCCATTACATTTTAGGATGGTGTTTCACCCCCATAATTATAGTTAGACTAAGAAGACCATTTAGGTCTTGGAAGTCATGTTGTGGTATTGCATGTTAGTCACTGTCTATAGTTGTATGGATCAGCTACACCACTGGTGTATATTTCATACAACAATAGCTTTCATTCCAACATCGGGATGGAACTATGTGAGGCCATGTATAGGAAACCCTACATGTCTACACTATGCTTGACCGACCTAATAGATCCTGCACTTATGGGCCCACTATTGGTGTGAGCGAATACCTAAAAGGTGAATTTCATCTTGGAGTGGATATGGAATACACAATTCAATTATAATTTCTATTCAGACTGATGACGGAGGATTTGGGAGTACAAGGAAGCATGTCATGTGTTCCTAAGGGTCTCACCTCAATGTGGGTTACGAATAGTTGGACATGGTGGCTTGCTATATCTAAGATTCATTACCCCTTTGTATATATTTTATAGAGTTGGAATGGTGGAATACTTCTTATCTCTCACCCCACAGTTAGATTAGGTACTTGACGTCTTCCATGTGTTTCATTTGAGAAGGTATGTGCATGACTAGTCACTTATTATAGACAGGGGAAATTTTGACCTTGAGGATGTATCTATGTTAACTGAGTACCTAGTGTATATTGATTATCAATAGGAGAGGACCCTAAATGGGAGATATATTCTTTTAAGGCATGTCTAGTGGAGACATGAGAGTCTTCTGGACTGTGCCTACGAACAGGAGGAAAAGTGCATGCTTAGTTCACACATCTCATTGTGTAGTATTTTGTTTAGATTTATTGAATGTAAATCCCCAAGGTGGAGAGCATGTGATGACCCCAATTATTTCATTTATTACTATATACTATTAAATGGATTATATTCAGAGTTGGTTCCTGAGACAGTGTGATATTCAAAGACTCTGTGTGCTCAAAAATAATTTCTCAAAATTTTTAAGTATATTAAATATAACATGTTCACAAATTTCCTAAAAAAATTATGTAACTATTGAATAGAGGTTTATATTATAAATATGAGGCTGGCATGATGTTCTGTGTGTGGGTTTTTCCCTAAGTGTCACATAACCTTTTCCAGAGTTAAGGGTTTCTATAAAGTGCAGTCACAAGTAAATAAATTAAATAAAAAAAATATTTATTTATTTTATATAACATTATGTGAAAAACTAATCTATTCATATAAATATGATGTTGTGGAAAATATTAAGGGTTATTCAAATATTCCTAAAAATTGTGAGAGATCGTTGATGGATATCATGTAGGACGATAGCAGATCAGGTCCCGATCGAGGACTAGTTTTCTAATAGAATATGTGGGTCTCCCTAATGATATGGTGTGTTATTTTTATTCGCCATTAATTGATCAAAATAACTATAATACATTTTTAATATGAGGGTTCATCAACATTTGTTAATCCTATGACAAATGTGAACAAATCAACCAACAGATTCATTCACTATTTAATCTTATTGTGGTTGTAGGATTATTTTACATGGATTGTTATGATAAGTTAAATATTTCATTATATATATATACATATATATTCATTCTAATTGTAATTAATTATTGCTAACATGAACGGTGGGAGGGTTTTTACTCATGTTTTTGTGTTTCCCATTTCTTCCCCCATTCCTCATTCATTGAGGGAAATCCATTTGGACAACATTTCTATGAATACACAGTAATAAATTTTTGTGCACATATTTCTTGGCGCAATGAATTGATAACACATACCCATGTTTGGTTTGATGATGATATAATGTTATAATGATGAATGATTGAACAAGGATGAGTTTAGGAATAATCTTTATTTGTATCTTTGGCCTGCAATGATGGATGGTGTGTCTGGACAATTTCTGAATGGATTTGAAGGATGAAAGAAAGTTTTCAATGATTCCAGGGGTTGAACGACCTTAAATTTTGGTTTTATAGAATGATGTGTGGTGATGATTTAGTAGACAACAATATATGTATTGGATTTCGTATTCTAGAAAATATCGTGTTATAAAAATGTTAATCTATAATTACATACCTTGTGGGATTCTATCTGTGTCTCTGGGTCTCTGTGGAGAAGATAAATATCACATGGCCTATGATAGAAATAACATAATGTCTGACCCAAACCTATTAGATTAGTGTGCACCATGAAGATAAAAAATATAGATAGTGGTATACGGGATTAGTAACTCCATGTAATTGGTTACAGACTCAGTCATCTAGACCTGAATATAGTTAGGATTACAGGGTCTTGGACATATCATGTACTAAAAAACTGACATGGGCATAGACCATGATACTTTGGTAGGACCCGGTTCCAAAGGGAACACACTAGGTACTTTTAGTACAGACCATGTACTCCTTCAATGATGGATTATATCACATATCCTCTTCATCTTGGAAAATTTTTAGTAGGGTATGTTACATTGATCTATTCCCTAAGTGTTTATTATGGATTCATGTCTTATAAATAGGATTTTGATCCCCTAGGAGGAACTTCAGTGTTGTATAGAGTCAAGGAATTCCTTCATGGGGATCTTAGTGAGACCCTATATCATAATTTGTCCCCTTGGTGGTGTTCTTGGTGTCTTTGTGACTAATAATACATTGGTGTTGATCCCATACTTAGCCGGTTAGTCCAGATTTGGTTGTCTAGAATACCCCATGGACCAGGGAGTGATCCCAGTGATATGTATAGTACATTTAGGACTTTCAGCATGTAATTATTATGAAGAGACTTGATGAGCATGAAATATCAGGTAAAATCCATTAATTCTTTTTGTTTCATATATTGTGATCCCCCTGAAAAGTGCTATGTGAATCCTTCGAGCATGAATCCTAGGGTAGCATTACTATTGTGACATTACCTTGAGACTTTGTGTCTATATTGAGTACAAATAGATTTTATTTTTAAAATCCAATGATATATACCTATGATGAGATGATTCATATTCATTATAAAATATTCTTAAGGATTTAAGGGTGTCATTTTGAGTATTGTTATTCTCACCCACGAATCGGTGTTTCCTGAATGTGACTTGTCTTATCTAGAAAATAATCCTATTAAAATAGCCCTAGAGGGACTAGGACCTAGTGGAGATTTATGAGATTTATATATCATGGTGTGTTCCCACATTAACCTTTACAATATTCCTCACCCACTTTAAAAGTTGGACATTTCTTTGGTTTCATTGTAGTGGTCATATATTTTTCTCTTTTCCTTTCCAGTATGTTCTATCTTACTATGATGGTGGGATTTGTAGATATATAAACACATAATTATTAGTTATTTTATATTTCATCATTTTATGGGGTTGGATATGTTTATATTTAAATAGGTACACTAGGATAAGGCCTCACATATGTGTTATATATAATCCTATTCTGTGCTGATTTCCATCCATTGGCCTATTAGAAGCAGGCTTGAGGTAGTCATGGAATAGGCACATTCCAATGGGTTGTGACAATAAACTCATTACCCTATTCCAAAACAAAAGTAAATATTAAAAAACACAGCTTCCAAAATATAAAACATTTACAACAAAATAATCATTAAAATGATCCCATATAACCACCGTACTATTGGGAATAGGCCACATGGACTTTCAAAGGGGTAGACCTAGCTCCACATAACTTTCTAGAAACCACCTTGAAAAACCATTTAGAATAACCCATGATTAAATAGGTATAGAAAATATTTTGTTCTTCTAAACAAGGCAGGTTCTTGTGATCAAGAATTGCACACTGATAGCACACCCAACGCTTACCCCTTGGTGTGTCATGGGGGAAGAAATGTGACATTCACTTCATTTCACCTCCCAATAGTATAGACACAACTTCTTTTTTCTTTCATTTGATCAAAACACTACACTACTTATAGGGATAATAGAGGCATCCACTACATTTGGTTTATTGGCTAGACCATCTTCAATCTAAACAACCTGCTTAATAGATTTTTCATAGGTGTTTGGGAAAGATGTCACTTCCTAGAAAAGTTCTTAATAATGTTCCTACCAAAGAACCATGTCCCTAAGGAATCATTTTTTATATGATTTGGGAGATACAAAACCATCTCTGTAAATCAATTCATAATCAAGAACCATTGAATTACTTTACTCAATATGGTATAATTCCATTTCCATTTTTACCTTCATAGTTTTAAGGAAAAATAACAGGATAAATAAGACCATAATATTTCACATGAATATAATATTCATGGTTTGTACTAGAAATAAACCACCATAACATCCATCATGGACCTTCTAACATGAATGTCATGAACTTGAGTATAAGAGGCTCAGGATCCTCATGCCAAGGGAAAATATCCTTAATGGTTTTCCTCCATTACAGATATTTTTCAATTTCCTCTTACACGAAGAAGTGAAGAAGGTTTAACTCTTTGAATTTCTCAATGCATTACAGATACTGAGGACCCCTAGGCTACATTTATGGAATGGAAGAATTGGAAAACCGATGAAAGTCTTGATCAACCGAAAGAACACTATGAAATAGACACCCATATATATTCTCTAGGATTCATTATAACATAGTGGGGAATTACACAAAATAAAAATGAAAAAAATAAAATAAAATAAAAACTCACCATTAATAAGTCATAAAAATAAAATATAAAGAAAATATGACCCACAAATTCTATAGTTTTTTTAAAAAACTCACTAACCACCAATTTAAAAAACAATTTCAAACTCCACACTCCAAGCCATTTCATGCTAAAAAAACCTTGAATTACATCAAGATATACAACCTTTTTTTTATTAAAACTCATTCTAAATTTAAAATAAACCACATTTTATAAAATATCATTTAATTAAAAATTCATTTAAATAAAACATACTCTAAATGAATATTGAAAACATTTTTATCATTAATGATACCCAAATATCACCACTTGAGATTAGGGTTTCATAATTTAATATGAGGTTTTAAAATAAAAAATAAAATTATGGAAGAACTAAAACTAATTCCTAGAGGGAACTTGTGAGAATAGATAAATTAGATTATTGTTAGTGGCTATTTTTAAATCACAGTATTTCCAAGGAGAGTCATTTAATACCTTGTTCTAGGGCTCCACATGGATTTACAGTCCTTATGAGCTCATCATAAATCACTCTCCTAACTATCATTTCATTTCCACAGTGAAAAAAGACCCATTAAAATTACCAAGAAAATTTATAAAATAAAAAATCATCATCCAAAATTAATAAATACATGGAATGAAATGAAAACATAATCAAAAAATAAAATCCCAAAACCAAACATACCATGGAATCCCAAGGTTCAATACCAGAAGTGTTGCCCAAACACCTCCTCATGCCTACACCCTATGTACCTATAGTACTAGTCATTCTACCTTAACAACCCAAATAAAAAGGGTGATTTAAAATATAGATCCCCTAAAGAACCACTAATATAATAAATTTTTTTCAGGAAACGAATAGTTTCGACCTCAAACTAGTCACCAGATCCAGCTTGTAAAATCCCCAAGGCATGTTCTTAATTGCCCTTGGGAGGCAACATGAAATAAGGTCATCGAAGAGAGTCAATGGGAAGGATTTCACCCAAAGTAAGTAAATAGATTTAGTAGAAAGAGAAGAGAAAAATAAATAAAATAAATGATCAACAAAAAAAAAAGAAAACCATACAACTATCCTGATATCCAAGTGACCTTATAGGTCACTATATGATCCCAAAACCTTAAACTTCTCCATTGTAATTGAGACCAATCTATAACATGAATCTAATGTTAAAAAATATATATGGGTATAGGAGGGAATATTAAAACTCAATAGGCATTCCCAAGTAATCTATTACCTAAGAATGTTTCCTAAATAGAAGATTCTGATACGATTAGTTTGAAATAATGTTGTATAAACATAGGTTATTCATCAATTTAATTCCCATAAAAATATAGTCGATCTCCCTCTTAAATTAAAATATTATTTTCTTTAAGGAGAAGGATTAAGAATTTTAGATAGAGTTTGGGAATGAAAAATGTCTTTGTACAAATTGAAATGGGAATGTAGTACTCTAGTAACCATGACATATGAGGAACCTAGGTTATCTAAAGTAGATAAAAAAAATTATGGTTATACGGGAACACATAGAAGATTAGAATAAAATATTGAACATAATGTTTCCCATTTTATCCAATCATCATGCCTAATGTAATCAAACATCCATACTACTCGGTCGTATCCTACCTGCCCTAACCTATCAGCACTATCCTGAAAGATGAAAATTTCTGTAATAAGGGGCCACTAGCCAGAATATAATCCTAAACTAGTACATTAACCATTCATGTATAATACACAAAATATTTTAAGATACCATGTTATGCCTAAAAAGGGTTGATCAAGTGAGTATCAATAAATATACCGTATGTAAATAATAAATCGAATAAAAAACGAGACACCAACCTAAGAACAACCCCAAACACAACTCTATGGTGTTCCCTTACCCTTAATCAACCAAAAAAAATTGAGGTCCCATATCAAGGATGTAATAATTCCTCTAATAATATTAAAGCAATAGAAACATAAAAAATGATATTTTCCAAAGAAAACATACTTCTAAAAGTTCCAAATGGGCTTTACACAGTATATTGGTGAAAACAAATCAAAGAGATCGAAACATGCATCTTGTAAATCCAATGTTCATTTATAAATCCTATTAAAAACCCAAAAAACCATTTATAAATCAAAAACCATTTATAAAGTCCAAATGATAATTCCAAAAAAAACTTTTACTGTGTATGTATCAATAGAAAATTTTCTCACAAACCATTTTCAATTGTGAAATTACATGATTTCATTCTAAATAATTCTAAAAAAAATTACATATTACTAATTATCATCAAAACATTTTATAAAAATAATCAAATCAATGATAATAAAATTTAAAGTCCAATTCATAAGTGATCCCACCTATATACAAGATGCCTTCAACAAAATCCAATCCACACTTACACACATATACACAATTATATACATATTCTACCCTTATCCCAATGTACATATTCCCATTTATATGAGGTAATTCATATGTGGTTTTATATTTATATAAATTCTTAACTATGTATATGTGTGCAAGCCATCCTCAAGGGGATGTAATTTTTCATATTCGATGAACGTCACAACAAAGGACCTCAAATCAACCCCTATGAACACTAATATAAGGCCCTGTCATTAAACCTTAATTAATATTGAATTAAATGGATAATTAACATTGAGGATATTTTCAGGTTTAGAGTTTTAGAGAATTAGGACATAACTATTACATCTCAAAAGATTACAAAGTAGAATCTTCTACTAAGTTTCCATAAAATAAAAACTCTTAAAAAGAAACATGTCTAGTTCCATGTTTTAGGTAGCATGACTTTCCCTTGATCCCATCCATGACCCTATTCCACGTTAAGTCCTGTGAAAAACATTTCAGAAACTTGGGATGAGCATAAAAAGATCAGTAAGGGATACACAAAGAATGAAAATTGTTAGTTTTTGGAAACAACAAGTAAACCATGTATACTTTAACAATATAATACTTTTCACCTTTTCTAAGTAGTAAAAACTCTTCACTGAATAAAAGTCCATTACTTACCATTCTTTAACCAAAATATTACCATAAAACCCATATAAAGATCACATTACATATAAAGGTATCTTGGGACATAAACATACTTAAGTGGAATAACCATAAGGTCGACTTCCACACATATCACTTAATGGAATAGCCATTCGGCCAACTTCCATACAAACTTAAATGGAATAGCCATACGGCCGACTTCCATACCCAATGCATTAGAGGTTATAACGTAAACACCCATCCTGGTATTCACAGCACCACCCGTCATATGGTTTATCATGTAACCACCCGTAAAATGTCCAAGTACCATTATAAAATTATAACACATAAAACCAACATAAAATAATGATAACATTTCCACATTTCCATCACAATATTTAAATATATTGACATAATACAATCTTTTATCAAAACCATTTTCAATACCAAAATACAAAAAAAGTATATGGTATTTATTTTATTTTAAAAACATTACGGTCTGTTGAGGAAGCTAAAGATCAAACAATACTCGCGGCGGCGGAAAAGGTCGTTTTCACCGCGTACGTAAAAAGAAACATTCCTTTTTGTCATTTAGTAGAACGCTTCGTAGAAAAAAGATTCATTTTTAATAAACATGAAATTCAAAGGGGTTTATACACCGTATAAAATAAGGTTGTGTATAAAACAAAATATGCCTCAATGAATGGAGATTGAGACGAAGATCCTTACAAAGACGGTATCCTTGGTTTAAGGATAAATCAATTGCATAATTATGTGTGAAAAACGAATACACCAAATATAAGTTGATATTAACTGTAAAACAATCAGAGGTAATTCACACATATTCATAGAACGACATATTCACGGAGTACAAGTTTATCCCAAATAATCAAATTTGGGTTAAGAAGTTCCCTTGCAAAAATTTGACAGCCTAACGGCGTCACTACAAAATTCAAACAATGAGTTGATGAGAGATAGAAAGGGTATATCATCACTTGGACATAAAATTTACTTCAATAAGGATATATGAGGACATATTCCAACATAACAATATGTGAATTAAAAGTCCCAACAAAAGAAGTCTTTTAAAAAGGGGAGGGTGAAAGGTTCCCTTACCGACATGGGTATCTTTCGAGACATGCACCCCGTGAAAGAAGGACAATACAACATTGATGTAAATACTCATAAATGAGAGTATATTACACAATGAGTAAAATAATGGGCAGTACATACACCACTCAGAGGAAATTGTGGCAAATTTAGCATAAATATCACGGGAATAAAAGTGAGCTGAAAAATCCCTTACGAAAACTCGGCAGCCTAATGGCGCCACATAAAACTTACAAAAATGGATTGATGAGATAAAATAGGGTATCTCACCATATTAACATAATGTTTACAGAAAGATGATTATAAAATAACATTCCCCAACATAACAAAGAGGAGCTTAAAATAAGTGACATAAAGGAGAGTACTTGAAAAGAAAGAGAGAGGTTAGATCTCTTACGAAAATTCGGCAGCCTAACGGCGCCACTCAAAACTTAAAAAATGGATTGATGAGATAGAATAGGGTCTCTCATCATATGAAAATAAAAATTACAGTAAGAGTAATATAAAATAACATCCCAATAACAAGAAAGATGAGCTTTAAAAGGAATGACATAAAAGAGCGTACTTAAAAAGAAAGAGAGGAGTAGGATCCCTTACCTCGGGTCCGACTTGACTCAATTGTTCTTTAATCTCCTGAATAATAAATTTGAGTTAATTTATACTTCCTTAATAACATTTTTCAAGTTCATTATTCCTTTTATATCACTTATTACCATGTCATAGACATTATGTAATCATTTAAGTTAATAATGTTTGTTTTGTCGATACTTGGTTCTTAAGTCGAAAGTGGACTTCTTACAATTACATGTTGTTCATGTGGTCAAAGGTTCATTATATCCAGAATTTTATTTATCATGTATATATCATATATATCATATATATCCTGTATATTAATGCATTTATAATATTACATAACATTTAGAGTTAAGAAATGAAATGCACTGTTCATGGAGACGGTAAGCCGTACGTACGCATGAACGCTACTTCCATTTATATTTCATATTTAATGGAATTAAAACATAATGATACATAATAGTATTTTAATTCCATAATGTTATAATATATAATATCATTAAATATATCCTTTATACGTACCACATATGCTATTAACGAATCAAATCACTTTGAGGGGGCGATAGTCCACACTTCCTTAAATGAAGATATCGCGTTTACCCATAATGGAAACCATAATGGTATGCCATAAATGAAAAATAACGAATCTTAAGTAAAACATAAACATATTAGATATCATATATAAATATATTTTCATCTTAATGGCCACCTTTGAAGGTGTTAGAAGAATGTTGAACAATCATCGTTTCGTGAGGGAGAAATTCGCCATCCACAGAAACAGTATGTTCTTTAACCATTAGATGTAGGTGTGTGTAAGTGTAGCTCGAAGAATTCTTATAAAAAAAACCTAGTATATGGAATATACTGGAGTTGTTACAAAATAAATGAATAAAAAAAGTTTAGGGGGTTGGAGAAGCAAAATAAAACAAAAGGAATCAAGTGAAGACATTACCTTAAAATCGGGTAACTCTGTTTGGTTTGACCTCAAATGATTCCTTGGGAAGAGTTCTTCCCAAAGTGATGCTTCAAGGAGTAATATAGGGATGTGGAGAGACAAAATGGTCAGGTTTTGGCCGAGAAAAAGGCTTTTGAAGTGTGGGTAAGGAGGTAGGGGTGGGGCCTTTTATAAGAGGAGAGGAGGGGCACTCTTGGAAAGTAAGAAAATGTTACTTTATTTGAAAATGAGTTTCAGATTTAAAAGGTCCCACATTGATATAAGTAGTGTATAAGGTGATAATGGTTCAAAATCCACCCATAAAATAGGTTTTGGACATGTTTAGGTCTTAGATATTACATTATCTTTCCATTTTATTTAAATCGTTAAATATTGAGGTCATCACTGCATCATCATGATGTCATAAATAATTTAATTTATTTAATGTTTAAAATTATATAAAAAACACTATGATGTATTAAATATTTTTATCTTTCCAATGACTATTTATAGTCAAAAATATGACTTGTATAACCCCATGTAAAAATAGTTTTAGTAAAACATCTCATGTTTGTGTCATTTTTAATTTATCATTAAATAAAAAGGTATTTATGTCATTTTCCAACCAAAGTGGCTCCATGGGGTCCCCAAGTTAACCCATGGATTGTATTGGTCGGCCATGACACATCCAATGAGGGTAGGACATGTGTCTACGTCATTTCATTTTATTAAAACATTATATTTACCTTAAACTACACTAATTAGCTGTAATCGCGATTAAAAACTTAATAAGATACTATTCACCAAAAAAATTATTTTCATCCCATTGAACCAAATTTTACTTCCTAATGACATCCATGTATGAAGGATTTTTGAAATTCAAAACACAAAGATGTCAAAATTTCATTTAAACGGAAAATCAGTTTTTATAAGTACCACTTAGTGGTTTCCCTATTCATCAAAAATTGATGTTTTTCAGAAAAATACCAAAACTTCACCCTAAGATATATTTGATATTCCGAATTCAAAATTGATGTCTATTTTAAAAAATTCAAAACATATAATTTTCATTAATTAATTTAATAATTAATTCCCGTTTTCAAAACAAATAGCGTGTTTTTATGAAACAAAATGTATCAAAAGATTGACACTAGTTTAAGTCCGATTTGAAAGTGAAATTAATTCCATCGAACACTATTGGATTTAATGGTAAAAATATATTATAATATAACATTAAAAACAATTCAAAAGATAATCTAATCATATAAATAAATTATTTTTAAAAGAGGTTTTGAATTAAAATACAACATTTTTCACTATTCATTAAAAATTGAACTTTTTCGGAAAAATATAAAAAATTTACACAATGTAAATTTTGATGTCCCGATTCTAATGAAGAATTTTATTTTTTCAAATATAACACATAAAATTGTCAAAAAATGGATTTAAAAGTGCTTCACCATCAAAAGGCGGTTAATCAACCATTTAAAGAATATTATAATGTTTACGCTTGAAATTGGATTCATTCACATTTTTAATCCTCTAACATTTATTGTAAAAAGTAAAAATATTTGAAAAACATATATTATCATTTGGTAGTTTGTTCTGTTCATTCCCTCCATTACAACGGCTAGGCGTTAACTACCATTTAAAATTAAATTATTTTATTATTAGAGTGCAATGTAAGATTCCCAAGAAACTCGTTGTTGCGTATTGGGTACACCATCGAGCATAGCATCCCCTTTAAAGTAATATTAATATTTGATTCACAAATATGGATAAATATAAAGATTTCATATTCTTTATTTACTTGGGGTGTTACATCCTTCCCCCCTTTTGGGAATTGCGTCCTCGCAATTTTAAAATTGGGCTTGGAAACATCCTTGAAAGTCCCACATCGGAACAAGAGTCGGTAAAACAATCACTTTAAAATAAAGAAAGATAAGTACAAAGGTCACCCGAGTTAACCCATACTAGGATTCCAAGTACAAAAATATGGACATGGAGGAAAAACCAAAGGGTCATGTTCGGATGGAGAGTGATAGAAAACATGTTTAGGAGAAAGTTAACCACAAGAAAATCACAAACTTGTGATGGGTTAAACGGTATTCGATTCCCCAGTAGGAAATGTTAATAGACAAATTTTTTGTTTTAAGTTACTTTTTATTGAGTAATTTATTCCTAGGGAAACATAATCACTTATCATGTTGACTTTCAACTTTTACACAAACACATATTTTCTCCAAAAGACGAGTATTTAAGAAGACTTGTTCACATTAAGAGTACTATAATCAACTTCTAGAGAATCACCTATTCCACAAAAGAGAACTATATACTTCCCATGTATTTAGACCAAAACCAAAACCAAAAAGGCTAGTACAAGATCAGATAATCTAGAAAAGGATAACCCCTTATAAAAAAAATCTATTCTTAATCTCCAAAATTTGTCCAACAAAACCCAAAGTTCAACGAGGACCATTCGATAATCAATTTTTCCATAAAATTATTCAAAGTAAACCAATCTATGATTGAAACCCAAATATTTGAGGGATTTAGTCACATATTCTTCCAAGTTAACTCGTATCATTTATCTCTATACAACATCAGTTGCTCTTAATGTCTTGTATTGAAAAGTAATTAACCTAATCACATATCCTCCAAGATAGGTTAATAAATATCCATAGATAACCCAAAATCAACTTACTCTTAATTCATAAAATCATCTAACTAAAAAGAATCAGTCAAAATAACCAGGGACTTCACGTAGTCCAGTGGTAGGCTATAAATACCAGTTGCACTTTGGTTGTGGGTTCGATTCCCACAGCTTTGTCCGACGTGACGGGTTGTCAGACGGTCTGCGTGTTGTCCTTTTTATAAAACTCTAAAAATAATCCTAACATGTTTAAACCTTAATAGTTTCCTTATACCTTTAATTTTCATCCGAATTCGTTACGATCTCAACATCTTAATTCTTGAAGTCTTATTTCACCACCATAAGATAAAATAAAATGATTCCCCAAATGAATAACATCATACCTTGATCATGGCGTCCACTCGGTTTCATCGTCATCTTGCTCACGTAGGTAGAAGTCCCATGCATTACAACAATTATTTAGAGATCCTTCAAAATAATTTTCTTCCTCCATCCAAATACACCTTGTACAACATGGGTCATATGGGTGTTAACAGAAAAACTGTTTTGGAAAATAATCATGTATGACGTATAATTCAAAAACATATGATAAAATATGATTTATATAAAATATTCATACTGAAATTGAGTTGAAACTTTCTATTATTGGTCCTTTTAAAATACCATAAGTATGTGATGTGAGACTATATTTTAAAAGCAAATATAAATAGGTTGTGCAAGGGTCTCCTTCCTCAGCACCATTTTTAAAATCATAATATGCTTCAAATTCTTGTGATAAGGTAAAATATTTGAAAATACCTTGATAATATTTACGTTTCTTGAAAATATGAGAATATTTTGGAAATAGTATTTGTCTAAAAACAACCCATGATCCACGATGATAATGAGGTATAGTGGAGATGTTTGATATCTCAAAAAACTGCTTGCAAGTTAGTTGTATTCTAGAAAAAGTTTCATAATCATCCGAAGATGACTTTGCAATAATTATTGCAAGAATGTCATCAGAAAGAGATAGGAATGTCGTTTGAGATCCTTCTCCTTTCATTCGTAACCGACTTTACTTGACATGAATAAAATGATATAAAACCAGGATTTATCTGAAATAATAGATATAGGGACTAATCATGTGTCTCACAAGAACTCATAATCCCTAAAGTTGTCTAAAACGACCTTTGATACCAACTACAAGGCCCCGACCTTAAACCTTACTTAATATTGAATTAAATGAATAATTCACATTGAGGATCTTTTCAGGTTTAGAGTTTTAGAGAATTTGGACATAACTATTACAGCTCAAAAGATTACAATGTAGAAACTTCTACTATGTTTCCATAAAATAAAAACTCTTAAAAAGAAACATGTCTAGTTCCATGTTTTAGGTAGCATGACTTTCCCTTGATCCCATCCTTGACCCTATTCCACATTAAGTCCTATGAAAAACATTTCAAAAACTTGGGATGAGCATAAAAATCTCAGTAAGGGATACACAAAGAATGAAAACTGTTAGTTTTTTGAAACAACAAGTAAACCATGTATACTTTAACAAAGTAATACTTTTCACCTTTTCGAAGTAGTAAAAACTATTCACTGAATAAAAGTTCATTACATACCCTTCTGTAACCAAATGATTACCATAAAACCCATATAAAGATCACATAACACATAAAGGTGACTTGGTACATAAACATACTTAAGTGGAATAACCATAAGGTCGACTTCCACACATATCACTTAATGGAATAGCCATTCAGCCAACTTCCATACATACTTAAATGTAATAGCCATACGGAAAAATTCCATACCCAATGCATTGGAGGTTATAACATTACCACCCATCCTGGTATTCAAGGCACCACCTGTCATATGGTTTATCACGTAACCACCCGTAAAATGTCCAAGTACCATTATAAAATTATAACACATAAAACCAAAATAAAAGAATGATAACATTTCCAAATTTCAATCACAATATATCATTTAAATATATTGACATAATAGAGTATTTTATCAAAAACATTTTCAATACCAAAATACAATACATGTATATGGTATTTATTTTATTTTAAAAACATTACAGCTTGTTGAGGAAGCCAAAGATCAAATAATACTCGCGGCGGAGAAAAAGTCATTGTCACCACGTACGTAAAAAGAAACATTTCTTTTTGTCGTTTAGTAAAACGCTTCGTAGAAAAAATATTCTTTTTGAATAAACATAAAAGTCAAAGGGGTTTATATACCGTATAAAAGAATGTTGTGTATAAAACAAAATATGCCTCAATGAATGGAGATTGAGACGAAGACCCTTACAAAGATGGTATCCTTGGTTTAAGGATAAATAAATTGCATAATTATGTGTGACAAACGAGTACACCAAATATAAGGGGATATTAAGTGTAAAAAAAATCAGAGGTAATTCACAGATATTCATAGAAGAACATATTCAAGGAGTACAAGTTTATCCCAAAGAATCAAATTTGGGATAAGAAGTTCCCTTGCAAAAATTTGACAGCCTAACGGCGTCAATACAAAATTCAGAAAATGAGTTGATGAGAGATAAAAATGGTATCTCATCACTTGGACATAAAATTTACATAAATAGGGATATATGAGGACATATCCTAACATAACAATATGTGAATTAAAAGACCCAACAAAAGAATTCTTTTAAAAAGAGGAGGGTGAAAGGTTCCCTTATCGACATGGGTATCATTCGAGACATGCACCCCGTGAAAGAAGGACAATACAACATTGTTGTAAATACTCATAAATGAGAGTATATTACACAATGAGTAAAATAATTGGCAGTACATACACCACTCAAAGGAAATTGTGGCAAATGTAGCACAAATTTCATGGGAATAAAAGTGAGATGAAAAATCCCTTACGAAAACTCGGCAGCCTAATGGGACCACATAAAACTTACAAAAATGGATTGATGTGATAAAATATGGTCTCTAATCATATTAACATAAATTTTACAGAAAGAGGAATATAAAAGAACATCCCCCAACATAACAAAGAGGAGCTTAAAAGAAGTGACATAAAGGAGAGTACTTGAAAAAAAAGAGAGATGTTAGATCTCTTACAAAAATTCGGCAGCCTAACGTGGCCACTCAAAACTTCCAAAATGGATTGATGAGATAGAATAGGGTCTCTCATCATATGGACATAACAATTACAGTAAGAGTTATATAAAAGAACATCCCAATAACAAGAAAGATTAGCTTTAAAAGTAATGACATAAAAGAGCGTACTTAAAAAGAAAGAGAGGAGTAGGATCCCTTACCTCAGGTCCGACTTGACTCGATCGTTCTTTAATCTCCTGAATAATAAACATGAGTTAATTTATACTTCCTTAAAAAACTTTTTCAAGTTCATTATTCCTTTTATATCACTTATTACCATGTCATAGACATTATGTAATCATATAAGTTAATAATGTTTGTTTTGTCGATACTTGGTTCTTAAGTCGAAAGTGGACTTTTTAAAATTACATGTTGTCCATGTGGTCAAAGGTCCATTATATATAGAATTGTATATATCATGTATATATCATATATATCATATATATCCAGTATATTCATGCATTTATAATATTACATAACATTTAGAGTTAAGAAATGAAATGCACCGTTCATGGAGACGGTAAGCCGTACGTACGCATGAACTCTACTTCCATCTCTATATCATATTTAATGGAATTAAAACATAATGATAGATAATAGTATTTTAATTCCAGTATGGTATCATATATAATATCATTAAATATATCCTATATATGTACCACATATGGTATTAACGAATCAAATCACTTTGAGGGGGCGGTAGTCCGCACTTCCTTAAATGAAGATATCGTGTTTACCCATAATGGAAATTATAAAGGTATGCCATAAATGAAAAATATAGAAGCTTAAGTAAAACATAAACATATTAGATATCATATATAAATATAGTGTCATATTAATGGACACCTTTTAAGGTGTTAGAATAATGTTGAACAATCATCATTTCGTGAGGCAGAAATTCACCATCCACAGAAACAGTATGTTCTTTAACAATTAGATGTAGGTGTGTGTAAGTGTAGCTAGAATCATTCATATAAAAACATCCTAGTGTATGGAAGATACTGGAGTTTTTACAAAATAAAGGAATAAAAAGAGTTTATGGGGTTGGAGAAGAAAAATAAAACAAAAGGTATCAAGTGAAGACATTACCTTAAAATCGGGTAACTCCATTTGGTTTGAGGTCAAAGGCTTCCTTGGGAAGAATTATGACCAAAGTGAGGACATGTGTCTTGGCCATTTCATTTTATTAAAATATAATGATTTTTCCCAAAAGGTTCATTACTAAAGGGATGGACATAATTATTTTCCCCAAAAGGTTCATATCCTTATTATTAGTCAATATTTCTTTGTTTCTTCTATTTTCATTCAATGTTTCATTCCATGTGTATTATTCTTTTCTAATATATTTTTTACTTTTATATTACTTAATTCCTTATTAAATAATATATTATATCTGTATTATTGGTTTTAAATTTATCATATATCAAATTTATACCCATATATAATCATATGTCTACATATGATCTTAGATTATTATCGATTATGTTTACCCTTATTGAGAATCTTTTCTCACAACTTTCTTATTATTCCATTTCCCCAGGTTTTAAAGAAATGCAATACATATGATGTTTTTAAAATATTATCTTGAGGGGGCGGTAGTTCGCACTTCCAATGAGGGTAGGACATGTGTCAAGGTCATTTCATTTTATTAAAACATTATTTTTACCTTAAACTACACTAATTACCTCTAATCGCGATTAAAAACTTAATAAGTTACTATTCACCAAAAAATTATTTTCATCCCATTGAACCACATTTTAATTCTTAATGACAACCATGTATGACGGATTTTTGAAATTCAAAACACAAAGATGGAAAAATTTCATTTAAATGGAAAATCAGTTTTTATAAGTACCACTTAGTGGTTTCACTATTCATCAAAAATTGAAGTTTTTCAGAAAAATACCAAAAATTCACCCTAAGCTATATTTGATATTCCGATTTCAAAAATGATGTATATTTTACAAAATTAAAAACATATAAGTTGCATTAATTGATTTAATAATTAATTCCCACTGTCAAAACAAATAGCGTGTTTTTATGAAACAAAATGTATCAAAAGATTGACACTAGTTTAAGTCCGATTTAAAAGTGAAATTAATTCCATCGACCAATATTGGATTAAATGGTAAAAATATATTCTAATTTCACTTTAAAACCAATTCAAAAGACAATATAATCATATAAATAAATTAGATTAAAAAGAGGTTTTGAATTAAAATACAACATTTTTCACTATTCATTAAAAATTGAACTTTTTCGGAAAAATACCAAAAATTTACACAAAGTAAATTTTGATGTCCCGATTCTAAAGAAGAATTTTATTTTGTCAAATATAAGACATAAAATTGTCAAAAAGTGTATTTAAAAGAGGTTCGCCATCAAAAGGCGGTTAATCGACCTTTTAAAGAATATTAGAATGTTTACACTTAAAATTGGATTCATTCGCATTTTTAATCCTCTAACATTTATTGTAAAAAGTAAAAATTTTTGACAAACATATATAATCATTTAGTAGTTAGTTCTGTTCATTCCCGCCATTACAATGGCTAGGTGTTAACTACCATTTAAAATAATATTATTTTATTATTAGAGTGCAACGTAAGATTCCCCAGAAACTCGTTGTTGCGTATTGGGTACGCCATCGAGCATAGAATCCCCTTTAAAGTAATATTAATATTTGATTCACAAATATGGATAAATATAAGGATGTCACATTCTTTATTTACCTGGGGTGTTACACCTAAGGACCAACAAAAATATAAAAAACAATGCCGTTTTGGGGTAGGGTTCCCCCAAATCATCTGTAATACAATGGGGAAAATGGGACAATGAAATATGTGTAAAAAGAAGAAATATTGGATTATAACCATACCATAGTTGATCGCACCACAAATCAGAAGTAAAAATCACCAAAATCAGAATAATGAGAGGAGATATTTGTTCCATGGGAGGAATTGTTCCTTATATTGGGATAACAGAGGAGGATCATCAATCTTGATATAGAGTTCCCCTTTTGGGGTTTTAATTTTTTTATTAATTAATTTAATTTTATTTAATTTTATAATTTCATTTTAATTTTATATTTTATTATTATTATTAGTATGAACATATATTATTTTGGTCATATTTTTTTTTAAAATTGGGCCATGGTATGTGTTTTGGGGTACAAGGATTGAAAAAAGGTACACTAACCTTGTTCCCTCTACTATGCCCATAGATTACCAACATGATATGGTGGTATGGTTTGAAAAACTCTGCACCAAACATATGGTTGGAGTTTTCAAAAAATTAAAAAATCAATTTCAATGTAACGATAAGTTTTGGAAAATTGTGAACCTCGATTGTGTGATATAGTCTCTATGCCCAAAACTCCTAATTTTAGGGAGAAGCACCCAAGAGAAAAGTAAATGAATACGAACTGAAAAATAATTAAAATAATATAATAGGGTTGAGTTTGGGTGTGGTATGTTGTGAAATAAATTTTAATACCATAATTATAATTTTTTAAATAGTCAAAATATTAATTAAAAAAACATAATTGTCTCCAACATTGAATAATGGTGATAAAAAATGAATCACGTAACTTTGTGGATGTGGTAGTCCACATGTGTGCATGAATGATATTATTTTGTTTTTATTAGTTGTTTGGAAGTAATAAATAATGGTTTCATATTAATAAAATATCATTTACACATAGTAATAAAAGTAAATTAATTATATTATAATTAATTTTTTCAGATAAAATAAGAATGCATGGAAGAAAATATAATGAGAAGTGATACACTTATGTAGAAAAAATTAATATTCTCTTGGAGAACTCCTCGATTTTAGATTAATTTGGGAAATTTTAAGGACCCAAGGGCTCAATGATATGTGAAAAGGTATTTGGGAAAACAAATTGGTATAGTTTTAGAATGATATTAGAATTATTAGGTGTGTAATTAGTTATTAAATGTGTGGCATTTGTAAGAAAAAGAAAAGGGATCTTTTGGGAATACCTATTATTTTTAAATAATGACATGGAATTATACAATGGTAAATAGAATCTGAAGGGGGAAATAATGGAGTTAAATAGAATTTGGTTTTATAATCCTTATCTATATTCATTCATAGATAATATTGAGTGATTTAAGGTATTTTTTTCTTTTTATAATTGTTTCCCAAATTAACCATTTATCGTGGTAATTATTAATTAGGATTGGTAATTGATTTTAATGTAAGAAATTGAAATTTTAATTATATATTTATTTTGATACTATATTTTAAAAATAAAAATCATATTATCAAATAAAGAATATTTGTTTTAGAAATGTTAATTTCATAATTATTGTGCATGATGCGTAAAAACAATTTTTAGTTAAATTTTTTATTATTATTAAAATTTATGTGTTAGTTAAAATTATCTATTTTATTAAATTAATTTATATATATTTATTAATTATAAAACAAATATTTTTTTTGAAATAAATCTAAAATGTAATTTTATCATACAAATGTTTATTTAAAAAAAATAAAAAAAAATCTTTTAAATTATGATAAAATGTTACTTAGGATCTTAAAATTAAACATAGGTTTTATAAATTTTGAATAACAATTTAAATTGTATACTTTACCACATTAATATATCTCCGATTAATTAAAGATTTCAATAAATTAATAACCCTTTCTTATATAATTATAAAATCATAAAACTTACAGTTTTGAAGAAATATATTTTTAATTTTCACCTAAAACATAAATGTTTTAGAAAAACCCCAAAAAATAATATTATTATAATATTTTCATAGTGAATCAATAAATGATGTTTATCTTAAATAATTTAAATTATCAAATTAATAATGTTATATTTTCAATTAAAACAAAAAGTAATACTAATTCTATAGGAAATGAGCTTTTTAAATTTCAAGTGTATTTAGTCTTAATTAATATATATTTTTAAATAATTTTATATTAAAATATTATTTAAAAAATATAAATATTTCTTATTATAATTTTTTTTATCTATGTGCAATTTAATTTATTTAGGTAAACAACAATACATTTTTAAATGGATATTCAAAATGAATCCCTTTTAAAATATTAATCAAAGAAAAAAATATTATATAATTTTATTAGTTGATCATTACAATTTTACATACAAATTATTATATTCTTCATCTAATTTTTTAATGTTTTACTATTAATTTTAGTGTGCAGTTTCATTAATTCCATGATTTTTGTGAATAATATATTTTTTTAGTATTAATTTAATGGATCCAAAATCTCAGGCTGTGACATTATATTGATACATATTCCTCGCTACCTATTTCTAGATCAAGATACATCTATTTTTCAAGATTAATTACTCATATACCCATGTATGTATATAACTTAATCATATATTCCCGGACATCCTATACATAAATGAAATAAGGCCTTAGAGAAATAATATACAGTTCCATAAATTAACTCAATATTTAACCCTCAAATGTTGTTAAACACTAAGTCATAAAAGAACACATCATAATATATGTACCATATTTAGTACATTTATAAAATTCATAAAAAATATCATTATTCAGTTTTTCATCAAATTGACTACCAATCCCATGACTTCCAATATATTCTAACTTACATTCTCTAAATCAATCATCACATTATATCATTAATACATGATTATCTCAACATCGTTTTCATACTAACCATAATATTTATCCATCATTAATCATGTATTCTTACATTTTTATTGAAAAAATATATTAACTTGTCATAAAATCAGTTGTAAAGGTTTTAGAAACTATGTAACATAAATTTATAAACAACTAAATAATATTTACAAAAGAAAAATCAGTAAATGTTCAAAAAAGTACTCATAAAATTTGAATACACCAAAATATAATTGATAAATTCAATTTTATCATATACCTTTAAACCATGTACATGGTCTCTTTAATCATTTTTCTACCTTCATGAACCATGATATTTTGACTTATTCTATAATAGTTTATTCTTACAACCAAAATTAAAAATCATGTATCGAATCTTATTAAAAATATAATATTTTTCTCAACCTTTAATTAAAGAAAAATAATTCGTACATTTTATATGTCAACCAAACTATTTATATACCCTTGATAGTTTACTAATTTACATGGTCTTTTACCATAGAAAAAAATCATCCCATTCATTTGAGATAATTCAATGGGATACTCATCCAATATTATTGAAAAATACCTGAATCTTATTTTTTTCACCATATTCACTATTTGATCATCCATGAGACTCCATAATTAATTAATTTGTTTGATTAGAAGCATAATTAAGTTTAAATTTTTAATCATAATTCTAAATAGATCATTTGGAAAAATCAAAACAATTCACCATGCAGTTCTGGTATAATAAGATTTTTCATTGGGAAATTCTCCATATTTTCCAGGAGATCCTTTTTTTTTTGGTTCCATTAGGATTTATCCATTACAAAAAAAATGGGTGTATAATCATAGTAATGAACAATTAAAACCATAATAGTATTATAGTATTATATTCAAAATTCAATCTCAAAATGTCTTAATCATTGAAAATTATTACATTATCATTCAATTCAAACTAAATAAATTTCAGTTCAATATAGGTTTATTTATATTGGGTATTATTATATTCATTAACCTAATAACATTATGAAATAACTAATTTATACTATATAACATAGAGAATGTGATTAACTAAATTATATCCCCTGTTGTGTCTAGAAATATTTGAATTCATTGAAACACTCATCCCAAACCAAAGGAAGAATGATTTGATGCTCAACTATACTTTTTAAGGGTTATTTCCCCAAAGTTGATTTTTTTCCACTAATGAATCCACTTTCCAGTATCCATAAAGGGATTTAATCTCTAGGAGAACAAAACAATATTTAATTTACCAAATCTTTGGTTTGTTATTCTATATATATACATATACATGAGGCTTATAAATAGGGTTTTGATGAAATTAATCTTATCAATGTCCATAAATACAGAATATTACCTAAAATATACTAAATGGTTATCTATGCCTTCGAATTTATGATCAAACAAAACTAATCTCCCCTTGAATACATTTACATAATCTACCAATACCATTCCAATACCCAATGTTATCTAAACCCCCATTTGATACAAAATATGTTACCCCATGAATGTATCCATCTCATAATTACCTGATATAAGGAAATATTACATTACAATACATTATCATGATCTTTTAGTTTTAATTTTATTTAGAATATGGACAAAAAATTAACTACTAAAAACCAAGTCTTCTACAAAAATATTTTTTCCCAAAAATATAAAAAACTTATTAATCCATAATAATTCATAAAAATATCTTTTATATTCCCCACACAATATAACCTTTTAAAAACATCATATGTATTGAATTTCTTCAAAACCTGGGGAAATGGAATCATAAGAAAGTTGTGAGAAAAGATTCTCAATAAGGGTAAACATAATCGATAATAATCTAAGATCATAAGTGGTCATATGATTATATATGGGTATAAATTTGATATATGATAAATTTATAACCAATAATATATATATATAATATATTATTTAATAAGGAATTAAGTAATATAAAAGTAAAAAATATATTAGAAAAGAATAATACACATGGAATGAAACATTGAATGAAAATAGAAGAAACAAAGAAATATTGACTAATAATAAGATATCAAACACATTATGTCCACAACTTACTATCCTAGAAGATATCAAACATTACCAATGCATTATTGGGAGATATAGGTCCCCATTAATTATCCCTAAATATGAGTTAAGCTTGAAATAAATCATTAATCATATCATAACGAACCATTGGAAAGAAAATTGGTTTCATATCCCATTCATATGGAATCATATGTGGAAATTAATCATCATTCCATTAATAAATAGTATAAAACCATAGAATATAAATGGGTATCCCATGATAATAATTAATTTTATCAGTAGATATTGGTCAATGAAATCTACATTATCTAAACCATATATATAAAGAGTATATGTTTTATTAAATAATTAATTCAATCAATCGTTGCATGAAATTTTTTCAATACCCTATATTCAAATAAATAGAAAACATGGTATTCACAGAGGAAAGGAATTGGAAGAAATTTTATTCTTATTTCTAGTGGATGGTTAGAAAATATAATGTTAATGTTGTATCACATGAGGTAACACATATTTTTTTTTCCAAATATAAGGTATCAATTTAGAAGGAAATGAATATATGGTAAGGGATGGGAAACCTTCATTAAAGAGAAAGTAAATTAATATTAACAAATATATATTATTTTAGAAATAAATTTTAAAAATGTAAAGTGTTAGAGAGAAAAGTTAATTTTCTTCTATGGAGGACGATAAATAACCTAGAAATAAAATAATAGGTTCTAAAAAACAAATATTGGATGAAATATTTTCAATAAGAAGAATTAATACTCAATGAAGGGAGTTGAGTTAATATGAGTCTTAAAAAATTAGTATATTTTGAATTAAAATCCATTTAATCTAAGAGAATGATACAGAACTTAAAAACCCATGAATAAATTTGATGTGGTAAAAGAAAATCATTATGAACCAATCACACTATATTATATATATCATGGTGAAAAATAATAAATATTTCTCAAGATATTTAATTTCATAGAAATATTCCTTAAACATTATATAATATAATATATTTTGACTAGATTTCACATTCTATTATTCCTAAATATCATATAGGTTTATAGTATTAGAGAATTTAGAAAAACATTTAACTAATAAACCACAAAATTACAGGTGGATAATTAATAGTATCAACCTGTACTCTCCCTTGCGTTTTCACCACAATATGTTCAATGCTTATTTTCAAGAATAAAAAACTATATTTAAATGTTAATAAAGAATGTGAATATTGAATACATTGAAGAAAAATCGTATTTTTTCTAAATATTGGTATAAAATTTAAAATAAATAGATATTTTAAAACATATAAGGAATATATGGTATAGAAAACAACATAAGATAATATGTTGGATAATATTGAAAACATATTGGAGAATATATGAGAATATATATGGAAAATAAAACATAAGTATACCAACACCATACAAAATAAAACATAAAAATGAATGATGGAGAATATAAGGAAAACATATAGAAGAATATATATGGAAAATAAAATTATTTTAAAATAATGATAACATATAAGAGAATATATAAGGAAAACAAAACATAAATTCAAATGGAAATTTGAATATAGTAGATAACATGAAAAGGAAAAGATAAAGGAAATTTTGGAAAAAATGAAAAGAAATTGAATGTAAACATAAAATAAAATAGTTAACACTGTAGAAAAAATTATAAGTATCCAAAATCAAATACATGAAAGAAATTAAAAAATGGAAATTAATTATAAAAGTACATTAAAAAATGAACATGAATGAAACATCATATGTATTAATGTCAATGAGAAATTATGACAACAACATGAAAGAATTATTATAAATCTTAAGAATTTAAAAAATAATTATACAACATCAGAATTCATGAATATTCATAACATGTATTAATGTCCCCGAGAAATGGAGATGAATGAAATATCCAACTAAAAAGAACATTTAAATGGACATGAAGAAAAAAACATTAGTATATAAAACATACAATTTAAATTATCATGAATGAAAAGAACATTCAAATGGACATTAAAATTTCAAAATATACAACATAAGAGTTAATGTCACTGATAAATTATGTCACATTGTACAAATATCAAACGTCAAATTCTCGGAAGAATTTTGTAAATAGAAAAATATATTTAAAATAAAAATACATAAATTTGCAGAACAAAAAAATTAATGATCACATAAAATAATTAATTAGGAACCAAAATAAAAGGTGATAATGTCAATAGTATATACACCATGATAATCATGGAATTTTTTTTTATAATCATGGAAAATAGAAGATGTGATTTTTTCCACATAGATCTATGATGGAATGGTTTATGATATAATTAATTAGATGTGTTTTACCCCACAACCTATGAATTATAAGATTGGTATACTTTCTTAAATCTGAAATTTTGAACATCAACTCTAATTAAAATAGTTATTCCATATGTTATGATGCATACATGTCTCTAACATGTTATAAAGACACATGAGAATACCAAACTGAAAAAAGAATTCGTTAGAGAAATTAAATTATTGTTGTAAATTCACATTATTATGCTTATGTATTAGATTGTATGTATTTTCACAAAATAAGAAGCTCTGTGAATTTAAAAGTAATTAATATTAAATAGAAAAGATAAATTTTCTTATATGATGGAAAATGTTCTGCATCCTAAAGTGGCATCTCAATGCATGTTGATATTCTCTATGAAAATAGAAATAGAGATTCTTGTTTATGGGAAAATAATGTGGTCAAAACCAGAAATTAATATTAGTTTATGAAAAATCATATATAGATATAAATATAAAATGTGTTTATAAAATGATATAACATTTAAAAATGACATGTCGAAGTAAGAGAATCCAAATTAATAGCACTTGGAGATGAGGCATCCTCATGAAACTATAGAATGTATTAACCTATACAAAAAATAAATAACAACATAAATAAATAAATAATGATAAGATTGAAAATTTCATGCTATAAAATATGAAAATATAGCACAAAATTTTTACCAAAAATTGTAAAAATTTTAATTTTAGAAATCTGTAGTCACAAAATTTCATGAAAATAAATGGAATATGTTTCTGTCACATAACTGAGTAAGCGTCAAAAGCGAAAAAATTTAAATTTTAATTAATAAAAAATATCAAGAGAATTTACTTGTATCTAGGTTACCTTTCCATTTAAAAAAATTGATATGGTGATAAAGAAACCTTAATTAAAGAAGATTTGTAACATCATTTGGAACCATTATAATGAACATGAAACATAAAAAAAATTACTAATAATTAGGTGATTGATAAACCTATAATGTGGGTGAGTAATGAAATAGAAAATATATCATGTAGATAATAATGTAAAACAGAATTACATAAATTAAGAATATGAAAACTTGTAGAAAATATTGATTCTCTTTACGACCTACCATTCTTGAAGCTTTCTTTATTATTGGAAGGTTTGTGTTCCATATTTTTAATCATATGATAAGAAATTAAATAATAGTAATTTTTAAATTTAGGAATATATCATTAAAAAATAAAAGATCTATAATAGTAGATCATAATGTTTTTAATAATGTAAGCGGGATACTACAATACATTCATGCGATACAAATTCTCTTCACCATTCTTGTAACCATTCTGATGTACTCATTATTTTGAATTTGAGTGTCTCTAGTAATCCATGACGTTGAACCAACATGGAATGGTGTTCATTCCATTGTAGCATGCCAGTAGTTGCAATAAAACACCTATATCCTCTATTTCTATAATTTCCACACTTCTTTAGGGTATAAGTTTTAAATGGTTTTCTTGTCCAAATTATTATTTTGTAACCATGTTATATTATTGATCATTCCAAAAAATCCTCCTGAATTAGATATCAATAATCTGTTGGTTTAATGATTCTAAAAACAACATGGAAATCTCCATTGTGGAATATTGGTAAATGGTGTTCTAATGATTAATTATCTCTTCAGTTATTTGAGAAACACAACAACAGACATGGCATAATGGCCCCACTATTGGGTTCATAATTCCCATGTAATACATTACTAGAATCTCAATGGAATAGTTTTGGGATTATTCCACCATCAATAAATTTATGCAATACAAATTCTCTTCACCACGCATATGTAGTGCCTATTTTCAGTTACGGTGAACTTATGTTATGATATATCTACAATTAGCTATAATGTATTCCTAATGACTATAATATTGTATCACATGTTTCTATACATTCATTGATATTGTATGGATTCATAACCATTACCCATCTAGGATTGGTTTTCTTTATCAAGCTTTGATTGTCTAGCCTTACATAGCTTACAATTCTTACTTATCGGTGTATTAAAATGAAAATCATCACAATTTTAATTCAGTCTTGACAAAATGAATGATAAATAATGGAACATTTTCATGTGAAGACTCTACAAAAACTGATATCTTCTTTGTTGTTTTTCCCTTATTAATCATTTTTTAAGGCTCTCTTATGCATTTATTGATGGGGATTTCATGTTTTTATTGTTTATATTTTTAAATAATTTTTAAAGATTTCAATAAAATCATAGTATTCACCAATGTGAGTATAGCATAATAAGTATAATAAGTAGTTATAATTAGAAATTTGAATGCAATTATTATTCTAATAAGTTGTTTGAATAAACAAATCGTATAAGAAAATATGGAAGAGAGTAAAAATAATAGTATAATAAGAAGTTATAACTGATACAATATAAATCAAAAACATCAGAAAACATGATGCACTATAGTATCATAAAAATTAAAACAAAATCAAACATCGCCTCCTATAATATTTAGAGTGAGGGTTTTTGAAGACAAGTTAGACCATATTTACTAATTGTACATGATTTCATAGAGGGATTCATTCACTACAATCTAAATCAAGATATGAGTCAATCCATATTAACCTTTAGTGATTACCATAATCAATATGGAAACAATTTTTCATAAGAATTCTAGAAACAGTCATGCCTAATAAATCTATAAAAACATTATGTATGAGTAATTGGGAAATGGTGTAATAATTAATCCAAAAAAGAGATAAATGGTAAAACAATAAATACATTGTATACTGGAATGAGCTGTAATTACAGTTCCACTGAGACAAGTGTTTATTAATTCATAATATCTACACCATTCCTTGATGTTAGAGTGAGCAATCAATAAGTAATTGATGGGTTCATACAAGTCAAATATATGCACCAAAGTCTTTATTTTAACAAAGATACATTATACTTACAAAAATGGTGGCTGACATAATGAAGTAAACCATGTCAAAACATATGTATTCTATTATAATATGGATATTGCGTAATATTTGAGTGAAATAAAAAATGTAAAATTGATCAAAATGTCATAATATAGATACAAATGAAAAATTAACTTGTTCAGGATGTGTTGACAATAGGATAATAGTCAACCTAATCCGAACCATGAGAAATAATTTTCTGAATCCCATCTGATTCATACTAGATTCGAACTATGAAGCAGATCCATAATTCATTTTTACTGTTTTCTCACGATCATTGATGGTTCTTACTGATTAACTGACTTCAAGTGCTATTGAAATGGTGTGTGATTGATAAAATACAATGCCCCATCTAGATCTACCAAACCAGGTGTGAAATCATGAGGTTTTTATGAAATTGGATACTGGATAAAGCCATGATCCAAAGCTAAGGATCATATGGGTAAGGTTGCTGAGCAATGAAGATCGTATGAATTCAAAGGAGGAGCCGAGGCAAGTGGTGATTACTTCACAATATCTACATCATTCCTCGAAGGTAGTGTGAGTAATAAAGAATAAATAAATGGGTGTATAAAATTCATATAAATGCACCAAAGTATTGATTATAACAATGTTACATTATGCTAACAAATACTGTGTCTAACTGAATGAAGTGAACCACATAAAAGAATACGTATTCAATTATAATATGGTTATTGAGTATTATTTGATTGAAATAAAAAAAAATTTAATAGAGGAAAATAGAATAAAGTAGATACGAAAAAAAACAACTTATGTGGGATGTGTTAGTAGTAGGATAACAGTCAACTTAATCCAAACTGTGGGAATGAATTTTATGAAGCGTGTCTGAGTAAAACTATATTTGAGCTATGAGGAAAATCCATAATTCTATTATAATGTGTTCTCGTGATCATTGACGGTTCTTACTGATTAACTGACTTCAGATACTGTTTAAATGGCATGTGATTGATGGAATCATGTGTCCCCTCCAGATCTATAGAACCAAGCATGAAATCGTTAGTTTTTTTTCTAAACTAGGATTATGACTAAAGTCGAGATCAATAGAGAAGGTTTATATGGGAAAGGTTTCTGAGCAATGAAGATCATATGAAGTCGAAGGAGGAGCTGAGCTCCGCTTTTTAAATCAATTCTTTGAATAGTCGATAATGTAGAAAGAAATAGAGGCCTTATAGTAAGCAGCGCTTCAAGGATACAAAATCAACCACGATGTGTAGGTGTATGTGTGTAAAATCGATATTGGGAGTGGTGAGGGATTAAGTGAATGAAATCAGAATAAAACCTAGAATATGAAGAGGTACATCATGAGAACTAGTGGGTACAAAGGGAGATAATTAAAGATGAATAATCCATTTGATTTAGAATGGGAAAAAGTTTTGAAGGGGTGTCGATGATGATGCTTATACATGGGTGGAAACTGATGTCAGGAGGGATTTCAGATAAAAAATAGGATGTGTAAGTAGAGGCATGGATAAAGGGTGGCATCAGGGAGGCAGCAGAGGAAGTCGACTTGGAACCGTAACAGAATCAAGGTAAATCCCAAGTGATGGAGGGTATGGATAGAGGAAATGGTAATGGATAGATGATTATTAGGGACATGGAGGGATGAAATAATGACACATGTGTAAATAGGTACCCAGGTTTAGTATATATACTATATTTTTCCGAAAAAAACTTTTTAAAATAAATCATCATTTCTTTTGACAACAAAACATCACGACCTTCAACATTAAAATTTTTTCTTACCCATCCATTAAACCTATTATAATATTTTAAAATGTGGTGTGACCATATAAATCCATGTAATGGACATACAATAAGAAATATTTCAGTCCAGTGGAAAACATGAATACCCATCCAAATACTCTTCTTTAAAACATGAGTTTTCATCTAAAAAGATAATATTTTATCAATTTATAAAGATAATTATCTTAACGTTTGAATTCATACAATTTCCATGAAAACTAAATAGCATGAATAAGGTCTTATTGTAGGTAACAAGGGACATAATCATAATATAAAACTCACATAACCCATACATTATACCTTAAAATTTTAAATAACCATAAAATCAACTTGAAAAATAATTCTTTAGAGAACTTAGTCATTACCCAATGTATTGGAGTGCTATTTGGGTACATCCATCATATAAGATATAATTGAATCACATGTCAACTATAATGGGTATCAAAAAAACCTAAATAAAATCCAAGTACCATGTCAACAAAAAATTACTTCAAAAGTCTTCTAAACCCACATGTAAAAACATTCCGAAATCAAAATACCCTTTTCATGTAAAAAAATTAAAAACTAAAAAACCAATTAATAATAAAGAATTCATTTTTGTTGAAATGTATTATGAAAATATATAATGGAAACTTTTATGAAATGAAGCTTCATGAAAGTGGGAAATTCCACTCATTCCATATAATTAAAAAAACATTCATAATGCATTTTGTAAAAATAGTTGAATAAAGAACTTTAAAGGTGGTTTTTAAAAGAAAGTATCTTACCTTGAGTCTGAATCTTTAGGAAAATTGTTATATTCTTAAATAATAAACTAATGTTAATTTTTACGTTCTTAATAACCATTTTTTAGTACATTATTTCATTATTTCATTATTTTATTTAATACTATATTATATAAAATCAATCCATTATTTATGTTTACATCGGATATTTTGATGATATTTGGTTCATAAGTCCAAAATGACACAGGTAAGTGGACTATGGTCAAAGATTTAATTATTTCACCATATCTAGAATAATATTCCTAAAATTATTATAATTTTTAAAAATAAACTATACTTTTAATGCCAATCAGTAAAGTAAGTTTTGAAAAATTAACTAAGTTACAATCATGGAGACGTTAGGTCGTACGTACACATGTGTAGAATATTTATTTATCAATGATCATTATGGAATGAAGGTAAGTATAAAATAACCATTAAGAAATATAATATCATAAATCTAATATTTCACATTTATATATTCTTATATATATATATCATCTATCTGATATGGTGATAAAAAACGAATCACATCGCTACCTGGAGGTGGTAGTCCACACATATGCACGAGCGACATTATCAATTTTTAGTGATTAGAAATTTAAAGAGGTAAATGATATATTATCTTATATTAAATATAATTATTTAATTAGTATCATATATATTCATTAATTCCATCAATATAACTAGTATTGAAATAAGTTTATGGATATCGAATTAAATCTATTTTCATGGTGGTAGTCCACCATTACACATTAATAATGGTTTAGTTTTACATTTCCTAGAAGAGGAGATGTCAATAGGTTTTTAAATTTACATAAAAAAACATATATGTATAAAATAAACTCACGATACTATATAATAATATTTATGTAGTATTTGAAGGAGTTGAAATCAAAATTAGAATAGAAACTCTCGATTAAAAACAATACTAATTTTTTGAAACTCCTCTCCTTCATATCACCTTTTTACCACCAGGGTTCGTTTTATGCCTAAAAAACACACCATTATTAGGGTAGTGATTGAATTAAGGGAATTGGTTAGGTATTATTTTTATTCCAATAGGTCTTGAGGTGTGAATTATTGATAACAAGAAGTTCCCATTTATAAGTTAGTGGAGGGGTGCTCTTGGAATTTTTCAAAATATTAAATTAATATAAATTATTTTTCAATTAAAAATGACTGAAAACACATTAATTTAGAAACTAGAATTATTATACGTAGAAATAATATCATAAAAACAATTTAGACAATTTTAGGTAATATTTTTACCATTGACATTTTGTTTCAATGTTTTGTAATATCTTTGAAAACATACCATGACAACAAGGTTTTTTACTCTTTATAGGTAAATACATATATTGTAAATGGGAAAACTTCCATAAATGGAAAATTGTTGTTATTATAAACCTTATGATAATACATTTTCCAAATAGATTATTTTTAATAATGTTATACCACTTAAAAAAATATTATTTATTTTAGAATAATAAAAATTTCAATTTTATGCCTTTTCATTAATTTGAATTTAGTAATATCTAGATGGAATTTGTAAATAGAAACAATTATTTTAACAGATAACTAAAAATTTTTTATCTATGAAATTAATTTATTAAAATAATTATCTCAAATTATATTGTATTTTTATTTCTAATAAAACTTATTTGATATTATCATTAATATAATAATTACTATATCAGGGTTGTGGAAGAATTAAAAGTAATTATTTGTTCAATAATGTTTTAAATTAAATTTCCATTATGAATATTATTCATTTAGATTTCCAATTAACAATTATAGTATAATATGTCCTCTATATATGCCCATAGTAAAATATTATATTTATTTAAAATAAAAGTTTGACATGTTTGACTTTTCATTAAAAAAATACAATAAAAATCATAATATCACCCTAATGGTAATACAATTCCTTATAACCAGATCACTGATGGTTGGGGATGAAATAAACTCATAAAATAAATTTTATTTAAGTTTGGGGGTCTTTTTATAATTCCTATAAGATTATTTTTAACCCTTAGTTACCCCATTTACACTTTTCCATGGTTAAAAAGATATTATGGTTACCATTCATATTGAAAAAAATTAAATGGTCCTTTTTACAAAATCTAGATATTCTTAATATGTAATACAATTATAATAATTCAATAAATAAAATTGTTATAATTTAATATTAATCTAATCCTAAAAAACACAACAAAAAAAGTGTTTTCTTGAAAAATTAGTTTTTAAGCCTAAAAATGTACTTATACCCAAATATGGTGTAAGTATTATAGAATTTTAATTAATTATATTAAATTTATCAAAATATTACTTTTTTATTCAAATCATGAAGGGATTTTTTTATTAAAATTAAAATGAATGTTTTATAAGAAATGATATATTTAACTATTCACTAGAAACTTAATATTTTCAAAAAAATTATCAAAAATTCATCCTATGATTATATTGAAATACTGAATAAAAAATAATTTTTTTTAAATTAAATTTTCTAAAACATCTTGAAATTAACTATAATATATATTAATAAGAATAAATATAAACCAATTTTGATGAAAATGTAATTTTGAAGCATACAATGACTTTACTAAAAATTATACAGCTTATTTAAAAATAAATAATTAGTAAATTTACGATGTGTGCAACCATTATAAATTTATAATTCTAATGATAATATTTTTTTCACAAAAAATTTATAACATGGTTATGACATTCATGTTTAAATAATTACATTTCGTTGTTCGTTAATAATTGGTATTTCAAATCTTACAGGCTATCAATAAATCTTTATTTTCTTTTAAAATCTAAGGGTGTTATATTTTACATGAACCTATTAAATTGATTCATCAAAATTTGAACTCAGGTTTGGGAAACCTAGTTTTATTTTTCAGAATAGCTTTTTTGAAATCCCACATTGTAAACATTTCCCGACAAAATTTCTACATGAAAAGAGTGGAAAAGAAAGTACCATGGTTCTATGAAATAACACATAACTAGGTTTTCATGTAAGAAAACAATATTGGGAATATAAAACCAAGATATAAAAGAGAAAACTAACCCCCAATGTCTGGTAGAGAGTTATAGATAACATGGTGATGAGAATGTTAACCATCAAAAAACTATTAATTTTTGAGGGGTTAAAAGGACATTAATTTCATGGAAATAAAATTAAATATATATTTTCTTTACAAAATAATTTTTATTTAATTGAGGAATTATATTCCTATTTAGACTAATAACATAAAGAGGTACACATACATGAAAATCATAATTCCATCCATTAATTAATTTTAACCACAATATCATATTTTTCTCCAAATGATGAATATTCATGTATAATTTCTCATAGATGTAAGTATAGAATAAACTATTAAGGATCATAAAATACACAAAATAATAACAATATATTTATCATGCCTTTTGGTTTTAACAAAAAAGAAAATGGTTATCATAAGATAAGATAATTCCCAAAAATGGATAAATGTTTAAACCAAGGAAAACTACCTTAATTTTAAAAATCCAATTTTAATACCCAAATATAAAATTTTATTATTCTATTAATATATATTATAAAAAATCTACATATACATTCAACCCTATGACTGAGAGCCAAAAATCTGAAGGATTTGGTCGCATGGTCTTCCAAAATTAAATTAACATTTATATCTAAATAACATCAATCACTCTTAATGTATCACAAAAAATTTATTTTTTCGAATCACATTATCTATATGACATTATAAACTGAATAACATTAAACCCAAAAAATATGATTCCAAAATATAATTTATTCTTTATTTAAAAAATAAAATCCCATAGTGTTCTTTTGTTTTAATCGTGCAATTCTCCTCAAAATTGTATTGATCTTCTTCGGAAATAACATTAATCACTTAATCACCAAATCACTTCCAATCCAATGGATATATACATTATAAAACATATATTACCATCATATTCATTTTTCATATTCATTAAATAATGGAAATAATGTCATAATGACCGAGAAAGCACATAGACCAATTGTAGGAAATGAACTGTTGTCTCCCTTCAACTATGGGTTTAAACCTCACAACCTTGAAAAAGGTGACATTTTTTCACTAAGAATTTGGGTAGTACTTTTTAGAAAACAATATTCCCTATAACATTCGTATAAATTCTAAAAAAACCTTAAATATAACCTTAATATTTTCAACCTTAAATTAATGTCTTCACCTTTAATTTTAAACCATTCCTTTCATTTTTCATCCCCCAAAAAAATTATAACCCATAACTACCTCAAGATTAAAGATAATGTAAACTATTAATTTTATCCAAACCATTAAAATTATATCATTTAAAATTAAAATAATTCTTTATCAAATAACAATTTTTATAAAAAATATACAAAAAATATTGGTTTTACTACTAATGATTTCTCTAAAAATACTATTAATCATCTTAGTCATCCAACACATAAATCATCAAATCTGGTGATTACGAATTTAAAAATAAGATAAAACATAAACTTGTAAAACCATGACTATATTAATGAATCTTCATATTACAACACCGAAATACTTCCTAATCTATAATGTTATATAATCTGTGATCAAATTCATTCTGTATGGACTCATCCAGAAACATTACATAATATACTATCATTACACTAGAATTCAAATTCTTTAATTCCCACAAATCATTTAGGTTTAGAGTAATATAGAATTATGAAAAAATATTACATAATAATCTTATACATTATAATTTAAATCTTCTATATAGTAACTATGTTTCTAGGACAAAACTTCCTAAAATTACACTAGAATTCGTATTTTTCCTTACCCATCCCATAAACCTATGAAAAAATTTAAAAAGAAGGGTGATCCAAAAATTCATAGTAAGGGAAATAAAATTATACATCTTGTATTCAAGTTAAAATCATGAAAACCCATTAATATCCCTTTTCATAAAACATACGTTTCCATATCAAAATAAAATCATCTTTCCTTTAAACGGATCATTGTCTTACCTTTCGAAATCAAACGGTTTCCATGAAAACTCATTAGAAAGAATATAAAATTAATATAGTTACCCTATGAAATAATTATCATATAACACTTATATAACCTTTATAAGGACACATAGAAATTGGAATAACCATTTGGCCATCTTCTAATATAATTCTCTAGAGAATAAAATCATTATACAATTTATTAGAATGCAATCTTGGTGCACCAATCAAAGAAGACAGAACATGATCACCTATGAGATAAAATGGTCCTTATCCCTTTTTAGTTAATTTTAAATGGACATATAATTAATAAAAACCATGAGAAACTTTATTTAAAAACCTATTTAAAAACCATTTCAGATATCAAAGTTACATTTTATGGTAAAAGTAACTTTTAAAATAAAAAAACCATTAACATAATAAAGAATCCATTTTCTTTGAAAGGAGATATAAAAAATATAATGTAAACGACAAATATTTAAATCTTCATGATGGTGGGAAAATCCAAAAATGTTGTATACTATAGAAAAATACATTCGTTTTGACTTTTTCAGAAATAGATAATAGAAGAACCTTAAAAGATGGGTTTTAAAAGAAAGTGTCTTTCCTTGGGTTTGAATCTTAATGTATGATATTTATCTTACTGAATAATAAAAATAGGATAATTTATACTTTTTTTATAACATTTTACAATTTTATTACTCTATTATTTTATTTAAAATGATGTTATATAAAATCAATCAATCAATTATGTTCACTTGGTAAATTTTGGGGATGTAATGTTCTAAAACCCAAAATGAGTTAGGTATGTGGACTATGGTCAAAGAGTTTATTATTCCACCATCTATCGAATAATATCAATGATATAATTGTTATTTTTAAACATAAAATATAATTTTAAAAAAAGTCTTTAAACATGGTTATGAAAAATAAAATACATTATAATCATGGATATTGTATGTTGTGTGTATGCTCAAGTTATGTTTCCATTTTTTCAACAATCATTATGTATACAAGGTAATTATTTTTTTACCTTTGAAAAAAATGTTCATAATACAATAAATATCACATTAATTTATTAAATATACTAATTTATATCATCCACGTTATGTGGTGATGAAAAATGAATCACATAGCTTTGTGGATGCTTCAATCCACAAGTATATATAAATGAATTTTTAATTTTTAATAAATGGAATGGTAAGGAGGTAAATTATATAATACCTTTTTATAATGATAAATGTTTGATTAATATCATATTTAAAAATTAATTTCAAAATCATTACCTATCTTGATATACAATGATGGAAAATGAATTACATTATTTTATGTGGGGATAGTCATCCTGAAACATGAATGATGGTTTTTTCCCCATTTTATGGAAGATTATATAGAAATAAGTTTTAGAATTAACATAAAAATTCATATATATAGATAGTTCATTTAATATATAGGCACAATTAAGGAAGATTATATGGAGGTCGGATAATAAATAAAATAGAGACACCCGATGAAGAAAAATACCTATTTTTTGGAAAACTTACATTGATTATAACATTTATACTAATAAGGTTTGTGTTTTTATATAATAATTCTTATTAAATATTTTATGGATGTCCAAGAAGAAATAAAAATGAAATGCATAATTAAGAATGATGTCTCTTTTTTGAAAACCTCTTTTTATTATCACCTTAACAAAGGTTGGTGTTTTCTAAAAGACATGATAAATGACTGGAGTGGTTAAATTAATTTAATTAGGTAGGATTTGAATGAACCAAAATATTTTTTATATGTGAATCATTAAGAAGAAGATGTTCGCTTTTATAGGAGAAAAAACGGCCACTCATGGAATTTCCATAAAATTTAAATCAATATAAATTAACGGTAAATTTATAGTAGATAAAAACTCATTTATTTTGAATATATAATGATGATAGGT
Organism: Viscum album; assembly: GCA_963277665.1. NCBI lineage: Eukaryota > Viridiplantae > Streptophyta > Magnoliopsida > Santalales > Viscaceae > Viscum > Viscum album. The sequence goes on from OY728128.1 coordinate 1,646,742,855, forward strand.
CTCAATACGATCAAAAACTAATTTTTTGGATATTTTATGTCACATTTTTACCCATATCACATGGTTTAAACACCTAGTTAACCCTTTTAAAACATACAATGACAACAAGTATTTTTACTCTTTGATAGTTAATATAGTTTCTATAAATAGAGAAAGACATATAAATGGATCATGGTTATAATTCGAACCAATTATTTTAAAATATCACTAACATATAAAGTAAATTTACAAAATTATTGTATTACATTAATTATCTCTAATTATATTACTCTTAATATATTTAATATAATTTATTTTTTATTTCCATTAATCGAATAAATAATGCATTAGTGTTTTGTAAGAATTTAATGTAATTATTTTTTCAATAAAAATTAGAAATAAATTACAATGATTAATGTAATTATTTTTTATTTTAAATTATATTTATATTCTAAAACACCCTCTTGATAACCCTATATTAAAATATTAATGTTAACAAAAATAAGAGTGCAACATGATTGATGTTACTTGGAATAAAATACTATAAATGTCATAATATAAACCAAATGACCATAACCTTTAATATAACATTATATAATAATGTTATGGATGAAATAAAATCATAAAATAAAATATAGGTTAATTTTGGGGTCATTTTACAGTTCTTATCATTTTATATTTAACCCATAGTTTCCTGCTTTACCTTATACCATGGTTACAAAAATTTATTAAGGATTCTCTTCATATTGATAACAAATAAAAGATAAATATTTAATAAATTTGCAGATAATGATTCAAAATATGGAATAAAATTTTCAAAATTCAAAACACAAAAGTAGAATTATTAAATTTAAAATTAATCCATCAAAATACAAGGAAAACTGTTTACTTGAAAAATGTGTTTTGCGCCCAAAACTGTAGATATAAAAAAACATGTTTAAGAATGATTGAACAGTAATTAATTTGATATACATAACTAAATTTTACTTAAGTTACATTAATATCAAAATAAAATTATAAAGGGACTTTTTACTATAATGAATATGGTATTTTCCGAATAACCTATAATTTTAACTATTCACTAAAATATTAATATTTTTATAAAATTATTAGAAATTCAGCATAAGATAATTTTTATGTGAAGAATAGAAAAATTAAATTAAAATTTTTAAATAAATTTTATAATACTTTTATAAATTAAATATAATATTCACTAATAAAAATCAAGAAACCCCATTTTTGAAAAAAATTCATTTTTTAAGAATAAAATAACCGTAAAAAATATTTGAGTTATTATTTAAAAAGAATTAATTAAAAAATTAGAAATGATTTTGACCATTGTATGTTTCATAATTAAATTAATAATATTCATTCTATCAAATTTCACATCAAGGTTATACCTGTCACATTTAAATAATAGTATTCTTTTGTTTGTTTAGGATCGATGTTTCATATCTTGTACACTACCAAACATAGTCATTATATTTTTAAATATAACTTTATTACATAGTATGTTCATAAATACATTTATAATTATTAAAATTTGTGATGATATAAAATAATTACTTTAGAATAGTTCAAAAATTGGCATGATTGATAATAATAAATTGTGATATTTGAATGAAAGATAAGAGAAGTGTAAAAATTTCCATGTGTAAAGTAAAATGTTTAGTTTCATATTATCATTAAAAATGAGCATTTGGAAATATTTTATTATGTGATCCTTATAAGTTTATCTTCATCATTGATAATTTTTTGAATTTTTAACTAATGATAAATAAATATTTGTATCATAGGTCTCTATTTTGATTTGGGTTGAGATATACGCATGAGGAAATGAAAAGTTTGTGTATGAGCAATTAGATATTTATATTTCATGAACATAAATTTAATATTAATTTAATTTAAATTAATTAATAAATAATTTTAGTTTTCATTCATTTTATTTTTTATTTTATTTTGTAAGGATATGATTATATAAGCGTTATGATAAAAAATGAAGAATCTACAACAATTGTTCTTCATGTTGTGAGGATACCATTCAAGGATGTAAATGAGAAGATAATTTAAAGATAGTTCCACTTCATCAAAAATAAATGATGTTCAAGACATGATCCATTGTTCACATCATGATTATTTTGAGTGTACATAATAGTTTAGAATAGAATAAGAGTTCATGTATAGAAGAAAATTTACATTCCATGAGGGCTATGCATGTATGATGATTATTGTGGAAGAAAAAGGAATGTCATGATTTATATTTAATTTAATTTCATAAAAAATATATATACAAAAATATTATATACTAGGACATATATGTCTATCATTATTAATATTTTGTTTCTAAAAGAAAATAATATGGGATATTTGGAATCCTAATTTCACATATATCTGTAAACATTGTGTATTACATACTGATTGAAATATATTTCTATGAGAAAAAGAGATATATAATTAGATATATAATAAAAGAGATATAGGATGATTATCACATAGAGTTTCTGTATATTAATGATAAATTTGACATTAAAATAACATGGGATAGATATTAAACAAGATAATGATATGATAAATGGTATATATCATATATAAAATTAGATCTATAATGGATATAACATGGATTTCATTTTTTATTTAAAAGAGATATCTTCACATCAAAATTAAGATGCAAATTGAATGTGAGGGAGAACAATGTTTATAGTAGTAGTAGTGGGGGTTTTATGTTCTTTTTTGTATTATAGTTATGGATAAATATTTATAATATTTAATTTATTTATTCTTAAGTGACATTTTTTCTATCTTCAATGGTACGAGGAATTTTATTCATCAAATATAATTCGATGATGATTGGGTAAAACCAAAATAAGAAGTTTTATTAGTTTAACAGGTTTGGTACCAACACACCATCATTCTTTCATCATTTGTTGGCCGATTTTATCCAAATATAATTTTTAACTCATTTTTATATTATTTTTTATTAAATTACTAAACAAGTTTTTTAATAGTGTAGAAAACTCAGTTGGATAAAAGTAATTAATCCATGATAATAGAATTGGAAAATTACTATTCAATTTCATTCCGCCCCATAAATTATTGTTATTTCACCTCTTTGGATACAGTGGTTTTGGATTCTAGGATTGTATTCATAATTATTAATCAAATTAATGTCAGATATAATTAATGATAATAAAATTATCCAGTTTAATTTTCTAAAGAGGATTTATATTAAAAAATTTAGAGACACTACAAAGAAAAACTAATGTAAAACCATGATATTTAAAATACTGTGTTTGATATCTTAAATGGTGTTCATCACTTAGCCTAAAGAAACCACGATCATTTTAATTTGTATTTTATAAAGCACCTGTAAATTTTGAGGTTATTAATAGGATAAATTGATTCATTAAATATATATAAATTTAGTACTCATTATAAATGTATTCATAAATTCATTCAAAATAAGCACACAAATTATAACATATTTTTTATAATTCAAAAATAAATTTTCTTCAAAAATGTCTTTATTGATTTTTCTGAGAGAATATTACAAATAATTAGTGAATTTTTTTATAAATTTATATAATACAATTAATACAATTTTTCAAATTAAAATATTAAAGTTAAAATATGGAAATATTTTGGTTCTTTTCTAAAATGATTAATTTTCTATTGAATAGTGAGAACTTTTGAATTTTCAAATACTTTCATATATATATATATATATATATATATTTTAAATAAACCAATTTAGAAGTTAGATTATATTTTTGATTGTTATTAAATATAAATATGTACAATTTTATCTAGAATACTTTTAATTAATTTAATTAGAGTCAAAAAATCTAATAATTTTGTTATAAGTCAATTTGTCTGCTCAAAAACATGGTTTTCTACAAACTGTTTTTTAAGAGCTTAATGTTTGTCCATTTAATAAATTAATATATCCCAAAATATGGAAATTTTTAAATTACATCAAAATATTATATATCTAGTTTTGAATTTTTTTTCTTATAATTATTATTTGTAGTCCAATATTTACTATAAGATCAAATATTTCTAGAAAAATACATTTTCCTAAAATACATCTTTTTATCTAGTTTTACTGGTTCAATTTTAAATTAAATTATTCAAATCCATGCAATTTAATTTGATAAAATAGATTCCATATTTTTAGTGAACATAATTAATATTTTTTAATAATTAAATCTTAATGTTTTACATAATAGAAGTAAAAACAAAACGAATATTACTACGGCTAAGGTTATAACGGGTTTTCCAGGGGATAAAATAACATTTCAAAGGTAATAATGAAAAAAACTTTTGTAATTTCTATTTTATGTATATATTTTAAAATAATAACATAAATTATTTTGAAATATTCTATTCTGGGAACATTCTTTGTGAATAATACGTTTATATATTTTGTTTTTCTCAATACTTCCAAGTGGGCCCTCTCCCCCGCATATAAAAGGAAACCTCCACTCTACTCATCTACACACTCAATATTCATTTTTTCAGCCAAGAACTTTCCAAATTCATTCTTAATTTACGAAAAATATCCTATAATTCTTTGTTTTGTTATAATAACCTCACACGAAGGCTTTTGGTGCAGGTCTAAAGACATTTTTAGAAGATGAGGTATCATTATAAATAAAATATTTTTTTTTTATTTCTTATTCATCCTTCATTAAATATTTTTCATCCATGATGATATAATATAATTATTATGTAACACATAATGAGATGTTATTTTGTTAATGGTATATCCTAAATATTTATCTTCTTCCATCAAATGGGAAATGAAAACATCATTCGTTTGTAAAGTGAAAAACCACCTCATGAACCGATGTAATTTTGTTCCATCATAAACTCTAATAGATATTTAGGATGATGGATTTAATGTATATAATTTATTATAATTAACTTTTTATTTATCTTTACAAATAATTTATTATATATTTTCATACCTTTCAATTCATTAAAATCTGACAACGTCATTCATGCGCCCGTACAAATTACCACCTACAAGAAGTGCCATGATTAATTTTTCATTACTACATCACATTTATTGTATATATAAGTGTATTTTAAAAAATTATATTATATTTAATATATAATTATCATTATAAAATTATAAAATAACACCTACATTCCTTTAATAATTATTTTAATAAAAAATTGAAATGTTACTAATGAATACATATAACCAACTATCTTCCTATTTGGAAGGTATTTAATTTTCATAAAAATATTTCATGGATGATTCTTAAAGTATAATTAATGTATAAAAAAGGTAATTAAGTGATTATTATTATTCTATAGATGATGAAATAATAATCATTTTACCTTATTCAACTGAACTATGTGTTTTTTTTGATATATGGGCTTAATTTCATTCTAACATTCGACATGAACCTAAATAATTATGTAATTGAATATTAAATTAATAATAAACATGAGAAATGTTATTAATTAATTAAATAGTTAAAATATGTTTATTATTAATAAAGATAAATATTTTTTTTTCTGAGTTATACTCAAGGTAAATAATCTCTCTAAGACACCCATTTCATTGGGTTATGGTCACTCTCTCTCAAAATCATTTTATCTCACTCATTAATGTTATGGAATTATAATTTTTTTATATTTATCTAAAATATATAAGTAAATTATCCCCCCTTCTTTTTTTGGGGAAATACATTCCATAAGTTCATTTCTTAAATGAAACACATTTCATTCCATTGGTATTTTTTATATCTATTCCTTAAGATTGATTTCATTTTTTGGAACAAATAATCATGTATATGTTCTGATTAGTGTGATAAGATAGCAATCTAATTCATTGGGTAAATACTTTGTCTCACAATACATAACTTATGGGATTCTGGAGTAAACATAATCTATTATGAAACCTCACCATGTGATATTGTCTAGGAATTTGACCTTGACCCGTTCTTATATCATGTTATATATTTTTTCCATATTTACTATATTTCTATGATATTATAATACCATTATATTTATGTTATTCTTCATTTTGATTACTCAAGATCCTTATCATTTCTGATATCGTGTTATACCGTTGACTCATGCATTATGCATCCATATCATGTTTATTTCAAAACTATGTTTTTTTGCTTGCCTAATTATTTGATATATTTTGAAGGCTATACTATGATTTTTTTGAAGATTAATAAGATTTAGGATCTCATTATTGAGAATAAAATAATTATTTAATGTTTCAATTTTCATTTAATATATTATGATCCTATTCTTCTGAGGGAACTAAGCCTAATGATCATTAGGTTGTACTTATCATGTATTTTGGTTAAAAATCATGAAATAATATTTATAAAAGGATGAGATAGTTATAGTTCATTTCATAACATGTACTACTATTTTTTGGGTAATAGTAATTGGATAATATTTTATGAAACTAATTAATAAGTCTATGTATAGGAAAATATCTCCAAAATATGGTGAAGTATAATGAGAGTGGGTTTCAATAAATTACATTATTATCTAGATTCTATAAGTGGATGTGCTTCTCGTATAGTTATACATTAGAGTAATAACTCAGAAAAGTGAATATTGAGATTTAACATGATATTTACATAGTTTAAAAAAATATTCCACACTTTACATCTAGTTTTACACCCTCGGGGGACATGCTTTGGATGCCCGCAAACTATTTATGAACCATTATAAAGGGATAAAAAAACTGTTATATTAGAAAACCTAGAGTAAAAGATTACCATAGATAACCTATATTGAATCCTAGATACTCATAAGTTATGACAAACATATCATTTATAACATATTACTTATATGTTTATATATTTATAAATTTTATGTTCATTAGTTAATGTATTATCAAATTTTTTTCTTTTTTTTTAATAGAGAAAAATAAGAGAAACTAAACCAACAAAAAAATGTAAAATTAAATTTGTTGATTTTCCCAGTGATATACCAAACCATATTGGAATTGAATATGATAAAATCATGGTAGTTCAGACTCAATTGGCTTAAGTTAAGAATAAATACATGAATAATGCAGAACACCATTCTTATCATAATAAAGAAAAAAATTTAGTAAATATTTCTATATGATAAAGGCCTTATAACTTTTGGAGAATATTCTACTCCCATAATCATGAAACAAGGTATTCACTATATTTAGAAAACATTCTCTATCCACCAATTCTAAGAACAAGAGAAATTATATGTATGTTTATCACTTGGATATGGAAGTAGAATAGTTATGGATACTAATCAATAACATGATTTCCAATGAGGATATTGAATCCATGGAATGAGAATAATGGAATAAAATATTTTTCAATAAATATTCTCTAAAAAATATATATATTTGAATGGATAGGGTGTTACTCAAACTGACGCAATAGGGAGATGAGTATATCAGGGTGTATGAGGAAATATTTACATGGCTTTCACATTAGGTATCTAAATTTTTTATCAACATATAAATTATGTAAGATCATTAATTTGGATTTTTAAATTCTATTGTATTATAATATTCAGAAATTTGGGACACTGTAAGATATGGAGTTATTTTTTCTCTCAAAGTTGAGATATATATTAGTGACTCTCAATGGTCTTATGGGAATATATAAAATATGTCTAAAATATTGTTTTATTTGGGTGGATTAATAGATAAATCTCATGTAGGAATGAAAAACCAAAATGTTAGATTCAATATTTTTGGGAAGAAGAATCATAAAAACTATTTCATGGGAACCACTTGATATTAAAATTGTGGAAAAGGTAGTCATTAGGCTAATCGATGTCGATATGAAATGAGGAAACCCAAAAATATAAAAGGAGAAAATAAGGATCAGATTAAAACTCCACCTACATTTAATTATTCAATATAAATGATAATTGTAATTATGGAAGAAAATTCCCAAAGATAAGTATTTTCAAATATAATCAAGGATAACAACCTCTAAGTCCTATAAAACAAGGAAGGGAATGTGTTATCACTACTATTGAGGTTGATCCCAAAAATGATGTAATGATAGGTACACTAGTTAGTCATTATTGAATAATTGACTTAATATTTAATAATGTTTATATGAATTGTTTCATATAATTTATGTTTAGTAGAAATATTCAAACCCCACAAAAAAACATGGGGGTACTTTATATGTGAGAACACCAAACCATGAAATTATTTCATCCAAATTATATAACTCCTCCCCTGTCAATGTTTGTGGACATAATCTTCCAAAAAATCTAATATTACATCATTTAGGGAAATTGTATCCCATATTATTCATGAATTTTCAATCCATATATAAATATAACAATAAATATTGAGATATAGAGAGAGATCAATCTACATATCCCAAGTCATTATATAATTCAATAAAAGTGTAAGGAGGAGGAAAAATCTCCCTTGGAATCATTTGTTCATGAATGGATATTATTTTATTATAATAAAGAATATATAGAAAAAATAATTGATTCAAATGAGTGATTAATACTTGAATACATGCCCATTGTATGGTATAATACTTTTTTATTCCTTAATGAGTTGTCTAGTCTTACTACCAACTTAGTGGTTGGGTTCTCAGTCAAACATATAACTATATATCTACCCTTATCGAACAATCCTGATATAATGGTCACAGTTGAATTGGTAAATATAAGAAAGTAGTTAAAAGAGAACCAGTAAAATGTTTTTATATGTCTATGTTCTTCACTATGGGGTGTTTCTATCATGTTCATTAGAAATAAGTATGGTTCAATGCGCCTCAGTATTCATAATCATACAATCCAAAAAACAAATAAAGAACAAGTATCCCCATACACATATAGATGAATTTTTCAATCAATAAGGCGGGGTATTTTATTTCTCAAAGGTGGACCATTAGTATGAATATGAATAATTAATGTTGAAAAGGATGATATTCCAAAAAATAAATTTTGAACAATTTATGGACACTATAAGATCCAAGTGATTCCTTATACAACAATTAATTCTTTAACAATATTTATGGATGAAATGATAGAGTCTTTATTGATTTCCTCAATAACATTTTCATCATATCTGTAGAGGATATTATGATATTCCATAAAATCAAGGCGGATAATTAGAAATATTTTAATACTATGCTAAATCCATTACAAAAGAAAAGTTATATGAAATGTATAGTAAATGCGAGTTATGTATGATTGAATTATTATTGACTGCTAATATTATCTTATGAAAATTGATATCTATGGACCCTTATAAGATAAAATTAATTAATAAGTGGCTCATACCAACATATATAGATAAGAAATGTATTTTACTTGTAAAATCTATATATTACTAATGATTTCAATGAAACTTATCATAATTTTTAACCCTACAAACCAAGATAACTTAGAAGGGGTTAAATATTGTCTTGATCAGTAAATATGATGTGATATTTAAGGAGATGAAATAATTTTTATCAATAAAATTTTCCTCATGCTTCCCTCACATGGAGAACTTTTCATGGTATGTAGTTATTCTTCAAAGAAGGTCTTTGGTTGTTTATTGATGAAATATGTTAAATTGATCACATAGTCTTCAAGGTAGATAATGTTTCATGAACATAATGACCCAAAAAATTATATGATGTTAGCTGTATTGATATTTTCGTTGAAAATATGGGGATGTTATATCTATGGGGAGAACTGTGAAATATATATGGATTATAATATCCTCAAATATGTATTCCCATAAAAAGAGTTTAATATTCATTAGGGAAGATCATTCTAGATTATCAAGGACCATGACTGCACAATCCATTGCCATCATGGGTATGAAAACAAAGTGTAAAATTCACTAAGTAGAAGTAATCCATCAATGTTATCACTAATGGAAATTGAGAAGGACCCAATCTTCTTATACTTTCAAAGGATAGACATGGAATTACGGAAACGAGTTAAATCATCATTCCTTTTTTAAATATTTTCTCAACCATCCCTTCTTGTGAAAATAAAAAATGACCAAAAATATGATGTCAAAATTTAGAAGAACGTGGAAGTCATAAGAAATGTGAAATCCTCATAGTTCAAAATTGACGAAGAAGGAGTTGTAATATTTGGGTCTAGATTATGTGATAATTTTCCAATGGATCTTGAAATCCCACTAAGAGGGGGATAATTAGGAGTGAATTGTTTTTATTAAATTATTTTATTTTCATTATCGCACTTAAAATGTCTATAACAAGTTTTTATGAATAGATCCAATATGAAATATAGAAATTAAACTACACCGAACATGAAATGTTTTTACAACGCTCGATACTAAGTACTATGTCCTTTCTATAACCAATTATACCCCCTAAATTATATATTTTTCACAATATATAGATGGTTAAATCCAAGGAAATTATCATTTCCATAAAACATGAGCCTCATAGTGTTCCACCCATGAGTCCCACTAGATATTACAAGTTCCCACATATAATAGAAACTGATGAGTTCCATAGGAGGATCTTTATACTACTTCCCATAGTGTTATCAGCATCCCATCCTCCTACTCCAGAATCCCACTAGATGATTATTATACTTCAAAGTCCCTCTAAATAATTTAAATAATCTTGAGTAACACAATATATGATCCCATGATAGAAAGATTTTTTTTTCAGCTTCACACTACATCTCCACTACCTCTAGATTAAGTCCTTGTCCTCAAACAAACTGAATCACTTAATCTGATCATGTATAATATTCAAGGACATCAGAAATTACCAGATAGCCTATATATTATGATCACTATTCATTCATCATCAAATGATCTGAACCTTCTCAATTCAATGACTACACATGAACATGTCTTCTGAATTACACCTGCCTTCAGTCTCAAAATATTTAGTCTACACTATAATTGAAAATTATATCACATGTTCATTTTTCAATCATCATGCATGTATAAAACAATAAATGATCTTATAAATATATAACTTCTTCAATAACTTATAAATTTATAAATTATAATCACATATACAAATTACCGCCTTTTTATTTCTTCAATTGTTGTGAATGAAGTTACTCAAAGTCATGCACATACATTTTTTAGTTTAGTTCATGTGGCCTTATCAACATATATTCACACAAAATAGAATAAAATAAAAAACACTGTTCAATCATTTGGTGAAAATATATCTTCTTTTTAATCATGTGAATATATCATGAAAAACTGCCATCATGCAATATTGACATTTAATGTACAATTCTCATACTCTCTATGTAGCTAAATACATGGGATGAATCATTATAAAATATTCCAGAATCCATTATAAGTACTCAAGGACAGTTTCACCTGAAACAAAAATAATGTAACTATTATTCACTCAAATAGATCACTATTCTTCATAATATTCAAAATATTTCATTAAAAAAACATTATGTGAATGTGTAGGATGTAACAAGCGCTACTTTTGTACATGGAACTCTTGCACAAATAAAGAGAGCATCAATTTCTCTATTTCTCTGTAAATAACTACTCTTAGATGTAGGATAAACTCAACAATAATAAATGATCCAATTAGGTGATATTTTTAGACAAACCTAATCTTATCATTGCACCATGAATCAAGAAAACCCCCCTATTGCAACAATGCATGTGTTCACTTCCTCATGTTACTCTTTGAGAGAAACCACCATCACCATAAAAAAATATTTTGATCTTTTATATTTTCCATGGAATTATTAATAACTATTTATTGATAACATATTTTCATGTAGGTATTATCATGTTTAAATTGTCATAATGATGAAATTGTGTTTGGAAGCATGGATGCATTATTCAGATGGCACTGCCTACCGAAATCCCAGAAAATTGAACTTCTTATGTGGTCAAGGCTGAAGAAGACATGGTATGGTTGATCCAATGACCTAGATTAGTGATATATGAAGTTCATAGTTTTAAGTGTATCAATAAGTAAGAGTTAATAGTGTCAACCAAATCATTTCCCACATCAGTTTTATTATCTGTAACCCACTTCCATACATATGGATGTATATCTTCAACCATCTAGAATTTGTTATTGGTCCTCTACCACAACTCAATAGCACCACTCCATGATGGTACACTACTATGCCTCAATTTCTCTATGCATTATGGCTCATTACTCCATATTCCTATATTTGGTAGCACTTCTCAAACTTCTTATTCCTTGATGTCATGCTCGAGGATGAAACTACACACCGTAGTAATGGTTGTGGGTCCCTAATGCTGGCTACTGTGGTTGGATAAAAATTTTATGACATTCCATCAAAAATATTATTTAAATATACTAAATGAAACCATACTCTAATATTCCAACCAAGAAAACATGAAATCCTCATAAAAATATAATTTTTATGTTCAATTTTATAACTGTTGTATTCATTTTTTCACTTCAAATAACCAAAGTCACATGTTTTTTGAACTATTAACTAGCTCTATAGTCTTCATAGAAAACTAAAACTACTTTTTTATCCAACTTTAGGAAGCCTTTTTAATAAATAAATATGTATGAGTTGAGAATTAAATCTCATCCTAGATTCTCTAATTGAGGTGATTTGATGAACCACCTTATTACAATTTATACATTATGTATTTTCATGTAGTAAATTAAAAAAGAATCAATTATTCATGAGGAGATCTAAATTTCATAAAATATGTGAACATCATACTACTATAATATTATCCATATTGAATGAATACCAACTTTATGTTTTATCCTTCAAAAAATTCAAAAAAATGTATAAGAATATTGGAGTTCATTCATGAAGAAATAAAACCACAATGAATAAATTTTGGGTTAATTTTTTTAGGGGGAGAAGAAATTAAATATTACTAGATATTTAAATCCAATGTTTTTTTTCATATCAATATAAGAAGTTTTAGTGCTGTATGCATCTGATAATTTGAAATGAAAAATTTCTAGAAACTAAACCTTGTCATCAATGATGTATATTCATTACATTATCATATTTTCATATTAATGAACAAATCTAATATAGATAGATTTATTAATTGATGAAAAAGTTATAGGGGGGTAATTTTTTTTTTGCAGGAATGATTGTAATCTGTTTGTTGAGATATACACTAGGGAATTGATGGAAATTATTTGAATAATTCCGGATAAGATGTTCTAGTGTTGGTGTCATGTGGAAAAAATTTATTTATAGCATTTATGTTAAATTTTAATCCTCTTGTTTTCTATAATGAGCCTTGTTCATGTAGACGTAGAGTTGATTAATTTTATCTCCTTACAAACCTAGGGATGACTCCATCTCTCTATAGAGTAAATTAGATCATAAATTTCATAAGATAATATAATGTTATTAAACTATGAAATTTTGAGATGATAATTCCTTCCCATACATATATATTTTTATTTTTTTTACATTAAGTGGAAAAGATATCATTGAATTTTAAACTTAAGTGGGTATTGACAAAAAAACAAAGGGGGGGGGGAATGAAGAACATAAGATGTTTATTTAGGTTGATTTTTTCTCAATTAGTTAAGAAGAACAATAGTTAATGATTTTAATTATGATTATTGTGAATTTGGGATGTAGTTTAGAAAACATGTGTCTTTTGTTATTTGAAGTGACACAATTCTTCAAATTGTTATAAAAGAGGACATTCAAGGAGTTGTTCATTTTTCACTGCGTTATTTTTTTTTGTTAGAATATTTGTGGGTGGTTTATTTAGAATATTATAACAACATTTATGTGGGTATTTGATAAAAAATTTCAACCACACTATCCACTAGGAGGGACCCGTAGCCACTACTAATGTGGGGAAGTTAAACCTTAGTCAGGCCATCAGGGAGGCATAATAAAGGAAAGTGTACCCACATAGAGGATTAAAGAGTGGAAATCCATCCTGCGGAGAAGTACAACGACATATCAAGGTTCCAACACAGTGTTATTCCTATGAGTGATGGGAGAATACCATTAACCAATTATAGATGGCTAAAGATGTGCATTGTTATAATATGATGTTGGTAAAAGAGATTTAAATAGATGTGGGGCAGACTTTGTGTGTCACTATATTTCTTCTATTAATGATATGATAAAAATCGTGGCCATTATATATAACTAATCTTGGCCATTGGATCAACCTTTTTGTGTCATATACATCCTTAACCAAATGAGGAGTTCATTTTGTCAAGATTTTGGTTCCTACTCCATTTTTCATTCCAATTTATACTATTCTATCAATGTGATCAAGCAATGTTTAGGAACATGCTCAATATTTTGATATTGTATATAATTTTTTTTAAAATTATAATAAATATGTTTTTTCAATTTCTTCTTCAAGAAATCTTATATTCTAGGTAACCATGTCAAATTTGTTTACCTGAATGTCTAAAAATATGACACATTTCACACAAAACATTAGCATTAATTATGATATTACATTTAGATAACATTTCATAATCTTCATCATAGTTTTCTTAAATCAAATCAATCATGTGTATTGTCTTCTAGATTGAGTCTTTCTTTGATTCCATCTTTCTTCCTTTAGTATGAATGTTCATGGATAATTCACAATGTTCTTTGATGTTACCTTCCATACCACAATGGATGTATGTTTTATTTTGTGAGATACTCTTTACACCATCAAATGATTTGTGAATGATTGGTATATAATATCACTTATCAAAATAATGACCACTTCCAATTCAACCATCCAAAAAATTAAAAATTTAATAAAATCTATTCTTGATAGAATGCTCTTATTTTTATTAATTCTACTTATGTAATTTGGGTGTTAAAGTCTATTTGGTTTTTCTACCCCTAAATGATGTATTTTTCTTAATTTTCATTCAATGATATATTGTGATAATAATTAATTTTCTAGTGACCAATATTCCAAAAGAACCAACCGTAGACAAAAAATCAGGATTTCTTATTTTGCACTCTATTCACTTTTTTTAAAAGTCCTAACAAAAACTTCTACATTTAATTCATCAAGAGTTTATATACTTTTTTCCGTCTAAATATCTTTTGAATTTTTTTCAAACTAAAATCTGTATACCATATCCTTCTAATATAAAAAACTATACGAGTAATGTAGATCCAACCAAATATAGAATTGGATTCGATACCAATTTACGTTTCCAATAGATCATGCTGTCACGCAGAGAGATGAGAGGGGTGGATCAGGTGTGACTGGATTTTCTTAATTATTTAATTTTATTTAACCCCTTTAAACCTATGTCACCTATTAGGATGAGTGGATAATTTATTCAATACAAAATTAAAATGAAAAACAACACAACTTTTTTACATAGTTGGGTACTCAGACCTATATCCTTACTAAAACTGGTTATACCCAAAAATTATAGATTTTTCACTATATGTAGATGGTTACAACCAAGGAAACTCAAATTACCATCAACAATGAGTCCCAAAGTATTCCAATATATAATTACACTAGAGATTACAACTTCCCTTGTATACTAGAAACTTGTGATTCCAATAGTAGGATCTTTATACTATACCCCACAGTGTTATCAATGTCCCATGGGCCCACTCTATAGTCCCACTAGAGGATGCTTCTGCTACAAAGTCCCACTATAGACATGAAAAAATATTGATCCCCCTAAGATATGATCAACTTATTGGAAGAACTCTTTCAACTTCAAAATGTTTTTACACTATCATGAGATGAAGTCTTTATCCATAAAAAAACCAGATCACCCGATCTTATCATGTACAATATTGAAGAATATAACATTCTATCTTACAACTACATGATATTTCAAAATATTAAATAATATTTGAATGATATAAACCTTCTTAATTCAATTACTACTCATAAATATTCCTTATGTATTACACCTTGTAGTAGTCTCAAAATAATCTTTGAACACCATACATGCAAAGTATATCACTTTTTCATTTTTTAATCATCATGCATGTATAAAACACTGTATGGTCTTATCAAAATATAATTTTTTCGTTAAATTTTTAATGTATACTTATTAATAAATTATAAAACATATTCTGGTCTTTTATCTTCATGTTATGTACATGAGGTTACTCACATTAATGTACACACTATTCATAATATACTTCTCATGAACTTCTCAATCAGTATTCACACAAAATATAATACACAAAGTTTTCAAACCTTGTGAACAAATATTTATTCTTCTCATTGTGTGAATGTATCAAGAAAATCTCCCATTATGATGGTTATCATTTCATGTTTTATTATCATACACTTTTTTAATTGTATATACAGACTAAATCATAAGAAAATATTTCAGACACCTTTTTGTGAACTGAAGAAAAGCATCATGTGGAACTCCATTCATGTAACTATTATTCACCTTCACAATTCAATTTTTTTGTCACAAGATTAAACATAGTTAATAAAATGAAGACATAATTTGATTGTGTAGGACCCAATTAGCACAAGAGTTGTGCATTTAACTCTTACAAAAAATACATAGCACATTGTTTTATTTTTCTTTCTCTTGGGAACTGAAATCAAATTCATGATGAACACATCAAGAATAACTGATATGCTCAGGTAAAATTTAAAGAAAAATATCACCGATTAATTATTACCAAAATCCTATACAACCACCCATTTCAACAACTCATGCATTCAATACCTCATGTTATTATTTATAAGAAACCCCTGACGTTGTAAAAAATATTTATCTCATTTCTATTTTTCTAGGATTTTATTCCTCACACATTCATGAAAAAATATTTTTATTAATATTCAATCATCTTCATATTATATGAATAATGAAATGGTGTTCGGAATCATGACTTCAACATTTAAATAATACTGCCTGAAGAATTCATGATGTACTGAACTCCTTGGGTGGACGAAGTTAAAGATGGCATGGCAAGGTTAATCCAACAACAAGTATTAATGAGATATGACATCCCAAGATTTATGGGTATCATTAAAGGTAGATGAATAGTATTGAAATTAATCATTCCCCACATTTGGTTCAATATCTATTTCTTGCTTCCTTTTATAACAACACACTTGTTTATCTGGACAAAATTTGATACTGGTCTACTCCATCTAAATAATGTCACTTCCTTATGCTGACACCCTGATCCACTACCATTCTTCCCTACATAATGGATCACCTCTCCATGCGCCTCTATGTGGGCATGCTTCACACACCCCTTCATCTTTTTTGACTTATCCAAGGTTGAACCATTCTATCTCAATAGTGGTTGCGGGTCCATCATGGTGGCTAGTGTGGTTGGAAAAAAATTTTATCAAAGGAAACATAAATATTACTCTAATATACCAAATCAAACCATTGTAGAATATTCCAATATAAAAAATAACAAATTGTAATGAAGAATATTTAGTATTTTTCATAGAATCTTTTATAAATTTTATAAACATTATTTCACTTGAAAGAACCAAAAAACATGTTTTATAAACTAATTAATAGCTCTACAAACTTTATAATTAAAATCATTGAATTTTTATCTTCTTGAATGAATTGAAAACAATTTAACACTTAATAAACCACTTTGTTTCTTCAATGTGTACTATATAGTCCAGATATAAAGAAGTATTTGTTTAATAATTCACATAGAGAGACCTTCTGCATCCAACTAGAGAGAAAGAACATGTATCATGATATCTAATAGCACTATTAGTAGTAAAATATGAATAATGAGATTATAGAATATTAAAAAAAGTGTCTAGTATGTCAGTAATTTAATTATTTAAGGGAAGGTAATATGGATATGATGTTACTATTAACCATACATATATAGAAATGAGAAAAAATCACCATGAAATGAATTAATGGTATTCCAAATACATAAAGAGTTAATAATTTCACATGGGATGTGGTGGATCATATTACAGAGACTTCAGACTTCTTTGAAATTCAATAGGAGTTCACACTTTATCAATTTGAAAGGTCATACATTAGAGGCATAATGATGCTACATGAAATTACACTATAAAGTTTATCCTATACTGATATTAAATTTCCCTCTTAGATTTTGAATATCCTATGATATTATATAAATACTATGAATATATTTATTATGTATTATCACCCACAAACTGATGAAAAATATGAATGGACTATTCAGACAGTGGAATTCATATTGATAGAAAAGCATGATGGACTTCAATGAATTATGGGATTAACATCTTCATTTGGTCAAATTACTAAACAATAATATATTTCACTAAATAATACAAATAGATCCTTATAAAAAATTTTATGGGAATAGATATATAACACATGCTTGTTGGGGTGATGTTTTTGAACACAAGTAGTTGGGACCTAAAATTTTTTGGGGAATGGTAGTAATGATAAAGACCATTAAAAAATTAATTAGGACTAATCAGAGTTAATAAAATAGATATACTCACAATCATTGATGAGAAATAGAGTTTGAGGTTAGGGATAAAGAGCTTCTTTTTTATGTCTATGGAATACAATAATGAGATTTAGGGGGAATATAAATTTATGTCATTGGTATATAACCCTCTTTGAGATTTTTGATCACATTTGATCTATGGATTATAGATAAGAACTCTTGGCAACTCTTTATCACATATATAATGTATTCCATGTATCCCAATTAACGAAGTACATACCATATCCCATACGTGTACGGAATTAAAAGGTGGTAAAATTGAAAAATTTTCTACATATTGCGGAGTAGGTAGTAATGATCTTAGATCATATAGATAATGTTTTAGACAACAAGATTTCTCACTTGGTCAATGTACTATAGAAAAACCCTAAATAATAATTAAAAACATGGTAACTAGATAAAGAAATGAAGTAGAAGTACCTCACTTGTATTCAAATTATTATATAATATTAATTTTATGGAACAATTATTTTAATTGAAATAATGTAACTCCTTAACATTTTAAAAATAACACTATAATCAATAGCTTATACGACACACAAAAGCATTCCAAAACGCCCCAAAATTATTTAAATGGGATTGTTATAATGTATTTCTTAAATTATGAGGTTAAAGTATGACTAAATAATGTATGAAATATATATAAAAATCCAACAAAATATAAATGTATTAATAAATTCCTAGGAAATAATCTCTATATTTTTAATAAATACATTTTATTCTTAAAAAATGTATTTATTAAAAAAACATTTTTGCTACTTTCTATGATAATATATTATAATAAATTTATAGAATTTGACTGAATGTATTTGATAAAATGAAATTAATTTTTTAAATCATCATTATAAAATTAAATTAGGGTTAAAGTTTGGGATTTTTATTAAATGATTTATTTTATAGTGAGTAGAAAAAATTGTCAATTTTTCAAAAACTATCATTTCTTAATTTAAAAGAAGAATTATATTTTAGATTTGAAATTAAAATGAAAAATGAACTAGAAGGTGTTTTCTGTATTTTTATATTCAATTAAGTGGAATTTTCCATCAATATTTTTAAAAAATTAACTGAATGATGATTCTAAATCATAGTGTTATTATAGTACTATCTATTAATTGAAAAATGTATTTTCCTAAAAAACAATTTATCGTTATGTTTTGCGAGTTTACTTTAGAATTAATTTATAAATATTTTTTGAGTTTAATTTGAAAAAATTTATTATATATTTGGAATTAGAATAATTAATCTTATGTAATAATTTCAACGTAATTGTTTCATATTGAATAATGCGAACTGTAAATATTTATTACCATGGGTATTTTGAAAAAAGAATTATTAACGGTCAAAAAAATAGATAAGGGTTAGAATAAACCAAAAGAAATTTATAATTTCTGTTTTACACAAATATTATAAACCTATGTAACTTAATCATAGGAAATGGTTCATCTTGTTAATATTTTGTGTGAATTAAACATTTATAAATTTTATTCTTTTCAAAAATTCATCATGGGTCCTCTCCCCCGCTTATAAAAGGACACCTCCTCTCTTCTTCTATCCACAATTAGAATTTATTTTTGTTGGAAAAATACCATCCCAAATCCCTTACTTTCTCAACTCCCCTAATCCTATAATCCTTTTTTATTATAAGTTATCCAATGAAGGTATTTGGTGAAAACCTAGCATGGTTTTCCAATGAATATGTATTGTTCTTAACATTGATTTTTAGTTTAATTTATTCTTAAACCTATATAAAATCCTATTAAAACATGATTATATAATAAAATCATTGTATCAAATATACGAAGATGTTATAATTTTAATTTAAAAATATATTTATCTCCTCATCTATCAAATTTATAATAGAACTATTGTTCAAGTGTACGGTGTAAAGCCGCCTCACAGACAAATGAAATTCATTGTCCATCATCACTTATAATCTATTTATGATGAGTAATTTAATATAAATTATTTTCATGAAATATTTATCATTATTTAAAATTAATATATCAAATATTTTCTTAACTTATATTCATTAAAAGATGATAATGTCCTTCGTCACACATGTTGAGTACCACCTCCACAAAGTGATGTGATTAATTTTTCCTTACTGCATCTCATGGAAGGGATATGTATGTTTATTTAATAAATTAATATTATATTTATTAAATAATTATAGTTTTTAAAATATTAAATAATTCCTACCATCTATCCATCATTATCTTTGAAAAATCGATATATTACTCATCTATACATGTGGAATTCTATCTCGATGATTTTAACATAGTTCATTTTACATAACCATATTTCATGGATATTTTTAAATGTATAATTGATGTATTAAAATGAAAATTAATTTATGATTATTATTCTATAGATGATGAATTAAAAACCTTTTTTCCTTCTTCAGCTTTTCAAAGTGATTGAGGACATAAGAGCAGAAAATCATCAAAGCGGCTGACATGAACATAAATAATTAAGAAATATAATATAATATGAATAATAAATTTGAAAAGGTTAATAATAATTTAAGTTGTTAATATTTTTTTATTATGTTGGATGATAAAGGACGTACATGATGATTAAAACAAAAGGCAAGGGATCTCTCTATACCACCCCTTACTTTGGGTTATGACCATTCTCTCTTTAACACAAATTATCTCTATATTAACATTGTGGAATTCATCTAAATTACGTATTTATGTCTCTAACGTATATTAATATATTATTATGCATTAGTTTGATTACGAAATATATGAAATAAGTTCTTTTAAAAAATTAAACCGATTTCATTCCATGATTAATTTTTATGTTTGTTCCTTAAGAATGATTTCCTTTTATAGCACGCTAAATAATATACATGTTATTATTGGTGTTCATATATATATATATATATCCAATTAATTAGGTAATTATTTTGTCTCATTATAGATTATGTATGGGATTATTGTATTAACCTAATCAATTATGGGACTTAGTCAACCATGTTATATTGTCTAAGAAGTTATCCTTGACTCATGTTTATGTTATAGTATATTTTGTATCCACATTTCATATGCTTATATGATCTTATGATACCATGTTGTTTTTGTAATGATTCTATTATATTACTCTTGAATGAACTCATTTATGTTATCACATTACACCTTTGAATAACAGTTTATGTTACATTCTCATATTTATCCCATTTTTGGGATTTTTAGGTCTCTGCATTCATTTAAGAATTCTCCAAGTTATCCCATATAGTTTTAAAAGAGAAAATGGATTTTGGAGCTCATTATAGATAATGAAATAAATATTTCACATTTTAGTTTCCATTTGAAGTATTATTAAATTATTCTTACAAAGATATCATGCCTCATGATCTCAGGGGTTTACTTATTAGATATTTATTCTAGAAATCAGGTATTAATATGTTCAAAAGGCTTAGGATGCTATAACAGATTTCACTAACTTCATAATTTTGTTGGATTTAATTTTAGTATTTGGTTTTAATAATATAATTTAGATAAATGGATTAAAATAATCTGGAAATGATCATGATGACCCTATAACCAGACAAAAAAATATCCTTATACATTATTATTCCCTATGAGTCTGACAATTGTTCCCACTTTCTTATACTAGTTTCTAGTAGCTTAGTGATTTTTTTGTAATTATATTTATATTTATAAATTTATTTGAACTTTTTTTTATTGATGTCCTTCAAGAATATCATAATACGAAAAGTATTTTTTAAAATTTTAATTTTTTTGAGAATGTGGGGAAATGTGTGGCTATTTCTGAAATGTGGTAAATTTATAAAAAATAAATTTTCATACCTCAATAATGAATTGATGTTTTTCATAAAACATAAAGGGGTAGAACAGTGTTGGAACCTTCTTTTTGAGGAGAGTATTTATCACATCCTTATTTTATTGATCACAAACCATTTTTCTTATATTACTAATTATTTACATGTTCTATGATAGCATTTTAGATGATAAAAAAGATTTTTTAATAATTCTGTTAAGTATTGAGGGGAGTCACCACAATCCAAGAGCTACCCCTAAAGATGAACTACCTCCAGCGGAGTCACCTAATGGTTTTTTAATTCTAGCCTCGTCGCCACAGAGGGTGATCTACCATTGAGAATGAGATATTGTTGGTATTGTTACCACCACACTCTAAGTCACTGCTATAATCTGAGTCACTATCAGCCCAAGTCACTACTAGTATATGATAACATTATATGTTGAGTAGCCCCAACATCATGAAATTGATTTTGTATGAGGACTTTAACATTAATGTCCCAAAATCTATTTCTATTCATTTATAAATGATAAGTCTTTAATAATTTGACCTAGTCATTAAGACACAATCAAATCATATTTGAGGATTGTGGATCTCCTTCATCCAATACTATTATATCAAATGAAATGACCATATCCCTCTCTTTTTGATGATGCAAACTATCTAAAAATTATATAGGAAACTCGTGTGATTGAATATTTTTAACATTAAAATATTAGTGATTAATATTTTGTAAATTTAATTAATACATAATAACAAATTACATTATAAGTAATGAAGGATACATCAATAGAGATCAATTAGAACTTTCCTTATGTTGGGAATAAATACATCAAGTTTTCATTGCAGCATTTTTGGTTGGTTGTGTTTGTTGAAAAAGCAGGTTTCAAAGGAGAGTTATCATGTTCCAGATATATTTTTGATAAAACATTTTGACCATGAACTATGTGAAAGGAAAATAAAATCTAGAGTTGGTAAAAAAGAATTGATATAAGGTGAAACTGTTTTCCAGTGTTATCAAAATTTTTAGGGTCCAAAATTTGGAGATTGGATAGCATCACGAATAGTGGATTTCCTGGATATCTCATAAAAGTATAGAAAATGATTTAATTTCATGAACATGGGCTCAATAAAGTGTCTTTCAAAACAAATCAATGAAATTATATATTGAGCTCTATTATTACAAGGAGATTCATGAATGGTAGAGGTGAAGAGCATTGTGAGTGAGTATTCTGAGGGAAAAATGTTTTTTATGGAAGGCTCTATGATTTCAATGAGCATTGCAAACTTGAAAAAAAATTGGTGCTTCATAAACCTAAGATGATTTTGGTAAATACTTTGGAGCTTTCTTAAATGTTTTTACATGGTGATGACATGGTATGGATGGTTCTAGAGTCGGTGGAAACACCGATAAATAGGGATCGACCCCCTTGGGAAGAGTAGAGAGTTTTCATGAAAATATTAAGTCTCATGATTCACAATGAATTTTCGAGAAGGTAGGTTGTGATGTTTTTTCATGGTAGACATGTCTAAATTCATGAAAGTAAAGAGAATATTCAAAGGCATGTTAAACTCTGTTAAAAGTACGGAGAATAACCATGTCTAAGTTGAGCTTCGTGAAAGTGGTGAAATTCGTGAAGGCTAAGTTGATATTTGAGAATGGTAGGTACTTCATGAAGTCATGTCTGAGCTTTGAGAAATAGGGTGCTTCACTAAGTATTGGGCTTTAAAAAATAATAATATTCCCAAATAATATTTCTTTGTTATATTATTTTAAAAGGTATTTCTTATTGTTCAAAGGAATAGTGGAATTCAATAGTGGATGAAAATGGGACATCATTAGAGAATCAATATTCAGTTTTGGATAAATTCAGTAGAGATAATGAATGGATCAACATATTTATAAATTGAGATTAGATATTTTGAAGATGTTGTGAGAACACTTTAGTTGATAGAGAAGTTATTTTGAAACTATGGTTGGTTATAAACTAGGAGTGATAGTGAGTCCATTTCAAAACATTGTAAACAGTAGTGCGCTTTTAGTGGATTTGGTACATCATCACATTGTTGTTGTATGCTCCATAGACATAGCCCAGTGATGGTGAAACAAGTAAAAATGTGTGTGTCTCATGTGTGCTTTAATTTATGTTCATACATTTCTATGGGAAAGAGATAGAAGATAGTTTTATCTAACAATGGTACAAGATTTAAAGGGGTAATTGTTTTAATCTATCATACCCTGATTCACCCTCACCCCCTCTGGGTATTTGACCTATTGAATATAACACCTTCCAATTCCTATGATCATTTGTTCTGCTGCATGTTAAAAGAAATGAATCTGAAACTCCTCACTAATGATAATATAAGGATTTAAAACATTCTGATTATACAAAAAATAGCAACAGTATTCTCTTCATATTATTTTCAATTCTTTTTCTGGTTATTGATTTTAACATTGACTAGTGTGTAGTCACTCTGTTTTCAAACACACACAGTCTCTTTCACCTAAACTAGAGAATAATTGTTATTATCTCTTTCTCTTTACATCTGCTTACCCGTAGTGTTTATGGAAGAGGTCCGTGTGTGACCTGTACTATTTTATTTCCCACATATAACTATAGACAAGGATTTTTAGCCTAGAAAACATGTTTTTGTTGTTTGTTTACCTGATATTGGATGTGGATCTGTTTGATTATTATTATAATTTTCTTGGTAGTAGGTGATTTCCAAGTGGAGGGGATTAATTCTCCTTTTGAGACCGAACCTCTTGTTTATTCATATCTATTACATTTTATTTTATTTCAAATTAATAGATTGATTGTCATTTATAAAAAAATCTATTACTTTGATAGTTAATATTTATTTATTTTTATATATTTTTTTCAAGTAAATTTATTTCAGAAGATAATATAATTTCAAAATTATTTTAATTGACAAATAATTACACTTTGAGACTTATTTTAAAAGGGACGATCTTATGTTGATCTAATATTTTGATTAACTGGTTAATTAAATTTATTAAAGGGATTTAATTTTATTTTAAATTTAAACTAAAAAAATTTGGGAACTCAATTCACCCCATATTGAGTTACTCAAACCTACTAACATTTGGTATCAAAAGATTTATATTATCATTTCAACTATGATTTTATATTGTTACAAAATTTCTCATGTTTTTTCAAATTCAAAAATTTTGTTCTTTATGGATTATAGACAATAAGTGTCTGATACAAACTGACCACTTCATTTTATGGAATAAATTATTCGAAATGGATAATCCATATGAAATTTCATTTAGATAGTACGAGTTTAGATATTTGTACTAAAAAATTTGATCATTATGAAATACGAAAAAAATATATAGTTACTTGGTGTGATGAAACAAAAACTACATAAAATAATAATTCTAAATATATGAATGCTTTATATTTTTCATTGGGTGATGCTGAATTTAATAGGATATATTTTATAAAATCATCTTTTTAAATATTGGATACCTTATCTCTCTCAAGAAAGAATATATAATTTTAATGAAATGACATTAAACACATATACAATTAAATATTATACTTTTAAAATGATGCTTGGTTGTCCTATTATTGAAATTTATCTCAAGTTCAATGAAATATTGAATATCATTCATTCACTTGGGAAACAAGTGACATACAAAGATCAGGTGATGATATTTCTTAGATGTCTTTCAAATAGATGGACAAAAATATATGTTTCAATTTGATAATATTTTGATGTTAGTAAACTACCTATAAATGAATTGAATGGAAATATGATGATGTTTTATGATGATCCTAAATTTAACAAGGATATCAAGGAAGATTATCCATAACAAAAATTAGCAACCTTCAAGATTACTATATACAAACAAAGAAAAATGGGTCAAGGTGAAAATAACAGTGATGAAGAATCTCCTGATGATAGTGATGGAGAGATGACCCAAATGGCTAGAATATTTAGTAAATTATATAAGGAAAAGAAGACATTCAATAAATAAAATTTTATTAGAAATAATGACAATAATGGAATATGGAAATGGACTGTAAAAAATTATATTCAATATAGAATCATATTCTACACATGTAGGAGGAAATGAAAAGTTAATGCTAACTATCTATAATTGAAATAAAAAAAGAAATATGAGGATAAAGATATAAGGTTCACCAAGTCCATGAATGGATATTGAAGTGCCTCTAAATATAGATGGAGTGATTCAGGAACTAATCAAAAAGATAAGTCTGACTTAGAAAATATGTTCATTATAGAAATCAAATTAGTGGTACAAAATATTCTTCCTACTTATTCTATTTATATTACAAACTATAAAATGAATCTAATAATAACATTGATAAACAATAAAAAATATTGATTCATATGAATAGTATAATGTAATGGAAGATATGTTTATTGAACTAAAATATAAATATCAGTCACCTAAAAATAGCATGCATTGAAAGTAAATATTAAAACTATCATTATTGTTGAAAATGTGAAAAATGTTTAATTATTTATGTGAACAATGAACTAAAATTGAACAATGATAAATTAAAAAAGCATTTATAATTGTTTACAAATGGAAAGAAAACTCTGACAATACTTATTGGAATGAAAATAGTCTCCAAGTATAAAATTCGAATATATTATCAACCTGGAGAGTGAAAAATCATCAAAAACTAGATTTTTGTTGAGTACTATTTCATAAAATTCATATATTTCCTTTACCTAATAAACTAGGACAAATAATGTTTTTATTTATATAATATTTATTTAATTTTATATTATGCCTATTAAGAAATTATGGGTACCAAAATCTATTATTACTAACATAACTCGACCTGTGAAGGTTTGGGTACAAAAATCATTTTTAGTATAAACATTATTTTCTAGGAAACCTATTTGAAAACCTCTAGAAAAATCCTAGGGTATGTGGATAGTGGGTGTTCCAGACATATGACTAGTGAGTATTGAAATTTAAAAATTATGATCAATGTTGATGGTGGTCATGTTACTTTTGGTGAAAATTATAAATTAAAAATCACTGGCATTTTCCAAATCTATAATTAAAATTCAGTATTAATTTTTGGTGTAGAATATAATCTTCTTATGATGTCCTAGTTATGCGATGATGGTTTTTATTTAAAAATTATAAAAAATGTTTTTTATTCTTTTGATGGTAATTGTTTTTTATTTTTAATTCATTAATAAATAATAATATATATTCTACTGATTTAAATAAAGAGTATTCAAAAAATATATCTTAATTAAGTGACATTTAGAAATAATATTGGATTTGAAACTTGATACTAGGACATTGCAGTATTAATTCACTTAGAATGAAAAATTCAAAATCATTAGCTAAATATATTCCTAAACATAGATTCTCAAATGATAAATTTTTTCTTCCCGTCAAAAAGGGAAACTACATAAGAATTATTCTAAGTCAAAGAAAGAATTTTCAACCTCTAATCCTCTAGATTTAGTTCATATAGACATTTATAGATATTCTCGGTTTTATAGATTAAATTGAAAACATTATGTTTTTGTTCATTTAGATGATTTTTTGGTTAAAAGTGTGTATTATTTTTATCTCACAAATGTAAATCTTGTTCTTATTTTATTATATATTCCATGTCTGTAGAAAATCTATGTGGACATAGTATTAAGACCTTATGAAGAGATAATAATTATGAAATGGAAAATCTAGACTTTGATCCATTTTTTTCTCAGAATGGTTATAATCCAATAAATTTATACTCCTCGGACACCACAACAAAATGGTGTTCTATAACAAATAAATAGAACTCTTCAAGAAATATCCCCAACTATTCTAAATGAATATAAGTTTCTTGTCCACGTTTGGGTAGAGAATTTTAATATAGCTTGTTATATGATAAATATTGTATTAATTATACCTCTATTAAAAATAATTCCTGATGATTTAAGGAATAATAGAATGAAAATGGTTAATTACTTCAGGTTTTTTGGATTCAAAGTATTAATTCAAAATACTAAGGTTAATCTTGATAATTTTCATTCAAAAATTGTTGGAGGAATTTTTCTTAGATATTCAAATCCTAGTAAATCTTATAGAGTTTATTAAAAGAAATAAAAAAAATTGAAGAGTGAATTCATATGAAATTTGATCTAACTGGACCAAATTAACATAAGATGATCTTAGAAAACCATGAGGATGAGTTGTCAAATCTGAACATTATTTTGAAACCACTGGAATGTTCTATGAAACCAGAATGAAATTCATCCAGTGAACTTCCAGAACCTAAAGTGGAATAAAATCTTGATCCACCTAGCCCCTCTTTTCAAAGAGCTATTGGGACTAATAAAATCTATCCATTAGATTTGTAATTGGAAACCAAGATAGCAATAAATAAACTAGAGATTTTCCATGGAATCATATTGAACACCAACATTTATTGACACGGCTTTAACAAAATAAAAAAAAAGATACTATAAATGATGAATTCATGGTAATAAATATGCAAGAAGAAATTAAACTATTTGAATGAAACATAGTTTGTGAACTTGTTCATATACATAAAGACACCTGAATTATTGGAACTAAATGGTTATCTTGAAACAAGGTTGATGAGTTAGGAATGATAGTATGAAATAAGGCTAGATTGATTGAATAAGGATATAATCAAGAATAAGGTATTGGACTGTGAAATTATTTTTAACCCAGTAGCCAAACATGAATCCATTATGATATTAATTTAGTATAGAATACATTTGGATTTCCAACTATATCAGATGGATGTGAAATGTGCATTCCTAAATGGATTTATAATTGAGTATGTTTTTGTTGAAAATTCCCCTATATTTAAAAAAATATATTTTTTGAATCATTGTTTTAAATTAATAGTTGATTTATATGGTTTAATACAATTTTATAGTGCTTAGTATGATTATCATACCAATTTTATTATTTAAAAATGTTTTCAGAAGGTATATTTAGTGCAACTCTTATTATAAAAATAATTTCAAAGATGTATTAATAGTAAAAATTTATGTAGATGATATTATTATTGGATTTTGGAAATGTTCCCTATGTACTTATTTTTAAAAACTAATTAAATACGAATTTGAAATGAGTTTAATGGGTGAACTAAAATCCTTTCTTGGATTTCATATTTTTTCAAATAAATAATGAATAATTTTAAATTATAGTCAATATGTAAAAGACCTTTCAAAATGTTTTGTATTAAAAATGACTAAAGGTATTGATGCTCCCATGAGTACCAGCTATAAAATAGATCTTGATAAAGATGGGAAATCAGTAGATCAAACTAGTTTCAGAGGTATGATTGGAAGTCTATTGTATTTAAGTACTAGTTGGATTTATAATATGTGTAGTGTGTGTACGTGTTCTCTCTTTCAAGAAAATCTCAAATAATCACACTTATTAATTGTTAAACGTATTTATAATACCTAAAATATACAACAAATTTAGGATTTTTCTATACAAGAGGACAACCTTTTTGATTTTATAAGTTATTCAGTTTCTAATTTTAGTGGCTATAAGTTAGATTGAAAAATAACCTCCAGAAAATTTCATATTCTAGGAAAATCTCTAGTATGATGGTGTAATTAGAAACAAATTTTTTTGCACTATATACTACTGAAGTTGAATACATATATAGAGTATGTTTCTATTCTAAATTATATGGATGAAACATACTCTACTAGATTTTAGATACCAATATAGAAATCTCCCAATAAATTGTGATAACAGAAGTGCTTTAGAAATTTCAAAAAATCAATTATCTCACTCTAGAATAGAATACATTGATACAAGACATCAATTTTTTGAGAGATTATTATCATGAATGTGATATAACTTTATAATTTACTAGAAATAAACATCAGTATGATGATATATTTACAAATCCATTTAATTTTTAAAGATTAATCTATATTAAAAAATAAATTCAATATGATATTTTTTAGTTGATCGAGTTACCACTAATCGAGTCACCATTGATAAATCATTGTTTATGAATCACTATTGATGAGTCACTATTGTGAAAAATTCATCATCCCCTTACTACTATTATTATTATTTCATTCGGATTAATTTTTTTATTTATTGATTCATATTATATTATTTTTCCAAATATTTAAATGATATAACTCACATCATAACACTAATCAATTCACATAACCTTCAAACCTTTGAACTCATGAATTATTATCTTCCCCTTGGATCAATAATTTTTAATTCCTATTTTATTTTACCTAAACCTTCAAGACATAAGTATGGCTCTTGTGAAGACTATAAAAATAGAATCATGAAGATGTGATTTAATCTATAAAATGATAAAGATCTACAAGAAATATTATTGTTTGTCCATGAAACCCACATCCATCAAATCAAGATATTGAAATAGAGAAGGAAATAGATATGAAATGGATTCCATAAAGAATTATGTTTTTATTAAAAGTTATTCAAATTGGGAATTGATCGATTGGTTTTCAATGAATCACCATGTGTATTATCTACGGTATTATTGATGATTTAGTTTGAAATGATTATTTTTTTGAGATCAGGAGGATGTTTAAAGAAGTTTCATTAAAATTGAAGAGTTCTATTTCTCATTAAAAGAATGGTATTGGTGCCTAAGGGTACCTCCAAAATGGGTATATGAGGACTTCCAAGACATTATTTCAGTTAAAGTGGGTAGTTTAACTATAAAAAATTTCTCATTAAGGTAACAAAAAATGATACTCTATGGAGACCAGAGATGTTGTACTTGATGGTCTGTGTAAACTTTTATTCAACATTGTATATCATTTATTATGTATTATAAAATAATATTTTAGTTCTATGTGATTTCAGGATATTTACGCCCTATTTGGGTTGAAAAAAGTGAAAAAATAAATCATTATAGATTTCTGATGATCAATATGTATGAAATGTGCATGAAAAGTCCAAGGTCATATTATAGGTTATAACCTAATATGATATCTAACATCATGGATGATATGATCTTATTCAAATAATGTAATGAATATTAAGACATGTAAGGAGGTTTCTAATTGTTAAAAAATGTTAAAAAAAGAGTTTATGTCAATTGGAATCCATAGAAGAAGTTATAGGTGAGATATAATGATAAAATGTATGATGTATTCACCCATATTGATCATCCAATCAGACCAAAAAATGGTGGGTCTTATTCTTCAGTCTAATGAATTTTTTTAATATTCTGATGATGATATTAGTAAAAGGATAAAGAGGCTACTGAAGAATAAGAAGAATAATTATTAGGTAAAGTGGGGAGTGATTCAGAGATCCCAAAAGTATCTTATGGATATATTAGTCCACCACGTTTTCTTCCAAAAAGGAAATAAATTTTCGATGAAAATGATGTTGAGGTAACAAAAGTATAAGTAGAGGAATAATTCAATACATCTACCACAAAATCATAAAAATACCATAATAATATTTATGATAATGGAAGTGGGAGTGATGTCAATGATTTTGAGGAATCATATAATAATAAGGATCATGGAAAAAAAGAATAAAATGATTACTGGAAATGGTCATGATGGTGGAGATGATGAGGATCATAGATACTATCATGGAGATGACCATAATTAATTTTATGAAAATCATGGAGATAATAATGATGATCAAGATCATGATATGTTTCAGTAAAATACTTCATCACTAGTGGTAACATGTTATATCAGGGATGAGGATAAATATTAATATGATGAGATGAATGTCATATCACTTATTTATACATATGATAGGCAATATACTAGTGTGGGAGAGAAATATCCCAAATATACTGGTCACATATAGGCATCAGATCTCAAATGAATAGTTCATACAGAACCAACCTCCATTATATTTGAGCTTGGTGAATATTCTCCAGTTCACATTGAACCAACTATTCTTCCATATATAAAACCTGATGTAAGTAAATTTTCTAAATTCGAGAAATTTCTTTGCCATTTTGTCATGGAATTTATTACAATGATTTATATGTGTAACTCCCCGAACCTAGTTACCCAGAGTCGGTGCATTATTACATAACATTGGCATGATCACAAGAAAGATCAAATCTCGAAAGACCGATTAGTTTATTATCCTTCGAAACAGTAGATATATTTATAAAGTTTTACATTAAATCATTAAAATGAAAAATACAACGACATAGTCTCCATAGTCCACACTCTTATCCCCTCATACTATCTCGGCAGGTCATTCATAATTTACTTCTTCAAATCCTGGGAAAAATAAGACATAGAAAAGTGGTGAGCTCAAATTCCCAGTAAATATAACAATATAGAGGAAACATTCATAAATAAGAATAAATATTTAAGGTAATGTATAAGTAAAACAAAATCCTTCTAAACTTGAACTTCAACATAATATGGCAAAAATAAAATGAAATAATTCCATTTACTTATTCACATGGATATTCTACTAATCGATTAATCAATGCAATACCAATAACCACTTTCATAATGATGGAATGCATAATGCAAGACTATCATAACCACATGGCCATGGACTCGTGCTAAGACTACAAATAATATTTTTCCAAGGCCTTGTTCCAATAGACTAGTTTTTCTCATGAGACCTACCGATGCATCGAGGAGCTATAGTGGGCTCCACCCGTCACATATTAAGTCCAATGCATTCCCATATTAAAAGGTTTAATCATAACATAAACATTCGTATTAAAACCAGCATACAAAATGTAAATACTTCATCCATAAATGATGAATGGTATAAAAATAACACATCCACAGTCAAACATATCCCAAAACATTCAATACAATATAGAAGTTTTGTATCATAATAAATCAACTTCAAATAAGCGTAAAATCCATCAAAGGATGTTGATATAGATGAAATAAAAACTCTTTCAGATAAATATCTCTCTCATTTTTGAAATCATTTAAGAGTCATATATTTATGAAATAAAACATTTTCATTGAAAATATTATTATAAGCTTATAAGGGAAGCTTCTAAGGTTTTATAGCAGCGGAAAATAGCCGCACCCGCCGTATATGTTAAAAAACATTCTTACCTTAATTCTTTCAAAAAGGTTTAAAATGACCTTGTTCGGAAAACAACAAAAAGATTCCTTTATAAACCACTTATAAAAGTCAACAAGAGTATAAATGACTTTGACACATATTCTAGTAAATAGTAAAAATGTTTTTAAATACATTTTTAAGAAACATGGATGTGGATGATAAAGAAGTCCCAGTAGATTATTACGTATAAACAACCTCAGATAATGAAGAGATTTCTAAATAAACCCTTACCTTGTACTTTTCCTTGGTTGGAGTAGGATAAACTCCTGTATAATGGTGAAATAATTGTTATTAAATTATACAAGAATCATATACATTAATTTGGTATCATATGTGATCTTTTAACATTTCTTTGTTAATAATATCTTAATATTATTGTCGTTTCGGGTGTTAACTTACTCATTTTATTTTATATGTTTTGTTATGTAAGACATGATTGTTATGGATAGGATGTATCTTATTCATATCCAGAATGGTATTATTAAGTCCTTAAATATTATTATTAATCTTCAAATGAGAATTAGTCTTGAATGGATACGATGGAGAATGAATCTAATCGCGTTCGTGGAGACGGTAGTCCGTACGTACGCACGAGCAACAATATCATTCTTTTGATATTAAAATAATATTTAATTGGATGGTATATCATATATACAGAATCATTATCATGTTATATTTATTATTTAAATGAATTACACATAATTATTATACCCATCCTAATAATAATGTTTTGAATAACAATTACACCACGACGTGGAGACGGTAAGCCGTACGTACGCACGTATGGTGACATGTCATTCAAAGGATGGATAGAATACTGAATATGGTTGTACCATATTTATCATAATATTACAGTATATAGGAGATACTAGATTCATTATTTTAGAACGGGAATAACAAATAAATAAGAAGTTGAAGAAGAAATGAATTTGAAAAAGGTTGGTGAAAACATTACCTCTTCTTTGGGTTCTTCCTTTTGATTTGATCCAAAGGGTTAGTTAAGATGGATTTCTGATCAAACTAAGGCCTCTAGGATTTATTGAGGGAAGTTGAGAGAGTATTTGGGCAGGGTTTGGCTGAATCAAAAGGCTTTGAAGGTATGAATTAATGAGAAGGGGGACTGCCCTTTTATAAGATGGGTGAGGGGCACCTTTTGAAAAGCTAGAAATATTATTTTATAATAAAATAATATTCGACTTATAATGGCTCCAAAGTGAATTATTTAAAGGTTAAGGTGGGGAGGGGTTTAAATTCACTGAACCAATATAATTTAGACAGGTTTGGGTCATTAGATTAACCTTATCTTTTAGTTTTAACTCTTAGTTAATTAGTTTGACACTAACCATGTCACTTTGTATTTTTATATTATATAGTTAATAAACAAACTATATACCTACAAGAAACCCCCAAGTGGTTCATTAATGATACAACTATCATGATATAAGTCTCATGGCTGATCCTCATATTTTTAGGAAATGAATATAAATTAATAATATAATATTTTTTTTTAAAAACACTTTTATGTCAATTTCGACACTATTTGGAAAATTGATTTTTTTTTGAAAATCATAACAGAATGATTACTTAGAAAAAAGTTAATTAAATCATTCCTAACATGTCATATTAACCTATAAAATTATTTTAATTCATAAAATATCTCAAATTATATTTGTTTGGGTATTTATAATATCAATTATTTTAATTTTTCACTATTATGGTAATTACTGCATCATCATTGGGTCATAAATAAAATAAATTATTTAATGTCTAAAAATTATAAATAAAATATAATTATTTGGAAATATTTTTATCTTTATAACGAATTTTTATAATCGAATTTATCTTATGTGTAACTCTACATTAAAAATGTTTTAGTAAATAAACTTTGATTTTAACTCTTTTAACTCTTCTTTGAATTAAATAATAATAAAGATCCTAAACTAATCCAAGTGGACCTACATGATAATATTTTTTTCCTAAGGCTATTTTTGGTCGACATACAGTTGTCCAATAGAATTAGGACATGTGTTAGGGTAATATTAATATCATTTTTACCCTTAATTACCCTATTTACTTTTAACCGTGTTAAATAAAATAAAAATGTTACTAATCACCAAAAATTATTTTCATCTCATTGAACCAAATTTTACTCATTTATATTCACCGTGTCTCTCAGATTTTCATAATTCCACTCACATAAGCGGTAAAATTAAGTTTTATGAAAAATTCAGTTTTTTAACTACCACTTAGTGGTTTCACTATTAATCAAAAAATAAAGTTTTTCAGAAAAATACCAAAAAATTACCCTAGGATAATTTCGATATTCCAAATCCAAAAATGAAGTCCATTTTGAATAATAAAATTTATAAATTTCAAAAAGTGGGTATTACTATTCATAATGGCTAGTTTGCTTTTGGTGTGTTAGAACTCAATGTTGCGTACAACACATGTTATTGCATTATTCAAAGAGAAGCGTACAATAAAAGCATGAGATGCTACATTCTCCCCTCATTCAAATAATTTCATCCTCGAAATTTCTAGAATACTACCGCATGAAAAGACTCGGGTGGTTCTTCATCATAAGTTCCTCGGTTTGCCACGTTGCCTCTTCCATCTTATACTTTCTCC
Source organism: Viscum album (assembly GCA_963277665.1). Taxonomy (NCBI): domain Eukaryota; kingdom Viridiplantae; phylum Streptophyta; class Magnoliopsida; order Santalales; family Viscaceae; genus Viscum; species Viscum album. The sequence continues at coordinate 1,646,778,721 of OY728128.1, forward strand.
ACAAGACTTTTTACCAGACTAGTCATCCGGTTTCTCAGTACTTGTTCTCTCGTATCAAGAATCTTGACAGGCTCTTCGCAATAACAAAGATCAGGTTTCATTTCTAATTCCTCATAGGTGAGTACATTCATTGGGTCAGGCATGTATTTCCTCAATAGTGATATGTGGAACACATCGTGAACTTTGGAGAGACTTGGAGGCATTGCCAAACGGTAAGCTACAGCCCCAATTCGTTCTAGAATTTTGAAAGGTCCAATGTACCTGGGACTCAATTTACCTTTCTTACCAAAACTTATGACTCCTTTCTATGGAGATAACTTCAGGAAAACGTGATCACCGACTTGAAATTAAAAAACCTTCCTTTGATTATTGGAATAGATCTTCTTCCTACTTTGAGCTTCTTTGATATGGTTTTCGATTACCTTCAACTTTTCCATCGTTTCCTCCACCAGTTCTAGGCCTACAAGTTTTCTTCCACCAACGTCATCCCAACAGGTTGGTGTGCGACATTTCTTTCTATATAACGCTTCATATGGTGCCATATGAATACTCGAATGGAAGCTATTGTTATAGGAAAATTCTACCATAGGTAAATATTGATCCCACATACACTGAAAGTCAAGTGAGTAGGATCTCAACATGTCTTCTAAGGTTTGAATAGTTCGTTCTGATTGTCCATCTGTTTGATGGTGGTAGGCAGTGCTCAAATGAAGTTCAGTATCCAAGGCTTTCTGAAGAATTTTCCAGAATCTTGAAGTAAAACAGGGATCACGATTAGAAACAATCGATAGGGGTACTCCATTAAGTCTCACCACTTCATTAATATATAGTTTTGCTAGACGTTTCTGTGGTAGATCTTCTCTTATTGCAGGATGAAGTGATGGCTTGGTAAGACGATCAACAATAACCCATATTGCATCATTCCTTCTAAGAGTCCTTGGTAGACCCATGAAAAAGTCCATCGTAATATTATCCCATTTCCACTCTGGTATGGGGAGAGGTTTCATGACTCCTCCAGGTTGTTGCCTTCCATCTTTCACTTGTTGAAAAACCATACATATTGACACAAAATCAGCAATCTCCCTCTTCATGTTGTCCCACCAAAAATGTTCCTTCAAGTCTATATACATTTTAGTGCTCCCTGGTTTTATAGAGAAATTGGAACTATGAGCATCATCCAGCAATTCCCTTTTTAGATTAGGTATATCGGGAACACAAAGTCTCTTCCCAAATTTCAAAATTCCATCTTTATACACAAAGTCTCTCAATATCCCATCATTCACATCTTTAATATTCATTTGAAATTCTTCATCATCGGTTTGAGAACTCTTAATCCTTTCTAGTAAAGATGGTTTGGCAACCATTTGAAAAATCATTGATGTTTCACCTTCCCTGGTTATTCCCATGTCTATCTTCACTAGATCCAGGAAAATTGCATCCCATTCAATTCTCATATTGTTCAAAACTCCCTGATCTTTTCTACTCAAAGCATCTTCCACCTGGTTTGTCTTCCCCGGGTGGTATTGTATCATGCAATAATAATCCTTGAGTAATTCAAGCCATCTCATTTGCCTCATGTTGAGTTCTTTTTGTGAGAAAATATACTTCAAACTCTTGTGATCAGTATAAATCTCACATTTTTCACCAAAGAGGTAGTGCCTCCATATCTTCAAAGAAAATATCACAGCTACTAACTCGAGATCATGAGTAGAATAGTTTTGTTCATGAATTTTCAATTGTTGTGATGCATAGGCAATAACCATATCATTCTGCATAAGGACACAACCAAGTCCTTTCTTCGATGGATCACTGTAAATAACGAACCCATCATTCTATGATGGTAGAGTCAATATAAGAGAATTGAATAATATTCTATTTAGTTATTTGAAACATTCTTCACACTCTTTTGTGCAAACAAATTTCACCCCTTTATGTGTGAGCTTTGTTAATGGGTTTGCCAACCGGCCAAAATTCTGGACGAAACGTCTATAATAACCTGATAAACCAATAAAACTACGTACCTCAGTTATACTCATCGGTACAGGCCATTCTTGGATTTCCTTGGTGTTATAAGGATCAATGGAAATTCCATACTTAGAGACAATATGGCCAATAAAAGAAATCTCTTGAATCCAGAATTCACACTTGCAAAAATTCCCATATAATTCATGTCTTCTCAGAGTATTCAATATAATGCGCAAGTGATTTTCATGATCTTTGTAGCTTTTGGACTATACAAAGATACCATCAATAAATACCACTACAAAGTCATCAAGATATTCCTTGAAAACTCTGTTCATTATATGCATAAAAATAGAGGGTGAATTAGTCAATCCAAAATCGTTACTGTAAACTCGTAATGCTCATACCTTGTTCGAAATGCTGTCTTCGGAATGTCTTCCTTCTTCACACACAACTGATGGTATCCAGATCAAAGGTAAATTTTGAAAAGTATTGAGCTCCATGCAGTTGGTCAAATAAATCATCAATTAAAGGTAGGGGATAATTGTTCTTTATTGTTATTGCATTGATCTCTCTATAGTCGAAACATAACCTCGTAGATCCATATTTCTTTTTAACAAAAATAACATGGGATCCTCATGGATAAACACTAAAGAGAATAAATCCCTTATTACCCAATTCCTCTAGTTGTTTCTTTAGTTCAACTAATCTACAGTGGACATTATATAATGGGTCTTTGATATAGGCCTTGAACAAGTAATTAAATCAATGGAAAACTCAACATCTCATTCTAGAGGATGTCCAGGTAAATCTTTTGGAAACACATCTATATATTCTTTCACAATAGGTACATATTCTATTTGAACATTCCTTTCCTCCCCAATAGTCATTTCATTCTCTTCCTCCCAAATAATTTAATTCTGTTGAGCTACTGGGGGTGGATCTAGATAATAATTAGGTGGTGACAATTCTGCTCTAATGATAAGGTGTTCCTTATCATCATCATCAAAAATCATAACCTCCTTCTTCTTACAATAAATCTTCGCATCATGGTCCGAAAGCCAATCCATACCGAGGATTATATCAAACTCAATCATAGGTATGACGATGATATCAGCGGATAAAGAACATTTATGTGCTCTAATGGGGACTGATTCACAAAACTTTGTAGCAATGATACTTCCCTTAGGAGTTTTAACTGACAACTCCCTTGTTAAATCAAATTTGAAATATCATATTTTTGTAGAAAACTGAGAAGATATGAAACAATGCGATGATCATGAATCAAATAATGCATTTGCTAAAATTGAGGAAACCATTAAATTACCTGCCACCACATCTTTCGGAGCTTCTACCTCAGCAGTACTGATAGCATAAGCTTGGCCTTGATCCCTTGGCCTTTTCTGAGGTAAGTTCCCCTGACGCTTAGGACATTCATTTGCATAATGTCCCATCTCCCTGCAATTGTAGCATTGTACATCCGTAGCTTCCTTCTTCCCTTTGAAATCATGAGCTTGGTGGCCTTTTTCACCACACTTGTAACAGAATCCAGTTCCATATAAGCAAGTATCGGGGTGTTTCTTCCCACATTTACTACAGGATGGATATTCAACTTTTCCCTTCTTCCCTTTATTTCCATTCCTAGATTGATCAGTAGATCTCTTCTTCTCTTGCTTTGCTTTAAAGTAATATGACTTGGAGAATTATTTCTCTGTTTTGATATCACATGAGACAATGTCTCCGTACGACAAGAAAGATTGTGAGACTAATGCTCGATGGAGAAATGGTTTTAACCTTGTAGAGTTAGCCTCATACTTTGTGACATTCTCATCCTCCTTTTGTCTCAGAATCGGAAATTGTCTTTTCATATCTTCTTGAAGGTCACGAGGAAATTATTTTTCTAAAAATAGATATTTGAACTACCTCCATTCTATATTTGATACTTCATCATCTTACTTCGTGTTTTGAATCAATGAACACCATTGATAAACATCTCCAGTGAGGCGGTAAACTTCCACGATAACTTTTTTCCCTTTCACTACTCCCAAAGCCTAAAATATTTTATCTAGGAAATTTATCCATTGCTCAGATACTAAGGTATTTTTAATTCCCTTGAACGTTGGTGTTTATTGCCTCATGAAGAAATCTAACATTGATCCTCCACGCTGCGGATCAGGGTTCTCCATACGGGTAAGGTTATTATTCATAACCTGAGTGAGTTGTCCCAGTATGGTCATTAGCTGATCGGCACCAGTTGCATCACCAGCTCCACTATAATTATCTTGATCAGGAGGGGAATCCCTACATGGAGTGCGTTCATTGATATGGTGTCCATTTCTTCCACAAGATGCCATTTCTAAACAATGGAATAAACTAGATCATTTTATGAATCAACATACATAATTCCATACTTATAAAACACTTAACATAAATTGAACTTTTTACGGATATAATCCATAATCATAAAAATGTTTTCTTTGAAAATTATATACTCATAAACCCATCGTAATGATTTTTAATGAAAATGAGAGTAATCCTAAGAATATCCCCCGGGAGTGTCGTAACCAAGAGTGCAGCAAGGCCCGTTGTCGTGCACCAGTTCCCGTTCGAGTCTAGCTCAAAGCGGTGTTTTCAGGTTTTACCACTAGGTACATCTGTGCCAGATCCGCCTCTACCTGCTCGTATCCATATAGGGATTTATTGCTCAAAAAACTCACAAAATCATTACAATACCAAAATTCTAGGAAGTTATTCTATACTAATTCTCAAAGTCCATCATAAATCTTTGTGCTCTAATCAGAGTTTATCTAAATCTAGCTTCTAAGGTATATACTAAACTTCCTTTGATACCAACTGTAATGCCCCGACCCCAGTTACCCAGAGTCTGTGCATTATTATAAAACATTGGGATGATCACAAGAAAGATCAAATCTCAAAATATCGATTAGATTAGTAGCCTTGGAAACACTAGATATATTCATAATGTTTTACATTACATCATAAAAATGAAAACTACAACAACATACTCTCCATAGTCCACACTCTTATCCCCTCATACTATCCCTGTAGGTCATTCATTATTTACTTATTCAGATCCTGGGAAAAATAAAACATAGAAAAGGGGTTAGCTCAAATTCCCAGTAAGGATAAAAATATAGCGGAAACTTTCTTAAATAAGAATAATCATTTAAGGCAGTGTATAAGTAAAACAAAAGACTTTTAAACTTTACCTTCAACATAGTATGGCAAAAATAAAATGAAATAATTCCATTTACATATTCACATGGATATTCTACTAATCGAATAATCACATGCAATATCAGTAACCACTTTGATAATGATGGAATGCATAATTCCAGACTATCATAACCACATAGCCAAGGCCTCGTGCCAAGACTACAAATAAGATTTTTCCAAGGCCTTCTGCCAAGACACTAGATAGTCTCATGAGACCAACCGATGCATCGAGGAGCTATAGCGGTCTCCACCCGTCACATATTAAGTCCAATGCATTCCCATATGAAATGGTTTAAACAAAACATAAACATTCATATTAAAACTCGCATACGAAATGTAAATACGTCATCCATAAAACATGAATGGAATAAAAATAACAAATACATAGTAAAACATATCACAAAACCTTAAATACAATATAGACGTTTTGTATCATAATGAATCAACTTCAAATAAGCATAAAATCCATCAATGGATGTTGACATAGATGAAATCAAAACTCTTTTTCGAGAAATATCTCTTTCAATTTTGAAATTATTTTAGAGTCATATATTTTTAAAATAAAACATTTTCTTTGATAATATTCTTATAAACATTTAAGGTAAGATTCGATGGTTTTATAATGGCGGAAAATAGGTGCACCCGCCGTATAAGTTAAAGAAACATTCTTACCTAAATTCATTCAAAAAGGATAAAAAGGACCTTGTTTGGAAAATGACTGAAACATTACTTTATAAACCACTTATAAAAGTAAAAAAGGTATAAATTACTTAAACCCATATTCCTGTAAATAGTAAAAAAAATTGACAAACATTTTTAAGAAACATGGATGTGTATTATAAAGAAGTCCCAGTAGATTATTACATATAAACATCCTCGGATAATGAACAGATTGTGAAATAAACCCTTACCTTGTACTTTTCCTTGGTTGGGGAAGGTTAACCTCCTGTATAATGTATAAATAACTGTTATTAAATTATAAAATAATCATATACATTAATATGGTATCATATATGATCTTTTAACATTTCTTTGTTAATAATATCTTAATATTATTGTCGTTTCGGGTGTTAACTTACACATTTTCTTTTATATATTTTGTTATGTAAGACATGTTTGTCATGGATAGTTTGTATCTTATTTATATCCAGAATGTTATTAAGTCCTTAAACATTATTATTAATCTTCAAATGATAATTATACTTGAATGTATACGATGGAGAATGAATCTCATCGCGTTCGTGGAGACGGTAGTCCGTACGTACGCACGAGCGACAATATCATTCTGTTGATATTAAAATCTTATTTAATTGGATGGTATATTATATGTAACAAATAATTATCATGTTATATTTTTTATTTACATGAATTACACATCATTAATATACCCATCCAAATAATAATGTTTTGAATAACAATTACACCATGACGTGGAGACGGTAAGTCGTACGTACGCACGTATGGTGACATGTCAATCAAATGATGGATAGAATACTGAATATGGTTATAACATATTTATAATAATATTAAAGTATATAAGAGATACTGGATACATTATTTTAGAATGAGAATAATAAATAAAGAATAAGTTGAAGAAGAAATGAATTTGAAAAAGGGTGGTGAAAACATTACCTCTTCTTCAGGTTCTTCCATTTGATTTGATTAAAAGGGATCTTAGGTTGGCTTTCTGATCAAACTAAGGCTTCTAGATTGTATTTAGGGAAGTTTATAGAGTATTTGGGCAGGGTTTTTCTTATCCAAAAGGCTCTGAAGGTGTGAATTAATGAGAAGGGGGAGTGCCCTTTTATAAGGGGGGTGAGGGGCACCTTTGGAAAAGCTAGAAATATTATTTTATAATAAATTCATATTTGGTTTCTAATGGCTCCAAAGTGGATTATTTTAAGGTTAAGGTAGGTATGGGTCTAACACCACTCAACCAATATAATTTAGATAGGTTTGGGTCATTATATTAACCTTATCTTTTGGTTTTAACTCTTAGTTAATTTGTTTGACACTTACCATGTCACTTGGTATTTTTATATTATATAGTTATTAAACATACTATATTCCTCCAAGAGACCCCCAAGTGGTCCATTGATGATACACCTATCATTATATAAGACTCTTGGCCGAACCTTAGATTTTTAGGAATTGAATATCAATTAATAATATAATATTTTTTTAAAAAACTCTTTTTTGTCAATTTTGACACTATTTGGAAAATGGATTTTTTTGAAAATAATAACAGAATGATTACTTCTAAAAATGTTAATAAAATCATTACTAACATTTTATATTAACCTATAAAATTAGTGTAATTCATTAAAAGTCTGAAATTATATTTATTTTGGTATTTATAATATCAATTATTTTAATGTTTCACTATTATGGTAATTACTGCATCATCATTGTGTCATTAATAAATTAATTTATTTAATGTCTAAAAATTATAAATAAAATATCATTATGTAGGAAATAATTTTATCTTTCTAATGAATATTTATAATAGAATTTGTATTATGTGTAAACCTATATTAAAAATGTTTTAGTAAATAAATTTGTATTTTATCTCTTTTAACTCTTCTTTGAATTAAATAATAATAAATGTCCTAATCTAATCCAAGTGGACCTAAATGATAATATTTTATTCCTAAGGTTGTTTTTGGTTGATATAAACTTGTAAAATAGAAATAGGACATGTGTTTGGGTAATATTAGTATCATTTTTACCTTAATTACCCTATTTACTTATAACCGTGGTAAATAAAAGTAAAAAGTTACTATTCACCAAAAATTATTTTCATCTCATTGAACCACATTTTACTCCTTGATATTAACCGTGTCTCTTTTATTTTCGAAATTCCACTCACAGAAGCGGTAAAATTATGGTTTATGAAAAATTCATTTTTTAACAACCACTTAGTGGTTTCTCTATTCATCAAAAAATGAAGTTTTTCAGAAAAATACAAAAAATTTACCCATGGCTAATTTCGATATTCCAAATTCAAAAATGAAGTCCATTTTGAAAAATAAAATTTATAAATTTCAAAAAGTGGGTATTACTATTCATATCTACTAGTTTGATTGGTTGTGGTGTGTTAGAAATCGATGTTGCGTACAACACATGCTATTACATTATTCAAAGAGAAGCGTACCGTAGAAGCTTGGGGTGTTACAATATGATTATGAAATACTTTTATGAGGATAATGGTCTATAGTATATCAAATTAATAGATCTTGGTAGTTGAAAACTTTTAATATAATGGAGTTTATTAGACCAGTTGAGTATGATGTACCATAAGAGAATAAAGGTCATTGTCCTACTCAAATCTATAGCCACCTGATTTCGTGATAAAAGGTGATTTAAAATATTTTCTGTGATGTGTGATTTATGATTTAAAATCCTTAATAAGATCCTTGATTTCATATTTTAATGTTTTTTTGAGCTCTCATCCATCTCAAATTTCCAGATTATGTGAGGATAACACTCTATATTTTTTTGATCATTTTATATCACATTTACAACAAATGATTTGATTTCATATTTAGGAACTAGAAGTATATAATATAAGAATTTTAAAAAAAAGTTGATATTCTAAAAGCCTTATTAAAGGAAGTGAAATTATCATTATTATAGAGTTTGATTTTTTTTCCAGGATTTGGATAGTTTGTATTCTACTGCCTTGTCTTCCACTACACCTTCTCTTAATTCAGTACCAATTAATTGAGTGTTTCTTAGTTAGATTATAAGGGAATAAATGATTACTATTTTGGGTATTGTGTCAACCCATGAAAAGAAAACAATGATGATAATCCATCATGATGATAACATTTATAAGATGATAAAGTATTCTATTAGTCTCATGAATGACAAGGACTGCATCAAGAAAGCTATAAGATATTATTTTTCAAGAAATTATACGATGAGTGAGATTAATTCTCATTCCAAATTCCTAAAAGGGAACATGAAAATAAAATCAGTCACAAGGGATTTAAAAAATTGGTGATTGAAATAAAGTTTCTCACACCAGTATTACAAAGATTTATGGTAGAAAAATGGAATTTGTGTAGTGTTAAAGAGAGGGATGGTAATATTATTATGGTCCTTATCAGCATTATGAATCACTTATTTCATGTTAATAGCATGGTTTTTATTTCAATAGTGGTTATCCAAATTATAGCTATTCATTTAAAAACATCCATAGATCCAGTTAGATATAGAACCAAAGTGATTAATTATTGAGATAGTCTTCTTCATCCTCCATTTAATCCTATGAGTTTATCGCTTGTTGAATCTATTCATCTATTAAGGAATGTTCTTCTCCATGATCTGATTACTCCTTCAACAACCATCCCTTCCATCACAACCTACGATTTTACAATCACTACTACTACTTCAGTGCCTCAAGGAATATACATGGTAAAAGGGAAAGTGATAGTTTCACATACACCTACCTAAAAATAATTAGATAACATGACGTATTTTATAGAGATATTTTGTTTTTATATTTTATATTATGATAATAAAGTGCATATATTTTATGAATAATTTTAATTAAATTTCTCAATTTTTTTTAATTTCTATATGTCATATTTATTTTATCTATTTTTTAATCATAAAGGGGGAAAAATTAGGAAATTTTATAATTATTTATATAAAAAATTTATATTTTGAAATGGAATGAATAATTATTCTTAAATACTTCGTAAAAGGTATATTTATTGTTTTTAAAATATATAAAATTTCATGTTTTGTGGCCATCAAAAACAGAGTGACTATTGGAACCTTTTTATGAAGAATGTTTTTAGATCTTATTTTAATGATCACAAACCATGGTTATTTTTGTTATAATATTTCACATGTTTTTTATTTCATTTTATACGATAATAATGTTTTATAGCAATTAAAATAAGTATTGAGGTGAGTCACTTCCATCTAGGAGCTACCTATAAGGATGATCTATCACTAGTGGATTCAATGCCATGATTTCTACCGCTAGACACGTCACCACTAATGACGAGATAACATTGAGAATGAGCTTCTTCTAGGTCTATTTCTACCAGACTCTGGGTCATCATTGGACTTTGGGTCATTGTCTTCTTGATTCACCACCAGTATAAGTTACTGTTTGATATTGAGTCACCGCTAGATTATTGATACCACGATAGTCTGAGGACATTTATGTTAATGGCCCAAAAAATATTCATATTCAAGGATAAATGATTATCCTTCATTAATTTTACTGAGTCTTAAGACATGGTAAAATTATATTTGAGGATTGTGAATATCCTTTAATAAATACTACTATATCAAAGTAAAGGACAATCTTTTTCTCTCTGTATAATGATGCTAACTGTTAGAAATGTCTATGGGAAAATTGTGTGATTGAGAATTTATACATTTACAAGATTAATAATTCATCTTCTACAAATATTATCGACATAGAATCACAAAATACATTATAGTTATTTATTGGGACATCAACAGAGATAAACTATTACATTCTTTCAAATTCCTTTGATCTTATGTTATACTTCATCTTTCAAAAGGGAAGGTCAAAATCTACAACAAATCTAATTTTAGAATTTTGAACATTTTGATCATACCAAACTGAGCATCACTATTCTCTTCATATTCTTTTGATATCTATTTCTTTTTTTTAAACTTTGATTTGTGTGTTGTTAATCTATTTTCAAAGAAACAATGTTTCATTCACATATAGTAGAGAATAATTGTTACTCTTTAATTCTATTTACATATTCTCACCCACATTTTTTGTGGAATAGGTCCCTATGTGAACTGTACTATTTTATTTCCCACCTACAACTCTAGAAGGTAATTTTTAGCATAGAAATCTTATTGATGTTGTTTGTTTACCTGATCCAGATTGTGGATCTATTTGATTGTTATTATAATATACTTAGAAATAGGATATTTTCATTCAAAGGGGTTTAAGTATCATATATAGACTAAACCTCTTGATTATTCCAATATGTTATTTGAATTATTTTATTTCCAAATCCAATATTGTTTTTAATCATTAAACAAAACTATTAATTTGATTTTTAATATTAATTAGTGTTTATATAATTGTTTACAAGTAAATTGAATTCAAAAGTTAAAATAACTTCAACATTATTTTAACCGAGGATTAATCCCTCATTGAGAAGTATTTTAAAATAAAAATATTATATCAATCAGATATTTTGATTAACTGGTCAATTTATTTTATTAAATGGATTTTTTTTATTTTTTACCATTTTTTGGGAAATTAATTCATGCCCTCTTGAATTACTCTATCAAACCGAAAAATGGTATATTATATATCTCATTAGTGGTTATATTTTCTATCCAATATAATTTATTAAAAATTTAAAAGACATTATTAAATCATTAGATATGATATATAAGAGTTAAAAGGATGGATATTTATTTGATGTTAATTTTTTAATACTATATTCATTTTAAATATAATATAATATTAACTATATTTTATGTTAATGATTTTTAGGAGATTTTATTGATTTGGGAATTATGAAATATTTTTACAATAATCGTTGGCATAGGTGAACTATATACTAGCGGTTTTAAAAAATATATTTTTATTGGTTGAAATAATAATCACAATTTCAACATATCCAATGAACTATTTGTATAAAGTTATTTATTTTACAATAATAGTGGTTTTAGGATACCATTGGTATATAATTACTCCCAAATTCTAATCACATCCAATATATCCTCAGATTGGAATCCTATCGACAATGAACCATATAAGTGTGTTACATCTTCATCCATATTCATGGTGGACCATTATGAGTTTCTATTTTCTTTCAGTTTTTCTGCAACATCAAATTGGTGAGTTCTATATATGTAATATAGTATTCCACTTATGAAATTTTACTAATTTTTTTTTGGTTTCTATAAAAAATTGATATCTATGATTATACTAGTGAAGACATAATTTTTTTAAATAATTATTATGAAAGGGTCTTACTCATACTTCCATAATAAGAATTTATATTTAAATATTCTAATATGTATTATGTTACTAAGATGATATGAGTTGAATTTGGTGACATATGATTGAGGTATAAGTGAACGACATTTTTCTGTTTGAATGTCTGGTCCACTTTTACATCCCATTTTCTAATTTTATTAAGGGAATGAATTTATTTAACTATTTTTTTTCTTTAATGGATAATTGTATTCATTATTATAGTCGAATTTACAACTTCATTCATTATCCAAACTTTATGACCCCTTTTGACATACTAGTTATAATAGTGATTTCCAGTAATATATTTAGATTTGATTTTAGTGAGTAGTGAGATGATGGATTTGATATGTTACATTCTGATTATTTTTTAGGTATCTTATTTTTTCTACAATGATTTAATTTCATAGGTTTATTGTAAATTATAATAAATGTTTTCTATATCTAGGTTAAAAGTGTCTTAACATCGATATGAGATCTCATATTATTCAAAATAATGTTGGTTCTTGATTTAGATGGTGTATATATTATATACACAATATGATTTATAATGAATTATTTTACAGGTATAGATCATAACTTTGGTTATAGGATGTTCTATTTTCTGGGGTAATTAATTAAAAATATTTCAATGAATCATTAATCTGAATAGTAGTTGTGATATGAGATTAGATTATTATATCACCATGTGAATTACATAAAGGTGAAATGATATATCATTTAACCTAAGAACATTTAAATATCAGTTTAGATATAATTTATGATCTCATTATCATGAATGTGATCATGGTTTATTGAATAAAAATTATAGATTCTATTGAGTCTTAGATCATGATATTTGTTTAAATATATTTTTGAATGAAAACCTAACAATATGGTAGATGTGATAGATGTGAGTCACTTTTTCTCCAACGTTATCTCCTCTATAACTTTATACATCTATTACACTCCATAAAAATGAGACAGTATCCATCAATAATACTAATAGTTTAAACATATAACACATTGTTACTAATATTGTATGCTAACAGTTATAATTCACTACTCATAACTCTATAATCATGAAATCAAATTATTCCACGACCCCCTTAAAATGAATCTATATGTTATTTATATTTATAAAAAATAAAAATTTCATGAATAATTCTAGATGATTGTGATGTTCTATAATCACTACAAAAAAATAATCCTATAAAAGAACTAGAAATGGTCTTTATTAGTACTATAAAATCACTAAATACATGAGCAATGTTAGAAGACCTGGTATTTCATCAGCACTGAAAAATCACTAGTAAAAGGGTTATTGATTAATTCTTGGGAAAACACTGATAAATGAGACCTTTATCATTTCTTTAACATAGTGCAACTAAAGTATCAATTTATCACTGCTATTTGAGTGTGAATAAAATGTTACTTTATCAAATCTTCTATGAGTTTTATAAATGTGGACTCTGTCCGCACTTTTAAAAGAACTAATAAAGGGCCACACTACATTGTACTCTAACAGCACATTACAGAACCACTGTAGTGTACTATTACAGTACACTGAAACACTAGTAACACACCATATATCAATGAAAAAAATTCATAATACAAGATTTATATGAGATGAAATTTACATCCCAAACACTACAAAAAAACACTATATTATATACATTTCCATCATTGGATCATACAACTATATAAATAAAAATTATTACATACATTCCAAAACATCAATGTTCCTTTATCATTTAATATTGACCCAACTCATGCTATTAACGAAAAAACCAACCATTCTAGTATAAAATAATGCACCTATATAATAAAATAATCCTTATGTAAGTATTACTATAAAGAAATAAATTAACATCAAGTGTTAATTTCATAAAAAATGATATCAATTTTAAATAAAAAGACACACTTTGAGTCATACTAGCCAAATCATGCATCAGATTAAGGTAAAACTGATTGAAAAATTTCGAAAATGAATTGAATTTCATTTTCCTAATGTATCAAAATAATATGAATATTTTTATTTATTTTTAGTACATTAGTTGTCTTTTTTACTAAAATGTCATTTTAAACCGGAAACAAACACATTTTACTCATTCTGATCACATCATGTATTGGTTTTATGTTATCAATATTCTTACATGTCACAAATTATTTATGAATCATTCTCTTAAATTATCAATAATATCTAAGCGAATTTGATTACTTTTCAGTGAGTGATAGTTTTTCAACTAAGATGTCAATTTTAAACTGATAATGTAATCTTTGAGTCATTAAGAAAAAAATCATCTATCAGATTGAAGTGTGGTTGATTCCTACATATAAGAAATTATTATGGATCATTTTCGTAATGTATCAAAATAATCAGAAAGTGTTTTGTTGATTTTGAGTAGGACAATTTTACCTTTTTTTAAATCAATTACAATTTTAAATTAAAAGATGCACTTTGAGTCATACCGGTCAGATTGTGCATTAGATTGAGGCTTGGATGATTACTAAACATCCTAAATGACATATGGATATTTTTCAAAAATATAAAAATAATATGAATGTGTTTTTTTGTTTTTAGTACGAAAATTGTCTTATTTACTAAAATTTCATTTTCAAATTGAAACATGCACTCTGACTCATACCAAATACATTTTTTAACTTGATTGAGGTGAGGATGAATCCTACACATATAAAATTGACTTATCGGTCATTGTACTATTGTATTTAAACAATTTCAAAGGGTTTTCTCATTTTTGAGTAGGCCAGTTGGCCTTTTTCCGAAAATTTATGTCAATTTTATATAAAAAATGCACTTGGAGTCATATCTATCACATCGTGCATCAGATGAGGTGTGGCTGATTCATGCATGTCTCAAAGAACATATGGATCATTTTATTAATGTATTAAAACAATCTAAATGTTTTTATACTTTTTGACTTGGTCAATTAGTTTTTTTTACTAAAATTGACATCAATTTTAAATAAAGGAACATTTTGATCCATACTGGTTACACTTTGCATCAGATTGAGGTGTGTATGATTCATACACATTCCAAATCACATATATATATTTTCTTATTGTATCAAAACAATCGGAATGCATTTTCTTGATTTTTATTACGTCATTTTTCATTTTTACTAAAATGTCATTTAAAACAAAAAAATGAACCTTCACTCATATGGATAACATAGTGTATTAGTTTTACATGAGACAAATTCATACACATAAAAAATTATTTATGAATCTATTCCCTAAATTATCAAGAAAATCCAAGCATTTTTTCTTGGTTTTCAGTGAGTGATTCTTTTTAAAGTCAAAGGTCGATTTTTAAATGATAAAAGAAACATTGAGTTAGTTATCTTTCTTACTTAAATTAATTTCATTTTAAAATATAAATAATTAATTGGATTTATTTTACTAACATTGTGTTTCGGATTAAGGCGTGGTTGATTCCTACGCCTCATAATGTCTGAAAACAATCACGTCAATGTTACCATGATTTCCATTGACTTTATCTGTTAAACTCCAATCCATGTATAAGAATCTTCGAACAAACCATATCAACTAAAAAAATGAATCCAACTATATAAGAATATAAATACTATGAGTAATACAAAAAATAAATAATTAACATTAATCTGATATAATACATTATTTATATGGATAATGATTTTAGTGTGAAACTATCTGGATTACCTCTGTGATTGAAAGTGGAGAGAACATGAAGAAAAGTGATAAATGCCAACAATACAAGGGTGAATGCTTTTGAGGGAGAAGAATCTTGTATATGTTTTGGTGCAAAATGGAATGAAATACAAACGATTCACCCCAACTCGTACAAAAGAATCCCAATGTAGAAGAAAATAAATATTTTTTGATTAATACTAAAAATAAATAAATTAAACATAAATATGGAACAATGCATTAATTATATAGATAATGATTTTAATGTCTAAAAATAAATATTACCTCTGTAATTGAGCATAGGTGGTGTCGTTTCTCTTCCTTAAAGGGTAGTAGAGGTAATTTTAAATAATGAGATAAATGAACCATTATAGGGGTGGAAATGTTTTAAGGGAGAATAAGCATGAAATTTTGACAGAGCACCCCAACTCGAATAAAATAATATATCTGTATAAGAAAAAAATTATTATGTGAGAAATATTAAAAATAAATAAATAAAACACAAATATCAAAAAAAACACATTAAAATATTCATAAAGATTTTACTCTATAAACATCAATGTTACCTCTAGGATTAAGTATAAGCAGTTCCGTTTCTCATCTTGAAAAGGCAGGGGAGGTAATTTGAATGAATGTTATAAATGGACCACCTCATGGGTGAAAAGGTTTTAATGGAGAAGAATCCTAAATTTGGATTGATCACCCTAACTATAATAAAAATAATCCACATGTATAAGAAAACATTTATTATGTGATAAATAATAAAAAGAAATAAATTAAAAATAAATTTGAATCAATACATTAATTCTATAGAAAATGATTTTACTATCAAAATAGAAATAATACCTCTATGATTGAGAAGATTCTGTGTCATTTCACTTCCAACAATGTTAGTTGAGGTAATTTTAATGAATGTGGTAATTGCACCACTACAAGGATGACAATGTTTTAAGGGAGAAGAAATATGAATGTTAGATAGAGTTCCCCAACTCGAACAAAATAATCAATTAGTATAGGAAAAAATTATTATGTGAGTAATACATAAAAAGAAATAAATTAAATTTAATCATTATAAATACATTAATTCTATGGGAAGTGAATTTAATATAAAACATAAAGATTACCTCTATGGTGGAGTAGAGGAAATGTCGTTTCTATTCTTAGAAAGACATGACACATGGATATAAATCTTCTAATATAAATGAACTCTGTTAGGAATAATGAGAATTAAATAATCATTTCATTATATAATTTTTTGATAAAATAGAAAAATTATTTCCTAAAATTACCTTTATATCATTCTAATGGGTATATTTGGTCCAAATATAATCTAATAAGAAAACTAAGGATTATTTTTTCACTTTATTATGATTTTGAAAACTATATGTATGTTAGGAAACCATGATAAAATTAATGATATTGGTATCTATTTGGATCCATTGATCAATAAATCCAAAATAGGGATTGGTTGTGCATCACTCAAAATGTTATTAACAAAACAAAGGATTATATGTGTACTTAAATACTATTGGTTAACTACTACATTGCATAGTATCAGACCCGAACTTTATAATAATCAACCCCATGATGCACTCATCCCACACAGGCTCACCACCATATCTATATTATCACTATTTAGTATTCATGTTTCCTTCTCTTCCTCACATTTTATTCATTATTTACTCATTTATAAATATTACTCCTTCATAAAATTTTCTGATTATCATGTTTCTTCTTCAATCATATGTGTTTTCCACAAAACCATTACCCAATGAATTAGCTTATTCTATAATTTTTTTTCTAAATGTTCAAGAATCTAATTAGTTTGGTCCTATCTATGTGTGGGATGATAGAATCATGGGGATTCCATGTAGGATGTTTTGGTCAGATGTTATGCTAAGAGGTAGTTAACCAATGGTAGTGAAGGTAATAAAGAATCCTTAGTTTTTTTATTATCATTGCGAGTGATGTGCAACCAATCATTGATTTGGAATAATTGACTAATTGATCCAAATAGACATAAATATTATTCCAACTCTTCTGAACTGATTTTTTTTAATCGAAACAATTTAAACACAATCAATGTATTTTAGAAGGGTCTTCTGTATGATATCTTATAACCATGATGAACTCTTTAACTCTATCTTCATATTTTTTGTCAGAAAATTATCCTACATCCATTTTTGGTTTATATCCATACTTTCAGGTTCATAAATGATTAATATTATCCAACATATAAAAAAATAAAGATAATATATTCATTATCCAAAGAGAATGTTATTGAAAATTCTAATAAAGAAAAAATCAACATTTGATTGTTTCAAATAATTCCAGTATGTTGAAGAAAATGAGTAATTGAATTTAAGAAAAGAATTACAAAAAAAATATTTCTTAAAACCCCTATATAAATGAAATTATAATATAGGTAATTAAGTATTAAAAAACACAAATATGATAATCAATAATATTAAACTCCCATTCAACCAACTAGAAGATATAAAAATGTATTTGAAAAAGTGATATAGCTACCTAAGGAATTATTACATTTAAAAGTAATGGTATATAAATATTTTAAAACATCTCAAGACTCTTGTGATGTCATATCACACATATACCCATCCTAAATAAATTCAATGTACTCAAACTGGAAGTCAAATTAGTAGTTACTAATGGATTACATGAGTAGGAATGACATCAAACAAACAAATAGTTTCATCATTATTTAATATGAGAATAATGTTTGTAAATGGAAAAGGGTGATGTATAAACTGAAATAAGAACTAAGATCTTAGTATTCAAGGTTAGAAGAATTATTAAATAAACTTTAATTTAAAAAATTACAAGTTGATCATAATCATTACATAAAAAATAATTTTATGGATAGAGCGAAAGTGTTTGTCAAGGTAGATTACATAATACTTATATGTTTAAGAAATGAATGTGGGTAATAATTTCTTACATTAACAATGAACAATTTTTAAATTTTGATGACTACTAAGTCAACATTTTCAATCATTTATAAAAGACACTTGAATTTATGGGATATTTATTTCCCAATCCAAGTATGCGAGGGATGTGTTTTATTGATTTCAAAATGAAAATTGAAATCTCATGTTGACATCCATTGAAAAATGAATAAACATTTCAATAATTGTTAGTGGATTTTCAATCCATATCATAATAGTGTCCAAGGGACATTATCACTCCCTCTTGGGATGGAAACAAGCAGAAGGACATGAAATAAAACATAATAGTAATAATTTAAGCCAATAAATAAATAAAACTAATAGAAAGAAAATTTAAATAAAAACTGTCATTATGTATCCGTACATTAGATTATCCCACAAACCCAAATTAGTATAAAATAGAATATATAAAGTGGTATAATATAGAAGAAATCCCTTAACCTACCTTCAAATCCCTCACAAACAAAAGTAATAGTTTCAATTTCAAAAATTTCACCTGTATGGAAGAGATAGATAAAAAAATTGAAAATTATGTAAGAAAACTCTTGGAAACCAATATGGGAAACATAAAAAAATAAAACAACCAACCAAACATTATGTGACTCCATGTGTCGCCATTGCATCCAGAAATAATAAACTCTCCATGAGCAATCAAGAGATGAATCAAAATGGGAAACTAAGGAAATCAAAAGGCCTTCCCCGCTAGTATACAATCACCAAACAACAAATAACTACATCGTCAAAGAAGAAATCAAAAAAAAATACACAAAGAAAATTATAAAGGACTACCTCACTAGGTTGATGAAAATAAAAGACCCTCTTCAGAAACCCTAATCCCCATCAAACAATGGATGTCGGGCGAGATGTTCATGAAATTGGAGGCAGTCGAGTGGTGTCATTCTTGTTTTGATTCAACAATGTGGAGTTCCGAAAGTGGTTGGCTTCCGTAGAAAGATTCTGAAATCACGTCGGTTTATCAAATGGTTATAGTTTTTTAATTAGAATGGAAAAATTTTATTACTATTTAAAAAAATCATCGATAAGGATTCATTTTATTAGTGCTTGTTAACTAAGTGCTGATAAAAGAACTCTATATCAATGCTTTTTTAGTGATGATAACAGTATTTGTTTATAATCCCTAAAATTATTGCATTGATAAAGCCTCACTATTATTAGTGTGAAAAAGAAACACTGATAATGATGCTTTTATCAGTTTTTATTACATTAGTGTTGTTAAAGGACTAATAATTATAATTATAAATAAAAAATTCATAAATATTTTTATATAGTTAATAAATAAATATATATATATATATTATAAATGTATTATTTTTTAAATATATTTATTATAATTTTTCAATTATTTATTTATAAATATTTATTTATAAATATTTATCTATAATTAATTAGTTATAATTATATATTTATAATTATAGAAATATATTTAAAAAATAAGATTTATATCATTATATATATTTATATAATTATATATATATATAATAAATATAGTAAAGATATTCATTATTTAAGTAAATTTATTATAAGTTTAATAATTATTTAAATATATATAATAATTTGTATAAAATTATATAAATGTATTTAATTTATATTATTTTTAAAAACATATAAATATATATTTGTATAAATATTGTAAATGTACATGTATAAATAAATGTATTTATAAATAATTTTTTACAAATATATTTATAACATTATTAATGAGTATGTAATTTTAAGTGCATGCATATATGTTAAAAATTAGTAAAATTTTATAAATTAAGAATAATAAGACTTTAATAACATTATAAATAAGATGTGTATTATGTGTCTTCATTCTTTATAAAACTAAAATAATTACGTATATGTGAAATCAATGTAACATATATTTGATCGATGTTAAATTGAAGAATCAAATGTTATTCAATTATATGTCGACTACTATGAAATTAGTCAATATTTTTAATTCATTTTAATTTTTTATTATAAACCATTATTCAATATATATATGACATTTTAATGTAAGATTCACAAGTATGTTGTAATATATATATATATATATATCCAATTTAAATATATTTATATATCCATATATATTAAACATATAAAATTTGTTAACATTAATTACCATAAATATCTAATTAATGAAATTTTTAGAAATTAATAATTCATAATTAATTCATTAATTCTTATAAATAATTATTTAATTAATAAAATTTGTATTATTTTTTTAATAAACTCATTTTAATTTTTATTTTTATTTAATTATTTCATTTCAATTATTCGGACATTTATCAATGCTAAAAATCAAGCGCTTAAGAATGCTAACCTTTATCAGTGAAAAATAATAACGTGCTAATACATTATACCCTTTATAAAGGTAAGAAAAGCAGTAATAAATGTTTAAATTTATTTTATCCTTTCTTGGTGTTGATAAATATGTCCTTTATTATAATTTTTTTGTGCTGATTAATACCTACACTATTGAAGGTTGGTTTTTAGTAGTAAATATAGTCCATCTCTCATCCAGAACCAATTTTTTGAGAAGTTATCAAAAACATGAATAATGAATTAAATTCCCTAATAAACCAACACATTAATTCAAAAATAAAATAAGAAACATAATCTAACACAACCATTAACAATAATCTATAGTACCGCCTCATATTATTGAAAATAAATACACATTACATGACTTATTACTCGAACTGTAATACAATATTATTCATTGATAAACATAATATCTTTTTAGTCTTTTCCCAACCAGTGGTATTGTATCTTGTACTAGTGGTACTCCCTTGTAACAATTTGTATACCAATGATGATTGTTTTAGAATGGATTTATTTATCATTTAAGTTGTAATTCTTATACTCTTGTACAAAATTTTTACTATTGAGTAAACTAATGATTGCATCAATGTTATATAACAAAATATATGGGATATTGTTATGATATATTGAGTGTGATTATAAAATTTTCCATAGCATATTGTTACTGTATCATTTCTGTTGATAATTATTTTTATAGTCCACTATATTGAAAATCACTCTATAAGTGATATCCATGGACCAAATTTCATAGTTCCCAAACTCTAGGAATTATGCAGTTCACTTGGGGAAATGTAGAACCTCACCTCTAGAGTTTACTACACGATTTTGTAATTTCCTTCACAAATGTGGATTTTCTCACATAATTATGATGTTTCCTACATAATTCTAGAGTTTCATGAACAATTCGATAGTCATGGAGTTCCAAACTCGAGAAATTAGGTATTTTTTAACATAATTTTGATATTTTGTAGATAGAACATCTTAAAAATGTAATTTGTAGTTAAAAATATATATTTTGAGTGTAGAGTATCAAAATTTCAATTTGAGGGAAACTATAATAGTCCATCAATATATAATTTTTATATGTTGGCTATAATTCTTTTCCAAATTTATCATCTAAAGGTAGGTCCTGGAAAAGATTTTGTTTAAACATGATCATGATGTTGGAACTAATAAGAACTGATAAAAAATAGAAAATGATATAGTTGAAATGATCTTGAATTTTATGTCAATATATTTATGAAAATTTTAAATAAAGAGATATCTTCTATTAACTATTACACTTATGAAATGATATTTTAATAATCCATTGATTGTTCTTCAAATTATTATCAATCATTATGTAATTTAAGGTATTTTATTTCAAATTAATTTTACTAGAAAAATAAATATGATTATAATGATATATATATAATTTTTCTAGAAAAAATATTTGTGTTCTAGAAGGTATTTTTATTAATCTAATTAGAACAAATTTTTTATTAGTATTGGAATCCTAAATTCCAAAAAATATTTGTTGTACATTTTTAATGGGTTTTCAAGAAACATAAATTTTTATGGTACATGTGTAATAAATTTTTCTTCTAATATGTTCTTTAAATTTTTATCAATATTTAACAAAAAACCATTGAGTTTTTTCTTTCATATAGAACCCTAGAAGTACTAGTCTTCAACATTCCACTTTCTTCCCAAACTTTGGTGATCTCACATCAATTATTTCATTAATTTCATTAATCTTCTATATTAAATTAGTGACTTAAAAATCACTTAGTTATTCTATCAACAATCAATATCATTTTTATTCAAGGTCTAAAACACTACAGAAGATTCATTTTTTTCTAAATTTAGTTTATTTTGATCCTACTTAATCTAGTTTGATCTAGGATTTGTTATAATTGATTCATGTTTTTTTGTTTAGTTCAGGCCAGTTCAGTTTGGTTTGGTTTTGAATAGTTCAATTTGTATTGACATTTCCAAAAAAACAAATCGAAATTGGGAAAAGTGGGTCAAAATTAACACTAACCAAACATACCAAAATTAAATTGAAATGATATGAAATATACAAAAAATTGATCCAAACCAAAACTAAAACCATGAATCCTAAATTAAACAACAATTACATTAAAATGAAATGAATTGATCATATCTTAAGGAATATAAATTTTACCAAACTGAATAGACAAGGATTCAAAATAAGTGAACTAAAAAAATTAAACCATTACACACTGAAACCTAAATGAACTAAAAAATGAAGTCATTATTATTTCTAAAAAACTCGACCAAACCAATTGAATTGAATTGAAATGAATTAATATGACCCATGTATAGTTGGTATGACCTGAACAACAATAAACTACAACAAAATAAAATAAAATATGAACTTAACTCAATCGAACCTAACTATTTGAAATTCAAAATCAATGAACAAAAAAACCTCACCTAAATAGTCTTAAATAAAACTCAAATAAGAATGCACCAACACAATCCAAATAAAAAATCTAAACCAATCCAAATTAAAATTACCTGAACCAAAAATTCATAATCAAACAGAAATGAAAACAACTGATCTGAATCGAATTGAAATTATAGAAAAAAATAGAATACATATATAGAATTATTATGATCCTACCAAAATAAAAAACCCGAAATTAAACTAAAACAAAGAAAACTAAACAAAAAACAACAAACTTGCACATGAAAAAATTGAATTGAATAAATCAAAAGTGAAGAAAGATTAATTGGACATAAATAAATCGAATTAAACTAACCTAAATGATATATTATAGACATAAAATAAATCAACCCAAGTAACATAATTAAAAAGTAAAATATTTGAACTAAAGTAATCCAAACTAAACCAACTTTAGTAGAACCAAACTATACTAAAATGAATAAAAAAACATATCAAATAACACTAAAACAAAAAAAAATTATTTTAACCTAAATAAATTGAATCTATTTGAACCAAACAAACCTAATTTGAATCAAACTATCCCAAATTTAAACAAATGAAATTGAACTAAACCATATTCACATGAATTAATGATACAAAACCCCAACCAAATCAATATAAAACAAATCAATAAAAACTATAATTACCAACCCTACTAAAACCAAATTCAAATGAACAAAACATAATCGAATTATGAAAAAAAAAATAAACCAAATACATTTACGTGAACCAGAACAAATTGAACTAACATAAACAAACTCAAATTTAGTCAATCCTAACTAGACATAAAAAAATTTAAATAATTTAGCCAATCCTGATCAAAATCAAACCAAAAAATCCCAACATAAACTAAACCAACATTAATGAAACCAAATTGATCAATTTCATTATGTCACAACTAATGATGAATTGATCGATACTAAATTAAACATTTACAATATGAACCAAAATATTATAATTCAAATAAAAAAAATAAAACCATCTAAAAAACAAAACAGTGATGAATCTATTTGAATATAAAATTATTTTTTATGTCGCAAGTAATCCTTTATTTGGTTTCCCAATCGGTATTCCATAATTATTTCATGTCTCATATTCTATAATATTTGGATTACACATTAGTTTTGGATTTATAATTAATTTTATTTTTTTCAATTCTAGAAATAAAAAACATTAAAGATTTACAATGGAAAAAAATGGAAAACAATAATTGACAATTGACTGATATAGGAATCCGTCGATTAATTCTGGTTGAGAGAATTTTATTTCATATATATATATATATATATTTATATCATGAACATATAATGTCATGTTAAAAATTTTGTTCTTAAATTTTAACTTGGATCTACAACATAGGTTTTAGTTATTCTATGACCAACCAATTGGTACCAGTACTCAGCTAGAGGATATGAGGGAAGGGGTGGTACTAGAGCTATGTGCACTAATTAGCGTATATGATCTCTCCATTTCCCTTCCTTAATGATACCATCTAGCACAACTTCTATTACTGTAGTTACATTATAGAACCCCTATGATTTTTCTAGAATTTTCATTTGATCCTCCTCACCAATCCATCTATTATCCACAGATGGATCCTACTCCCCATCCATATTATGAAATTTCACAAGAATTTATTTCATCTATTTATTTCATTCTACTTTATTCTTCCTAGGATTATACATTCATGATCCACTAACATTAACTCCAACACATTATGATCCTTTGGAGAATACATTAGGTCCCACTCCATCTATATAGGTAAACATTTCATCAGTGTTTATGGATCCAAAAATACCCACTGATCATACTACCTAAGGTATATTTATAGAACCATAGTAAAGTATTTTACCATAATTTATCTTCATTATAAGCTATATTGTAATAATATTTATTTTTTTAAGATGGGTATATTCCACTAGGTAACATGGGAATACACACATACTTATGGTGTGAAACCACCTCACACAACTGATGGTGGAGTTAAATGAGGAGAATCAAATGATTGAAAAATAGTTATAGAATGTAGGAGTTTCATGGAGGATATTTCCTAAAAATCTTACATCATTCCAATAATTCAAATATCCTAGAAGAACCTTCCAAAATTTGTAATGGATAATTCTTGGGCACAAATATAGGTAAGATATTTCTTTAGATTTAATGTTATATTATTATAGTATTTATATTAATTAATATTTTAGTGTGAGATTCATTATAATTTTATCTATGGTGATTTTATGAGTACAACACAACACATGTAATTAGGTGTGTTGTGGAGAGAAAATAAGCATGATTTGTAGAGTGGATGGAATGAGTTGGTACTGATTTAGAGGACATGTCGAGTAGGAATGAGTTTCTAGTATCTCATTATAGACAAATAATTTTCTATTGGATGAGTACATTTTTTATGCTACTAATAAAATTTGAGGGGCTAGAATTAAAAATACCATATTTTTCAAAAATAATTACTTTTTATTATTGACATTATTTTTTTGGAAGATTATAGAAGAAATAAAAAAAAATTGATTCTATGTAATACCACCACAATCTATGGTGGACTATGATGATTGACAATGAGAGGAAGCATGTAGAATACTAAATTATATTTTTGGATTCATATGTATTTCAATCCAATTATAATTGGTCTAGATAAATGATCAGGTATTCTTTATTTTTTTTATTTAAAGGATTTTGTGTGCACTGCAATTTCCTGATTTGTGTTGTTATGTTTTTTATAAAGTCCTGAAATTTCATAAATTATTTGATTATTATTTATCAATATAAACAATTAAAATAAAACTCATAACATATTTATACCCCTTCAATGACTAGTAAAACATCAGACCTAGTCATTTCTCCCCTCCCCCCTATTTTTCAAATGTGGTACCCCATACGTGATATGATAAAAAACACATAACTTGAGTGTTTCTATATAACCATTTTCGACATGTAGAACCCTTAGGTTTCATTCCCAGATTATGCATCATGCCCTCATAAAAATTTAAAATTTAAAATTTATTTAAAAAAACTACCTGTAGAAGTGAGAGTATTTACTCATGAGAACTAACTTAGATTTAACAACACAACAAGAAGTATTCCACACAAAAACCATAAAATAAATATAAATTTATAAGAAAATATCAAGGCATAATGGAGATCCTATATAAGTTTTTTGTCAATTTTTTTATTCCTTGTTGAAATAAAAAGTAAAATGAAAA
This sequence comes from Viscum album, assembly GCA_963277665.1. Classification (NCBI taxonomy): domain Eukaryota; kingdom Viridiplantae; phylum Streptophyta; class Magnoliopsida; order Santalales; family Viscaceae; genus Viscum; species Viscum album. The sequence goes on from OY728128.1 coordinate 1,646,805,550, forward strand.
CAATCACTCCATTCTATAGTATGTATATATATATATGGGATGATAAACTATGAAACTTGAATTAATAAAGGATACTCATTTGAATCGTCATTTTTAAATGAAAGAATCCAAATAATGAAAATATTCCACAATAATGGTCCAGAAATTGATCATGGTATGGTAATAAAATTATGAAACATATTTCCCCCATGTTTCAAAACTTTTCATTATTATATGATATTTATAATTTTGCATTGAGTTTATAATAGGGATAGGTGGCACTCTGTTTAATTTCGTTTACAAGGTTCTTTAAGTCAACTTATAACTATTTCTTTCAACAAATATTATACCTTGAAATCTTAACACCCAATATTGATATTTTCATCTCAATTCCACATAACATTTATAATGTGTAATATTTAAAAAAGTATACATGTTACTGAAAATAATAATCTCTTTGGATCCTCCTAAAACTTATAGGTCTCAGGTATCCCTTTATAATAAAATCAATTTTTATTTTCAACCATCCATCATATGTAGGCTGCTAGGTGACTAGGATTAACATATTATACCATCTTCAATTTCCTTGAATTATCAACCTATTGAATATGTATAAGTCACATGTGTATTTGGATTCTAGTAAAGGCTACTGATCATTGTCAAATATATTTCAAATAAACACTCCTTTCATGTATATTTTAAGGTCTAACTTCTTATTTTTTAATCTCACCATATTTATGATCCACCATATATGGTAGTAGAGTTCAATATTATCAATAAAAATTTGTATCTTTATATGAAATAACCCAGGAATGTTACAGAAACATATTAAAATTCTAGTAAATAAGGAGCCCCACATTCCTTTATTTTAAATAGATTAATGGATTGAAACCATAATTATTTAAAAAAATTGAAACATTAAAAAATCATATTCAATATAATCAATTTCCTTTTTGAAAAATGTGTACATTCATTCATGAATATTTATAATTTTCATGTATCATGGGAATCATGCCAAATAATTTAATATTTCCTCCACACATTATTTACTGAAAATAACCTATTTGTATACCCTTTGAATTAATGTGGACCTTTTTTTCTTCAACCAAAATAACCCTTATGAATAGATTATATCTCCTCTATGGGAATGTCATGAACCTTTACATTTATGTTAGTCAATCATACATATTTGTGAGTTCACTTGGATGAAATCCTCCCCTTTGGTAAAGGCATGATCATTAGACATTACTATATCAACTGGTTTTATGTGAATGGATGACAATAAAATGAAAAAGGAAGAAACAAAATAAAACCTAACAAACTAAAACAAGCCCTAAAAACTGAAAAAAAATACATTAAATGATGAATAAAACATGAATAAAATATAATCTAGCCAGTATAAACTATGTTGAAATAGTTCTACTTGAAAGAAACCAAACCAAAATCAAAAAAACCAAATAAATTTAGCAATATTTTAATTTAATTGAATTGAATCAAATTGAATAGGCCCAAAAAACCCAATCTAAATTGTACCAAAAAAAATCCTTCAATATAGAATTAAATAAAATTAAATATAACCAAAAATGTCAAAATTATAAAAAAAATAACATTCTTATCACATTTTTAATCAAGAAAAATTGAATACAGATGACTAAACTAGCAATAAATCCACTAGAAATGAATGAATATAAAACTACAAAACCCAATAATAAACGCACAAAACCAAATCAATGCTTCATGAAACCACCAATCCAAAACATAATTAAACCAATAATGAACAAAAATTTAATAATATGAAATTTAAATGATTAGAATCTGATGAAACAGAAATAACCTAACTAGATGTGAATCCAACATGAAATAAATATATATTTAGTAGTATGAACATAATCTAAAAAAGTGAATAAAAATGATATAAATTACACTAAAACAAATAAATTGAATTGAATTGAATTTAAATAAATAAAATGAAATCTAACATAAATAAATGAATATAAATTAACTTATACCAAACATAATCATATGAGGGATGAACAAAAAAACAAAATTGAAATGAAAAGTTATAATCAAATATAGAAAAATAAAAAACTAAATCTGATCTATAATAAAACAAACTGAATTAATATGAAAAAAATCCAGACATAATAAAATCATAAAAATTTAATAGAAATTAAATATAATTGAACATAACTAAATCAAATTAAAATCTATACAACCAAATTGAATTAAAATGAACTAAATAATATTATACCACGTAAAAATGAATTGGAAAAATAGTATCAAAACAAATATAACCATAATTACTCTTAGGGTAACTAAAAATTAACATTATTTAACAAAATAAATAATAAATCCTATTAATTCATGATTCATTAAATAATAAATCTTATTCACTGCGATGGAGCTCAGTTAGGCGTCAGATGTGGCATCATCTAGATAGGAATAATCAGGCAAAGCTCGGCGCTAGCCCTGGTGTGGTGTGGAGGGGGATGGTCTTCTTATGGCTTCCTTGTAGTGAATCGATGCGCTGGAGATTCATAGAATCACAGTGAGGTTTTGAGGAATGATGGTAATTCATTTTTTTCATATGCTTTCTGATTTGGTTGGGTTTTAGATGGTGTTTCATGATTTGATCTGATGTGATTCGATCCGGTGGTGGTTCTTCGATGGAGGTAGGGTTGACTCTCTCCTTCCATCACGCATGATTCTGGTGATGGTTAATTGTGGTTTTGGGTTATTACAGTTTGGGGTGAATTGGTTTTTGGCTCAATTTTTGAGGTTCTGGAGGATTAGGATTTTCTGGTGTGGTGCGACGGTTCAGGCGATGTTTGATTCAGTGTTGATGAGTTGTGGTGATGTGGAATTTTATGTCGTTTGGATGAATGTTTCATTATTTGTAATTGAATTTTGAATTTATAAATTTTGATTTGTCTGCGGATCAAAGAAATGCTTCTGGATTTTTAATTGAATTTTGAATGTGGAAATTCGGAGTTGGCTGTGAATCAGGGTGCTAATGGCATTAGGATCTGGTCATTTTCATTTTGATTCCTTTGACATCCTTTCTGGATGGATTCTTCCTGGAGGTCCATTTCATTTTTCTTGAAGTCTGGGTGAATTTTTCTGGAGTTTTCCGATGGGAGGATTTGGGCCGGGGTTGATGGTCGCACTGGGGGATGTTCAAGGTAACCCTTTCTGAGGGTTTCCCAGCTTTTCGGATGTTCTTGTGCACTGGTTCGTTGTCCCTTGGTCTTTTTCATTGGTTTTTGATGTTTTTGTGGAATAGTGAAAGTGGTTTTATTTGAATCTGTTGTAGGGTATCAGGAACCCATAAACCGGATTTTGAAAATGAAAAGAAAGGATTAGTAGTCATTAATGAAAAATTTAAATTTTTTTTCCTTATTTTATCCCCATTAAAATTAAATCAAAGAAACATTGAAAACTAAAAATGAACACATTTAGCAATAACTTTCCCAATACATTTTACCATAATAAACATGTATTTTATATTGACTAGTTTTTTTTCAATAGAGACACTTTATTTCTACTATTCGGTAATTAAATTTCCCTAATATTCTTGGAAATAATATATACAAACAAGAATCCTTAAATTCAAATTTAGGATAAATTATAAATTTTTTATTTAATAATATTATTAATTTTGAAAATTTATTATATAAATTTTATTTTTTCAAAAAACTCATATCATACTAGTATAAAGTAAAACATAATTATAGAAAATCATATTACATAATCAATTATATCATTTTTATTTTAGTTATGAAATTAATTATTAATAAACTATTTTAAATTATGGTTTTCTCTATTAAAAGTCATTTTTAGGGAGATTTTTAATATTGAAGGATGTGTTCCTCTTGAAGAATTATTTCACTCGAGCATAAAGATGAAAGATGAGGGCATGGTAAAAAAACTAAAACAAAAGTTGATGAAATGTTTTATATTGCTGATTTCAAATAAAAATACCTATTAGGTAAGTAAATAGTATATTTATATTTCTAGAAGTGTAATTTGGAGTCCCTTGCTGAGAAGGATGCAGAATAAATCAGGCCAAATGGTCAGTTACATCAGTTTTTGGGTGATGAGAACAACGAAAGTGTTTGTTTTCAAGAAGGAAAGTGTATTGTCCTAACTAGATATTGGCCAACTTTAGGTACCAAATATAGTAGCATCAAGTTGGAGAAAGCTAATGAAAGGGAAGAATAGTCTCATGCCTAACTGTATATGCCAAAAAAATAGTTATACATTAGTGTTAATGGAATAAAAGGGATAATGGTGAATTTATTAAATTTATGGAAGTATTATTTCCATAAATTCCACTAGATACCTCCACAGTTTTTGATTCATCTATGCCAATGATTTGTATTTTATATATTTCACTGAGCAGTGGTCCTATTGGTTTTTAGAATGTGGATGTTCCTGGAAATGGAACTTATAAGGATGAGGGTGAGGATGATGATTTGGATGATGATGAGGATGATGATGATTATGAATGTTATTATTTTGATGGTGATGGTAATGAGGGATAAATTGATCCATTAAATTTCTACTAAATTTTTTGACATTACATTCTTTATGAATAGTTATGATTAAATATATGTGATGTTTTGAATGTGTGTAATCACTAATTTAATTAATTGATTTGAGTATTATTTCAACATTTTTTATATTTGTTGTTGATGTTTAGTCTCACGCCTAGGAAGTAGAGGCCTAAAAAATGGTTATACATTAGTTTGAATGGAATCAAAGGGTTAATGATGAATTTATTAAATTTATGGACGTATTATTTCAATAAATTCCAATAGATACCTCCCCGTTTTTTATTCATATATTCTAATGATGCGTATGTTATATATATAATTGGGCAGTTTTACTAGATGTTTTCAAAATGAGGATGTTCCTGGAAATGGTGTTGGTGAGGATGAGGGTGAGTATAATGATATAGATGATTATGAGGATGATAATTATTATGGAATTTATGATTTTGATTATGGTGGTGATGAGGGATAAATTGATCCATTAAATTTTTACTGAAATTTATGACATTAGAAGATTTATGATTAGTAATGAATAAATATATGTGGTGTTTTGAATGTGTGTTATCAGTAATTGAATTAATTAATTTTATTATTATTTCATAATTATTTTTATATTGGGTGGTGATGTTTATTTGTAGGAAATTGACCAATATAGGGTGATTTTGTGTCTTTTGGTGGCTGTTTGGGAAGGTTCTTGTGGTTATTTGGGGATCTAGGTGGTGGTGCTGGAGTGTTGATTATTGAATTTTCTGGGTAGAGGAATTTCAACCTAGGTAATTAAATGGAGGTGGGTTCTGTACTTATGATTTGAAAACCATTTGTATAGGGATATACAAATGGTTATGTTTGATCCCCCTGAAAGAGAACTACACCCAATGTTTCAAAATGATGGTGCAGGGATATTCCAAGAGTTTGAATCCATTGATATAATCATATAAAAACAGTTTCAAACTATTGGTAAAGGTCTATACCAACAATTCCTATAAAATCGTGGGGTAAACTAAGATATTATTATTCATATACTGAAGGTTTATGAAAAACAATTGGTATGTACACTTTCTAACAACATATGAAACAACAATAAGGATACCAGTTGGTATTTCTATTAATTCTAGCTATACATATTGTTGACTTATAAAATAATTCTTTAAAGAGGTTTATCATTACCCAATAAATTAGAGAACTATCTAAGAACACCCATTGTATAAGCTTCAAATCGATCCCCAGTGAGATATAATGGGGCCCAACCCTTCACAAACAATTTACCAGGACCATATCATGAAACAAATATACAACTATTATAAACCCAAGTGAAAAATACTTCCTAATATAAAAAAATAATTTTTACTATAAAAATAATTATTAAAATCAAAATACTATACACATAGTAAAGTGATAATTTTATTTTCATATAACTATGAATAAATATTAAAAAAACTACAATGAATTGAAGATTTATTATGGTGGGAAAATCTAGTCATGGCATATAAAATAATAAAATAAATTCATTTTAACTTCTATAAAATTATCTCAATGTGGTACTTCAAAAGAGGGGTTTTAGAAGAAAGTGTCTTACCATGAGTTTGACTCTTAGTTCACATTATATATAATCCTGAATAATAAAAAATTTCTAATTTATAATTTATTAATAACCTTCTTCATTTTTATTATTCCTTTTATTTTATTTAATACCATGTTTTATACAATTAGTCAATTAATTATGTTCATTTAGGGTATTTTGAATATATTTGGTTCATAATCCAAAAATTTCATAGTTATGTGGATTGTGGTCAAGGATTTCATTATCCCACTAGATCCAGAAAATATTCATGACTTAATTAATATTTTTATACATTAATTATACATTTAAAACCAATCTGGAAAGATGGTTACGAAATATAAATTATGTTATAATAATTGAGACGGTAGGTTGTACGCATGCATGAGTGGAATTTCCATTTTCAAAAATCACTCATGAAATAATTTAAGCATTATTTTACCTTTATAGAGTGACAATAATATTATAAATATCATATTACTTCACTGAATATTCTTATTTATAACATCAAGGTGATGTTGTGTTGAAAAATGAATCACATCTCTTTGTGGCGGTGGTAATCCACACGTACGCATGAACAGATTTATAATTTTTTAGAAAATGGAAAGGTAGGTGGTAAATGATATAATATATTTTCACAATGATATATATTTCTTTAATAAAATATGTAAACATTGATTCGTAAATTATAACTTCTATTGATAGATAATGATGGAAAATGAATTACATCGTTTCGCGAGAGGATATTCTTCCCCATCACAAGAATGATGGTTTTGTTTCCCATTTTATGAAAGATGCGATTGATATAGGATGTATAATTAACATAAAATCACATTATTATATTAAATATATTGGTTTTTTTATATAATAATTGTTATGGATGATTTTTTTGGACCATGAAGTTGAAATAAAATTGAAATACGCGTTTGAAAATAATACCATTTTTTGAAGACTTTATTTGATTATAAAAATAATACCTATATGGTTAGTGTTATTATATAAGAATTTTAGGGGATATTTTATAGAAATAAAAGAATAAATAAAATATAAATGATTGCGGTGAGTGGTTTTATTAATTTAAATGGGAAGGTTTTGGTGGAACCAAATGGATTTTTACGTTTTAATGAATGAAAACGAAGAGGTTCCTTTTTATATGAGAGGAGAGGGGAAATCATGGAATATGATAAACTAATAAAATTAAAATAAATTAATATTGAATTTCGTATAGATATAAATTCATTTATTTCTAATATAGAACTATCATTGGTCTAAATAAACTGACAATTTTTTTTTAATTTTTAGGTCTTATTTTACCCATACCATTGTGTTTTAACCAATCACTAACCCTTTAAAAACATACCCTAACAATAATTATTTTTAATCATTAAGGGTCAGTGTAGTTACAATAAATAAAAAAAGGCCCATAAATGGATTATTAATGATACTATAAACCATATCATATTCAATTTTATCTATATTTTATTATTCTTAATTTTATATCATTTAATAATAAATTAATTATTTTAAAATATCACTATTGTTGAATTTTATAAATATTCATTACATTGACATTAATAATATATAGATAACACTATTAATTTGAAAATTTTATTTTAAAACATCAATAACATATAAATTTAATCAATAAAATTATTTTAATAAATTAATTATCTTAAATTATATTTCTTTTAATATTTATAATATAATTCTATTGATTTTTCCATTAATTGAATAATTACTATGTTAGTGTTTTGTAAGAATATAATTTAATTATTTTTTAACTAAAATTTAATAGTAAATTAGAATGGTGAATTTAAGTATTTTATAGTTTTATAATATAATTTATAGTTGAACATATTCTCTAGATAACTCCATATTAAGAATATTATAGTTATAAAAAACCAGATTGTTATATGTTTTACTTTTCTTGAAATAAAATATTTTAAATATATTAATCTCATAAAAATGGACATAACATTACCTATAATAGATTATTGGTTGTTTATGGAATAAATTAACTCATTAGATATAATTTAGGTATGTTTTGGGTTTATTTTATAGTGCTTCTGATTTTATTTTTTACCCTCAGTTACCTGATTTACCCTTTACCATGATTTCATAAATTACCGAGGTTTCATCTCATATAGAAAATAAATAAAATGGAAATATTTATTAAACCTAGACCTAATGATTCAAAATATGGAAACAAATTTCAATAATTCAAAACACATAAGTGGAATAATTTTATTTCAAAAAATCACATAAAATGCAATGAATTTTTTTTCATAAAAATGCATTTTAAGCAAAAAAATGTATTTATAAAAAATGAACAATAAGAATGATTAAACTACAATTAATTTGATAATATATAACAAAATAATACATATGACACTTTTAGATAAAATTAAAATCATAAAAGAACATTTTAATATAATGAAAATGATAGTTTTATAAAATTATTATTTTATCTATTCATTGTAAAATTAATAATTTTATAAAATTCTCAAAAAATTATCCTAAGAAAAATTTAACAAGATTAATTGAAAAATAAATTAATTTTGTAAAATAAATTTTATGAATCTTATATAAATTAATCATATTATTCATCCATAAAAATCAAGAAAACCCATCTTTGAAGAAAATGAATTTTTTAAGAATAAGTTGACATTACTAAAAACAATAGTTCTTATTTACAAATAATTAATTATTAAATTTATAATTAGTATTATAGTTTTATATTTAGTAATTTCATTAATACTATTGAATATCTCCAATTTAACGACTGGGTTATAATTGTCTCGTATAAATAATAATATTTCATTGTTAGTTTAAGATCAATGTTTCATATCTTGTTTTCTTTAAAACATAGTCATTTTTTTAAAATATTTTGATTTTATAAGTTATATTCATCAATAAATTTAAAATTATTACCTTTAGTGATGATAAATAATAATTAATTTGAGGTAGTTCACAAATTTTCATGATTGATAATAAAAAATCATGATGATTCAATGGATTTTAGGAGAAGCCCATAAATTTCCATGGGAAAAAGTAAAATTAATTTTTATATTGTTTCGTTAAAATGAGTATTAATAATTATTTTCTTATGTGATGTGTATAAGTTTATTTTCCCCATTGATAATTGTAATTTTTTTCACCATTTATAATAAACATTAGTAGCATGGGTCTCAATTAGTATTTGAGTTGAGATATATGCCTGGGAGAAAGAATATATTAAGTGTGGTTGGATTAGATGTTTATATTTCATGTGAATAATTTTAATATTACTTTTATTTACTGTAATAAATAAATAACTTAATTTTCCATTCATTTTATTATTTTAATTTTATTTATAAGGATATGTTTATATGAGAGTATAGTGAAAATAAATAAATAATATAAGTCAATTTTACTTCATGACATGAAGATACAATTTGTGGACGTAATAGAAAAGATAATTCAATGATACTTCCATTTCTTGAAAAAAATAAAGATGTTCATGCCAGGATCCTTTGTTCACAAGATGATTTGATTTATAGTGCATAATAGTGTATAGTGGAAGAGGAGTTCATGGATTGAATGAAATGTACATTACGTGAGGGCTATTCATGCATGAGGATTAGTGTAAATGAAAAAGAAAATTCATGCTTCAAGTTTTTTTTCTTGTCATAAAAAACATATGCACACAAATATTATAAATTAGGCCATATATATCTAACATGAGTAATATGTTATTTCTAATGGTATAAATTATTTGATATTTTGCATTAAAATTTCACATATATTTGGGGACATTGAGGTTGATGAAAATAAATAAACATATATCTAAGAAAAAGGAGATACAAGATTAGATATATCTTAAAAGGGATATATGAGGATAGTCAAAAATGGATTCCATGAATTAAATAAAAACTCAAGATTGAAATATTTTGGGATGGATTCAAAAGAAGATAAAGATATTATAAAGGAGATATATATTATATATAATGATAGATATAATGGATATAACATGGAGATAATTTCTAATATATTGGAGCTGTTATGAACATAAAAATGAGGATAATAATTTTACTCAGTCAAGTTTAAGGTTTATAGGTGTTTTTTGGGTTCTATGTTCTTTTTTTTGTATTATAATTTTGGATTATTATTTCATTTATTTCTTTCAATTCTTATTTAGTAATTATATTTTTTTCTCTCTTTTATTTTCTAAAGAGTACTCATCATCAATGATCACTTGATGATCATTGTATAATACCATGATAGGTATGAGGATTAGGTGTTTTGGGTGTCTACCAACACACCTTAATTCATTCGTCATTTGTGGGATGATTTTATTCTTATAGTATTTTTTTGTCACTAATTTTTAAAAAACAATTATTGAATCACTTACCTATTTTCTGATTGAGAAGAAAACTCTAGGGGATAAAACTAGTTAATCAATGATCACTAAATTGGATTATTCTTAATCAATTGTATTTAACTACATGAATTCTATTTGTTCTATATTTTTGGATCAAAATGTTCAAGAATCTAGGGTAGTTTTGATAATGATTGGAAAAATTATTTTTGGATATAATAAATTATCAAACAAGTATTGAGTTTATTTATTTTGTGGGTGGATATAGATTAATCAATTTAGAGAAAGTACCCATGGAAACTGTTTCACCACCCTGGGATTTAAAAAAATGATATCATAAATAACATGAAAAACTAAGCCTATATAAATAATGATTATTTAAATATGAAAGTTATAACTGAGCCGTTAAATTTGACGTTATTAATAGGATTAATTATTTCATGAAATGTATATAAAGTTCATACTCAATATAAATGTTTAGATAAACATATATGAAATAATCACTCATCTTTGAATATATATTTTATTATTGAAAAAATACATTTCTAAAAAATGATTATTTATGGTTTTTGTGAGAGAATATTATAATTTATTTCGTTAAGTATTAAAAAAGGTATATTATAAATTTTATTTCATTTTTAAAATCAGAATATTAAAATTAACTGATGATAAGAATTTTGGATTTTTGTAAAATGATTAATTTTTTAGTGTATAGTAGAAATTGCCAATTTTTAACTACTATCATTAATTTTCATCAAATTGTGTAATTTAGAAGACAAATTATATTTTTTATTTGGTTTTAAAGAGTAATATTAAATATTTTATGTATAATAATCTAATTAATTTCATTTGAATTATAAATTTTTATTATTTGAGTATAAGTTTATTTTTTAAGGATGTTTTATGCAAATAGTTTTTAAGTGCATGAATTTTATCAATTTAATTAATTAAAATAGCCCATAATAAGGAAATATTTTAATGAAATATATATATTAAATATATATTTATATGAATTTAAATTCATAAAATAATTATTTATAGTCATATAATAAATATAATGTTATCTATTTCTTGAAAAAATTATTTTGCTGAAATACTCTTTTTCATCACGTTTTACTTGATAAATTTTAAATTAAACTCATCCAATGCATTGAGTTTAACTTGAATAAATTAATTACATATTTTTAGTGAACATAATATATATTCTGTAATTATTTCATCTTTTTTTTTTGTAATTAATAATAAAAATAGTAAAAATACTAAATATTTATTAACATGACTATGGTTAAAATAAGTTTTCCATGGGTTAAACTAAAGAAAAAATGTTTTTAATAACCCAAAAGATATATTATTTATATTTAGGGATATATTTCAACACTATATCATATAATAATTTTTATTTTTCCATTTTAGATCCATATTTTGTGAATAATTCATTTAAATATTTTGTTCTTTTCAAAAATACAAATTTAGTTTTCTTCATCATTTATAAAAGAAAACCTCCTCAATACTCCACTAGAGACATCAAACTAATTTTTTTTCAAACAATAAATTATGAAATAAATTCACATATTAACTCAAAATTTCATAGAATCTTACTTTTTATTATAAATTCCTACTATGAAAACTTTTGGTGCAATCCAAAATATGGTTTCAGAAGAAAATGTATCATTCTTAACCAAGAATTTTTGTTTTCTTTCTTATTAATCATACATAAAGTCATTTTACACCTTTATGATATATTAAATTAGTATCTAACATATACTGAGATGTTTTTATGTTCATAAAATATCTTAAATCCATATCCTCTTCCTTTAAGTGGGAAACAAAACCATCGTTTTCTTGTTTACCAAACTACCGCCTCATGAATAGGTGTAATTAAATTTTATTTATTGAATATCATATAATTTTTTGATGATGGATTTAATTTATATATATATTATATTTTTGGAATTTTTATCATTATTTATAATTATTATATCATATATTTTCATATCTTAACATTCATTAAATAATGACAACATTGTTCATTCTTGATTTGGATAACCACATCCACGAAGAGATGAGCTGCCTTTTTCATTACCACATAACATGGATGGAATATATAAGTGTATTTAAAAACCTTAAATGATATTTATGATATAATAATAAATCTATAATGATATAATAACACTGGGATTCATTAAATCTTCATTGTGAAAATATGGAAATGTTACTCAGCCGAACGTACGACCTAATATCTCCATGATTGTAAGGTATTTAATTTTTCATAAAAATATTTCATGGATGTTTTTAAAGGTATAATTTATATATAAAAATGATAATTATTTCATCATTATTATTTTTATATGATTAAATAATAATATCATTAACCTTAGTTAACTGATCAATGGGATTTTAGACATTTGAGCCGAATATCATCTAAACATTTGACATGAACCTAAATGATTAAGTGATCTAATATAACATGAATAATAAAAGAGATAAAATTTATTAATAAATTAAATAATTAAAAAAATTATAACTTGGTAATATAAACAATGCTTTTTCTGAGTCGAACTCAAAGTAATAGATCAATCTAAACATCCCATTTCATCAGGTTAGAACCATTTTCTCTCAAACTCATTTTCTGTCTATATTTAATGTTATAAAATACGTAACACACACATATATATATATATCATATATACTTATCTTATTACCCATTCATTTTATGGGTTAATTCGTCCACTTGTACTTTTCTTAAATGAAACTCTATTCTTTCCATTGTTATTTTTTTATGTTTATGCCTTAAGATTGATTTCCTTTTGTGGACCAAATAAAAATGTAAATATTATAATGGGTGTTCCAAGATAGAGATTCAAATGAATTTAGGAGATATTTTGTATCAAAATCCATTTTCTATGGTATTAGGGAGTAAACCTAATCTATTATGAAACTTTTTCAACCATGTGATATTGTCTTGGCAGTTAGTCATAAGTCAGGTTTTTGACATGTTATATATTATTTCAACATTTAATATAATTATATGATTTATAAAACCATGTTATTAATGTTATGATTACATGTGATTAATCATGATATATATATATATTGATATCATTTTATACCCTTGACTCACATATTATTCCTTCTTATCATGTCCATTCCCTTACTAGTATTTTTAGATACCCCATTTGTTTTATGTCTTCCTAATGATATACTATGATATTTTACAATATTAAATATATTTATTATCTAATTATGGAGAATAAAATAAGTATTCAATGTTTTACATTCCATTTAATGTATTATGAACCTAATCTTATGAGAAAACTAGGACTAATGAGCATTAGGTTGTACTTATTGGATATTTATGTTAAAACCCATGAAATAATATGTGTAAAAGGATTGGGTTTCTATAGATGGTTTCAAAGCATAGACTAACTAATTTCTATAATATGAATATAATACATTATTAAGAATATTAGTAATAATTCTCTGTGTAGGAAAATATCCAAGAAATTTTGTGAATTATAGAGTGAGTAGTTTTCAAGAAATTACATCCCTATCAAGATACTATAAGGGGATGTGGCCCTGAGTGAGTTGTACCGAGGGGTTATACCTCCAAAAATGGGAATATTGAGATTTGTCTTGATAATCACTTAGTTCACAGTAAATAGATCTTGTTGCACACCTATTTTGACACTCCATGGGGCATTCTTTGGAGGTTCACAAACTATTTATGAACCATTATAAGGGACATTAAAAAATGTTAAGTTAAAAAAAGCAATAGGAAAAGTTACGATTGATAACATGGTTTGAAGCCTAGAGACCCATAAGTTATGATATAATTATCATTTATAACTTATTACGTGTAATATTTAATTTTAACTCTTTTTATGATTATTAGTTAATTTATTCTTTTTTTAGTTAATTAATGGGAATAAAAGAAAATGTACCAATAAACAATGTGAAAATAAATGTGACGATTTCCCCAATGATAGTCCAAACCATATAGGAATATTATATGAGAACTTTATTATAGTACATGATCAATTGACTAATGTTATTAATAATTACATGATTTTTGGGGAATACCCTCATTCTCATAAAAAAGAAAGGTGTCTGTCAATTATTTTAAATAATAAAGGATCCACACCTTTTAGTAGATCCTCATATCCATACATCCTTAAAAAATGGATTATCTCCATTGCGAATATATACTCAATCCCCTAATGATAAGAAAAATAGAAATTTTTGTTCTCTGTTTATCACATGGAGGGGGAAGAAGGTCATTGATTGATGTTGATTCAGAACATGAAGTCCAAAAAGGATACTCACTATTGGAGAACAAATCTATAGTAACAGTTTTGTAAATACACTATGGATTTAGGGTTTAGTTTAAACCAACACCAACTGTTCTTCTAAAACTATGGGTATGGGATTTGGTTATAGACCTATACCTAGAGTTTTTCAAAAAAATTGGGTATAGGGTTTAGTTAATGACCTATACATATGGTTATTTAAAAACCATTGGTATAGGTCAAACATATATCCACAGTTTTCACAAAATAGTGTGTATATGTTTTGGTTTAAAATATATACCCATGGTTCTCCATGAACTATGGGTATAGGTAATCCCTATAGCCAAGAATTTTGTAAGTCATGGCTATAGCTTTTACACGTAATCACATGGAAGAATCTAATTGTAAATACATATTGCCACTATTTTTAACCTATATTCAAAATTTAATAAAAATATATAATAAAATATAAATGTTAATAGTAATAATTGTATGTTGTGAAGTGGTTAGGGGCTTGGATTCTATAGTGGCAGTGCAAGGTTCGAATCTGAATATAGTATTTTTTTTAAATCTTATAGCCATGCTTTCAGAACAATGGGTATATGGTTATTGAGATAGTGTAATATTTCTGATATACATTTTTCTATACTTCAAAACCATGGAAAAATAATTTTCAAATAGTGATTATAACTTAGAACTATTCCGATAGTATAATCTCCCACATTTCTCTGAACCGTTGGTATATCTTATACACATGGTTTTAGGATCTATACCCATAGTTCCAATCCATGGGAATAGCATTATATTTTAGTATTGATAGATTTAATGGAATAATATTATTTCAAAAAAACATTTTTAAATAAATATTTTCCCCGAAATCTCTATTTTAAAATGGAGAGGGTGTTCCTCAAACTGAACTAAAATGGAGATGAGTCTATCGATTCATATATGGAAAACCTGACACAAGGATTTCACAATATGAATTTGGAATTATCAATAATAATAAAAGTAATTTGGATCGTTTATTTAGTAATTTAAAGTTAATAATATTAAAATATTTAGTGATTTGGGAATTTGGAAGATATGGAGTGATTTTTTGTTATTCCCTCAATGTTTAGATGATGATCGGTGAATAATAGTGATTTTCTGAGAATGCTGACTAAATGTGTAACATTGAGTTATCTTTGTGATAATTATTAGACAAATCTCATTGAGGAAAGAAAACCAAACATCTCATATTATAAATTTTTTGGAATGAACAACCTTGTTACAGTATTAAGAGAATAAAATGATAATTTAAATATAGAAAAGATGAGAATCTGGAAAATAACTGTCAAAGGCGAATGAATAAAATAAGTTTCATATGAACACTCACCCTATGGAGATGTCCATAAGAAAACTTATCAATGGTGATTTATTATTTGTGTTTCAAGTAACCTTTGTAAAATAAATCTATTTAAATAATATAATATAGGGGAGGTTTGATTCAACAACCTTTATATTTTTATTTTTTAACAATTATTTTGGTTTTAATTAAACATACACTAGATTTCTAAAAAAACCCGTATTCCACCCCCTCCCAAGGCCACTTTATGTGACCTCGACCCCTTTTCACCCTCTTTGTCCACCAACCTTCTCTCCTCCCTTCCCCGATGGCGACCCCAACACTGTTCCCCACATTACCCAACCCCTCCAACCTACATACTCTCTTCTGGATGTAGACCCTGAACCCAAAAAAAACCCCATCAAAACCAACCCACACTACCCCCTCTGACCTACCTCACTATGGATCATGATTCCCCTCCTCAAAAATGACATGGACCCCCTAACCACTCCCTAGCTAGGATACCATACATTGAGGCAAAAAAAATTCCCATAAAGGTTGCATAACTCTCTACAAAATTACCATAAATAATTTATTCTTTAGGGGGTTATTTGGTTATAATTTCTCTATACCATTCTGATTTTATGTACACATGGTATTAGATTACAATGTATTGTTTAGTGAATAGGTAATTTTTGTGGTTTAATTATTAGTTTCTCCTAAAACTCTCTCTTATTGAGTTTATTTATATACAAAATTTGGTATGGTGTTTAATGTGTTATGGGTATGGGTTTGGTTATCACACTTATTGGTTACTCATTCCATGGATTAATTGGATATACATAAATTAATATATTCTTCCAAATAATAGAAAAAATGTCTGATAATACAACTATAGTATTAATAAATTGGGAATATTTTAGGAATAATACGATTTACCCCTTTAAAAGTAATTATAAATCATCACAATTTCATCAAAATTAGACTAGATTTTGATAATTTTATTGCAATCATGTTAGAGGGTTTCATCACCTTATACTTAGATACTCATATAAGAGATATAACATGGATGTACTGGGATGATCTGATTGGGAAGACTATCCAGTGAGGTATATTTTTTTGGTTTTCGGTTTTTCCCTTACTGTAGTTTTGTTTAGGTTTTGTAAGGTTTTATTCTTTTCCCAAAAGTGGGATTTCCTAAAAAATTATATAAAAATTTACTTTGGGAAAATCCATTGAAGATTTAAAATTGGAAATGGAAGCACTATATATAGAAAGAATATATTGTGTTCTATGGGGTGCACCCTCTATAGTGTTATAAGGGAAAGTGTTATCACTTTTATCCATGGTATACATATAAAGTTTAATATAATGGGTATTCATGACATATCATGAGTTCATAGAGTTGAATAATTTTTAAATGGAAATTTTCCTTTTAAAAATATTTCATTATATATATAATTTTTTTTATAAATATTATTCAATTTAATTTTATAAAATAATCATCATTTTTTCATTCTAACTTTAAAATTTCATCTTATGAATAATTTTTCATACTTTTCATAAATAATTGTTATATAACTAAAAAGTAAAAATATACAAATATTTTTAAAAATATACTTTCATTGCATTACTATAAGGGTAGTATAGATTACCTTTTTTGAGGAAATTTTATATTATAAATATATGTATATATAATAAATAAAAAATATAATATTTTTATTTATAAAACACGTGTACATAATTTTTCAAACATATTTAATATGTTAATTAAAATATTGATTTAGTCGATTAAATTAAAAAATTGTTTTCTTTATCTAGTGAAATTATATCCTTAAAATATACACATTATTTTATGTCAATATTATTATAAAATGTAATAATTATAATTTCTTTTTTGGTAATAAATGTATAATTTCAATGATTAATGTTGACGATCATGATAATGTTAAAAAAATTATTTTCGAAGAATTGTTTTATTAATGTTTTGTAACATTTAACTAATAAATTAGATTTATCTATATAAAATAATGGCAACATAATTATTTTTACAAATATAAATTATTATATGAACATATATTTTTTTAATCAATGAATTATAATATTAAGAAAAAATAATAGTGGAAATATCAATTTTCTACAAAAGATAGATTTCTAATATATGAAATGTATCATTTTAAATGTATATTTTATCAATATCATAAATTTAATTACATTAAATTCATAAAAATTAAGTATGACCGCATGAAAATTTAGTTATTGGGGTTATTTTATATTTGTAGTAAAACATAATTTATATAGGTAAAAACTTGTTTCCACATTAAAAATAAATAAAAATTAAAATGAAAACATATAGGAAATTATTTTATCTTTACTGTGAAAGAAAAATTATCTTCCAACTCTCAATTTGTGAAGAAATATTTTATATCTTTTCTAACATTCATGGTTTTCCCTTGTTATAAATTTTTTTTTTCATTATTATTTTTGATTTATTTCTTTCTAGTATTACACATATAATAATTGTTTTATTATACAGGAGGATTCTTTTGTTCATTTTGGGGTGGTTTGTTAAAATTTACTCATTCTCTTGAGAGATCGGTCATATATCCTTCTATTGAGATAATTAAAAAATAAATACATCAAGAATGCATACAAAAATCATGAAAATGAGAAATATTAAAAATTGTTTAATTTAATTTTTCATCATTTTATCAACTATTTGAAATTAAATTACATTTTCATTTTTATCAAATATATATTTAGTTTTTTTCAAATATCTTTTGGGATGTCAGATTTTGATTCAAATTATCTGTATCAATGAACATAAGAGATAATTTTTTTCCATTATTACCACAGTTTCTATTTTCATTTCATTTTTTTTTCAAAATAGAAAGAATGCATATTGACTTGATGTTATTAACCAAAATCCATTCTCATTCTTGAAATATAAAAGAGTAAAGGAAACTCATGTGCCCATTGGGGTGAAGTATCATGATATTATGGGCCCATGATCTTGCTCTTCACTTTTGTATTACAATAATGAGAATGGTTTTTCAAATAACAACAACAACTCAATATGTAGTGCTGGATATTTGATAAAGAAATTTAAAATAAATCATGGTGAAAATTTCACATAGATTTTTTTACACTTTTGGACATGTAGGACTCATCCGAAACTCAATTTGACACACTGTGTGACCGGTATGAATCAAAAAGAATCTTTTTATTTAAAATTGACATTTATTTTAGTAAAAATAAAAATTACATTCTCAAAACAAAGAAAAATATTCTGATTATTTTGATACTTTAATAAATTGATCAATTATTAATTTCCAGATTGTAGGATTCAACTGTACCTCAGTCTAATACATGATGTGTTGGGTATTACTCAAAGTGTCTATATTCAATTTAAAATCTAAATTTTAGTTAAAAAAATTTCACTTGTTGAAAACCTAACAAAAACATGTTTATTTTCTTGATAATTTAAGAAATATATACCTAAATATTTTTTGATGTTTAGTAATTGGTCTCATGTTTAAAGGATACATGATGTGAGTTTTATGTGTTAATTTGGATATTATAGTTTAAAATAACAATTTAGTAAAAAAAATAAAAGCGACACACTCAAAATTGAGAAAACTCAATTTATTATTTTGATAATTTATAAAAATAATTTATATATAATTTTAGATGTTTAATAATCTGCAAAAAAACTCAATAAAATACTTGGTGTGACTATTATGAATCCAATTGCGTCTTTTTTTAAATTTAAATCAATTTTACAAAAAATAAAAAATGAACTAATCAAAACTGAGAAAATGTATTTAGATTGTTTTAATAATTTATGTATATGATATTTATTTAGTTTTTGATATGTATGAATCAAATTAACTCTAATTGGATACATGGTGTGCCTAGTATGACCCCAAGTTCATCTTTTTTTTTAAATTGACATCCGTTTTAGTAAAAAAGGTCAATTGCACTATTGAAAATTGAGAAAGCACGTTCGGGATATTATGGTTCTTTATGAAAAATATCCATAAGCAATTTTTATGTCTATAAATCATCCTCACTTATATATGATACATGATGTGCCTAGTATGACTCAATGTGTCCATTATGAGTTTAAAAACAACTTTTTAGTTAAAAAGTGTCACTCATAGAAAACTGATCAAACACGCTTAAATTTTATTAATAATTTAGAATTGGTCAATAAGTAATTTGGTAAATATAGGATGTTTTCTCACCTAAAACTGATAAATGATTTGATTCATATGAGTCAAAATGAATGTTTTTAAGTTTAAAATGAAAATTCAGTAAAAATGACAAGTGATTTACTCAAAACATAGAAAACTCATTTCAATTTTTTTTATACTTTAAAAAAAGAACCAAATTCATTTGGGGCATGTATGAATTATAAAAACCTTAATACAATGCATGGTGTGACCAGTATGAGAATATGCGCATATATATATATATATTTAATATTGACTACAATTTTAGTGAAAATGAAAAATTACCTACTCAAAACTGAAAAAATGTATTATGATTGTTTTGATATTTTAATAAAATAGTCTATATGTAATTTATGACAATTAGAAATCAATTTCACTTCAATTTTATAGATGATATTCTTGGTATGACTCCAATTGTGTCTTTTTATTTAAAATTATCTTCCATTTTAGTAAAAATGAGAACTAAGATATGAAAAAATGAGATAACTCTTTTTAATTATTTTGATACATTAGGAAAAAGTCTATAAGTTATTTTTTATGTGTTGGAATTAACCATGCTTCAATATAATACACATTATTCCCAATATGACTCAATGTGTCTATTATCAGTTTAAAATCTATATTTTATCTAAAAAAATTTAAATCACTGAAAACTGAGAATATTTTCTTGAATTTTCTTTATAATTTTGTACATATATTCATAAGTTATTTTTGATGTGTAGGAATCAATATTACAATAATAAAATATATGGTGTGATCTATATGAGTCAAAGTGTGGGATTCTAGTATGAAATTAAAATTTAGTAAAAAAAATGAAGTACTCAATACAAATAAATCTCATTGGGATTATTTTGGTGCTTTATAAAAAAATTAAATAGTAATTTGGGATGTATAGGAATCAGATGCATTGTGTGACCGATATGACACCAAGCACATATTTTTATTTAAAATTGAAGTCAACATTATTAAAAATAAATTCTAACATACTCAAAAATTGATAAAATGAATTAAGATATTTTTGATACTATATGACACTGATCAATATGTAATTTATTATGTGTAGGAATCAACTACAAGTCATTCTGAATTTTGGTATTCCTTGGATAATCGTAAAAGTGTTTTAATTTTTTAAAAAAACTAAAACATGTGTTGAATAGTCAAAAACATATAAAATCCTTAAATTAATATGAAATCATGGGAACACATCCAATAAATTTTTTTACATGTATATATATACAACACATCAATTCGATATGTTGTGTGGTATAGATTATGTGGTAAAATTTTTTAAAGGTGTAAAAGACTTTAAAAACTGGTTTTTAGGGGTCAAAACCTAGAAAATGATATTATATTTCCCTAAAATCTTAGGTCATCAATAGTCAATTGAGTTGTGAAATGTAGAAATTGACATAACATCATTCTGAATTACGGTTCTCTAGGGATTAATGTAAATTCATTTTTAGTGCTTTAAAACCCTAAAACATGTGGTGAACTATCAAAATTATAGGAAACAACCTCATATTAAAGTGAAATAGTTTTAAAACCACTGATGTGTTGTGTTTTTTGTATGTGTAGAAAAAATGTATATGGGATGTGAGTAGTGGTCTGAATTACCCGTTAAAAACTTCTTAAATATATAAAATCCATTAAAAACATGTGTCGTGGTTAAAAACTAGGAAAACTATGGCATATTTCCATGAAATCAGGGGAAAATACAGCAGAATGAATTTTGAAATATAATAACTAATTGGACATTATTTTGAATTATGAGATTCCCATGACAGTTTTAAATGAATTTTTAGAGTTTTAAAACACTAAAACATTCATTAAATAGTGAAAAGAATAAAAAATGAACTCATATTGATGTGTAATAAAGGGAAAACCACTAATGAGTTATTTTTAATGAGTACATACATACAACATGTCAATAAAATATGTGGTGTGGTCGGAAATACTTAATAAAAACTTTTTAATGTTATAAATTCATTTATAAAAAGTTTTGGGGGTCAAAAATAATCAATAAAAATTACATAGTACTAAAATCAGGGGAAGAAAACCATGGATTAAATTATCAAATGTAGTAAATAATATAATTTAATATTAAATTACAGTTTTATCATGATGTATGTAAACATGTTTTACTATTTTAAAACACTAAAACATGCATGAAACAGTCATGACAATATAAACAGACCTTATATTGATATAAAATCATTGAAAAATAACCAATTGGTAGTTTTTTAAATAATTGACAATCTATGATATCAATGTCTGTAAATTTTTTTTATTAATTCATATTCACGAACAACATACCTCATTTTAAAAATAAATTTGAAAAGTTACTTATCCCTTTTTAGTTTTATATGTTGAATCCTATCTAATATTGGTATGTTTATTCTTTAATGTTTTCTTTATTATAAATTATTTTTTTAAGTTAAAATTTATTCTATTTTATTAAACAAATAACTAATTTTATGTATATAATTTTTATTATATTCTATTTCATTTAGTTTCACATATTTTTTTCATAAGTGTCCTGGTTTTCTTTATGGGTGGAAGATTACCGTAGTAGGTATGAGGTAAACCATTCTCATCCATGATATTCTTCAATTTATCTACTATAATTAGTATTTATTATGAGATGTTTTAATTTTTCCCCATTTTATTATAGTAAATGAGATGGTGTGGATTGTTTTAGTTGATGAGATGAGGTGGAGGTTGAAGTATGTAGTATAGGTCATGATATGGATGTATATTTTGAATGAGTTGTTATTGGGAAAATTCTATATGTATATATTAATGACTGAGTTATTGGTTGATAGATGTATGGGTTGAATAAGACTGGGGTTATGATGACTGTGGATGTTTTATATATGACTGTAGATGTATGTTGTATATTTTATAGGTTTATCATATATTGATGTTTTAGTTTATTGCATGACCGCCTTTTTATATATATAGATTTTTGTTAAATAATTAAAAAAATATATTATTTAGTGATGGTTTTTAGTAACCACCAATAAATACAATAAATAAAATATGTTTCAGTAGTGGTTGTATTTAACCACCAAAAATATGTTCAGCGATGGTTAGTTTTATTTTATTTATAGTTCCCCAAAAAAATTTTCCAAAAACAATCACTGCAAAATAAACATGAAAAAACATATAAATGTTCCAAATATGACACATAATTAAAATACCATGACATAAAAAAGCTACCACTAAATGACTAGAGACCGTGCAATACAAGTTGGGTTTATGAACCCATGATATAGTATTAGGTGGTAGTTCAAAACATCACTAGTCTACAAAAAATTCCCCTAAAGAACTTTTTTAGTGAGTGTTTCATTATCATGTAGTACATTAATTTCTAAAGCCAATTCCCAAATACAAGGTTACTCAAATACAATCAATGATAACAACCTCCATGGCCTAGTGAACAAGAAAGTGTATATGTTATTACTACTACTGAGGTTGATCCCAAAAAAATATGTGTTGATACATACAAAAGTTATTCATTAAATAATAATAAAACATACGTTTTCGTATTAGTTATATAAATTAGTTTTATCTTGTGGGTTTAGTATAACTATTCAAACACTGAATAAGAATGTGCGGGGTGAGTTATCTATGAGAATAGAAAATAGAGATATTGTTATATCCAATGTGTATAACTCATCCTATGTTAATTTTTATGGACTAAATCATCCTTAAAATCACATAGTATATATTTTACTGGTGGTTTATCCCATATTACTCGTCTATTGGTTATCTATATATAAATCCAATATCAACATTCAAGAGAAGGAGATCACTCTTTACATTATAATTCATCCTCTAATTAGGTACTAGTGTAAGGAGGATGATGAATATCTCATGGAGTCATATGTTCATGAATGTATTTTATTTTCTTATGAGAAAAAATATCTTGAAAAATGTTTGAGTAAAAGGAGAGAATAATACTTGAAGAAATTTCCCTTTTAAGGGATTAAACTTTTGTATTCATTGAAGAGTTGTCTGGTCTTACTATCAACTGATAGGTTGATTTCTCAATAAAACTAATACATTGATTTATACACATATCTAACATGCCTTATAGAACAATCACAGTTGAGTTGTTAGACATAAAAAAGTAGTTAAAAGAGAATCTATAAAAGGGTTTTATATGTCTGACTTTTTCACTATAGGGCATGCCTGACCTATTCATCAAAAAGATGGACGGGTCAGTGTGCCTCTACATTAATCATTATAAACTCAAAAAAAAAATCATGACAAAGATAATGTATCACCTTCTACATTTAGAAAGAATTTTCAATCAAAAAGTTGGGGCTTAGTATTTATCTAAGGTGGACTTACATTAAGGATGTCATCAATTAATTCTAATGGGGGATGATGTTCCCAAAACTACTTTTGTAATAAGGTATGCACATTATTAGTTCATATTGATTCCATTGACACTCAATAATTCTCTATAAATCATTACGAATGTGATGAACATATTATTTAGATATTACCTCAAACAAAATTATGTAGTATTTGTTGAGTTTATTATGTTATACTCTATGAAAAATGATGACAATTAGAAGCTTTTGAATACTATGATGAAGTCTTTACAAAAAGATAAGTTATATGGAATTTATAGTTAATATGAGTTATTCATGAAGGAATTATAATTATTGGTCCATATTATCATATTAAAATGGATATCTATAGATCCTTATAAGAAAATGGTAATAAAGGAGTTTCCCATACCAACATCTATAATAGGGTTATTTAGGTTCCTTGTAATATATAGATATTACCGATGGCTTAGGTGAAACTTATCACAATTTTATCTCCCAATAATCAAGATAACTCATAAGAGATTACATCTTTTTTTAAGTAGTGATTGTTAAGAGATATTTATGTATTTGAAATGGAGTTTTATCACTACACTAGTCCTCATAGTTCCCCCATGTCAGGGATGTTTTATGGTATAGAGTGATGCTTCAATGAAGGTATTAGGTTATGTACTGATTCCAAATGATAAAGTGATAACATACACCTTAGGGTAGTATACATTTCGTGACTATAACTATCCAAAACATGATATATTTTTGTATGTAGTGATATTTTAATTTAAAATGTGGTTATATTATCACTTTGGTGAAAAGTGTGAAATATATTTGAATCACAAGAGCCTCAAAAATATATTCTCAACGAAAGAGTGTAATATGATTCAACAGAGATGGTTAGAGCTGATCATGGAATATTAATGGTCCATCCATTACCATATTTGGAATGAAAAAAGTGGAAAATTCTCTAAGTAGAATGTATTTTAAAACCTTATCATTTATGGGAATTTAGAAGGATCCAATATTCTAAGACATATAAAGGATTGACATTGGAATTGTGAAAAAGGAATATCATCATTTATTTCTTAAAATATTTCTCAACCATCCCTATAGTGAATATAATAGATTATAAAAAATGATGATGTAGAAATTCTGAAAAATGTTGAAGCTATAAGAAATAAGAAATCCTCATAATTTAAATTTTATGAAGAATGAGTTTTAATATGGGGGTGATGATTACGTGTTATGTGTCCAATGGACTGTGTTGTCACAATGAGAGGGGGCAGGGGGTGGGGGGTTGAATCAGGTGTGACCTATTTTAATTAAATTCAATTATTTTCTTTATTCCACTTTATGCTTTTGTCATGTGTTAGGATGAGAATATCCATTATGTAGTACATAAATTTAATGAAACATAATACACATAATTTTGGTATGGTTAGTACTAAGACCTATGTCTTTGTTACAACTAGTTTACCCTCAGGTTATTGATTTTTCTCTAAATATTAATGGTTACAACAAATAAAAGACTCATTAACATAAAAATTGACTCCTAAAGTGTCCCACTCTAGAGTCTCACTAGATATTACAACTTACCACCTATTCTAGAAACTTCTGAGTCCCATTGGAGGATCTTTATAATCAATCCCACTGTGTTACCAATATCCCCTCATCATTCTCAATAGTCCCTCTAGAGGCCCCGTCTACATCAGAGTAACACTATATACTTCAACGAATATTGAGTCAAAAAATATATGATCTACTGATATAAATATTTCGATTGGATTTAATGTAATTTTTCAATGCCTTGAGATGAAGACTCTCTAGGGAAATAAACCATATCACCTGATATGTTCCTGTAAAATATTCAAGAACTTCATCTACCTTTTGATGAAATCTTAGGTTTGATCCCTATTCACTAATCATCAAATGATCTAAACCATCACAATTCACTGACTACTTGGGAATATTTTTTACGAATTACACCCAACTTTAGTCTGAAAATCATCATTGAACACTATAAAT
Organism: Viscum album; assembly: GCA_963277665.1. Lineage (NCBI taxonomy): Eukaryota > Viridiplantae > Streptophyta > Magnoliopsida > Santalales > Viscaceae > Viscum > Viscum album. The sequence continues at coordinate 1,646,832,201 of OY728128.1, forward strand.
TAAAAGTATATCACATGTTCAGTTTTCAATAACAATGATTTTATTCAACAATTCAGATTTTTATCAAAAAATAACTTATTCACTTATGCATATATGTAAAATACCTAATCACATATAAAATTTTATTACTTATTTTTTTCTTCAAGTGATGTACATGAGATTACTCACATTCATGTCCACACAATTCATAGTATACATAACGCAAACTTCTCAATTTTTATTCACACAAAACAGAATACAAACTATATTAAAACATTGTTTGAAAATATTTAATCTTGTCATTGTGTGAATATATCAACCCTAAATCTCAGTGTGAAGGATTATCATTTCATTCATGACACTCATAATATTTTCGTAATTATATACGCATGGTAAATAATATGAAAATATTTCACACTCCTTCATAAGAACCTGAAGGCAATTTCATTCAAAACAACCATTGAGTAACTATTCTTCACTCACATAGTGAAATTTTCTTTATATGATTATATAAAACATTCAAAGTCAAAAAATATTTTGAACATGTAAGAAATAACAAGACCAACGGGTGAACATGGAATTATTATGAAATGAAGTGCACTTCATTTCATTGTTTCTCTCTGACAAACTATACTTAGATGTGTGGTAAAAATGTTAAAAAACAATCTACATTGGTAATAATTATAGAAAAACCTCACCCAATGAAAGGTATTAATATCATGGAAAACAAATAACTTCAACAACTCATGCATTAACTAGTTCAAGTTATTTTTATAAAGAAACAACATTTATTGTAAAAAATATATTTAGTTCATTTCAATTTTTCAATGTTTTTAAGCATCCAAATTTTATGAAAACATAGTTTCATGAATATTTGATCATGTTTAAATTATCAAAATAATTAAATATCAGTCTTAAGAACATCTTTATCATTAAAATGCTTATATCTAAAGAAATCTTGAGAAAATGAACTCCTCTATTGGACGTGGTCAAATACAACATTGCAAGGTTGATCCAATAACCTAGATTAATAGGATATTATGGCCATACTTTTTAGCACATAATTTTAGGAAGATGAATAGTGACACATAAAGAATCTCCCACATAGGATTTATTCTCTATTGCATGCATCCTTTTATAACAACATGCATATTTATCTATACACAATTGGTTACTAGGTTTCCCCTACTACTCTATAGCACCACCCTATGTTGGCACCCTACACTACCACTATAACACCACACATGATTTTTCACCACTCCTTACTACTCAAGTTGGGTTCACTTTTCATATATCTTCATCCATGCTATCTAGCTCAAGGTACAACTGTCCCACCTAAGCAGTGGTTACTGGTCCCTTACAATGTCTAGCGAGGTTGGATAAATTTTTGATCAAATGTCAACAAAAATATTATTCCAATATACCAAATACCACCATACTCAAATATTCCAAAACAAACAACATCATATCATCTTTAAAATTTAATAAATTACCTAGACTCTGTTATGACTGTTGGAAACATTGTGTCACATCAATGAACCAAATACAAATGTTTTCTGAACAACTAACCTGCTCCACAGTCTTCATAGAAAACTTATTCTTTTTTTCTAGAAAATGTGAAATTATTTTTTCATATATAATGGTATCTGGGTTGAGAATACTCTCTTATACATATAATTATCATAGATCTTCAATAAATAACAACCTTATTTCCATATATACATTTTGTTTGTTTTTCATACATAAAATTGAAGGTGAATCATTTATTCAAGGGGAGATCTGAATTTGATAAAAACAATTGAACAACATACAACTATGAGGATATACCTCACTACTATTGGATTTCTGTTGTCTATATAAATTTTTTCAAGAAATCTTATAAGATGCTTGGGTTTTATTCTTTAATAAATGAAATCATACTTAATAATTATTTAGTACATTTCCTTAAAGGGAGCACAAAAATACTATGCCAGGATATTTCAATATCATACAGATATCTTTTGAATATGAGAAGGTTTGGTGTGAATTTCATATGATTATTGTAAATGTTAATTTTCTATAAATTTAATCTTGTAATCATTATAGTATAATGGTTATATTCTGTTATTTTCATGTTGAAAAACAGTTCAAAAATGGGGAGATTTATTACTAGATTACATATGGGAAAAGGGATGTACATTTTTAACTACAGTGTTTTTTTATCAATTTTCTATGAGGTATACATAAAATTAGATATAAATAATTTGACTAATATCTAATAAAGGGTTCTAATGATATTACCATATGATGGAAGTTTGTTGACATTATTGAATCTAAATTTGAACACTCTTGTTTTGTACGGTGATTATTTTTCATATAGACCTATAGTTTATTAATTTTATTTCATTTATAACCTATTGTTGATTCCATCATTCTATAGAGTAAATATGAATATAAATTTCAGACTACAAGATTATGTTCCAAAAATATGAATTTTTAAGATGATAATTTATTTCCTATACTCATATCTTTGTCTTTATTTCCTATAATGGGAGAATATATCATTGAATTTTAAAATGATGTGGGTATTAAAAACATCAATGGGGAATACTGATTAATCCCTGTATTTTTGTTGAAATTTAAATTGGTTAAATTATTTTAAGAAGATTACAAAACATGTGCCTCTATTTATTTGAGTTTACGTAATGTTCACAAAAATTATAAAAGAGTCCATGAAAAATGGTATTTATCTTTCATGAGGATTTTTTGTTGTTTTTATTATAATATTTGAGTATGAATATATTTTGTATATTTTAATAACATTTTTTCCGTTTGATAAAATAACATACAACCACACTGGCCATCCTGAGGGATCTCAAGCACTACTAAGGGTAGTAATGTAATGTCCCGGTTCTAGGAGCCACCCAGAGGTTCCCCGTACCTAGTTGGTCCCATGGCCTCAAGCGTATTTTTTCGAACACCATAGGCTGCCAACTAGTAGAAAGGGCCTTGGGTGTGATATTGGGGAAACTATTCCATCATTGGCAGAGTACACAGTGGATGTAACAACACATTCAACAGCGGAAGACTAAACAGTAAATAATTGGAGAACACATATATATAAATGAAATGATGCATGAAACATTTATGTCTAGGGAAGCATCCAAACAATTCACAATTTTTAATAAAGTACTATAACAAAGTACAAAAGAAAAGTACTCAGATAACTCCTCAGCATCACAAGCCATATCTTGGTCACATGATCTACTGCTCCTCAGCAAGTCAAGTACCTAATGTAGAAGGGTGCATTCCCTTATCTATACCTACAAAAACAAAAACTTTTTCTGCCCAAAAGAATGACCCAAATAGGGTGTGAGACTGAATCACAGTAGGCAACCACCCGAAGATCTGAGCCTAACAGTCAGTAAGTATACGTTAGGTAATGTACAATAAGCAGTAGGCAGTAATTAGTAAACACTATAATACAGAGCAGTGAACAAACCAAAGTCTCTAGTGTAGTGTATACAAAAAAAAAATCATCCACTAAAGAAAGTTGAGAAAATCGGTAACCCTCTGGATAGTTCTCACAGCCTAACCCTTATGGTTCAACCTACAAGTACTAGCAACCCTCTGGGAGGCACACATGGTATCACCCCTCTGGTTCAGCTAATGAATAGGCTCTCTGGGGAAGCACTCACCGTTAATTCCCCCTATAGTCTTTTATCATACTAAAGGTACTTTGGGGAAGCACTAAACGTCTAATTCCCCATGTGGCCTGCATTGAGGAACTACAGATAATATGAGGAAGCACTCAATGTCAATTCCCTCTATGGTCTCACATTGTATAATAAAGACACTTTAGAGAAGCCCTAACGTCCATTCTCCCTATAGTCTACTACACTAGGGTCTCACGGCCCTGTGTAAAAACAAAACAAAAAGTATCACATCACGTAATGGCCAAAGTGAACCTTAAAAACTAATTGGATAGCCATATATAGCATCAACACAATAGAACAACAGTCACACCATCCTACAACTATTCATGGAACTGGTAATATCCTGATAAGAAAAACTTGACCAAACGGTCATAAACAGGAAAAAAATGCATGGGAAAAACATCCAAAGCAAAGTAAAATTACCCTATTCACAAACAAAAACCTCTACTTAGGCATACAATCAAAGAAGGAAAACAACAAGGGAAAAACCGGAAACACGTAATACCCCGTTCAAGGGTATCAGTAGAATTTACACAAAATACTCAAAGACATTCTACAGAAAGGCACAAACCACCTACCATGGTGTTGGGAGATCGATATACTTGAGACACGGGGCTTGAATCTCCTTAGAACATTGTGTATCTACGAAAACTCATAAGATGTTCAAACCAAGATAACATGAGAAAGAGGAGGAATTGGAAAACGATGCTCTAGAAGAAGGAAGAGCTTACCACTGTAGTTCCAACGCAATCGAGGGTGGTAGTTTCGGAGAACGGACAGATGCTCGGGGGTTTATTGAAGATACATGGCCATACGGGATGCTCTCGATCGAAGAATCTGGAGATGAAGACTGTTCTAGGGTTAAGACGCAACCCTGGTACGTTTAATGAAAAAAACTAAGTACACGGCGTGTACATTTAGAGTACACGGCGTGTACTAGGATTTTCTGTACTCCTCTTTAAGCGGCCTCCACATCACCCCTATATGGTCGTGTGTGCGGCCTAGACACGGCCAACACACATCCTGGAGTAGTAATGGAGTACACGGCCTGTACTCATAAATTACATGGCGTGTACTTCAAAAATTTCCAGAAATTCATCTTTTCTCAAAGACATTAGAAAAAGGAAAAACATACCTGAAAATAAGGTCTGGGTTCTTACAAACTTCCCCCCTTAATGAAAATTGTACCCAAATTTCTCTAGCGAGGGATAGAGGAAGAAATCTCGAACAGCTCTGGCCATTGTGATCGTACATCGGCCTCCCTCTACCATGTATCGTCTTGTACTCACTCGTGCTTCCATAACACCCATACCAGAGGAATAGACCGGCCAGGGAGAAACTTCATACTATGATCGAAAATCCGGATATGATGCTCCTCAAACGATTCATCCGCTTCGAGCTCAACCTCCTCATGTTGAAAGACATGAGATGGAATTGAAATGTAACGTTAGTTCAAAGAAACATGGAAGACATTGTGCATAGACTGGTACCTATGAGGTAACTGCAACCAATAGAAAACTGGCCCAACTCTCTCCTACACCTCGAATGGCCCAACGTACCACGTTGAAAGCTTACCCTGTCTCTGAATCCTCTTGTGTCCCAACTTTGGTCTTAAACATAGGAAAACATGATCCTCGACCTCGAACTCTAGAGGTTGTCTCCACTGATCGGCATAAGAATTGTGACGAGACTGCGTAGTATCCATACTCTTCCGAATCAACTCTATCTACTCTAAGGTCTCCTGAAAGAGATAAGTTCCCAACAAAGCTGCCTCTCCTGCCTCCATCCAACATAAAGGTGATCGGCATGGCCTACCATACAAAGCGTCATAAGGTGCCATCTGAATAGTTTCCTGAAAAATATTATTGTAGGAAAACTCCACAAAGAGGTATATGCTTCTCCCAAGAACCTCCAAAGTACAAAATGAAATCTTGGTGCATATCTTCAAGCACTTGAATCATATGCTCAGACTGGCCATCTATATGGGGATGGTATGTTGTACTCAAAAGTACATGTGTACCCAAGGCCTTCTGAAGCCCCTTCCAGAACTGAGAAGTAATATGGGAATCCCTGTCTGAAACAATGGACTACGGATCTCCATGCAGACGTACAATATCTCAGAAGTACCTCCACCCTAGCTCATCAACACCGAATGTCTCCTTGATCATAAAGAAGTGAGAAACCTTTGTGAGTCTATCAATCACAGAGCATACTGCGTCGTTCCCTCGAGGTGACCTCGGTAAACCGTTAACGATGTCCATCGCAACGTCGTTCCACTTCCACTCAGGAATGGGTAACTGCTGTAAAATACCTTCTATTCACTGATGTTCCGCCTTCACCTGCTGACAAGTGGAACATCTCATAAAGAAACCAGCAACGTCCCTCTTCATACCTGGCCACCAATACTGACGGTGTAGATCCTGATACATTTTGGTGATGCTAGGATGAACTGCCCAAACTGAGGAAAAAAAGTCCCACATCATCTCCAGGCGTAATTTTTCTGGCACCCATATGCGTCCCTGGAAATTCAAGATCCCATCCTCGCTGACAGTCCATCCATGAAAAGGGTCCTCTCCTTAAACGCTTTCCCATATAACTAGGCCTTCAAAATCAAATAGATGCCTCATCCGTACCTGATCAAGAAGTGTATATGTAACAGCTACAGAAGATAGAAAAGTCTACCCCTATCTGTCATGCACCTCCAAATTCATTCAGAGAAGAGAGCCATAAGTTTCCACTCACTACTAGCCTCTTGAACTACCTGTACTTGAGTCCTTCTCCTCAACGTGTCAGCCACTGCGTTTCTTTTCCCAGGTGTATAGGCAAGCGCAAAGTCAAAGGACTGAAGGTACTCGACCAAACTTCGATGCCTCAGATTCAGATCACGCTGAGTGAAGATGTACTTGAGACTCTGTTGGTCTGTAAAAACCACACAGTGCTCTCCTAGAAGATAATGTCTCCAACAGTGTAAAGCATGAACAACAGCTGCCAACTCCATATCGTGCGTCAGGTAATTTCGCTCATGTGGCCTCAACTGCCGAGACCCGTACAGAACGACTCCATCTCCCTACTTAAGCACAGCTCCTAGCCTGATACCTGAAGTGTTGCAGTAAATGTTATAGCTCTTTCCAAGATCTGGATAAACTAGTATCGATGCTAAATTCTACCTCCCCTTCATCTCCTGAAATGCTGACTCAAAAGAATCTGACTATAAGAACTTCACACCCTTCTTGGTCAGACCCATCAGCAGTGATTCTAACCATGAAAAGTCTTGTATGAAGCATCTATAGTATCTAGCCAGCCCTAGAAAATTCCGCACCTCAAAGTCGTTCTTCTGCTGCTCCCAAGAAACTACAACTCTCACTTTCACTGGGTCTACTGATACTCATGTTTCTGAGATAATGTGGCCCAAAAAGTGAATCTGATCCATCCAAAAGTGTCACTTTGAGAGCTTAGCATATAAATGATGCTCCCCCAGTGTACTCAAAATGATATCAAGATGGGTATCATGGTCGTGTCGATTGTGAGAGTACACCCATATTTCTTCCATGAAGACCACTATGAAGGAATCCATGTATGGATGGAACACGCTGTTTATCAGTGCCATGAAAACGGTAGGTGCGTTTGCGAGACCGAACTGCATAACCATATACTCGTATAGACCATACCTACTCTGGAAATCTGTAAGAGGTATATCAGATATTCTAACGTCCAACTCATGATAACAGGACCTCAAATCAATCTTTGAGAACACCCGGGCTCCTCGAAGTTGATCAAAGAGATCATTAATCCTAGACAAGGGATATCGGTTCTTGACCCTCAACTAGTTCTTCATTTGATAATCCACACAAAGCCTAAGGGTGATATCTGCCTTCTTCGCAAATAGGACAGGTGAACCCCACATAAAAGTTCTGGGTCAGATAAAACCCTCGCCTGCAACTCCTCAACTTCTTCTTGATCTCTTGAAACTCAGGTGTAGCCATCATATAAGGAGGAATGGACACTGGTGCCGCTCCTAGAATAGGCTCAATCGAGATGTCTACCTCACGCTCCAGAAGAAAACCCAAAAAGTCCTCTGGAATGACATCCCTAAAACGATCCACCACTAGAGGAAAGTCTAACTTTGAAGTTCCCTGGTCATCCAAAAAAAGACTAGCAATCTAGACTGTAACTACTCCCAACCCATGATGACCTGGACCCACTCTGCTCTCCTTGTCATCCCACTCCACTCTATGAAGAAAGGATCCACCCTCTGGTGATACGAAACTCACTATGCAGCGATAACAGTCGACGACTTCCTGGAAGGAAACTAGCCAGTCCATTCTGAGAATGAAATCATACCATTTCATCTCTAGGACATAGAGATTCCATATGAAGCGATACCCAGATACCTCTAGAGGTCACTCCTGGTACTAACGTACACTAGTTGTCCTATTCCCCAATAGTGTTTCTAGAGTAAAGACACTGGTAGAGGAAAAGATACAGAGCCCAAGGCTCTCCACAACCGCAATAGAGATAAAGATATGGGAAGCCCCTGTGTCTAAAAGAGCAGAAGATAAAACTGAGGCTACTAAGATTATACCTCGAATGGTAGATGGTCTGGGATCCTACTCCTACTGGTTCTACTCCACCGCAAAAGCCTGACTTGTACTATGGCCATGTGACCCTGCTTGACCGCTCTGAGCTGATCCACCCTGTTGTCACTGAATGACCAGTGACTGAACAACACGGCCTCGACCTCCACCTCCACCCGAATGCCCGAAAGAACTCCAGTTCTAAAACTGACCAGAAACTGGTGGAGCTGCTTCAGAACAAGGAGTCATAGATGAACCCCTGTCACCAACTGCTGGTGAGAAAACCCGACAGAATTGCTGGAGGTGACCCATCTTGCTGCAAGATCAGCACTCCACTGGGTCACTCTAGCACTGCGTCCTCGTATGCCCAGCCCTTCCACACTGGTAGCATACCATCTGGCTACCTGATGATGTGTCTCACTGCCTCATATCACCGCGGGTAGGATCCCTATGGCACTTCCTACTGTCAGCTGGTGAAGCACTAACTCTTGAAGCAGAATCGCCCTATCTCTCAGCTCCGAAATCTCTCAGATTGAGCTCTGCAATCAGTGTCTGGTTGATGATAAAAGTGATGGATGTCAGCCTAAAGGTATTCACCTATGAGAGGATCTACATTCTGAGACCATCCTCAATATTATTTTCCAAGAACAACCCATCTCTACCCTGGAAGGATATGAAATGCTGAAGCTCGGTGAAACAAGAGGAATACTCCAAGACAGAAATTGTACCCTTCTCTAGGCTCATGAACTCATGGGATCAGTCGGCCCTCAGGGTCTCCAGAGAAAAGTAGTCATAAAATACGTGCTGAAAATCCTCCCATTCCATAACCTGCTGATGACCCAGCTGTGAGATCACGTCCCACCACCTCTTGGCAGAGTCTCGTAGCATGTAGGTAGCGAGCATTACCTGCCTTTGTGGAGGCATCTCGTGATGCTCGAAGATCGTCATCATGGATTCCATCCATGAGTCTTCAGCTTGAGGTTCCCTTTTCAATGAGAAGGTGGGAGGGTTCTACTGCTGGAAAACCTGCATCAAGTCTTCCATAGTTGAGGTAGGAGGCGGTGCTCCCTAGAAGGTCTACATCCTCCTCATAAAACCTTCCCTAAACTACAAATCGGTGCTTGAAACCGGTATCACTGCTGGTGCCAAGGATGGCACAACAGGAGGATATGTGGGAACTCCCTGATCAGCAATATCTGGCATCTGATCACTGCCCTGCAACTGGCGGACAATCGGAGGACGTCTCAGTGCCATGACTCTGAAAGGTCAAAATCACACCTTAGATCAGGGTTATCAAAGACTGAGAACACAATATTACAAGAGGGAAACATGAGAAAGAAACATTCATGTTTTACAAAACATGACCACATAGCATGTATAAAAAATACATGATGTGTTGTTTTAAGACATTAACATGGGTGTGTACATCTGCCACCACTGGTCGTGTAACGTCCAAAACCACACGGCATGTACTTGAACTCTACTCCCCTGCCTATGTCTCCTTACACGGCTAACCCACATGGACCTCTTAATCCTAGAACACATGACGTGTTCACTGAGGACACATCGTGTACTAGATATGTTTTTAACGACCCGTATTTTTGGTTATATGGCCGGCTACAAGACTCTCTATACACGGAATGCTCCATGGAAACACGGCGTGATCCATGGAAACAGAACATGTACTTGAAGGACTTTACCTGACCCATGTTTTTAGTGACATGTTCAGGTACTTATGGAACGTCTTCTGAAAAAAGGACGCGATGTGTAATGTCAAATTTTATCCAACCGTGTCATTAGTCACACGGTTTGACACACGGTCACTACAACACGAAGTGTACTTACTGTACATGGCGTGTTCATGATGATTTTCCACAACCATGTTTTTCTACCCACACAGTCAAAGACATGGTTTAAAAACATCACGGCGTGTATACCAAAAGTACACGCTGTGTATTCTGGGTTTTTTCAAGCAGTAGCTCAGAAACTGCTCCGAAGCCCAGAAAATACAGATAACAAGCATGAATGTTCCAAATTCTGATCCGTGAGGGCCTGTACTCTCGGTTAATCAAAGCTTTGCATTTCATACATATCACATACAAGGGAAACAAGTCAATGATCAACCATGTTCTGATTCATGAGGGCCCATAAAACCTCAAGAATAAAAATTTTGCGTTCATTCCAGTAAGTCTCTACACAAACAATTCCCCATCAAATAGTAGGTATTTCTATCAAGGAAACTATCACAATAGCATGCTTATTTAACACATCATATTTCGCAACAACATGCAATAACTAATGAATCCTAGATGGCATGGAAAAAATGCATGACATGTGATTTATAGCAAGTGACTATATGATACATGAGATGACATACCCTCATCTCATCGGGTTGCAACAAAAATTGAACCCGAGCAATATCAACAGTAACAATAGAAATCATGTGAGTCACTCAAGGAGAAATTGAATCAACTGTAAAATTGCAAACTAGTAAAATTACAATAAATGAGGTTGTATGTATTTTCCCTGTACATGAGTTAGCTACTCCTAGGAATAGCTTATTACTAAGTACCTATTCTGTCCTATCCCTGGCTAAAGGCTCCAAATAGTAATACAAGAGAGAATAATCCCTATGATACCACTTTGTATCATCCTGGTTCTAGGAGCCACCTAGAGGTGCCCCGTACCCGGTTCGTCAGATGGCCTCAAGCACATTTCCTTGAATACCAGAGGCTGCCGACTAGCAGTGAGGGCCTTGGGTGTGATAGTAGGGGAACTATGCCCTCATTGGAAGAGTACACAACATAAGTAACATCACATTCAATAGAAAAAGTAGTAGATATCCAACAACAATAATCAACATAAGACTAAACAGTAAACAATTGGAGCACACATATATATAAATGAAATGATGCATGATACATATATGTCTAGGAAATCAACCAAACAATTCACAATGCAGAATAAAATACTAAAACAAAGTAAAAAAGAAAAGTAATAAGATAACTCCTCAGTATCTCAAGATATAGAATGGTCAATGATCTCCATCTCCTCAGCAAGTCAAGTAGATGAAGTAGAAGTGTGTTTTCCCTTATCTATACCTATAACAACAAAATCTAATTGGGCCCAAAAGAATGACCCAAACAAGGTGTGAGACTAAATCCCAGAAGGCAACCACCCGAAGATCTATGCCTAACAGTCAGTGATTATATGGCAGGTAATGTACAATAAGTAGTAGGAAATAAGTAGTAAACATGATAATACATAGATGTGAACAAACCACAGTCTCTAGCGTAGTGTATACAAAGAAGAAAACAGCCACTCAAGAAAGTAAAATAAATAGGTAACCCTCAAGGTATTTCACACAGCCAGACCCTTATGGTTCAACCTAAAAGTACTAGCAACCCTCTAGGAGGTGCACACAGTCTCACCCCTCTGGTTCAGCTAATGAATAGAATCTCTGGGTAAGCACTCACCGTCGATTCCCCCTATAGTCTCGTATCATACTAAATGTGCTCTGGGGAAGCACTCAACGTTTCATTACCCATGTGTCCTGCATCAAGGAACTACATACACTATGAGGAATCACTCAACATCAATTCCCCCTGTGGTCTCACATCGTATTATAAAGACACTCTCGAGAAGCACTCACGTTCATTCTCTCTATGGCCTACTTCACTAGGTTCTCACAGCCCTGTGTAAAAACTAAACAGAAAGTATCACATCGCATAACAGCTAAAGTGAACCTCAAGAACTAATGGAAATAACTCTACATCATCAGTACTATAGAATAATAGTCACACCATCCTACAACTTGGCATGGAACTTGGAATAGCCTAACAGGAAAAAACTAGACCAAACGGTCATAAACCAGAAAAACATACATGGGTAGAACATCCAATGCACAGTAAAATTACCCTATTAACAAACAAAAACCTCTACTCAATCATATAAGAAAATAAATCAAAAAACAAGGGGAAAAAAATATGCAATACCCCGCTCAAGGGTATCATTGGAATTTTCACAAAACACTCAAATACATTCTACATAAAGGCACAAACCACCTACCGTGATGTTAGGATATCGATTTACTTGAGCCATGTGGCTTGAATATATTTATAATGTCTTAGATCTATGAAAATGCATAAGACATTCAACCCAAGATAACTTCAGAAAGAGTAGGAATTGGAAAACGATGCTCTAGAAGAACGAAGAGCTTACAGCTGTGGTTCCACGCAATCGACGGTGGTCGATTCGGAGAACAGACAGAGGCTCGGGGCTTCGTCGAAGATCTGCGGCAGTACGAGATGCTCTCTGCCAAAGAAGCAGGAGAAGAAGATAGTTCTGGGGTTAAGACATGACCCCAGTCCATTTAATGAAAAAAAATAACGTACACGACATGTAATTTTAAAGTATACAGCATGTAATAGGCTTTTCTGTACTTCACTTTAAGCGTCTCCACATCACCCCTACGTGGCTGTGTGTGCGGCCATCACATGGCCTTGAGCAGCAAGGGAGTACACAGCGTGTACTCATAAAGTACACAGTGTGTACTTCAAAACTTTCCAAAAACTCCTCTTTTCTCAAAAACTTTAGAAAAATGAAAAACATACCTGAAAAGACGGCCCGGGTTCTTACAAGTAGGTTGAGCCATAGCAAGGCTAGAAAGGATACATATGAATGAGAAGTACACCCACATATATGTACAAGGAGAGAAGAGACATTGTGTATGGATGCACGACAGAGGAGCAGTGTTCCAGCAAGGGGGGGATCTAGTGAGTAGTGGGAGAAGAACAGTTACCAATTCTAGCCAGCTAAATATGTGTGTTGTTATAAAAGGAAGCAGGTGATAGAGATTTAACATTATATGGGGCACACTTTGTGTGTCATTGTTCATTTGTATTTAATGATTCACTTTATCCTGTGACCATTAGATCTCATTAATATAGTCCATTGGATTTTCCTTTCCAAGTCAACTTCATCCTGTACCACTCATGGATTTTAGTTTTCCGAGATTTTATTTCATTCTTCATTTTTATTTCCTCTTCCAACTATTCGTTCCATATGATCTTGCATTTCATAGGAACATAATCATTCCAAAAAACATTTCAAAAATTTTTTTTGTCAAAATTATTATTCATTGTTTCTATCCATTTCATCATCGAGAAGTAGTCTCTTCTATGTAATCATGTCAAAAACATTTCCTGAATTTCTAGACATATTAAAATTTTTAGTGACAACTTTAGCAATCATTAATTTACACATCTTAGAAAACATTCTATATTATTCATCACATATGTATTTCCTCAAATAAATCCTATTTTTTATGGATTGATACCATTCTTTAAATAAAACATTATTTCATTAGTAAGAATTCTCATGGTCTATTCAAAAAAGTTTATTATGTGACCTTTCCAACTACAACAGAATAATATTTTCTTTGATGTTATATCATTCACATCAACAGATGATTTGTGCATGATTAATACATAATAGCACTCATCATAATAAAACTAAATTATATTTTAATCATCATATAAAATTTTGAAGAATTCTAATATTTTCTTGATAGATCATTTCTATTTCTATGATTTAAACTTTTGTTGTGAAGGTTTTCACTTCTCTTTTTCTTTGCTCACCCAAAATGATAGAATTTTACAATTATAAAAAATGACATATTATGGAAAAATTTAATTTCATGATGCAATGAATTTCAAAATCCCAAATAGTAGTTAACAAATATTTATTTCTTCTTTTCTGACACATGATGACACTATTTGATTTTTTATGTGTTTGTATAGCACATTTCATATATTTTTTAATTTCTTTAGGGAATAAGAATTTCTACACTTATTTACATCAAACATTCATGAAAAAATATATTCCTTAGAATATTTATTCACAAATGTTTTCCTAGATCTCAAGGTTGAATTTACACTAATAATAAAAATAGTATTAGTACACACATATTTACCAAGTAAAATGGTTTCCTACTTCAATGTGCATGCAGTAGATTTATCATTAGATAATATAAATCTATTACTTCTATTATATTGAACCTTGTTAATAATATGACTCTTATCAAATGAATCTGTGATAATGATACATTTCATTACATCTCAGGGAGTCTTGGACTATGTATGTTTCATATTCCCTAGTTTCACTTCTAATTTAAGACATTTAATATTGAGAGAAATATTATCTTCTTCAACTTTTTTTAGGCACTCTTCTCAAAAGATTTTTATATTCTAGTTCTAATCTTAATGAATCTAATTACCTTACAAAACTATCAAGCTACATGTTTCTATTTAACTTAAAATCTTGTTCTTCATATTTCAAATTCATAACTGTAATATATATCTTTTAAGGTGAATTTATATGTTTAATAAAGACCATTTTAAAAAACACATTTCTAAAAAATATTAATTGTCAATTATTCAATAGCTCTAACATATCATTTTTTGAAATGATATATTATTTATTCCTTTTATTTATAATGTTTTATGAGAGTGTTTCATATTCCATTATATTTAATTAATGCCTCTTATAAATAATTATCCTCTTATTATAGCTATAATTTTATATCATGGGGATCCATGAATAATATGATCATACATGTGACCACGTTTTTGGAAACTTCATACAGATGTTCTATAATTTTAGAATTTATATTATTCTCATCATAAAACCAAATTGATTCATTATATTTATAATCAAGTGATTTCACTGAAAAATTACCACTTTGAGTTCCTTTGTATTATATTTAATCACAATTTATCTTTAAATTATTATTCATCTTATTTTTCACTCTATTGTTCATATTTTTTATGTCATAAAATAAAATACAAATTTTTTGGCATCAAGATTGAAGATAATATTTTAATATGAAGAAATTTTAAATTTTGTTCAAAATAAAATCCTCACTTCATACACATTTGATATAAACAACTGGAAAAGTTTTGTTGATCCAACGAGAGGTGGCTTAGGCTATGATACCAATTGAAGTGTCCAGTAGATCATGCACACACACTAAGAGAGGGGGGTGAACCATGTGTGGCTTTTTTTTACAGGATTATTTTATTTTACTTAACCCATTAAAACCACTTTCACCTATTATGATGAGTGAATCCCTTAGAAAATACAAAAATTAAATGAAACGTAGAACAAAATCTTTATACAGGGTTCGGTACTATGACCTAAATCTTTCTTATAATCGATTATACCCCCTGATTACATATTTAAACTATATATAGATGGTTAATACCAGGTAAATTCAAATTCCCATTAACATTGAGACCCACAGTGTTCCTCTCAAGATTACCACTATAGATAACTTGTTCCAACCTATACTTGAAACTCTTATGTCCCACAGGTGGATCTTCATACTAAATCCCCCAATGTTACTAGCATCCAATTGGACATATTACAAGTCCCACTGGTGGTTTATTATACTTAAAAGTCACACTAAATACTTAAACTAATCAAGAGTCACACAACATAAGATACAATGATTGAAAAATCTATGCCAGATTTAGACTTCTTATATACTACCATGAGATGATGCCATTATCTATAAAAAACCAGATCACCTAATATTCTTCTTTACAATATTCAATAACTTCAACAACATCTAACAACAACCTGATATTTATCATAGTTTACTAATCATAAAATTACTTAAACCTTATATATTTATTGACTACTCAAGAATATGTATTTTTTAATTACACCCAACTTCACTCATAAAATATCCTCTACACAATATACATGAAGAGTATATCACATATTCATTTTTCAATCACCATGCATATATAAAAAAACTCATGGTCTTCTCAACATATGACTTCTTTAATACATCATAAATCGATACTAACTTAGAACATATAAAAAGTAATTTTTTGTTGATTATTCAAGTGATGTGAATGATCTTACTCACATTGATGCACACACATTTCCCAATATACCTGACATGGTATTCTAAATATATATTCATGTAAAAACAATACACTATCATTGTTAAAACATTGGGCACAAATATGTCTTCTTCTCTTCATGTGAATGTATCACATGAATATCCTAATAAGAATGATTATTATTTCATGTTTTATTATCATACTCTTGGTCTAATAGTATATGTGGGATGAATAATGCAATGATATTTCACATGCCATCAAAATAACTTAAGGGAATTTCCATACGAAGGTCAATTTTCGTAACAATTCTTTACTCAAGAAGTTCACTATTCATCACAACATTAATCATATCTCTTGAAATTAAAAACATCATGTGAATGTGTAGGATATAACAATCATAGAATGTCCACATGTATCACTTTCACAAATACAGATAACATTGTTTACTATATTTCTCTCTCAAGAACTAAATTCATATGTGAAATAAACTTATAAACAAAAAATGATATCCTCAGGTGGTATTTGTAGACAAACCACACTAAATAATAACATTAAAAATCATGGATAACCACCTTCTTCAATATCAGATTCATTCACTACATCAAATTATTCATTAGTAGAAACCACTATCATCATAAAAATATTTAGATCATTTTTTTGTTCATGGTTTTATGCACCAATCATTAATGGAAACATAGTTTCATTAATATTCGATCATGTTAAAATTATCAGAATGATTAAATGGTGTTTAGAAGCATGACTGTATCATTCGTATGATGTGTCCTAAAGATATATCAATGAACTAAACTCATTTTGCAGCTAAGGTTGAAGATTATGTGGAAAAGGTGATCAAATTTCCATGATTAAGGAGATATGATGGCCATATTTTTAAGAATATCATTAAAGGAGGATAAAGAGTGATATAGAAAATATGTCCCACATTGATTTCAATCTATATTTACCACTTACTTTCATAACAATGAAAATATTTAGCTGGAAAGAATTGGTTATTTGCATTCTCCAACTACTCCATGGCATTTCCCATGCCCGCACCATGCTTGAACACCATTCCACACTCCATGATGGCTTGTTGATCCTTTCACCTCTATGTGGTCATGATTTGTACACCTCTTCTTCCATCATGGCCTATACAATGTTGAACCTTCCCATATAAATAATTTTTTTATGTCCCTCATGATGGATTCTATGGTTGGATAAATTTTGGATCAAAGACCAACATAAATATTTTTCAAATATAACATAGAAAACCAAACTAAAATATTCTACCAAAAACAACATTTGGTAATAATGAAAAAATATCATTTTTTATTGACTCTTTTTTAACGATTGTAAACATTAGGATACTTTAAAGAAAAAAAGACTCATTTTTTCAAAATTATTAACCAAATCCACAATCATTGCAATTAAAATAATTAAAATTTCATCTTCTTAATTAATTTTTATCAATTTTAACTTCAATAAACCACTTGGGTTCATCAATGAGTACCATAAAATCATTATATAAAGAACAATTTTGCAAATAATTCAGATTGATTGACATTATCCATCCACGTAGGGATAATAAACATGTACCATGATCTATAAGAGAAAAATTTTTGGGTCGATATAAATAAGAGGATTATAAAATATACATCGAATTTTATGGTATGTCTGTAAGTGATGTATTTAAGGATAATGTCTAAGGGTATGATGAAACCATTACCCATACCTATATTGAATTTGGAAGACATTTACATAGACTTTGTTAATAGTCTTCCAAAGAAATAAATAGTAAATAATGACATATGGTTTATGGAGGATTAGAATACAGAGTCTTCTCACTTAATTTTAATTAAAGAGGAAATATCACTTCATAAACTTTTAAGGGTATACTTTATTGATGTGATGAGGCTATATGGAACACCAGTATCAATATTTTTGGACTGAGATATGAGAATTACCTCCCAATTTTGGTATAGCCTCTAATATTTTATAAATACTATGTTGAACTAAATTATGACTTATCAAAACAGAACTGGTGGAAAATATGATTTGAATAATGATACATTAGTAGTCATTGTTGGACTCACCTGTTTTGATAATCTCAATTATGTTTATATATACTTTTATAATACCAAATAATTTCTATTTATATATTAATTATACTTTTATTTTATGTCATCATACTAATAAGTTAATATGAATTTCAAAATGATCATATCATATCATTGGAATATGTTATTCAATGTTTATTTATGATTATAAGTGTTTATCGATGATTAATCTTGATAACTAACTAAATATAGAAATGAATTTCATAGAAAAGATACCTTATAAGAATTCACGTTTTAAAGTCACTGATACAGACAGAGCTACCAATAAGAAAAGGTCACAGATAGACTAAGTCGACTAATAGACAAGGTCACTGATACAAGCTACCAGTAGAATGGAGCTACTGATAGAGGAAACTATTGATAGAGAGAGAGCTACCGCTACCGATGTTAATAGTTACTGATAGAAAAGAAAATCTACCAACAAAACTTCACCATCATAAAGAGCTACCGATACATAGAGATACTGATACAAGGAGATACCGCTACACAAACAGCTACCGATACAATCAATCTACCATTACAGAGAGTAATAGATACTGATGCAAGACCTGCATTTATAAGTCCACCGCTACAAGTTCACTGATACAAAGAGATACCGATGGAAACATGTCATTGTTTCTCTAAACTTTATCTCTCTATTTGTTTATTAGTAACGATCATATTTTGTGCTTTTAAGGAAACATATATTAATTAATGATATTTGTGGGATTTCAGGAAACCATACCTCATACCTATAAGAGTAATCACATCTTATGTCTGAAATTAATTAATGATGTCTGTTGGATGTCTGGAAACCGTACCTCATACCTGTAGAAGTAATCATGACTTATATTGAACCAACGCATGATCTATAAAAGGAATATAAAAGCTTCATATAATGTGAGTGACATAGAGAATTCCCATAGAGACACATATAGTATGAACACACGAAGAACTCGATGAAAACTCATACACATCAAGAAAATAAGTTCAATGAGGAGATTCAAGTGTTGCAAGGAATACTCTAACATTTTAAGCTGAAAACCTTTACTGGAAGTGAAGGAACAAAACCACGATACTATGTTTTCCAAACAACATCCATTAAAGGACTCCATGCATCGTATGCTTCAATCCAAAGGAGTCCAGAGTTGCATTGACATAACACAAGATCATTCTAAACTCATATCTATATTCTAGCTCTGTTGTGATCATCATTTTCTTTACATTACGAGAAGTGTGTTCTTCTGTGTATCTAGACACACACTAACTCCTAATCTAAACTGGAGGATACAGAAATCCTCACACCAAACTATTTATACCTTTGTGTATACCACATAGAATTGTGGTAGATATCTGAGGACCTGGAGAGCCTGTGTGTTGTTGTAACTACTTTCCCACGTAGAACTGTGGAATTGGTCTGAGGGCCTAGACAGTCTAAGTACTATTATAAACCCTAATCTAGGGTGTAGATCAATGTTTTATATAAACTGTTTTAGAGGACTAAGTCTCAGCTTGAGACTGAACCTCTTTGTTAAAACTGTTATGCATCTTATTTCAGTTGAAACTATTTTCAATATTCTACTCCTAATTACTGTGAAATTCAAATCTATTTTAAAGTAAATATGATAGTAAAACTAGCAAGTGTTTGTAATTATTTTGAACTATAATGTTAGTTTCAGAAGCTAACTAAATCTCCAGATTATGTTGACTGAGAAATAATCAATCATTGAGAAACTAATCGAACACTTACAATCTTTATAAATTCACTACAATTTAACTTGTTTTATGAATTAGGGGATTTAAATATAAATATTTTATACAAAATTTTTTAATAAGAACTCAATTCACCCCCTCTTGAGTATCCACTCCGACCAACATTTGGCATCAGTGGGTGTTGATAAAAGTTTTTCAAAACAATCTGTTTGTGAAAAGTTTTCAACTGTGATTTTAGTTGTATCTTAATGATCTCAAAATTTCTGTTAATTGTAATTTTTTTATCTTTATACATATTTATAAAACATAGTTATTATGGATAACATATTAGAAGGTGTATCTACCAACATGCCACCTTTCTTTAATGGTGTTAATTATGCACAATGGAAAATCAAAATGAAAATTCACTTAGAATGTATGGGGTTTGACATCTGCACTACTATAGAGACTCATTATAAGATTCTAGAAACATTTATAACTACTTGGGATGAACCTAAAAAAGCTTCTTACAATAATAATTGTAAAGAAATGAATGATCTGTATTGTACTTTAAGATATTAAGAATTTAATCGAATATCTACCTGTAAGACAGCTTATGAAATTTGGGATACATTCGTTGTTTCTCCTGAGGGATCAACCAATGGTAAGAAAATGAGGCTAAATACATACACTATTAAGTATGATAATTTTAAGATGAAATATGTTGGATCTATTTCTGATATTTATCTCAGGTTTAATTAGATAGTCAATACAATGAGCTCACTGGGAAATGATGTTCCAACAAAAGAGAAAATCATGAGAATACTAAGATTCATACCAGACTGATGGAGAGGAACCTCTGTCTCTATCTGAGAATCATGTGGAATTGGCATGCTACCTGTCAAGGAGTTGATTAGTAAGTTGATGATGTATGAATAAGAGATAAATGTAAACAAAGAGGAAGATGATGAAACTAAGAAGTCAGTTGCATTTAAGTCTACTACCTTAAAGACCAAGGACAAGGAAAAAGTCCACATAACTTTAGAAAGATAAAAAAGTGAAGGTTCAAACTCATATAGTGATGAAGAGATAGCTCATATAGCAAGAAGATTCTATAAATTCTATAGGAAGATGAAATTTTTCAGAAAATAAAATTTTAAGGTTAAGTATGACCAGCGAGGTAATTGTAAGAGAGGTTGGATGAATGTTGATAAAGATGATGAGATAGTCTATTATGAATGTAAAAGGAAATGACATGTTAAGGATGAATGTCCAAAATTTAAGTTTAGGAAGAAATATGGTTTCAAGGACAAAAAATATATGAAATCTATGAAAGCTACATGGAGTGCTTCTGAAAAAAGCTTAAGTGGATCCAAAGCTTCTAATTCTAAGGAAAATAAGCATACCAACATGTGTTTCATGACTGAAACATCCAAGGTAACACTTAATTCCCCTATGCACAATGATTATTATTCTGGGAATGAAAGTGATTCAAATAATGATGATAATATATCTAAATATGAACTATTTGAATACTGTAATATATTGGAAGAGACTTGTAATGAGATGAATGATATGTATAAATAATTGAGAAAATAGTATTCCTTGACTAGTACAGTTAAATCTAATCTTAGTATAGAAAAGGAAAAGAATGCTCAAATGTTAAAGGAGAATAATGAACTCAAATTTTCTAATGAGAGACTAAGAAAAGACATAGAGAAGTTCACAAATGGAAAGAATACTCTCTCTCAAATGCTTGGAAAACATGTTGCACATATGTATACTACCGTTTTAGGATACCAACCTGGACAGAGATAGAGTATTAAGAATAAATATATTCCAAAATCTGGATAGTATGCTGCTAGTTCATGTTCTGGAAATTCTTATGCTTCATCTATCTATTAAAATTCTTATAGTCCAATCAAAGTTTACTTATCAAAATCATTTGAATTTGTTAATTATAGGAAAACCATTAGAAAAATATGGGTGCCTAAAGTTTTACTTTCTAACCTTTCTGGACCAAAGAAAATATGGGTACCAAAGTTATCTAATTCCTAAATCTATTTTGTAGGAAACTTGATTGAAATGTTCTTGATGGAAGATATGGTTCTTAGACAGTGGATGTTCAAGGCATATGATAGGAGACTACTCATGCATTATGAGCTTAATCAAGGTTTATGGAGGACATGTCACCTTTGGTGATAAATCAAAAGAAAAGACCATCGGCTTAAGCCAGATTGGTGTCAGTGATTCAATTTTAATTTCTAAAGTATAATTTTTTAATGGACTAAAATACAAACTGTTAAGCATTTCTTAGTTGTGTGATGACGGTTTCAATGTAAAATTTGAAAATGATTCATGTAATGTTTTTTATTCTATTTTCTTTGGGATTTTCTATTTTAAGAAATGAAAATGCAAATGTCATAGATTTAATTTCATTAGCCAAACAAAATGTTACTTTTTTAAATGATTTTCAAAAAGAATATTGGTTATGGCTTATAATATTAGGACACTGCAATGTTAATTCACTTAAGAAACTGGCTAGGAAAGGTTTTGGTAGAGACCTACCCATAATAAAATTCTCAACATACAAAGTTTTTAATACCTATAAAAAGGCAAAGAAACATAAAGTTTATTTCCAATCAACGAAATAAGTTTCAACTTCTCAACCTCTCGAGTTGGTTCGTATGGATTTATTTGGACCATCTAGAGTTTCTAGTTTAAATGGGAATCACTATATCTATGTTCTAGAAGATGACTTTTCTAGATACACTTGGGTATACTTTATTTCTCACAAAAGTGAAGATTTTCCTTATTTTATTAAATAATCCAAGTCCGTAGAGAACCTTAGTGGACTTAAGATTAAAACCATGAGAAGTGATCATGGCCATGAGTTTGAAAATAATGACATTGAAACTTCTTGCTCACAAAATGGATACAGTCACCAATTTTCTGCCTCTATGACACCTCAAAAGAATGGTGAAGTAGAAATAAGGAATAAAACCCTTCATGAAATTGCAAGAACTATGATCAATGAGTATGACTTACCTATTTACTTTTGGGATGAAGCTGTAAATACGGCTTGTTATATTATAAATAGAGTCTTGATTAGACCTGTTCTTAAAAAGGCCCCTTATGAACTGTGGAATAATAGGAATCCTAATGTTAGTTACTTTAGAGTTTTTGGTTACAGAGACTTTATTCTCAATACTAAAGATAATCTTGATAAGTTTTCATCCAAAGACGATGAAAGAATATTTTTTGGTTATTCTATATCTATAAAATCTTATAGAGTATTTAACAAGAGGACCAAATGTGTGGAAGAATCTGTACCCATCAAATTTGATGAAACTGATCCACATGAACTAAGACCCCTCTTTAAAATATTCAATAAGATGTTTTAATTTTAAACCTTAATGACAAATACAGTGAACCTGTTGTTAAGAAAACTAGTTATGAATATTTTCAGAACCTATTTCTGTTGAACCTGAACCTGTAAATGAACCTGAAATTTCTAAAACTACATTTTCTAGACCCACTAGGACCCTTAAAAACTATATTTTAGACACTGTAGTCGGATACATAGATAGAGGAACACAAAATAGATATTTTTTAAGAAATTGGGTTGAACATCAAGTCTTTCTTTCACAGTCAGAACCTAAAAATATCAATGATTCTATTAATGATGAGTTTTGGGTAATGGATATACAATAAGAGTTGAATAAATTTGAACGAATCAAAGTCTGGGAATTAGTAGAAATACCTAAGGACACCTTGACCATTGGTACTAAATGGGTTTTTAAAAATGAAGTTGATGAATCTGGAAAAATAGTTAGAAACAAAGCTAGGTCAGTTGCACAAGGATATAGTCAAGAAGAAGGAATAGACTATGAGGAAACCTTTTCACCAGTATCTAGATTAGAAGCTATTAGAATCCTACTTTCTTATGCTGCTCATCTGAATTTCAAGCAATATCAAATAGATGTAAAAGTGCTTTTATTAATGGTTTTATAATTGAAGATCATTTTGTTGAACAACCACCTGGATTTACTAATCCACATTTTCCGAATCGTGTTTTTTAAGCTTTTTAAATATTTTCATGGTTTAAATCATGCTCCATGATCTTGGTATTATAGACGTACAAATTTTCATATCTCAAAAGGTTTTATTAAATGGATTGGTGATCCAACTCTTTTTATCAAAAATATTTCCAAAGATGTTTTGGTAGTAAAAATCGATGTTGATGAATTTATTATCAGATCTTCTAAAAATTCATTATAAATTTATTTTTCAAAGAGTATGAAAAGTGAATTTGAAATGATTTTAATGGGAGAACTCAAATATTTTATTGGATTTCATGTTTTTCAAAATGAAAATAGTATTATTTTAAATCAAAGTAAATATACAAATGATATTTTAAAACATTTTTGTTTAGATAGTAATCCGGGAAGTGATAAACCTATGAGTATAACTAGTAAATTGGAAGTAGATCAAACTTGAAAACCACTGGATCCAACCCATTATAGAGGTATGATTGGGTGTTTAATTTATCTTACTGTGAGTCGACCAGATATTATGTTTAGTGTGTGTATGTGTTCATGATTTCAAGATAATCCAAAATAGTCACACTTGATTGCTGTTAAATTTTTTTTAAAATATATTAAACATACTATGAATTTAGGATTATTTTATCCAAAAGTACAATCATTCGATTTAACAAGTTATTCAGATGCTTACTTTGCTGGTTGCAAGTTATATAGAAAGAGTACTTTTGGAACATGTCACTTTGTTGTTAAGACCGTAGTATCAAGGAGTAGTAAAAAGTAATAACTCTATTGCATTGTCTACTGCTGAAGCAGAGTACATAGCTGCTAGTATTTTTTGTGCACAAATTATGTGGATGAAACATAATTAATTGGACTATGGATACCAATTTAGGCATGTACCTATAAACAGTGATAACTCTAGTGCTATCAATATCTCTGAGAATCCTATATCTCACTCTAGGACTAATCACATTGATGTAAGACATAACTTTTTGAGGGATCATTATCAAAATGTGATATTAATCTTGAATTTATTGGCCCAGAACATCAATTAGATGACATATTCACAAAGAATTTATGTTCATAAATGCTATGTTAGATTAGACATGAGTTAGGAATGATAAACTTTCCATAAAACTCACCGTTACACCTCACTGGTATGGACCTCATGGTTATACCTCACTGGTATGGACCTCACAGTTATACCTCACTGGTATGGACCTCACCCTTATACCTCACTGGTATGGACCTCACCGTTATACCTCACTGGTATGGACCTCATCATTATACCTCACTGGTATGGACCTCACTATTATACCTCACTGGTATGGACCTCATCATTATACATCACTATTAGTGGACCTCTCCATTAGGAATCCTCACTGGTACATGTTACCGCTAGTGTGTACTGTTTTAAACTTCATGGTTTTTGGCTGCCTGAATCTGTATCATTTGTATTATATTTATTATGTTTTATTTATTTATTTCATGATTCCTAAATGATAAAACATTATTATTAACCTCATTTCAATCCACCTAGATCCCTTTACCTTCAAACCTTAGCTCACAAACCTTAGTTTCCCTTGAACCCTAAACCTCGTGATTTGCAGAATGGAACAACCGAAGAGACCAACTATCAGTAAATAAGGTGATGAGCCAAATTCCAAGAGACTCAAAGGAGAGTCTAGTGGTGACGGTGGAGTGAATAAACCTATAAACACACATCTCATAAAAAGGGAAATAGTAATTGAGAAAGAACTCTGTGCAGAATGGATCCTGCCTAGCAAATCTCTGGTTCTAATAACTTTGGAGGAACAAGGGTGGCTCGAATGTTTTGTGAATAAAAATGGTCATTATTATCCGAAATTGGTAAAGGAATTATACGAGTTTGTTCGTTTTGAGAAATCTGAAAGTGAGAATAGAATGGTATTAGTAGTGAATGGCAAGATAATATCATTTT
Source organism: Viscum album (assembly GCA_963277665.1). Classification (NCBI taxonomy): domain Eukaryota; kingdom Viridiplantae; phylum Streptophyta; class Magnoliopsida; order Santalales; family Viscaceae; genus Viscum; species Viscum album. The sequence goes on from OY728128.1 coordinate 1,646,858,153, forward strand.
CTTCCATTGAATGGGATGAGTGCTGGAATGTTCCATATGAGGGTGAGTTTTTGGATATTTCTCAACTTCAGTACCTACCACTAGTGACATTTTTGAGTATGAAGCTTCTTTGGAAGAACTCACTGGAGATGGAACACTATGAAAAGTAGTTTCTACATAAATTGAAGGAGAAAACTGGTTGCTGATCAAATTTATCCTACATGTGTTACATCCCAGAAGAGGGGATTTTTCAAACCTCAAATTCCATGATATATTCTTGTTGTTTCTGCTAAGGAATTATGTCATTGTGAATTTCTATAGGCTACTGATGATAAAAATTGAAGATATGACCAGGAAAAAATAAAAAACAAATTCCCTATTCTTTTCAAAACTGATCACTTTGGTAATCAAGGTAAAAGGTGTGACTGAGTCTCTGTATGAGAAAGTGGTTATAAGAGACAAATCTTGTATTAAAAAACAGTTTTTATGTACATGAATATTGGCTAGAACCCATGGAAAAGGGAATGGGTAAAAGATTATGAGATAAATAATGATAAATTTAACCCTATTGAGCATCCCAATCGGCCAAGAGATAAGAGAGATCTAGGTCTTGGACCTGATGAGGAAGAACCTAAAGACATTGATGATTATGCTAAGGAGGATAACTCTATATAAGATAGAGGGGATCCTGAATTTCCTCCAAGCCCATCTGGTGAAAAGGTATCATGTGGGAAGGAAAGTTCACCTGTGAACTCACCTAGAAAGGAAGTAGTTCAAGGAGAAATTGTTAAAGAATTATCTATAAATGAGGAAGACCTGCCTAGATCAGATCATAGGGAGCCTGCTCCAGATTCCAATTATAATGATGATAAAGAGGAAGAAGTATCTGATATTAGAAGTACCTATTTGAGTCTCACTCCTCTAATTGAGAACTCTATTATGCATGTTGAGAAGATTTTTGAAGTAGACAGACTAGTACCTATTGCTGATATACCCCAGCCTATGAAACCTAGGTTGGATATGAATTTGGTTATAGATGACTCTTGTGAAGAGGAACTATCTAATGAGGCTGCTACTGCTGCTGAAGATATAGTGATGGAAGCTCATGTTGAGGGGGAGCAACCTGTAAGGACAGGATCAGTTTCTGTGACATATGAAGTGGAAGATTGGTCTGTGGATCTAGGATTTATTGTTTTGGGACTATACTCTACTGATTATGATGACGAGACACCCATTAGAATAAATCTTGTGTCTTATGATATTTTCTCAGAGGAAGTTTCTGCTCAACCTGTAGCTTCTCTAGCTTTTCTTGAAGACATTGTGAGAAAAGGAGATCACGAGGCACTGAAATCTGAATTGATAACCTATTTTGTTGAAGAGCTATATAAGATGGAAAGTTATTTGGTATCTTCTCTGGGAATTTTTATGTCAAGTGATGTGACAGAAGTGATGAAAGAAGTAAAAGAATGTTAAAATCAAGTTAATAGTTTGACAAAGGATGTTGATTCTTTGAAGAAATCTGTTGCCTCATTTTACATGTTCATGAGTTTTAAATCTCAAGTTGATGCTGAGATCAACTACATTCGAGGTGTAGTGAAATAGTTTGTGGATGGGTTTGAAGATTTTATGAAGACCACAAAAATGCATGTCAGTACTCAGGATTTGGTTGTGAAAAATTTGATATGTAGTTTGACACAATCCCTCAAAGAAACAGTAGCCTTTACTATAAAATCTAATGGTACCTCCAGAGATTCAGTTGATGTTGAATAGTTTAGATATGTGCTGAAAAAAGAACTTGGTCATGTCCATTCCAGTAGCTCATCTGATTCTTAGGTTATTACTATCAACAGATATATTAGAAAAATCATTCAGGAATATATGAGAGATGATACTGCAGCCTAGAAGGAAATCAAAGACAAAATTGATTACTATTTTTAGAGAGTGTACACCAATCATCAGCTAACCAATCATTTCAAGATGCTGTTAGAAAATATGAAAATGCCTCTTATTTCTCAAACCTTCAAAGAAAAATTCAGTAAGCTCAGGGAGTTGACCCTTTATTTGGAAAAATTTATGGGGAACAAGGATGATTTCATCTTTTCCCTGGAGAGTGGAGGAGGTATCATAATGGATTTCAGGAATCTCTTAATACCGTTTCTACATGTGGATAGTACCCCTATAATTGTACCTCCAGCCCTACCTACCTCTGGTCAGTCTACTTATACACCTCATTTGACTCCAACTCAAGCTCTCAGAAGTCTTACTCCTATGATCACACAAAGGAGTATCCATTACAGGCCCGACGGTGTTTCAGTAGCTCACCCAACTTTGATCATCACTGGTGTTACCAAGCCTTCACCTATGCCTACCAAGCATGAATCATCTTCTGATTCCAAAGCCAAATCCAAATTACCTATTGAGGAGGTTGATTGATTATTGGTTAGGACATTTGATAGGAATCTGTGTACATATTGTATTTTATTTGTGCTATCTCTGGTACCTTTGTCATGTGAAATGAAAATGTCTGTTTTCTCTCTTCTTCTTTCATACTCTGAACCATTGTTTTTTCTCTCTTTTTTCTAATCACAAAGGGGGAGAGAAATTATAATATGGGGAGAAATTACACTAACGGGTAGAAAATTATAATATGTTTCTTTGGAAAAAATATATATTTCTTTTTACTCTTATGTTTTTCCATAGTTTAACTCTAATACATTTCATATTTATGATCTGAACACACTAAGAAAATCTATTAGATTTATTTTACTTTGATTCATTAAAGTTTATTCTAGATTATATTTCCATAATTTTTTATTATCAAAAAGGGGGAGATTGTTAGATTCCCCTATTTTGAAAATATCATTTATGTTTTGATATACTTTGATAATCCCAAATAATATCTATTTATATATTAATTATACTTTCATGTTATTTAATCATACTAATAAGTTGATATGAATATCAAAATGATCTTATCATATCATTGGAATATGTTATTCAATGTTTATTTATGATTATAAATGTTTACCTATGATTAATTTTGATAACTAACTCAATCTAGAAATGAATTTCATAAAATAGATACCTTATAAGCATTCATGTTTTGAAGTCACTGATACAGACAGATCTACTGATAAGAAAATTTCACTGATAGACTAAGTAAACTGATAGACAAGGTCACTGATACAAGCTACCAATAGAATGGATCTACTGATAAATGAAGATACTGATAGAGAGAGAGCTACTGCTACTGATGTTAACAGTTACTGATAGTAAAGAAAAGCTACCAAAAGAAATTCACCAATATGAAGAGCTACTGATACATAGATCTACCGATAAGAGGAGCTACCGCTACACAAACAGCTACCGATACAAGTAGACTACAATTACAGATAGTAAGAACTACCGATGTAAGACCTACCATTACAAGTCCACCGCAACAAGTCCACTGATACAAAGAGCTACCGATGGAAGCTAGTCATTGTTTTTTATAAACTCTATCTCTCTATTTGTTTATTAGCAACTGTCATATTTTTTTCTTTTAATGTAACTTATATTAATTAATGATATTTTTTGAATGTCAGGAAACCGTACCTCATACCTACAAGATTCATCACACCTTATGTCATTAATTAATTAATTATGTTTGTGGGATGTCAGGAAACTGTAATTCGTACCTGCAGAAGTAATGATGACTTATGTCGAACCACCACATAATCTATCAATGGAAGATCAAAGCTGCGTATAATGTGAGTGACATACAGAATGCACAAAGAGACACATACAATAAGAAAACACGAAGAACTCAAAGAACACTAATACACATCAATAACAGAAGTTTGAAGAGGAGATTCAAGTGCTGCAAAGAAATTCTTTCACATTTCAATCTGAACACCTGAACCAGAAGTGAAGGAATATAATCACAACACTCTATTTTCAAAATATCATTAAGAGAAGGACTCAAAGATTCATCTGTTTCAATAAAAATGAGTACATAGCTACATTAACATCACACAAGAGCATTCTAAACTCATCTCTATATTCATTATCTACTATGATCATTTATTTCTTTACATTATGAGTAGTGTGTGATCTTGTCTATTTGGACACACACTAACTCCTAAGATGAACTGGAGGATACTGAAATCCTCACACCAAACTCTTTATACCTTTGTGTATCCCATGTAGAACTATGGTAGAGGTCTGAGGACCTAGACAACTACTTTCCCATGTAGAACTATGGTAGAGGTCTGAGTACTTAGAGAGTTTGATTACTATTGAAAACCCCTATCAAGGGCGTGGATCAAAATTTTATATAAATAGTTTTACAGGACTAAGTCTCAGCTTGAGACTGAACCTCTTGGTTAAAACTGTTGTGCATCTTATTTTAGATTAAACTATTTTCAATATTCTTCTCCTAATTACTTTGAAATTCAAATATGTTTTAAAATAACTCTGGTAGTTCAACTAGAAAGTGTTTTTAATTATTGAGAACTATTATGTTAGTTTCAAAAGCTAACTAAATCTTATGATTATGTTAACTGAAAAAAAAAATCAATCATTGAGAAACTAATTTAACACATACAATCGTTATAAATTCACTATAGTTTAACTTGTTTTATGTATTGGGGGATTTCAATATATATATTTTAAACCTAAAGTTTTAATAGGAACTCAATTCACCCCCCTTCTTGAGTATCCACTTCGACCAACGATCATGTTGAGATCTTATTTTATGGACCTCAAAGGATGATGAGATCAACATCTTCCTCTAGTCGAGTTCTTGAATGATAATATCTTTCACTTAAGCATCCAAATGGATTCTTATGAACCCTTTTATGTGATGAGATATATAACAAATGAATGTAATGATGAATTTTTTAAACATGATCAATTCAAAACTTAAATGGTTGGGGGAATGGTAGAAATGAACAACACCATTCTAAAATGAATCTAGACTACTTAGAGATGATAAAAGATATTTTCTCATAGTCATAAATGATATATCGAGTTTGAGGTTAGGGATAAAGTGTTTCTATATATATATATATGTGTGTGTGTGTGTGTGGAAGAGACTCACGATTTTCAGAAATAATGGGGAGTTAATCCATATATATATATCACCCAGTTTGATATTCTTGATCACTTTATATATATGAATTGTTGACATGAACCCCCACCAACCCTTTCTCAATTATACAATGTATTCTATGTATCTCTCTTGAGGATGTACATCCCAAATTTTTCACATGTACTCAATTCAAAGGTGGTATAACAGGAAAATGATTTATCTTATGAGGAGTAGCATGTAAAAATCTTATACTATAGATATGAAGTTCTAGACACAAGGATAACTCAATTGGTTAACATACAATGGAAGAACCATAAATATGAAGTATAAACCATAGAAAAAATGGAAGAAATGAAGAAGATGTACCCCAAAATGTATTCAAAATAGTATATAATATGAATTTTATATGTTGAAATTCATTTAGGTGAAGAATGTAACACCCCATTATTTTAAAAAAGAAAACTATGTTTGATAGCATATATGACAGAGATCACTAATCCTAAACGACCCATGAATAATTAAATATGTTAATTATAACCATAAAATTAAATTTGATGGTAAAAATGGAAATAAATAATTTATAAAATATATATAATGTTCTTATTCCTAAAAAATACATTGATAAATTTCTTGTGAATTATAGTCAATTGTTAATAAATATATTTTATTCTTCAAAACATTTTGTTTTATTCAGAAATTATTTTTATTGATTTTTATTAAAAAATATTATAATTAATTTATAATAATTATTTAAAATGAACTTGATATAGTTAAATTCATTTTTAAATAATAATTATGAAATTAATTATGATTAAATTTTGGGTTTTTGAGGAAATGATTGATTTTACAGTGAGTAGTGAAAATTACTGATTTTCAAATACTATCATTTATTTTCATTAAATAAAGTAAATTTAAAGTCCCATTATATATTTAATTTAGAATAAATGTGAAATATGAACCATTTTATTTATAATAATATAATTAATTTCATTTAAATTATTAATTCTCACAAGTTTTGTATAATATTATTTTTATTCTTAAAATTTTGTTTTTTTAGAAAATTATTTTTATGTGTGTAAATATTCTCCATTTTAATTAATTAAATATCCCCTAATAATGAATGATTAAAATGAAATTTATTTATTATATATCTATTTATTTTATGTTAAATTCATATAATGATTTTTTATATCATAATTTTATCATAATACTCTCAAGTACCTGAAAAATGTATCTTCTTGAAAACACATATATCATCATATTTTGTGGGTTTTCTATTAAATTAAATTATAAAAGTTTTGTAAATTGTATTTTTAATAATATATTCAATATTTTTAATCAGTATAATTAATCTTACATAATATTGTAAACTTATTGTTTCATAATCAATAGTAAAATATGTCAAAATTTGTTACCATATTTATGGTAAAATGGGTTTTCTATGGATTAAACTAAAGAGATAAGGGATTAAATAACCCAAAAAATTGATAATTTATATTTAAATGAAATATTTATACCCTATATAATATAATTTACAAAAATGATTCATTTTATAGACATTAGGTGTGAATAAAACATTTATATATTTTATTCATTTAAAAAATACCATGTGGGTCCCCCCCACTTAAAAAAGGAAACCAAATCTCTTCTCATCTCCGCCCTTAAATATTGATTTGGTTTGTAAAATAACATTCCAAATCCCATTATATTCTAATTAATTCATCATATAATCATATTTTATTAAACAATTCTCTAAGGAAGGCTTGTGGTGAAAACCTGAAGTGGCTATCCATGGAAGTGTATTTTTCTAAAAAAAGAATTTTTGTTTTATTTCCTCTTTTACCTCCTTAAAATATTACTCAATACTGATTATATAATAAAATATTTATATCTCATATGTTGATATTTTATAATCTTAAAATAATAATGTATATTTATCTCCTCTTACATCAAATGTGAAACGAAAGCATGGTTCATGTGTATGGCGTACCACTGCCTTGGAGACCGATGCAATTCATTTCCCATCATCACATCTCATGACTATTTAGTATAATTAATTTAATATATATATATATATATATATTATTTTCATTTCATATTTATAATTATTTCAAATGAATATACCCAATATTTTCTGAACTTTACATTCTTCAAAGTATGAAAAAAAATGTTCATTACACATGTGGATTTCCACTTAAACAAATTAATATTTAAAATTTATATTACCACAAAACATATTTTGTTTATATAAGTGTATTTAATTAATTAGTATTTTATTTATGATATTATTATCATTCATGAAATTTAAAATAACTCCTATCTTATTTCCAACATTATCATTGAAATAAGGAAGCATTAATCATGAATATATACAACCTATAATCTCCCTGATTATAAAGATGTTCATTTCCTAGAGCCATATTTAATGAATGGATTTAAAGGTATAAATAAAGAATTAAAATTAAAATTATTTTATTATTATTATTATGTATATAATTAATTAACTATATATTTTACTTTCTTCTACTAATCAAATTGATTTTGGACATATGATCCCAAAATCACCAAAATGTCTAACATGAAATAAAATAATTAAGTAATTGAATATAAAATGAATAATAAATTTGAAATATTTTTTAAAATTAAATTTTAAACCAATTTTTATTATTAATGAATATAAACCACATACATTATGAGTGAAACTTATTGTAAGGTATCTATCTAAATGACTATTTACATTGGGTTATGACCATTTTCTCCCTAACTCACTTTCTATATCTATTTTACATTATAAAATGATTATAAATTATGTATATATGTATATAACATATATACATAGATTATTATCCCTTCTTTGGATAAGGAAATACAATTCAGAAGTTATTTTCTCAAATTCAATCCATTTTATTCAATGTGTGGTTTTTATGATTATACATTAAGTGTGATTTTATTTTTTTCACACAAAAGCATGTGAATTTTATGATGGGTGTCCCCAGATAGTTCTCCAATGAATTGGGTAATTATTTTTTCTAATGATGCATAAGGATTTAGAATATGGATTAAACCTAATCAATTAAATAACTTTTTCCACAATGTGATATTATTTAGGACGCTATCCTTGACTCATGTTTATAATATATTATATGTTGTGTCCAAATTTCCTATGTTTCTATTATCTTATAATACCATGTTATATATGTTATGATTCCATTATATTACTCTGGAACCCTATATTTTATGATATAATGTAATACCTTAGACTCACATGTTATGTTCCCTTATTGGGATTTTTAGCACACTCCTTTCATTAATGTATTCCCGATGTTATCATTTGTAGTTTTTAGAGTGAAATGGATTTTGGATCTCATTATAGAGAATAAAATAAGGTTCTCTGGTTTTATTATCCTTTTGATGTATTATGAACCTATTATTAAAAATATATTGGGAATCAAGATCTTTTGGTTGTAATTATTTTATATTTTTGATAGAAACCATGTAATAACATGTTTAAAAGGCATGGGATGCTATAACATATTTCTCTCACGTCATAAATTTTTTACTCCCTAATTTTTTTATTTGGTTTTAGTCAAATAATTTAATTAAATCGAGTGATATGATCTTAAAAATAGCATAATGACCATATATCTAGAAAAAATATTTCTCTAGGCTTTCTTGTTTCCTATTTGTTCGATCTTAGTTCCCACATTATTATACTACTTTATAGTAGCATAGTGACATGTGTTTCAATAAAAAATATATTTCTAAATTTATTTGAGTCATAGGATTTATTGGAATCCTTTGAAGATATCATAAAAATAAAAGTAGTTTTTTACTTTGAATTTCATGAAAATGTGGTTAAAAAGTATTGTTATTTCCAAAATAGAGTAATTTTATATAAAATATTATTTTCATTCCACATTATTGGATTAATGGTTTTTAAAAAACATAATTTTGTATAATATATTTTAATATATTTCATTAGGGGTATATTTTATATCAAAATTTGTTTCATAATATTTTAAAAGATGTTATTGAATAATTGGATATGACAAATAAGAAATTAAAAGTGTGCATATTGATTTAATGTTTATATAGATATGTTAACACTATATTTATTTTATATATAATATTATATTAACAATATTTTAATTGACTAATTATTAGGAGATATTTGTGATTTGAGAATTTCATACCTTATGAATTCAATTCAAAAACAATGATATGATGTAGTTATAAAATTTTATCATGATATTACTATGGGAATAAAGTTAAATTGATCTAAAACATAGTTAATGTAACATTAATTAAATTAATTTATTAAATATGACTTAAAAATTTCATAATAAATTTTGTATATTGTCAACGCAAATTTTATTATAAAAGTCTAAATGAAATTCTATAAGGTGGAGTCTTTGAGTTTTATAACATAAATTCATACACAATTACATTAAGTGATGTGGCTATATGAATGGTGAATTTTCCTTTTCATTTAAATTCCTTACCCTTGAAATGATATATAAGTCATAAATTTAATATGATACTCTATTATTCACTTAAAACTCTTATGTTTATGTTGAAGATGTAATATACCATGACTTAGGTGAAGAATGATAAAAAAACAAGAATAAAGGAATAAGTTGTTTCATAAACATTGAATTAAGGATATGATTTACTAATGTTTTTATTCATATATTTGAAGTGAGGAATTGGATGGTTTGTTAGGTAATGGTGGATAAATATAAACCCTATATTTTAGAAGCTTTATATTATATGAGTACAGTTAAATAAACCAATAACATAGAAAAATATTGGTTCATATATTAATAGTAGGCGTTCAATATTCCCTTTAATTTAATATAGAATTATGACATAAGAATATATTCTTAAATGAATAATATGAAAAATAGGATATGTTAACAATAAAATAAAAATCTAAATCTTTTAACTTATTGAATGTTTTAAAAATTTCTAATATGCCCAATTTTCTGTTCTACCCAGGTATGGGTATTTTCCAATTTTTTTATAAATATTAAATTTTTTTTATTTTTTATTTAAATAGAAAAAATTATATCTTAAATGGAGATTTAAATCAATTAGTATAAGTGTTATAAATTATGGATCATATTTCCTTATTCTTGAGTAAAGGAGGAATATTTTCAAATGTTATGTTATATTTATCTCACAATCAATTTTGTAATGAAAATATTTAGACCAAAATAGAAGTTGAAGATTATGGAGTATTCACAAGGGAGTTTATTATTATTTTATTGGTTATAAATGTGAATAAAAACTGAGTTTAAATTCTTGGAATATTCTATTAATATTTTGAATCATTTGTGGACTACCTATGAATTGTGAAGACTATTTTTAAGTACATGGGGAAGAATAATTAAAGTAGGTTTAGGAAATATTTCATATATAATGAAATAATCAAGGAGGGGAATAAGGTATTTTCTTTTGAAAAATTGGATATTCATGTTTTATAAATTTTGGATTCTCTATGAATATATTAACAGAAATAAATTATAGAGGAATATTATGGTTGCAATTTGTTTCCATTTTTGAATAGTGTTTAAAAATTTCACCATTTTTAGTTTTTTGATTGATAGACTAGTTGTAATATATTACATTAGAGAATTATCATTGGAATTAAATTTCCCATGAAACCTTGTATATATGTAGTTATTTCAGTGTTATGTGTAAAGTATTAAACTCTACAAACACCTTGTATTTTTATTAATAATAATTTTGAACCAAATATATACATTATTCTTGAGTGATTTTTTATTAGCATCTTTAATTGAGTTTTGAAATACATAAATTATATGTCTAAAATAAATCCATGATAAGATTAAATATAATTACTATTAGTATATAAAATGAAAAATATGTTTAATTTGATCATTTTTATAATTCACCACTAAATACATACATCAATCATTGGGATCCTAGTTTTACCACCAACAAATTTATGAAATTGTCACATTTTATCATAACCACCTCCTCTAATGACACCACAATGGAGTGGTGTATTTAAATATGTTATTTATAAATTATCATTCGCATTTTTATATATGAAGAGTGAGTGAGATAAACCTATTTCATTTTATATCTTTGATCATGGAAAAATAATTTTAAATTAAATAACATTCCTTATAATAATTATTAAAATATATAATATGATATAATGATTGTGAATAATCACAACTTTTATTTCATAAATATTTAGATCATGAACCATATGTGAAATGTACAACTCTAGATAATCTTATCTATAAATTTTATAAATTTTTATTCATTGGTAATTATAAGTAAATAAAAGAATTTTATTTTAATATCTATTTTAAGAACTATTTTTTAGATCATACTAGTATTTTTCATTAGTGAAAATTAATTTCCTAATTCATAAATTAGAGAAAACATGAAATTGGTAAATTTAATATCTAATAAATAAGTATTTATTTTTAGATGGAAGATAAGACATCTCTAAAAGAGCTTACTGAATTAATAAAAACTCAGGTTATATAAATATCATGTAGGTATGATTATATTATTCCTTGATTATGGAGATTTATTTCTCTTAGAAGATAATAATGAAGTAAAAGTCGTAAAAATTAAATTTACATTTATCTAACCATCTATGGAGTGTTATAAATCTCAAAAAATATCATCGAGGCCCTGAAATATGATATTGATTTCATATATATTTACCAAGATCTAAATGTAGTTTGTATATTTTATGGGATTAAATCCATATGGTAAAAGTGAGTTTTTGGAAAAAAATCCATCATTGTTGGTAATGTGTAGACCTATAATGGTAATATAGTTGGAAAGGGTTATATATTTTTTAACGATATAAAATTTGATGAATCCTTTTCAATAATTTATATGGTATAATAAATTAGGACAAATCTTTATATAAAATATATATTTTGATTATGAGAATAATAATATGTATTTAAAAATCAAATCACCTAATGGGAACTAATTCAAGAATATATTTGTGATGTAAATATATGGTTTTGAGTATAAAAATAAAATATCTATGGTTTTTAATTTGACTAATTTTATTTTGAGGTTGAATATTCACAAATATAGTTTGAAAATTTTCCATAAAAATTAAATTTATTAGTTTTTATTCATTAGAAAAATTGATGAACTCCATGTATACAACAAATTTAGAAGCATAAAATTATACTTATGGTTTTCCATATGGATGAGATACTAATAATAAAAAGTTAAATCCCTAATAACCTATTTATATAATATTAATTGGGTAAATGTATCTTAGTTAAACTCATGGGATAAATTACATGTATAATTTATATGAATATAAATGTAGATATAATGGTTGGGTATTTTAGTATTATATGGAATATATATATATTTAAGTAAATAACTAAAGAGGATTGATTTGAGTAATTCCAAAAGGTTATCTATGAATGTATTGCATGATCCAATTATTAGGAATGTATTGTGAATTCATATAAACCAATAAAGGTAATTCATGAAAAATATTACTTATTATTCAATAATAGGTTCTATCATGTAAAACATGTCATATACTCAGTTTGTTTTTTTATAAATTCATTATATTGACTAGGAATTAATTAGATCCAAATAAAATTTACTAGCTGAATATCAAGAATATACATAAGTACCAACCAACAACTAATGGAATATACTTATAAGTTGTAGGTAAGGAAGTTCTCATTATATAAAAGTATATATATTATATATTCTAAGACTAAAAATATTAATATATATCTTTGTTGCGGCTTTTATTCTACCTAGATTTTTGTTATGTAATTTATAATATTCCTAAAAATTGATCTTGACTTTTTATATGACATGATTTAAATACACCTAAGAGTTAAATTACGTATAAGAAGAAATTATGATAAATATTTATATAAAAAAATATCTCTATTTCATATTATAGTGATTTTTTATAGTAATACATTATGAAAAAAAATTGAGTTATTATATAAGGTAAAGAACCACCACTTCATTATAAATCAAAAAAATTCATATATATATATATACATACCATCTCAATAGAGATATTATTGTGAAGGGAGATATAAATATTTATTGGGTAGTCATATATGATAATATAATTGACGCTTGGGTATTAAGTAAATGGGGTGCATACTATAATTGGTACGATTTTCTCAGTAAATATTATTAATGGAAATTTTCTTATTATCACTTATTCACTTGTGATAACTTCTTTTAATATGTGAGGTGATATAAAACCTTAATACAAAAAATCTTAGTCATCCAAAAATAATGATAATCAAGTAATTTTAGGGGTTCTGAAGATATGATCATATTATTATGATTAGAAACTCATATGAAGGTGTGTAGTCCATTTATTAGCCACATGTTAGAGAACTTTATCACTCTATTGATCCACTTTAAGTAAAATATATGGCTTGCCAAATGTTTGTGTGTTTATTATATTTATTTTTTATACAACATTTAAAACCCAAATCTAAGGTTAAAATGGTTACTTTCATTTAAAAGTAAATCATTTCATATTAATCTTATTTCAATATTATTTATAAGGTAAACAAAGTGTAGTTGGTTATGGTGTTGATTAAGTAGAGGATTTGTTTTGACAAATACTTTTTTATTCATACCATATGTAGTGTAAGAGATAAGGGACATTAATTGATTTATATTAACAAAATGTATTGTAATATTTACATGAGTGAAACATGATTTAATTATATGAATTCATGAATGAAATTATATATATTCATCTATTATACCATTCCGTTTAGATAATTAAGAATGGATGAGTTATTCCATAAAACATTTTCTTGTTGGATGTCTTATATATAAAAAAAATGTCCTATATAAATAAATTATATAGATACACATTTGCTTTCTGGAGATTATACCAAAACCCTTTATTTATTTGTTCTGAATGGTTTATTTCTAGACATTTATCATTTTATATGGTATTAGATTAAAACATAATATGTGAATAAATATTTATTTTTGTAAAAATATTATCCAATATTCTTGGGAGATTACATGGAATCATCATATCCAAAAGATAATGAATCTTATTTCTCCTCGTAACACATGTTATATGTCATAACGTTATAAGGACCCATATTTCATGAGACATTATTAAATGATATAAACTTTTATAATTATTCTTTAATGACTCCTAGTTTTAACCCATTTTACACAAACTATAACATAACCATGAGATTTAAGAATTTGATATAGTTACTCTTTATATATATGAACGAATGATAATAACTTGGTATATTAAACCTATAACGAAATATATATCAATTATTTAATACATGTCATTAGATGACATGTAAAGGGTTATGGATCGTGATTTATATATCATTAATGTATTTAATTTTCAATATTTAGATAAATTATTGGATATAAGTATATTATAATATTCAACACTGACATACCATAACTCATAATTATTGTTATTTATTTAATCAATTGGGATACTATCATATTAATTAATATAGTTCTATATAAATGTATTAATATTAATTTTTTATGACGAAATATTTTATCTTGACATTTCCTAATCTAGGATACGTGTTCCTCACTCATTCTCTTTTTCACCATGATTTGATAATGAAATAAAGTGATGAGAAGAAATTAATCATAATTAATTTGATATTCACCTAATTTAAGGATTAAATTAGGTTATTTTTTATTATTATTATGGGGTTTTTGGTATTAATAAATTCAATATGTATGATCAAGATCAACAATTAAAATTTAATTGTAATAAAATTGAAGTTTTTAATTCCCTAAATTCCACATGGTTATCCCATGAGGGTTTTTATTTACTTATTTTATAGTAACTAAATATTAAATTACCAAAAATACCAATATTTATTTTCATATATCCACTATATATGGTATAAAAATCTATAATTTATTGAATACATTGAAAAATTTCAATGATCGTGCACTGTTTTTTATCACATTAATTGGGAAAAAAGTTGAATTTAAAGAACAAAATATTTTTATTCAATTGTTTCATTATTTTATAAAATTTCCTAATATTAGTAAAAAAATTCCTCCTTAGAGATATTTTATTAATTCTCATACACCTATCCATTTACAAATACTTCTTTCATTTTTTCCACACCTATTCTTCAATTTCAGGCTACTTTTCTCTCAACAAACATTAAACTTCAGCTTCATCTTAGGGATTAATACGAAAAAATATCTAAAACTTATCCAAAAGTCATTTTTAATAACATTCCCACTATTTTAATCATAAGTGAATCCATTTTATTTTTTTCTATTGTTATTTAGTAAATATATGTTTTTTCATTAGGAGCTTCTTTAAGTTAAACAAGTGGTCGAATTGTGTCCTAATTTATCTACTTTTAATTCAGAGTCATTTTTTATTATTTAACATATTATTGATAATAGTTTTTATCACTAAAGGTTTATAAAAGGGTTTTAATTTTATTATTTAACCCCTGATAGTTATTGACATATTTGTTTGACTTAATCATAAAATCCAGATGAAAAGACTACGTTTTCAATCCATATTTGTAATTATTTCAATGTGTATTATTCATACATCATTATGAATTGTTATTATACTATTATAACTAAAAATTTATTGGTATTGAATTCCTAAAAAATATCTACAATGGTATATTTTCTTATATAACATAAAACAACATACTTTAATGGAAGTCCCCAATTTTCAAATTTAATTTGGAAAGATTATACCTACTTCTATTGGATCCAATTTATTTATAAGAATTATGGATGGATCCACACTATATATATGGAAATAGTTTAATTTTTTAGAAATTGATAATTGTAGTGGAATCAACACATCAAAAAAACTTTTCAATGTTTGTTTCATTGTCCTCCAACCTAAAGGATCATCATGTGATTAATCAAATTCCTTCTTACCACCATGGTCTTTATTCCATCAATATTTTTTTGATTAATAGAAGACATAATATATATATTTATAATTTATCACATATTACTCTTCATATTCCCTAAATTTTCCTTAATATTTTCCTTGAAACATGGGGTTTTGAATTGGGTTCATTTAATTTTTGGTTTTTTTATTTCTTGGTTGTCGAGTTTGTATTCAAATATCTAATCTAATGTTATTATCAAATTTCTTCAATATAATTGTTTTATGATGGTGATTCTATTATCCCCTCCACTATTTTAACATAAACACTCGTTTTGGGGTTTTATAAAACATTATTATCCCATTTTACATAACAATTTGTTCCTTACATTATTACAAATAAGTTCTGTATGATTACTTTTGAAAGACATTGGTTATATAATCATCTTCTACTTATAACTTATATAAGAATTCAGAAGATAAATAATTCTATTTAATGACCCTTGGATTTTGAGTAATGATATGAAAATAAATTCTTATATATAATGAAATTATTATAACTATTTTGTAAACTGTTTGGAATATTATAGATTTTGTAGAAGAATGGTGAGTAATGGAAGAAATATTATTTTTAAAATGTAATGCGAGGAGCCACCAGTTACGTGGAATAAGGACATCATCTAACCAATTATTTTTATAGGGGTGATAATCATCGGTGGCTCACAATCCAACTATTGTTCCATTATCAAGTAGTCAATAAGGAACCGAGCACCCAATATAAGTCTTTCGAGTACCCATAGGTTTTTATATTGATATAGATATAGGTAATTGGTTATAATCCCCTTATAACATAATTTAAAAATTGTATTATCCTCCCACCAACTCCAACCATGATTTATCATCCCTTTATTTAGCCTCTTCACTTCCCTTAACTTCCAACACCTTAATTAAAATTACATTAAAGCACTATAATGTTTGTTTTATCATTTAAAGGTAAGGTGAATCCTCCACAAGAACTACACTAAGGTTTATTTAATTATTTTTTCTTTTTTCAGTTAGAATACATTAAATTTATGATTTATGTTCGGTTTTCTTAATCCAATAGATTAATATTTATTTAAAAGACGTTGGTCGGCATGAATTCCTTTTAAAGATAATGATAGAAAGATCATATAATTCTATATCATTTTTATAAGTAAACATTATTAAGTATAGTTATAATAATTAAAAGGAATGTAAGATAATTCTACACAATATTATGGGGATTTTTGATAGCCTTGATTAAGTGGGATCGACTCCAAAATGGTAGATTAATAGCATTCAATACATATTATAACCATTTGGTAGGGTATTGGGGCTTGTTTTAGTAAGATTCCAGCAAAAAGAAATTTGGCATCAAGTGGGGTGTCTAAGATGGTAATAGAGAAATTGGCGAGTTCTATAGAATATGGGATACAATAACTTCCATATTAATCTATGAAAGTGGGTGGTTTTCTAGTCAACATGATATTATGTGTTAGGTTGATTTGTATTGATTGGGGTTAGCATAATAATGCTAACTCATAATAAATAATAGTATTAGGTTTACCTGTGTGATTTCACATTGTAAATTGGATAGATATGTTAGTACCTACTCATTATTTGTGAAATGTAATAAACAATTATAACCCCACCATGGTTGGAAATAATCTAAGAGTGCCACAACAAGCTTGGCTCTAATATTTTAAGGGTTGGTGACTGGAACGAAGTAGGTATATCACCTATGGGAGGCCTTAAAATACTTAAAACCTGAAATAAATCATATATTTATGCTAAAACAGAACAAAAATTAAAATCCATAATGTAATGGATATCTAAAAAATGATAATATACATGAATAATACAACACTTGTCTAATATAATTATACCTAATAAGATAGCTATAAAAGCTAAAAAAAGAACCCAATAACCTATAATATATCTAATTTAAGATAAGAAACCCCAAATCATTTGAATACATGATAGAGCACAGAAAACCATATTCATGTTCCACTTTACTTTTTTGGGATGAAATCTATAGTGGAAACTATCATTGAGAACCACTAATAACCCCTAGAAATATGATCCACACATGCTGCATATGCTCCATTTTCACCTAGATCACCCATGCTTATGAATCATATACCCAAACACAACATGTGTCGGAATAAATAACATGTAGGAGGGAGTAATAAAATAATTAATATACCACACCAAATTAAAAAATAATTAATATAAAGAGATATATTAAAACCCAAGATAAGGAAACTAATATTATCCTTGGATAGAAAACCCACATTTATTTTACTAATTAAAAACATAGAGACATCTGCACGTCTTATTCATTACATCTCAACATCATAAATATTTTTAAGTTATACATGACTATTGTCTCCCTATAGAAAAAAACTATGTGATCCATGATTGGAAACCCAACAGAATCTAATATATTAAAGGGAAAAAGTGTGTCAAATATGATATGGAGAACATTGAACCCATAAAATATAACTCTTATTGTGTCATATCTACCCATAATTAAAGAAGATAAATTACTCTAATCAAAAGGAAGAGTTTAAACTATTTTTTTCAATAAAATAAATGGATCATCCCACCATGATGCAGGTAGAAGTACTAGAAACCATTTATGTAATTCTTCATTACCTCCAAATAATAGTGGGGGACTCACTCTTGGCTATTATAATAAATATGATTCAATTGATTCTTAACCTCCAAGGATAATGAATATGCACCAAAAGTCATGGGGGTCACTAAACTCTATAGGTGGAGGCCTTTTACCCTCATGTGGGTGATTCCATACAACATTTATTATTTATAGGACTCATTACTCAATGTGATTGATGTGGGTACTAAAACCAAGCCTAAATTCAGTATAACACTCATCATAGAGGACCTCCACATGAAAACAATATTGGGTTACCGAATATATCAA
This sequence comes from Viscum album, assembly GCA_963277665.1. Classification (NCBI taxonomy): domain Eukaryota; kingdom Viridiplantae; phylum Streptophyta; class Magnoliopsida; order Santalales; family Viscaceae; genus Viscum; species Viscum album. The sequence continues at coordinate 1,646,877,059 of OY728128.1, forward strand.
AAATAAATAATAATCATGGAATTGTTTCAAATAGAAGCCATGGAGTTAAAAACCATGATATCTCCTAATCACCTCTTAAAAACCCCATCATCTCAATGAATCCATGATCATTAAAGATTCACATATGTTTAATAACTATCCATTAATTGCTAAAAGTGTTATAATATCACATTATATAAAGAAAATTTCTTACAATGGACTATCCAATAATCCAATTCGATCACTTTAATGAGAAGTTTTGAAAAACATTACGAATTATATAGTACACACATATTACTCTATGTATACTTGGTTTATAGTTCACAAACATAAGTCAGGATTAATATAAAACCATTTTCTCAGGTTAAGTCAATCTATATGATGTGTCCTATAGAATTAAAAGGTTTTTGGAACTGTATATCCCAACTAAATGTATACCTAAATTACACCCAATGTAATTTGAATTATATATACATTTGATGGTAACCCTGCATACATATTATGTGTTGCTCTAGGGGTTGGTTAATTTGTACCATTAAGACCCTAATTCATGTGATTCCAAACAAAATTTCAATTCATTTAGGATAAATTTTGGTTTATCCCATGTTATTCCATGTGAATTCCACTTATACCATATTGTGTAATGTATCAATCATGGAATGTGTTTTCGACAACACTCTATGTATATTATATTTAGCGTCTACGTGTGGATTTAGTAACACCCCTGGTCATGTACCTATCAATTATACAAAACATGTGTATGTGAGCTACAAACCATGAATTATTAATTATTTTATATATACATTTTATTCAGTAAAAAATTAAATCATCTTTTTAGAGTTAACATGATGTATGCTTTAGAATTATAAATCTAGAAACCTCTCATACTAGTTTGATTCACGAATTCCATCAAAAATAACTCCAATATCAATCAAAAACCCTCAAACAGTCTTTAGAAACCAATAAAGTGAAATTAAAATAGCATGCATTAAAGAAAAGATAATTATAATTAACGAATCTTTGTCTCATAGGCAATCCATAATTCTTTGATGTTTTGTTTCCAATGATCTGTGATACATTATCATTTTACTATAATATGTTTCTCTAATATTATTACATGGATGAGTTCCCCCTTCTACCATGAGGTTATACAAAGTAGATTATTCCATACCTTTAAGAAATATTTTTTATATATACCAAAAAGTTTATGGTATATATCTCTTTGAATAAATTTAATTTATAATATCTTACATTACACACAACATGGAGTTTAAATGAACTACCCCATTATATTAGAATACTATGATTTGATAATTATCACATAGTTACAAGATTTTTGGTATGAATAAATTTATCAAATTATCAAAAATATGTATTAATATTTGATTTAATACCAAATTATTCGTTAATTATTAAGAAATATGTACTCAATTTTGGGAGAAGATATATAATGCTTCAATAATATGTTTTCTTCAAAAATATTAATCCTTAAATTTTGTGCACATATATTATAATTATTTTCTACTAATTTTAGATGTTTTTTTTAAAAATGATATCTTTTTGAATTGAAAAATATCAAAATTGTATTAGTGTTAATTTTTGGAATTTTTCTATAATGATTGATTATTTAGTGAATAGTGAAAACAGTAATTTTTAACCATTGTCATTTAATTTTATTAAATAATGTAATTAAATAGTTCCATTATATATTTTAATTTTTTCATAATGTTACTTATGATTCATTTCATTTAGAATAATATAATCAATTCCCCTTTTAATCCTCAATATTCCTGATTTTTATATTAGTTATTTTTTATTGTAAAAAATGTATTTTTCTAAAAACTTATTTTCATTTTGCTCTATTAATTTATATTAAAACTGATATCTTAAATTTTTTGAAATTAAATCTCGAAAAATTTATTCAATGTTTGGAATCATGATTTTATTTTTTTTAAATAATTCCATATAATTTGTTTTATTATGAATTGTAATTGTAGTAAATAGTTTTCACTTAGGTAAGTGAAAATTGGGTAATAAAATTTAAAAATAAAATTAATAAAAGTTAAAATTAAATCAAAATTTTTTATTTATATCATTATATAAGTCTTTTTCCATTCATTATATTTTAAAATTTTAAAATAATTGCATTTTTCCATTTATATTTTATTTTTACCCTTATCATATTTAACTAAATGATAGAGTTGAAAATTTCAATCTCTTTACGTTAATATATTTATAATACCTTTTCATAGGGTTAAAAAGATAATAGGTTTGGATATAACTTTTTTTTAAATAATAAACATTTGTTACCATAGAAATTTATTTTTATTTTTTAGTGATTGAATAATTACATTAATAGCATATGGAACCTGGATATAATATATATTACATAAAGAGAAAAATAAAATTAATTATTTTAAATAGATTAAAAGTAGTTAAATTTTGGTTAATTATGGCCTTCCCTATATTATTTATATATATAAATCATATTATTGATTTTATAAAAGTTTATATTTGAATTAAATATTTTCCTTTATGCCTTTAAAGATACATTTCATGGAGTTTGTCGAAAATGAAATTAGTGATATTTTGTGTAAAATAATATTTAATAAAATTATTTAAAATTATTAAAATTGATATATTCATCCATGGGAATTGTATATAGTTTAGTATATCTACCATGGTCCATTTATGGGTCACTTTTCATTTTATGGTAGCATTATTCATCATTATAGAGTAAGAAACATTTATGCTTTGGGAATTTACAAAAGGGTTGGTAGGGGTTAAATCAAATATATAAGGGTAATAACATCACCAAAACATTTCCAAAGATTTTTTATGGGAAAATTTTAAACTATGAATCATCCTATAATAAATATTTATCAGTTTTAAGGTACATGAATTGTAAAAAAAATTTATAGGAATTTAATACTATAGGTAATTCCAAGGGTGCTCCTCCCGTCACTTTGAAAAGGACACCCCCTTTCGATTTTCATTATAAAAATTGGATCTATATTGATGGACCAAACCCTACCAAATTATATTCTAAAATTTATTATAAATGAAATAGATGTTATGGTTTTATTTAAATTACATTCCACGGTCTATTAAAAATGAATATAATGGAGGCCTAACAATATAAAGGAAATCACTTAACCGAACTATTTCAATTTAGTTTTACTTATAAATACTATAAATGGGTAGTATTCATAAAAAAATAATGTATTCAACATAATAAATACACTATAATATTATTATGATTATGCAACCACAATTATTAACCCTAATTTCCATAAAATGGGATGTAAAATTTTCCCTCTATGTATGTGTGGGCTACCACCTCCACATAGCGATACAATTCATTTTTATCATAATCATTAAGGAATGGTTATTATAATGAGTTAAGAGATTATGTATTATATTTATGAAATAATTATTATTCATTAATATTAATATCATTTATATCTTATTACTATTCTCATCTGTTGGAAAATGGTAACATCGCTCGAGCATACGTGTAGATTATCACCTTCATGAAGAAATGTTATATGTTTTTCATTACTGAATCAAATAGATAATAATAGTGATATATTTAATTAATAATATTCTATTTATGATATAATAATTATTCTTTAAATGTGAATTATTATTTTATTTTCGTTAATTTCATCTATCAAAAAAATAAAAACAGAATTCATGCTCATGTATGACCTACCATCTCCATGAATGGTATTATTCATTTTTCTATCAATACATTATAAACATAACAATATATTTATTTATTTAATATATAATAATGTAACAACCTGATTAACATTATAGAAATGATCAAACTATGAACAATATTAAATGATCTGAACTATAAAACCTATTTTTCATGAAAAACAAAACGGTTAATACCCAAAAAAATAATATTTTCATAATAAATTATAAATAAATATATATTTTAAATGATATAATCTGATGTTATATGATATTATATAATATTATAAGTATGTAAATTAATCTATCATTAAATTATAATAAATATATTTTTATTTTACATGAGTTTATAATCACTTATGAGGAAAGTTATACTTTATTTAAGGGATTTCTTTTGCAATTTCAATTTAATTTGGGGGTTTTTATATTTGAATTTAAATTATGGAAAATTATTTGATAATTATTTGATAAAACCAATAAATATTTTTTTAATATTTTAATTCATTAAATTTTCATGTAATAGTACCATTTTCATATCTTGGGTATGAAAAAATGGGAATTATTTCCTCTTTCTTCTCGAATCAATTTCTACCATGTTTATGTTTTCTGGAAATGATTTAATGAATTATTTAAATATTACCTATGATTTTTTAATTTAAATTTTATAGATGATACATACTTTTTAATAAGAATAATGGGATTTTTGTGTCATTTTGTGAATGATTTACATTTAATATTTTACGAATAATTAAAAAGGATCCTTGGTTTTAAAATAAATAAAATTAATAGTGATTCCCAATACCATGACTTCAAAATTATTTGAGGATTCCATTACATGTTTCCAATGTTACCTTAAATTTTTTTTAATATTTGTTAAATTTTTATATTTTAATACGATATTTCACTATGAAAATGAATTTTTATCAAAATCATTTATAGTGATATTTTAGAGGCCTTTTCTACTACGTCTACAACAAATGATGATACTAGGGATAAGATTCAATGATATAATTTGTATTTATTATCCAGATGGTTTATTTTTATGAATTATTTAATTTATTTATTCATGATTTAATATAGATAATTTTTGAATTGTAAGTAATTTTGAGATTTAATTTTATTAATAATTCAAAATATAAGGATTGTATAACACATTTAAGTGATGGGTGAGGGCTATATATTGATTTCACCCCAATGAATTGATATGTTGCATGAAAAAAATATTTATAATTCCATATTATATTAGAATTGGTTTACATATACCTAATAAATAAGAATGATGTATTGGTTAAGATTCCATGGTTATAAGACTCATTATACCATGGTTTATAGGCCTTGATTATTAATGTCATAAATTATGTATTTCCTTTATTAAGAATTCAGTTTTATTTATCCATTTATTTTCAATTCAGATATTAGTCATGGATAGACATTTAAATCAAGTATTTATTAAAATAAATGGGTTTGGAAAATCCACCATTCCATGTGGATTATGCCTTATTTGCTCTTGATAACTTCTGTTGTATGAAACCCATATTTAGACTCTAATATCCCCCATTACTTGTATTACCTTTCCCCAGGATTTGAAGAAAAATATTATTAGTTGTATAATGGATATATAAATGTTTCATATGCTATGTTTTTTTATATTTTCAATGTAGTATGGGAATCATATATATATCTTTTCTTTCAAGACATATATACTGATTAATCCTACATGATAAGATTTCTTTTTATATTTTTCTAATGCAATAATTTAAACACCAACTCTGAGTTACTGGAATAAGAGTTTTTATAGTTTGTATTAGATAAGGATTGGATGATAGATTTATAACTATATTTTGAATGAATATCACTAACATGAGGATTAAGATAACCCCTTAGAGTAATTAATACCTTATTCTATTAAAGGTATTTTTTATGGATAAATATTTATGATGATAATGAGTTAACTTTTTTTCCCACATTATTTAGGGGTGGATCCTAATAGAAATTAAAGAATCAAGACCTCAACAAAAATTAGGTATTTTCCTTTTGAGAAATCTAATAATATCGTTATTGGAACTGAGTGGACCATGGCCATATGAGGTCATAAGAAATTGGTTTTAAAAAATAAACTTTACTGTATAGAATAAACTATATTTACATAGTGTGATTGATCATTGTTGGATCTCTCCATGTGATATAAGCCTTTATATTTTCATGAAACTAATAGTCCATTGGTATATGCATAATGTATTAAGTCCCTCTGATCGATATACATATATTTGGAATGTAATAATATTTAAAAGGCTATTATAGCAGTGTATTGTTTTAAAGTAGATTCTGATCAATGATCGTCATCCTTCCAAAACACATAATTTGTTGATTATATAGAAATCAAGGAACTGATAACTTTTAAGTTGATATTATTGAAGAAATAATCCTCTTAGGAACATCGATATGAAATAGAGATGAAGTTATTCAATATATTGAAGAAGTAAGACTAATATGTGGTATATTATATGGATATATATAATATTATTAAATACTATTATAGACTAATTCCATAATATATAATGAAATATTTATTGTTTATTTAATGGTCTTAAATATAGTATCTAACATGAATCATTTTCTCAAAAAAATCATCATATGATGATATTGTTTCACACTATGTCAACAATATAATGAATTTTTTAAGTATTATATCATTAATGGAATACATTAAATGAAGTGGTAGGCTGAGTACAAAAAAATGTAAAAGAAGTATAAAGGGATTTTGGGATTTCAAACATGTGATAATTTTGGTAGGAAAAACCAATGTACTTACATAATGGGGACATGAGCTTGTTTTATTTTTGTAAAAAGGGGTCACAAGGAACTTAATTACATGGTAAAGAAAGAAACTATTTCTACCTCTAACTTTAGTATTAAACACATATATAATTATTCAAGCTAATTTCCCTAGCCTTAAGGGAACATACCAAAGAAAATGATAATGACATAAGGACAACATTATACAGTTAATAATTCTAATGAAGGTGTCGATAATAATGTGGTGAATTTTACAATTATCATCCACTCTAAAAGTGAAAATGTTTTATTTAAATCTGCTTTTACCGAGTCTTTTATATTTAAATAATTTTATAAGGCTATTTATAACCACATCAATGAATATATGATTAGTTCGTAGTAAAATATTATGACGGTAATATGAGAACATATCATGTCTACATCACCTATATGACATAATTTTATTGGAATATGCTTCATATAAATCATACTATTCTACCTCTAGTTGAATTTCATGTAATTTTGGGCATGGAATGTCTCTCTCATTATAGAGCCTATATTAATTGTTTTTAGGGGAAGTTACATAAAAAATTCAGGATAAACCATTGTTCCTCTATCAATTAAAGGAAGAACCTATAGTTACCATAGAAATTAAATCAATCATATGGTTTTTACTACCAAATAAAGAGGTATATTGACGGGCGTCCTTGTCGCGAGGACAGTCAAGTTTACATTTATAAAGACCCAAGATATAGCACAATGGCTAACCTCGGAGTCGCTCTCAAGGAAGCAGTGTCGAGAGCCTAAGTGGTCTGTTCTGAAAATATTTTTGTATTTTTAAATACTTTGAAAACAGAAAAACACACTCCTAAGGAAACACTAATCAGTGCTGAAGAGCACAGTGGATGTGGAACAGTGAATGGACATGGGAGAAATATAGATGGAAAAGTGCAAAAACAAAGAGACACAGGACAAAACCAAGAAAAGAAAACAGGCGCAGACACAACACAAGACACAGAACAAACAAAAGAAACCAAGGCATAGAAGAAAAATGATAATGAGAACAAGCCCAGACCCAGGTTAATCCACCCCCTACTCACCTTCCTAGATCAACACGAACAATTATCAAATTCGCACAGTGCATGATCGATGTCTCGGATCACACGCTAATATCACCTAGAAATTAAACACTCAAACATAGAATTCATTCCATGCTAAAGCATTCCTCCGAACTACAAGTGACTCACCCAGCAAAGTCATTCTGGAAATAATTTGTCACAATCCTGAATGATTCCTCTATGATCGTCACATTGCACAACCAATCTTGATTCTCAGTTCGAGAAATCAAGATAGAAAGGGGAGAAGAAATTAAGAAAGAGAGTAGCGATCGTCTTGTTCAAGATCTCGCTCTCACTAAATCTAACTTATAGTCACGGTCTACCAAGGTGAATAAAAATAACATGATCACATTTATGTGTGGATCTCCAGATTGCATTGGGTTTCATAAACTAGATCATGCCGTGCAAAATAGATCCCCATTTCTGGAGATTTCAGATCACAACACCAGATGCGAAATAATGAATGACACAAACAATTAAACATAACTAACATCACAATTTTAATTATAAAACATGCAACACTACGATAGTATTTACAGACTCAACATAAAACACCAGAAACTGATCAGCGGAGGAGTGGCTGAGAATGGAGGAGCAGGGACTTGTCTCCCAGTCAAACACGGTTAGAGTCCATGAGATGTGGAAGGAATGGATGTGTGAATCAAGTGGAGTCTCCTCCCCCTCACTGTGGAATGGTGCCCTCCCCCGGGTACTCTGGTCCTGCCCTTCGACCCCCCGGCTTCCCTCAGGATTACTTTCCCGGAGAGGAGTTGTGCGTCCTATTATTTAGAGACCAAAAAAATGAAAAATAAACTAAAAGGAATCAGATCCGCGTGGCGCGGTTTCATGTGCACGTCAGAAGACTTTAAGTGAACTCTTAGTGAGTGCATACAACCCCTGCAACAAACTGTAAAATATTCTTGTACTTTTCTTGTGAACTTCTTTTATCACCGCATCTACGAGTATCCCCACCTGCACGAAGAAACGCGCGTGATTCAAAATAGAAAAACTGAAATAAAACTATTAAATATCATATATTATATCACTACTTAGATAAAAATACTTATTAATATATATATATATATAATACTTAATATTAATAATAAAACATGTAAATATAATTATTATTTTTATTAATAACATATATAACATATTAATACTATATATAAGTTCTTATACATTTTCTAAAATACCTATAATTATTATAGTATTATATATGATATATAATACATAATATATATAGTATTATATGATAGAATAAAATATAATAGAAATTTTTTAAAAAAAGAAGCTAGAAATGAAGAGGGGAGAAGGGGATTCAGCGTGGAAGAAAAGAGGGAAAACATGGGGTTCGTGTTCTGCGGGGACGGCTAGGGTGCTTTGGCGAGGGAGGAAGCGTGGCAGAGCGAGGCTTTCCGGTGCGGTGGTTCAGGTCTTCCGGCGAGGTCGAATGAGGTGACTCTATGGCGTGAGGGTTTCGTGGTGGCTACGGAGCACGGAGGAGGTAGTGCCGGTGAGGACTGAGGATGTTCGGTCTCGGCTTGGGTTCGGATGGTGTGCGGACAGCAAGATGAAGCAGGAGTCGGGCTCGGGTAGTGGTGCGGGGAAGGGTTTGGTAGGAAGCGGCTCCGGGGCAGGGGGCAACGACGCGGAAAGGAGGCAGCAGCGGCTTCGGGCAGTGACTCGGGTGGCTTCGCGGTGGCTTCAGGGTGGCTCGCGCGGTGAATCCATGAGTTCAATGGGATTCTGTGAGTTGGAATTTGATATTGAATCGCTAAAATTTGATAGATTTTTATGTTGTGAGTTTGATTTTAAATTTGATTTTGTGTTAATTTTGATACTGCTATGTGTTTATTGCTGCTGTTGAGTGTGCTGTTGTTGGTGATTTGGTTGCTGTGACAGATGGAGGCAGGGGAGAACGAATTTTGCTGTTGTGGTTATAATTTTCATGAATGTGTTGCTGGATGGAGGAGTGGTGAAGAAGTAAGGGTGCGGGGGAGAAGCTTAGGTGAGATCATCCATCGGCACGGGCTTCAGGTGGCTCTGTGTATCGGTGAGGATATTATCAGTGAGAATTTGCGGAAAAGGCTGTAACGGTGAGGTAGGGTGGAGGTGTAATAGTGATAAAATAGGCATCGGTGAGGAAAGCGTATCGGTGACTTAGGCTGATGGTGAGAATGGGTGTATCACTGAGGATATACAGGGCCGGAGGTGTATCGGTAGATTGGGGTAGTGGTGAGAATTTGCTGAACGGTGAGAAAGTGGAGTAGCGGTAAGGGATGTGCAGGTTGGGTAATGGTGAGGTCATCGCTACCAGTGATGTTTTTGTGTATCGGTGAGAGGGGTGTAGCGGTGAGGGATGTGTATCGGTAGCAAGGTCACCGCTACGGGTCGGACCATGCGACTGCAACACCTGCGACAAAAACAACAATGAAAATTAAATAAATAAATTAAATAAATTAAAAATAAATCAATCAATAAATAAATTAAATTAATTAGAATAAAATTAAAAAACACAAAGTTATGTAAAATAAAATTAATGGAACTTTATTTAAACAATTGAATTAAGTTGGGTTAAAAATTTATAAACATACATAATTAAAGTAAAAATTAAAATATTTATAATTACTTGCTTAAATTATTTAACTAATTAACTAAATAATTAATTAAATTGAAGAATAAAATATATTAAACAAATAAAATTTAATTGTTAAAACTAATTAAATTATTAAAAGACTAAAAACCAAAAAATAGTTATTTCTTGACGATTTAAAGAATAAAGCATAAATTTATTTAATAATTAAGCTAATAAACTAACTAGAATGAAATTAAAAGATTAAATAAATAAATAACTAATTCACACGACTAAGTTAATTTTAGAGTTATTTAAAATGACACTAAAGCACATTAAAACACATTTTTTAAACAAAAATTGATTATTTTACATAGCAAATTGCAAAAACACAACAATTATCAATTATTTAATAAAAAACATTTTAATATAAAAAAGTCAATAAAATATACACAAAAGATGCGGCAAAGAGTGCAAAAACACTGCCACATCAAAATCCCCCACACATAAAGCCTTGTTTTCCCTCAAAAAATTACATGCCTTTGACTTTAAAACAGAACTATGATTTTTGAATTTCAGCTCAAAAAGTGCATGATTGAACATAGAAATCCAGATGAACAAGACCAAACAATGAGTCAGGTTTTTCAAAGGTATTCAAAAATGATGTCCTGCCTAGCTTCAAATGCTCACTGGAAGTCAAAAGCCTCACAAATTCATATACTGTCAAGTATGTCATGCCTCCTATGTGTAATCATTAACCATCCTACTTCACCTTCCAATTCAAGTACTAATTCAAGTAGTGTTTCCAGGTTAGAAGAAGTGGAACTCAAAAACGTAACCAAGGGAACCTTCTAATCTCACCTTCCCTTAGGTTCCAAGAATTAAAATCCATTAAATTGATCACTTTATTGAATCAACTCAAATGAAAATTTACCAAGTCAATTGCTCCCTTCTTCATCTAGGTTCAAAATTCCCCTCACCTTAATGAGTTAATTTTTGACAAGGGCACCTTGTTTTACTATTTCCCAACCATATTCCATGTGCAGAGCACTATGGATAGTACTTATTAAGATTGAGATTGGATTTATTTATTCACAGAAACGCAACCAATTCACCATGTCTCAGATACTCACCGTGGGATCCCATTTTCCCATTTTACTCCAGTTACAAATGACTTAATTAATAATCAATCAAGTTGACTTCCTAAAGTGATTGAATATAATATTATAAAAATGTGAGTCCCCTGGGTTTCCTTAAGAAAAACCAGTTACCCTAAGACATGATCTTTACTCCACAGAACCTATCCTGTCATACTCTCATCCTCAGTTCCTAAACAGAAAGGTTCATAGAGACAGTGAACAATTGCACTCAGCAATCATTCATGATTAACAGTTTCTGACTAACTGTCACTCTCAACATCCAGCAAACACTTATCCACTAAACAAGACATAATTGATGTACCAGTGAACATCCAATAACCATCATGTGATGAAAGAATTTGAAATTTTTTTAAGGGATTTTGAACCATTTTTTGAAAAAATTTGACTATTTTTTTTAAAAAAAAACAACCACAAACATTGGTTCAAGAAGGGGGAATTCGACATGACACTAGAATGACCCCTATCCCCCACACTTAAAACCCAACATTGTCCCCAATGACGACTCTCAAGGTGGAGGATAGTTAATGTTCAAAACAGATTGAAATTTCAGTTGAAAAAGGATATGGAGGGGTATCAATGAAGTTCAAAAATTGTCTTTTCCACAGAAAAAGTAAAAGAAAATAAAAACAAAAACAAAATAAAAACAGAATAACCCGACCCCACCAATCATCACCAGCAACCAAGTGTATTTATATTCCTAAAATGTACATGCTTTCAATTTTTGTGAGCAGACAAAAGATTTTAAAAATTTACTTCAAATGGTAGCATGAGTAACAAAGATGTGCAGCAACAACATAATGAAAATAAAAATAGTGGGTGCAAGCATGTTGTAGGAAATCAGCTCAAAATACATTTTCAACTAAGTAGATATTAGCAAGCTAACACCCCAGCATAAAACATAGTCCAAGAGTTTCAAAAATAAGTGGAGAGACCCCCACACTTAATTCATAGCAACATGAAATAAAAATGTGAAGAGTAAAACATTGCAGCGTAAAACAATACTCCCCTGAATGTGCAGCTTCACAAATTTACAAAAGTATCCCTTTGATTTCTAGGTGCATGAACTCTGCTGGCTCCATTTGGGCACCTACATGATGAAACAAGTTGACATTAGTGTTCAAGATTTTAAAGCTCAATAAAAATAAAACACTGAGTATGATTTAGGGAGTGTTATCCATGATCTTCAATGTACTCTTCCTCTAGGACTTGAATGATAGCCACGTGGAATCTACATCCTGCTTATTGTCCTAAAAACAACACTCAAATTAAAACTACGTGCAATAAGAAACTAAAGCAGGAAATAAAAAAGGGATCGTCCTGGGATAACCCCCCAGGGGGTGCTGTAGTTTGACTGTCCACAGCTGGACCGTCCTCATATCAACCCCAGTCTGATGGGGGATTATGCTTCTTGATCAAGAACCACCATGTGTGATTCCTTCCAACTTCAGTCACTTTCCATCTTTGGAGTACCCCAAATGCATCTTCAACCACATTCCCCTCCTTGGTAGTAAAGTACTTCATGTTGAATGGTGGAGGGGAAAACAAGATATAGGGGCGCGTCCCTACTTATGCTTGAGTTTGAGTGTGCACAAGTTGTAATGTTGGGAAACTTGGACAACTTGGAAGTGAATTTTCTTCTGGTTCATTCCAATAAAAAATTTCCTCTTGAAAAGAAATTAATGTGTCTTCATCCACTTGTAAACTTGTTCACATCTCCAAAAATTCAACTTCAAAAATAACTCCCAAACTGGAAGTGGCATCCAGAATTGGAAGTTCCTTTAACTCTTCAATAGATTCAACCTCAACTTCCTCACTCTCCAAAAAATCAAAAAAGTGCAAAGCATCTTCAATAACTGCACAGGGAGGAACACAAGTAAAATCATATTCGATGTAATCCAAGTTGAATAAAAATGCAGCTTCTTCCATAAAATTGTCAAATCCCTTTATCAGTTGTAACACCCAAGGATTTTATGAAAAATATTCTTTTAATTTCATTAATGTCTTGTGTTGTATTCTACACCAAGATTACCTTGCTCTATACGCAACACCGTATTAGCTTGTAGTATACGTAACACTATTCTTGGATCATGTTACACACAATTTTGATAATAGTTATTCTACCCAACATTGAGTATATATATATATATCTATATATATTCAATGTATAAATGAAATATTTTTGGATTCTGTTATACGAAACAACGAAGGATTCTTTCACAACACGCAACCCTGACATGGCTTGCATTACACGCAATCACGACCTTCCTCGATAGCGTGTGTTGTAAGCAATACCGGGTTTTACTAAACAACGATATATTATTATAATATTGTTATGAACTAGCCATTATGAATAGTGTTAACTAAATTTTTAATTTTTTAACATTATTATTCATCTTACACATTTCTAGAACATGGTATAAGAACAAAATAATTTTTTTGGGTAAAATAAGTATTTTTCAAAAAATGCAGTTTTGCCGCCTTTTAAAAGCGCACCCACTTTAAATCTTGTTTTTGAAATGTTTATAAGTTCAATTTTACAAAATAAAATTCTTATTTTGAATCAGGATATAAAAATTTACATTAGATAATGTTTTGATATTTTTTCGATAACTTTCATATTTTAATGAATAGTAAAAACACGCTATATTTTAATTAAAAAAACATTTTTCATTGTAATATCTTATGTGGTTAAATTATAATATTGAATGGTTTTAATGTATAAATATAATATATTTTTACCATTTAATATAATGTATGTCATTATCATTGATTTTACCTTGAATTCGTAGGTTAAATCAATTCAATCTTTTGCAATGTTTTAAAGGAAAACCCGTTTTCTTTCGACAACGGGATTAATTTTAATTTAATTTATGCATCTTTTGTGTATTGAATTTGGAAAAATGGATTCCATATTTGGAATCAGTGGGTCCAAATTATGTTAATAAGATACTTTTTATTTTTGGGCATTGTGAATAGTAACTACGTAAATTTTATTTACTATAGTTAAAGGTAAATCGGGTAATTAAGGGTAAATATAACATAATAAAATTACCCTAACACTTGGAAATTTCTATTGGATGGCTGAAAGTAGAAAAATATAACCTAAGGGTCGGATTAGATTCATTTTATGGACTTTTGTCCATGAAAATAATTTAATTAGTATTAAAACCAAAGAATGTGACAACATGTCACTTTCTTAAATCTTATAATTATAATAATTTTAATTTAGTGATAAACTTCTTGAATCATCAAAAATAAATAGTCTCCAGAAAGATAATTGAAGTATATACATCATAAGAATTTATTTATAATTTTTTGGGATTAAATAATTATCATTTATTATGACACAATGATGATGTAGTAATTGTCTTATTAATAAAATATTGACATAATTGATGTTATAAATGCCCAAATAAATGTAATTTGAGACTTTTTATGACTTACATTAATTTTATAGGTTAATATGACATGTTATTGTTTCTATAAGTAAGTTTTTTGGAACTTATCATTCTGTTATGAATTTCATAAAAATCATGTACCAAATAGTGTCACAATTGACATAAATTAGTTTTTAAAACAAATAATATATTATTAATTGTTATTTAATTCTAAAAATATAAGGTTCGGCCAAATGACTTAGATAAGGAAATATATATTAATAATAAACAACTTGGGGTTCGTTTGGCTTGTTATGGTAAGTTTATTAACCATATAGTGTAAAAAAACAAAAAGACACGGTAAAAGTTAAATTATTTAACTTAGAGTTAAATCTAATTGATAAGGTTAAAATAATAACCTAAACTTGTCTAAATCCTATTGGATGAGAGTATTTCAACCCATACCCACTTTATATTCTAAATAAGACCCTTTGGAACCATTATAAACCGAATTTTACCTTAATATAAAATAATATTTTGAGATTTTCCTAAGGTGCCCCTCTCCTCCCTTATAAAAGGGCACATCCTCCCCCTCTACCTCACACCACTTTGAGCCTTCAAGCTCGGCCAACCCCTGCCAAAATCTCTTCTCCACTTCCCTAGTATCATCCTAGAGGTCCTGGTCTTCTTCAAAGACCATCCTTAGTTCTTTAAGTGGAGGTTAAGAAAAGGCGCGTCAAAAAGAGGTAATATCCATTACCGATCTTTTTCAATTTATTTCTTCTTCAACTTCTTCTTCTTTAGTTGTTTCATGATAAAGTAATAAAATCAGTATTTCTTATATACTGATATGTTATTATAAATATGAAACAACTCTAATTAACCTTCTATCCATCCTACGGAAAAAAGAAATCACCGCGCGTGCGTACGTACGGAATACCGTCTCCACGTCGTGGTGTAATCTATTTTCCGCCACCACCATAATTGGATGGGTATAATGGTGTAATGAGTAACTATATATGATTAGTATAAAGTGATATTGATACTGAAATAGTATACATACACTTCAACACAAGTTCACGATCATTAGAACGAAGTCATCGCTCGTGCGTACGTACGGACTACCGTCTCCACGACGCGATGAGATTCATTCTCCACATTAACCATTCACGAATGATTATAAAGTATATATAATGAATAATAATGAAATATATGAAATGTTAAATCTACTTGATTTATGTATATATATATATATGTATGTCATTTACTTACTTCCATTCAAGACAATAAGGAAAGGAAAACAGCGTTCATGCGTACGTACGGACTACCGTCTCCATGAACGATGTGTTTCATTTCATTTATCTATCTATTATATATATATATATATATACAGAATATATATGATATATAAATCATGTTTTATATTCTGGAAGTAAGTAAATCATGATATAAGTAATAATAATGTCAAGAACAACAAGTCCAAACACCTACGATAAATGAAACGATTTTACCCAAAACGCTTCTTTAACATGGAATTTACAAAAGAACGGGTAATATAAAGTCATAAGTGAACCATATATGATATCATAACAATGAATATGATTCTGTAATAAGTTAATGACATTATTTAAATCATTATACAAGAGGTTTGGATACGTACAAAGCATATCAGACATAAGGTAAGGGAAATATCACAATCTCATTTTTATCTGAGATTGTTTATACTTTGGAATTTACTGGGGTGTATTTTATCATCCACATACATTTTTCCTCAATATGAAATGTTATTTCCATCCACCTACAATTGTTTTAATCCAGTTTTACCCTTCGGCTAGTTTTTAGTAAAATATATGAATGGAATCTTTTGTCGTTTTTCGTACGAGGTACTTTTTTGACTTTTCTGACAAAAGTACGAGAAGAATGTTTTTTTAAAACTTATACGGCATGAATGGATTTTTAAAACAAAATTTCCAAGAATCTCCCTTTACAAGTTTTCATGTTTATTTTTAATCAACTTATTTTAGTTTAAAATTGTGTGACATGTTAAGAAAGGAAAATGTTTTTGAAGTAGAAAGGATATTTTCCTCAAGAATGGAGTTCAAGTGTTTTATCAAAATTATTTTCCATCTATGGTAATAAAGGGTTCTATTTCTATCCATATTTTTACATTGATTTGACTATGTTGTGATGGAATTATGTTTATGAATTTATTTATCTTATATGAATGGTTTTATGATGTCATGTTGTTTAAGAATCCAATTTTTATTACATCGGTTATGCAAAGATGTATGATTTATGAATTTGTGGCACACATAAGAATGGTATCATTATGAGATGGGTGGGACCTATATCTCCCTCCAATGTATTGGGTAAAGATTTTATATCTCATGAGATAGACATGGCTGGAATGGTAGGTTATACCGGTTCAGTGAAACAGGACTGAAACGAGGGTGACTCGGTTCAGAAATGGACTTTGTCCACTAAGATAGTCTTGGAAATGAGTCTTGAATAATAAGAAATGATTCTCTATGATTATGTGTGTCTGCCACAAAGTTTTAGGTTTTAGGTTATGATTATTGGGATTACATTTCACTTCTATGATTTATCTCATGTTACGATATTATGATCTCTTTTGCCGGATAAGATTTCCAAAAGTTATGTTCTTATGTATATGATGTGACTGATATTTCTTTTGTTTACCCTTACTGAGCATTTGAGCTCACCCTTTTATGTTTTCTTTTCCTCATGATATAAAGAATGGTTTTAGGTAGAAAAAGAGGAATATCTTTATGGGAGATGTTGAAGATCTTTCACCACGATTAGAAGATTATATTCCGAGTTTCCAAAGACACTAAACTATTACGGTCCTTGTGTGTGTGTTTTTATGTACTAAGTATTCCGCAAAAGTAATGTAATGTACATGTACGTCAGGCTTAGGGTCTCTACATTTGGTATCAGAGGAAAGGTTTAGTCAACCTTTGGAAACTAGGATGCGAAAACGTCAGTGAGATCCCTAGAGATATTTCTAAGGTATGTCTAGGGATGTCCCTAAGGATAAGTATACGTATAGGATATAGTCCTAGAACTATGGTAATGATATTATATTAAACCAAAGATGTTAGATATTGAAGTTACTCCCCCTTTATTATGATTTTTTCCTCTCACACTATTCTTTTTGAGTTTTAGAAAATGGCTGGAAACAAGATGATTCACAATAATGGAGGATATGATGGACAATGGAATGTTATTCTTCATGAGCAGCAAAATGAAATGGGATTTGGAAGTCCAAGAATCATTATTATGACGAATCATCAATCTCATAATATGATCAATAAAGTAAATTTTTTTAAGTTTCCTGACTTGGCTAATAAGAGAAATATGGAGTTTCATGATAATCATAGAGGAAAGAATGTTCAATTTCCCCTATGTAAATCATGTGGGAAGAGGCATCAAGGAAAATGTTTCAAAGGAACTAGAAGAGGATTTGGGTGTGGAAAAGAAGGACACAAAGCCGGTAAGTGCAAAGGAAAAGGTTCAGTTAACACCAGGGATGAGGATAATGGTATTTCTACGACATCAACAATGGTTAAATGTTTTAAATGTGGAATGTACGGGCATTATGAAAACCAATTCCCTAAGGGAAAGACTCATGAAGAGAATCAGTATGGTCGTATGGGTAGTATTTATGTTGATGATGATGAAGAGACTACAAATGATATGTGAGATGAAAGAATTGTTGAAGCTCGGTCAATGGTTTAAGAATGTAGTGAAATGATTACATGTTTATCATGTGTAACGTTGTATAAGTAATCTCATGGTAATTTAGAATAAAGAGACATATAAGGATTGTTACACTGTTGTCTTTCTTTGAGTTTTCAAAGTGTTTGATTAATGATACTAGTATCCATGAAAGGTTATTCATATATTTTTGGAATGTAGATGATATGCGCATAATGAAGGGATAGGGATAAAATTAAATGTTTGATAGTATTCATGAGCTCATGACTGATATAAGGAGAAGGTTATATCATGGTTTGGGTATATAGAATTTTTGGATTTTGGTATGTGGAAAGAGTTAACTTTTGATAGCATTCATGTTTTCACTAAGGGTTAATGGGTATTCATTTTTCAAGAGAATACATGATTAATGTATTCACATGATTGGAATGTGACCAACAAGATATATGGGGGATAAATGATGGTATTCACATGCTTGGTTGATGACATTTCAAGTAATCATTTTCTTTATACTATGTGCATGGACCAAAGTATTTAGAAAAGCCTAAAGATTGGAATGGATTATGTTGGACATAAGTTATTATTGTTTAAGGATGAAATTTATTTTTTGATATTATTGATGTGATGTTATAGTAATGTAGTTTTTGAAAAAGGAAAACTTGCAAGACGGGCGACAGCCCATCGCGTCAGACAAGGCCGTGGGAATCGAACCCACAACCGAAGTGCGAATGGCCTTTATCGCCTACCACTGGCCTAAAGGAAGTACCTATTTAGTAGAAACTGGTTTTATTATAAGCAGTATGATATATGAAGTATAAGTCCATTTTAGGAACCATATATCATTAATCTCACTATAGATGGACTTATGTATTTTTTGATAACTTTTCTAACCTTTTGTTTGAGACAGATATCACATGATCTGCTAACACATCATGAATGACAAGTTCAACTTCATTTCTTTAAGAGATGAAGTGGAAATTGTCCAAATAACGACCAATAGTGAGACTATACCGAAATCACGAAAGAATTTCTTCTAATTCCAATTTCATAAACTTTAGGGAAACGATCTTGAAAACCCAAAATGTTTTCCTAGTGATCTTATATCTGTTGAATCATATGATACCATAGATCATCACAAATTTATGGCTTTGCGATTGTTGGCTTTTTTATAGCCATGTTCTCTACCACTCTCCATCAGAACTTGATGGTTAGATTTCTCTCCCATATCTATATTTTCACCTATGTTCTCCTACGTGGAAACCCAGTGATGAGTTAATTTTGGTAACCGTTACATTTCATACTTTAGTTTTTAAATCCATGTTTTGGTATTCCATTTTACGATGTGGGTTTCTATTAAACAAACTTTCGAGTAGTAAACCATTTATAACCCCGACAAATTTCAAGGGAGAAATTCATTTTAAGGGGGGTAGAATGTAACACCCCACGATTTTATGAAAAATATTCTTTTAATTTAATTAATGTCTTGTGTTTTATTCTACACCAAGATTACCTTGCGCTATACGCAACACCGTATTAGCTTGCAGTATACGCAACACTATTCTTGGACCGTGTTTCACACAATTTTGATAATGGTTATTCTACGCAACATTGAGTATATATATATATATATTCAATGTATAAATGAAATATGGTTGGATTATATTATACGAAACAACGAAGGATTCTTTCACAACACGCAACCCTGACTTGGATTGCATTACACGCAATCGTGACCTTCCTCGATAGCGTGTGTTGTACGCAATACCGGGTTTTACTAAACAACGATATATTATTATAATATTGTTATGAACTAGCCGTTATGAATAGTGTTAACTAAATTTTTAATTTTATAACATTATTATTCATCTTACACATTTCTAGAACATGTTATAAGAACAAAATAAATTTTTCGGGTAAAATAAGTATTTTTAAAAAAATGCAGTTTTGCCGCCTTTTAATGGCACACCCACATTAAATCTAGTTTTTGACATGTTTATAAGTTCAATTTGACAAAATGAAATTCTTATTTTGAATCAGGATATAAAAATTTACATTAGAAAAAGTATTGATATTTTTCCGATAACTTTCATATTTTAATGAGTAGTAAAAACACGCTATATTTTAATTAAAAACAACTTTTTTCATCGTAATATCGTATGTGGTTAAATTATAATATTGAATGGTTTTAAAGTATGAATAGAATATATTTTTACCATTTAATATAATTTATCTCATTATCATTGATTTTACCTTGAATTCGTAGGTTAAATCAATTCAATCTTTGGCAATGTTTTAAAGAAAAACCCGTTTTCTTTCGACAACGGGATTAATTTTAATTTAATTTATACATATTTTGTGTATTGAATTTGGAAAAATTGATTCCATATTTGGAATCATTGGGTCCAAATTATGTTAATAAGCTACTTTTTATTTTTGGGTATTGTGAATAGTAACTACGGTAAATTTTATTTACTATAGTTAAAGGTAAATCGGGTAATTAAGGGTAAATATAAGATTATAAAATTACCCTAACACTTTGAAAAATCCTATTGGATGGATGAAAGTAGAACCATATAACCTAAGGGTCGGATTAGATTTGTTTTATGGACTTTTTTCCATGAAAATAATTTATTTATTATTAAAACCAAAGAATGTGACAACATGTCACTTTCTTAAATATTATAATTATAATAATTTTAATTTAGTGATAAACTTCTTGAAACATAAAACATGAATAGTCTCCAGAAAGCTAATACAATTATCTAAATCATATTAATTTATTTATAATTTTTAGGGATTAAATAATTATCATTTTTTATGACACAATGATGATGTAGTAATTGTCTTATTAATGAAATATTGACATAATTAATGTTATAAATGCCAAAATAAATGTAATTTGAGACTTTTTATGACTTAAATTAATTTTCTAGGTTAATATGACATGTTATTGTTGATATAAGTAATTTTTTTTGGACTTATCATTCAGTTATGAATTTCATAAAAATCATGTACCAAATAGTGTCAAAATTGACATAAATTAGTTTTTAAAACAAATATTATATTATTAATTGTTATTTAATTCCTAAAAATATAAGGTTTGGCCAAATGACTTAGATAAGGATTGATATATTAATAATAAACAACTTGGGGTTCGTTTGGCTTGTTATGGTAAGTTTATTAACCATATAGTGTAAGAAAACAAAAAGACACGGTAAAAGTTAAATCTAATTGATAAGGTTAAAATAATAACATAAACTTTTCTAAATCCTATTGGATGAGAGTATTTCGACCCATCCCCACTTTAGCTTCTAAATAATACCCTTTGGAACCATTATAAACCGAATTTGACCTTAATATAAAATAATATTTTGAGATTTTCCTAAGGTGCCCCTCTCCTCCCTTATAAAAGGGCACATCCTCCCCCTCTACCTCACACCACTTTGAGCCTTCATGCTCGGCCAACCCCTGACAAAATCTCTTCTCCACTTCCCTAGTATCATCCTAGAGGTCCTGGTCTTCTTCAAGGACCATCCTTAGTTCTTTAAGTGGAGGTTAAGAAAAGGCGCGTCAAAAAGAGGTAATATCCATTACCGATCTTTTTCAATTTATTTCTTCTTCAACTTCTTCTTCTTTAATTGTTTCATGATAAAGTAATAACATCATTATTTATTATATACTGATATGTTATTATAAATATGAAACAACTCTAATTAACCTTCTATCCATCCAACGGAAAAAACAAATCACCGCGCGTGCGTACGTACGGAATATCGTCTCCACGCCGTGGTGTAATCTGTTTTCTGCCACCACCTTAATTGGATGGGTATAATGGTGTAATGAGTAACTATATATGACAAGTATAAATTTATATTGATACTGAAATAGTATACATACACTTCAACACAAGTTCATGATCATGAGAACGATGTCATCGCTCGTGCGTACGTATGGACTACCGTCTCCACGACGCGATGAGATTCATTCTCCACATTAACCATTCATGAATGATTATAAAGTATATATAATGAATAATAATGAAATATATGACATGTTAAATCTACTGTATTTATGTATATATATATGTATGTCATTTACTTACTTCCATTCAAGACAATAAGGAAAGGAAAACAGCGTTAATGCGTACGTACGAACTACCGTCTCCATGAACGGTGTGTTTCATTTCATTTATCTATCTATTATATCTATATATATACAGAATATATATGATATATAAATCATGTTTTATATTTTGGAAGTAAGTAAATCATGATATATGTAATAATAATGTCAATAAAAACAAGTCCAAACACCTACGATAAATGAAACGATTTTACCCAAAACGCTTCTTTAACATGGAATTTACAAAAGAACGGGTAATATAAAGTCATAAGTGAACCATATACGATATCAAAATAATGAATATGATTCTATAATAAGTTAATCACATTATTTAAATCATTATACAGGAGGTTTGGATACGTACAAAGCATATCGGACAAAAGGTAAGGGAAATATCACAATCTCATTTTTATCCGAGATTGTTTATACTTTAAAATTTACTGGGGTGTATTTTATCATCCACATACATGTTTCCTCAATATGAAATGTTATTTTCATCCACCTACAATTGTTTTAATCCAGTTTTACCCTTCAGTGAGTTTTTAGTAAAAGATATTAAAGGAATCTTTTGTCGTTTTTCGTACGAGGTACTTTTTTGACTTTTCCGAAAAAAGTACGAGAAGAATGTTTTTTTAACTTATATGGCATGAATGGATTTTTAAAAAAAAATTTCCAAAAATCTTCCTTTACAAGTTTTCAAGTTTATTTTTAATCAACATATTTTAGTTTAAAATTGTATGACATGTTACGAAAGGAAAATGTTTTTCAAGTAGAAAGGATATTTTCCTCAAGAATGGAGTTCAAGTGTTTTATCAAAATTATTTTCCATATAAGGTAATAAAGGGTTCTGTTTCTATCCATATTTTTACATTGATTTGACTATTCTGTGATGGAATTATGTTTATGAATCCCTTTGTCTTATATGAATGGTTTTATGATGTCATATTGTTTAAGAATCCCATTTTTATTACATGGGTTATGCAATGATGTATGATTTATGAATTTGTGGCACACATAAGAATGGTATCATTATGAGATGGGTGGGACCTATATCTCCCTCCAATGCATTGGGTAAAGATTTTATATCTCATGAGATAGGCATGGCTGGAATGGTAGGTTATACCGGTTCAGTGAAACAGGACTGAAACAAGGGTGACTCGGTTCAGAAATGGACTTTGTCCACTAAGATAGTCTTTGCAATGAGTCTTGACTAATAAGAAATGATTATCTATGATTATGTGTGTATGCCATAAAGTTTCAGGTTTTAAGTTATGATTATTGGGATTATGTTATGATATTATGATCTCTTTTGCAGGATAAGATTTCCAAAAGTTATGTTCTTATGTATATGATGTGATTGATATTTCTTTTGTTTACCCTTACTGAGCATTTGAGCTCACCCTTTTATGTTTTCTTTTCCAAAAGATATAAATAAAGGTTTTATGTAGAAAAAAAGGAATATCTTTATGGGAGATGTTGAAAATCTTTCACCACGATTAGAAGATTATATTCCGAGTTTCCAAAGACACTAAACTATTACGGTCCTTGTGTGTGTGTTTTTATGTACTAATTATTCTGCAAAAGTAATGTAATTTCCATGTACGTTAGGCTTCGGGTCTCTACATCAGTGCTTCTTGTTCCTCCTCGCGATGGAATAATGATCCTAGGGGAGGGTCTGGGGCAAGAGCGAGGTAGTCAACCTCCTCCTGCCTCTCCTCAAAACACACCACCTCACGTGCTGAGTCTTCTGAGGAGAACGATATAATGTCATGTGTTGGCTCCACCTGTTGAAGCATTGAAAAATCATTAGAATAGTTATAGCAAGAAAAATCATCAGAATAGAAATCAGGGAAAGAATGATCATTAAAGAAATGCCCAGCATCATGAATCATTGACAGTTCTGTCTCATTCCAGCCCTTGTGAAAATCCTCGTAAGTTGGTTCTGGAATTTCCAGCGTTGACTCTAGGAGAAAATCCATATCAAAGTTGGGAAAATCCAACTTTTTCCTTCTTTTTTTTCTTTCTCTTTCCTTCTCAACTATTTTACAGAATCTTGGGCTTCAATGGGAGGTGGTGGTACTGCACTGTCGTCCTGGTATCCCTTGACCTTATCCATGGCTAGTTCTATCAATTGCATGATATCATGAGAATAAAATGTCTCCTCATCAGTAAGGTCTCGATTCTGTCTTTAATGTATCCAACTTTGAAAATTATCAACATCCTCCTCAAGCTCTTGAACTGGGTCAAACAGTGACATTACATCAGATTCGTTAGAGTTCATCACTGTGTGTCTTTGTTTCTTTTTTTTTGGTTTTTTTATGTTTTTTTTTGTTTTAAAATAAAATAAATATTGGAAAACCCACTTAGACACTTGTTGCTTCCCCGGCAACAGTTCCAAAATTTGACGGGCATCCTTGTCGCGAGGACGATCATGTTTACATTTATAAATACCCAAGATATAGCACAGTGGCTAACCTCGGGGTCGCTCTCAAGGAAGCAGTGTCGAGATCCTACGTGGTCTGTTCCGAAAATCTTTTTGTATTCTTAAATACTTTTAAAACAGAAAAAAATAATCCTAAGGAAACACTAATCAGTGCTGAAGAGCATAGTGGATGTTGAACAGTGAACGGACATGGGAGAAACAGAGATGGAAAAGTGCAAAGACAAAGAGACACAGGACAAAACCAAGAAAAGAAAACAGGCACAGACATAACACAAGACACAGAACAAACAAAAGACACCAAGACACAGAAGTCAAAAGATAGTGAGAACAAGGCCGAACCCAGGTTAATCAACCCCCTACTCACCTTCCTAGATCAACACGAACAATTCTCAAATTCACAAAGTGTATGATCGATGTCTCGGATCACACACCAGTCTCGCCTAGAAATTAAACACTCAAACATATAATTTCTTCCATGATAAAGCATTCCTCCGAACTAAAAGTGACTCACCCACCAAATTCATTCTGGAACGAATTTCTCACAATCCAGAATGATTCCACTAAGATCGTCACATTGCACTACCAATCTTGATTCTCAGTTCGACAAATCAAGACAAGAAGGGGAGAATAAATTAAGCAAGAGAGTAGCGATAGTCCTATTAATGATCTCTCTCTCGCTAAATATATCTTACAGTCGCGGTCTACCAAGGCGAATAAAAATAGTGTGATCGCATTAATGTGCAGATCTTCAGATTGCGTTGGGTTTCATAAACTGGATCATGCCATGCAAATTAGATCCCCATTTCTGGAGATTTTATATCGCAACACCAGATGAGAAATAATAAACGAAACAAACAATTAAACATAACTAACATCACAATTCTAATTATAAAACATGCAACACTACGATAGTATTTACAGACTCAACATAAAACACCAGAAACAGAGCAGCAGAGGAGAGGCTGAGAATGGAGGAGCAGGGACGTGTCTCCCAGTCAAAGACAGTCCGAGTCCATGAGATGTGGAAGGAATGGATGTGTGAATCGGGTGGAGACTCCTCCCCCCTGCTGTGGAATGGTGCCCTCCCCCGGGTACTCTGGTCCTGCCCTTCGGCCCCCGGCTTCCATCAGGCTTACTTACCCGGAGAGGAGTTGTGCGTCATCTAATTTAGAGACAAAAAAAAATAAACTAAAAGGCAGTAGATCCGCGTGGCGCGGTTTCATGTGCACATCACAAGCCTTTAAGTGAACTCTTAGTGAGTTCATACAACCCCTGCAACAAACTGGAAATATTCTTGTGCTTTTCCCGCTAACTTCTTTTATCACCGCATCTACGAGTAGCCCCCCCTGCATGAAGAAACGCACGTGAGTCAAAGTAGAAAAAATGAAATAAAACTATTAAATATCATATATTATATCACTACATAGATAAAAATACTTATTAATATATATATAATACTTAATATTAATACTAAAACATGTAAATATAATTATTATTTTTATTAATAACATATATAACATATTAACACTATATATATGTTTTTATACTTTTTCTAAAATACCTATAATTATTATAGTATTATATATGATATATAAAACATAATATATTTTTTATTATATTATAGAATAAAATATAATAAAAATTAAAAAAATAAGAAAGAAATGAAGAAGGGAGAAGGGGTTTTGGCGTGGAAAAAAAGAGGGAAAACATGGGGTTTGTGTTCTGCGGGGACGGCTAGGGTGCTTTGGCGAGGGAGGAAGCGCGGAGGAGCAAGGCTTTCCGGTGCGGCGGTTCAGGTCTTCTGGTGAGGTCGAATGCGGTGACTCTACGGCGTGAGGGTTTCATGGTGGCTACGGAGCACGGAGGAGGCAGTGCCGATGAGGACTGAGGATGTTCGGTCACGGCATGGGTCCGGATGGTGTGCGGACAGTAAGGTGAAGTAGGAGGCGGGCTCAGGTAGTGGTGTGGGGAAGGGTTTGGTAGGCGGCGGCTCCGGGGCAGGGGGCACCGACGCGACAAGGAGGCAGTAGCGGCTTCGGGTGGTGACTCGGGGGGCTCCACGGTGGCTTCAGGGCGGCTCACGCGGTGAATCCATGAGTTCAAGGGGATTCAGTGAGTTGGAATTTGACGTTGAATCGCTAAAATTTGATAGATTTTTATGTTGTGAGTTTGATTTTCAATTTGATTTTGTGTTAATTTTGCTACTGTTATGCGTTAATTACTATTGGTGAGTGTGCTGCTGTTGGTGATTTGGTTGTTGCGACGGATAGAGGCAGGGGAGTCCAAATTTTGCTGTTGTGGTTATAATTTTCTTGAATGTGTTATTGGATGGAGGAGTGGTGAAGAAGTATGGGTACGGGGGAGGTGCTCAGGTGAGATCATCTAGAGGCACGAGCTTTGAGTGGCTATGCATATCAGTGATGATAATATCGGTGAGAATTTGCGGAAAAGGCCGTAATAGTGAGGAAGGGTGGAGGAGTAACAGTGAGAAAATAGGTGTCGGTGAGGAAAGTGTATCGGTGACATAGGCTGATGGTGAGAATGGGTGTATCACTGAGGATATGCAGGTGTAGAGGTGTATCGGTAGACTTGGGTAGTGGTGAGAATTTGCGGAACGGTGAGAAAGTGGAGTAGCGGTAAGGGATGTGCAGGTTGGGTAACGGTGAGGTCACCGCTACCGGTGAGGTTTTTGTGTATCAGTGACAGGGGTGTAGCAGTGAGGGATGTGTATCGGTAGCAAGGTCACCACTATGGGTCGGACTGTGCGACTGCAAGACCTGCGACAAAAACAAAAAAGAAAATAAAATAAATAAAATAAATAAAAATAAATAAATCAATCAATAAATAAATTAAATTAAATATAATAAAATTAAAAAACACAAAGTTAAGTAAAATAAAATTAATGGAACTTTATTTAAACAATTGAATTAATTTGGGTTAAAAAATTTTAAACATACATAATTAAAGAACAAATTAAAATATTTATAATTACTTGCTTAAATTATTTAACTAATTAACTAAAGAATTAATTAAATTGAAGAATAAAAAATATTAAACAAATAAAATTAAATTTTTAAAACTAATTAAATTATTAAAAGGCTAAAAACCAAAAAATAGTTATTTATTCACGATTTAAAGAATAAAGTATAAATTAAATTAATAAATGATCTATTAAACTAACAAGAATGAAAATAAAAGAATAAATAAATAAATTCCTAATTCTCATGACTAAGTTAATTTTAGAATTATTTAAAATGAAAGTAAAGAACATTAAAACACATGTTTTAAACAAAAATTGATTATTTCACACAAAAAAGTGAAAAAACACATCAATTATCAATTATTTAATAAAAAAACATTTTAATATAAACAAGTCAATAAAATATACACAAAAGATGTGGCAAAGAGTGCAAAAAAACTGCCACATCATACATTTATCTCAATTGGTTGGGAAGAAACTCAAAATTGAGGATATTTTTATTGTATGGGTTTTTATTTATGACTTCCTAAAACAGTTTCGTAGTCTCCCCTTGAATCGTGAATTTGAGTTTTAAATAACAGTCAAACCTCGTGATATACCTATTTTAAATATTACTTATATAATTTTCTGGATTGAGTTGAATGAATTGAATAAATAACTCCATTAGAATCTATAAGATGGATTCATTCAGCCTAGTGATAGTAACACCCCGAGATTTTATGAGATATATTCTTTTTAATTTCATTTATGTCTTCTATTGTACACTAAACAAATTTAATCTTGTACTATACACAACAATATATTAGCTTGCAGTATATGAAACGCTATTCTTGGCACATGTTACACACAATTTCAAGTTCGTTTTGTAGAAATTGTTCTACGCAACATTAATCATGGATTTTGTTTAATGTATAAATTAAATAAGTTTTGATTAGGTTATACACAACACCAAAGGGATCTTCCACTACACGTAGCCCGGACTTGGCTTGCATTACATGCAATCATGACCTTCCTCGATAGCGTGTGTAGTACGCAATACAAGGTTTCCCTAATCAATGATATATTGTTATAATATTATTATGAACTAGACGTTATGAATAGTATTGACTAAATTTTTTATTTTATAACTTTATTATTCATCTTACACATTTTCTAGAACATGTTATGAGAACAAAATAATTTTTTCGGGTAAAATTAGTATTAAAAAACCAGTTTTGTCGCCTTTTGATGGCGCACCCACATTAAATATAGTTTTTGACATCTTTATAAGTTCAATTTGACAAAATAAAATTCTAATTTGGAATCAGAATTTAAAAATTTACTTTCGATAAATTTATCATATTATTTTGATAACTTTCATATTTTAATGAATAGTAAAAACAAGCTATATTTTTATTAAAAACAAATTTTTTTCATCGTAATAATTTATATGGTTAAATTATAATATTTAATATTTTTAAAGTATAAATAGATATATTTTTACCATTTAATATTATCTATGTCATTATAATTTATTTTACATCGAATTCAAAGGTAAAATCATTTTAATATTTTGCAATGTTTTATCTTTTAAAACTTGTTTTCTTAACAACGAGATTAATTTTAAATTAATTTATGCAATTTTTGTGATTTCAATTTGGAAAAATGGATTCCATATTTGGGATCCTTAGGTCCAAATTATGTTAATAGGCAACTTTTTTAGTTTTGGGCACTATGAATAGTAACTACGGTAAATTTTATTTACCATAGTTAAAGGTAAATCGGGTAGTTAAGTGTAAATATAATAATATAAAATAACCATAACACTTGAATTAATATAATGGGATGATTATATTTCATCCTAAGTCATATTTTGGCCGAAATGGAATCCACTAGAACCCACTTGGATGTGATTTAGACCTTTAATTTATTTATTTTAAAGACAGTGAAATATGTCTAACTCAAACATTAATAGTTAAAGTATTTTTAATATAATATTATACAGAATATAAATTTGATTATAAATAGTCATTTGAAAGATAAGATTTTTTTCTTTGTTAGGGTAATTTATTTTAACTTTTAAGTGATATTTTATTACCTTAAAATCTTATACATTAATGATGCAAGAATTATTTACTTAGTGAAAAATCAATAATATAGTTTTTATTAAAGTACTAATACCCATAAAAGGCCCAAAAACCTGACCAAAACCTATTGGTCGAATGTATCTATACCATAATCATCGAAGGTACTGATTTGGGGCCATTTGGATCCTTATAAAACATACAATGACATTTATATTGTTTTATTTTTAATAGTTTCAAAGTTGTCACCTTCATAACTTAATAAATATAACAATTTAAATGTTGTGAATTTAAGATGATAAATTCAAGTAAAAGTATAATTATTAAAGGTAATAGATTTAGCTTCATCATAATATTTTATCTTTAATTTTATGCAATAAACAAGTATATTAAATAATTATACAAAATGTTATAGTCATTATTTTTTAAGAGAAATATGAAATAAATGGTTTTAAATATATTAAAATATATATTATATAAACTATTTAATGTGATCCACTAATTTTATAGATGAATATGTCATTTTGGAAATATATTAAATATTTTGGATTGAATATATCTTCTCTTTGGATTTTATTTAAATTCAAATAATTGAATAGTGTCAAAATTGACACTATTGATATTTTATAAACATAACATATTATTAAATTGTTTAAAAATCCCAAAAATATTTAAAAATTACAAATTGAAAATTATATGGTCTAAAATATAATAATTTATGTAATTATGTAAATTTAACAACACATAAGTAAGTATATATAACAATTTAAAAATTTCCATTTTATTACCACAAATAAATTTATATAGATTAAATAAGGATAAATAAAATTGATAAGGTTTAAAATAATTTCCAAACTTGTATAAATTTTATTGGTTGATTATATTAAAAACCTATATCATATCATATTTAAATCTGATTCATTTTGGATGTTTTTAAGTGGGGTCAGAATTTCTTATAAATTAATATGTCTTATGTTTCCAAAGGTGCTCCCCCCCCTTATAAATGGGAACCTCCTCCCTCTCCTCCTCACACCACTTTGAGCCTTCATGCTCATCCAACCCCTGCCATTTCACTACTCCACTTCCATATAAACCTACTATATATCCTGGTCTTTTTCAAAGACCATATTTAGTGCCCTAAGAGGATGTTAAAAGGAGGCGCGTTGAAGAAGAGGTAATCTCTTCTACCGATTCTTTCAAGTTTCTTCATTCTTCTACTTCCTATTATTTATTTGTTTCACTATAAAGTAATAAAATAATTATAAATAATATAATGATATTTTATTATAGATACGAAACAACCCCATTTCATCTTCTATCCAACCTATGGAAAACAAAATCACCGCACTTGCGTACATATGGAGTACCGTCTCCACGCCAGAGTGTAATCTGTTTTTCCACCACCACCTTACTTGGATTGGTATAATGGTGTAATGAATAACTATATATGGTTATTATAACATCATAACGATTATGAGATATTATATCATCCACTCCAATTCCATTCATTAATTATGGGAATGATATCATCGCTCGTGCGTACGTACGGATTACCGTCTCCACGATGCGATGAGATTCATTCTCCATGTTAACCATTAAAGAATGATTATAAAGTTTATATAATGAATAATAATGATATATATTATAGAATAATTCTACTGTGTATATATATATACATATATTTCATCTACGTACTTCCATTCAAGTCAATATGGAATGGAAACCGGCGTCCATGTTTATGTATGGCCTACCGTCTCCATGAACAGTGCGTTTCATTTCATTTATTTATCTATTATATATATATAGTGAATATATATGATATATAAATCATGTTTTAAATTCTTTAAGTAAGTAAATAATGATATAAGTAATAATAATATCATGAACAACAATTCGGAACACGTATGATAAATGTAACGATTTTACAAAAAACGCTAGATTAACATGGAATTGACAAAACAATGGGTAATATAAATTCATAAGGTAATCATATATGATATCATAAATATTATTATGGTTTAGTTACAAGTTAATAATATTATTAAACCCACTATACAGGAGTTTCAGACATGTACGAAAGAAATTGGACCTAAGGTAAGGGATAATTAGGCAAATCTCATTTTTATCCATGATTTATTACACGTAAGTATTTACTGGGGTTATACTTTTTTCATCCATAAAAATGTTTTTCATAAATT
The DNA here is from genome assembly GCA_963277665.1 of Viscum album. NCBI lineage: Eukaryota > Viridiplantae > Streptophyta > Magnoliopsida > Santalales > Viscaceae > Viscum > Viscum album. The sequence goes on from OY728128.1 coordinate 1,646,909,286, forward strand.
GTTTAGTATTCTTATATGTATTTTTAAAGTCAATTTTACCCCTCTTTTACTTTTACTTTGTGTTATGGAAGGAATATTTCTTTTATTTACCATACATGGTACTTTTTGACTTTTTTGTTAAAAGTACAAGGAAAATGTTTTTTTTAACTAATACAGCATTAACCTATTTTTTATGGTTTCATAAAGCCTAATTTACATGAAGCTTACACTAAAATATTTCATTATTATTTTCAACAAAATCATTTTCTTTTAAATTTAATGGCATTTTGTGAAAATAAAATTATTTTGATGAAGAAAGTATATTTTCCTCAATAATTCATTTCAAGTGTTTTATCAAAACTATTTTCCATCTAAGATGACATTATTTAGTATGTTTATGTTTCATATATAATGTATCTATTATTTACATGGTTTTATTATTCTTATGATGAAATGATATCCATTTATTTTATATGGATTATGTTATGATCGGATGATGTTTATGAAACCCATTTTATTCATTGGCTTATTATGAATGATATTTGTTTATTTTGTGGCACACGAATGAATGATCTCATTATGAGATGGTTGGGTACTATATATCCCTCCAATGCATTGGGTAAATAATTATATCTCATGAGATAGACATGGCTGTAATGTAAAGTAAATCTGGTACAGTAATACAGGGCTGGAACGGCAGGTAAACCCGATGCAGTAATGGACTTTGTCCACTATGTTGGTCTTGGAAGTAATGCCTTGGATACTGTGGAAAACATATCATGTGTTTAATGGATTCCAAAATTACATGTTTTATTCCCATCTTATTTTATCATGATTATGATCTACGCCTTATGTACTAACATGTTTAATGTCATTGCTCCACATTTTGATGTTTAAACTTTATGTTCATGTTTTAAAGTTCAAATGTATATGGGATGTTTTATTTTCTCCATGCATACCCTTAATAATCATTTTAGATCACCATTTTTATTTTTTCTATTCCCCCAAGATATAAATAAAGGTTTTAGGTAGAAAAAAAAGATATTTATTGGAGATGTTGAAGATATTTCACCATGATTAGAAGATTATGTTCCAAGTTTCCAAAGACACTAAACTAATATGGTAATTGGGAATTTGTTTTGTAATGTATTAAGTATTCCGCAAAATTAATATAATTTCTATATACGTTAAGCTTGAGTCTCTACAGTTGTTATCAGAGCGAAGGTATAGTTAACTTTTGGAAACTGGGATGTGGAAACTTTAGTTAAATACTTAGAGATATTTCTAAGGTATGTCTAGGGATGTCTCTAAGGTTAAGTATGGGTATAGGTTATAGTCTTAGAATTATGGTAACACTCATAGAATTAAACCTAAGATGTTAGAGACTGAAAGTACTACCTTTTATTATGTTGTTTTCCTAGCATGATTTTTGCCTCTCACACAATTTTTTTTTGGGTTTTAGAAAATGGCTGGAAAGAGGAATATTCATGTTAATGGAGAATATGATGGGAAATTTAATGATATTCTTCCTCAGAATCTGAAAGAAATGGTATTTGGAAGGAGAAAAATAATTATTATGCCTAATAATGACTCTCATAATATGATTAATAATATCAACTTTGGCATGTTTCCTAACTCGGCTAATAAGAGAAAGATGGAGTTTCATGATGATCATATAAGAATGAAAGTTCAATTTCCCTCATGTAAATCATGTGGGAAGAGGCATTAAGTAGAATGTTTCAATGGAACTAAAAGATGCTTTGGGTGTGGAAAAGAAGTACACAATGTCAGTAAGTGCAAAGGAAATGGTTCAGTTAACACCATGGACATGGATAATGGTATTTCTACGACATCAACAATGAATAAATGTTTTAAATGTAGAATGTATGGGCATTATGCAAACAAATTTCCTAAGAGAAATATCTTGAAGAGAATCAGCATGGTCATATGAGTAGTATTTATGTTAATGATGATGAAAAAAATACATATGACATTTGAGATGAAATAAGTGTTGAGGAATAAAGTGATGAAGCTCAGTCAATGGTTTATGAAGGTAGTGGAATGATTGTATGTTTATCAAGAGTTATATTGTCTGTATAATTTAACGGTACTACGAAAAAAAGAAACATCTAAGGATTGTTACACAATTGTTTTTCCTAAAGTATTTGAAAGTATATGTTGAAAGGTAATGGTAACCACGGAAGGTTATTCAGATATTTTTAGAAAGCAGATAATATGCACATAATGAAGGGATAAAGAGATAATGAGATGTTCGATATTATTAATGAGCTCATGACTGATATAAGGACAAAGTGATATCATGGTTTGAGTATATATAATTTATTTTTATTTTGTTATGTGGAAAGAGTTACCTTTTGATGAAATTCATGTTTTCACTAAGGTTATATTGTAATTTATTCTTCAAAAGAATACATGATTAAGGTATTCACATGTTTGGAATGCAATCAACAAGATATATCTTATGATATATGGGGGATAAATGATGGAATTCATGTTCTTGTTATGTGACCTTTCTAGTAATTTTTTTCTTTATACTATGAGAATGGATAGATTTATTTTGGATAAGTCTAAAGATTGAAATGGATTATGTCAGACATCAGATAGTATTTTTTATAGCTAAAATTTTTTTCGATATTATTTCTGTAATGTTATAATAGTGTAGTTTTAGAAAAAGGACAACCCAAAGGAAGAGTGACAACCCATCACGTTGGACAAGGTTGCAGGAATCAAACCCACAACCGAAGTACTACATTCCTTTATCTCCTACCACTGGCCTACAGGAAGACCCTGGTTAGTAGAAATTAGTTTTATTTTATTAAGCAGCATGATAGTTGAAGTATAAGTGCATTTTTTGAATCATATACGGTGAATATCACAATAATATGGACTTATGTATATAACTTTTTCTATCCTTATGTTTGAGACTGATGGAATGACCTATCATTCTATCGCGTAATATGCTAACACTTCATGGAAGACAAATTCTACTTCATTTATTTAAGATATGAAGTAGAAATTGTTCAAGACACAAACAACAGTGAGACTGTATCAAAATCAGGTAAGTATTTCTTTTAATTCTTCATCATTAGGGAAATAATCTTTAAAACCAAAAATTTTGTCCTAGTGCCCTCATATATGATGAATCAGATGGTACCTTATATAATTACACATTTATGGCTTTGTGATTATTGGATTTTTCATAGTCATGTTCTCTACCACTCTTCATCCAAACATGATGGTTAGATTTATCTTCCATATCCATATTTTCACCTATCTTATCTTATCTGGAAAACCAGTGACGAGTTAATTTGGGTAACCGTTACGTTTCATATATCTCTTTTTAAAATTAAGTTTTTTATTCCTTTTTACGATGTGGGATTCTATGAATGAAACATTCAAGTAGTAAATGATTTATAACCCCGATGAATTTTAATGGAGAAATTCATTTTAAGAGGGGTAGAATGTAAAACCCCAATATTTTATGAGATGTATTATATTTAATTTCGTTTCTTTCTTCTATTGTACACTACACCAAGATTAGCTTGTACTATATGCAAAACTGTATTAGCTTGTAGTATATGCAACACAATTCTTGGCCCGTGTTACACACAATTTCATGTTCGTTTTGTAGAAATTGATATATCAAACATTAAGTATGTATTTTGTTGAGTGTGTAAATGAAATAAGTTTTGATTACGTTATACACAACACCAAATGGAGCTTCCACTACATTCATCCCTTACTGGGCTTTCATTACATGAAATCACAACATTCCTCCATAGCGTGTGTAGTACACAATACCCAGTTTTACGAAAAAACAATATATAGTGTTAATATTATTATGTACTAGCCATTATGAATAGTATTAACTAAATTTTGGTTTTCATAACATTATTATTCATCTTACACATTTTCTAGAACATGTTATGAGAACAAAATAAATTTTTCATGTAAAATAAGTATAATTAAAAAAAATGTAGTTTTGTCACTTTTTGACGGCACACCCGCATTAAATCAAGTTTTTGACATGTTTATAAGTTCAATTTTACAAAATAATATTCTTCTTTGGAATCAGGATATAAAAATTTACTTTGGATAAATTTTTCATATTATTCTGATAACTTTCATATTTTAATGAATAGTAAAAACGCGCTATATTTTAATTAAAAACATTTTTTTTCAACATAAAAATTTATATGGTTAAATTATAATATTTAATGGTTTTAAAGTATAAATAGAATATATTTTTATCATTTCATATAATGTATGTCATTAGCATTAATTTTACAATAAATTAATAGGTAAAATCAATTCAATCTATTACAATGTTTTAACTTTTAAAACTCTTTTTCTTAACAACAGGATTAATTTTAAATTACATTCTAAAAATTATGCGATTTGAATTTGGAAAAATTAATTCCATATTTGGAATCAGTAGGTAAAAATTTTGTTAATAGGACAGTTTTTATTTTTGGGCATTATGAATAGAAACTACGTTAAATTTTATGTACCATTGTTAAAGGTAAATCGGGTAATTAAGTAAAAATATAATATTATGAAATTACCCTAACACTTGTCTTAATATAATTCGATGATTATATTTCGTCATAAGCCATATTTGGGTCGAAATAGAATCGATTAGAAACCACATGGATGTGATTAAGAACTTTAATTTATTTTATTTTAAAGAAAGTGAAATATGTCTCACTCAAACTTTAATAATTATAGTATTTTTAATATAACGATATACCGAATATAAATTCAATTATAAATACTAATTTTAAACCTAAATTTTTTTATTTGTTATGGTAATTTATTTGTGATTTTTAAGTGATATTTAATTACCTTCATATCTTATACATTAATGACGGAGAAATTATTTACTTAGTCAAAAATCAATAATATTGTTTTCATTAAAGTACTAATACCCATCAAAAGGCCCGAACACTTGACCAAAACCTATTTTTAGAGTATATCTATACCATAGGAATCCAAGGGACGACTGTGGGACCATTTGGAGCCGTATAAAAAAGATTATGGCATTTATATTGTTTTATTTTTAATATTGTCAAAGTTGTAGCCTTCATAACATAATAAATATAACAATTTAAATGTTGTGATCTTAAGATGATAAGTTCGAGTAAAAGTATTATTATGAAAGGTAATATATTTATGTTCATCATAATATTTTATTTTTTATTTTATGTAACAAACATGTAAATTAAATAATTATAAAAAATGTTATACTAATTATTTTATTAAGAGAAATTTAAAATAAATGGTTTTAAAAATATTAAAATAAATATTATATGAAGTATTTAATGTGATTAACTAATTTTCTGGACGAATATGAAATGTTATTAATCTATTAAATATTTTTTATTGATTATATATTCTCTCTGGATTTTACATAAATTCAAATAATTTAATAGTGTCAAAATTGACACTATTGATATTTTATAAACATAACATATTATTAAATTGTTCAAAAAATCACAAAAATATTTAAAAATTACAAATTGAAAATTATAAGGTATAAAATGTAATAATTTATCTAATTATAGAAATTTAACAACACATAATTAAGTATTTATAACAATTTAAAAAATTTAATTTTATTACCACATATAAATTTAAATATATTAAATAAGGATAGATCAAATTGATAAGGATTAAAATAAATCCAAAACATGTCTAAATTTTGTTGGTTGATGATATTAAAACCCTATATCATCTCATATTCAAACTTGTGTCATTTTGGATGTTTTTATGTGGGGTTTTAATTTATTCTAAATTAATATTTCTTATGTATGTAAAGGTTCCCCTCTCCTCCCTTATAAAAGGGATCCTCATCCCTCTCCTGCTCACACCACATTGAGCTTTCAATATCAGGAAAACCCTTCCCATTTAACTTATCCACTTCCATAGAAACCTTCTAGAGGTACTGGTATTATTCAAAAACCATATTTAGTTCCCTAAGAGGAGATTAAGAGGAGGCGCGTCGAAGAAGAGGTAATCCCTTCAACCGATTCATTCAAGTTTCTTCATTCTTCTACTTCCTATTATTTAGTTGTTTCATTATAAAGTAATAAAATAAGTATAACTAATATACTGATATGTTATTATAAATATTAAACAACCCCATTTCACCTTCGATCCATCCCACGGAAAACGAAATCACTGCATGTGCGTACATATGGAATACCGTGTCCACACCATGGTGTAATCTAGTTTTCCACCACCACCTTACTTGGATTGGTATAATGGTGTAAATAATAACTATTTATGATTATTTTAACAACATAATTATTATTATATATTATATCATCCACTCCAATTTCATTCATTAATTATGGGAATGATATCATTGCTCGTGCGTACGTACAGATTACCGTCTCCATGACGTGGTGAGATTCATTCTCCATGTCAACAATTCAAGAATGATTATAAAGTATATATAATGAATAATAATGATATATATGACATAATAATGCTACTAGATTTATGTATATATATATATATCATCTACATACATCCGTTCATGTCAATAAGGAATGGAAAACAGCGTTCATGCGTACATACGACCTACCATCTCCAGGAATGGTGTGTTTCATTTAATTTATCTATCTATTATATATATATATATATATACTAAATATATATGATATATAAATAATTTTTTATATTCTGGAAGTAAGTAAATCATTATATAAGTAATAATAACATCAAGAACAAAAGTCCAAGCACGTACGATAAATGAAATGATTTTACCCAAAACGCCGCTTTATCATGGAATTGACAAAAGAAAGGGTAATATAAAGTCATAAGTGAATCATATATGATATCATAAATATTATTATGGTTCTGTTAAAAGTTAATAATATTATTAAACCCACTATACAGGAGTTTCGGACATGTATTGAAGAAATTGGACCTAAGGTAAGGGACAATTAGGGAAATCTCATTTTTATCCGAGATTGCTTATACGTAAGTATTTACTGGGGTTATATTTTTTCATCCATAAAAATGTTTTTAATAATGTGTTTAATATTATTCCATGTATGTTTAAAGTCATTTTTACACCTCTTTGACTTTTACTTTGTGTTATGGAAGGAATCTTTCTTCTGTTTACTATACGTGGTACTTTTTGACTTTTCCGTTAAAAGTAAAATGAGAATGTTTATTTAACTTATATGACATGAACAGATTTTTTACGGTTTCAGAATACCTAATTTTCATGAAGCTTACTCTACATGATTTCAGGATTATTTTCAAAAAAATAATTTCCTTTTAAAATTTAATGGCATTTTGTGAAAATAAAATGATTTTGAAGAAGAAATGATATTTTCCTCAAGAATTCATTTCAAGTGTTTTATCAAAACTATTTTCCATCTAATATGAAATTATTAGTATGTTTATGTTTCAAGTATAATGTATCTATTATTTACATTTTTTTATTTTTCTTATGAAGAAATGATATCAATTCCTTTTATATGGATTATGTTATTATGGGATGATGTTTATGAAAACCATTTTATTAATTGGGTTATTATGAATGATATATGTTTATTTTGTGGAACATGAAAGAATTATTTCATTATGAGATGGGTGGGACCTATATCTCCCTCCAATTAATTGGGTAAAGATTCATATCTCATGAGATAGACATGGATGTAACAGATAGTAAATCTGATACAGTAATATAGGGCTGGAACGGCAGGTAAACCCAATTCAGTAATGGATGTTGTCCACTATGATTTTCTTGGATGCAATGCCTTGACTACTATGGAAATCATATCATGTGTTTAATGGATTCCACAATTACATGTTTTATTCCCATGCTATTTTATAATGATCATGATCTATGCCTTACGTACTACCATGTTTAATTTCATTGCTCATGATTATGATTTTTAAACTTTATGTTCATGTTTTTAAGTTCAAATGTATATGGGTTGAATTATTTTCTACATGCTTACCCTTACTGAGAATTTGAGCTCACCCTTTTTATATTTTCTTCTCCCCCAGGATATAAAGGAAGGTTTTAGGTAGAAAAAAAGATGATATTTATGTGAGATGTTGAAGATCTTTCACCATGATTAGAAGATTATGGTCAGAGTTTCCAAAGACACTAAACTAATACGGTCAGTGGGCGTTTGTTTTTTAATGTATTAATTATTCCGTAAATGTAATGTAATGTTCATGTACTTCATGATTGGGTCTCTACATTGCTTCACTATGGGGTACACCGATTATTTATTTTAGGAAGAACAATGGTTAAATGAATATATATATTGATTATTTAGAACATAAAAAATCAATATAAAAAACTTGTATCCTCTACTTTTTATTGATAGTCTGTTTGATAAATTTAGAGGATCTCAAAATTTTAATTGGATTTATATTTTATTGGGATATCACCAGTTAAGGGTCAAGAAATATGACATTCCTAAGAAAAAATTTTGTGATAGGTATTGTAATTATGAATTTATATTAATACCATTTGATCATACCAATGATCCGTCGATATTAATAGATTTAAATTATTGATTATTTAGGGATTAACAAAATCATTTTTGGGAGACTTTATAAATGATATTATTATATATTTAATGTCTAATGAAGAGACAAAAAATATTTTAGTATTGTGTTGATGAACCTAAGGAAATAGAATCTATATTAAAAATATTATAACATTGAATATTTTCTATAAAATATATCATTCTTGGTACATATAATTTCAAGGGAGTGTGAATTAAGGGATCGTTCATAGAAAGAATTTTTTTATCACTCTTAGACCATCCATGAAAACTCAGGTCAACAATTTTCATAGGTTGAATGGATACTACAAATTCATTTTAAGATATTTATCATGACTATCTAATTCAATCACCATCATTACTTGGTAGGGGGTTAATTTCATGTGGATAAATGACTATGAGAATAATTTCAAAGAATTGAAGAGAAGGATGGATAGTACATGTGTTATTATACTGCCCTTTAGTGGAGAAGTGTTTTTTGTTAAATATGATTCATCAAATAGATGAATGAGATGCATCCTCATGAAGAGTGATATGGTTATAGAATATCTCCATTTCTAATTGAAAACCAATGATAAAAATTTCCCAACTCATGATTTTGATTTCCCAGTAGTAATTTGTCATTAAATAAATGGTGGAATTATATGTATGGTTAAATTTCTGACTTATACTCTAATCATCTAATCGTTATGAATATATTTTCATATAAAGAGTTGAATATTCCCTAGATAAGATTGATGTTGGTGATCAAATATTATGAATTCTAAATACATTTGCATACCAGGAATAAAAACATTGTTTCGGATGCTGTAAGTCAAAAATATTATGATTGTTTTTCTATTATATGTATTGAATGATATCCAATATAAATTTATTTTTTGAATATGTATCTTAAAATTAGGAAGAAAGGGAATATATGGTATCTTTATCATATGATTGTTCAAAAATTTATCCATGAGGGGAATAAGAAGGCATCAAAGGAATATGTGGAATTTTAAAGGAAGTTGAGGAATGATCCTGAGTTTAACCATGATCATGCAAGTGTGATAAAATTTAGTAACCATGTATGTGTTCCATAAATATATGATTTAGAAATGGAGATATTTGATGAAACCTGTAATTCATCATTATATATTCATTCTAGTAGTAAAAATATTTATAGAGTTTGGAATGGTATTTTTGGTGGGATAAAATGAAAACTGATATTTTCTAGTATGTATCATTATTCCTAGTGTGGATGAAAGTTAAGTATGAGATAAAAAAATTTAAGGGGATTTTATGACCATTACCTACACCATAATGAATATGGTAAAACATAATAATGGATTTCATTATCAAACTGGTCAAAATGTCTGAAGTCCATATTTCTATTTGGGTTGTAGTTTATCGACTTATATAATCAACGCATTTTATTTCTGTTGGAAAACATTTTTTTATTTATCAACTTACTCAGTTACATAATAAGTACGTTGTGATATTTTTTTTGGATTAACACTATCAATTATATTTAATAAGGTTTTAAGGATTACCTTTATGTTCTAGAGATGTATTCAATAAGTTCTAGATATTGAGTTGGGTTTTATTATTTTCTATCACCCATATATTGTTGGTTAGTCAGAGAGAAATATTCAAAATCTAGAAGAAATATTGGGATATTTATATATGTATTTTAAAGGTGATTGGAATAAAAACCTTCCCTTGGTGTAATTTTCATATAATGATAGATTTAAATCAAGCATTCAAATATATCATTATGAATCCCACTATAGTTGGAAGGAATGAATCCATCGTATTTGGATTGTATTAGAGAAATATTTATATTGGGATTGAATCTAGTTGAGGAAATTCCAGAGAATTTTAGATCCATTCAACACTATATAAGGTCATCATAGAGTCAACAAAAAGTTTTGATGACAATTGTTAGTGAGATATATGGTTAGAAGTTGGTGAAAAGTTATATATATGAATATATCCTTAGAATAATTTTCTAAAAGTTTGAAATAAAGGGATGTTGATCCACACACACACATATATATATATATATCAATCCCTTTGAAAAACGTGATCATATATGATTGGTATCTTATCACATGGCACTTTCATCGAATATCTCTAAATTTCATGATGTGTTCCTTGAATCTCTGATGTGGAATTATACACATGATCCTTCACATGTAAAAATATATTAGGTAGCACCACTTGAGTAAGATCCATCTTATGTGGAAGAACTGATGAATCTTTTGAATAAAAAATAGACTGAATTGTGAAATAATATCACTCTTCTGGTCATTGTTTTTTTGGAAAATTCAAAAACAAAGGACACTACAAGGTAACATGAGGATGTTATGGGACAAAGTGTGGTAAATTATTTAAATCAGAATAAATTAGTTTCAAATGTAAAAATTCTTATAAGGTGGTATAATTTTACACCCTGATATTTTATGATATATTTCTCTTTATTAAAATTAAATTTATTTGATATCTCGATTTACATGCAATAAATAGTTTAAAAACCACAAAAAATTGTTGAAATACAATTATGTGATACTTATTCTAGATTAGTTAGATTAGAATATATGAATAGGATTAACCCCATCATGAAAATATGTACAAATATCTTATTTTAGATGAATGTATGGAATAAATCTTTTGAAATGAGTACTCAACTTTCAAAATATACATTCAATGCTCTAATAATGGGTTTTCTTCAAAAATGTGTTTTAAAAATTTTGTTTTTAGATTTTTTAATTAATTTCTTTCAATTTTATAAATTTATTTTTTAAAATTTTTATATTTTTTATATAAATTTTTTTCTTAGGGTTAGTTATTGATATTTTTCATAAATTATTGATTTTTCAAAGAATAGTGAAAAATGAATATTTTTCAAATACTGTAATTCATTTTCATTAAAAAATTTAATGTTTCATTTTATTTTGAATTTAAACATAATGTGACACATGATTCATTTCATTTATAATAATCTAAATAATTCCATTTATAATCAACAAACAAATGATTTCGATATATGTTATTTTTTTTCATAAAACACATTAATCTAAAAACATTTTTTTCATTATATTTTATGAATTTATATTAAACTTTATTACTTCCCCATATATTATTTAAATCTCAATAAATAGATTCCATATTTGGAATCAAAAATTTCATATTTAGTAAATAGTTCCATTTTATTTTTGGTCATTATGAATAGTAATCACAGTAAATATTTATCACTTTAGTAAGTATATATTGGGTAATTATGTTTAAGAACTATTGTGAAATGGACAAAATTCTTTAAAACACTTTAATTTATTTCAGGTTAGAGTATATTATTTTTATAATCATCCAGACATATAAAATATTACCTTTTGTTGTCATTTAGCTTTGATTTTTACCTTTATAATATTTAAGTAAAGGATAACCTCCCAATTTTAACTCTATTACCTTTAATATGTATAATATTTTCAGATGAGGATAATAATAACTTCAATTTTGATCTAAATATTTATTTTAAATATAAATTATTTTTTATCATATAATTTTTTAGTGATTTCATAATTATATTAAATTCTTACACAATGTTGAAACAAAATTTATTCTAATAACAGAAAAATAAATTAAATGATATTATAAATATTTAATATACTGTAATATGGAATAATTATTATGTTAAATTAATTTATTTTGATAATTATAACATAATAGTGATTTTTTAAATTATTATATTTTAATTCATTTTTTTCATAATTTCGTCAAAGTACAATTAATTGAATAGTTTCAAAAATAACAATAATGGTATTTCATGAAAAATAATATTTTATTAAATTATTTAAAACTAATAAAAATAATATATTCAGCCAATTTTATGGTTTATGGTTCAATATATACACTATGATCCATCTATATATTAGTTTTATATTATGATAACATTCTTGACCATTAAATAGTAAACATCTTTATTGATGCGATAATTGTCTAATGGGCTAACAGGGGGTTAAAACACAGAAATAAGGGTAAAAACATCACCAAAATATTTCCAAATTTTATTCTATTAGATAAATTAGAATCATAATCAAATTATACTTTGAATAAATCTATTTTGATCAACTACAACTATAAAATTAATTTTTATTAATTTAATACATTTTGTAATTCAATGGTTTCCCCTCTACACACTTATAAAAGAACACCCCTTCTCTCTTTTCATTACTCCAATATGAACAAGCTATCTAAAAATAACAATAGCCAATTCTATTCTAAAGTACCCTATAAATGATTTAAATTTTCTAGATATATTAAAATAAAATTTCAAAGGTCCATAAGAATCGATCAAAAATAGGTCTACAGAATAAGAGGTAATCATCGTACCCAACAACATTAAATTTATTTAATATTATACCACCTATAAACATGTGGTATTCATTATATAATAACAAATTAAGTATCTTTAATATAATTAAATAATAATATTATTATTTTAAAAAAATTATGCCTCTTTTCCATCTAATGGAGAGTGAAAATTTCACAAGTGTGTACCTGTAGACTACCACCTCATCATAGTGATACAAATTATTTTCCCTCAGAAATCATGAATGGTTATTTTAATGGGTTTAATATTTTTATATGATATTTATGACATAATTATTATTATTTTATTATAATATTAGTTTTATCTTCAATTTATTCTCATTTTTTTTGAAAATGATAAATTCGCTTGTATGTACATGTAGATTAGCACATCCATGAAGTGATGTGATTCGCCTTCCATTTCCATTATACATGGATTGTAATAAGGATATTTTTTTAATGAATATATATTATAAATATGATATAAATATAATTTTATAATTTTTAATTGTTATTTAACTATCTTTTATTTCATCAATTAATAATTGAAATCAGTGTTCATGCATACGTACAACCTACCATATTAATGAATTAGATAATTAATTTTTATATCTCTACCTTATATTGATTAAAATAAATATATTATGAATATATATAATATTTACATCATGATTAAAAAATATATTATAAATTAACCTTGATCAAAGTACATGGCAGGAACTATAAAACTAAAGTTCTCATAAAAAACGAAATGGTTAATACTTGAAAATGATAATTTAAATAAGGAATTATTAATAAATGGACAATTGAAATGTAATACGTGTAGAATCCCAAACCCAGTTACCTCTTTAGTAAATGATCTTAGTTATCCAAATGGGCTAAAATATTCATCACCGTATTCTAGTGACTAATTACAAATATTGAGGATCTGGGTTGTGTCTATGTGGAGTCTATAAACTCAAGTTAGAGTGGATAATAATAGTGAATAAATAATAAAACTATGGATGAATTGTAATAATATGAATCAAATAATGTTTGAATAAATCATCTTGATAGATATCACTAGTTCTATAAACAAAATGATAATCGGGGAATGATACTATACTAAAAGGTAAATACAAGGGATATAAAGGAACAAACATATACAATATGTGATACAAAAAACAAAGTAAATGTCCCAAGTTATCTCTAATAAAATCATGATCATAAGCTTCATCCTCTTCACCTATGCTCTATCCTTGGAATAAAATCAACCATTCTTGTCCAGAATATTTTCCATCTCTCTACCTGATACCATGATGTCTATTTGGGTACCAATTAGTGGCCCAAATAGGGTGTTATGTATACTAAATTGACCACCACAAATAGTTTATAGAATGATATAATCTGGGCATATAAAATGGAACTACACAAATATAGAAATTTAAATAAGAAATGTAAAATGTAAATGAGTTAGATCTAGTTCCTAAATGACACTATGATGAATGTATATAATTCCACCTATGTCGGGAAATATCAAAACACATGTCACCATATATACATTAGTATATATGTATATATGTGTGTGTATAAATATATGTAATTTTATATATGAGCTATATGATAAGAAACATATATATATATATATATATAGTACTAGCCAAGACCCAAGGCATAACACAGGGTTCCTTGCATAGTCATAAGCATCTCATGTTGTAGATTAGGGAATTATCACAAGAACTAGATCATTTATATAAATGTAACCATATATGTCAACCAAATGGGAAAACTAAAATTTCATGTCCAATAACATCAAGTAGAACATCAAACATCATTTACAACAATCAATAATCTATGTGATATTCGATGACCAATATTAGATTTCAATGGAGAGAAAAGCATCATGTCCAACTCTATCCTTATCATTGTCTCAAAGGCTATTATTAATGGGAATGAAATTGTATTTATAATCCATCATGTATGCAATTAATTTTCATAATCCATGATATGTCTTCCAACAATTTGAAATTTAATTATCCCAGTGCATAATTGATTATTTATTTAATTCCACATAACACAGTTATAAAATTCACTTAAATTTAATTAAACAATGAGATCTCAAATTAATGTACAATCCAACCACACAAAGAGGGTGGGGTGGTAACTTAGGTAATTATATGGTCAATGCATTTCATAATCACACCACACATGGTTGAACAAGTTTAATGGAATGTTTCATGAAAATGATAAGTGTGTAAATGGAATTTATATAATGAATAATGGTTTTGATTGAAGAAATTTATAGCCTCAAGGTAATGCAAGGAGTGTATGGAACTGTTTCATCATGGATCAAAGTATATAGAAATAATACATTATGGATGAATATTACACAACATAAATTGGGGATGTAGATAACTCCCTATCTAGTACGAGCTTCATATTAAATCCATAATGGAAGAAATCAGTGAAATAAAAAAATACCTTAAAATATGTCATATTTGCTTTCCTTGAAATAGAATTGATAAGAATTAGATAAAATAATAATGTAAGGAAGAATATTTAAAAAGAAACCATAAGTAATTAAATCAAAAAAATTATGGATGAATCAGATGTCGGATGGATGAGGGAGATTAAATCCTATTATGGATGGAAGAAAGAGCTCCCAAGAAGCTTTGGGAGGTGGTTCATATGAAAGGGGTGGAAAAGGGTGAGAAAAGTTTAATTTACTAAGGGGAAAAAATTCTTTTACACCCATTTAATGAGTTATATAGTTTGGTTATATTGTTTGGTCAAACCATGTGTCTCCACATACTATGTTCCCCTAAGAGTGTGAGTGAGGCACAATGTTTTAGAAAACCATTCACATCTTGTGATAACCTCTAAAAAACCTATATATAAACCTCTATGGATTTATAAAACCATGTTTCTATAGGTATATTGTTTAAACAAATCATTTCCTAGGTTTATATGCTCTAAAACCTAGAGCTCTGAGAACCTAACAATCCCTATAAAATCCAAAAATATTATTTAATATATTATACACTTAATGTAGATAAAAATAATGGTTTAAACCAAAACATTAAGGATCTGTACTGTATAGAAAAAATGGGATGTTGCAACCTTCCCTCTTTAAAACAACTTTTCCTCGAGTTTTCCATTTGAGGGTGGTAAAAGATCATATTTGAATTGTTTTATCCAGTATAAATGTATATTTGACTATCCCTCCCAGGTCTCATCCTATAAATGGTTGTACTACCATAGAACCTAAAATAGAGGAAATGAACTACCTTGGAAATCATTCATTCTTTGATCAACTCTACGAATATGATGATCCTCAAAAGAAGAATATTTGTCCAACTCAATATCCTTTGGGTCCATTGAATAATATACCAGGAAATAATAACAAAAACATGTTATTCAGAGAAGAAACAAAAAATGTAATGGTACATTTGAGGTAACTCCAACCAATATTTTACTATAATCACTCTCTATAATATCTTGGAATGCCCAACATTACCCTTTTCTCCAAATATATTTGTAAACCAACCTAATAAAAATTATTTGAAATACCTAGTGACCCACTAAGAATTGAAAAACCCATCGAGGATCGTGCTTCCAACTAATCTATACCTACATTTATGTCTCTTGAATGAGATGATATCTCAGGAGTGATGCATTACCTACTTATAATTAGCACTGGGATGAATGTAATTTCCTATCATATAGCGCCTCATAAGGATCCATTTGATTAATTTTTTTGAAATCTACTGTTGTATGAAAATTTAGTGAGAGGTAGGTGTTTCTCACAATAAAAAAATTAAAAACATAGATTTACACATTAATCATACCCTCCAACAACCATGTCATATCCATGGACTGACCATCGGTGAATGTGTGATATAATGTACTCCGAAGAACCTATTAACCCAATTCCTTATGCAACCTCTTCCAAAAATTTGATGAAAACTATGCATCCCAATGCATTATGATAAAATAGGTAACACTACGAATGATTATAACCTCTCGAGTATAATAACTCCTATGATTATCCACTAAAATAGTGTATCTAAATGGATGAAAGTGAGAGACTTTGGTCAACATGTCGATGATCACCCATACCACATTACTACATTAATGGGATCACATAAAACCCATCACAAAAACATAGTTACTTTATCCCATTTCTTCTCTGTAATGAATATAGAATATATAAGTCTGGTAGTGTGTCAGTGTCCTTCCTCATTCTAACAGGTGCGACTATGGAATCCCACTGTTTTATTACGTAACTTTTTAGTACATTTTACAAATAGAGATATTTTAATGTTTATTATATTGGAAATATGGCACATAATAAATGAAAATATGAAAATATTATTCTAATATAGTTTAATGGTTTCATTATTGGTTCATCTTATATTCAATTACTGCATCTCGTAACTTGGGGACATACATCAATGGAAAGGGAGAGAAGAAGTCCTAGTAAGGGTAAATAAGGTAAATAATTTACTTGTAATATTGATGAGTATTAGTAAGAACTTGATGATGTACATAAATACATGAGAAATAGGAATGTCATAAGAATAATTAAATGAATCATAACATGAATATTTTTCTAATAAATTTAATTGAGTCATTCATAATAATATCACCATAGTTGATCACTGAGGTGTGATAAAAATTACCAATGTTATTCAGGAATGTACCATAAAACATGTCATACCTGGTAATTAAATTTATTACCAAATGCATTGTAGTTATATATGTGTCCACCCTCCATATGTATTAATTAATTCGAGCCACAAATATCATAATAAAAAAATATCATAAATAACCCATGGATAATAAATGAAATGGATTTCATATAAAAAACATGGTGTTTTAAACAGTGCTTAGAACAAGATCTTTTATTCATTTTAAACCCACTAAAAAGGGAGATGGTTTTAATGTATGTTAATACTATAATAAAATATATCAGTTTGACATATATTAAAATAACCATATAGAATAATGTGCTTTGGGTATTCATAAAAGAAAAGAAATTAATTTCTTGATAAAAAAGAGAGAATTTTGTGAAGAAAATCTGGTAGCATGAGAGGTATGAAACATGAAAATAATTAAAAAGATAGGTTACAAGGGTCTCAAATTCATAAATTAATATTAATACAATAAAGAGATATAATAAAATGGATATAAGAACATGGTATGGAACGTCTAAATACACACCACATAAAAAGGAAACATGAAAGGAAAAGTGATGTTGAGAGTTCCCTTACATTGAATTATGACTCCTAAAACTCAACGATCGGGATCTTGGGGGGATTTAGAACAAATAATATATTCATATATGATGAATTTGGAATGAATGGATACAAATAAATGGGTCTTTATTTATAGAAATAGTGAGGGAGTAATTTTATTAATTTCCTAGGACACCTTTGTAGTGGTATTTGAAAAACCATGATCTTTCCCATGGAATTGGCCACATAGGACACCTATTATCATATAATAATACACAATATTAAACCAACATTTTAAATTACATATTACATCATTAGTGTGTCTTTAATCATACCAAAAACTTAAAATTGTATTCTTACTATTCACTGAAAAAAAATTATTTTTTAAAATTATCATAATTTTACTGTAACCTAATATCAACATTTTTATTTCAAAAATGTAATTAATTTTATGATAATAATTATCTATATATGATAAATTTAACATTTAGGTAATTATTTATTAAAATTAATTGTGTACATAAATGCATCGTAAAATGCACATTAAAATTTTCAACACTTGAATATATATTTATATATAATTTTTAATTAAATTAGAGTGTTTATAAAATACTAATTAATTATAAAAAAATAATTAATAAAACTGTAGTTTAATAGAATAGTTATATCTCTGAAAAGTACTATTATTTCTCAAAAAAAATCAATTTATGAAATTCAATCTCAATTTTTAAGAAAATCTATTCCTAAAAGAGAATTGATAAAATGAAAATTTCTTTAAAACAATTGGATTAAAATTTCAGTTACTAGTGACTCAACACATTAACCCTTATAACACCTCCAAATTACTTAAGGTTGATGTGTGCTACAGTGAGAGACTCATGAGGTGGCTGAGCTGTCATGCCCGAGTGGTAATCTTTGCTAACTTGAACTTATCCCATAGGTGATTTCAATCAATCATAAAATGTTGATGTTCATCTTGAGCATTGTCAAGGAAAAATATGAATGATGTTACCTCCTCCCTAAGATCTAACAAAACGGATTCATACGATGGGATTCTACTGGATGAGGCCATTGATTTATTTATGCATTAATTAACCAATATCATTTATATTTATAATACAAATTATAATGTTAAAATTATTATTAGGAGTATTTTTTTCAAAAATCATATTAACCAATAGTTATAATCGACTAATAGTCATAATTGACTATCAGTCATATAATGGTCGAAACAAAAAGGTCACATTTCAATTATACTCACTTCATTATAAAAGGGATATGGTTATTTTCAATGAAAATAATGTAAAACACAATTTTAGGAAAAACAATTTATTCAAAAAAGTTTAGGTTTTTACATTCATACCCCCTTAATAATTTCATCCCGGAAATTTCATCACGTTCCCTCTATTGAGAAAATGAGTGGGTACTTTTTCCTCATCGTCTCCTCTGATTCCCACATGGCTTCTTCATATTTTTTGTTCCTCCACAACACTTTAATGAGGTGGGTAGTCTTGTTTCATAAAACCTTGAATATATGGTCCATGATTTCCACCTACTACTCCTCATAAGATAGGTCATGTTCTAATTGAACCACTTCCGGATTTATTTCTGTAATGTATCAGGAAAGTAATTCATCAAGAGATATATATGGAAAAAATCATGAACTTCAACTAGGTTTGGTAGAAATGTAGGCTGATAGACTAATGCTCCTATGAGATCAAGGATTTTAGAAGGGATAATGTACCTAGATCCGAGATTTCATTTCCTCTGAAACCATATGAATCTCTTCCAAGATGAAATTATAAGGATTACTTTGTCACAAATATCCAACTCCATGTTCTTTTGACGGTTGATATTATAACTCTTATTCGAAATATGAGTTTCCTTTATGTGTTTTTTGATATAATGAACCTTTTCATTCATCACTTTCATGAGATTAGACCCAATAAGCTTTATCTCTCTTACTAAATATCTAAAGGTAGGAGTTATACAACACTTTCAATATATAGTATCATAGGGTTCCATTTGAATACACGAATAGAAGTTGTTTTTGTATGATAACTTAACTAATGGGAGATGTTGAACCCATACACCATTAAATTCTATAGAGGATGTTATCAGCATTTCCTCATGTGTATGAATAATCATTTTATATTATCCCTTAATTTTGGGATGATAGGTTGTACTAAAATTAAATTCCGTACCAAAATTTTATAGAATCCTTCTATATAATATTTATGTGAACTTGGGATCACGATTAGATACGATAAAAATTGGAACTCCGTACAACCTTACCACTTCCTTCACATATGTCTTGGCCCATTGGTCAATATAAAAATCTTATAAAATAGAGATAAAATGGGATGTCATTATGAGGTAGTCCACTATAACCCATATCACATTGTTTCCTTTATATGTTTTTGGGAGACCAGTGAAAATCTCCATATTGATATTATCCCACTTCCCTGATTGCATGGGTAGTGGTTGTAATAGCCCTTTAAGAATTTTTTTCTCAACATTCATTTATTGACACATTAGCCACCTTGTACTATATTCAGCAATATCCCTCTTCATATTAACGCACTAATAATTATAATGAAGGTCCATCTATATTTTTGTGCTTCCACGATATATAGATAAAGTAGATCTATGAGATTAATCCATTATCTCCTTCTTTATTTACAAAATATATTGAACATATATCCTTATGAAAAAATATAGTACATCTTCTTAATCAATATTGATCTTAGGAAGCTTTCCATTCTTTATAGCCTCAATCTTTTTCGGCAAAAAAGAATCTTCAATTTGATATTTCCTTATCTTCTCTAGTAATGATGTTTTAGAAATAATTTTGGATAATGTTAATTATGTTCCTTACCTTACAATTCCAATGTCTAGTTTTACTAATTCTTTGATCAAAGGATCTCTTTGAAATCTCATCATTTGCATCACAACATGGTCCTTCCAACTTATGCATCAGTGACATTGTTTTCTCTTCTAGGGTGATAATGAAATGAACAATCATAGTCATTAAGAAGTTTCAACTATCTCCTCTCTCTCATGTTAATTTCAGTTTTACTGAAAATATACTACGAACATTGATGTTCCATGTATATATCAAATTTTTTCCCATAAATATACTGCCTCCATATATTTAATGAAAAAACCCGCATCTAGCTCCCAGTAATGCATATGATATTTCTTCTTAAGAGGGTTCAACTTTTGATTTGTATAATTAATTACCTGGTAATTTTGAATGTGGACACACCAAATCCATTTAACATATGCATCATTAAAAAATGAATATTTCTTCGATAGAGGGTTGAGTTAACACATGTGTAGTAACTAATCTCTTCTTCAACTCAAGGAAATTTTATTCACACTTATTTTTTCAGATAAACTTGAACCCTATTCAAGTTAACTTGGTTAATGGATTACAAAGTCCTTATTTGTTTTCTCAAACCTCCTATAATATCACATTGAACCAAGAAAACTACAAATCCTTATTATTATGGGATAAGGTTTGTCTTCCACAACCCTTGTCTTTCTAGGGTCAATTGAGATGTCCTCCTTGATTATAATTTTCCATAAGTAAGAAACATGTTGTAACCAAAATTCACATTTGTTGAATATTCCAAATATCCTATCCTTCTTTATTTTTTTCAATATATCCCATAAATTATCCTCATGATGCTCGTGACTTTGGGAATATATAAAAATCTCATCAATAAAAACTACAAAAAAGGTATCAAGGTAGTCCTTAAATACTCTATTCGTTAAATCCATACTAATAGAAAGAAATTAGTCCAGTAGATGGGAATACAAATAAACTCATAATACCCATATCTTGATTGTAAGGCGGTTTTTGGAATATCTTATTTCTTCACCCTTAATTGATGATAACCAGATTAATGATAGATCTAGGAGAATAATTGATCCCCAAGAAGATAATAAAATAATTCCTCAATTCTTGGAAGAGGGTACATTTTATTCACTTTGATCCCATTATGTTTTCATTAATAAATGCAAAACTACATTGATCTATCCTTCTTCTTCACTAAAAGAATAGGTTCTGTCCAAGGATACACACATGGCCAGATAAACCCCTTCACCAAAATATCTTGATGTTTCATCTTTAATTCCTCCATCTCCACATTTTTTATTCTATTTGAGGTATTTGAAATCGGATTGGTTCTAGGAATATATTAAATGGATATCTCTACCTCATTTTCTTGGGGAGGTCTAGAAAGCTCCTCGAGAAATACATCAATTTATTCCTAAACGGTGGGGATATTCTCTCTTTGTATACTTTCAAACTTTTGTCATCATCACCAATCATTTCCAAAAATAAGGATGCAGGTTGTTCTTATTAACAAGGATTGTGTGAAGATAGCATCCATTTAAATCAACATTAGGTTTCCCAAAAAAATACTTATAAGATTTCCTTTCTCATGAATTTCATCATAGAATTATTCATTGATAGCTTGTCCATCCATAGTATAAGGTTAAAGTCCAGAATGGGAATGAATACAAGATTTTAGATTATATTATGCTCTCAAAAATAAATAAAATATTTTATATACAGTTTCTATGTTAGGATAATCCATCCAGTATTCATGAATGATAGTTCTACTTCTATTAGTTCTAGAATTGATTCTATATTCTTTGAAAACATGGAGGAAATAATGGAATGTGTATAACCAAAATTAGAAAATTGATTTCTATATTTTATAAGACAATGAGATTAACTTCCACCACATCATTTAGATCCTCAACTTCTTCCATCATGAAGGAAAAATTATGAATTTCCTCCCTTGGCATGTACCATAGATGATAATGATTCCCCTCAACTTCCATCATATTTGGATAGTGATTGGAAAAGTGGCCATGCTATCCACACATGAAGCATTGGAATATAGTTAAGTATTGAAACATATTCACCTTTTCATTACTTTTGATAGGTTGAAGCTTCACCTCATTACAATAGTTCAGAGAAATATGGATTTCTAATCCACAGTTGTAACACTTACTTCTCCCTAGCAGGTAGTTCCCCAAATTCTTCTTACCACATTTGTTTCATGTGAAATGTTTCAGTCGCTTTCCTCCTTTTCCTTCATCAAAGAACCTACCCAGGTTTGGATACAAATATCGACTCTTTTCATTTGTTTTGTGAGACCATTTTGTCTCAACAAACTATAGTTCAAATTTTATAGGACTTCTAAATATCTCCTTTTAGCTTTTATAGTCTCAATTGGTAATATTTTTCTATAGATGGGGTATTAATCCACTAAAGAATCTATCAACCTTCCTATTATGATCCCTGAAAATATATAAGTCTAGAAAGAATTTCTTATAAAGATCATCTTATAGAATCCTATATATTCATTTTACTTCATCTTTATATGAATATTTTTTTTTCTATTTTTGATTCTCATCGAATGAGGGAAATAATTATTAAATATGATTCCCATAAAATATTCCCAGTCTATAGGATAAATATCCATTATTGGACTTGTGTTTCTAATCACTCTCCACCACTATTCATCCTCTACCTCTAAGTGGTATATAGCCCGTGTGAATTTATTTTCTTATGATCAATAAAGAATGGGAAATATTATTTCGATAGATATTATCCACTGTCTAGCAATCATCCTTTCAGTATTTCCACTGGAATATGTGGTTTCTTATGTTCAAAAGACTGAATGTAAATTTGTTCCCACTATGTTGAATTTATTACCTCAGATTTATTCATGTTATTTCCTATAACTTGAGTCATTTGATTCTTCATTATCATGATTTTTTACATTCCATCTTTCATCCAATGTTCATTAGTGGCCGGTCCGTTTCTCTCACCTTTAACATGAGTTCTACTACTTCCAACTATTTCCTAAAAGAAAAAATCCATAGTGGAAACATGTTTCATTTAATGACTTTAAAACTATAAAGGAACCTTTTTTCATATAACATCATGAATAAATAAGTTATTCATTAAAAATATTTAAATATTCTATAAATCATTCATAATTATTCGTAAAAATCTTCTGATTAACCAAACATATCCATCTGGTAGAACAACCCTACTTTTATTTCACAGTAAAACATGATTTATTACATGAAAATTCACATATTAAAACATAAGATGATCGAGAAGTATATAGCATTTGTGGATTAGGATCATTATATAATAACTTAAAAAATAAAATAAAACATTTTTATTGAAAAATACCTTCACATGACCACAAAATTCCTTCATACTTAACATTTCATGGGATAACCTAAGGACATACATAAGAACGAGGTCATCTGTTAAACCTAGTAAGGTAATAAACATGGAATAAAATGAAGAATAGTTTACATGTTATACAATATGAATATCAATTGAGAACCAGATAAACATGAACATAAAGGTATGATAAATCATGATAATCATAACATGGAGATGTGGAAACAACATTTAACATGATATTAGCATACGCTAAGACTCATTGCACATGGAGCATGAGTAAACCCTCGTTGCACATGAATCACGAGTAAAACCATGTTTCACAAGAATTATAATGATTCATAACTCATTGAATATGACGTATTATGATATTTTACTTTACCCAATGCATTGGAGTGCTATCAGGTCACACCCTTCTTAAAAATTTCATTTCATGCATAAGTCTGCCATAAGATCATTCAACATGGATTCATTAAACATCATAATTTATTCCATAATAAAGGAATATAGAATTAATAAATGAAACTATACCATAAATATGTAAATTTTCATAAATGTGAATTCCCTTCATAGAGAATTGTGCATGGTATTCACTACACAATGTTTTTGGCTTGGAAAATTTCGGAGTAATTTCACTAGCATAACTGTGTGACGTAAGACTTCAAGAAAATGGTTGATGATACATAAAGGGGTGTATCATCATATGTACATAAAATTTATAGTACGGGGGTCATATATATACATGTCCCAATATATTTAATTGAATTTATATTCATAATAATCAATATTTCTTGAGTGTTATGCAGGAGAGATAAATTCCTTACGAAATTTCATCATGGTAACGGGTATACATGGAAGGAACTAATGAGAGAGAAAATGGTATCTCATCATTAAAACATAATTAAGATAGTATAGGGGATGTGTGGAATAGTACCCCAACATTTACAATTGAAAATAAAAGGGTATAACAAAAGTAATAAACTTGTATAAAATGAGAAAGGAAGGAATCCCTTACATGGAAGTGCATTCCTGATGTTTTGGAAGAGGCTTGAGATAGGCTTATTAAGAGATTTGGGCAGCTTGGGAGGATTAAAAAGAGAGTAGGGAAGAGACTCGAAGAACTCGAAAGTCTTTTATTGAATAGTAAGTGGGATATTTGTTGGGTTTATATAGGAAATGAGAGATAATTCTTTATTATTGAGGTTTGGGACACGACACATTAAACTAATCAAAACCACAACGAAGCCCATGGTTTTTCCAATGGTTTTTATCCAAAGGGGACTAGAAAAAATATTTTCTAATTCTAATGATAGAACCTCTTAAAATAATTTGGTTGATTATGTGGAGGTGAGGCACACCCTCAAGTAAATCAATTTATAAAGCTAAAATGATTTAAATGTCATGGAGGGTCCACTATGGCTTTTTAAAATATATCAAACAAACCTAAAATCACAATATTTTAATGGTAAACATATATTGGCTGAAAATAATGTTTATTTTATTTTATTTAATCACTATTGGGCCATTATGATATCATAACAGAAATTATATATATAAACGATATTTAATTTTTACACAAAAAATCAACAGTCTCAGAAAATTATGAAAAAATCACCATTGGATAATTTTGACAGCCTAATTCCAAAAATAATATTCATTTTATCTAAATTATTTACTAAATATGTGAATTTTTACTTTTTAATTATAAATTGACATTTATCGAAAATTCATGGGTTTTGAGAAAAATATCTTTCAAACCATAATAAAAATTACAATTGTATTCATAAAAATTTTAAGAACAATTATACATAATAAAAAGTAATTTAATAATAATAATAATATTTTATAAAAAATATAATTTAAATAAGAAATCCATTAATTTATCAAAGTATATTTCTTAGTTGAATATTATCTAAAAATACTATTTCTTCTTTAAAACTATTGACAAAGTTGCATTAATAAAATGAATGTGTATTATTTATTATATACATAAATAATGCACATACATAAATCCGATGGTTAAGGTGT
Organism: Viscum album; assembly: GCA_963277665.1. Lineage (NCBI taxonomy): Eukaryota > Viridiplantae > Streptophyta > Magnoliopsida > Santalales > Viscaceae > Viscum > Viscum album. The sequence continues at coordinate 1,646,935,640 of OY728128.1, forward strand.
GTGATGGTGATAGACTCTTGGGGTGGCATGGATAACATCACTCGGGTGGTATTCTCTATCACATTCCACTTCTCTCGTAGGTAGTTCTGCTCAAAATTAACATGTTGAAGATCGGCTTGGGATAGTCAAGAGCGAATCCCATTGACGCCACCTCCTTGTGGAGATCCGAAAATTGGGCTATGTATGGGGAAAGTATGCAGGATAAGTCCATCACTTCCTATGTCTACGTAAATTGGATTTTAAAGCCTACTATTTAAACAAATCATGTGATAACTATTCAACCACTTTATTAGAAATGGTCACAATTCATAACAGTATTTTAAAAAAAATGTAAAATCATAAAAACAAAGAAGTTCATATGTTATATAAAAATTTGACATAATAATACATCTAAGTAGATCCAGAGTAATTTCTAAAATTATATGTTTTGTTTGTTACAATCTTCACTCCTTAAGAATTTTTTCCCTCAAATTTTTCTTTTCCCACACTAAAACAGATGCGGGTAACGCTGCTTCATCAATTTCTCGGATTCCCACGTCACTTCTTCAAACTTGTGGTTTCTCTAGAACACCTTCATGAGGGGCATTGTCTTATTTCCTAGAACTTTTTCCCAATGATCTATGATCATCACTAGTTTCTCATCGTTTGAATGATCATCCCATAATTGTACTACCTATGAATAGAGTACAAGTGAAGGGTCTGGTATGTACTTCTATAAGATGGATATATGAAAGACATCATGTACTATGGCCATGGTAGGTTGAATTTATAGTCTATTGGCAACATCTCAGACACGATCAATAATCACGAAGGAACGGTTGTACCTAGGACTTAACTTCCCTTTATTCCCAAAACTCATAACCTTTTCCCATAGAGATATTCACATAAATACCATGTCTCTAACTTTGAATCCATGGTATCATAAATGGTTGTCAGCATAACTCTTCTGTCAACGTTGAGATTCCTTCATATGATGCATAATGGTGTTCACATTCTCAACTATTTCTTCGACCATTTCAGGTCATTGTAGCTTACGATCACTGAATTCATCCCAAAATTCTGGTGTTCTCCACCTTTTCGCATAAAGGGATTTATGTGTTTCCATTCAGATGCTCTAGTGAAAACTGTTACTATAGGAGAATTCAACCGATGGAAGATGTTGGACCCATATTACATTTAAGTCCATAGAACATGATCTTAACACATAATCATGTTTCTAAATAGTTCCCTCAGATTGGACCTCAATTTGAGGATTATAGGCTTTACTGAAGTTCAGTTCAGTGTTTTGAGGATGATAGAGACTTTACAGAACATCAAGGTAAATCTCAAATCAGGGTCAGATATAATATATAGTGGTACTCCATGCAGCCTTTCATCTTCATTGATGTAAATCCATGCTAGTTTATCCAAATAGAAGACCTCTCAATTTGTGATAATTGAGATATCTTCATAAGATGATCTACAATGACCCTTATAGCAATGTTTCATCTGGGTGTCCTTGGAAGTCCAGGGACAAATTCCATGGTAATGCTGTCCCACTTACATGTTTGTATGGGTAGTGGTTTAATCATCCCTTTAGGATTTTTCCTCTCATCCTTCACATGATGACATACAAGGCACTTTGAGGTATATTCAACAATCTCTATTTTCATATTTTCCCAGTAAAAGTTTTTTCGGAGATCTTGATACATCGTTGTGCTCCCTAGGTAAATAGAGAAGGTTGATCTATTTACATCATTCAGAATCTTCATCTTTATATCTAGATTAGATAGTATAAATAATCATGACCTAGATATCACAACTCCTTCCTTTTCATCCTCGAACTATGAGGATTTACCATTTCTGAAATCTTCTACCCTTTTCAGAATTTCCACATAATTTTTTTTATAATCCATTATTTTCTTCCAAAGGGATGGTTGTGCAATCAATTGAGAATAGATTGATGAATTTAGTCCCTTAATGATTCCCATGTCCAACATCTGAAAATTTAAGAAGATTGGATCCTTTTCAATTCTGATCATTAATAAAGATGCACGATTCGTTCTACATTGAGCATCAAACACCTTATTTTTCATACCAGGATGGTACTGGATTGAGATGTCTTAACCCTTGTTGAGTTCTATCCATCATTGTTGGCGTATATTAAGCTTTTTTATGTGAATATATATTTGATGATTTTTTAATCATTATATATTTCAAACTTCTCCCCATAGAGATAACGCCACCATATTTTCAATGCAAAGAACACAACTGACAATTCTCGATCATGTGTGGGATAGTTTTTCTCATGGATCATAAGCTTCTATGAGGCGTAGGTTATCACATTATCACTCTACATAAAAACACAACCCATGCCCTTCTTCTAATCATCACTAAATACCACAAACCGTTCTCCACTCGTCGGTAGTGTGAGCACTAGTGCAGTGATAAGCCTTTTTTCAACTCCTTAAAGCTCTCTTTTCATTCATAACTCCAAGAAACATTTACTACCTTTTGAGTTATCTTGGTAATTGGGTTGGAAAATATTGATAAAGTTCTCACAAATCGGCGATAATATCCAGAAAAACCCAAGAAGATACAGATATCCACTACCAATGTTGGTCTCGGTCATCCCTCTATTGTGATTATCTTTGAGGGATCCCCAGATATCCCATTGCTTATGACGATATGGCCCATAATTGAGACCTCCTTCGACCAAAACTCACACTTATCATTTTTTTCATAGAGCTTCTCCTTCCGCTAAGTCTCTAGTATAGATCTTAGATGCATCTCATGATCCTATTTGGTTTTTGAGTATATTAGAATATCATCGTTAAATACTATCACAAACATGTTGTGGTAATTTCTAAAGACACTATTCATCATGTCCCTAAATATTGTTGGGTCATTAGTGAATCAGAAAGACATTAATATTAATTCATAGTGTATTTATCTTGTATGAAAAGTAGTCTTGGGAATATCTTCCTTCGTCACTGTCACTTGATAATATCAAGGCCTAAAATCTACCTAGGAGTAGTATTGTTCTCCACGTAGCTAATCAAACAAGTCATTAATTCATGGTATAAGATACTTGTTTGTTTTCGTGATTTTGTTAAGCTCACAATAATCGATGAAAACGGAGCATTGGCCCATCCTTCTTCTTGAAGAAGAGGACAGGTGAACCCTATGGTGAATCACTTGGGTGTATTGGCCCTTCTTCCAGATCCCCCTGTAGTTGTTTCTTCAGCTCGTCAAGCTACCCAACAGCCATTCTATACAGAGTTTGGGATATTGGCCACACCCCAGGTATAAGGTCAATTGAGAATTCAACATCTCTTCTCTGGGGAAGACCATGTAATTCCTCGGTAAACACGTCAGCTAATTCCCTCACAATAGGAATTTCTCCAAGGATGGTTGCCCCCTTAGACTCAGTCATCTGAACCAGATACACATGTTCATAGGTCAATAATATCCATTCTTTAAATGATGGTGATAAATAATATTCATCTTTTTTCCTTTCACTTGTATAGAATTGGGGTTCAATTCTCCCCATGGAAAGTGATTCCCCTCTCATGGAAATTTATGTCTGCTCTATATAGGTAAATCCAATCCATGCTAAGATTTGCATCAAATTCCACCAGAAGGAGTATGGAGGGGTTCGTCGAGAAGTTCAATCCACTGATAATGATAGGGGAGGAGTTATATTCATGGGATACAATGATTTCCCCATTTTCTATAATTATCGACATCTTTACTTCCATGAATTATGGTGGTGTTGGGATTGTTCTACAAAAATTTTGAGATACAAAAGAATGTGTAGAACCAAAATAAAAAAGTACGCTCGCTATTCATGAATTAATAACGAGAGTACCTGTCACCAGTTCTTTTTTGGTGATCAATTCAGTGGTAGTTATGGAAAAATCTCACCCTTGCTTCCTTGGAGGCTGTTGGTTGCCTCTTAAAATCCTTGTCATAGTGAAATGATTTGTAAGACGCCCTGGTTTTTTATAGTTAAAGGAATGAACAAAGCGTTGAGAGTCGAACAGAGCATTTCTATCCTCCATCACAGTCATAGGTTTTTCTTATCATTAGTTAACAACTATGTGTCCTTCTCTTATAATCCTAAATCATTTCCCCATTTTCTTCATGAATTTTCCAGGGTGATTATTTCCACACCTTTGGAAAGTGTGGTGATGGACCTTCTTAGCACCGTTAGATTTACCAATCAGACAACCATAATTGAATTATACCTTATGATTCTTATCCCCATGATACCCTTGTGATTAACTAATTTCTACTTCGACTTTGAGGGCATATAGGACAATTTCCTCATATCTATCAAAGTCACAAATTTCTAGGGATTTCCACTATCTAGGTTTCATCCCACCAAATAAGCGGTCAACCTTGAATTCGAAGGTAATGACAATGCCGAAGGAATATCATGAATGCCTTATGATGTTTTACTCTTACTCTCCGATGGATTTGTCATATTTTGTCATGAGGTCTAGGATGTTTGTTTCCATCTTATGCCAAGGTGTGAGGAAAATATTTATCGAAAAACATTTTCCCGAAATCCTTCCATTTCAACGCTTCGATATCCTTATTAGGAATTGTATTTTTGATAAATTTCAAACATTTATTGGCTTCACCCTCCATATAATAAGTATCCATAAGAATGTTCAATTGTTCGGAACATTGAAGGATGGGGAAGACCTTTTCAATGTTTTTGATCCATTGTTAAGAGATTGAGGGATCAGATGATCCATTAAAATTAGGAGTCCTTTGTCTCATGAAGATTTCAAGAGAGACTTGTTCTTTCTTATGGGGGTTGAAAATTACTCTTGACCTATGTATCTATTCAAATATTTTGTTAACTGAGAGATTACGATGACAATGATCATGATTATTTCTCTCATAGGATTAGGCATCTTATTATAATAGTCATCACATTGATCATCACATCGGTAGTTAGCCTGATTAATCCTATTACCAGCCATTGGATTGAATAAAAGTAATATTAGGGGTACCACATAAAGGGTAATCCAAGGTCAAAATGAATGAATTATAAATAACCTTTATTTCCTTAACTGATGAATCTATAGGCTGTAATATATGTTATACATTATCTACCTTCTAACTTATATTCTTAGCTGCTTTTTGTATTCCCTTAATAATGGTTCATCCTAATATTATGAATTTACAAAAAGAATAACCCCTAGGAGTGTCGTTACCAATGGTGTATCAAGGCCCGTTGTTGAGTACCAGGATACCCCAAGTCAAGCCTGAAGCTCCATGTCAGAGTTTTCACTCCTAGGTACATCGGTTCCAGTGCTGCCTTTACCTTCTCGTATCTATACATGAATGTATTTTCTTTTAAAACCACTTACTCCATACTCACCAAATTTTATTGATTTTATTATTATATATATTCTTATCTTTAAGGCTTTCAAAAGGTTTTACTATTCCTAATCTTAAAAATAACGAAACCTATCCTTTAATAATAACAATAACAACCCTTATTTTATTTCACACTTAGACAATATTTATTACATGAACATTCACATTATGCGACATAGAAGATTGAGAGGTCTAGTGTCCTTGGGTCTTAGGATAATTAAATAACAGCTTAAAAAATTAAATAAAACATCTTTATAGAAAACATACTTCACATGACCACAACATTCCTTCATACTTAACATTTTACAGGATAACCTGGGGACATATATAAGAAAGGGGTGAGATATAAAGACCAGTAAGGGAATAAACATGGAATAACATGAGAAAAACAATACATTTTAGACAATAGGCATGTCAATTGAGGACAATAGAAATATGAACACAAAGGAATGATAAATCATTATAATCATAACATGGATATGTGGACACAACATTTAACATGATATTAGCATGAACCAATACTCATTGCACATGAATCATGAGTAAAACTTAAATGCACATAAATCACAAGTAAACCATCATTGCACTTGAATTAGAATGAGTCAACACTCATTTCACATGATGTATCAAGATACTATACTTTTATCAATGCATTATAGTGCTATCAGGGTGCACCCTTCTAAATCAACTCACTTCATGCATAAGTGTGGCACAAGATCCTTAAATATGGATTCATTAAACATCTTAATTTATTCCAAAATAAAGGAATTTTGAATTAATACATGAAACATTCCCATAAATAAGTAAATGTTCATAAAGTTGAATACCCCTGATAGGGAATTGGGCGTGGTATTCACTACACAATGATTTTGTCTTGGAAGGTAATTTCAGCAGTATAACAGCGCGACATATGACCTCATAAAAATGGTTGATGAGAGACAAAGGGTTGTGTCATAATATGTCAATGAAATGGAAAGTAAGGGGGGTCATGTTGATACATATACCAATATTGGTGATAGAATTTAGATTCATAATACTAAAGAATTGCTTGAATGTAAATGAGGGGATGGAAATTCCTTATGGAATTTCAGCATGGTAAAAAGTATACATGGAAGGAACGGATGAGAGAGAAAGGGGCCTATAATCATTCAAACATAAACAGGACACTAAAGGAGAGGTTATGAATCCTACCCCAACATTTATAATTGAAAATAAAATTGTTAACAATATTAAGAAGCTTGGATAAAATGAGAAAGTAATGATTCCCTTACATGGAAGTGTGATCCCAATGGCTTGGGAGAGGCTTAAGAGAGGCTTACTAGGAGCTTGGGGTGACTTTGAAGGATTCTAGAAAGAAGAGGTAAGAGGTTTTATGAACTAAAAAGGCTTTGAGAGAAGATAAAGTGGGATCTTGGGTGGGTTTATATAGGAGAGGAGAGGAAATTATTTATTATTTAGGTTTGGGACACCACACATTAAACTAATGAAAACCACAAACTAGACCATGGTTTTTTCCCATTGTTTTTTCAAAAGAGGAGTGTAAAAAAATAATTTATAAGAAGAATGGCCGAATATCTTAAAATAATAGGGTTTTTATGTGGAGGTGAGTCACACCCTTAAGGAAATCAATTTATAAGGCTAAAATGTTTTATATGTCTTGGAGGGTCTTCTAAGGCTTTGTAAAATAAATCAAACAAACCTAAAATTGCATTATTTTAATGATAAAACATATATTGGCCGAAAATAATGATTATAGTATTTTATTACATCACTATTGGGTCATTCTGATGTCAGAAAACACATTATATATTTAAACGGTATTTAAATTTTACCCAAAAAATCGACAGTCTCAGAAAACTAGGAAAAATTTACTTTTGGATAATTTTGATATATAGATTACAAAAAAAAATATTAATTTTATCTAAGTGATTTTCTAAATATGTGAGTTTTTACTTCTGAAATATAAATTGACATTTATCGAAAAATCATTGGTTATGACAAAAACAGCTTTCAAATCTTATTAAAAATTACAATTGTATTCATAAAAATTATACGATTATTTATACTTAATTAAAAGTAATTTAATAATAATAATATTTTATTAAAATATTGTTTAATTGAAAAATCCATTAATTTATCAGAATATATTTCTTAGTTTAATATTAACTAAAAATACTATTTGTGCTTTAAAAACTATTTACAAAGTAACAATAATAAAATAAATGTATATTGTTTATTATATACAAAAATAATGCACATAATCATAGTGCTAAGGTCATGTTATATAACACCTTATAACATCCGAATAATACCTAAGGGTAAGGTGTGTGATGGTGATAGACTCTCGGGGTGGCTTCGATAACATCGTTCGGGTGATAATCTCTATCAACATCCACATCTTCCGTAGGTGGTTCTGATCAAGCATAACATATTGAATCTTAGCTTGGTCCGGGTCAAGAGTAAAGCCCAATGATGAAACCTCCTTTCTGATCTCTGAAAAATAGGCTTTGTATGGGGAAATTATAACAACCCAAGCTTCCACGGTAAGTTTCCCATTGAATATTACAATATTTTGCGTTGTACGCAACTTCAAGTTCTAGCACACCACGACCAATAAAACTAGACATTAAAAGTAGTTATATACACTTTTTGAAACTTTATAAATTTTATTTTTCAAAATGGAATTCATTTTTGGATTCAGAATATCAAAATTATCTTAAAGTGAATTTTTGTATTTTTCTGAAAACAATCGATTTTTTATGAATAGTGAAAAACACTATATTATTGTTTAAAATCGTCTTTTTATTTAAATAGTTATTTATTTTATGTCAAAATTTATACAAAATAACTATATTAGTTCAATGTAATTCATTGGAATAATTTTATAATAAAATTAGATTTATATGATTTTATTGAACTTTTAACCGTCTTTTACCCACCTTCTAGGAATGTTAGCCAATTTTCATAAAACATAATTTTATAGATTTTTTGAATTAAATTTATAAAATATAAGAGACTTAGATGAAATTGGTATGTAAAATTCAGTTCAATAAGATGAAACTAATTTTTTCGGAATAGTAAATAGACTTTTATTTACCATGATTACAAGTAAATAGGGTAATTAAATGTAAAAATGATATTATCTTTACCCTAGAACATGTTCTAATTCAATTGGATAAGTGTATTTCTACCTAAAATAACTATAGGATTAAAATATGTTCCTTTTTCTCCACTTCTATTAGATTAGGACATTTATTATTATTATTTTAAAGAAGAGTTAAAAGAGTTAAATTCAATGTTTTATAACTAAGAAATTTTTAATATAAGGTTACACCTAAGATAAATGCGAATATAAATATTCATTAGATATATAAATAGATTATAAATGTAATGGTATTTTATTTTTAATTTTTAGACATTAAATAATTAAATTTATTTATGACATAATGATAATGCAAGAATAACCTTATTAATGAATGACTAAAATAATTAATATTATAAATATCATAATAAATGTAAATTGAGACATTTGGTTAATTACAAGAATTTAATGGTTAATATGACATGTTAGGGTTGTTTAAATGACTTTATTTCTAAGTAATAATGTTTTTAGGACTTTAACAAAAATAAAATACTAAATACGGTCAAAATTGACATAAATGAGTTATTAAAACAAATACTATATTATTAAATGATATAATAGTCCTAAAAATATATGGATCAACAAAAGGACTTATATAATAATAGATATGTCATTAATGAATCATTTGGGGTTATCTTGGAATTTTATAGTATGTTTATTAACCATATAATAAAAAATACAAGGAGGCATGGTAAATGTTAAACTATTTTACCAAAACTTAAATCTAAAATATAAGGTTGATATATTGACATAAACCTGTATAAAACCGATTGGTACAAAGGTTTTCATCCCATATCCACCATATAATTGAAATAAATCCTTTTTTATCCATTATAATCCAAATATGATTGTATAATAAAATAATATTTCAAGGTTTTCCTAAAGTGACTGTCACCTCTCTTATAAAAGGGTACTTCCCCTTATCTTAATTTTAAACCTCCATAGCCATTTGGATTGAACGAATACTAATAAAATATCCTCCCAACTACTCTAAATTCATCCTAGAATACATACATTGATCATAAATCCATCATATGGATCCCTTTTGATGAACACAAAAGTAAACTCCAAAAGAAGAGGTAATAATTTCACCACCTCTTTCAAAGTTCTTTTCTTCTTCCACTTCATCTTTATATGTTGTTTCCATAAAAAAAATTAAATCCATTACCTGATATATACTATGGTGTTATTATAAATATGTTACAACCATATTCATAATTCTATCCATCTTATGAATGACAAGTCACCATACATGTGTGTGTACGACTTACCATTTCCACGTTGTGGTGTAGTTAATTATTCAAACACTTCATTATTTGGATGGGTATAATAATAATCATAACTGATTTAAATAATAATAAATATAATATTTTAATGATTCTGTATATGTGATATACCATCCAATTACATATGATTTCTCCATCAATATAATGGTATTGTCACTCGTGCTTACGTACGGATTACCGTCTCCTTGAACACGTTGAGATTATTTCCCAATTGTAACCATTCAAGAGTAAATATACTTTTATGATTAAAAAATAATATTTAAAAATTTAATATAATTATTTATATGAATCAAATACATTTTATACATAACAAACTTGACTTACATAACAAAACATATTAAGGAAAACGAATCAGTTAACACCTGAAATGACGATACTGCTGAAATATTATTACCAAAGAAATAGTAGAAGATCATATATGATATCATATTTTTGTATGTGTCTCTTACGAAATTTAATCAAATTTATTTAACTATTATACATGAGTTTAATTTACCCTCAACTGAGGAAAAGTATAAGGTAATGTTTAATTCTACAATCTCTTCATTATCTAAGGTTGTTTATACGTGAGTATCTACTAGGTCCTCTTTATCATCCACATCTGTGTTTTTTTAAAAAGTATTTAAAAACATTTTTACTATTTCCTATACTATAGGTGTAAGTCATTTATACCCTTTTTTACTTTTTATAAAATATTTATAAAGGAATCCTTCCATCGTTTTCCAAACAAGGTCCTTCATGACCTTTCGACCAAATTAAGGAAAGACTGTTTTTTAAATAATACCTAGCTATTTTCTGCCATTATAAAGACTTCCAAGCATCCTTTACAAGCTTATAATAATATTTTCAAAAAAATGTTTTCTTTTATGATTATGTATCTTTTATATTATTTCAAAATAGAAAAATAATTTTCTTTCAAATATTTTTGATTACATCTATGTTGGAATCCTATAATGGATTTTACACCTGTTTGAAGTTGATTTATTATGATATAATATTCCATATTGTATTTAAGGTTTTGTGATATGATTGATTATGGATGTGTTATTTTTATTCCATTCATGTTCTATGGATAATATATTGAAATTTCATATGTTAGTTCTAATACAAATGATTTTGTTATGTTTCAACATTTTCATATAAGGAATGCATTCAACATAGTAAGTGATGGGTGTAGCCTACTATATCTCCTCGATGAATCTGTAGGTCTCATGAGGAAAAATAGTGTATTGGAACAAGGCCTTGACAAAATATTATTTTTAGTCTTGGCATGATGAATTGACTATGTGGTTATGATGTCCTGCATTATGCATCCCATCATTATTAAATTGGCTATTGATATTTCATGTGATTATTTGACTAGTAGAATATCTATGTGAATAAGTAAAGGGATTTATTCAATTTATAATTTACATATTATGCAGAAGTTTATGTTTAAAAGGCTTATGTTTTAGTCTTATACACTACCTTTAATGTTTAGGCTTATTTATGAATGTACCCGCTAGATTGTTATCCTTACTGAACATATGAGCTCACCCCTTTCTATGTTTTTTTCCCAGGATGTGAAGATGTATTTTATGATTGACTTGAAGGTACATGATAAGGGATATGAGTGTGTTCATCGGTGACAAAATGTCATTGTTTTTTTATCTCTTGGTGTAATGTAAAACTTATTTATGAATCTATTACATGCAAGGCTACCAAACTAATCGGCCTTTCAAGACACGATCTATTGCGATCATGCCAATGTTATATAATAATCCTCTAAATATGGGTAACAAGGGTTGGGGATTAGAGGTGGTATCAGTGGAAGTTTAGTACAAACCTTGGAAGCTATATTTAGAAAAAATCTAATTAGAGAACATTACACTAAGATAAACTTTGGGGATTAATATAGAAGAACATCCTATAATTTTGGTGAGGTATAGATTTTGTGAGTTTTCAAGAAATACATCCTTGTATGGATATGAGAAGATAAAGGTGGATCTGGCACATAATTACGTGGGAGTGAAAACTCCCACAAGGAGTTCCAGGCTTGACCTGGAGTATCCTGGTACACAACAGTGGGCCTTTCTTCCCTCTTGGTTATGAAACTCCTGGGAGATATGCTTAAGATAATTCACATTTATTTACAAAACATTATGAATTATTTTTGATTATATACCCCTATAAAGAAAATATTTTTTTGATTATTGATTAAATCCATAAAATATTCAATTTATATTAAGTGTTTTACAAATGTGGATTTATGTATTGCGATTCATAAACTAATCTAGTGTATCCCATCATTTAGAAATGGCACCTAGTGAAAAAGAATGGAAACCGTATGAATTCATGTAATCCATATAGGTATTTCCCTCCAACTAAATATAATTATAGTGGAGCTGGTGATGAAACTAGTGTTGATTATCTTATCACCATACTGGGACAAGTCACTTGGGTTATGAATAATAACCTTACCCATTTGGAGCACCTGGATCCACAACAAAGAGGATCAATGTTAGAATGATTCATGAGAAAAAAAATACTAACTTTCAATAGGACTACAAATCTATTTTTAGCAGAGAAATGGATAAGTTCCTTAGAGAAAATATTTCATGATTTGGGGAGTAGAAAAAGGGAAAAAGTTGTCATGACAGTTTATCGCCTCACGGGAGATGCAGGTCAATTGTGGATATTAATTCAATAAAAAAGCAGGATGAAGATGTATCAAATATGGAATAGAGGGAGTTTAATGGAATTTTCATAGAAAAATACTTTCCTTGTGAGCATCGAGCGGACATGGAAAGAATATTTCTGAGTCTGATTCAAAAGGTGGATGAGAATGTCGCAAAGAATGAGGCTAAATTTATAATTATAGCATGGAATGCAGCAGATTATATACGTAACCCAAGGAGTAATATTGATTGAATTTTTGATGGGTTAAAACCATTTCACTATCAAGCATTAGTCTCACAATCCTTCTCATCATATGATGATATTGTCTCATGTGCTATTAAGAAAGAGAAGGAATTATCTAAGTCTTACAACATTAATGAAATGTAAGAGAATAAAGGATCTAAAAAATAGTCTAGAAATGGAAATAAGGGGAAGAAGGGAAATGTTTAATAACCATCCTATGGTAACTATTGGAAGAAACAACCTGGTACTAGCCTAAAGGGAATGAAGTCTATTACATGTGTGGTGAAAAAGGACACCATGCTCATGATTGCAAGGGAAAGAAATAGTTTTTCAACGTTGAATGATATAATTATAGAGAAATGGGGTATTATGCAATGGAATTTTCTAAAATACAGTGAAACTTACCTCAGAAAAGGCCAAGAGAGCAATTCCAATCTTATGCAATCACTACTGCTAAGATTGATACTCTGAAAGTCATGGTGGTAGGTAATTTAACAGTTTCCTCAAATTTAACTAATGATTTATTTGATTCTATATCCTCACATTATTTCATATCTTCCCAGTTATCTATGAAAATTAGATATTGCTAAATTGATTTAACAAGGGAGTTGTTAGTCAAAACTCATAAGGGAAGTATCATTACAACATTGTTTTGTGAAACGATTGAAATTAAGGCATATAAACATTATTTATCTACTGATCTCATCGTAATTCCCATGATTTAATTTCATACAATCATTGGTATGGATTGGATTTCCGACTATGATGTGAAATTTTTTTGTTAGAAGAAGGAGGTTACAATTTTCAATGATGATAAAGAGTACCGTATCTTTAGAGAAAAAATGTCATCATCTGATTATTATCTAGATACACCCCCAGTAGCTTTACTAAATACAATTATTTCGGCGGAGGAGAGTGAAATAACTATGGGTGAGGAAAGGAATGTTCAAATAAAGTATGTACCTAGTGTTCAAGAATATGTATATTTGTTTTCATAGGATTTACCTAGACATCCTCCGAAATGAGAAATTGTGTTTTCCATTTTTTTAATTTCTGGTTCATGGCCCATATCAAATACCCCTTACAGAATGGACATAGTGGATTTAGAGGAACTAATGAAACAACTAGTGGAATTGAGTAAAAAGGGATTTATTCACCCCAGTGTATCACCATGGGGAGCCCCAGTTCGTTTTGTTAAGAATAAAGATGGATCTATGTGGTTTTGTATTGACTACATGGATATCAATGCTATAACAATAAATAACAAGTATCCCCTACCTCACATTGATTATTTATTCGATCAACTTCATAGAGCTCAATATTTTTCAAAGATTGACCTTCAATCTAGATATCATCAGTTGTGTGTGAAGAAGGACGATATTCAAAAGACAACATTTCATACCAGGTATGGCCATTATGAAATTACAGTAATGCCTTTTGCTTTGACTAATGAATCCTATGTCTTTATTGATCTATTGAATAGTGTTTTCAAGGAATATCTAGATCACTTTTTTGTGGTATTTATTGATGATATCATGGTATAATCCAAAATCTATGAATATCATCAAAATCACGTGTGCACTATTATAAATACTCTTAGAAGAAATGCATTATATGGGAAGTTCAGCATGTGTGAATTCTAGCTTCAGGAGATTTCATTTCTTGGCCATATTGTCTTTAAGGAAGGAATATTTGTTGATCCTTCAAAGACCAAGACGATCCAAGAATGTCCAACATCGATGAGTATAACTGAGGTACACAGTTTTATTGGTTTAGCAGGTTATTATCAGCATTTCATCCAGAATTTTTCATGATTGGCTTACCCATTAACCAAGATCAAATGTAAAGGGGTTAAAATTTTTTGGACAAAAGAGTGTGAATAATGTTTTTAAGAAACTAAGAGAAGATTATTCAAAGATCTTATATTGACTCAACCATCGGGGAATGATGGGTTTGCTATTTATAATGATTCTTCAATGAAAGTACTTGGTCGGGTCTTTATACAGAATGAGAGAGTTATTACCTATGCATCACAATAGCTAAAAATTCATGAGAAAAATTATCCCACTCATGAACATGAGTTATCAGGTGTAATCTTTGCTCTAAAAATATGTAGACACTATCTTTATGGTTAAAAATGTGAGATTTATACTGATCACAAGAGTTTGAGGCATATTTTCTCACAAAAAGAACTCAAATGAGGCAATGGAGATTACTTGAACTACTCAAGGATTTTGATTTCACTATGAAGTACCACCCGGGGAAGGAAATGAAGGTGGTAAATGCTTTGAGTAGAAAGGATCTTGGAGTTTTAAACAAGATGCCAGTTAAAGGGGATCCTATTTTCATGGATCTTGTAATTATGGAAATGGGAATAAGCATGGAAGGTGAAACATCGGTACTTTTTCCAATGCTTTCCAGTCAATCATTACTAGAAAGAATAAAGAGTTCTCTGAATGATGATGAGGAGTTTCCAATGAAGATTAATGTAGTGAATGATGGTAGATTGAGTGACTTTGAATATGAAGATGGAATTTTGAAATTTTGGAAGATATATAGTGTTCTCGATATACCAGATATAAAAAGTGAATTGTTAGATGATGCTCATAGAAATAATTTCTCTAAAAACCCTAGTAGCACTATGATGTATAGATATTTGAAGGAACATTTTTGGATGGATAACATTAAGAGAGAGATTGTTGAATATTTGTCAAGATGTATGGTTTGTCAATAGGTGAATGCTAGAAGTTAACATCCTAGAGGAGTCATGTAACCTCTTCCCATACCTGAGTGAAAATGGGATGATATTACGATGGGCTATGTCATGGGACTACAAAAAACACCTCAAAGGAATGAAGAAATATGGTTCTTTATTGATCATCTTACCATTTCAACACATTTTCTTTCTATAAGATAAGATTTACCACTTAAACATTTAAAAAAATATATATATTAATGAAGTTTTAAGACTTCATGGTGTACCCCTATCTATTGTTTCTGATTGTGATCCCCATTTTACATCAAGATTATAGAAAAGTCGTCAAAAGTCTCGGGATATTGAACTTTGTTTGGGGACTACCTTCCACTATCAAAATGTGGACAACTAGAATAGAATATTCAAATCCTAGAAGATATGTTGAGATCTTTCTCACTTGACTTCCAAGGTATGTGGGAGCAATATTTACCTCTTTTATAATTTTCCTATAACAATAGCATCCATTCAAGTATTCATATGGCACCATATGAAGTGTTATATGGATGCCACACACAAGCTTTTTGGGATGATGTTGGTGAAGGAAAACTCATATATAACGACCTATACTTTACATACATTGTTAATACTTAAAAATTGAAGCACACTTATTACAACATATGACAAAACCACAAAGGACCGTATAGGTATAGTGTCTTTAGAAACTGGGAAACATAAACAACTGGTTCATAAATCTTCTACAGTGTCTCCCATTTATTTCATCATATCTAGGGTCCCTTTTAGCATATTCTACTTAATATCCATCTTCCTGACCTGGGTAAAAGAAAACATAAAAGGGTGAGCTCAAATGCTCAGCAAGGGAAAATAAAGGAAATAAAAATCATATCATATCTTTTTGAAAATCATAACCTACAAAAGAGATCATAATATCTTAACATGGAACAAATCATAGAAGTGAAAATGAGATCCCCATAATCATAACATGAAACTTGAAACATTGTGGCATGCACACATAATCATGGAAAATCATTTCTTGTTAGTCATGACTCATTGCCAAGACTATCTTAATGGACAAAGTCCCTTTCTGAACCGAGTCACCCTCGTTCCAGTCCTGTTTCACTGAACCGGTATAACCTACCGTTCCAGCCATGTCTATCTCATGAGATATAAAATCTTTACCCAATACATTTGAGGGAGATATAGGTCCCACCCATCTTATAATGAATCCTTTCTTATGTGTGCCAGATAATCATAAACCATACATCATAGCGTAACCCATTAAATAAAAATGGGATTCTTAAACAACATGACATCATAAAACAATTCATATATGATAAAGGAATTCATAAAAATATTTCCATCACAACATAATCAAACCAATGTAATAATAGGGATAAAAACAGAACCCTTTTATTATCTTAGATGGAAAATAATTTTGATAAAATATTTGAACTCCATTCTTGAGGAAAATATCCTTTCTACTTCAAAAACATTTTTCCTTTCATAACATGTCATACAACTTTAAAATAAAATAAGTTGATTAAAAATAAACTTAAAAACTTGTAAAGGAAGTTTCTTGGATATAATGTTTTAAAAATCATTCATGCCGTATAAGTTAAAAAAAACATTCTTCGTACTTTTGTCGGAAAAGTCAAAAAGTACCTCGTACGAAAAACGAAAAAAGATTCCTTTAATACATATTACTAAAAACTCAGCGAAGGGTAAAAATGGATTTAAACAATTGTAGGCGGATGGAAATAATATTACATATTGATGAAACATGGATGTGGATGATAAAATACACCCTAGTAAATACTTACGAATAAACAATCTCGGATGAAAATGAGATTGTGATATTTCCCTTACCTTAGGTCCGATTTGCTTTGTACGTGTCCGAAGCTCCTGTATAATGGTTTAAATAATGTTATTGACTTATTCCAGAATCATACATATTGATATGATATCATATATGGTCATATTCTTATCTTATTGTTAGTAATATTTCATTGTTACTTGTTACTCGGGTCTTTATTGCCTTTTGTTCTTATGCGTGTTTTGCCGAATAAATTCTTATTCTTCTTTTAAGGTTATAGATACCTTATATCCAGAATGGAATTAGTGTAACATATATCATATTTATTCATTCAATTCATTTATATAATTACTATGTAATGATGATCATGTAGAACGAGTCAAATCACATCGTGGAGACGGTATTCCGTACGTACGCACGAGTGATGATATCGTTCCTATGATCGTGGAATTGTATTGGAGTATATATATATTATTTCAGTATCAATATTACTTTATAATAATCATAAATAGTTACTCATTACACCATTATACCCATCCTTGTATGGTGATGGTGGAAAATAGATTACACCACGGCGTGGAGACGGTATTCCGTACGTACGCACGCGCAGTGATTTCATTTTTGCGTAGGTTGGATAGAATGTGAATTAGGGTTCTCTCATATTTATAATAACATATCAGTATGTAAGTAATACTGATGTTATTACTTTATCATGAAACAACTAAAGAAGAAGAAGTTGAAGAAGAAAGAAATTGAAAAGATCGGTAATGGATATTAACTCTTCTTTGAAACGCTTCTTTGAATCCTCCAATTAGGGAACTAAGATTGGTCTTTGAAGAAGACCATGACCTATAGGATTATTATAGGAAAGTGGAGAGGAGAAAATGGCAGGTGTTGGCCGAGCTTGAGTGCTCAAATTGGTGTGAGGAGGAGGGGGAGGAGGTGCCCTTTTATAAGGGAGGAGAGGGGCACCTTAGGAATATCTCAAAATATTATTTTATATTAAAGTCAAAATCGGTTTATAATGGTTCCAAAGGGTCTTATTTAGAAGCTAAAGTGGGCATGGGTCGAAATCCTATCATCCAATAGGATTTAGAAAAGTTTAGGGTATTATGTTAACCTTATCAATTAGATTTAACTCTAAGTTAAATAATTTAACTTTTACCATGTCTTTTTGTTTTCTTTCACTCTATGGTTAATACACTTACTATAACATTCCCAACGAACCCCAAATTGTTTATTATTAATATATATATACTTATCTAAGTCATTTTGCCGAACCTTAGATTTTTTGGAATAAAATAACAATTAATAATATAATATTTGATTTAAAAACTATTTTGTGTCAATTTTGACACTATTTGATATATGATTTTTGTGAAAGTCATAACAGAATTTTATGTTCTAACCAAGTTGATTAAATCAACACTCATATATCATATTAACCTGGAAAATTAGTGTAATTCATAAAAAGTCTCAAATTACATTTATTTTGGTGTTTATAACATCAATTATGTCAATATTTCATAAATAAGATAATTACTGCATCATCGTTGTATCATAAATAAATTAAATTATTTAATGTCTAAAAATTATAAATAAAATACCATTATGTAGGAAATCTTTTTAGCTTTCTAATTAATATTTATTGTCTAATTTATCTTATGTATAACACCATATTAAAAATGATTTACTTATTAAACTTTGATTTTAACTATTTTAACCCTTCTTTAAATAAATTAATAATAACTGTCCTAATCTAACTCAAGTGGGCCTAAATGGTCATATTTTATTCATAAGGTTGTTTTTGGTCGAATTACACTTATACAATAGAATTAGGAAATTTTTTAGGGTAATAGTAATATCATATTTACCCTTAGTTACCATATTTACTATTAACCGCAGTAAAAAAAGTAAAAAGTTACTATTCACCAAAAAATTATTTTTATCTCATTGAACCACATTTTACTTACTGATATCAACCGTGTCTGTCGGATTCTCGAAATTACATTCACAGAAGCGGTAAAATTAAGTTTTATGCAAAATTCAGTTTTTAACCTACCACTTAGTGGTTTCACTATTCATCAAAAATTGAAAGTTTTCAGAAAAATACCAAAATTTCACCCTAGGCTAATTTTGGTATTCCGAATCCAAAAATGAAGTCCATTTTGAAAAATAAAATTTATAAAATTTCAAAAACTGGTTATTACTATTCATAACGGCTAGTTTTAATAATATTTTAATAGCATATCGGTGTTTAGTGAAACTCGGTATTGCGTACGACATAAGCTATCGAGGAAGGTCGCGATTGCGTGTAAAGTAAGCCAAGCAAGTGTGTAGTGAAAGATTCCTTTGAAAAAAATATTACTCATAAAAATCTCGGGTGTTACATTCTTCCCCCCTTAAAAAGAATTTCGCCCTCGAAATTCGTCACTTTGTAACAAACAAATGAGGATACTTCTCCCTCATCATATCCTCAAGCTCCCATGTAGCTTCTTCTAATTGGTGGTTCCTCCATAAAACTTTCACCAATCGAGTGGTCTTGTTTCGTAGGACTTTTTCGCTACGATCCAGAATCTCTATCGGCTGTTCTTCATAAGAAAGATCTGGCTCCACCGGTACAACTTCTGAGTTGAGTACGTGTGAAGGATCAGGTATGTACTTTCTCGGGAGAGATACATGGAACGCATCGTGAACTTGAGAGAGATTCAGTGGAAGAGCCAATCGGTAAGCTACCTTTCCAACACGATCCAGTATCTCGAAAGGACCAATATATCTAGGGCTCAACTTCCCCTTCTTTCCAAATCTCATAACCCTCTTCCAGGGAGATATTCTTAAGAAAACATTATCACCCACTTCAAACTCTAGGTCTTTTCATCGGTTGTCGACATAACTTTTCTGTCGACTCTGAGCTGTTCTTATGTGTTGTTGAATAGATCTGACCTTTTCTGCCATTTCATCAACGAGATGAGGTCCTAATAGCTTTCTTTCCCCAACTTCATCCCAGGAAGTTGGAGTCCTGCATTTCTTTCCATAGAGAGCTTCATAAGGAGCCATCTGAATACTGGAGTGAAAGCTATTATTATAAGAAAATTCCACCAAAGGTAGGTGTTCATCCCAAACTCCTTTGGAATCCATAGAGCAAGCTCTCAACATATCTTCTAAGGTTTGAATTGTTCTCTCAGACTTACGGTCTATCTGGGGATGATAAGCAGTGTTGAAACTCAACTCTGTATCCAGAGTATGCTGAAGACATCCCCAGAACTTCGAGGTAAATCTCGGTTCCCGATGAAATATAATAGAATATGGTACTCCATGCAATCTTACCACTTCCTTTACATATATCCTGGCAAGCTGATCTAGAGAGAAATCCTCTCTAATAGCAATGAAGTGTGCAGACTTTGTAAGACGATCAACTATGACCCAGATAGCATTATTGCCTTTGATGTTTTAGGAAGTCCGGTGACAAAGTCCATAGTGATGTTTTCCCATTTCCATTCGGGTATGGGTAATGGTTGTAACATCCCCTTAGACTTCTGTCTCTCAGCATTAACTTGTTGACAAACCAAGCATCGAGAGACATATTCAGCAACATCTCTTTTCATGCCATCCCACCAGAAGTACTATTTGAGGTCCCTATACATCTTCGTGCTTCCAGGATGAATAGAGAATGAAGAACTATGAGCCTCATCCAGCAGCTCCTTCTTTAATTCGGGGATCGGAGGAACTCAAACCCGATTCCTGAACTTTATTATCCCATCACAATCAAGGTTAAATTCAGGAACATTTCTCACATTATTTTGTAACTCGACATCTTCTTTCTGTGCCTCTTTAATCTTCACATGTATAGATGGTTGAACATTCATTTGAGAAAGATAAGATTTTTCCTCTTCCATTATAATTCCAAGATCCATCCTTTGTAAATCCATAAATATTGGATCTTTTGTGATCCTCATCATGGATAAACTAGCATGGTCTTGTCGACTTAATGCATCTGCCACCTTGTTTGCTTTCCCAGGGTGGTAATGGATTGAGCAGTCGTAATCCTTAATCAGCTCCAACCATCTTCTTTGACGCATATTCAACTCCTTTTGTGTGAAAATATACTTTAAACTTTTATGATCAGTATAAATATCACACCTTTCACCATAAAGGTAATGTCTCCAAATCTTTAATGCAAAGATTACCGTAGCCAACTCCAAATCATGTGTTGGGTAATTTTGCTCATGGATTTTCAACTGTCGTGAGCCATAAGCTATCACCATATCATTTTGCATAAGAACACACCCCAATCCCTTCTTGGATGCATCACTGTAGATCACAAACCTTTCTCCACTACAAGGCAGTGTGAGCACAGGTGCACTGGATAACCTTCTTTTCAACTCCTTGAAATTCTCTTCACATTCCTCTGTCCAAAAAATCTTAACTCCTTTCCGAGTCAACTTGGTGAGTGGATTAGATAATCATGAAAAATCTTTTACAAAATGTCGATAATATCCAGCCAAACCAAGAAAACTTCGGATCTCAGTTACTATTGTTGGTCTTGACCATCTTTCGATAACCTCTGTTTTTGCTGGATCCACAGATATCCCCTCTTTTGAGATTATGTGACCCAAAAATGCAACTTTTTGAAGCCAAAATTCACACATGGTAAATTTGGCATAAAGCTTCTCCTTTCTCAGGGTCTTCAATATAATTCTCAAGTGATCTTCATGCTCTTCCTTACTATTTGAATAGACAAGAATATCGTCTATAAAGACTACCACAAATTGATCAAGATATTCTCTAAAGACTCTATTCATTAGATCCATGAAGATAGCAGGGGCATTAGTAAGACCAAATGGCATCACTATAAATTCATAGTATCCATACCTTGTACAGAAAGTCGTCTTTGGTATATCCTCCCTTTTGACCCTTAATTGATGATACCCTAAACGAAGATCAATCTTGGAAAAGTATTGAGCTCCGCGTAGTTGTTCAAATAAGTCATCAATGCATGGGAGAGGATATTTCTTCTTGATAGTGATCTTGTTAAGTTCTTGATAATCAATGCAGAGTCTCATTGATCCATCTTTCTTCTTAACAAATAGAACATGTGCTCCCCAAGGTGACGCACTAGGGCGTATGAATCCCTTATCAAGATTCTCTTGGAGTTTCTTCTTCAATTCCTGAAACTCAATTGGGGCCATTCTATAAGGTGTCTTTGTAATAAGCAAAGCACCCGGTACGAGTTCTATTGAAAACTCAACTTCACGATTTGGTGGAAGACCCGGTAATTCCTCCGGAAATACATCATCAAACTCCCGTACGATGGGAATATTCTTAATCGTAAGTTTCTCACCAACCATTTAAGATAAATAACCTTCATTCAGTGGAATCAAGACCCATAAGATGGAAGGAATTTCCACTGGAAGGTTATATTCATCCTTACATCGATAGACGATCGTAGATTGATCTGGAATATGAAATGTGACTTCCCTTCTTTGGCAATTGATATGAGCTCCATGTAGAGAAAGCCAATCCATGCCAAGAATCACATCAAATTCCACTAAAGGAAGGATCACAAGATTTGCAGGAAGCACATTCCCACAAACTTCGATCGGAGAAGAATTATAAATTTTTGATGCGACTGTTGTGCCATTAGGTGTTGTCACAGCTAACTCAACATCTAATTGTTGAGGTAATACGGTGATACCCTTAGAAAATTCTTTAGAAATAAAAGAGTGGATGGATCCAGAATCAAATAAAACATTTGCTACTTTAGAGTGGATGGTAAGTGTACCTTTCACCACTTCGTTACCTTACTCCACATCGCTGATAGAAATTGCATGTGACTTTCCTTTGTCTTTAGCCTTAAGATTTTGTTGACGTCGACCATCATCATCAACCTTTGGATTTGGGAATTGATTGGCCTAATGCCCCATCTCCTTGCACTTGAAACATTGAAGTGTAGTAGGTTCATTCTGTGTATCCCTTCCTTTTTTTGCATCATTAGACATCTTCTTCCCATTATCGCGGCATTCAAATGCCCGATGACCTTCCTTTCCACATTTTAAACATTTACTTGTCCCTTTAAGACAACTCCCTCCATGTTTCTTTCCACACTTTGAGCATAAGGGAAATCTCATCTTCTTTTCAGTGTTCTCTTTACATTTTCCTTTGAATTCCATCTTCCTCTTCTTATCAAACCCATGTGACTGATGGGTTACTCCAATCTCCATCTCGACTTTGAGAGCACATAGAACGATTTCCTCATAGCTATTGAAGTCCATTATAGCTAACGCCCTTCGAAGACTTAGTTTTAATCCACTAAAGATTCGATCCATCTTACTCTCAGGTTGGATAATAATACCAGAAGCGTACCTTGAAAGTCTTGTAAAATTTGCTTCATAGGTACCAACAGATTCATCATCCCTTTGCTTCAGTTCAAGAAACTCTTTCTCCATATTTGTTCAGAGAATAAGAGGGAAGTACATATTAAAAAATAAGTTCTTGAACTCGTCCCATTCCATAGACTCAATTTCATCCCTTTGCCTCGTATTCTTAATAAGATTCCACCATTGATCAGCATCTCCTTCCAAACGATACACTGCTAGGATGACTTTATCATGTTCAGAACATTGAATAACTGAAAATATCTTTTCAGTAGTACTAATCCATTGTTCAGCAACTAATGGATCAGTAGACCCACTGAAAGAAGGTGGACACTGTCTCATGAAGGATTCAACAGAATTTTGCTCCTTCCTTTTCTCGTTTGGAAGTCCTGCATGATTCATAGCTTGAGAATGTTGTGTGAGCATGGCTACAAGATTTTTCATTCTAGCTCCCATATCGTTTGGTTGCTCAGGGGGACAATCAATTGTGTTGCCCAACGTATTCTGCATTAACACGGTTCCTTCGAGTTCCAGCCATTGACTAAAACCAAGAAGAATAGTGTGAGCAACACTAATTATAATAGGAAAACCACATAATCAAGGATAAAATTTCACACTTAAGGTCTTATCCTAGGGTATTCATGGCCATTTCTAAAACACTAAGATTGTGTTCTATGCTTAGAATTATCCTTAGGGTTCTTACTAAGGCTTTGACATCCTAGTTTCCAAAGGTTGACTATAACCTTCCTCTGATACCAACTATAACGACCCATACTTTACGTACATTGTTAATACTTCAAAATTGAAGCACACTTATTACAACATATGACAAAACCACAAAGGACCGTATAGGTATAGTGTCTTTAGAAACTTTGAAACATAAAAAACTGGTTCATAAATCTTCTACAGTGTCTCCCATTTATTTCATCATATCTAGGGTCCCTTTTAGCATATTCTACTTAATATCCATCTTCCTGACCTGGGGAAAAGAAAAAATAAAAGGGTGAGCTCAAATGCTCAGCAAGGCCAAATAAAGGAAATAAAAGTCATATCATATCTTTTTGAAAATCATAACCTGCAAAAGAGATCATAATATCTTAACATGGAACAAATCATAGAAGTGAAAATGAGATCCCCATAATCATAACATGAAACTTGAAACTTTGTGGAATGCACACATAATCATGGAAAATCATTTCTTGTTAGTCATGACTCATTTCCAAGACTATCATAGTAGACAAAGTCCCTTTCTGAACCGAGTCACCCTCGTTCCAGTCCTGTTTCACTGAACCGGTATAACCTACCGTTCCAGCCATGTCTATCTCATGAGATATAAAATCGTTACCCAATGCATTGGAGGGAGATATAGGTCCCACCCATCTTATAATGAATCATTTCTTATGTGTGCCACATAATCATAAACCATACATCATAGCGTAACCCATGTAATAAAAATGGGATTCTTAAACAACATGACATCATAAAACAATTCATATAAGATAAAGGAATTCATAAAAATATTTCCATCACAACATAATCAAACCAATGTAATAATAGGGATAAAAACAGAACCCTTTTATTATCTTAGATGGAAAATAATTTTGATAAAATACTTGAACTCCATTCTTGAGGAAAATATCCTTTCTACTTCAAAAACATTTTTCCTTTCATAACCTGTCATACAACTTTAAAATAAAAGAAGATGATTAAAAATAAACATGAAAACTTGTAAAGGAAGTTTCTTGTAAATAATGTTTTAAAAATCATTCATGTCGTATAAGTTAAAAAAAACATTCTTCGTACTTTTGTCGGAAAAGTCAAAAAGTACCGCGTACGAAAAACGACAAAAGGTTCCTTTCATACATATTACTAAAAACTCACCGAAGGGTAAAAATGGATTTAAACAATTTTATGTGGATGGAAATAATATTACATATTGATGAAACATGGATGTGGATGATAAAATACACCCCAGTAAATACTTACGAATAAACAATCTTGGATAAAAATGAGATTGTGATATTTCCCTTACCTTAGGTCCGATTTGCTTTGTATGTGTCCGAAGCTCCTGTATAATGGTTTAAATAATGTTATTGACTTATTACAGAATCATACATATTGATATGATATCATATATGGTCATATTCTTAGCTTCTTGTTAGTAATATTTCATTGTTACTTGTTACTCGGGTCTTTATTGCCTTTTGTTCTTATGTGTGTTTTGCCGAATAAATTCTTATTCTTATTTTAAGGTTATAGATACCTTATATCCAGAATGGTATTAGTGTAACATATATCATATTTATTCATTCAATTCATTTATATAATTACTATGTAATGATGATCATGTAGAACGAGTCGCATCACATCGTGGAGACGGTATTCCGTACGTACGCACGAGTGATGATATCGTTCCTATGATCGTGGAATTGTATTGGAGTATATATATATATTATTTCAGTATCAATATTAATTTATAATAATCATAAATAGTTACTCATTACACCATTATACCCATCCTTGTAAGGTGATGGTGGAAAATAGATTACACCACGGCGTGGAGATGGTATTCTGTACGTACGCACGCGCGGTGATTTCATTTTTCCGTAGGATGGATAGAAGGTGAATTAGG
This sequence comes from Viscum album, assembly GCA_963277665.1. Classification (NCBI taxonomy): domain Eukaryota; kingdom Viridiplantae; phylum Streptophyta; class Magnoliopsida; order Santalales; family Viscaceae; genus Viscum; species Viscum album. The sequence continues at coordinate 1,646,961,877 of OY728128.1, forward strand.
GTTGTCTCATATTTATAATAACATATAATTGTGTAAGTAATACTTATGTTATTACTTTATCATGAAACAACTAAATAAGAAGAAGTTGAAGAAGAAAGAAATTGAAAAGATCGGTAATGGATTTTACCTCTTCTTTGGAACGCTTCTTTGAATCCTCCACTTAGGTAACTAAGATTGGTCTTTGAAGAAGACCAGGACCTCTAGGATTATTATAGGGAAGTGGAGAGGATAAAATGGCAGGGGTTTGCCGAGCTTGATTGCTCAAATTGGTGTGAGGAGGAGGGGGAGGAGGTGCCCTTTTATAAGGGAGGAGAGGGGCACCTTAGGAATATCTCAAAATATTATTTTATATTAAAGTCAAAATCGGTTTATAATGGTTACAAAGGGTCTTATTTCAAAGCTAAAGTGGGGATGGGTCGAAATCCTATCAACCAATTGGATTTTGACAAGTTTATGGTATTATTTTAACCTTATCAATTAGATTTAACTCTAAGTTAAATAATTTAACTTTTACCATGTCTTTTTGTTTTCTTTCACTATATGGTTAATACACTTACTATAACATGCCAAAAGAACCCCAAATTGTTTATTATTAATATATATATCCTTATCTAAGTAATTTGGCCGAACCTTAGATTTTTAGGAATAAAATAAAAATTAATAATATAATATTTGATTTAAAAACTATTTTGTGTCAATTTTGAAACTATTTGATATATGATTTTTTTGAAAGTCAGAACAGAATTATATGTTCGAACCAAGTTGATTAAATCAACACTAATATATCATAGTAACCTAGAAAATTAGTTTAATTCATAAAAAGTTTCAAATTACATTTATTTTGGTGTTTATAACATCAATTATGTCAATATTTCATAAATAAGATAATTACTCCATCATCGTTGTGTCATAATTAAATTAAATTATTTAATGTCGAAAAATTATAAATAAAATACCATTATGTAGGAAATATTTTTAGCTTTCTAATTAATATTTATTGTCGAATTTATCTTATGTATAACCCCATATTAAAAATTATTTACTTATTAAACTTTGATTTTAACTATTTTAACCCTTCTTTAAATAAATTAATAATAAATGTCCTAATCTAACTCAAGTGGGCCTAAATGGTCATATTTTATTCATAAGGTTGTTTTTGGTCGAATTACACTTATCCAATAGAATTAGGACATGTGTTAGGGTAATAGTAATATCATATTTACCCTTAGTTACCCTATTTACTATTAACCGCAGTAAAAAAAAGTAAAAAGTTACTATTCACCAAAAAATTATTTTTATCTCATTGAACCACATTTTACTTATTGATATCAACCGTGTCTGTTGGATTTTCGAAATTCCATTCACAGAAGCGGTAAAATTAAGTTTTATGCAAAATTCAGTTTTTAACCTACCACTTAGTGGTTTCACTATTCATCAAAAATTGAAAGTTTTCAGAAAAATACCAAAATTTCACCCTAGGCTAATTTCGGTATTCCGAATCCAAAAATGAAGTCCATTTTGAAAAATAAAATTTATAAAATTTCAAAAAGTGGTTATTACTATTCATAACGGCTAGTTTTAATAATATTTTAATAGAATATTGTTTTTTAGTGAAACTCGGTATTGCGTACGACACAAGCTATAGAGAAAGGTCGTGATTGCGTGTAAAGTAATCCAAGCAAGTGTGTAGTGAAATATTCCTTTGAACAAAATATTATTCATAAAAATCTCGGGTGTTACATCATAAGCCTATAATTTGTTCAGGAAACAATAGAAAAGGTGAAGGTTATCCAAACCCACATCAAAGAAGCTCAATGAAAGAAAAAAAGTTATGTTGATAACTGTAAGAATGATTTTGAATTTCATGTAGGTGATCATGTTTTCCTGAAGTTATATCTATGGAAATGTGTTATACGATTCGTTAAGAAGGGTAAATTAAGTCCCAGGTACATCGTACCTTTTAAAATTTATGAAAAAATTTGGAGTTGTATATTATCGTTTGGAAATGCCACCAAGTCTCTCCAAAGTTCATGATGTTTTCCATGTATCACTATTGAGAAAATACATTACTGACCCAATTCATGTACTCACCTATGATGAAATTAAACTGGAACCTGCTCTGTCTTATTATGAAGAGCCTTTCAAGATTCTTTATTAAAGAGAACAATAGTTTAAAAACCATAAGACTCATCTAATAAAAGTTCTATAGAGAAATCATAAGATTGAAGAAGAAACATGGGAGTGAGAGAAACCTATTATGAAGAACCACGTGAATCTTTTTATGTAGTAGTATTCTAGAAATTTTGCGGATGAAATTATTTTAAAGAGGGGAGAATGTAACACCCCATGATTCCACGATACATTTCCCTTTGATTAATACAATAGATTGTGATGTATGAAACTTCAAGTTCTATCACACCACTACCAATCAAACAAGACGTTATGAATAGTAATATTGACATTTTGAAACAGTATAAATTTTATTTTTCAAAATGGACATCATTTTTTGATTCAGAATATCAAAATTATCTTAGAGTGAATTTTTTTTATTTTTCTAAAAACTTTCAATTCGTGATGAATAGTGAAAAACATTGCGTTATTGTTTAAAACCAACTTTCTATTTAATTATTTATTTATTTTAATTAAAATAGATACATAATACCTATATTAGTTCAGTAAAATTCATTTGAGTCATTTTATAATATAATTAGATATATAAAATTTCTTTGAATTGTTTACCCTCTTTTACCCACCTTCTAGGCACGCTAGAAAATTTTCATAAATCGTAATTTTACTGCTTCTATAAATTGAATTTCAAAAATATGAGAGACACGATTGATATCAGTAAGTAAAATGTTTTTCAATAAGATGAAAATAATTTTTGGAGAATAATAACTTTTGACTATTATTTACCACCTTTAAAAGTAAATAGGGTAATTAAAGGTAAAAATGATATTATTATTACCCTAACACTTTTTCTAATTCTATTCATAATGGCCTAGAAGGCCTTCATTTTTTTAATTTTGATAATCCACCTTTTAGGGGGTGAGGTGGAATCCCTAAAAGGCATGAAGTCTTAGAGACAATTAAATGACCCGTTTGTCTTAGAGGGAATCACCCAGACAAGAAGACTTTGAACTAATCCTCCCTAGAATTTTGTCATGATATTAGAACTCCACCCTTGCATGGCTAGTCGGATAGGTGTCATATGCAAAGCTGCACAGGCCCAGTACCGATGGCAAAGCCATGCCCTCACATTCTTATAATTCTGATTAGCTCTTCTCTAGTGAATGTGCCTGCCCTGAATCCTTCCCTGAAGCCTTTTCCATTGTAGTCTGACTGGTACATCTGCATTTTTAGGTGGCCTTAAGGCCTTGGGGTGGCCCAATGGCCTTTAGGTGGCCCGAAGGCCTTGATAATCAACTGGCTTGAAGGGCTTCGGTGGCCCAAAAGCTATGCGAGACCTGAGGACCAAACTGGTGGTCCAAAGGCCCAGATGGATGAATAGTTCTAGATGCTACAGTACCGAACAGTACTTGCTACAGTGCCTACTACAATACTTATACAGTGCCTGTTATAGTACTACTACAGTACCCCATAAATATGACTGCACCCGGATTTCATATCGGGTATTTTGGATGCACTGACCAATTCCTCACAAACCGGGATGAGGCTCATGTTCCATCCTAATTCTATTGGATATGTGTATTGTGACCAAAAACAACCATAGGAATAAATTATGATCCTTTTGGTCCACTTGGACCAGATTAGGATATTTATTATTATTTTATTTTATAAAGAGATAAAAGTGTAAAATTCAAAGCTTCATAACTATAACATTTTAAATATAGGGTTACACATAAGATAAATTCGACTATAAATATTCATTAGTAATATAAAAATACTTCCTACATAATGGTATTTTATTTACATTTATTATACATTAAATGATTAAATTTATTTATGACACAATGATGATGCATTAATTAACTTATTAATGAACGACTGAAATAATTGTTATTTTAAATATCCAAATAAATGTCAATTGATACTTTTAATGAACTAAATGACTTTTATTAGTTAATATTACAAGTTAGGGTTTATTAAATTAATTTTTCTGAAGTAATCAAGTTGTTATAACTACAAAAAAAAAATACTAAATAATTTCTAAGTTGACATAAATGAGTTTTCAAAAACAATACTATATTATTAAATGATATAATAGTCCTAAAAAATATTGTTTATCCAAAAGAGTTATATAATAATAGATATGTCATTAATGATCCACTTGGGGTTCTTTTATCAATTTATAGTAGTTTAATTAATAATATAATATAAAAATACAATAGACATGATAAATCTTATAATATTTAACCAATAGTTAAATCTAAATTATAAGGTTAATATAGTCCCCTAAAACTATCTAAAACCTATTGGTTGAGAGTATTTCGACCCATACCCACCATAGCCTCAATATAAATTCTTTTTGGAGCCATTATAAATGGAATATTATATTATAATAAAATAATATTTCAATGTTTTTCGAAAGTGACCCTCACCTCTCTTATAAAAGGGAACTTTACCTTATCTTAATTTTACACATCCAAAACTTTTGAATCGGACAAACCCTACTAAAATATCCTCCTAAATACCATCACCTAAACCTAGTGGACATACATTGATCAAATAGGCAACCTATGGATCCCTTTTGATCATCTCAAAAGGAAACACCCGAAGAAGAGATAATAATTTCACCACCTTTTTCAATGTTCTTTTCTTCGTCCGCTTCCTCTTTCATTGTTGTTTCCATACCATAATAATAACTCTAGTGACTTACACAGAATGTGATCTTATTATAAATTTGGTACAACCATATTTATTATTCTATCCATCCTAGAAATGGTATTTCACCATACGTGCATACGTACGACTTACCATCTCCACGCCATGGTGTAGTTTATTATTCAAACACTTCATTATTTGGGTGGATATAATTATGAGTATAACTGGTGTAAATAATAAATATAACATGTTAAGGATTTTTATATATGATATACAATCCTATTACATATTATTTTACCATCAATTTAATGGTATTGTCGCTCGTTTGTTTGTACAGATTACCGTCTCCATGAACGCGATGAGATTCAATCCCCATCCTCACCATTCTAGAATAAATATCATTTTGTGATTGAAAAATAATGTTTAAGAACTTAATATCATTCTGGATACGAATTAAATACATCTTATCCATATCAAAGATGACTTAAATAACAATACATATAATGGAAAATGATTATGTTAACACTCGAAACAATGATACTATAGAATTATTAATAACAAATATATATAAGAAGATCATATATGATATGATATTTATGTTTGTGGTTCTTATATAATTTAAAAAAAATTATTTTTCTTTTATACAGTAGGTTAAAATACCCTCTACCAAGGAAAATTACAAGGTATGGGTTAATTATACAATCTATTCATTATCTGGGGTTGTTTATACGTGAGTATATACTGTGACCTCTTTATCATCCACTTCTTAATTTCTTAAAATGTATTTCAATTTTTTTTACTATTTCATGGACTATGGGTTAAAGCAATGTATACCATTATTTTACTTTTTATTATAATTTTATAAAGTATTCCTTCCACAGTTTTCCAAATAAGGTCATTTACAACATTTTTGACAACATAAAGGAAAGAATGTTTTTTTAACTTATACAGTAGGTGCGGCTATTTTCAGCCATTATAACACCATAAAATCTACCCTTAACAGATTATAAGAATATTTTAAAAAAAGTTTAATTTTATAATTATGTGACATTTAAATTATTTCAAAATAGAAAGAGATATTTCCCACAAATTGTTTTTATTTCATCTATATCAACATCCTTTAATTGATTTTACACTTGTTTGAAGTTGATTTATTATGATACAATCTTCCTTATTGTATTTCATGTATTGTGATATGTTTGAATGTGGATTTTTCATTTTTATACCATTAATGGTTTATGGATAGAGCATTGACATTTCATATGATAGTTTTAATACGAATATTTATGTTATGTTTCATCCTTTAAATATGAGGAATGCATTGGACTTAGTAAGTGATGAGTGGAGCTCGCTATAACTCCTTGGTGCATTGGGTCTCATGAGAAAAATGAGTGTCTTGGCCCATGGCCTTGAAAAAAATAGTACTTGTATTCTTGGAACGAGGTATTGACTATGTGGTTATGATTTATGACATTATGAATTCGATCATTATAAAATTTACTACTGATTATTCCTGTTATTATTTATCTATTAGAATATACATTTGATTAAGTAAATGACACTATTTGATTTAAATTTTCCATATTATGCTATATTTTATGTTTAAATGTCTTCTGTTTTAGTCTTATCCATTGCAATTAATGTTTATGCTTATTTATGAAAGTTTTTTCTATATTGTAATCCTTTCTAAGAATATAATATCACCCCTTTCTATATTTTATTTTTCCCAGGAGGTGAAGAGGTATTTAATGGTTGACCTATAGGGATAGGCTAAGGGATATAAGTGGGATCAAAGGGGGAAAATGTTATTGTTTGTTTTTTCGCATGATGTAATGTAAAACATATGTATGAATCTAGTAATACCTAGGGTACTAAACTAATCGGTATTTCAAGACATGATCTCTTATGATCAGGACAATTTTATGTAATAATGCACTAAATCTAGGTAACTAGGGTCTGGGAGTTACATCAAGTCTACTATATGAGGCAATTACTTCCTTTCTCTGAGTAAATTTGATTTGTTAAAGCTCTATATTTATACGAATAATGTGATCACTATTCAATGACTACATTAGCAATGATCACAATTCTTATCGGTATTTAAAAAAAATAAAAAATCCTAATACCAAAGAAGTGCATATGTAATATAACCATTTCACATAATAATACATTAAATTAGATCATTAGTAATTTCAATTATTAAAAGTTTTGGTCGTTACATCAGTAGTGTCAAACTAGGAGTGCAATAAGGCCTATTATCATGAATTAGTTCCTATCAAACTCTAGATCAAAGTGGTGTTTTTATATTTTACCAATAGATATTTTTTTCTAGATCCACATACACATATTCGTATCTATATTGGGATTTATTTGTTCGAAAACCACTTACTTAAAATTTCAACAAAATTATAGAAATATTTCCTCTCTTTAAAATATTCTATAATGTTTTTCTTAGTGTTTTAAAATCCCAATTTCCATAAATAACTAAACCAACCTTTGATACTAACTATGGAATCCCACCTTTTTGTTACATAACATTTCAATACATTTTACAAACAAAATCTCTTTTAACATTTAGTGTCATTGAAATAAGGTAAATAATACATGTTTCTTTGAATGATGAGTTTTACAGATTCTGGACTTGGGGTTACTGGTCTTTCAGGGGTTGTGACATGAATTTATTAAACTGGTCTCTAGACTATCATTTCGATCTCGAACCCCCTATTATTACTTTATGGATTGGGTTCCTGAATTTTCCTCTTCATCTTTTCATACAAAAATTCCTTAACTGCCATTTCATGTTTATTTGGTCATACCATCAATATTGACATTGCCTCATTGAACATATCATTTCCCTTAGTTTCTAGGATTTTTACAGAAATCGATATCACAAAATATTGGCCTTCACAATTTTGGATTTAAAGTGGGGATAATTGTTTCATACAGGAAGTGGTAATCGAAAATGTTCCAAATTTCTGAAAAAAATGTTCAAGAGTTAGTCACTATTTGAATGAATGTGAGAAAAAATGGAATACTCCCACCCCTCATCAATCCAAATCTATTTGTGTGGAAGGAAGCATCTAAATTTCCCCATATCGGCCAGACAGATAAGCCTGCTTTTTGGTCTAATCTTGTGAACTCTTCAGGCCCCACTAAGACATCAAATCTCTATGATACTAAAATCTCTCACAATCCCAGACATTCTAAGGAAGAAAATTATTATATCCCCAATACTGACCCATCAATCCTTGAGGACTATAAATCTATACATAGAGTAAAAGAGACTATGCAACTTGGATTTGAAAAACCATTGCAAGTTGTGGTTGAAAAATATTTCCAATTGGAAGATGATTTTTTAATGTTGAGTGCTAGAAAAATAAATAAAATAATTGACTAAATCTCATGGTTCCATTACTCTGAGTATTAGAAACACTCAGAAATGTAGGGAAAATACCAATATTAGGAGAAATATTGTTACACACTCCCTAGCTGCCAGCATGAAGGATCAAAACACACTACCCCCACATCCTACCCCTAATGTAAATTTACCCGCTATATTGTGTGCATCCTCAAAATATTATTTTACTGATTCAGAAGAATCATCCAATGAGGATAATGAAAATGAACCTACTTATAGGGATTCCTATCAAATAGATGATAATTTGGATTTTTCAAATTATCTTGAATTATTAATGAAAGAAAAGGATAATATTGTATTTCGACAGTATAAAAATGATGAGATAACAGCTGATATCTACCTTGATATTAGAAAAGGTATTTTCAACGAGATTGATGTAGAATTTTAAAAGGACCCAAACATCAAATTCATTTGAATCCCATGAAAATGAATTTTTAATATGCCCCTGGATTGACAGAACCCCGTCTGTTTTGCACACATCCCTGCAGCTCTGATTTTCTGCAATCTCTCTCTTCATTTTTTGGGATGTCACTAAAGATTCCCTTTTGATGATACTATTGTTCAGGTGGAAATTATTTTCTCTTTTAGAGATGAACCAAGAATACAGGCTAGATTACAGGTTCATCGGAATGGATTATTCCTATTGAGATGATTCACAACAAATCCTGTTACCATCGATGGGTGTTTGGGAGGTGATGAAGGCTATGGTTTTCTGAAATTAATGATGGATTCTACTATAGACTTATTAAATCTCTAAATGAGGCTATTTCCTAAGGCATATGAATTTATTGGATCATAAGTGAAGTGTTTGGTGATTCTTAATAATGCTCCACATGAGGATTTCATGTTATCTTGAGAGAAATTATATGATTAGCAATGACTAGTTGTCTTGCTAGAAGATGATTGGAAGTCCCACTACTAATAAATATAGATAGAAACACTACTTTAGGTTCCATTGGGATGTATTAAGTTTACAATAAAGAATAGTAGTGAAAAAATATGAAGGCCATGGACCCGTTCTTGCTCTCTAAAGCTGGCTGCAATAGCTACTACACAAGAGTATTGGTCTCCCTACAACTTCTGTGACTACTCACTAAGCTTCTATTTTAATTGGTTCATTTTTCTGAAATCTTTTCTTGAATTATCCTAAATCCTTGTAGGTATAAGATATTTACACCTCGTATCTTTATTGTTTTTCTTTATTTTAATAAATTATTTTTAGAGCATGAATTGGGCGACCAATTCCTGTCACCGCTTTTTTAAAATTATGTAAATAATACATTTTAACAAGAAATTTTTTTTCTAAAACACTTTAATGGATTCATTATAGGTTAATATTATCATAAAATATAGTATCTCTTATCATGGATACACACTTCATTGGAAATTATGAGTAATAGGCCCAGTAAGGTTAAACACGGGAAACAATTTACTTGTTATCTTGAGGAATATCAATAAGAACATAATTAAATACATAAAGGAATGTGAAAGAGGAATATCATAATAGAAAAACATGAATTATAACTTGGTTATTTGGATAAAACATTTAATTTAATCATTCATAAGTATATAACGAATTATTATCACAAAGGTGTTATAAACATTACCAAAGTTATTCGTCGGGGTATTGTAAAACTTTTTATCTCTAGAAATTAGATTATTTACCCAATACATTAGAGTGCTATCATGGTGCACATTTAATATGTATCAATTAATTTAAGCCACAAATATCAAAATAAAAATTCTCATAAATAACCCTTGGAGGATAAAAGAAATGGGTTTCATATCAAAACCATGGTGTTTTAGAAAGTTCTTCAAAACAAGATCATTTTTCAATTTTAAACCCATATAAAAGGAAATAAGGTTTTATGTTTGTTAATACTAGATTTAAATAGATAATTTTTAAATATATTTTAATATACCTAATGATTAAATAGGTTTGGGTGTTCCCTAGATAAACAAAACCAATTTATTGATAAAAAGAGATAAATTTTTTATGAAAATCTGGCTACATGACGGGTATGAAACATGGTTTCAGAAAACATTAAAAAGAGAGGGGACATGGTTCTCCCATTAATAAATTAATCATAATAAAATAAATATATAGAATAAAATTTATAAAATAACATGGTATGGAAATTGTAAATGCATACCTCAAAAAAGGAAACATTAAAGGAAATAGAGAAGTTGAGTGTTCCTTTACCATGAATAGTGACTCCTAAAATCGTTGATCAGGATGTTGGGGTCTTGAGTAAACCTCGGTAGGATATATTGGGAGCTAAAAACATCATTTAATTATGGAGGATTAAATTGTTATTTAATGAAACAATGAAATGGGTGGGTATTTATAGTAAAACTGAGATATTTTTTATTAATTTTCATGGACACCTTTGTAGTGGTATTTGAAAAACCATGGGATTGACCATGTTATTTGTGAATGTTATTGGCCACATGAGACACCTATTATCATATTTTAATCCAAAAGAGTCAACTGTTAGTTTATATTACTTGTTACATCATTACGATTTCATTAAACAAACCGTAAAATCAAAACTGCATTTTTAATATTCACCAAAAAACATAGTATTTTTTAAAATTCCTAAATTCAACATAACTAATATCGAATTTATGAATTAAAAAATGAAATTTATTTTACAATAATAATTACCTAAATATGATAAATTTAACTTTTAACTATAAAAATACTTTTTTTTAAAATAACTATGGACATAAAATGCATAATAAAATTTTCGACACATGAAAAAAAATATTTGAACATTTGTAATTACATAAGAACGTTTTTATAAAAATATTTCATTATAAAAACCATTATTAATAAAATATTAGTTTAGAAATATAATTTATATCTCTCTTAAAAGTAATTTTTTTTAAAAAAAAAGTAAATTTATAAAATTTCATTTTTATTTTTAAGAAAAACAAGTCCTAAAACTGAAATTATGAAAATAAATTATTAAAACAAAGGGATTAAAATTTTAGTATATTGTGAATTGACACAAAAAACATTATAACACCTTAATAAATATTAATGGTGAGGTGTGGGATAGTGATAAACTCATTGGGTGGATCGACTAACATCGTCTAATTTATAATCTCCACTAACATGAACTTCTCCCATAAGTGATTTTGTTTATGCTTAACATGTTGGAGTTCAGCATGGGATTTGTCAAGAGTGAATCCCAGTGATTATACATCCTTCACAAGATCCAAAAATTTTCTTCGTATGACATGATTCTACTAGATGTGGCCATCAACTATTCTTTCTACATTAATTAAAAATTATCATTTCTATTTACAATGCTAATAATAATGATAAAATTATTATTAATAATATTGTTTCCAATGGTTATATTGACCAACGATCATATAGCGGTCAAACCAAAAAATAATGCATTTCAATTATACTAAATTCATTATTATATTTATATGGATTTATTGACTAAAATATAATATAACATCATTTTCAAGAAACAAATTTGATTAAAAAGTTCAGGTCATTATAGGGACAAAATGTAATAAAACTTATAATCAACCTCTTCATACCCAGCGAATAATACTAGCAGTGTATTTCATGATACATCTTGGTAATACCAAGATATATTCCATGTTTAAAGGAATGAGACTCTCACATCTGCTCCTCCCTTTTTTCTACAAGTACCCAGACAAGCCCATGAATGTACATAATCTCATCCTCATTAGTAACATATCCTAGTGGTGGGTCCTCACCTAAAACACTATCCCTCAAGACCAAAACCTCAGGATTGGAAGGTTATATCATCTTTTCATGATCTAGAAGACAATTGGTCACTACCAAGGACAATAAAACCGGATTCATATGCTACTCCCAAACCACTAGATGCAACTCAAATAATAGAACCATAATCTTCCACTCATCAATTGCCTCATGAATGGCTTGTGTCATATTATTTTTTCTCAGTGTTCAATCCACTAAATTTCCCTTAATAGGTGTATAAGAGAGTCAAAATTGAATTATAGTAGTTATTATTCCTATTGGAACTATCTGATATTGAATTCATGTTTAGTGGAAATGTATATGAGGCTTTGATGGTATATGTAAATGAAAAAACCCTCTCCAAATAAATAATGCCTCCAACTATGTAATGCATGAACCTAAGCATCTAGGTTGAGGTCATGCTTCAATTAGTTATACTCATGAGGCCTCAAATAATGATACCCATATTCCACATCACACTCTCCCTATATAAGAATGGATCCCTTCCTACTACCTGATGCATCACTATACACTTTATAACATATTACATGCTTATCCAGAATAAGGATTGAAACTAAGACCAATAATCCTTTCAACTTCTCAAAGGATAATTCACAGAATTCAAACCACAAAAACATAACACCCAATTTCTTCAAGCCAATAAGTGGTTATTCTAGGTGTAAGAATTCCTAAATAAAGAAGTTTTAATATCTTTTCATACTGAAGAAACATTGTATCTCAATGTTATTCTATGGCTATTCCCATAATACCACAAGTCTCACTTTCTCTAGGTCTAATGATACTCCCATATCTAAGATACTTTTCACTTTTAAGTGACCTTTATTGATAGAAATGTGTATTTTTATTAAAATATCATACAACTAGTGGTCACTCAATGCACTCAGTAAAATCTCAAGTTGTTTGGAATGGTCATGTCATGATTGATAATACAAAATGATGTAATCCATGAAGACCACCAAAAATGAATCAAGATAAAATTGAAGAAACATGATTTATTAGATCAATAAATATAGTTGGTGAATTTATCTGACCAAACAAAATGAAAAAATAATCATTAATTCTATATATATTTTAAAAAGTCTTATATGGTATATCTTAAGTCATGTATATCACATGAAGATATCTTGGATATATATCAATCATCAAAAATTCCTTCACTCCTCAAATATGGTTTAAGAGGACATTTATGTGGGGTGGAGGATACCAGTTCTTGTCCATAGGCTGATTTAGATGCTAGTAGTTGACAAAAATCCTAAGGTTAACATCTTTCTTTTCAAATAATAGTATAGTTGAACCCCTATAAGATGCAATAGGTCTTATAAAACCCCTTTTAGGTCCTTCAACTGTATCTTAATATCCTGAAGCTCTATATAATCAATTATGTATGGAATAACAAATATTTTGTTTGCTCCTATAAAGATATCAAAAGTGTACTCTACCTCTATCTCATGTGGTAGCCCATAAAACTTCTCAGAGATGTTGTCCCTGAAATGACCCACTATTGGAGGGAAATAATCTTTTCATACTCCTTTATTGTTCACAATGATATTATAAATATAACCTATCACTTCACTCAATTGTAATAAATTTTTATTTCAAAACATTCCATAAGAGACACAAAGATAAAATAATTTGAATATTGTATGTTAAAGAGTGTAGACACTATAGTAGAGGAAACTAAAATCACACCTCATATAGTATAAGTCATGCAAATTTGCTCCTCTAGTATATGTTGTACTTCATGAATTTGTCGAGTACCATGTTCGTGAACCATATCTTGGCCATCCAAGGAAAGCCCCCTCTTCTATCACAGCATCTCGTAAAATTTTCACTCATGCCCATTTCTTCTTCATAGAGCTGATTGATTGGTAGTGTCCCATATTCTAGTCAAACATTAAGTTGTTTCTCCCGCTCCCATGTGAAATTCTGTGAATACACCTTCTGACTTTGTAATTTGGGGAAAGGTTATACCAAAACAATTTGGATAACCAATTTTTCTATAGGATAAATATTCAATTATGTATCAATATCACTAGAGATTTTAGCGAATGGGTTTCCAACACTGGTGTAATATCACATAACTACCATCTCATTCCATCTGACTAATAGTAACCCTGAGAGTAGACTCAGGGTAGTACTTCTGCCATCTAGAAGAGATTTTTCTATGTCTTAGTGATGAACTTCTCTATACCACACCATTTGATAGAAACATGTTTCACTTAGTGTTGATGGCTTTGTCTACTATCTATGAAGTTGAAATTAACTATTACATATTAACAAGAGACTAGATAACTAATACATGACCATCTGGAAAACATATCACTATCATCATCTCATCATCATATAGACTCACTATGAAACACTGGATCTCTATGAAGTGATAATAATACCTCATCTTGGACATAACACCATAGTTAAGGTGTATAAATTCACAATCCCACTTATCACTCAGTGTCTCTAGAAAAAAGTAGTAATAAAATTCCCTCTATAAATCCTTCCATACCATATCCTGATTGCTGACTAGATTAGATAATAATGTCCCATCATCACTAGGAAGAATCACATAGTATATAGGTTCCAATATTGAACCTCCATTCGATAGGAGTCTCAAAGATCTCAAATATAAATAAAATAGCCTCCATTCATGACTGAACAACTAGGGAGACACAATCCTATGAGAATGTATGTGGATGTTGATAATATAAATATCACATAAACTCTACAATAGAAGAGGTAACTCATAGTGTTCCTTCCAAAAACTACATAAACCATAATAAATCCTCTTAGAAATAAGAATAGATGCCCAAATATGATATAAATGTACTGCTGTGAGTGGAAATAAAAGTTGAAATACTTTTGGATTAGGGCCTAGAACATCCAAATCATGGTCATCACTACCTTACTAGCACTAAAAATGAGCACTTCATTGTGGATAATTTCAATACTTTATTACCACACACATCAAAACATTATTTGACAATACAAATGATCATAGAAATTAAAATAGGACATATACAATACCTTTGTATACAAGATTCAATTACCCTATGCATCCTACTAAATCGTGGTCTAGGTAATTCTATAAAGTTATTAGATTTATAAGAGATACACCCTACTATCCAAAACTATGGTTAGGTCTGGTTCAAGGTCCCATATCATATAACAATTTTACTGGTATATGGAGTTTCAATTAAAATTTATAGAGTAGTACACCCTTTAAATTGTAGTTCTTATCAAAATTTAATGGTTACCATAATTTAAGAGTTTAATATCCAACCTATAAATTTATATATATATATATATATATATATATATTCTTTCCATGTTATATGTGTTATTCATTCCCATGTTATGAATTCATGTCCATTACAGTTATCAATTTTGTACCTCAAGTAACAAACTCTAGCCTTTATAATGGTTTAATTATCTAAATCACTTTACCCAATTTATAGAGGTTCATTCTCTCTATAAATTTCAATTAGAATCCATTTAGTTTTTAATCAATAATGTTTCATCCCATGCAACTGATGGTCTATGGATCAATCATTCCATAATTTGTTAGTTAGAGTTCACTATCAATCTATAAGTTAAAACAACATTTTGGTCAATGAATAAAATTTAAATATCCAATTATTTTTCTCCCCATAATAAAAATTAGTGAAATTTTAATATAACTATCATGGAATTTATAACAAACATAGGAAATTTTGGAAATGAAAGTGATGAGATGAGGCTATATGGTATTCCAAAATGAATGACATATAACTATATACTTTCATAACATGATGATTTTCAAGTAATTACATTCCTTACTATGACATGTTTAAATGATAAAATAAATAAACTTCATAAGAAAAAATATGTGAATCGCCCAATAGTGAAATCAATATAACTATAAAATTAAAAATATTGAACAAAAATTACCATCCTATATAATTTGGATTTTCTCTATAAGTGGGTTATCTTTTCCTTGGAAAATGATCATTGAAAAATTCCAAAACATTTAAGTCACATATATAACTATTCAGAAATAGAAATATAAAAGCAAAAGAATCTGCTTTGATACCAATTTATAGCATCATGGCCCATGTTCCCTTTTATATAACAAAACCAGGATGCCCATATGGCCTGAAGTATTCCTCCATGTACATTAGAGGCCATTGACTAGAAGTGAGGGCATAGGGTGTGTATGTGGAGAGAATGGGTCATCTATTTAGAGTAGAATATAATGGAGATTAATAGATATGTCACGACCCGTCCTCATGGCCCGTGCCGTGACTACCCCAAGCCCGCCTTCCATAGGCCAAGGGATGGAGACCAGCACCAAAGGTGTAAATTACGATAAAAGGGAAGGCATTTCTTTTATATAAGTAAAGAAACACAACAGAGTACGCAAGATGAAGTATACACTAAGTAAACTGAGTACAAAAGTATGTGCTGGAAAGTAAATGGGCCATAATACAAACCCAAATAAAAGTACAGTACACATGAAAAGAAATTACGACAGCAGTAAAGTAAAGCAGGAACCACCAAGTCGTCCTCGGGCTGTCCCACCTGAAGGGTGGGTATAGATGGTCTCCTCAGCTCCTTATGTCCAGCCGTCCTCTCTATGTACGTCCCGCCAAGTGGTCCACCTCCAGGTATCGTCACACTCCACAATAATCCTCTTCAATCAGTGCAATATGTCGTCATCATCCAGCACATCATAGTGCGGGCATAGCCTGTGCAGGGGTGAGTATACGATACTCAGTAGGGACCCCGAGACTTCCGAAGGTCTTCCACAATCCACAAAGGATAAACCACAAAGGAAAGATACAAACAGAAAGTATCATCCAAATCTACTTACGTATATGCCCACACATATACCTAAGTCATCTATTCCAGTTCAGCTCTAACTCAAGAGCCCAAGTACAACCTAGTCCACATAGGAAAGCACAACCTAGTCCATAGAGGAAAGTAATTCTATCATATCGATGATATTGATTGAAAGTTATGACTCATCTCACACATGTATACTACTCATGAAGAGGGGTGGAGATGATTAGATGTAGCCTTTGAATCATCTCCTCTGCCGAACCCAAATAGGATCCAAGTACAGAAGTCGTCGATGCTGAACCCCCATAGGATCCAAGTACAATAACCATCGCTGCCAAACCCACGTAGGATCCAAGTACAGTAGTCATCACTGCCAAACCCACGGAGGATCCAAGTACAGTCCTCCTCGCTGCCGAACCCACGTAGGATCCCAGTACCGTCGTCCTCACTATCGATCCCACGTAGGATCCATGTATAGTCTCCCTCGCAGCCGAACCCACATAAGATCCAACTACAGTCGCCTTCGTCGTTGCAGTCACAGCCAGCTCTAGGGTTCCCGCACACAACACGCTCGACTTCAGGAGGGTCCACTCCACGAGCCAAGAGGGACGATACATCAACTATCACAAAGTCCAAATTTTATGTATCACAAAGTTATGTCACGTCAAAAGGAACTCAATGCGATAGACGGTGCGTCAATCAGACGCCTAGTCTGAGAGATATTGGCTTCTCAGTCCCAGGGGCCCGTTTGGGTTTTAAGATAAAACCAACCTGAATGTACTCTAGCTGCGTCCAAACCTCATGTTGAGTAATCCAAAATAACCATCTCACAAAGAGGAATTCAACGTATTTGACAGAACGTCAAACAGATATTCGGTCCTTATGTTATAAGCGTTTCCGCTCCAGGGGCCCGGTTGCATTTAGGTTTGAACCAACTCGGACGTACACAAACATCACAGAAATCTCAAGTGTAATATATCGAAACGACCATATCTATCGAAGAGTCGATATGCAACTGACAGTGCATCGATCAGAGTTCTGTAGCCCAAGATATGAGCATTTGAACGAACCTGGTCTGAAAATAGGGGGTCTGGGCCTGGTCCAACCAAGCCCAATTCCCCCTGGGTCGGCCCGAACCGAGTCGAACCGACCTGGGTCCTAGTCCGGCCTGATTGGGTGCGGCTTGGCCTAGCTGGCGTGGTGTGGCCCTTCCTGCGGCGGGGTGCGTCCCGGCCCAGATGGCGCGGTTGGCCCAGCCCGTGCGCCCTGTGGCCCGGATAAGAAGCCGGCCATGGCTCAGCACTGGCCGAGCAGGGCGCGAGGGGCGCGCCCCTCATTTCTGGAAACGGCGGACCCCGTGGGGTCCTCCCTATATGCTTGTTGGGGGGGGGGGGGTTACACCCCCCCTCCCCCACCCCGGTTTCCTGGTAACTGCCGGCCTTTATGGCCGGCCGGTTGAGCCGTCGCGGGACCCTTCAGGGTCCCATCTCCTAGAGACGCCAGCGGACGGTTGTCCGGCCTCCCCTGCCTGGTCCTCCATGGCCTAAGGCCACAGATTGTCTCACCGGAACGGCATGACGGCGCTGCACACCACTGCCGTGGCCCGCTCCGGTCGCGGTCCTCTTCGTCCCTGCGCAGTGCAACGGCACCGCGCAGCCTTCGCCTCAACCATCAACGAAGAACAACAAGAAGAAGGGGGAGGAGAATATTTATGGGGCTACTGCGTCATTGAGACCCAGGACCCGAACGTCCGGTATGCCGGGTTCCTTGCCACCTTCCTTAGCGGGTGGCTCCTGCTGGTGCGGGACGCGAGGATGGGCATCCGTCCAGCAATATTGGTGATGGCGGGAACCATGGATTCCAACAAACGGTTCAACTTAGGGGTCCCCGTTCTGGCCAAGCTGTATGCCATCCTGGGATGCATCTCACAAGGGGTCGCCTTGTAGAGTATGTGGCCCCTTCTAGATCTTCCACGACTGAGTGGCAGCTCACCTCGGTGGGTACACTTTTGCAAACACCATCCGTCCTCCGGGCAATGGCCTGCGGCCGTCCCTACTGAACATCGCCGGGGTGGCGTCGATGACGCTCAATGAGGAGGGAATGAGAATCTGCATTGGTAACCACACCAACTTCCACTTCAGACCGTTCCCCACCCTGGTCGGCCAGATGGTGGACAGTGGGCGAGGCTCACTAGAGCAGCAGGAGTATTTACAGAGCATTCGAGGTGGGGTGATTATGGATTGGATCAACGGGAAGGTGATCTGCGAGCCTTACATGCCATCCCGATTCGCCAGGCAATTTGGGTGCCTCCAACGAATGCCGAAGAAGGTATTAATGGATGAATTGCAGGAGACAAGTCCCTGCATTTTGCGCCAGATGTGGTTGATGTTTACCACTTTCGGCTCTGGAGACGTCATTACTCTTCCTCCCACCGGGGTCGACGCTGGCCAAGCAACTAAGTATGCCGAGCACTGGACCATCGCGTACCCTGAGGGGCCTTTACGCAAGCGAGTCTGGAAACTCGAGGCTCCCTGCGCAGAAACTAGGCGACGAGGGAGAAGGAAAGGTGCTTCTGGAAGGGGGGAACCAGGGGTGCATCAGGCAGCAAGCCCTACGCAGGCCGGGACCTCAGCGGCAGAGACATCACACAGTGTCGCCGCGACCTCGTTGTCTGTGGGGGGGGGGGGTCACATGAGGTGGCCAGGGAGCTACCTGGGAAGCAGATAAGCTACCTGCTCGAACCTTCCCAAGATGCAGTTTTACCAGCACTATGGTCGGCCTAGATGACCCTGAGGCAATCGCTGATTGTTGAAGCCGTCTGGCAGAAGATAGTGCAAAACGAGATCTAGCTGCCAGAGGTCGGGCTCATTCGAGTTTCTCACCAGGTAAACATCCATCGGCAGCATTCTTATCTGACGGACATGGACACATACGCGCACCAAAGGGGTCGGCATGCGATGCCACCTTTCCTAGTGAAAGTGATGCTCGTCCAGGAGCATGATCCGGAAGTGATGCCGCTGGGAGAAGGCGAAACTGACGAGGAGTCAGAGGGGGAGGAGGAGACCGGAGAAGACGAAGGAAAAGGAGAAGATGAAGGAAAATAAGAAACCGAAGGTGAGGGGTTGCAATGGATACCTACCAAGGGAGTCTCCGAGATAGAGGCGAGATTGTTGGCTCAGATCTCGACATAACCGAGATACACG
Source organism: Viscum album (assembly GCA_963277665.1). NCBI lineage: Eukaryota > Viridiplantae > Streptophyta > Magnoliopsida > Santalales > Viscaceae > Viscum > Viscum album. The sequence continues at coordinate 1,646,981,867 of OY728128.1, forward strand.
AGGTTTGCCTCTATCCTCATTAATTTCCCTTCTTTTTCCACTCTCCTTTTCAATTTCCAACCCATCTCTCTGCCTCACCCAGGAGCGCCTAAGTGTTGGTCAGGCGTCCCCACTAGAGGAGGGAAGAAGGGAACCGATGGGATAGGATGGGGATCCGACACCCATCATTTAATTGACAATCATAGAGGGGTCTCCCATCATGGAGGCTCCTGCAGCGGCCGGAACACTGGAGGCCGACGCTCTGGTTTCCTATAAGTCTCACGCTTCACTACTGGTGCTTGTTATCAAAAGATCCCAAGTAATCAGTGTACGCCTTGCGCAGTGATCTCAACATTGGAGGCTCATCAGGCTGTGGAGCCTAGGCCGTCCGTGAGTGGACCAGTGGCGGACATACCACCTCATTTAGAACATGCTCCGCACACTGAGTCGGCCCTGGAAATCGGTGAGCAGGGGGCAGCGGGAATCAATAACGTTGTTCTTGAAGCGAGGTTAGAAGCTCACGGAGGCACCGTCGCTATCGGGGCGAGAGAGGAAGGTCGCTCGGATGTCGAGGATCCTGTTCCTCATGAAGACATCCCTGAGCCAGATCCTGTCGCCGACCTACTGGCTTCCTTTCCTGTGTACTGGCCCGCTGATCCCGAGGAGGTAGACGACTTGGACTCAGAAGCGGCCGAGGAGAGCCTAATGGCACGGTGAAAAGGGTGGAAGTGTATCCAGCACATTCTAAGGCATCCCTAGTCGGATTGGATGAGGCATATGGGATCACTCCAGACCTGGCTACGCTTCCTGTGTGCCATAGGGGATGATGCTCAGTGCCTTCATCTGACGGTCCGTGATTACTTGGCCGAGAAGATACGCGAGAGCAGCCGGTGCACCGATGTTGCCCAGTGTCGGGAAAGATCAGCGAACGCCCGAGTGTTGCTAAGGGCGGAGCAGGAGGTCTGACACCTCAAAGGGAAGGCGGTAGAGAAAGAGGCCTTCCTTGCAACACGCTCTGAGCTTGTAGAACAACTGACAGCCCAGATGGCTGACGCCCAAGAGAAACTGACGAAGTCGAGTCAGCAGATGGTTGTACTTCAAACCGAGCGGGCGCAGGCACAGGCTAGGGTTGGCGAGCTGCGCTCTACGACGGCTGATGATGATAGAGTCTTCAAGGAGTGAGAAGCAGTCCTAGAGGCTACCAGCCATAGGGTAGCAGCGTTGGAAAGATCGATCCAGCGTGCTGACCCTTAGGGGATTTTTTTTGCCATCTCATGAACTTCTTTCTTGTACTGCTCATCATCTCAATCCAATACATGGAAAAATCCATTTATTTGTACCCTTTGTTTAATATGCTCAACCATAATTCCATAATGAATAACAAATCACCGCTAAGCTCCTATGGGTCACACCCAACGCGAGAAGAAAAGGATACTCGTGTTATCATTTCGTCAAACTGTGGGGTATTAACCAAGATTCAGGCATCCGAAATTGGGCCTGGATTTCTGAGGATAAGACCTCAGACCAATTGATATATCACCTTCTCAATGTGCTCTGACACAAGAGTGGGGAAATGCCGGGGGCATTGAAATCCATCCGAACATAGGGAGATGGAAAGGAAAGGTGAATCCTGCTACCCAAATTCGGAACACTATGGGGAGCGACAATGGAGGATAACTATTAACTGTTGCGGAAACGCAACATCCATATCGTGTTGGCCTGGAATGGGGAAAATAAATGATGGCTGACCACTGACCATGTTGGAAACATGGGGCCTTACTCAAATATCACCGGTTAGTCTTCTGGAACGTTGGCCCAGGACAGTAGGCGGACCGTAGTTCTATCATCCATACTGCTACAACAGGCGGACCAAATGTCTATCATCCATATTGTTGCAGAAGGCGGACCAAAGCCTATCATCCATACTGTTAGGGGGTCCCGTCAAACATGACCAGTCCTCCGGAATGTTGGCCCAGGATAGTAGGCAGACCATAGGTCTATCATCCATACTGTTATGGGGTCCCATCAGACATGAAAGAGAATGAGGATCCGAATAAAGGGGAATGAAAATCGTGTAAAGTAGATCGATGGTTTGTTCGAACAGAGCCCAACACTCCTGAGATTGTGCCACCGCGGTGGAGGTGCATTAGGCGGACGTACCAACCCAATCACAGATTGTCCCAATTTTCAGACAGGACCTCTATGGAAAGCGAACTACCGCTTCCCATTCTTACTATGGGGAATCTCGAACTTATTCGGGGTAGATGTCATGATTACACCACTTCCCAAGAAGTCAGGCCAAGGGGCCGACAATAAGGAGGGACAGGAATTGGTAATCCCTCGGGCTGGACCCAGGATGAAATTTCTGGGCATTCCTACGTATGTCATTAGGATGAGAATCAAGCCACACTTAGTTCTAGAAGCATAGTTTAACGTCATGTAGGACAAAATACAATTCAACATCGTGCGGGATGGGGGACACATTTCATCTGGGGATAGGCACAGTATGACGAGTAACCTGACGTGAATGAGGACACAATCTCACACCACACCGTACAATCCTACAAGAGAGACCAAGTTGTGGAAAGCCAAGGGTCTTAGTTTACGGTCTTAGAACTCGGACCAATGAATAAGGGGAATGGGAGACACATGGTAAAGCGGTTACAAAACCCAACGTGAATGGGGAATAGTCCTACTTATTATGTGCTCCTAGGTATGCGTTCAGGCCGAGAGACCGAACACGAAAAGGTAGGCTAGGCCTATGGGGAAGTTCCTAGGCGCTCCTACGTATCTCACAATGATAAGATCCATACATAGGTCTTGAGAGGTCGCGTCATAATGGCGCGTAGCCGGGACTATATCATCACAGTTTATGGTAATGTGGTTGGACCTGGCAGCACAGTTTAAGGTCGTATGGATTGGACATGGCGGCATAGTTTAAGGTCGTATGGCTTGGACCTGGCCGCACAGTTTAAGGTCGTATGTCTTGGACCTGGAAAAACAGTTTAAGGTCGTATGGCATAGACCTGGCCGCACAGTTTATGGTTGTATGGCTTGGACATGGCAGCACAGTTTATGTTCGTATTCCTTGGACCTGGCAGCACAGTTTATGGCAGTATGGCTTGGACCTGGAAGCACAGTTTAATGTCGTATGGCTTGGACCTAGCGGCATAGTTTAAGGTCGTATGTCTTGGACCTGGCCGCACTGTTTAAGGTCATATGGCCTGGACCTGGCAGCATAGTTTAAGGTCGTATGGCTTGGTCCTAGTGGGACACGCACGATGCGATAAATCATACCTGATGAGGGTGAGGGCCTAATCCCATACAATCACCGTGCACGATTCCGAGAGAGGACCCTCGGGACAAAGGAGCCTACAAGGGTTCAAAAATCAGGGGGGGAAAGAGATGTTATCTCCAGCTACGATGGGCCCAAAATGCAATTTCTGGGTGACTCCTCGTTCCCCATGGTGATGAGGGTCAATCTGCACACAACCTGTAAAGAAGAAACCCAAGTACATACTCTAGTGCTCAGATCGCGGGAGCCCTGAGAGACACCGTAACACAGGTTGGTCCATCTGACGTGTGGAGGTGTATTGAGGGTTAGTACAAGGAGTGTCGAGATTCTACCTTGACACAGTTGGGAAGAACATAATTTGAATCATGCAACCAAAATTCAGGGACCAAAGAAGCCAGCGTGACAACTGAGGATTATTTTTGACCATGAACCGACACGGGCAGGCCGTCACCGGCTGGTAAGGTCCTACGACATCCAACCCCCAGACTGCAGAGGGCCAAGAATACTTGGTAGTATGGAGAGGCTCTGGTGGCTGAAGCACAAAGTTAGCATGAACTTGGCACTCATGACACCTCTTAGAATACTCGATGCAGTAATAGATCATGGAGGGCTTGAAGTATCCCAGCCTCTGAATCTAGTGGGACAACTTCAACTCGGCCTGGTGGGAACCATAGGAACCAGCATGCACTTCTTGCATGACCTATGGGATCTCAACTCCTTGAAGGAAACATAGGAGACCACCATCAAATCTGCGCCTGTAAAGGAGCTGCTCAAGGCTGGGACCGCTCTAAGGGGTGAACTTCGGCACGCGGCGTCGGATTTTCTCTCACTCGGCTCAGTCCGACGGAAGATTGTCGTGCTGGAGATATTAAACCAACGACGTCCTCCAGTCAGGAACTATCTCGATTACCACACCTGAACCCCCCGGGGATCCTGACGTAGGGGCCCCAGTGGTGAGATGGTTCACTCGCGGTCCACGATCGCCCTCCAGAATAATAAGAGAAATGAATCTCCGGTGCGCCACGTGGGTACATAGGTCATCCTGTTCGGGCTCTGCAAGTGATGCGGCCAGGCTGGCCAAAGCATCTGCTCGACTATTCTGCGATCGGGGAATGTGAACGACCTCTGGCTGGGAGGGGAACATAGCCATTAGACAAAGGGTGCACTCCAGCAATGGCACATGTTTTGGATTCCTGAGAGCATATTAACCATTGACCTGATTGATGACTACCTCGGAGTCCCCTTTTACATACATATGGGGTACGTCAATCTCGAGAGCCAACTCGAGGCCAGTGATGAGGGCATGATACTCTGCCTCGTTGTTGGTGCAGCATTTTGATGACAAGAATGAATACGGAAGAATTACTTGCTCTGGGGTGATGAAGACGATACCTAGGCCCACTCTGTTGATCCTAGGATCGTTGAGCCTTCTACCGGTGGGGCTCCAGGAGGCACCGTCAAAGTGCATCTGCAAGAATGGGATGGCATGATCGACTGAGAGGATTGCCTCATCAGGAGAGCCTAGATCCAGTTGTTGGTCTGCAGAGGTTGTGTGGGAAGCTAAGAAGTTTTCCAACGCCTATCCATTGATGGCCTTATGAGGTACGAACCTGATGTCGAACTGCTGGAGGATCACCGAACAGCGCGCCAATCGGCCGGTTAACATAGGTCGGTTCAGGATGTATTTTAAAGGGTCTACCCAAGAGACCAGTTGTACCTCGTAGTGATGCAATTAGTGTCCCAATTTCTGCACGGCAAATACGAGCGCCCGGAATCTCTACTCGATGGGAGAATATCTTATTTCCGCATCGAGGAGCATATGACTCAGGTAGTAGAGGATATTCTCTGTTCCCTCGCTGTTCTTCTTGGCGAGAAGTGCACCGACGGATTGCTCCAACGCGGTCACGTAAAGGACTAGCGGCATTCCGAAAATGGGTGGCATCAAGACCGTAGGTTGGAGTAGATACTGCTTGATTTCCTCAAAAGTGATCTGACACTCTTTGTCCCATTCATAGGTGGCGCCTTTCATCATGAGCCGAGAAAAGGGCTTACACTTGCCAGCCAGATTCACAATGAATCGGCGTATATAGGCTAAGTGGCCTTGAAGGCCTCTCAGCTCCCAAATATTATTCGAGGGAGGTATCTGAATGATGTCCTTGATCTTCTCTGGGTCGATCTTGATGCCTCGATATCTAACAACGAAGCCAAGATACTTTCCGGAGGTGACCCCGAAGGCACACTTCAATGGGTTCATCTTCATGTGGAGCGAATGGAGGAAGGCGAACACTTTTTCATGGTTTTTCAGATGGTCCTGGAGCTGATGAGATTTAACCACCAGATCATCCACGTAGCACTCCACCAGTGTCCCGAGAATTGGCTTGAATATGCGATGCATTTCCCATTGATAGGTGGAACCCGTATTTTTCAGGCCAAAGGGAATAACCTGGTAGCAGAAAGTACCCTGGTGGCCCTGAAGGCAGTGAACTATTCATCCTCAGGCGCCATCCGGATCTGGTTGTACCTGGAGTACCCATCCATGAAGGAAAGGGCTTGGAACCTGGCCGTTGCATCAATCAACAACTCTGTCATGGGAAGGGGAAAATCATCCTTCGAATAGTGGCAATTGAGATAGCGGAAGTCGATACCGACCCTGATATGCCTGTTCTTCTTCCTGACTGGCACAATGTTGGCTAGCCACCTGGGGTACTGGAATTCCTTGACGGAGTTGGATTTGATGAGCTTATCAACTTTGGCCTCAACCATGTCTCCGTGAGAGGGGTGCATCTTTCTGGGAGGCTTCTTGGACCCGCAATGGTTTGCTGGAAGGCCAAGGCAGTGGACGGATACCTGGGGATCTAGTCCTAGAATCTCTTCATAAATCTAGGCGAACACATCACGGTGATATCTAAGAATGTCTACGTACTATTGTCGTTCCTCGGGGGGCATAACGGCACTGACCAATGTGGGTCTTGGGTCTGCCTTGCTACCGAGGTTCACCTGCACTAACTCGTCGATCGTGGTGGGGATGCCCTCCTCAAAGGAAGGAGGAGAATATTCCATGTCCTCCTCTTTGCTTGTGGAGGGATCATCCATGGGGGGAGCCGTTTCAGGGCTTCCAGACCCTGATGTGAAGTTGGTGCCGGCTTGGGTGGCAGAGGTGGTCATGTCAGGAGACTCATGCACTACGGAGACCGTGGTGACAAAGGTGGTTGATCCAATCCCAATCGGCCTTTGGCCCAAGGGGACACGCTTTATGACATCAAAGCAGTGGTGGAGTGTCGACTAGAGACGATTGATTCCGGCCCGGCGAAATAGACACGTATGACGTACTGCCGTTGCCATGAGCCTAACATCCCGATATCGTACAGGGGTTGGGGGCTCGGGGATCACATGAGCCCGGTTGGTGTAAGAGTATGAGGTGATTTCCCGCCGTCGCTTGGACCTAGAAATGTGCCTTATTTTGTTACTCGAAACAACAAAGCAATGCCCCATGTCTGGGGTTGTGGCCTCCAACCGATGGATTGGGAAGACATATGTGTCATCCAAACCTGCCCAGGGATCACTCGCGACAGTGGCAGGCTCAACCTCACCTGCCAGGATCTGCTTGTCCTTTCTCTTGTAATAGTCGGTGTCCAGATAACGGGCTTCAAAAGAGGTTAAAGGAGACGCATCTCCTTGGAGAACTCCCAATCGACCCTTAACGGAGTATTTGAGGCACTGGTTATACGATGAGGGGACCGTTGCATGAAGGTGGAGCCATGGCCTACCCATCAATGCGTTGTAGGCGGTGTCTTGAGAGACAAACATGAATTTGGTATTGGAAATTAGGCCGCTGAACTGGGTCTTCAAACAAATCATGCCGAGCAGAGTTTGCTCTGTCCAGTCATACCCCTGGATCCGGAGGTCGGAGGGAGTTAAATCATCCTCAGACAACCCCAATTTCCGCAGTGTCTGAGTTGGGATTAGGTTAATCCCGGAACCTGTGTCAACAAGACAGGGGCGAACTTCCACACCATTGAACTGGCCAGTGATGTATAGTTGGAGAATGTGACCTTGTATGGGAAGGTCATCATCTCCACCGGAAAATGAGATAACCGCCTGACATTCGACATCCTTAGTCACCTCGGTGTGGAAGACTTCTGCGGCCACCACCTCCGTCTCAAACTGGAGGGGGCTCTCTAGAGCCTCGGTGATAGCCTCACGTATTTCAGATGATAGACGACGATCCTCAAGGATAGAAAGCCTTGCCGGAATTCTGATCAGGTGCTTCAGAACATCATACTTTCGATCCAAACGCGAGCTTCTGCTTACAGGAGGCCGCTCTGCGATTGGAGGTATGACGGGCCCTACCGGCGGGACCGGTGACTGACTGGTACTAGGAATGTCTCACTGTTCACTAGTTGAAGCACGGGAGGTGGATGTTGTGTTAGGAATAGAAGGTTGTAGTCAGTCGGTGGCAGGGCAGGGCTGGTTGCGGCACGACTGAGGAGGTCCTGCCTGATCCAGGAACACAAACGGGGGTGGAGGCGAACCTGTCGCCACCGGGTGAGGGGGCGGCGTGTGCTGAGCTCTGTATCGGGCCTTCTTCCTGGTCTCAGTAGTGTGCACCGCCTTACTGGAGGTGAGTACTTCCGTGCCCCGGTGATTCACGTAGCCACGGCTCCGCCGATGTTGGCGACGGCTAGGGACATTGGGAAGGTCCACCTGGCATTCCTCATTGTCGGGAGTTAAAAAGGGATTTACCAACTCTACAGTGTTAACTGAAGCGTACCCCGGGCTTTCAATCGAGGAGTCATCCACTACCGGACGGAGTCTCGGAGGGATCCCCATCTCTGGGGGCTTAAAATCACCAAGCATGCGGGATGATTACAGCATTGGAAGGGCGCGTTTTTTCTTCTTGCACCGCCACTTACTATTCTGGGAAGAGGTAGGCTGGGACGACGATGCCAAAGCGGCGCTCGCAGATTCTAAGGGCTCTGGCTGACTTAGGCGGGCACGGATGATTCCATGGGCACGGGAAACCATCCTGCGGGCCATCCAGTCATTATACTTCTGGGACCCACAGTTGGAAACATGCTGCCACTCATCCTCATTGCCACTACTGGCATCTGATCTCACGAAGACTCCTGCCACTTGCGTCGGGGCTAGGCCCAACCTGACTGTGTTGTTGTCAATCTGGTCTTGCAGCCAGTCCTTGAACACATAGCATCACTAGATGGTGTGCCTCAGGGTCCGGTGATAAGGGCAGTAGTTAGGGTGATCAGTGAGATGCGCCTCTTCTGGCTTCTGGAACTCAGGCAGCCACACGATCCTCTGCTCCAAGGCGCTACAGAAATAACCGGGGTCCTGGGCCTCGTCAAATGAGTAAGTCTGATTCCATCTATCTGGAAAGGGGGATCTTGGAGGCTGACCATGACCAGGGGACAGAGGAGCATTCCGAGGAGGCGGAGCCTGATTATCTCACCTAGGTGGTGGCGGTGCGTTACGCGGAGGCGCCTGCCGATTTTGAGGCGGTTGCTGCAGGGCCGGAGGCTGTGCCCGTGGGGGTGGACCCCTATGGGGTTGCTGAGCTGGCCTTAATGGTAGCAACTCTAGCTGTCTGGGGGCCTCTATCTCAGCCACAACAGTGGGCTCAGCTCTGGTATCTCTCCTTTCAGGGATTATAGGAGGCAGCGGGCATTCCTGTCTGGCCTGTTGCAGGGCTTCTTCAAGGCGCTGAGCCTTGTCTGAGAAGTCCTGAAACCCTCCGGGGTAATTCTGTGTGATCAGATAATGAACCAGCTCTACCTTGACTTTCCCTACACACATTGTCAGTAATTTCTCTTGAGTTAGTGGCATGTCAAGGTAGTACGTGAGCCCCTTCCACCGGGCGACGAATTCCGCGAATCACTCATTCGGCCTTTATTTACACCTAAAGAGGTCTGTAATGTTCTTCTTCTGGGTTGTGGAACTGAAATGGTAGAGGAATTTCCGGCGAACGTCCTCCCAGCTAGTCACAGATCTGACAGGGAGCTGGCTGTACCAGAAGAATGTTGGTCCTTCGAGTGTCTGAACAAAGCAACGGAGCTTGGCAGCCTCCTGCTGCGCCGGAGTACCAATCATAGGCCCGCACCTCAAGTTGAAGTGGGCCAGGTGCTGTGGCGGGTCTCCGTTCCCATTAAAGGGGGCAAAATTGGGGTTCCCAAATCTTGGCGGAGCCGGAATGTCATCCACCCACGCTGGGTAGGGATTTCCCTCCTGTGGGATTGCCACCTACCGAGTTTCTAGGGCCTCTAAGCAGGTGATTAGCACTTCCATTAGATCGTTCGGACGCGGATTCCTATCCTGATGGGGATCACGAACCACAAGAAAATTGTCGGGCTCTTCAATCCATTAGTCAAGCTCAGCAGCTCGTGGGGCGGCTGGCGGAGTGACTCTCGGGGCAGCGGGAGGAAACCGAGCAGGGTCCCCCAGGTGATCCCGCCTCTTGGGAGGGTTTGGAGAAACATATTGCGCCCTCTTTCCATGGGCTACAGCCTCTCCCCTATCGGTGAACGCAACATGGTCACGGTTTCCCGATGTAGTTTCGTCAAGGGGTAGGTGATCCTGCCCCTACTGTCCTGGCCTAGGGTTACAGTAGTCAGGTCACCGCTCTGCAATGCGTTCGGCCAATAGCTCATCAACCAGCCTCTTTTGCTCAGCAAGCTGTTGGCGCAGCGTGGCCTTCTCGGGGTCTTCCTCTGCCTTATGTACTGAGGCATATGGGTCAGTATGCTTGACAAACCCGACGTGCTCTTTACCCTTGCCGATGTTTCGGCTCAGAGTTAAGGCTTCAGTGGGTGTAGGAAGACCTAGGAGGCTCCTTTGTTGGCGAGTAATCCTCCCAGATGGGTCCGGTAGCGGCTCGTCCTCAGGGGGTGAGTCCCCATCAAGGAGCTCCACACCGTTTCCCACATCTGAAAGGTCATCCATGTTGACCTCCACTTCCCATGGTGACATTCCCTCAGGGCCGCCCAGTGAATCGGGCTCTCAGTGGATCGCACAGAAAAGAAGGGCAGCGTACTGCCCCCATCTGCAGACGTGCGTGTGGGGGGTGGATTCATCGATAACCTTTAGGAGTACATGAAAACTATAGACGCATTGTTGCTGGAGGGCCCTGTGGTGGCCATGTGACTCGGGGTTCCAAACCGCGGGGAGCGCAACCAGGTCGACCTGACGGCAGAGCTCACGGATAACCTCGAGATGTGCTTGACTCCCAGGATAGGGCACTAGCTAATGACGAAGACGGGTTTGAGTCACCCGAAGAGACTGGTGGAAACATTCAAACTCTTCTGGGGTGAGTGACTCTAGCATATCAAAATCTGACCCTGTGACCGGACAAAACTTCTCTGGGAAGTGGCCCGCTGTGAGGACGGTCCAGAAGCTCCACGACTCTAGTTCGGGATCCGGCCCTAGCTACCCCTGTTCATCAACCAAGAATGGACGGGGAGCTAGCAACGGTGCCGAGGTAGGCCTCCAGGCCAGTGGGCTGGCCCGCGGGGGAATACGGTGAACATGCTGATTGGCCGCCGATCCTTGAGTGGTCCTCCAAGGGTTTCAGTGCCCTGGCTGCCACCTCACAATAGGATGGGCTGGAAAACAGGCCTCTTGTCACAGTATCGGTGCTCACCGAGGGTGTGTCACGTTGCAACTCATCCATCGGTCCCCAGAAAAGTTCCCCACCCTCCCTGACTGAGGTGGAAGGTGCTTCTGGGGAGGTCAGTGGTAACTGCGGGTTTGAACCATGGGGGTACGCCAAGTCATTTTCCTCCTGGATATACCTTCAGAGGGAGGAGGTAATCATACAGATCTCGCATTTGGGGAGTACGAGGCCGACACGCCGCGTCCCCTCCCTTGACCTTGACTCATAAGACTAGGGGGAAGGTTCCATCGTCGAGTCGTATTCTGCCTCAGAGTCTGAGAAATGGACTGGTTTGATTTCCGTCCGGACTTCCCTGACATTCCTCTTATGGAGACAACGTCCCGCCTTCCTTCCCCTGGGTGGATCCTCAGGCCAAGGATGAATTCCATGAAGGAGCCCCCTAGCCGCAATAGTGCTGGGACAGAGAGGACTGATGGCCGAGGTGCGAGAAGCACCGGGACAAATGTCCAAAGGGACATGGGGAGGACCTCTATATGAGTGAGTGACCAGATACACAACGGCTCCATACTCGCGGCCAGCGGTAGGGGAAGTGACCTCATACCCAGCACAGTGGGCATTGGGAAGAGTCATACCCGGCGCGTAGCTATCGCGGTGAGGCCTTCGGCTTTCTAGATCAGTGGAACGGAATGATCCTTCATGGTGGGTGGCACTACCGCGGATTGGTCCGCGTTGGCCATTGCATGTTCCCGCGACCACGATAGTCGACCCAACCAGCCTGCAAGGCGGTCGGGGCCTCGACCCTAGTCAGGCATGTGACTTCCCCTACTCAACGTGTGCGGGGGTCTGGTAATAGGAGTCAGCAATGGCTTGGGCCACAGTGGTCACTGACGTTGGTTCCCTAGGATGGGCATTCTCTTTCGCTCGCGCCTGACACAAGTGTCGGTTCAGATGGGTTGGAGCCGGTGGTGCAGGAATAATGATTTCCTACTCTTTGGCCCAGGGAGTCAGGTGGCGGCGTTGACGTAGCCTGGAGGGGGCTCGGGCCATTAACCCCTGGGACGGGTCTCCGATCGGGCGGACCCGGACATCCCCCACCTCATTGGTGTAGGGGAGGGATGTGTCCAGGCGCTCCGGGGATAGGCTCCCGAAGCGGTTGAACATCGGAGTTGGGAGCGGCGGATCCCTTCACGGCCCTCAGGGGCGGTGACGATGGTGAGGTGCAGCCACCTCTAGATCCAAACATTCCATGCCCCTGGTGGGGATGATCCCTTCCTCAACGTACCTACGATCCAGGTCGTTGATCACCCTTCGCTGGATGATTTCTGATGGGGAGAGGGGGCGTGAGCGCCTGGAAGTCGTAGAAATCGGAGGCATAGTGACTGCGGAAAAGGCAGGACTAGGCGGGGTAGCCGCGTTGGTACTGCCCTTGCCCCTGCGCCGGTGGGAAGGTGGAGATCGAGCTCCAGATGCAGTGATCTGATTCTTGGAAGAAGGGAGATGAACCCATTAGTACTAACAGGAAAATAAATCGCCAACCAATAGCCCAGAATCATTCTATATTCTGTGGTCGGCGAGAGGGATCCATGCTGACGACGTCACAGAACGGAGTGCTAAACATCCTGATAGCCTCAACCCCTGGCGGGTTTCACGTCCCGGTGATAGGTACCTCGACCTGGTGACATGCTAATCTTCTGACACCTCGAAAGCTACCTGTCTCCGTATTTAGGAGAAGAGCTTCACGTCGGGTTCACCATTTTCTGTTTCCGACACTTTTACGATGGGGCGCGTGCGCGTGTCTGTCATGCATGGGAGGACGCGCGGCTTGTTGCCCCGCATTCTCGCTTTCCAAAGGCGGGCTGCATCTGTTCCTTGTTCAGGGACGTCTGATCCTTGATCGAAACCGGGATGATGGGATGTCGGTTCTTCCTTCCGTGGATTCCTCCTCGGAGCTTTTCACCTAGTCCGGGTCTCCCTCGTAGATTTAAGATGGGTTCTTGAAGCTTGTTCCCTACGCCATATCTGCATGGATGCCAGTTAATTATGCTACTTCCTTCGAGACTCTCCAAGGGGTCTTGTTAGGGTAGAAACCTTTGGTGAGGAGAATGGTCACATTGTGGTGTCGTCGGCTCGTCTTGACGCTGGGGATTGGCATGTCTGTCATTAGTCCCTTATCATAGGGCTTCTTGAGGGCATGGAATCCCGACGCATCCCACATAGAACGTGGGGATCGTGTACCACCTGATGTTTTCTTCAGCTTCCCTTGTTTAACACGGGGTATTCCATGAGTTTAACATCTTGCGGAGACGAATCAGACTGAAGAACCCCCTAGGGGGAACTCCGATGTTGGGGCCATCATGTGGGCGGCTTCTCGGATACCAGGGAGTGGAATGAGGTGGCATGATCTCACCGGAATATGGAGGCCCGGATAAGGATCAGAATGGGTGATGGAGTGATGGGCTTGAACCCCGTGGTAGCTTCCTACATATCCCCATGGTTGGGAATCAATGTCTGCGTAGTTCGGTGATACGGTGGGACACCTGAAAAGGCGACTCGCGAGAATGAACGCATGGATTGGAGCCTAGAAAAAGTAAGATATCCGGGCTAGGGAATGCGATTCCTGAGGAACATGGGCTCAAGAGATAGGTTAGGATGAGACGTGGGTTTGAGGCATGGGGCTTACGATCTGAGGCGGCCCATAATGGTGCTGGTGAACCGACGTGAAGGGGTCAGAACAACTGAGCGATGGGATTGAACCTCGTGGAGTCTTCCTACGTACCATGAGTTAGCATGGATCAATGTCTACATAGTTCAGGGCATACAGTTTAACATCATACGAGATGGGATGCAGTTTAACGTCATGCGGGATGCGCATACAATTTAACATCATGCGAGATGAGGGCATACAGTTTAACGTCTTGTGGGATGGGATGCAGTTTAACGTCATATGGGATGAGGAATCTAGGGATTATGCTCTGAGGTAGCCCAATGTTTTGGCGAACCGATGTGAAGAAGTTAGAATCACCAGGTGGTGTGCATGAACCACGTGGAGGATTCCTACGTACCATGAGTTAGCACAGATCAATGTCCACGTAGTTCGTTGGGATAAGGCTTATGCTCTGAGCGGCCCATAAAAGGATTTCATGGTCGATGCGAACTCTAAGCCCAAGTGGGTCATGCTCGGTGTGAGAAACAAGAGGCAGCAGGGACCAGATGATCACGTCGTAAAGGGTGCGTCCGTGAGAGCGGAAAGGGGCTTACGCATTGAGCGGCCCAAAGAGGAAATAGGGGCTTACGCATGGTTAGTGGCCCCGAGTGCTGGGGCTTACTCCAGGATGGAGGCCCGTGGTGCGATATAGCGCAGTGGGAAAGGGACTCCACTGGCTTTGGCAGGGGGGAAGTACGGAGGTGAATGGGTGCAACCTTTCGCAAGAGAGGCTAGGGGCTTACGCTCTGAGGCAACCCTTCCCCCGTGGACAAACGCCACTCCGATAAGGAGGATCTCATTCCATGTGAGGAAGAATCCATTCCCATGGAGACGAGTGGGAGAAAAGAATGCCCAAGACGGGGGGACATGAATATCTATTGGAAATCTTTGTTTCTCACCACCACCAAGATTGATCGTGGGAAACTGGGTAGTTAATAGAATGTCTATCTGGGTGTTGCACTACTGTTTTGGGAACTCACTAGAGAGATCCCTATGTGATTTTTTCCCTCTTAGGGGTACGTTCTATATACAGTGACCTAAAATATTGCAAAGAGGGATGTATTGGTTTCTAATAGGGGAACTAGAGTTGATTGAATCAATGATTCAATCCACGTATCATTCATGTTAGATCCCAGTGTGTTTCTTATGATACCTTGATTCCATTGAGGACATTTTTATGTTATATTTTTATATAACATGTTTTTATTCACTAAACATGACTGTTTATTTGGACCTACATTTTGGTTGATGAAGTTATTTTACATTATTGTTATCTTGGTGTTGTGGTTGTTAACATTCCCTTTTAGTATTGATATATGTTCGCTATAAAATAAATTAACTAAATGGTTTTGGTATGTTTTCTTCAAATGGAAATTTTTTTTGTGTCTCATAAAATGAAAAATAGGAAATTTTATACGAAGAGAAATGTTAATTTCTTATGTTTTCATGAAAAAAATAATTAATTCTCATTTCATGCCTTAAATTTGATTGATAAAATATTTTTGGCTCGACCATTTCATACCTTAAAGTGAGATATATTTTATTAAATTATTGTGGGAATGTTATTTGGTTTTGTTTAGTTTTATGATAAAAACCAATTTTTGATTTATTTTAAAAAAAAGCATTAATGAAATGAATTTTAAATGGAAATGTCACACAATCATTTGTGAAATCTTACTGGACTTGTTTATCTCAAACACTACATACAACACTGGGTGTATATATCACATATGTTCTCTTTTAGGTTATTGAACTCCATATTTATTGATTTTTATATTTATTCTATCTGGTGATATTTGTATTTGATATGCGGTGACTAACCACGGGTAACACAGAGATGGTTGGATTGGTCATAAGTTGGTTTTAATTTTTCCCTTTTTGTGATGGTTTGGTATCTTCCTATTCATCAATATGTTTTTATCTACTATTTTTACTATAAAATAATTTATTGAGAATGTAGTTTAGTAGTATTTTTAGGATAAATTATTATTAACATTTAATTATGTGTTATACTCAGATTGGTTGTTCAAACTATTTCTTATTTTTCTATTTCTTGGGGTAGACATCTAACTTATAGACGGTTCATTTATTGATTTTCGGGTGGGGTATTTTACATGATTATTCTTTATATAATGGTGAATTTTTAAAGAAGGATTACTTTTTGATACCTAATAACTAGTTTCCATCCCCTTAGGATCAAGAATTCTCATCAGGGCGATTGGTGGTCCATGTTAGGTGATATATTGGGTTAGCCCCAGTTGGTTATTTAAAAACAGGATCAAAGAGTAGATTTTTTGAATTACCATTCTCTTTAGTACACATATAGTATTTTGGTAAGTCATATGTTGTGGAGATAGGTGTTTTGGAACTCATCTGGTGGGTGCATGGATAGTTTCACAATCTATTTCCCAAATTGATCCATGAGTTTAGAAGGGGAATTCAAGAATTATTATTGAATTTAAATTTTTAAATGATTATTATTGATGTTTTAATATATATCTATTGTATTTTGATCAATATTCTGTGTATCAATGATTTTTAGGGTCACTATTATCTTTCAGGGAAAAAATGGAAGAAGAACCTAAGATGCATTGTTAGCTCTCACGGTCTGAAATTTCATAAAGAGCTCATAAAGATGGGTCTTTCAACCAAGAAGTTGTCATTTCATTGTTGGAACATGGTTTTCCAACACATGTTTCTAAACCATGAATAGTCCTATATCTCCCCTGATATTGTATTTCTCCAATTAATTTCAAATTGATCCCAACAATTCCTGGTGATGGTGTGTGGTTTTTTATGGTAGATTTTATAGTGAATTATTTTTATTAGTATAAAATTTTATTGACATATTTTTTTCTATATTCAGATTATGGATTTTTAAGTCTGTATTTGTGTTATGGAAAATAGATTTTTGAATGAATAATATTATTTTTATGTTTATTAAATGTATTGAACATGAATGTTCATCCCCTTTCATATGTAATTGGTGGATTATTTAAATTAAAATGAATTATTGTATATAATAACATAGTATTTGATAATAGGTGTTTAAATATCATTGTAAGATGATTTTTTATCAAGTTAAAATATTTTATATATTTTTTCTTTCATTATAATGTTTTAAAAATAAATTAAAATCATTAGAAGCATCTTGAAATTAAAGAGGATATTCTGATAAAAAAAGTGTTTTTATTAAGTTGATTTTTTAAATCTAGTGTTTTATTTGGACGAAAATAATTCATGGAATCATTTTAATTTTTTAAAAACATCAATATTCTCTTGAAAAGGGAATGTTTTTTGTAAAATATAAAAATAAATTGAAACTTTCATAAAGGGTTTGGATATTTTTTCAAATTGGGTATGTTTTTTAGGAATGAACATGGATGTTTTATGAAAATAATTTGGTAGGAAAAGAGGAGAATATTAATAAATTGTTATAGGTTTTCCCTATCAGTCTTGTGTGTTTGAATTTTTCCCTTTGGGTGTGTTAGAACTATGTGTTTGTTTGATTTGGTAAATGTGAATGTGTTAGATTCACATTTTTTACTATTTAGTGGCGGAACGAAGAATGGTATTGATATAAATTGGTCATACATATTAGAGGATAAAAATTAAGATGAATCCTTTTATTTTTTATTGTATATCTCTTAGTTTATGACGCTATACAATCATTAAATAATGTGGTAGACTCAGGTCCCATCTTTTCTCTATGATTTTTTTTCATCTCCACTCTTCTACAGTGATCAATATTTTATAGGAAATGAAGTGGTCGAATTATTTATTGATATATAGTAAGTTAATTTATCTAATGAATTGGAAACTATATAGTATTATTAGTTCATTTCCTTCTTCATGTATTTTTCTCAATGTGTTTTGAATGAATTGGTATATTTTATGTGTTTCTCAATGGGTAATTTCCCATATTCTTTTATGGTTCCATAGACTTGAAGTGTTTTTTATAATGGTTGATCTTACACTTCATTTTTTGATCTTATATAGTTATTATTTCATTTGAGATACTGATTTTTTAGGTTTTGATGGCTTATACATGGGTATTCCTTGTGTGTGTAGTTTGGGTGAATAAGACTATCATGAAACATGTTGAGATTACATAATGTATATTTTCAATTTAGATATTATTGGGTACACCATTAGATGGTGACTTGGGCATGAGTTTCTAGATCACCCCTTCACTCAGTTTTATATCCCTTGGTCATACCCCATCATTTAATTACTGATTCCTATATATTATTCTTTTTAGTGATATGGGATATAAGGGTTTTTGTACATTTGGTGACCAAATATTTTTATAATTTAGTTTTTCATTTGGTTAATGATATCTTTATGGATTTGAGCTGGTTTCTTGGAAGTTTCTATAGTATGGGGAATTTGGTTGTATCCTTTGTTTATAGGTTGAATCATAGTTAGTAGTGATTGTCTCTTTGTATAAGTGGTTTCTCAATACATCTATCATTTTAAAGGAGTCACAAAATGTTAGCAAGACATGTAATAGGAATCTAATTTCTTAGAGCCTTATGATTGTTTTGTTATAAGTTGGATTGTGCTTGGAGATTTTTTCCCTACATGAGGATTTTATTCCACTATTTTTTAAAATTGAGTGTCTATAATGTTTTTATTATCGTGATTTCCTTCATAGGTTTCCCACAACCCTCCCACTACTTATTTTTTTGTTAGATATTTTTACATCACTAATATGTTAATCAATTATTTTCTAGGGGAAGAAAAGAACATTGTCGAATATTTTGGACACTTGGATGTCACATTTAATTTGTATTTAATGTTATGTTAGTTTATTTAATGATTTTGAGATTTTTAAGACTAGTTTTTTAAAAAAAATTAATGTTTCTCTCTATTACTTGGTAGTTTCCATGGTTTAGATGAACTTTTCAATAACCCTTAAGAATAGATATTTCATGTTTATTTAGTTCAACAAATATATAGTATTAATAGGTAATGTGAGTTTTTCTCTAAATAATGAGGTTTATAATATATATTTTTAAAGGGCCATCATATAATCTTTTTATGGCCTATGTATGGGTCATGGTTATTAGAAACTATGGGTAAACATTATGGGACGTGTCATTGTGGTTATAGAGTTGTTTCTCATGGTTATATCCTAGTTAGTAAACCATATATCAAAAACCTATAGGTCTGTTATGCTTATCAAATGTGAGATTCATAGTTAACAATTGTATTACCCAATCATGTTCCCTTGCCTTGTGTGAAATATTATATTATTAAAAATGAAAAATTACTCGTTTTCCCTCCACTGTATTAATAGTGTTTTATCCCATATTTATTCCAATTACTAATCCAACATAAGAACTATATAGGGGGCTTCAATCCCTCCTTTCGTAATCTATTTTAGTCCTCATTTACCCTGATTTCAATGGAAATGACAATTTAAATCCCAGATTTATAATATATTTCCTTTATTGTTCTGCCCTCTCACATTTCTCCTTGGAATAGTCTCTTTCCCCAATCCAGAAATTTCTTATAGCACATATTTAGAAATCAAGGATTGTATAACTTAGTGGTTTTGGTTTATAAGGATTGTGAGAGGTGTGTCCTATCTTTGTTTATCATACTATATCCAAGGTGGTGAGTTTCCACTTTTTGTCAGGGGTTTACACTTTTTTATGGTAGGTTTTTTGAGCACTTCCTTTTAATTTCATATCATTGATTTCTTGGTAGATTAAAATTCTATTATTTATAATATAAATTGATATATAATTTTTTAGGTGTAGTTTTAAAAAGTTTTAGAAGATGGATTTGTTAACATAAATTTCTTAAATATTTTTTCCAATGAAGTCCATAAAACACCCTGAGAGGGGAGGGGTTAATCAGAATGTAAAATATTTCTTTCAAATGAGACAGATCTTGTCCTCATGTTGGTATGAGTTTGTTAAACCCATCCGATTGAATCATGAAAATATTAGACACCCATAAGAATAAATAGAAACACAACACAATAGTTTTACACAGTTCACCACTTAGGGAAAGTATAAGGATATTACACCTATATTGTGTCAATAATACAAAAATAAACTAAGCTTCACAAGATATTGGGAATTACTAAAGATCATTAATCGTCACTACATACCACACACTGCCTTTACATGAATTTTAGGTACAATACATTAAATCACCCAAATCACCTCCATCAACTGCCCCTTTCTCTCTGTCAATGGAAAAGTCTTACATAATTTTTAAAATTTAATTTCATTCAAATAGATTGGGAACGTAAGTATTTGTCATTGATTATAATGAGACACTTTTTTCACCGTAGTCCTAAATTGATACACTTGAATGAATTATTCATTTAAACAAGACACTTTCATAAGAAACCTTAACAAAACACACTCTATTAAAGAACATAATGTTTTTCAATGATGTTTATGCCATCATGAACCTATAAACTTTATCAAATCTCTATCCTTCATGTATCTCCCATACTTTATAGAACATTAAGCCTTCATGAATCTTATAACCTTCTCAAAACTCAAAAATATATGAAACTCGTAGTCTTTGAGAAACTCTATTTTTTTTAAATTCTTATGGGTAAATTAGTTAGTAACCATTAATTTCATGGTGATTCTACTCGAGAAGTGTTCTAGATTCATGAATAAGTACCTTACCATAAGAGATTTATGAAATTCGATGAATTCACCCTTTATCTAAATTAACTCTATATATAAAATGATGTGTGGTCACCTATTTATTGAAATAAAATACTTCATAGAGATTTCAGTACCCCCTCATAATATTTTCAAAACCATTCATTCATGTTTGTGAAGTTTCTTTTCCTTCAAAACCATTAAAGAAATTTTCCATTTGCAAAAAATCTCATAGTTGTGTACCATGCCTTATTTTAATCACACCTCATCCATTATTTACAAAACATCATTTTTAAACCTTTAAAAATTTAAAAAACTAGATACCATCTTCTTTCACGAAGCTAAAAATCTTTTTGAAACATTAATCATCCTGAAATTCATGATATTTTATTTTTATAACGATTCAGTCATATAAATCCATGCTTCAAAAAAATACTTACTTCCTCCAGATTTTGAGATCCAAGCATTCGGAAAATACTGGGAAATGATTCCACCATTAACTCTAAATCCACATGAACCATAATATAAATGTTCATGGAAACTCTTTATTTATTCAAGTATGGATTGAAAAAAAAACTCGAAATACATTCCATTTTTAGTTGTGAAAACCCTTGGTTCCAATAATAACCATTTGGGTTTGTTGGAAATTGGCATATAAATCCATTAAAGAACTATACTTGATTTAAAACCTTATAGGATTAAAACAACTCATCCATCATTATATGTCTACTTGATAAAATCACAGTTTATAAAAAAAGAGTGTCAAAAGAGATATTGATGCCTCATGAAACCACCAACCAATCCACATATCCTAAAAACCTACAATTCATTGAATTTAATCCTACCCATTTGAATATAAACCCAAGAAATCTATATTGGGACCTTAGTACACAAAAAAAAATCCCCTTTTATTTTATCTCCCCCATATACCTATATCACATCCATAGAAAAATTGAAACAATTATCTCAAATTGGGAGAAGGGATAAATAGTAACCTCCACTAACACTGTGAGGTGGAAAAACACTAAGGTTCAACTGATGTTTTTCAAATATTAGTATAACCAAATGCTTAGTAAGGATATTATCCACTTGATCATTAGTTCAAACATGTTTTATTTTAATCAAACCATATCCACCTTTTAACTTTTATTATATGTTATTGGATCCAATATGTTTGTATGAGTGTGTTTTACCAGATTTTTCATAAAACTATTTGTTCACTGGTGGTCATAGTGAATCTCCATAATCCTTGACACCACCCCACCAATATCAGTCCTCAAAGTTTTTTATATTTTATAAAAACCAATTTTGGGTACTTTGAACAATACAAAAAAAAATTACCACAAAGCAAAACCACAAAAACGAGTTCAAAAAAATTCAAATTTCAAAGTGATCATTCAAACATTAGTAAAGATCACTTTATCCGGGCACCACCCACCATGTGTCGTATAACTGGGAAAAATCACATTTCATTACACTAGATGACCGGCAGGGAGACCATCAGAGTCCAACGACATTGTCATTAAAACTCCATCTCCATTGTCTACAAAACACCCAATAAAGGACACACCTGAGCCAGTGTGGACCAGATACCAGAGTCCCACAACTGACAAATATACACTAAATCAGAACACCATAGAAAAAATAAGAAAATACTATAAAGAACTAGAATACATGAATCACCATCGTCTTCAAACATTGTCTAGAGTCAAATGAATCAATCAACCACTAGAACAGGTCCAAGTCCATCCAAAAAATAGAGCCGGAACTGAAAACCACCTAATGAAATCCAAACACAAAAAGAAATACACAACTATAAAAGGAAGCACAAATAAAATAAGGGAAAATGAGATGAATAGAAGACAGAAGCACCCAGACGTTACCACCATCACCATCCCAAACCACCGTCAGTACCAAACTGCAAGACTGATATTTGGGTCCAACAAGTTAGGAAAGGAAGAAAGAGAATAAGAGTTATTGGGCAGGACCAAGAAGAGGAAGCATAGCAAAGGCCAAGAGAGAAGAGAAAATAAGAGGCTGAACGATGTGAAGGGTCCTCCTTCACCATTGAAAAATAATTGGAAACCCTAGAGTGGATGAGGGGGTTATGAGAGCATCGAGGCAATCAGAGAATGATCCACTGAAGGAATTATGGCCACCAGATCAATGATATAGACCGATGCTACATTGGACTAGAAAAACCACCACCGAGGTTTGAGGGTGCTGCTAAAGATAATGAGAAAAGGTACATAAAATCCATGAGAGAAACATAGGGAGAATATCCCTAGGAGATGGAGTGTTTTCAGAGCAAGAAGAAGAAAACGAGGGGATGAAAGGAAGAATGACGCTCAGATGATTCGTCGACCCCTGGGGAGAATGGATTTAGGAGGAAACCCTAGGCAAGCTCATCACCAATATTATCCATTTTTGTTTCATCCATAATATCTGAGTGAATTCCTTTATCATAAATTTTTATTCATCATCATTTGTACAAAGATATGTTATTTCATTTTTCTTGATTAGAAATCCGACAAAATGTTTTTCTAATAAAGAATTCACCACCACATGTGGATTTTTTATCCACCACTTATCTAACCCAATCAACATCAAGAAATGATAATAATTAAGTATCTCTTACAACTAATAATAATAATACAATGGTTATAATGAATTTAATATATCTTTTGATTTTTCTAACTACTTTAAAATGAACTTCTTTCATATTAATTTAGAACTATTCTTATAAACATGTTGCAAAGATTTTATCTAGAATTCTTTTAGTCATGTATAAAAAAAATCCATTGATCCTCCTATTCAGGGTGGGATCCATAGATTTACCATTTTATATTTCCCTGTTTTTTTTCTAACGAAAATGGAGTTGACATTTGTTTTCAGTTATGCATGTTGAATTTCTTTAGAATACCTCTATTATACTCATCTAGACAAATGATGGTGAATTGATTATTTTAATTAACCTCCAACCCCAAAATAAATGTTATTTCACCAATCATGGATATTTCAAATTATGATTTCTTATGAATAATTAATTCTTCCAGAAATCCATTCCTACTTATGCGAAATATAATATCATACACATGCACAAGAACCACAAATTAGACACCTTGATAATTACTCACATAGAGATTATGACTGAAACCCCCAATATTAAATTGAATATTATATATATAAAAATTTAGTTAGGATCCCATTCCTGTTCTTTATGTTTTAGTCATTAAAGAGATTTCATTAATTTAAGAAACTTAGTTTTATCATTTCCAATTGAAAATCCTACTGGTTGTTCAATGTAGACTTATTATTCCATATTACCATTTAATAATGCTATTTTGACTTCCATATAATAAAATTTCTACCCTTTTTGAATCTCCTAGTATATGAAGAGACTAATTGACTCAAGTTAAGGTAATAGAGAAATAATTTATTCAATATATATTCATTAAATCTATTCTTAGACATTACAAAACAAAATTTTCTTGTTTATAGTCACATGTTTTTTTATCCTAATTTTTTTTGATGAAAAACTATGTTCCAATCATATTCTTTTTTTATGTACACTTAACAAGTTACTAATTCAAGTTTTTTATCCGGATTCAACTATTTATTTTTGTCGTTAACCCATGATCCATCCTTCAAAGATTCTTCAAACTAGGTAGGTAAATGAATTTATAAGAGAGAATAATTTATTTTATTCCTTATTCTCTTCTACTATGTAGGGTTTTCTCAATCCCCAATGGTTCCAGATTTATTAACTTATACTTTAATATTTCTCATGTGAGGTTCTGATAGAATTTATTTAATAATAATTTCCACTTTTTATTCTAATTCAATATTATATTAATTTTTATAACCCTAAATTTTAGGAATGAAATAAAAAATTTCTATATTTTAATATGTACCTCTTATACTTTCTCCTTCCTCTCCAATAATATCAATGTATAATTTCTTTGAGTTATCCATAGTTTTATCCTCAGTGACCTATGTATTATTTTTTCCCAAAACCATTATATGATAATTATCATATCATTTTTATGCTTCACCCTTCATTTCGTATCCATGAAATATTCCCTCATAAGAAACATCAATGTACTTACCTTGATTTACAAAACAATTTCCGTTGAAACATTTTCTTCCAAAAACAAGAAAATAATTTTGTGATTGATTTCATTCATTACATATATCATATAGTGTATTTTATTATCCTATAAATATAAATCATTTATTTTAAGTGTACAAAAATACTTGAACAACCTTTTTCCAGTAATGATTTGAAACACAACTCTCATTCATCAAATCCCTTTCCATATTGTTCAACTATCAATTTTTGTGTTCAATGACCCCATATAATTGGGGTGTTCTCAGTGAAGACACAACATGTTTAATTGAATGTTTTAATGGTAGTTATTTTAAGATCAATGGATGATAATTTTGTATCATTTTTGGATCATCATATCTAGATTGGGAAACCAGTTTCATTCTAAACTCTTCAAATATATTTCTTCATGTAGTAAATTAATTTCTGTATAAAATGCATAAACATAACACATTCCATTATACTATAATCCTCAAAAAAATTAATGAATTAACTCTTTCCATATATTCTAGGAAATATTTTTGGACTACACACGTCTATGTGGAAATATCAAGGAGATTATATTTACATTTTTCCCTTGGATAAAAAGTATTATGGAAAATATTTCATCAAATTAATGTATCAAATGTCTTTTCTAGAACATGATTCAAATTGGTAATATTGAAAATGACCTTTATAAAGGAGATTATTTCCGCTCTATGTTTATTAGTGTGACCTAATTTCTTGTTCAATATTTTTTTCTTATTCAATTTCTATGAAACGTGTATTTTTATTAAAATTTACCTGGTATAATTTTCCATTTGTCCCACATCCTTTCATGAGTGAATTTCCTATATTCCCTTTAATGGTTCACCCCTTATAAGTAATGACTATACCATCCATAGTCATAGTGTTAACTCACACTCAATAAATTTTAATGTAAACTATCCACGTATAGAACTCATGTTTTCATTTTCTAATCATTTTCTAATTCTATATTCCACTAACATTGATTTCTAAGGAACCATCATTTCCAAATATCAATTTTTTATAAACCCTTTTAATATAATTTTTTTAAAAAATTCTTTTCTTATCTCATCGGATGAGAAACCACTATCAAGAATCTTGGTAATACTATTCATTATATCTTTGAGGGAGATTTTCACAATGTTGGGTTTCCCGATCTTATTATTTTCCTTCCATGAGAGACCTGATTGAGTGGAGTCAAAATATGGGCTCTCCTATATATTTTAGACATGAGTTTTTGAATCATGATCATATTCCTCTTCTATTAGATAATACCTATTTTAAAAGGTAATTATTCATATTTGAATGGCATTTACTTGTATTTGAGTTCTATAGTTATTATTTCCATCTTTATTTTTTCTTATAATGGATAGATTTATGGAAAAAGAGAGAAGAGTGAATATATTATCTATAGAAATTATTTCTTATATATGATGAAGGATATGGTATCATTCTCCCTTGTTGAAATTCATGTGTTTCTCCATATAGATATATCCTTTACTCTTAATAGTAAAACATGGTATGGACCAGAAATCCACATAATTTATGTTTCATGATAGGAAATATCTTATCAATTCTATTCCTCCACATGTCCTCTTATTTTATACATGTATTTAACCAATGATCCTCTCTATATAACTACAAATTATTTTCATATCTATTCTCGATTTGGTTTGAAGATATCTCTATTTGGACCTCAGGAAACTCTGTGATATTCCTAACTTTATGCATCCCTTTACTTGGGCTAATCCCATTTTTAGACATTCATTTTCCTGTATCACAGGAAATTCCATTTTCCCATCAATTTTATCCTTGATCCTTCAAGTCTATCTCTAATAATTTAGAACTATATTTAACTATTTAAAATATAAATATATCTAAGAAACTTCTACACCATAATTTCCTCTTCATTTCCATTAATTCTAATTTTGTTTCCCATTTACTCTATAAGAAATTTACTTCTTCTTCAAGTCCCAAAATAATAGTAGAATTTTTATTTAGTCTGAATATAAGGCCATTGATGATTTTTTTCCCACTAGTTGTTCTTGAGTATAAAATACCAATCTTCTTATGAGATTTATAGAGTTTTCAAAAGTTCTTTTTCATCTTCTTATATACAATCAATCTCTTCATTGTACTGATCCGTATACGCTTTTAAACCTGTCATCATGGATCCCATCTTTCTGTTTTTCTTTCATTGAATGTTAAACTCATCAAGGGAACCCTCAAGTTCTATCATGATATCTATAACAAAATTCAAATATTTTTCTTCATATTTCATAGATTTTACATTTTCAACTATAGCCATCATGGAATCTTCAATAACATATTTAAAACGCAAGTTTTATATCCTCCAAAAATTCATTATCATCTTGTTTCACTTTTTTAGATGAAGCTATTTCCCTTAATCTCATTCCTTATTTCAAGTCTCCCATTTTTAGAAACCTCATATAATTCCTCTTCATGATTTTTTACTCACTTTATAAATCATCTAATCTAATTTAGCACCATGAAGTAATTTGAACTACTTTTCCACATAAAAATAAAAACAAAGTAATATTTTATTAAAATAATCCTTTTCCTCTATTGATTTTTTATCACATAGTGAAATAAGTATATCATGAA
Organism: Viscum album; assembly: GCA_963277665.1. Taxonomy (NCBI): domain Eukaryota; kingdom Viridiplantae; phylum Streptophyta; class Magnoliopsida; order Santalales; family Viscaceae; genus Viscum; species Viscum album. The sequence goes on from OY728128.1 coordinate 1,647,008,843, forward strand.
CATCATCTCCATCATCACTAACCATGTAAATGTCATGATTTTTTTTGGTTTTGAATGAAATTTCCTTTATTACATATATATTTATAACTTCAATTTTGACTCATATTTCATAAAACACAAGACTCCATAGAAGAACATCAAGAGAAAAAATTGAAAAATCTCTTTCATCAAGGAATGACACTTATTGATTATATAAGGGAGGTAGCCATGCCATGATTTTCTTCGCAGTGTCAATATCATTGATTTTTTCCCAAGTCCTCAAATAGCTCCAACAACATCACTATTTTATTAAAGAAACTATATATATTTTCACATGGATGTATATTTAGATCATCGATGTGATTGTGAAAAAACATGAATTTTTTCCACATTCACATTTTTATCACCTGATCATATATTTTGTAGTTTATCCTATAAATAATTGTTTATAGTGAAACTCATCAACTTCAATGAGATATTATCATATAGTATTGCAATAAGAGAATTTTTATCTTTGACATCTACATCAGTATTTTTTCCATTATATTTCAGTTATAGAGTGGTTGTCACATTAATAACCTAAATCCATTAAACTATGACATAAATAACTTCTATATGAAGATATCATAAATGATATCACATTATATTCTTCTTATTTTGGATGTTTCTTCTATCAAAAAATGGAATTCCCCTAATATTCAATGAATTATCCATGAAAAAAATATATGATATAATTAATTCCTATAAACTATATGATATGATAGCACTTTTAGGATGCTAGAACACCTTGAGATAGGAGAGGATAATTAGGGTGTCTTATTTTTCTTTAAATGAGATAGATCTTGTCCCTATGATGGTAGGAACTCGTTAAACATATCTAATGGAATCATGAGAATATTAACCACCCATACATAGAAATAAGAACAAAACACAATAGTTTTACTAGGTTCACCACTAAGGGATAATTCTAAGAACATAAAATGATAGTGTGTCAGTCGTACCTAAATCCACTATGATTAACTTTATATAATGGATTAAAAAATACCAAACATTATGAATCTATTCTAGGGATAACGCCTTTACAAGAATTTTGTTGATAGATTACTAACTCGTTTATATCACATCCATTGACTCCCCCATGCTACTACCATGGGTGAAGTCTTACCCAGTCTATCAACTTGATGGTCACCAAAATAGATTTGGAACATAAGTATTTATCCCTGATTATCACAATATTTTACATCCAACACAGTCACGAATTGATGCACTTGAATGTATTGTTCACATAAACCAAACATCTTCATAAGTAGACTTCATGAATATCCCTATATAAAACCCCCACGTGATTAAAATAATCCTTAGACTTTGAGAACCTACACACATTTACAAATCTCCTAGCCTTTGCAAGGCTCAGAGCCTTCATGAAACTCCATGAAATCACAAAACTCACAACCTTTCTAGAACTCTAAAAAAATCACAAAACACATAATCTTTATGAAACAAACTTTTTTTAAATTCCAATGTGTAAATTATTTCTTAAAAAATATTTTCTCAATGAAACATTTCATTAATATTTCTAGATTCATGAGTAATTTTATTCATGTAATAGCTTTGAAAAATCCGAGAAATTATTATTTTTTCCATAATCTCTCTATTTCTCAAATGATGTGTCTTATCCTATTTATAGTGGACACCTCCTTTACAATGATTTTAGACTCACCATGGATTTTCAAAAACCACTCCATTCATGTTATTTAAGATTAAGTGAAAATTTTCTTTTATGAAGATTCTCATTGTTACTGCCTATTCATCATGCCTCAACCATTATTCAAGAAAACTCATTATCGAACATTCATATGGTTATGAAACAAGACACCATATTCCTTCTTAAAGCTTTTTATATTAAAAAAACCTCAATCTTCATTAAATCCATTCCATTTCCATATTTATAAATATTTATTCCTATAAATCCATGATTTGTGAAGAACAACATGAAATCCACCTAAATTGTATGATCTCTTATCATGAAAAAATCTTATTTAACCCAATGTGTATTGACAAAAAACAAAAAATAAAATCAGTTTATAGTTGTTGAAAACCTTCTTTTCAACACTTATTTTTAATGTATTTTATAAATTCTATATGAATTTAAATACCGAATAATGGGATTCTATTAAATTAAACTAATTGTTGAAGGTGGTTGACCTTATTTGGGTTGTTAGAAGGGAAAGTTCATGATTTTTGAATGTTTTATGAATGAGAGAAAATTTGTTTACATGAAAATTGATTTTTAATTAACGGATGATTTTTTTAAATGGTTAATATGTTTTCCTCCATGATTTGAATTCAATGTTTGTTTCAAAGAATATTAAATGGATATGTGAAATCAGATTTTAGGAGGTGTAAAATAGTTTTTTATACTATGTTTTTCTAAATAACCATTATGCACATTTAAATATGTTTTTTTATAACTTGATTGTTCAGTTTATGATTTATTTTCCCATGTATGTTTTAACCCCTTTGGAGAATGTTTTTATATTGTTAAACACATTTTTTGATGTTTAAGAATATAGAAATGGTTTTTTTCATGTAAAATAACCGGATGTATAGGTGGTATTTGTTTACTATGTTTCATCATTTATAACATTATGATCAGTCAGTTTTATTGGTTAATCATATCTATATTTATTGATAATGAGAAAGTGAGATCCTAATAGAATGTATGGTTGTGTGTTACACTTTTTTCGATTGAACTACCTAGCTAGTTTCCAAGAAGTGTTTCACAGTTATAGGCATATGCCTTATACATGATGACCAAAATGGTGGTAAGGGTGATGTTATGGTTTTATGTTTGGTTACCCTAGAGAGGACTGAACAGATAGTTCGATATTCATATCATTGATGTTGTATCCCTGTGTGTTTCCCATGATACCTTGATTGGATTGAGGACTTGTTTATAGTATCCCATTACATACCTTATTTACATTCCTTATAATTGAATGTTTCTTGGATCCAGTTATTTGGTTATTTTCCTTCTTCTTCTTTATTGTTATCTTAGTCATTTATTTTTGAACATACCATTTTTGTTGTGACATATGTTCACTCTAAAAAAAATTTACTAAATGGTTTTATAAATGTTGTTTCCAAAGGAAATATTAGTACACTTATTAAAAAATAGTTTATGAAATTTTACGGAAATATATAATTTTATTTTTTGTGATTTTATCATCATAATTGATAATATACTTATCCGGATTTTTGTGTGTCTGGTAAATGTTTTTTCTACACTCTTTTATACCTTTAGATGTCATTTTATAAAATTTTATTTAGAATTATTTTTTCATACATTGTACATGAAACAATTATTAATAATATTTCAAAATAGAATTAATGAATTTTTTTGAACATATATGACAAAAACTGTTTGGTTAAATCCCATTGGCAGTGTTTATCTCACTCCCTATATACACCATTAGGTGTATAAAAATAAAATGTATTCTTTGTGGTTCTTAAGAATATTCTATATTAAGGATTATGTTTGGGTTGTTTGATGATGGAAATATTTTTGATGTGGTGTATTATCATTGGACACATGGAGATGAATGATTTGGGGTTTGGTTTGGTTTTCTTTTCCCACTTTTGGGAAGGTATTCTTTTATAACATTAAGAAATTTTTTTATCTTGTTTCTTCTTTCATCTATATCAGTTTTTTTAATCCATGATTTTTTTTATTATTCAAATTTTCAATTGTCATTTATATTTATTTTTTTGTTATAAAATGATAAGTTATTCCACCTATTTTTTATTTTCCTCTTTTATGGTGCATAAATCCAATTTATGGATGCATCATGCTGGATTTTTAGGTAGTATCCTTACCATTATTTGTACATATAATAGTGAGAAATCATTCAAATGAATTTATTTTTGATACATTATTACTAGTTTCCATGCTATGTGGATTAGGAATTCCCTTTATGAAAAGTGGAGATTTAGGTCTTCTAATGCATCAGGTCATCCTAGGATAATTAATTGCATAACCAATACTCAATAATGTAATGAAATAAAGAACTAAATGATAGTATACATGACTGTGACAATTTCATCCAAATAAAACACCACACATGTAGACACTGGTATGTTGAATGAATATAAACCCATCATTCGAGAATGTAATCCATGAGAGGGTAAAGAATCTATCTTGTATAAGGACATGATACATCCACTGAATGAAACCACCATCATCAAGTACTACCATAGACAACTGGAATTAATTACCCAATGAAAAAAATCATCTGAAATAATTAGTATCCCCAAAAAATAAAATCCACAAAAGTCATTCTATCTCCATATCCACCAATATCATCCCTAGTCTATGCAATGTCTTTATAGACACAACAGGTGTAACACATCCTGTATATGGGTGAGTGTAAAAATAACAGGTCGGACACATAAAAATAATAATCTGAAGAATGAATGATTTATCTCATATACGACGATCAATAGAATAAGAAAATCTATAAATAAAGAACATATATATGTTTTATATATTTAGAACCAGAGGATATAGGGATTTCCCAATCGTTCTAGCTTAACTACAAGGATATTCATTATTCATATGTAACTAAAGTCTCCAAGAAGAAAAAGAACAATTTTAACCACAATTTAAAACACATCAAAATATCATATCTCAAAGGAAACTAAACATCCATAATATATTATATATCACATAAATCCAAAATCATATATCTCCCATTGTTTCACCAATGACTCTAATCGAAGAGGGTAAAGACACCACACCAATGGAAAGGGTATCAGTAGAGGAAGTATTGAAAATGGATAGGGTCCCACACCCTGAGTTATGATGAATTTTTATAATCCCAGATACCTATTTCTCATCACCTATCAATAATATTTGGGGACTTGCACCATGATGAAATCATATAATCCAAAATTAGGATTATTGATCCTCAATAAAGAAGTACTAACATCCTAAATTATGGGGGAAATCATTTACCTCTATTGGTGGAGAAACCACACCCCATCACATGGGGGAGTATCAAATCTATCTATTGTATGTAAAAAATCATGCCTCATCAGGGTCAAGGGGGGGGTACCAACATCATTCATGAATTTCTTATAATACAAGTAATTACTGTAATTATCATAATGAATGTCCCATAACTAAACATTATGAGGGGGTTCCACCTTTCACATGTGAATAATATTCATGATCAAGTAATAGGTAATATTTTCGGTGTTACAACATCTATGATAAAACATAATAACCTCTACCAAACCTTATCATCTCTATATTTCTAAGTTCAGGAAACAATTTTTCATTCCTTAAAACAAATCTATAGTTCCAAGGAGGATCCCAACATCATATTATACATGGGAAAATTAAAATAATAAATTATTCATTTATCCAGTTTCAACACTTGATGGTGAAGTTTTGAAAAACTCCTAACAACCCATTGTATATGGCTACAAAACATTATGTATAGTGAATGAACATGAGTCATCTGTTTACATAGACTGTTATGTCATCTAAATTTAACAAACATGATACTTCCTATAGTATGGAATGATGTGTGGTACTCACTTTCCAAATTCTTCATGTACCAAAATCAAACCATAATTCATATTAATTACCTATAAATGGCATGTAACCCAAACATACATGGTGTTTTTATCATGAAGTTGTCCTACATATATCATTAAGACATAAATACATATGATTAAGAATAACATGACATGCTCTCTTGGTTACATTGAATGTAGATCATGAGGGAAGACCAAGGAATTTATTGTATCCAATTGCATATTAGGTAATAAAATAGGGCATGTGGTTCTTACTACACTCCATGTATATCAAATGCGGTGGTTGGGTGTGTACTTATCTACACCTTAGTTCATTTACCCATCAAATATACATGATTTGTGTATATTAACAACACAAATAGTGATATTTATCCCATTTATAGAAGCCTTACCAATATCAAGGACCTAAAATGTTATTGTTTTATAAATCACACATACTGTGATTTATAATTCTAGATGCATAAACATAATAAACCATCTTGATCTTCTCAATCCATCTTAAATTATTTCACTACCACTCCCAATCCACTAATAATTCATCATAATAGAATATAGGTAACTTGAACTAAAATAAGTTGAATAAATTAAATAAAAATAATTAATCCTGAATATATGGTGAATTTGAAAATATTTTATGTTCACTCAATAATGATCTGTGATCCATAATCATTTTTCTCCAATTCACAACTCTAATATTCATACAAGGATGATATCCCCAATCTGACTTGGGGTTTTGGGGAGGATATGACACCATAACCTCATAAAATATGTAAAGATGGATAACTCTGCTATTATAAAACAATATAAATAAAAAATGGGTTTTCACTAATGACAACGCGATCTAGGACCTGAAACCTATGAAATAAAATCAACATTCCATAGAAAACTACCTCATTATAGACACAATGATAGTATAAAAACTCTTATATGGGGATCCATTTAAAAGATATCAACATTAAAATATATTGTAAGATTTTTTTTAAAAAATAAATATTTAATATTTAAAAAAAATTATGATTTTGGAATCTCAAAAAAACTCCAATCCATGAGTAAATAGAAAAACTATATATTAGTAAAACCATAAATACATATCTATGTGGTTTTATATAATGGTAAAAATAGTTTCAACATCTATATGAGTTTATGTATAATAAACTCAAGAATTATATGAGTTGTGTTCACATAAAAAATAGGGTCACTATAATTTGGAATCATTTATAGTTTTAGTAGATACATGTGAATAAATGGAAGTTCATGTTTCTCCACCTAGGTTACGTTATCCAGAAGTTTGTTATGACATGACTTCAACACAATTCAAACTCATGTCCCTATTAATTTACACCAAATGACTTAATATGAGGATCATTCTTTTTGTATTTTTAATTATTTATTGTGAGTTTGGATATATTATACCATACTAATGATTCGAATATTGCTCTTATGGAATGACCCAAGATAAAAATACATGAATATTACAACATTTAGGTAATTATATATTACAATTCTCAATTAAACACACTCAAAAAACCTAATGTTTTAGTGTATTTAAAGATTAGTAAAATTAAAATATTATTTTAAAACCCAACATATATTTAAAACATAAAATTTTCAACATATTTGACACCCATATAAGCCTATAATATGTAATATTCTTATTATTTTCCTAGATAAATTGAATCATAAGAAAATGGTGAGATTAGATGATTAGTAAAGGAAAATTCATAATGGTTAATTCTAACTTATCAATAGATCCACAACATGTAAAATGACAAGAATATGGAAGAATTCCAGGATTAATCAAATAATATTTTGGAAGCCTATAAAGTTATCCTAATACAGTATATCATAGAAACATATATCTATTGATAGATATCCAAGGATGTATAATATATAACATGGAATAATAATGTAAAATCAATTATCCTAAAAAATGAAATTAAATATGAATATATAATTTTCATAGGAATAAGAAATTTCATATGATTTTATATTATATTATGGTCAACCACTATAGACTTCATAATTATATATATTGGGTTCCTTCTCGAGTTACATAAAAAAAGTTGATTGGTATCACCACCCATTCCCCATAAAAAATGGATTAGAAATCACTGCTAGTGTCCTATAACATAGTGTTTTGGGCATCACCACCCACTCCCCATAATATTGTTGACTTGGAACCACCACCACATCCCATAAAATAAAACAATAACCATCCCTACCTGTGTCACATGACATTAGTCAATGAGTAACACTAACCATGTAACATAGCATTATTGATTGGGAATTAATACCTATATAACTAAACATAGTGTATTGGGCATAACTGCCCATGACCCATGGTATCTCATATGATATAAAACATTATACAATCTAATAGTAGACTATTTAATTCATGCCCCACACGTCATATATTGATATAGAAAACATTTGTATTCTATATGAAATCAACAATATATCATTAGATGATAAACCTAAAAAAATTTAATTGGTTGTATAAAATCAACCATAAAGGATAAAACATCTATTAATAGAATTTTTATCGTACCATCAACATGTCATTATCTGCATTGACCGTCAATAATTTTCCTACATGGTTTTTCATATAGAATAAAATGATATGTTTTATTATTAATGGTTTTCCCCAATTAAACAAAAATTATGGGTAGATAGGTGTACAATATAAATGACACCCAAAACATTCAGTCCTGCAATATGGTGAAAAAACACATTACTAATGTACCATCTTTTAGATTAATATAAATTAACCAATTCTGACCACCAATAATACAATATCACTAAAAATTAGTGAGTCGCAAACATTAAAAGGTGCATTTAGGCTTAGATATTTATATAAATATGATAAATCATTGTAGGGACCCAAAGGTTGATGTACATGGACATTACATTACTTTTTCGGAATACTTAATACAAAATAATAACCAACACTCAAGGAACATAATAGTTTAGTGTCATTGGAATTTTGGAATATAAACATCTAATCATGTTGAAAGGTCTTCAACAACTCCCATAACGATCTTCCCCTTTTCGTTTACTTACCTAAAACCATTCTTGAAATCCTGGGGAAAAGAAAACATATAAAGGGTGAGCTCAAATTTTCAGTAAGGGTATGAATGGAGAAAATAAAACAAACCATATACATTTGAACTTAAAAACATGAACATAAGGTCTAAACATAAAAACCTTGAGCAAACACATAAATCGTGGAAGTACATAAGGCATATATCATAAAAGAACATCAATTGTGAGAAAATAGCATGTGAATAAATCATGTAATTGTGGCAACCATTTAGCACTTGTTATGATTTCCATAGTATCCAAGGCATTTCTGCCAAGACTATCATAGTGGAAAAAGTCCCTTTCTGAATCAAGTTCACTCCTCGTTTCAGTCTTGTAACCCTGAACCGGTTTAACTTACCATTACAACCATGTCTATCTCATGAGATATAAATCTTTACCCAATGAATTGGAGGGAGATATAGGACCCACCCATATCATAATGATATCATTCTTACTTGTGCCACAAAATAAACATACGTTATTCATAATAACCCAACGAATAAAATGGGTTTCATAAACATCATCCCATCATCACATAATCCAAATAAAAGAAATGGATATCATTTCATAATAATAAAAGTGAAACCATGAAAATCATAGAGACATTATACTTGAATCATACACATATGAAATAATGTCATCTTAGATGGAAAATGGTTTTGATAAAACACTTGAAATGAATTCTGGAGGAAAATATCATTTCTTCTTCAAACTCAATTTCTTTTCACAAAAGGTCATGAAATTTTAAAAGAAAAAAATTTTGTTTAAAATAGTCATGAACTATTTTGGAGGAAGATTCATGAAAATAAGGATTAATGAAACTGTAAAAATCCTTTCATTCCATATAAGTTAAAAAACATTCTCCTCTTACTTTTGTCGGAAAATTCAAAAAATACCTCATAACGTAAACAATAGAAAGATTCCTTACATACCATGTAGTAAAAGTCAAAATGGGTAAAAAGGACATTAAACATACATAAAAACACTTTTAGAAAATTTACCATCCCAAGTAAGTAATGAACAATAATATTTTTATCTATGTCTATTAATGATTAATATAGCGTTCTAGAGGATTAAAATGAAAATAAATACAATCTTATGCATGGAATACACTAATATTCTTAAAAGATTGTTTTACTGCCTTTTGATGGAAAACCCTTCTTAAATCAAACTTTTGACAATTTTATAATCTATATTTTTCAAAATAAACATATTCATTATGATTGGGACATTAAAATTTACATTGGATAAATTTTTGAAATATTTTCTGACAATGTTCATTTTTTAATGAATAGTGAAAAATACTGCATTTTACATAAAAACTACTTTTTCATATAATTTAACTATATGGTTTGATTATCATTTTAATTGGTCTTAAAGTTTAATGTGAATATATTTTTACCATTTAATCTAATGGTGGTCATTAGGATTAATTTCACTTTGGAATTGGTCATAAAATAATGCCAAACTTTTCCAAGATATTGTTTCAAAAAAACCCGCTATTTGTTTTGACAACGGGAATTATTTTTAAATCAATTATTGAAATTTATGTGTTTGGAATTTGGTAAAATGGATTACATATTTGGAATCATAAGGTCCAAATTATGTAATTAAGACTTTTATTTTTTGACATTATGAATAGTAACGATGGTAATTATCTTTAATTATCTTGATTAATGAGTAATCAGGTAGTTAAAGATAAAAAAATGATATCATAATAATACAAAAAGACCACAACATGTGTCCTAAGGCTACTGGTTGTCTCATGTCCGACCATGGGATTCCTTGTGCCAAACTTGGGGGCCCCATGATATCACTTTAGTGAGAAAGTGACTTTTTACCTTTTTATTTTTAAAGAATGTTAAATGTGACAAAGAATTTATCACCTAAGTAAAATATTTTTAATTTTGTCTAAATAAATGATCTTTTGGACTATAAATATTAATTAGAAATATAAAAATATTTCCTACTTCATAGTAGTTTTTTCATAATTTTTAGACTTTAAATAAATTAAATTATTTATGACATCATGATGATGCAGTGATTACCTCATTAATAAAGGATTTAAATAAAATGAAATGATAATGTAAAATATATGACCTAAAAATTTAAAAAAACAATTGGATGGGTGGATTTAGAACTCTTATCACCTTACCCTCTAATTATATCAATGTGGGACCTTTTTAATCCTAAAAGCATTTTCAAATAAAGTAACATTTCTTTACTTTCCAAGAGTGCCCCTCCTCTCCTCTTATAAAAGGCCCCCACCTCTACCTCCTTACCCACACTCCCAAAGCCTTTGGCTCGGCCAACCCCTTCCCATTTTGTCTATACACATCCCTCTATTACTCCTTGAAGCCTCACTTTGGGCAGAAGTCTTCCCAAGGAAGCCTATGAGCCCAAACCAAAGGGTGTTACCCGATTTTAAGATAATGTCTTCACTTGAGTCCTTTTGTTTTATTTTGCTTCTTCAACCCCCTAAACTCTTTTTATTCACTTATTTTGTAACAACTCCAGTATCTTCAATATACTAGTATGTTTTTATAAGAATTATTCGAGCTACACTTACACACACCTACATCTAATGGTTAAAGGAAATACTGTTTCCGTGGATGGTGAATTTATGCCTCCCGAAACGATGATTGTTCAACATTATTTTAACACATTCAAAGGTGGCCATTAAGATGTCACTATATTTATATATGATATATAATATGTTTATGTTTTCCTTAAGATTATTTATTTTTCATTTTGGGCATACCTTTATGGTTTCCATTATGGGTAAATGCGATATCTTGATTTAAGGAAGTGCGGACTACCTCCCCCTCAAAGTGATTTGATTCGTTAAATACCATATGTGGGACGTATAAAGAATGGAAATATGATATTATATATGATATTATACTAGAATTATAAAATAACTTTATATCATTATGATTCCATTCTATATTATACGAAATAGAAATGAAATTATCGTTCATGCGTACGTACGGCTTACCGTCTCCACGAACGGTGCATTTCATTTCTTACCTCTAAATGATTACATAATATTATAAAGGCATGTATATACAGGATATATATGATATATACATCATTATTATAATTCTGGATATAATGGATACATGAACAAATTGTAATTATAAAGGGTTTATTTTTTACTCAAGTACCAATGATCGTTAAAACGACCGTTATTAACTTAAATAATTACACAGTGTTCATGATATGGAAATAAGTGATATAAAAGGAATAATGAACTTGAAAAAGGTTCTTATGTAAGTAGAAATTATCTCAAGATTATTATTCAGGACATTAAAGAATGATTGAGACAAGTTGGACCCGAGGTATGGGACTTCGTCTCAATCTCCTTTCATTGAGGCATATTTTGTTTTATACACAACCTTCTTTTATACGGTGTATAAACCCCTTTGACTTTTACGTTTATTCAAAAGGAATCTTTTTTATATGATGCGTTTACTAAATGAAAAAAGGGAATGTTTTTTTCGTACGTATGCGGCGACAACGACTTCTCCGCCGCCGTGACCATTATTCAAGTTTCGGCTTCCTCTACAAGCCATACCTTTTTTTAAAAAGAAAAATAAATACCATGTTTTACTTTTCATTTGTTTTGGTATTGAAAATGGTTTTCATGATGTTTTTATATCAATGTTTTGTATTGATATCTTGTGATTGAAATGTGTAAATGTTATGTTTCCTTTATGCATGTTTTTTGTGATACGATTATGTTGAGGTTCTTGGGAATTATTATGAAGATGGGTGGTTCCGTGATAAACTAAGGTTGGGTGAGCCCGATATAGATCTCAAATTCATTGGGTAATGCGAAGGAGTGAAACGTTAAGGTTTCTCTGAAGAGATTTAGGGAATATATTGTGATGGGTATTCCAAACGTAACCAAGAGGGTTACTCCCTACGTAAGAATGTTATGAATGCCTCAAGTTACCTTTATGTATTATGATTTCTATGATTTATTCATGATTTGATGAGGTATGTTGAAGTGCTTATGTTTTATGGGTAATGTATGATTTCATTCTTATGTATATATGTACCCATGTTTCCTTTCCATATTTTTATATCCATTATTGAGCTTTTTATGCTCATCCCGTGTTTTTTGAAATGTTTTTCATAGGTCAAGGGAAAGGTACATGATATGATGATAGTGTCAAGGAAGTGTCAAGAAAGAATCCATGTTTTATTTTAAATATGTTTCCATTGATGGGAAAAAGGATTACTATCTTTTATGTAACCACTTTGTTTAAATGTGGAATTTAATGCAAGTTTTATGATCTAATTATCTAAAACTCAAAACCCGAAAAGATCCTCAATGTGTAATCTTTTAATAACTCATGATTAAGTAAGGTTTAAGGCTGGGGCCTTATAGTTGGTATCAGAGGTCAGTTTAGATAACTTTAGGAGTTAGAATTTTATTAAATGATTATCTAAAAATATATTTTTATGGTCAAATTGAAATGATATAGCATTTAAATATTACCATGTTACTTCACCTAAGGTATTTCTGTGATAAGAATTGTTTTCCATAGAGGAAACAGAGCATATTTTCTAGGAAGGGATACATTGGGAAATGACCTTTCAAATCAGTATCCTGAGATGGTCAGAATCAAAATTGAGCATTTTACTGCAGTGATGGCCCAGTTGAATTAGGTGATAATTGGTGGTTGTGTTTATTGATGATATTTTGGTGTTTTCTAAAAGTAAAGAGGAGCATGAAAGACATTTATGGGTTATTTTGAAAACCTTAAAAGAAAAGAAATTTTATGGGAAATTCAGCAAGTGTTTGTTTTGGTTGCAACAAATTTTTTTTTGTGGTCACATTGTTTCTAAAGATGGGATAACTGTTGATCCTGCAAAAACAAAAGTTGTGGAAGACTGGCCAAGACCCACAAATGTAACTGAGAATCGTAGCTTCCTTGGTTTGGGAGGCTATTACCGAAGGTTTGTTAGAAGTTTTTCACGGTTATCTAGTCCAATGACTAAGCTAACTCGGAAGGGTGTTAAGTTTATCTGGAAAACAGAATGTGATGATTGTTTTCAGTAATTGAAAAGAAGATTGGTGAATGATCTAGTTTTGGCACTACCTTCCAGGAATGGTGAGTTTGTTATATACAGTGATGCTTATTGAAAGGACTTGGTTGGGTCCTAATGCAGAATGATCAAGTAATTTCTTATGCTTCACGACAGTTGAAAACTCATGAGGTAAATTACCCTACACATGATTTGGAATTAGCTGCTGTTGTTTTCACTTTAAAAATTTGGAGGCATCATTTGTATGGAGTAATGTGTGAAATATATACTGATCAAAAAAATTTAAAGTATATATTCACTCAGAAAGAGTTAAACATGAGACAGAGGAGATGACTGGAATTAATCAAGGATTATGATTGTACAATTCCTTACCATCCGGAAAAAGAAAATAAAGTGGCTGATGTTTTGAGTCGAAAAAGTAATGCATCATTAGTAAAGTTGCGTTTGGAACGTGATCTTTTTTTTAAGGATTTGATGAACATTGGCATAGAAGGTGTTGGTGTAGGAAGTTCTTCTGTTTTGTTTCAGGTATCAGTGATATCATCTCTATCAGATAGAATCAAGCAAGCACAGAAGCAAGACAGTGAGTTGCAGAAAAAGTTAGAGCTGGTTCAGAAAGGTAAGTTGCCTGAATTCAACATTGATAATTATTGTGTTTTGAGATTTGGGAAGAGATTGTGTGTTCCTTGTGATTCACAGTTGAAGAGGGAGTTGTTATGTGAAGCTCATAGTTCTCCGTTTTCAGTTCATCTAGGCAGTACTATGATGTACAGAGATCTGCAGGAGTATTACTGGTGGGATGGAATGAAAAGAGATATTGTTGATTTTACTGTGAAGTGTTTAACATATCAACAGGTTAAAGCAGAGCGGCAGTTACCGAAAGGGATGCTTCAGCCTTTACCAGTGCTAGAGTGGAAATGGGAGAATATATCCATGGACTTTGTTGTGGGATTATCGAAGACATCTCGAGATAATAATGAAATCTGGGTTATTGTTGATCGCTTGACTAAATCTGCTCATTTCCTTGCTATACGAGATACTTTTTCCCTAGATCAACATTCCCATTTGTATCTTAATGAGGTAGTCAGGTTACATGGAGTTCCTCTCTCCATTGTATCTGATCGTGATCCCAGGTTCACTTCAAACTTTTGGAAAGGCCTTCAGAAGTCGTTGGGTACTGAATTAAATTTTAGTACAGAATTTCATCCTCAATCAGTTGGGAAGTCAGAACGAACAATTCAGACCTTGGAAATTATGCTACGAGCTTGTTCGATGGATTATCAGGGAAGTTGGGACCAACATCCTTCTTTGGTTGTATTTTCATATAATAAAAATTTTCATTCCAATATACAGATGGCACCATTTGAGGAGTTATATGGGAAGCGGTGTCGAACTCCAGCTTTTTGGGATGAAGTGGGTGAAAGGAAGTTGATGGGACCAGAATTGGTAGAAGAGATGGCAGAAAAAGTTCAGCTGATTCAGAAACACATGAGAACAGCTCAGAGTAGGCAGAAGAGTTATGCAGACAACATGAGGAATGATCTAACTTTTGAGGCAGGTGATCATGTTTTTCTCAAAGTCTCTCCATGGAAAAATGTGATGTAATTTGGTACGAAAGGAAAGATGAGTCCAAGGATCATTGGACCATATGAAATTCTGAAGAGATTTGTATCAGTTGCATACCGGGTGGCTTTACCTCCGAGTTTATCTTAGGTACACAATGTTTTTCATGTTTCGATGCTGAGAAAGTACATGGAAGATCCATCTCATGTTTTGAGTCCAGGGGTAGTTCAGCTGGAAGAGAACCTATCTTAGGAGGAACAACCGGTCCAGATTCTTGACCACAGGGAGAAAGTGTTACGAAATAAGGTGATTAATCAGGTAAAGGTTTTGTGAAAAAACCACATGATGGAAGAGGCAACATGGGAATCTAAAAATGCAATGAGGGATAAGTACCCCCATTTATTCCATAAGTAAATAAATTTCGGGGACACAATTTTCTAAAGGGGGGAAGGATGTAACATCCCAAGTAAGTAATGAACAATATATATTTTATCTATGTCTATTAAGGATTAAGATAGTATTTTAGAGGCTTAAAATGAAAATAAATACAATCTTATGCATGGAATACACTAATATTCTTAAAATATTGTTTTTGCTGCCTTTTGGTGGCAAACCCTTTTTAAATCAAACAGTTGACAATTTTATAATCTATATTTTTCAAAATTAACATATTAATTATGATTGGGACATTGAAATTTACATTGGATAAATTTTTGATATTTTTCTGACAATGTTCATTTTTTAATGAATAGTAAAAAAATATTGCATTTTACATCAAAACTGATTTTTCATATAATTTAATTATATGGTTATATTATCCTTTTAATTGGTCTTAAAGTGTAATATGAATATATTTTTACCATTTAATCCAATGGTGGTCATTAGGATTAATTTCACTTTGGAATTGGTCACAAAATAATGCCAAACTTTTCATAGATATTATTTCAAAAAAACCTGCTATTTGTTTTGACAACGAGAATTATTTTTAAATCAATTATTGCAATTTATGTGGATGGAACTTGGTAAAATGGATTAAATATTTGGAATTAGAAGGTCTAAATTATGTAATTAAGACTCTATTATTTTTTGACATTATGAATAGTAACGATGGTAATTATCTTTAATTATCTTGATTAATGAGTAATCAGGAAGTTAATGATAATAAAATGATATCATAATAATACAAAAAGACCAAAACATGTGTCATAAGGCTACTGGTTGTCTCATTTCCGACCATGGGATTCCTTGTGCCAAACTTGGGGGCCCCATGGAATCACTTTTGTGACAATGTGACTTTTTATCTTTTTATTTTTAAAGAATGTTAAATGTGACAAAGAATGTATCACCTAAGTAAAATATTTTTAATTTTGTCTAAATAAATTATATTTTGGACTATAAATATTAATTAGAACGATAAAACGATTTCCCACATCATAGTATTTTTTCATATTTTTTAGATTTTAAATAAATTAAATTATTTATGACATCATGATGATGCAGCGATTACCTCATTAATAAAGGATTTAAATAAAATGAAATGATAATGTAAAATATATGACCTAAACATGTCAAAAACCTATTGGATGGGTGGATTTATAACCCTTATCACCTTACCCTCTAATTATATCAATGTGGGACCTTTTGAATCCGAAAATCATTTTCAAATAAAGTAACATTTCTTTACTTTCCAAGAGTGCCCCTCCTCTCCTCTTATAAAAGGCCCCCACCTCTACCTCCTTAACCACACTCCCAAAGCCTTTGGCTCGGCCAACACCTGACCATTTTGTCTCTCCACAGATCTCTATTACTCCTTGAAGCCTCACTTTTGGCAGAAGTCCTCCCAAGGAAGCCTTTGAGCTCAAATGAAAGGGAGTTACCCGATTTTAAGGTAATGTCTTCACTTGTGTCCTTTTGTTTTATTTTGCTCCTCCAACCCCCTAAACTCTTTTTATTCATTTATTTTGTAACAACTACAGTATCTTCAATATACTAGGATGTTTTTATAATAAGGATTCGAGCTACACTTACACACACCTACATCTAATGGTTAAAGGACATACTATTTCCATGGATGGTGCATTTATGCCTCCCGAAACGATGATTGTTCAACATTCTTTTAACACCTTAAAAGGTGGCCATTAAGATGAAACTATATTTATATATGATATATAATATGTTTATGTTTTCCTTAAACTTCTTTATTATTCATTTTGGGCATACCTTTATGGTTTCCATTATGGGTAAACGTGATATCTTCATTTAAGGAAGTGCGGACTACCGCCCCCTCAAAGTGATTTTATTCGTTAAATACCACATGTGGGATGTATAAAGGATGGAAATATGATATTATATATTATATTATACTGGAATTATAATATACCTTTATATCATTGTGATTCCATTCTATAAAATACGAAATAGAAATGAAAGTAGCGTTCATGCGTACGTACGGCTTACCGTCTCCATGAACGATGCATTTCATTTATTACCTCTAAATGATTATGTAATATTATAAAGGCATGTATATACTGGATATATATGATATATACATCATGATTATAATTCTGGATATAATGGATACATAAACAACTTGTAATTATAAAGGGTTTATTTTTTACTCAAGTACCAATGATCGTTAAAACGGCCGTTATTAACTTAAATAATTACATAGTGTTCATGACATGGAAATAAGTGATATAAAAGGAATAATGAACTTGAGAAAGGTTCTTAAGCAAGTAGAAATTAACTCAAGTTTATTATTTAGGACATTAAATAACGATCAAGTCAAGTCGGACCCGAGGTATGGGACTTCGTCTCAATCTCCTTTCATTGAGGAATATTATGTTTTATACACAACCTTCTTTTATACGGTGTATAAACCCCTTTGACTTTTACGTTTATTCAAAAGGAATCTTTTTTATATGATGCATTTACTAAATGAAAAAAGGGAATGTTTTTGTCGTACGAATGCGGCGACAACAACTTCTCCGCCGTCGTGACCATTATTCGAGTTTCGGCTTCCTCTACAAGCCATACCTTTTTTTTAAAAGAAAAATAAATACCATGTTTTAATTTTCTTTTGTTTTGGTATTGAAAATGGTTTTCATAATTTTTTTATATCAATGTGTTGTATTGATATCTTGTGATTGAAAGGTGGAAATGTTATGTTTCTTTTATGCATGTTTTATGTGATATGATTATGTTGAGGTTCTTGGGAATTATTATGAAGACGGCTGGTTCAGTGATAAACTAAGGGCGGGTGAGCCCGATATAGCTCTCCAATGCATTGGGTAATGCGAAGGAGTGAAACTTTAAGGTTTCTCCAAAGAGATTTAGGGAATATACTGTGATGGGTATTCCAAACGTAACCAAGAGGGTTACTCCCTACGTAAGAATGTTATGAATACCTCAAGTTACCTTTATGTCTTATGATTTCTATGATTTATTCAGGATTTTATGAGGTATGTTAAAGTGATTATGTTTTATGGGTAAATTATGATTTCATTCTTATGTATATATGTACCCATGTTTCCTTTCCATATTTTTATATCCCTTACTCAGCTTTTTATGCTCATACCAAGTTTTTTGAAATGTTTTTCACAAGTCAAGGGAAAGGTACATGATATGATGATAGTGTCAAGGATGTTTTAAGAAAGAATCCATTTTTTATTTTAAATATGTTTCCATTGATGGGAAAAATGAATACTATATTTTATGTAACCACTTTGTTTAAATGTGGAATGTAATGCAAGTTTTATGTTCTAATTCTCTAAAAATCTAAACCTGAAAAGATCCTCAATGTGTAATCTTGTAATAACTCAAGATTATGTAAGCTTTAATGTTGGGGCCTTATAGAAAACATGGACATGGATGATAACAATAACCCTAGTAAATACTTACGTATAAGCAATCTTGGATAAAAATGAGATTTGCAAAATTATCCCTTACCATAGGTCTGATATGCTTCGTATGGATCTGAACCTACTGTATAATGATTTAAATAATATCATTGACTTATTACATAATAATATTCATTATTATGATATCATATATGTTTCACTTATGACTTTATATTACCCATTTTTTTTTGTAAATTCTATGTTAAAGCAGCATTTTGGGTAAAATCATTCCATTTATTGTATGTGTTTCGACTTTTTGTTCTTGATATTATTACTTATATCCTGATTTACATAATTCCAGAATGTAAACCATGATTTATATATAATATATATTCATCATATATATAAGTCCACGTCTTTAAACCATACTTAATATTGAATTAAATGAATAATTCACATTGAGGATCTTTTCAGGTTTAGAGTTTTAGAGAATTAGGACATAACTATTACATCTCAAAATATTACAAAGTAGACACTTCTACTAAGTTTCCATAGAATAAAAACTCTTGAAAAGAAACATGTCTAGTACCATGTTTTATATAGCATGATGTTCCCTTGATCCCATCCTTGACCCTATTCTACATTAAGTCATGTGAAAAACATTTCAAAAAAACTTGGGGTGAGCATAAAAAGCTCAGTAAGGGATACACAAAGAATGAAAACTGTTTGTTTATCAAAACAACAAGTAAACCATGTATACTTTATCAATGTAATACTTTTCACATTTATGAAGTAGTAAAAACTCTTCACTGAATAAAAGTTAATTACTTACCCTTTTGTAACCAAAATATTACCATAAAACCAATATAAAGATCACATAACATATAAAGGTAACTTGGGACATAAACATACTTAAATGGAATAACCATACGTTCGACTTCCACACATATCACATAATGGAATAGCCATACGGCCGACTTACATACCCAATGCATTGGAGGTTATAACGTAACCACCCATCCTGGTATTCATGGAACCACCCGTCATATGGTTTATCATGTAACCACCTATAAAATGTCCAAGTACCATTATAAAATCATAAGATATAAAACAAATATAATAGAAAGAAAACATTTCCACACTTTGATCACAATATATCACATAAATATATTAACATAAAAAATAAATTATAAAAAAATCAATACAAAAATACATAAAAGTGTATATGGTATTTATTTCATTTTAAAAAACATCACGGCTTGCTGAGGAAGCCAAAGACCAAATAATACTCACACCGATGGAAAAAGGTCGTTGTCACTGCGTACATTAAAAGAAACATTTATTTTTTTCGTTTAGTAAAACACTTCGTATAAAAATATTCCTTTTGAATAAAATTAAAATTAAAAGGGGTTTATACACTGTATAAAATAAAGTTTTTTATAAAACAAAATATGCGTCAATGAAAGGAGATTGAGATGAAGTCCCTTACCTCGGGTCCGACTTGACTCGATCGTTCTTTAACATCCTGAATGATAAACTTGAGTTAATTTCTTCTTTCTTAAGAAACTTTTTCAAGTTCATTATTACTTTTATATCACTTATTGACATGTTATAAACATTATGTAATCATTTAATTTAATAATGTTTGTTTTGTCGATATTTGGTTCTTAAGTCAAAAGTGGATTTCTTAGAATTACATGTTGTTCGTGTGGTCAAAGGTTCATTATATCCATAATGATATTAATGATTTAGATATCATATATATCATATATATCCAGAATATACATGTAATTATAATATTACATAATCATTTATAGGTAAGAAATGAAACGCACTGTTCATGGAGACGGTAAACCGTACGTACACATGAACGCTACTTTCATTTCTATGTCATATTAATGGAATTAAAACTAAATGAGAGGTATGTATATTTTAATTCCAGAATTATATTCATCATTTATATGTAAAATACATCATATAAAATAATTTTAAATCCATCCTTTATACGTCCCACATATGGCATTAACGAATCAAATCACTTTGAGGGGGAGGTAGTCCGCACTTCCTAAAATGATGATATCGCGTATACCCATAATGGAAGCCACAAAGGTATGAAATAAATGAAAAATACAGAAGCCTAAGGAAAAAATAAACATATTATATATCATATATAAATATATTGACATCTTAATGGACAACTTTGAAGGAGTTAGAGGAATATTGAACAATCATCATTTCGTGAGGCAGAAATTCTCCATCCACAGAAACACTATGTTCTTTAACCATTAGATGTAGGTGTGTGTAAGTGTAGCTCGAATTATTCTCATAAAGAAAATCCTAGTATAATGAAGATACTGGAGTTGTTACAATATAAATTAATAAAAAGAGTTTAGGGGGTTGGAGAAGCAAAATAAAACAAAAGAACATAAGTGAAGACATTACCTTAAAATCAGGTAACTCTCTTAGATTTGAGATCAAAGGATTCCTTGGGAAGAATTCTGCCCAAATTTAGGATTCTGGGAGTAATAGAGAGATGTGGAGAGACAAAATGGGTAGGGTTTGGCCGAGCCAAAGGCTTTGGAAGTGTGGGTAATGTGGTAGAGGTGGGGGCCTTTTATAAGAGAAGAGGAGGGGCACTCTTGGAAAGTAAAGAAATGTTACTTTATTTTAAAGTGTGTTTAGGATTTATAAGGTCCCACATTGATATAATTAGAGGATAAGGTGATAAGGGTTCAATATCCACCCATACAATAAGTTTTTGACATGTGTAGGTCTTAGATTTTACATAATCTTTTCATTTTATTTAAATCGTTAAATAATGAGGTAATCGTTGCATCATCATGATGTCATAAATAATTTAATTTATTTAATTTATAAAAATTATATAAAAAATATCATGATGTAGGAAATCGTTTTAGATTTCTAATTAATATTTATAGTCACAAATATGACTTGTATGACCCCATTTAAAATTTTTTTTAGTAAAAAAACTCATGTTTGTGACATTTTTATTTTAACATTAAATAAAAAGTTTTTAATGTCATTTTCCTACCAAAGTGGTTCCATGGGGTCCCCAAGTTGACCAATGGATTTTATTGGTCGGCCATGACACATCCAATGAGGGTAGGACATCTGTGTAGGTAATTTCATAATATTAAAACATTATTTTTACCTTAAACTACACTAATTACCTCTAATCGCGATTAAAAACTTAAAAGGTACTATTCACCAAAAAAATTATTTCAATCCCATTGAACCACATTTTACTTCTTAATGACAAACATGTATGCCGGATATTTTAAATTTAAAACACAGCGGTGGTAAAATTTCATTTAAATGAAAAATCAGTTTGTTTAAGTACCACTTAGTGGTTTCACTATTCATCCAAAATTGAAGTTTTTTAGAAAAATACCAAAACTTCACCCTAAGCTATATATGATATTCAGAATTAGAAAATGAATCCTATTTTACAAAATTCAAAACATATAAGTAGCATTAATTAATTTAATAATTAATTCCCGCTGTCAGAAAAAATAGCGTGATTTCATGAAACAATAAGTATCAAAAGATTGACACTAGTTTAAGTCCGATTTCAAAGTGAAATTAATTCCAACGACTACTATTGGATTTAATGGTAAAAATATATTATAATATTACTTTAAAAACAATTCAAATGATAATCTAATCATATAAATAAATTATATTAAAAAGCAGGTTTGAATTAAAATACAACATTTTTCACTATTCATTAAAAAACGAACTTTATTGGAAAAATACCAAAAATTTACACAAAGTAAATTTTGATGTCCAGATTCAAAAGAAGAGTTTAATTTGGTCCAATAGAATGTATAAGGGTGACCAAAACTATAAGGACCCAGCCTTAAACCTTACTTAATCTTGAGTTATTACAAGATTACACATTGAGGATCTTTTCAGGTTTAGAGTTTTAGAGAATTAGATCATGAAACTTGCATTACATTCCACATTTAAAAAAAAGTGGTTACATAAAAGACAGTATTCATTCTTCCCATCAACGGAAACATATTTAAAATATAACACGGATTCTTTTTTGACACATCCTTGACACTATCATCACATCATGTACCTTTCCCTTGACCTGTGAAAAACATTTCAAAAACTTGGGATGAGCATAAAAAGCTCAGTAAGGGTTATAAAAATATGGAAAGGAAATATGAGTTCATATATACATAATAATGAAATCATACTTTACCCATAAAACATAGGCACTTTAACATACCTCATAAAACCATGAATAAATCATAGAAAACATAAGACATAAAGGTAACTTGAGGCATTCATAACATTTTTACGTGGGGAGTAACCCTCTTGGTTACGTTTGGAATACCCATCACAGTATATTCCCTAAATCTCTTCGGAGAAACCTTAACGTTTCACTCCTTCGCGTTACCCAATGCATTGGAGAGATATAACGGGCTCACCCGCCCTTAGTTTATCACAGAACCACCCGTTTTCATAACAATGCCCAAGAACCATAACATAAATGTGTCACATAAAACATGCATAAAGGAAACATAACATTTCCACATTTCAATCACAATATAACATTTTAGTATATTGAAATATTGAATCCATTAAAAAAGAAACCATTTCCAAAACCATTTAAAACATTTAATAAAGAGATTTTTGAATCAAAGTGTCCCATACCACCTTGAAGCTTAAAATTTTAAACCATTAATATCCATATAAATAAATCCTTAAAACCATTTTGAAAACATGGATATTAATAAGAACAAATCATTAAAACATTTAAAGTGATATTTTTGGTTAAATGGTTTTTACCAAAATTAGAGACACTTGAATACAATAATTGAGGAATAAAGTTTAATCAGAACTTTATAATATCATGAGAATAAATGGATTCATGATATAATATTCCAAAGGACATTATATACACCATATAAGAGTGAATTGGTGCATAACAACAATGAAGTCTCAATAGAGATGTAAAATGTGATGAAATCCCTTATAAAGAAGGTATCCTTAAATTAAGGACAAATCAATCTCAAAAATATGTGTGACAAATATAAATAAACCCAATATAAGTGGATATTATGTGTAAAACAATAAAAGGTCATTCACACATATTCAATGGATGACATATTCATTGACTACATGTTGAACCCAAAGAAATCGAAATTGGGTTAAAGAGATCCCTTGACAGCCTAACGGCATCACATCAAAATGAGTTGGGGAGAGATAAAAAGTGTATCTCATCACTTGGACATAAAATTTACATCAATAAGGATATATGAGAACATATCCCAACATAACAATATGTAATCTAAAAGACCCAACAAAAGAAGTCTTTTAAAAAAAAGAGGAGGGTGAAAGGTTCCCTTACCGACTTGGGTATCTTTCAAGACATACACCCCATGAAAGAAGGAAAATAGATCATTGTTGTAAATACTCATTAACGAAAGTATATTACACAAAGAGTAGAATAATGGGCAGTACATACACCACTCAATGGAATTTGTGGCAAATGTAGCATAAATATCACGGGAATAAAAGTGAGATGAAAAATCCCTTACGAAAACTCGGCAGCCTAACGGCGCCACATAAAACTTC
Organism: Viscum album; assembly: GCA_963277665.1. Classification (NCBI taxonomy): domain Eukaryota; kingdom Viridiplantae; phylum Streptophyta; class Magnoliopsida; order Santalales; family Viscaceae; genus Viscum; species Viscum album. Next base: position 1,647,033,574 of record OY728128.1, read on the forward strand.
CGAATATGGATTGATGAGATCAAATAGGGTATCTAATCACATTGAAATAAAATTTATATCAAGTGGAATATAAAATAACATCCCCCAACATTACAAAGAGGATCTTAAAAAAAGTGACAAAAAGGAGAGTACTTAAAAAGAAAGAGAGAGGTTAGATCTCTTACGAAAGTTCGGCAGCCTAACGGCGCCAATCAAAACTTCCAAAATAGATTGATGAGAGATAATAGGGTCTCTCATCACATGAACATAAAAATTACAGTAGGATTAATATAAAAGATCATCCCAATGACAAAAATATGAGCTTTTAAAAGGAATGACATAAAAGAGTGTACTTAAAAAGAAAGAGAGGAGTAAGATCCCTTACCTCGGGTCCGACTTGACTCGATCGTTCTTTAATCTCCTGAATAATAAACTTGAGTTAATTTATACTTCCTTAAGAACCTTTTTCAAGTTCATTATTCCTTTTATATCACTTATTACCATGTTATAAACAATATGTTATCATTAAGTTAATAATGATTGTATTGTCGATATTTGGTTCTTAAGTCGAAAGTGGACTTCTTACAATTACATGTTGTTCATGTGGCCAAATGTTTATTTTATCCAGTATTGTATTCATGATTTAGATATAATATATTTCATATATATCCCGTACATGCATGCATTTATAACATTACATAATCATTTAGAGGTAAGAAATGAAATGCACTGTTCATGGAGATGGTAAGCCGTACGTACGCATGAACGCTACTTTAATTTCTATTTCATATTTTATAGAATGGAATAATAATGATATAAAGGTATATTATAATTCCAGTATAATATCATATATAATATCATATTTCCATCCTTTTTATGTCCCACATATTGTATTTAACGAATCAAATCAATTTGAGGGGGCGGTAGTCCGCACTTCCTTAAATGAAGATATCGCGTATACCCATAATGGAATCCATAAAGGTAAGACAAAAATGAAAAATACAGAAGCATAAGTAAAACATTAACATATTATATATCATATATAAAAATAGTGACATCATAATGGCCACCTTTGAAGGTGTTAAATGAGTATTGAACAATCATCGTTTCGGGAGGCAGAATTTCACCATCCACGGAAATCGTATGTTCTTTAACCATTTGATGTAGTTGTGTGAGAGTGTAGCTCGAATAAATCCTATAACAACATCCTAGTATATTTAAGATACAGGTATTGTTACAAAAGAAGTAAATAAAAAGAGTTTAGGGGGTTGGAGAAAAAAAATAAAACAAATGAACATGAGAGAATGAATTACCTTTAAAAGTGTAACTCCTTTTGATTTGAGCCTAAAGGCTTCCTTTGAAAGGATTATTCCCAAAGGTAATCCTCTAGGATGAGGAGAGGGATGTGGAGAGAGTAAATGGGTAGGGTTTGTCCGAGCCAAAGGCTTGAGGAGTGTGTAAAATGAGGTAGAGGTGGGGGCCTTTTATAAGAGGAGAGGAGGGGCACTTTTGGAAAGTAAGAAATATTACTTTATTTGAAAATGTGTTTCGGTTTTAAAAGGTCCCACATTGATATAATTCGTGGATAAGGTGATAAGGGTTCGAAATACACCCATCCAATATGTTTTGGACATGTTTAGTTCATAGATTTTACATTATCTTTCCATTTTATTTAAATCGTCAAATAATGATGTCATCACTGCATCATTATTATGTCATAAATAATTGAATTTATATAATGTCTAAAAATTATAAAAAAATACTATGATGTATTAAATATTTTTATCTTTCCAATTACTATTTATAATAAAAATTTGGACTTGTGTAACCCTACTTAAAAACTGTTTTAGTAAAACAACTCATGTTTGTGTCAATTTAATTTTAACATTAAATAAAAATATATTATTGTCATTTTCCAACTAAAGTGGCTCCATGGGGTCCCCAAGTTGGCCCATGGATTGTCTTGGTCTGCCATGACTCAGAGAATATATGTAGGATAATTTTCATGGTGTTTTCAAATTCTTATAATATCATTTTTACCTTAAACTACACTAATTACCACTAATCTTGATTAAAAACTTAATAAGTTACTATTCACCAAAAAATTATTTTTATCCCATTGAACCACATTTTACGTCTTAATGACAACCATGTATGTCGGATTTTTGAAATTCAAAACACAAAGATGGTAAAATTCCATTAAAACGGAAAAATCAGTTTTTATAAGTACCACTTAGTGGTTTCACTATTCATCAAAAATTGAAGTTTTTTAGAAAAATCCCAAAAATTCACCCTAAGCTATATTTGATATTCTGAATTCAAAAATGAAGTCCATTTTACAAAATTAAAAACATATAAGTCACATTAATTAATTTAATAATTAATTCCCGCTGTCATGAAAAATAGCGTGTTTTTATGAAACAATAAGTATCAAAAGATTGACACTAGTTTAAGTCCGATTTCAAAGTGAAATTAATTCCAACGACCACTATTGGATTTAATGGTAAAAATATTTTCTAATTTCACTTTAAAACCAATTCAAAATATTATCTAATCATATAAATAAATTAGATTAAAAAGGGGTTTTGAATTAAAACACAACATTTTACCCTATTCATTAAAAAATGAACTTTATCGGAAAAATACCAAAAAATTACACAAAGTAAAATTTGATGTCCCGATTCTTAATAAGAGTTTTATTTGGTCCAAAATAATGTATAAGAGTGATCAAAACTATATTTAATGATGGTTCACCATCAAAAGGCGACAAGTGATCCTTTAGGGAAAACTAGGGCATATATGCCTAAAATTGAATTCTTTCCGTATTTTAAGCCTTTATCTTTTATTGTATAAATGTAAAAACATTTAAAAACTTATATAATCATATTTTAGTTATTTCTATCCATTCCCGCCATTAAAACGGCTACATGTTAACTACCATTTAAAATAATATTATTTTATCATTAGAGTGCAACGTAAGATTCCCAAGAAACTCGTTGTTGCGTGTTGGGTACGCCATCGAGCATAGAGTCCCCTTTAAAGTCATATCAATATTATTTTCACAAATATGGATAAATATGAAAATGTCATATTCTTTATTTACCTGGGGTGTTACATCCTTCCCCCCTTTTGGGAATTGCGTCCTCGCAATTCTAAAATTGCGCTTGGAAACATCTTTGAAAGTCCCAAATCGGAACAAGAGTCGGTAAAAAAACCACTTTAAAATAAAGGAAGATAAGTACAAAGGTCACCCGAGTTAACCCATACTAGGACTCCCTGTAGGAAAACATGGACATGGAGGAGAAAACATAGGGTCATGTTCTGATGGACAGTGATAGAAAACATGTTTAAGAGAAAGTTAACAATGAGAAAATCACAAACTTGTGATGGGTTAAACTGTGTTGGGTTCCCCAGTAGGAAAAGTTAATAGACAACATTTTTGTTTTAAGTTACTTTTTATTGAGGAATTTATTCATAAGGAAACATAATCAATTATCATGTTGACTTTCAAATTTTACTAGATTCCTTAATCAAACTCATATTTTTTTTCCAAAAGTCGAGTTTTTAGGGAGACTTGTTTTCATTAAGAGTACTATAATCAACTTCTAGAGAATCACCTAATCCACAAAAGAGAACTATATACTTCCCATTTCTTTAGGCTTTAACCAAAACCAAAACCAAAAGGTTAGTACAAGATCAGATAATCCAGAAAAGGATAACCCTTTATAAAAAGAAAATCTATTCTTAACCTCCAAAATTTGTCCAACAAAACCCAAAGTTCAACGAGGACCATTCTATAATCAATTTGTCCATAAAATTCTTCAAAGTAAACCAATCTAAGATTGAAACCCAAATATTTGATGGATTTAGTAACATAGTCTTCCCAGTTAAATTGTAACATTTATCTCCAAACAACATTAGTTCCTCCTAAAGTCTCGTATTGAAAAGTAATTAACCTAATCACATATCCTCTATGATAGGTTAATCATTTTCATAAATAACCCAAAATGAACTTACTCTTAATTCAAAAAATCATATAACTAAAAGGAATCAGTCAAACTAACCAGGGACTTCATGTAGTCCAGTGGTAGGCGATTAATACTGGTCTCACTTTGGTTGTGGGTTCGATTCCCGCAGCTTTGTTCGACGCGACGGGTAGTCACACGGTCTGCGTGTTGTCCTTTTTCCAAAACTATATAATTCTTAAAACATTCCCCAAAATGAGATAAAATCTTCAAAGATGATCATACCATATTTTAACCTCAAGTTTATCTCATGCCTTTCATTTTCCATCATAACATATAGTAACCCATAATTACCTCAAAAGTAAGGATCATATAATCCCAAATGGTTCTTTATAACTATGTCCACAAAAGAAAAGATAACTATTACTTGAATAAAATTTGACTATATTAAACATCAGGGTTACACATAATATAACAAGTCTTCTAATGTAACCCCATCATCAAAAGAGACTTAATACTCTTAAGAATTTCACCATAACTCTTGAAGCCCTTATATGTTGACATCTTACTCATTCAACATTCTTCATGATCCATTATCCATTCCTTTCCAACTTATTTCGAAATACCTCTTTCCTACAATCAAAATCATGAATCATATCCTAAGATTCCAAAATAGGAAAACAATAGTCATGAAATAGTACATACCTTTGATTGGTCATTGTCAGTTTCTTCATCCTCAATCGGAATGGCATTAGGTATTGGTAAACGAATATTGGTACGCTCTTGGTGACCCCATTCACGAAACATCTTCATAGGACATGTGTTTTCATAATGACCATGCACACTACATTTAAAACATTCAATTGATCCCTCAGAAAGAACTTCTTTCCCTTTCCTCGAGTCAACTGGATGCTTCCTTTTTCCATGGCAGGTTCTTGCTTTATGACCTTCATTTCCACATCTATAGCATATTTCTGTCCCTTTGAAACATTTTCCTAGGTGTTTCTTTCCACATCTTTGACACATAGGTTTTTGAACACACTTACCTTTATGATTATTACCTGTACTTCCGTAGGGATTTGTTTCTTGCATATATGACGTCTTAGAGAAATCTCCAAGGTTTAGGTGGTCAATCATGACTCCAGATAGTTGTTTGAGGATAATCACAAGAGTTCTCATTGAAGCTCCCATATCATTCAGTTGCTTTCTCAAAAAACTGTCACAGTTTCCTTCACATCCACTGTTACTTTGGTGCCTGCTAGATCCAGCCATTTACTAAAACCAAAAAGGTCAGTGTGAGTATATCAAAAAAAACCATCATGTACTAATGAGTAAGATAAACACTAAGATATACTTACTCATTCACTTTATCTAAAACTAGGAATCTTTTTGAAATCCTAACCATTATAGTAATTCCACTTATGCTTAAAGAATACCCTAACCTCTAAAGTTATCTAAACCGACCTTTGATACCAACTATAAGGCCCCAGCCTTAAACCTTCCTTAATATTGAGTTATTACAAGATTACACATTGAGGATCTTTTCAGGTTTAGAGTTTTAGAGAATTAGATCATGAAACTTTCATTACATTCCACATTTAAAAAAAAGTGGTTACATAAAATACAGTATTCATTCTTCCCATCAACGGAAACATATTTAAAATATAACACGGATTCTTTCTTGACACATCCTTGACACTATCATCACATCATGTACCTTTCCCTTGACCTGTGAAAAACATTTCAAAAACATGGGATGAGCATAAAAAGATCAGTAAGGGTTAAAAAAATATGGAAAGGAAACATGAGTTCATATATACATAATAATGAAATCATACTTTACCCATAAAACATAGGCACTTTAACATACCTCATCAAACCATGAATAAATCATAGAAAACATAAGACATAAATGTAACTTGGGGAATTCATAACATTCTTACGTGGGGAGTAACCCTCTTGGTTACGTTTGGAATACCCATCACAGTATATTCCCTAAATCTCTTCAGATAAACCTTAACGTTTCACTCCTTCGCGTTACCCAATGCATTGGAGAGCTATAACGGGCTCACCCGCCCTTAGTTTATCACGGAACCACCCGTTTTCATAACAATGCCCAAGAACCATAACATAAATGTGTCACATAAAACATGCATAAAGGAAACATAACATTTCCACATTTCAATCACAATATCACATTTTAGTATATTGAAATATTGAATCCATTCAAAAAAGAAACCATTTCCAAAACCATTTAAAACATTTAATAAAGATATTTTTGAATCAATGTGTCCCATACCACCTTGAAGCTTAAAATTTTAAACCATTAATATCCATATAAATAAATCCTTAAAACCATTTTGAAAACATGGATATTAATAAGAACAAATCATTAAAACATTTAAAGTGATATTTTTGGTTAAAGGGATTTTACCAAAATTATAGACACTTGAATACAATAATTGAGGAATAACGTTTAATCAGAACTTTATAATATCATTAGAATAAATGGATTCATGATATAATATTCCAAAGGATAGTATATACACCATATAAGAGTGAATTGGTGCATAACAACAATGAAGTCTCAATAGAGATGTAAAATGTGATGAAATCCCTTATAAAGAAGGTATCCTTAAATTAAGGACAAATCAATCTCAAAAATATGTGTGACAAATATAAATACACCCAATATAAGTGGATATTAAGTGTAAAACAATAAAATGTCATTCACACATATTCAATGGATGACATATTCAATGACTACATGTTGAACCCAAAGAAATCGAAATTGGGTTAAAGAGTTCCCTTGACAGCCTAACGGCATCACATCAAAATGAGTTGGGGAGAGATAAAAAGTGTATCTCATCACATGGACATAAAATTTACATCAATAAGGATATATTAGAACATATCCCAACATAAAAATATGTAAACTAAAAGACACAACAAAAGAAGTCTTTTAAAAAAAAGAGGAGGGTGAAAGGTTCCCCTACCGACTTGGGTATCTTTCAAGACATACACCCAATGAAAGAAGGACAATAGATCATTGTTGTAAATACTCATAAACGAAATTATATTACACAAAGAGTAGAATAATGGGCAGTACATACACCACTCAATGGAATTTGTGGCAAATGTAGCATAAATATCACGGGAATAAAAGTGAGATGAAAAATCCATTACGAAAACTCGGCAGCCTAACGGCGCCACATAAAATTCCGAATATGGATTGATGAGATCAAATAGTGTATCTAGTCACATTGAAATAAAATTTATAGAAAGAGGAATATAAAAGAACATCCCCCAACATTACAAAGAGGATCTTAAAAGAAGTGACAAAAAGGAGAGTACTTAAAAAGAAAGAGAGAGGTTAGATCTCTTACGAAAGTTCGGCAGCCTAATGGCGCCAATCAAAACTTCCAAAATAGATTGATGAGAGAGAATAGGGTCTCTCATCACACGAAAATAAAATTTACAGTAGGATTAATTTAAAAGATCATACCAATGACAAAAATATGAGCTTTTAAAAGGAATGACATAAAAGAGTGTACTTAAAAAGAAAGAGAGGAGTAAGATCCCTTACCTCGGGTCCGACTTGACTCGATCGTTCTTTAATATCCTGAATAATAAACTTGAGTTAATTTCTAATTCCTTAAGAACCTTTTTCAAGTTCATTATTCCGTTTATATCACATATTACCATGTTATAAACAATATGTAATCATTAAGTTAATAATGATTGTTTTGTCGATATTTGGTTCTTATGTCGAAAGTGGACTTCTTACAATTACATGTTGTTCGTGTGGCCAAATGTTTATTATATCCAGTATTGTATTCATAATTTAGATATAATATATGTCATATATATCCCATAAATGCATGCATTTATAACATTACATAATCATTTAGAGGTAAGAAATGAAATGCACCGTTCATGGAGACGGTAAGCCGTACGTACGCATGAACGCTACTTTCATTTCTATTTCGTATTTTATAGAATTTAATAATAATGATATAAAGGTATATTATAATTCCAGTATAATATCATATATAATATCATAGTTCCATCCTTTTTACGTCCCACATATGGTACTTAACGAATCAAATCACTTTGAGGGGGCGGTAGTCCGCACTTCCTTAAATGAAGATATCGCGTATACCCATAATGGAATCCATAAAGGTAAGACACAAATGAAAAATACAGAAGCATAAGTAAAACATTAACATATTATATATCATATATAAAAATAGTGACATCATAATGGCCACCTTTGAAGGTGTTAAATGAGTATTGAACAATCATCGTTTTGGGAGGCCGAATTTCACCATCCACGGAAACCGTATGTTCTTTAACCATTTTATGTAGTTGTGTGAGAGTGTAGCTCGAATAAATCTTATAACAACATCCTAGTATATTTAAGATACAGGCGTTGTTACAAAAGAAGTAAATAAAAAGAGTTTAGGGGGTTGGATAAACAAAATAAAACAAATGAACATGAGAGAATGAATTACCTTTAAAAGTGTAACTCCTTTTGATTTGAGCCTAAAGGCTTCCTTTGAAAGGATAATGCCCAAAGGGAATCCTCTAGGATGAGGAGAGGGATGTTGAGAGAGTAAATGGGTAGGGTTTGGCCGAGCCAAAGGCTTGAGGAGTGTGTAAAATGAGGTAGAGGTGGGGGCCTTTTATAAGAGTAGAGGAGGGGCACTTTTGGAAAGTAAGAAATATTACTTTATTTGAAAATGTGTTTCGGCTTTAAAAGGTCCCACATTGATATAATTTTTGGATAAGGTGATAAGGGTTCTAAATCCACCCATCCAATAAGTTTTGGACATGTTTAGTTCATAGATTTTACATTATATTTCCATTTTATTTAAATCGTCAAATAATGATGTCATCACTGCATCATTATTATGTCATAAATAATTTAATTTATTTAATGTCTAAAAATTATAAAAAAAATACAATGATGTATTAAATCTTTTTATATTTCCAATGACTATTTATAATCAAAATTTGGACTTCTATAACCCTACTTAAAAACTGTTTTAGTAAAACAACTCATGTTTGTGTCAATTTAATTTTAACATTAAATAAAAATATATTATTGTCATTTTCCAACTAAAGTGGCTCCATGGGGTCCCCAAGTTGGCCCATGGCTTGTCTTGGTCGGTCATGACTCACCCAATAGGTGTAGGACAAGTTTCATGGTGTTTTCACATTCTTATAATATCATTTTTACCTTAAACTACACTAATTACCACTAATCGCGATTAAAAACTTAATAAGTTACTATTCACCAAAAAATTATTTTTATCCAATTGAACCATATTTTACTTCTTAATGACAACCATGTATGTCGGATTTTTGAAATTCAAAACACAAAGATGGCTAAATTCCATTTAAACGGAAAAATCAGTTTTTATAAGTACCACTTAGTGGTTTCACTTTTCATCAAAAATTGAAGTTTTTTAGAAAAATCCCAAAAATTCACCCTAAGCTATATTTGATATTCTGAATTCAAAAATGAAGTCCATTTTACAAAATTCAAAACATATAAGTCACATTAATTAATTTAATAATTAATTCCCGCTGTCATGACAAATAGCATGTTTTTATGAAACAATAAGTATCAAAAGATTGACACTAGTTTAAGTCCGATTTCAAAGTGAAATTAATTCCAATGACCACTATTGGATTTAATGGTAAAAATATTTTCCAATTTCACTTTAAAACCAATTCAAAATATTATCTAATCATATAAATAAATTAGATTAAAAAGATGTTTTTAATTAAAACACAACATTTTACCCTATTCATTAAATAATGAACTTTATCGGAAAAATACCAAAAAATTACACAAAGTAAAATTTGATGTCCCGATTCTTAATAAGAGTTTTATTTGGTCCAAAATATATATAAGAGTGATCAAAACTTTATTTAATGATGGTTCACCATCAAAAGGCGACAAGTGAACCTTTAGGGAAAACTAGGGCATATACGCCTAAAATTGAATTCTTTCCGTATTTTAAGCCTTTATCTTTTATTGTATAAATGTAAAAACACTTAAAAACGTATATAATCATATTTTAGTTATTTCTATCCATTCCCGCCATTACAACGTCTACATGTTAACTACCATTTAAAATAATATTATTTTATCATTAGAGTGCAACGTAAGATTCCCAAGAAACTCGTTGTTGCGTGTTGGGTACGCCATCGAGCATAGGGTCCCCTTTAAAGTCATATCAATATTTTATTCACAAATGTGGATAAATATGAAAATTTCATATTCTTTATTTACCTGGGGTGTTACAAAAACTATATTTAATGACGGTTCACTTTCAAAAGGCGATAAGTGATCCTTTAGTGAAAATTAGAGTATATATGCCTAAAATTGAATTCTTTTCGTATTTTAAGCCTTTATCTTTTATTGGAAAAATGTAAAAACAATGAAAAACATATATAATCATATTTTTGTTATTTCTATCCATTCTTGCCAATACAACGGCTATGTGTTAACTACCATTTAAAATAATATTATTTTATTACTAGTGTGCAATGTAAGATTTCAAAGAAACTCTTTGTTGCGTATCGGGTACGCTATCGAACATAGAAACCCATTTAAAGTAAAATTAATATTTAATTCATAAATATTAATAAAAATTAAAATGATTTATTCTTTATTTACCTGGGATGTTACATCCTTCCCCCCTTTTGGGAATTGCGTCCTCGCAATTTTATTCACTTATCAAAATAAGTGGGGGTATTTATCCCTCATAGAAATTTCAGATTCCCATGTTGCCTCTTCAACCATATGGTTTTTCCACAAAACCTTTACCTGGTGAATTACCTTATTTCGCACCACTTGCTCTCTTCAGTCAAGAATCTGGACTGGTTGTTCTTCATAAGAGAGATTCTCTTCCAACTGAACTACCTCTGGGCTCAAAACATGAGATGGATCTGGCATATACTTTCTCAACATCGAAACAAGAAAAACATTGTGTACCTGAGATAAACTCGAAGTTAAAGCCACTCGGTAAGCAACTGATCCAACTATCTCCAGAATTTCATATGGTCCAATGAACCTTGGACTCATCTTTCCTTTCTTACAAAATCGCATCAAACTTTTCCATGGTGAAACATTGAGAAAAACAAGATCACCTACCTCAAAATATAGATCTTTCCTCCGGTTATCCGCATAACTCTCCTGCCTGCTCTGAGCTATTTTCATGTGTTTCTGAATCAACTGAACTTTTTCTGCCATCTCTTCTACCACTTATGGTCCCATCTACTTCCTTTCACCCACTTCATCCCAAAAAGCTAGAGTTCGACACCGCTTCCCATATAATGCCTCAAATGGTGCCATCTGTATACTGGAATGAAAACTGGTATTATAAGAAAACTCAACCAAAGAAAGATGTTGGTTCCAAATTCCTTGATAATCCATCAAACAAGCACGTAGAATATCCTCCAATGTTTGAATTGTTCGTTCTGACTGCCCATCTGATTGTGGATGAAATGAAGCACTAAAATTTAATTCAGTGCCCAACGACTTCTGAAAACCTTTCCAAAAGTTAGAAGTAAACCTAGGATCATGATCAGATACAATGGAGAGGGGAACTCCATGCAACCTGACTATCTCTTTAAGATACAATCGAGAAAGTTGATCTAGAGAGAATGTATCTCGAATAGGAAGGAAATGAGCATATTTAGTCAAGCGATCATCAATAACCCAGATTGCATTATTACCTCAAGATGTCCTCAGTAATCCCACAACAACATCCATGGATATGTTTTCCCATTTCCACTCTGGTACTGGTAAGGGCTGCAGCATCCCTTTCTGTAACTGCCGCTCTACTTTAACCTGCTGACAAGTAAAACACTTCACAGTAAAATCAGAAATAGCCCTTTTCATTCCATCCCACTAGTAATACTCTTGCAGGTCTCTGTACATCTTAGTACTGCTAGGATGAACTGAAAACGGGGAACTATGAGCTTCACATAACAACTCTCTCTTCAATTGTGAATCACAAGGCACACACAATCACTTCCCAAATCTCAAAACACAATCATTATCAATGTTGAATTCACGAAACTTACCCTTCTAAACCAGCTCTACCTTTTTCTACAACTCACTATCTTGCTTCTGTGGTTGCTTAATTCTATCTGATAGAGAAGATTTCACTGATACCTAAAACAAAACAGAATGTCATCCAGCACCAAAAATATCTATGCTAAAGTTCATCAAATCAAAAACCAAAGGATCTCGTTCCAAACGTAGCATGGTTAATGAAGCATTATTTTTTCGACTCAAAGCATCAGCCACTTTATTTGCTTTCCCTGGATGGTAATGAATTGTACAATCATAATCCTTGATTGATTCAAGCCATCTCCTCTATCTCATGTTATATTCTTTCTGAGTGAATATATACTTTAAAATTTTGTGATCAGTATATATTTCACACTTTACTCCATACAAATGATGCCTCCAAATTTTTAGAGCAAAAACAACAGCAGCTAATTCCAAATCATTTGTTGGGTAATTTACCTCATGAGTTTTCAACTGTTGTGAAGCATAAGCAATTACATGATCATTCTGCATTAGGACGCAACCAAGTCCTTTCAATGAAGCATCACTATAGATAACAAACTCACCATTCCTGATGGAAGTGCCAAAATTGGGGCATTCAATAATCTTATTTTAAACTCCTGAAAACAATCATCACATTCTTTTGTCCAGATAAACATAACACCCTTCCGAGTTAGCTTAGTCATTGGACAAGATAACCGTGAAAAATTTCTAACAAACCTTCCGTAATATCCTACCAAACCAAGAAAACAATGAATCTTGGTTACATTTGTGGGTCTTGGCCATTCTCCCACAGCCATTGTTTTTGCAGGATGAACAGTTATTCCATCTTTTGAAACAATGTGACCAAGGAAAGAAATTTGTTGTAACCAAAACTCACACTTGCTGAATTTTCCATACAGTTTATTTTCTTTTAAGGTTTGGAAGATAACCCTTAAATGACTTTCATGCTCCTCTTTACTTTTAGAAAACACCAAAATATCGTCAGAAAACACAACCACGATTTATCACCTAAGTGAATTGAGCCGTCACTGCAAAAAACGGGTCAATTCTGATTCTGACCATCTCAGGATTCCGATTTAGAAGTTCATTTCCATCTGTATACCTTCCTAGCACAACTTCCATGTTTCCTCTTCTAAAAACCATTCTAAACACATAAATATCTTAGGCGAGGCAACATGGTAATCTTTAAATGCTATATCATTTCAATCATACCATAAATTAACTTATAATTTGACACTTTTCTAACTCCTAAAGTAGTCTAAACCGACCTCTGATACAAACTATAAGGCCCCGACCATAAACCTTACTTAACATTGAATTAAATGAATAATTCACATTTAGGATCTTTTCAGGTTTAGAGTTTTATAGAATTAGGACATAACTATTATATCTCAAAAGATTACAAAGTAGACACTTCTACTAAGTTTCCATTGAATAAAAACTCTTAAAAAGAAACATCTCTAGTTCCATGTTTTATATTGCATTACTTTCCCTTGATCCCATACTTGACCCTATTCCACATTATGTCCTGTGAAAAACATTTCAAAAAAACTTGGGGTGAGCATAAAAAGCTCAGTAATGGATACACAAAGAATGAAAACTCTTAGCTTATCAAAGCAATAAGTAAACCATGTATACTTTATCAAAGTAATACTTTTCAACTTTACCAAGTAGTAAAAACTCTTCACTGAATAAAAGTTCATTACTTACCCTTTTGTAACCAAAATATTACCATAAAACCCATATAAAGATCACGGAACATATAATGGTTACTTGGGACATAAACATACTTAAATGGAATAACCATACGGTCGACTTCCACACATATCACTTAATGGAATAGCCATACGGCCGACATCCATACCCAATGCATTGGAGGTTATAACGTAACCACCCGTCCTGGTATTCATGGAACCACCCGTCATATGGTTTATCACGTAACCACCCATCAAATGTCCAATTACCATTATAAAATCATAAGACATAAAATAAATATAATGGAATGAAAACATTTCCACACTTTAATCACAATATATCAGATAAATATATTGACCTAAAAAAATCCATTATAAAAAAATTTTCAATACCAATATACATAAATGAGTATATGGTATTTATTTCATTTTAAAAAACATCACATCTTGTTGAGGAAGCCAAAACCAAATAATACTCGCGGCGACGGAAAAAGGTCGTTGTCACCGCGTACATTAAAAGAAACATTCAATTTTTGTCATTTAGTAAAATGTTTTGTATAAAAAGATTCCTTTTGAATAAAATTAAAATTCAAAGGGGTTTATACAACGTATAAAATAAAATTGTGTATAAAACAAAATATGCCTCAATGAAAGGAGATTGAGATGAAGTTCCCTACCTCGGGTCCGACTTGACTCGATCGTTCTTTAATGTCCTGAACAATACACTTGAGTTAAATTCTAATTGATTAAGAACCTTTTTCAAGTTCATTATACCTTTTATATCACTTATTACCATGTTATAAACATTATGCAATCATTTAAGTAAATAATGTTTGTTTTGTCAATATTTGGTTCTTAAGTCGAAAGTGGACTTCTTAGAATTACATGTTGTTCGTGTGGTCAAAGGTTCATTATAACCAGAATGATATTCATGATTTTGATATCATATATATCATAAATATCCAGAATATACAAGTAATTATAATATTACATAATCATTTATAGGTAACAAATGAAATGCACCGTTCATGGAGACGGTAAGTTGTACGTACGCATGAACGCTAAATTCATTTCTATGTCATATTAATGGAATTAAAACTAAATGAGAGGTATGTATATTTTAATTACAGAATTATATTCATCATTTATATGTAACATAAATCATATATAATAACTTTAAATCCATCCTTTATACGTCCCACATATGTCATTAACGAATCAAATCACTTTGAGGGGGCGGTAGTCCGCACTTCCTAAAATGATGATATCGCTTATACCCATAATGAAGCCATGAAGGTATGACATAAATGAAAAATACAGAATCTTATGGAAAACATAAACATATTATATATCATATATAAATATAGTGACATCTTAATGGCCAACATTGAAGGTGTTAGAAAAATATTGAACAATCATCATTTTGTGAGGCAGAAATTCGCCATCCACAGAAACAGTATGTTCTTTAACCATTAGATGTAGGTGTGTGTAAGTGTAGCTCGAATTCTTCTTATAACAACATCCTTGTATATTGAAGATACTAGATTTGTTACAAAATAAATTAATAAAAAGAGTTTAGGGGGTTGGAGAAGCAAAATAAAACAAAAGAACACAAGTGAAGACATTACCTTAAAATCGGGTAACTCTCTTAGATTTGAGCTCAAAGGCTTCTTTGGGAAGACTTCTACCCAAAGTGAGGCTTCTAGGAGTAATAAAGGGATTTGGAGAGACATAATGGGTAGGGTTTGGCTGAGCCAAAGGCTTTGGAAGTGTGGGTAAGGTGGTAGAGGTGGGGGCCTTTTATAAGAGGAGAGGAGGGGCACTCTTGGAAAGTAAAGAAATGTTAGGTTATTTGAAAATGATTTTTGGATTTATAAGGTCACACATTGATATTATTCGAGGATAAGTTGATAAGGGTTCTAAATCCACCCATAAAATAAGTTTTTTACATGTTTAGGTATTAAGTTTTACATTATCTTTTCATTTTATTTAAATCGTTAAATAATGAGGTAATCGCTGCAACATCATGATGTCATAAATAATTTAATTTATTTAATGTATAAAAATTATATAAAAAATATCATGATGTAGGAAATAATTTTAGATTTATAATGAATACTTATAGTCAAAAATATTACTTGTATAACCTCATTTAATTTTTTTTTAGTAAAACAACTCATGTTTGTGACATTTTTATTTTAAAATTAAATAAAAAGTTTTTAAAGTCATTTTCCTACCAAAGTGGCTCCATGCGGTCTCAAAGTTGACCCATGGATTTTATTTGTCAGTCATGACACATCCAATGAGGGTAGGACATCTTTGTAGGCCATTTCATAATATTCAAACATTATTTTTACCTTAAACTACACTAATTACCTCTAATCGCGATTAAAAACTTAAAAGTTACTATTCAACAAAAAATTATTTTAATCCCATTGAACCACATTTTAATTCTTAATGACAACCATGTATGTTGTATTTTTGAAATTAAAAACACAGAGGTGGTAAAATTTCATTTAAACAAAAAATCAGTTTGTTTAAGTACCAATTAGTGGTTTCACTATTCATCAAAAATTGAAGTTTTTTAGAAAAATACCAAAAATTCACCCTAAGCTATATTTGATATTCCAAATTCAAAAATGAAGACTATTTTACAAAATTAAAAACATATAAGTAGAATTAATTAATTTAATAATTAATTCCCACTGTCAGAGCAAATAGCGTGTTTTCATAAAACAATAAGTATCAAAAGATTGACAGTAGTTTAAGTCCGATTTCAAAGTGAAATTAATTCCAACGACCAATATTGGATTTAATGGTAATAATATATTCTAATTTCACTTTAAAACAAATTCCAATGATAATCTTATCATATAAATAGATTATATTAAAAATAGGTTTTGATTTAAAATACAACATTTTTCACTATTCATTAAAAAATGAACTTTATCGGAAAAATACCAAAAAATTACACAAAGTAAATTTTGATGTCCCAAATCTAAAGAAGAGTTTTATTTGGTCCAATAGAATGTATAAGAGTGACCCAGACTCTATTTAATGACGGTTCGCTATCAAAAGGCGATAAGTTAACCTTTAGTGAAAACTAGAGTATATATATGCCTAAAATTGAATTCTTTTCGTATTTTAAGCCTTTATCTTTCATTGGATAAATGTAAAAACATTTAAAAACATATATAATCATATTTTAGTTATTTCTATCCATTATCAACAATACATCGGCTATGTGTTAACTAAAATTTAAAATAATATTATTTTATTACTAGTGTGCAACGTAAGATTTCAAAGAAACTCTTTGTTGTGTATCAGGTACGCTATCGAACATAGCAACCACTTTAAAGTAAAATTAATATTTAATTCGAAAATACTAATAAATATGAAAATTCTTTATTCTTTATTTACCTGGGATGTTACATCCTTCCCCCCTTTTGGGAATTACGTCCTCGCAATTTTATTCACTTATCAAAATAAGTGGGGGTATTTATCCCTCATAGCATATTCAGATTCCCCTGTTACCTCTTCAACCATATGGTTTTTCCACAAAACCTTTACCTGGTGAATTACCTTATTTCACAACACTTGCTCTCTTTGGTCAAGAATCTTGACAGGTTGTTCTTCATAAGAGAGATTCTCTTCCAACTGAACTACCTCTGGGATCAAAACATGAGATGGATCTGGCATATATTTTCTCAACATCAAAACATGAAACACATTGTGTACCTGAGATAAACATGGAGGTAAAGCCACTCGGTAAGCAACTGATCCAACTATACCTAGAATTTCATATGGTCCAATGAACCTTGGACTCAGATTTCCTTTCTCAACAAATCGCATCACACTTTTCCATGATGAAACTTTGAGAAAAACATGATCACCTACCTCGAAAGATAGATCTTTCCTCCGGTTATCCGCGTAACTCTTCTGCCTGCTCTGAGCTGTTTTCATGTGTTTCTGAATCAAATCAACTTTTTCTGCCATCTCTTCAACCAATTCGGGTCCCATCGGCTTCCTTTCACCCACTTCATCCCAAAAAGCTGGAGTTCAACACCGCTTCCCATATAATGCCTCAAATTGTGTCATATGTATACTGGAATGAAAACTGTTATTATAAGAAAACTCAACCAAAGAAAGATGTTGGTCCCAACTTCCCTGATAATCCATCGAACAAGAACATAGCATATCCTCCAATATCTGAATTGTTCGTTCAGACTGCCCATCTGATTGTGGATGAAATGATGTACTAAAATTTAATTCAGTACCCAACGACTTCTGAAGGCCTTTCCAAAATTTAAAAGTAAACTTGGGATCACGATCAGATACAATGGAGAGGGTAACTCCATGCAACCTGACTATCTCTTTACGATACAATCGAGAAAGTTGATCTAGAGATAATGTATCTCGAATAGGAAGGAAATGATCAAATTTAGTCAAGAGATCAACAATAACCCAGATTGCATTATTACCTCGAGATGTCCTCTGTTATTCCACAAAAAATTCCATGGATATGTTTTCCCATTTCCACTATGGTACTGGTAAAGGCTGCAGCATCCCTTTTGGTAACTGCCACTCTGCTTTAACCTACTAACAAGTCAAACAGTTCACAGTAAAATCAGCAACATCCCTTTTCATTCCATCCCACCAGTAATACTCTCGCATATCTCTGTACATCTTAGTACTTCCATGATGAACTGAAAACGGAGAACTATGAGCTTCACATAACAACTCTCTCTTCAATTGTGAATCACAAGGCACACACAATCTCTTCCCAAATCTAAAAACACAATCATTATCAATTTTGAATTCAGGTAACTTACCCTTCTGAACCAACTCTACCTTTTTCTGCAACTCACTGTCTTGCTTCTGTGCTTGCTTAATTCTGTCTGATAGAGAAGATTTCACTGATACCTAAAACAAAATAGAATTCCATCATGCACCAACATTTTCTATTCCAATGTTCATCAAATCAAAAACCAAAGGATCTCGTTCCAAACGTAGCATGGTTAATGAAGCATTACTTTTTCGACTCAAAGCATCAACCACTTTATTTACCTTCCCTAGATGGTAATGAATTGTACAATCATAATCCTTGATTAATTCAAGCCATCTCCTTTGTCTCATGTTCAATTATTTCTTAGTGAATATATTCTTTAAACTTTTTTGACCAGTATATATTTCACACATTACTCTATACAAATGATGCCTCCAAATTTTTAGAGCAAAAACAATAGCAGCTAATTCCAAATCATGTGTAGGGTAATTTACCTCATGAGTTTTCAACTGTTGTGAAGCATAAGCAATTACCTGATCATTCTACATTAGGACGCAACCATGTCCTTTCAATGAAGCATCACTATAGATAACAAACTCACCATTCCTGAAGGAAGTGCCAAAACTGGAGCATTCACCAATCTTCTTTTCAACTCCTGAAAACAATTATCACATTATTTTGTCCAGATAAACATAACACCCTTCCGAGTTAGCTTAGTAATTGGACTAGATAACCGTGAAAATTTCTAACAAACCTTCGGTAATATCCTGCCAAACCAAGAAAACTACGAATCTCAGTTACATTTGTGGGTCTTGGCCATTCTTCCATAGCCATTGTTTTTGCAGGATCAACAGTTATTCCATCTTTTGAAACAATGTCACAAAGGAAAGAAATTTGTTGCAACCAAAACTCATACATTCTGAATTTTCCATACATTTTTTTTTCTTTTAAGGTTTGTACGATAACCCTTAAATGAATTTCATGCCCCTCTTTACTTTTAGAAAACACCAAAATATCTTCAGTAAACACAAACATTATTTATCACCTGAGTCCATTGATCCATCACTGCAATAAACTATTGAATTCTGATTTTGACCATATCAGGATGCCAATTTAGATGTTCATTTCCATCTGTATACATTCCTAGCACAACTTCCATGTTTCCTATTCGAAAAACCATTCTAAAAACATAAATATCTTAGGCCAGGAAACATGGTAATCTTTAAATGCTATATCATTTCAATCATACCATAAATTAACGAATAATTTGACACTTTTCTAACTCCTAAAGTTGTCTAAACTGACCTCTGATACCAAATATAAGGCCTCGGCCTTAAACCGTACTTCATATTGAATTAAATGAATAATTCACATTGAGGATCTTTTTAGGTTTAGAGTTTTAGAGAATTAGGACATAACTATTACATCTCCAAATATTACAAAGTAGACACTTCTACTTAGTTTCCATAGAATAAAAACTCTTAAAAAGAAACATGTCTAGTTCCATGTTTTATATTGCATAACTTTCCCTTTATCCCATATTTGACCCTATTCCACATTAAGTCCTGTGAAAAACATTTCAAAAAAACTTGGGGTGATCATTAAAATCTCAGTAAGGGATACACAAAGAATGAAAACTGTTAGTTTATCAAAACAACAGGTAAACCATGTATACGTTATCAAAGTAATACTTTTCACCTTTATGAAGTAGTAAAAACTCTTCATTGAATAAAAGTTCATTACTTACCCTTTTGTAACCAAAAGATTACCAGAAAACCCATATAAAGATCACATAACATATAAAGGTAACTTGGGACATAAACATATTTAAATGGAATAACCATACAGTCGACTTCCACACATGTCACTTAATTGAATAGCCATACGACCGACTTCCATACCCATTGCATTGGATGTTATAAAGTAACTACCCATCATGGAATTCATGGCACCACCCATCATATGGTTTATCACGTAACCACCCGTCAAATGTCCAAGTACCATTAAAAAATCATAAGACATAAAACAAATATAATGGAAAGAAAACATTCCCACACTTTGATCACAATATATAACATAAATATATTGACATAAAAAACTCCATTATAAAAAAAATTCAATACCAAAATACTTAAAAGAGTATATGGTATTTATTTCATTTTAAAAAACATCACGGCTTGTTGAGGAAGCCAAACACCAAATAATACTCGCGGCGACAGAAAAAGGTTGTTATCACCGCGTATGTTAAAAGAAACATTTCTTTTTTGTGGTTTAGTAAAATGCTTTGTATAAAAAGATTCCTTTTGAATAAAATTAAAAGTCAAATGGGATTACAAACCGCATAAAATAAAGTTGTGTATAAAACAAAATATTCCTCCATGAAAGGAGATTGAGACGAAGTCCCTTACCTCGGGTCCGACTTGACTCGATAGTTCTTTAACGTCCTAAATAATAAACTTGAGTTAATTTCTAATTGCTTAAGAACCATTTTCAAGTGAATTATTCCTTTTATATCACTTATTTCAATGTTATTAACATTATGTAATCATTTAGGTTAATACTGTTTGTTTTGTCGATATTTGGTTCTTAAGTCGAAAGTGGACTTCTTAGAATTACATGTTGTTCGTGTGGTCAAAGGTTCATTATATACAGAATGATATTCATGATTTGGATATCATATATATCATATATATTCAGAATATACATGTAATTATAATATTACATTAACATTTATAGGTAAGAAATGAAATGCACCGTTCAAGGAGATGGTAAGCCGTACGTACGCATGAACGCTACTTTCATTTCTATATCATATTAATGGAATTAAAACTAAATGAGAGGTATGTATATTTTAATTCCCAAATTATATTCATGATTTATATGTAATATAAATCATATGTAATAACTTTATATCCATCATTTATATGTCTCACATATGGCATTAACGAATCAAATCACTTTGAGGGGGTGGTAGTCCGCACTTCCTAAAATGATGATATCGCGTATACCCATAATGGAAGCCACGAAGGTATGACATAAATGAAAAATACAGAAGCTTAAGGAAAAAATAAACATATTATATATTATATATAAATATAGTGACATCTTAATGGCCAACTTTGAAGGTGTTATAAGAGTATTGAACAATCATCGTTTCGTGAGGCAGAAATTCGCCATCCACAGAAACAGTATGTTCTTTAACCATTAGATGTAGGTGTGTGTAAGTGTCGCTCGAATTATTTTCATAACAACATCCTAGTATATTGAAGATACTAGAGTTTTTACAAAATAAATTAATAAAAATATAATAGGGGGTTGGAGAAGCAAAATAAAACAAAAGAACACAAGTGAAGACATTACCTTAAAATCGGGTAACTCTCTTAGATTTGAGCTCAAAGGCTTCCTTGGGAAGACTTCTGCCCAAAGTGAGGATTCTAGGAGTAATAGAGGGATGTGTAGAGACAAAATGGGCAGGTTTTGGCCGATCCAAAGACTTTGGATGTGTGGGTAAGGTGGTAGAGGTGGGGGCCTTTTATAAGAGGAGAGGATGAGCACTTTTGGAAAGTAAAGAAATGTTACTTTATTTTAAAATGAGTTTCAGATTTATTAGGTCCCACATTGATATAATTCGAGGATAAAGTGATAAGGGTTTTAAATCCACCCATCCAATAAGTTTTTGACATGTGTAGGTCTTATATTTTACATTATATTTTCATTTTATTTAAATCGTTAAATAATGAGGTAATCGCTGCAACATCACGATGTCATAAATAATTTAATTTATTTAATGTATAAAAATTATATGAAAAATATCATTATGTAGGAAATTATTTTATTTTTCTAATGAATATTTATAGTCACAAATATGACTTTTATACCCCCATTTAAAAATTGTTTTAGTAAAACAACTCATGTTTGTGACATTTTTATTTTAACATTAAATAAAAAGTTTTTAATGTCATTTTCCTACCAAAGTGGCTCCATGGGGTCCCCAAGTTGACCCATGGATTGTCTTTGTCGTCCATGACACATCAAATGAGGGTTGGACATCTTTCTAGGTCATTTCATAATATTAAAACATTATTTTTACCTTAAACTACACTAATTACCTCTAATCACAATTAAAAACATAAAAGTTACTATTCACCAAAAAATTATTTTAAACCCATTGAACCACATTTTACTTCTTAATGACAACCATGTATGTCAGATTTTTCAAATTAAAAACACAGAGATGGTAAAATTTCATTTAAACGAAAAATCAGTTTTGTTAAGTACCACTTAGTGGTTTCACTATTCATCAAAAATTGATGTTTTTCAGAAAAATACCAAAAAATCACCCCAAGATATATTTGATATTCCGAATTCAAAAATGAAGTATATTTTACAAAATTCAAAACATATAAGTTGCATTAATTAATTTAATAATTAATTCCCACTGTCAGAGCAAATAGCGTGTTTTCATGAAACAATAAGTATCAAAAGATTGACACTAGTTTAAGTCCGATTTCAAAGTGAAATTAATTCCAACGACCACTATTGGATTTAATGGTGAAAATATATTCTAATTTCACTTTAAAACCAATTCAAATGATAATATAATCATATAAATAAATTAGATTAAAAAGAGGGTTTGAATTAAAATATAACATTCTTCACTATTCATTAAAAAATGAACTTTATCGGAAAAATACCAAAAATTTACACAACGTAAATTTTGATGTCCCGATTCTAGAGAAGAGTTTTATTTGGTCCAATATAATATATAAGAGTTACCAAAACTATATTTAATGAAGGTTCTCTATCAAAAGGCGATAAGTGAACCTTTAGTGAAAATTAGAGTATATATGCCTAAAATTGAATTCTTTTCGTATTTTAAGCCATTATCTTTTATTGGATAAATGTAAAAACATTTAAAAACATATATAATCATATTTTAGTTATTTCTATCCATTCCCACCAATACAATGGCTATGTGTTAACTTAAATTTAAAATAATATTATTTTATTACTAGTGTGCAACGTAAGATTTCCAAGAAACTCTTTGTTGCGTATCGGGTACTCTATCGAACATAGCATCACCTTTAAAGTAAAATTAATATTTAATTCATAAATATTAATAAATATGAAAATTCTTTATTCTTTATTTACCTGGGATGTTACAATATACATATATATTATAGATCGATAAAAGGAATGAAATACACCGTTCATGGAGACGGTAGGCCATACGTACGCATGAATGCTATTTTTGTTTCCTTATTTAATTGAATGAAACTAAATAGATGACGTAAATATATATATATATATATATACATAATTCCAGTAGCATTATTATTTCATATATTTCATTATTATTCATTATATAAACTTTATGATCATTCATGTCTGTTTAACATGGAGAATGAATCTCATCGCGTCGTGGAGATGGTTGTCCGTACGTACGCACGAGCGATGATATCATTCCCATAATTATTGAATAGAATTGGAGTGGATGGTATAATATATCAGAATTAGTATTATGTTATAATAACAATATATAGTTATTCTTTACACCATTATACCCATCCATGTAAGGTGTTGGTGGAAAAACGGATTACACCACGACGTGGAGACGGTATTCCGTACGTACGCACGCGCGGTGATTTGGTTTTTTGTAGGATGGATATAAGGTGAAATTGGGTTGTTTCATATTTATAATAACATATCAGTATATGAGGGATACTGTGTTATTGCTTCATAATGAAGCAACTAAATAAGAGGGAGTATAAGAAGAATGGAACTTTGAAGAAAACGGTAGAAGGTATTACCTCTTTTTTCGAAGGGCCTCCTTTAAACATCCTCTTAGGGCACTAGAGTTTGTCTTTTGAGAAGACCAGTACCTCTAGTAGGTTTCTAAGGAAGCGGGGAAGTGAAATGGGTAGGGGTTTTCCGAGCTTGAAGGCTAAAATTGGTGTGAGGAGGAGAGGGAGGAGGTGCCCTTTTATAAGGGAGGAGAGGGGCACCTTTGGAAATATAAGAAATATTAGTTTATATTAAATCCCAACCCCACTTAAAAACATCCAAAATTACAATTATCTGATGATTATATGAGATAGGGTTGTAATATCATCAACCAATAAAATTTAGACATGTTAGGAATTTATTTTAAACATTATCAACTTGATGTATCCTTATTTATCATTTTAATTTTATTTTTGGTAATAATATTATAAATATTAAATTATTAAAAATAATTACATATGTGTTGTGAATTTTCCATAATTTGACACTTTATGATAGTTTGGACCATATAAATTTAAATTTATAATTTTTAAATATTTTTGTGATTTTTAAACAATTTTATAATATGTTATTTTTATAAAAAAACAATAGTGTCAATTTTGATACTATTCATTTATTTGAATTTAAATAAACAATATACAGAAGATATGTTCAAACTAAAAAATTTAATAGATTCATAACATGTCATATATATGTATAAAATTAGTGGATCACATTAAATAGTTCATATAATATTTATTTTAATATTTTTAGAACCATTTATTTGATTTTTATCTTCATAAAATAATTTTAAAATCACTGTTATGTCACCTTTAATGATAGATACTTAATCTTTAAAAATTCTAAAACAATTCATATGTTGTAGGTAAATTTATTATATTTCTGTAGATTATTTATATCGGAATTTTCATAAAGTTTATCACTAAAATAAATTTATTATACTTATAAGATTTAAGAAAGTGGCATGTTGTCACTTTCTATGGTTTTAATACTAATTAAATTATTTTCATGGAAAAAAATCCATTAAATGAATCTAATCCAACCCTTAGGTGATATGGGCCGACCTTTAGTCATCCAATTGGATTTTGGAAGGTGTTAAGAGAATTTTATAATATTATATTTACCCTTAATTACCCGATTTACCTTTTACTACGGTAAATAAAATTTACCATAGTTACTATTAATAATGCCCAAAAAAAATAATAAGTAGCTTATTAACATAATTTGGACTCATTTATTCCAAATATGGAATCCATTTTTCCAAATTCAGTACTAAAAAGTTTCATAAATTAAATTAAAATTAATCTCGCTGTCGAAAGAAAACGGGTTTTTGTTTAAAACATTGCAACAGATTGAATTGATTTAACCTACGAAATCAAGGTAAAATCAATGCTAATGACATACATTATATTAAATGTTAAAAATAAATTCTATTTTTAATTTCAAACCCTTCAATATTATAATTTATCCATATAAATTATTATGATGAAAAAAGTTGTTTTTAATTTAAATATAGCGTGTTTTTACTATTCATTAAAATATAAAAGTTATCAGAAAAATATCAAAACATTATCCAATGTAAATTTTTATATCCTGATTTAAAAGAGGAAGTTTATTCTGAAAAATTGAACTTATAAACATGTCAAAACTAGATTTAATATCGGTGTTCCATTAAAAGGCGGCAAAACTGCATTTTTTGAAAAATACTTATTTTACCAGAAAAAACTATTTTGTTCACATACCATGTTCTAGAAAATGTATAAGATGAAATAATAATGGTATAAAATTCAAATTTTAGTTAATACTATTCATACCTGCTAGTTCGTAATAATATTATAACCATATATCATTGTTTATGGAAACCTGATATTGTGTACAACACACGCTATCGAGGAAAGTTGTGATTGTGTGTAATGAAAGCCAAGTCATGGTTGTGTGTTGTGAAAGAATCCTTCGTTGATTTGTATAATAGAATCCAACCATATTTCATTTATACCTTGAATATATATATATATATATATATATACACACACTCAATGTTGCGTAGAATGACTATTATAAAACGAACTTGAAATTGTGTGTAACACAATCTAAGAATAGTGTTTCGTATACTTCAAGCTAATATAGTGTGCCATATAGCACAAGATAATGTTGTTGTATCATAAAACACATGGCATAAAATAAATTAAAAAGAATACTTATCATAAAATATCGAGTTATTACATTCTACCCCCCTTATAATGAATTTCGCCCTCAAAATTCGTCGGGGCTATACACGGTTTTTTACTTGAAAGTTTCATTAATTACAACACAAATCATAAAATGAAATACCAAAACGTAACTTTAAAAAGTAAAGTATGAAATGTAATGGTTACCCAAATTAACTAATCACTAGGCTTCCACATAGGAGAACATAGGTGAAAATATGGATATGGAAGAAAAATATAACCATCATGTTCTGATAGAGAGTGGTGGAGGACATGGCTATGAAAAAGACAACAATCATAAAGCCATAAATTTGTGATGATCTAAGGTACCATCTGATTCATCGGATATAAGAGCACTAGGACAACATTTTTGGTTTTCAATATCATTTCCCTAAAGTTGAAAATTTTGAATTACAAGAAATACTTGCTTGATTTTGGTACAATTTCACTATTGTTCGTTCTTGGAACAATATCCAATTAATCTCTTAAAGAATGAAGTTGAATTTGTTATTCGTAAAGTTTTAATAGGTCATGTGATAGAATGATGGGTCATTCCAGCTATTTCCAACAAAAGGTTGGAAAAAGTTCTCAAATATACATAAGTCCATCTATAGTGAGGTTAATCATATACGATTCCAAAAATGAACTTATACTTTATATATCATACCGCTTAATAAAATAAAACTAGTTTATAATAACCAGCGAAATCCTGTAGGCCAGTGGTAGGCGATAAAGGCCAGTCACACTTCGGTTGTGGGTTTGATTCCCACATCCTTGTCTGATGCAACGAGTTGTTGTCCATCCTAGAGGTTATCGTTTTCTAAAACTATACTATCATAACATTTCAGAAATAAAAAGTTATATCCTTAACCAATACTATATGATGTCAATTCCAACCATTAGGTTTATCAAAAATAATTCTGTCTGATTATTAGAAATTTCATCTACCGAGCATGTGAATTCCTTCATTTGTCCCCCATATATCATAATATATATCTTTTTCGTCACATTCCAAACATGTAAATACCTTAATCATGTATTCTTTTGAAACATTAATTACCATATAACCATAGTGAAAACATGAATTATATCAAAAGTTAACTCTTTCCACATACAAAAATCACAAATAAAATCTATATACTCGAATCATGATATCACTTTGTCATTTTATCAGCCATGAGCTCATGAATACTATCAAACATATTATTTTCTCCTTATCCCTTCATTATTCACATATCATCTTCTTTCCAAAAATATCTAAATAACCTTTCATGGTTACCAGTACCATTCAACATATAATTTCAAATACTTTAGGAAAAACAATAGTGTAACAATCCGTAGATGATTCTTTATTCCATAGTACCATTAACTATACAACATAACATAAATCATTCCATTACCTTCCTAAAACATTGACAAAGCTTCAACACTTCTTTCATATCATATATCATTTGTAGTCTCCTCATCATCATCCACATAAATTCTACCCATATGACCATGCTGATTCTCTTCCTGAGATTTTTCCTTTAGGGAATTGTCTTGCATAATGTCTATACATTCTGCATTTAAAACATCTAATCATTGTTGATGTCGAAGCAATACCATTATCCTTATCAATGGTGTTAACTAAAACTTCTTCTTTTTTACTTACTGGATTTGTGTCCTTCTTTTCCGCACCCAAAGCATCTTCCAGTTCCTTTGAAACATTCTCCTTGGTGCCTTTTCCCACATGATTTACATGATATAAATTGAACTTTTCTTCCTCTATGATCATCATGAAACTCCATCTTTATCTTAATAGCTGAGTCGGGAAACTTACCAAAGTTGAGATTATTGATCATATTATGAGATTGCTGATTATGAATAATAACGATATGTGGACCTCCAGATCCAATTTCATTCAGTTTCTCATGAATAATATCATTACATTGCCCATAATATCCTCCATTATCATGAATCTTTCTGTTCCCCGCCATTTTCTAAAACCCAAAAAAATAGTGTCAGAGGCCAAAATCATAATCAATGGGGATTGCCTTCAATATCTAACATCTTAGGTTAAATTCTAAGATCGTTACCATATTTCTAGGACTATAACCTATACTTATACTTCACTTTAGGGACATCCCTAGACATACCTTAGTAATATATCTAGGGATCTCACTAAAGTTTTCGCTTCCTAGTTTCCAAAGTTTAACTAAACCTTTCCTCTGATACCAACTTTAGAGACCTGAAGCTTGACGTACATGAACATTACATTAATTTTTCGAAATACTTAATACATAATAAGAACCAACACTCAAGGACCGTAATAGTTTAGTGTATTTGGAAACATGGAATATAAACTTCTAATCATATGGAAAGATCTTCAACAACTCCCATAATGATCTTCCCCTTTTTGCTTCCTTACATAAAACCTTTATTGAAATCCTGGGGAAAATAAAACATATAAAGGGTGAGCTCAAATGCTCAGTAAAGGTAAGCATGGAAAAAATAAAACAAACCATATATATTTGAACTTAAAAACGTGAACATAATGTTTAAACATCAAAATCTTGAGCAAAGAAATAAATCATGGAAGTACGTAAGGCATATATCATAAAGGAACATAAATCTTGATAAAATAGTATGGGAATAAATAATGTAATTGTGGAAACCATTCATCACTTGTTTTGATTTCCATAGTAGCCAAGGCATTGCTGCCAAGACCATCTTAGTGGACAAAGACCCTTTCTGAATCGAGTTCACTCCTCGTTTCAGTCCTGTAACACTGAACCGGATTAAATTACCATTCCAGCCATGTCTATCTCATAAGATATAAATATTTACCCAATACATTGGAGGGAGATATAGGTCCCACCCATTTCATAATGAAATCATTCTTAATTGTGCCATAAAATAAACATGCATTGTTCATAATAACCCAACGAATAAAATGGGTTTCATAAACATCATACCTTAATCACGTAATCCATATAAAAGAAATGGATATCATTTCATAATAAGAAAAGTGAAACCATGTAAATCATAGAGACTTTATACTTGAAACATACACATATGAAATAATGTCATATTAGATGGAAAGTGGTTTTGATAAAACACTTGAAATGAATTACTGAGGAAAATATCCTTTCTTCTTCAAAATCAATTTATTTTCACAAAACGTCCTGAAAATTTAAAAGAAAAAAATTTTATTTAAAATAGTCATGAAATATTTTGGAGGTAGATTCATGAAAATAAGGCTTAATAACTTCGTAAAAATCATTTCATTCCATATAAGATAAAAAAACATTTTCCTTGTACTTTTGTCGGAAAAGTCAAAAAGTAACTCGTAATGTAAACAAAAGAAAAATTCCTTACATACCATGTAGTAAAATAAAAAATGGGTAAAAAGAAAATTAAAAAACATAAAACCACTTTTAGAAAACATGGACATGGTTGATAACAATAACTCCAGTAAATACTTACGTATAAGCAATCTCGCATAAAAATGAGATTTGCAAAATTATCCCTTACCTTAGGCACGATATGCTTCATATGGATCCGAACCTCCAGTATAATGATTTTAATAATGTCATTGACTTATTAAATAATAATATTCATTATTATGATACCATATATGTTTCACTTATGACTTTATATTACCCGTTCTTTTGTAAATTCCATGTTAAAGCAGTGTTTTGGGTAAAATCATTTCATTTATCGTATGAGTTTCGACTTGTCGTTCTTGATATTATTACTTATATCATGATTTACATAATTCCATAATGTAAAACATGATTTAAATATAATATATATTCATCATATACATATATATTATTGATCGATAAAAGGAATGAAACACATCGTTCATGGAGACGGTAGGTCGTACGTACGCATGAATGTTGTTTTCGTTTCCTTATTGAATTGAATGAAACTAAATAAATGACATAAATATATATATAAATAAATCCAGTAGAAGTATTATTTAATATATTTCATTATTATTCATTATACAAACTTTATGATCATTCATTTATGGTTAACATGGAGAATGAATCTCATCGCGTCGTGGATACAGTAGTCCGTACGTATGGACGAGCGAAGATATCGTTCCCATAATTATTGAATAGAATTGGAGTGGATGGTATAATATATCAAAATCAGTATGATGTTATAATAACCATATATAGTTATTCTTTTTACCATTATACCCATCCATGTAAGGTGTTGGTGGAAAAACAGATTACACCACGACGTGGAGACGGTAGTTTGTACGTGCGCATGTGCGGTGATTTTGTTTTCTATAGGATGGATAGAAGGTGAAATAGGTTTGTTTCATATTGATAATAACATATAATTATATGAGGGATACTGATGTTATTACTTCATAATTAAACAACTATAGATGAGGGAGTAGAAGAAGAATGGAACTTTGAAGAAAACGGTCGAAGGTATTACCTCTTTCTCGAAGTGCCTCCTTTAAACATTCACTTAGGGCACTAGAGTTGGTATTTTGAGAAGAACAGTACCTCTAGTAGTTTTCTAAGGAACCGGGGAAGTGAAATGGGTAGGGGTTGGCCGATCTTGAAGGCTCAAATTGGTTTGAGGAGGAGAGGGAGGAGGTTCCCTTTTATATGGGAGGAGAGGGGCACCTTTGGAAATATAAGAAATGTTAGTTTATATTAAATACCAAACCCACATAAAAAATTCCAAAATGAGTTATATCTGAAGATTAGATGAGATAGGGTTGTAATATCATCAACCAATAAAATTTAGACATGTTAGTAATTTATTTTAGACATTATCAACTTGATTTATCTTTATTTAACAATTTAATTTAATTTGTGGTAATAATATTCTAAATTTTAAATTATTAAAAATAATTAAATATGTGTTGTTAATTTTCCATAATTTGACACTTTATGACATTTTAGACCATATAAATTGAAATTTATAATTTTTGAATATTTTTGTGATTTTTAAACAATTTTATAATATGTTATTTTTATAAAATAACAATAGTGTCAATTTTGACACTATTAATTTATTTGAAATTAAATAATCAATATACAGAAGATATGTTCAAACTAAAAGATTTAATAGATTCATAACATGGAATATTTATCTATAAAATTAGTGGAGCACATTAAATAGTTTATATAATATTTATTTTAATATTTTTAAAACCTTTTATTTGATATTTCTCTTAATAAAATAATTTCATCATCACTATTATGTCACCTTTAATGATAATTATTTAATCCCTAAAAATTCTAAATAAATTCATATGAGGTAGATAATTTTATTAGCTTTCTGGAGACTATTTATATCCGAAGTTTCATGATGTTTATCTCTAATCTAAACTTATTATACTTATAAGATTTAAGAAAGTGACATGTTGTCAATTTCTTTGGTTTTAATAATAATTAAATTATTTTCATGGAAAAATGTCCATTAAATGAATCTAATCAGACCTTTAGGTGATATGGGTCGACTTTTAGTCATTCAATAGGATTTTTTCAGGTGTTAGTGTTATTTTATAATCTTATATTTACGCTTAATTACCTAATTTACCTTTAACTATGGTAAATAAAATTTACCGTAGTTACTATTCATATTGCCAAAAAAAATCTTATTAACATATTTTGGAACCAATGATTCCAAATATGTAATCCATTTTTCTAAATTCAATACACAAAAGTTGCAGAAATTAAATTAAAATTAATCCGATTGTTGAAAGAAAACGGGTTTTGGTTTAAAACATTGCAAAAGATTGAATTGATTTAACCTACGTATTCAAGGTAAAATCAATGCTAATGACATACATTATATTAAATGGTAAAAATATATTCTATTTTTACTTTAAAACCATTCAATATTATAATTTAACCATATAAATTATTATGATGAAAAAGTTGTTTTTAATTAAAATATAGCGTGTTTTTACTATTCTTTAAAATATGAAAGTTATCAGAAAAATATCAAAACATTATCCAATGTAAATTTTTATATCCTGATTCAAAAGAAGAAGTTTATTTTGTAAAATAGTACTTATAAACATGTCAAAAA
Organism: Viscum album; assembly: GCA_963277665.1. NCBI lineage: Eukaryota > Viridiplantae > Streptophyta > Magnoliopsida > Santalales > Viscaceae > Viscum > Viscum album. Next base: position 1,647,066,132 of record OY728128.1, read on the forward strand.
CTATATTTAATGTTGGTGTGCCATTAAAAGGTGGCAAAACTGCATTTTTTTGAAAAATACTTATTTTACCATAAAAATTTATTTTGTTCATATACCATGTTGTAGAAAATGTGTAAGATGAAATAATAATGTTAAAAAATTCAAAATGTAAGTAATAATATTTATAAAGGCTATTTCATAATAATATTATAACCATATATCATTGTTTAGTGAAACATGATATTGCGTATAACACACACTATCGAGGAAAGTTGCAATTGCGTGTAATGCAAGCCAAGTCAGGGTTGCGTGTTGTGAAAGAATCCTTCGTTGTTCCGTATAATACATTCAAACCATATTTCATTTATACATTGAATATATATATATACACACACACACACTCAATGTTGTGTAGAATGACTATTATAAAATGAACTTGAAATGGTGTGTAACACAATCTAAGAATAGTGTGGCATATACATCAAGCTAATACAGTGTGGTGTATAGAACAAGAGAATCTTGTTGTAACATAAAACACATGATATCAAATAAATTAAAAAGAATATTTATCATAAAATATCAATTTTTTGAAATCATAAACTAATAATTCCCTTTGAATTCTCATAAAATGGAAAACTTTTACACTATTTAAGAAACTAGTTAATCCAAATCATTTCATAAAAATATCTTACAAAATCTCCACAAAATCTACTATTTTAGATATATCACCTGTAGTCCATTTTTTCATAACCTAGGTAAATGGAATCATAAATAGGGGTATGATCAAAATATCAATAAGGGTAAACATAAATGAAAATATTTAGAGATCCTAAGTGTTTGTATGTTTCTCATAAAAATATCACAAGATTATATAACAAAAATAATACCGTAATGAAGAGAAAATATGAGAATATTGTATCTATGGTTGACATATAAATTAATAGAATTCATCAATAAAAATAATTTGTTTCATTTAAATGAAATTTATAATGTAAAATAGATAATTATAAGCCATAATCTAATATATCATATTCTTACCATCAAGGCCCTATGTTTAAGTATTATTATTTTTAGAAATCATGCACTAAACAAATCCAAGCTATTTTATCTCATGATACTTGTCGATGCATCAAGGGGGAATATAAAACAAGAACAAACCATCTCTAATTAATTCCAATTAATTCATCATTTGAATGAATTAATAAACTATATAATACATAACTAATAGTTTTTATTACAAAATAATCATCCACATTTAATTACTACATACACATATTATTAAAAATTCTCCCAATTAATAAATGGAAAAGTTTTCTATGTAAGAATCCCTAAAAATTAATCCTTATTGAGTAATGGTATAAATTTAATTCCATAATTTCCCCCAATCAATTTACGGATTGAATCTATGTGAATACCCTTCAATAATCATATGTAAATATAGAGTGTTCATAAAGGAAATGAAAATGAGAGAAATAATGACAATACACAGTGGGTGATTAGGTAATAAATAAGTAGTAATGAATATAATGTATGATTAATATCTAAAAATAAAATAGTAGTAGATTATTTATAATATAATAAATTTAAAATATATACAATGTAGAAGGTAAAAAAGTTATGAATATAGATCATATCTCAATGTTGAAAAATTGAGATGAAAAAACTACTACGATAATGGTGATGAATGAACAAATATAATAGAAGAGGAATAAAATAAAATTAAAATATAATGAAATGATATATAATTATTAAACTTGAAGGTAACATGTTATTGAATACAATATAAATAAAAAATTATGGTGTACAATATTATACATGTCTCATGGAGTTAAAAATGAGTCCATGAAACCCTTATTCCATTAGAAAACTTCATATCAATACTCTATGAATGCTATAATTTGAAATTTAGTATTAAATACCATTAGTAATGAGAGTATCATTAAAAAAATTATAATGGGGGTAGTTCATACAACATTAATTTGAAAACATGGTGTACAATAAGAAATATGTTAGAATGGATCAAAATTGAGACAATAATAACCTTATAAGTTACAAAACTATTGAGATAAGATTCATTTGATAATGAATTTATAAGTAAGAATTTTTGAAACATGGATAAAAAAATTGAATATAGAATACAAATTATTTACTAGTTATAACAAATAAATATTGAAAAATACAGTTGAATAAAAACTTTGAAACTCAATGGAAGAAAATTGATATTGAAAAAACCCATAAAACCATACAAAATTGGATTTAAAAGCCCATAGAAGATATTGTTGTAACATCATGGATCCAGATTCAACGCAACTAGTGCCCTGTAACCGGTTGGCCACATGGACTCATGTGCATTTCCCAAAATGCCAGAGGCTGCAGACTAGCAGGTAGGGCCTAGGGTGTGATAGTGGTGAAACTATGCCATCATTGGTAAGTGTAACATAACAAAATAATTAATAATACAGCAGCGGATGTAATAAACAAACATACAACTGAAAAAACGTAATACTAATATTAAATGAAACTAAACATCGTTCCATAAAAAAGATGATGCTGCATGTTATGTACTAAGAAAACGGGAAAAGATATACACTGCAAAAAACCAAAATATATGTTCCAAAATCACAAAAGAAAAAAGGAATCTCATAAGAATCGCAAGCCCCATATCATTCCCATTCTCCCCTGATTCAAAGTATAACATCTTGTACCTATAGCAGGGCTCTTGATATAATCAACACCAACAATCATATAATATTATTGGGACCAAAAACAAGACTGAAATAGGGTGTGAGAGTAAATCCACGTTGGAAATAAGCCAAGATCTGGGACAATCTGTCAGTGAATATATATATATATAATAGGATGTTCAAAATAGTGAAATATGTAAACAATAGGAACTCAAAATTTAGCAGAATGGATTTCTCAGAAGACAATGTAATAAAGTATGGGTGAAGACTAAATCCAACCTTATACTTTGTCTTGGTGGACACATCATTTTTCATTTCATTTCATTATTCAATTTATAACTAAGTCTGGTTCTGACATCCTAATGTGGAATTCATGTATCACCCCTGGTGTGTTCAACCAAAACCCAATAACCATGGTGTAATAAAACACCAAAACTGGATCAAAATCATCTATGTAATAATTTCAATAGTCAACCAGGGTCGAAACCCAGTATATAATAATTTTAGCATGTGTCAGGGTCAAACCCCAGTATATAATCATTTAAGCATGTATTTTATCCAAGCCTAGAGTATAAGCATTTCATCATAAAAACAACACAAAAAACATACATTATTACATGGTTAATAATATAAAATCATGTAATAAAATCATTCAATCAACCAATTCCTTTTTAAATAAACCATAAAGTAAATCGAATGCATTCTCATAGGCATCCTATGCCAAATAACCATAAATGGAAATTCTAAGTGAATCAAAACCAAGGGGTGGCCCTTAATCAAGGTAAGCAACCTAATTAATACATTAAAACACTTATTTGATTACCTAATCCACGGTAGGCAATAATTAGGGTAAATTAAAAATCACGTAAAAACCCAAAAATGCGCTCACATCACTACTACATTTATAAACATAATAAAAAATCTCCAAAGGAACAATACCACTTAGACCATACTCATTCGACTCTCCTCATCTAAAATCAAGCTTTGATTCAACATAGAATAGAGTAGATATATATAATTAAAATAAACACTCGACATTTAATTAATAGATCAAGAGGAATATCTGGAAGATATGATCAAAAGGAATTAAAGACTCACTGAGGGAATTTCAATAGATATAATAGTGTTTGAATCAGGCATCAGACGATGAAACGAGAGGAAAATTCCCATTAAAATTTCCTAATTTCACTCCTTGTCAAAGGAGGGGTTCATTTCTATTCGTTAGGAAAAGTGACACTACTTCCAGACTTGATCATAATAAAATGTATTCTATGTGTACTTGAAGTTAAATTCCGTGTCTGTACAATTTATCTCTAGACCGTTACATGGTCGGGTACTGGGATTACATTTTTTGTAACCCTCCACACACTGCATGTTCATAAATTTAAATAGTGTGTAGGCCCCAATTATATCATGTAACAGGCCTGCATTTATCTCATGACCTCTTTTCCCCCATTTTATTAAGTTTAAACTGGAAATGAATGATCATTACATTAAAAGATGATTTGGTTTCTTACAAACATCCCCACATAAATCAATTCATACCATAATTTCCCTTCCATGTGTGATGAATAATTATCTGAGAACATCTATGGTCACTGAGATCATACATCGACCTCCCTCTCCCATGATTTTTCCTTCACTCGACCAAACATACATAGAAATACTACCAATGTAGTATACTTTCTATGTAAAACCTTCATGCTATGATCCATAATACAAATAGGATTCTCATCAAAAGACGCATCAACCTGCAACTAAACTCACTCGAGCTAAAAGGCATGAGATAGGTCTGGGAGATAATGGAATAGTTGAGATATGTTAATGAAATTATTCATAGCTCTATACCTCTGAGGTAACTACAATTGATATGAAACCAGCATGACTCCCTCTAGAATCTCAAACAGCCTGACATATCATAGTGAATGATTACCATGGTATCAGATTCTCTTGTGTCCCAATCTCATAGATTCATGAAATAAAACATGATCCCTGACCTTGAACTCTAAATACCATATATAGTGATTGATGTATGATTTATGAAATGAATATGCCGAGGTCATTCACTTTTGAATCAACTATACCTATTTAGAAGTCTCATGCACGAGATGCGGTCCTAGTAAAGTTGTCTCACTAGAATCCAACCAGCACAGGGGAGAGTAGATTGACCTAATATATAAGGACTTATAATGTTCCATTTGTATCATCTCATGATAAATAATATTCTAGATAAATTAAAACATGGTAATGTTCTTCTCCCAAGACCCCCAACATTCAGGACACATGATCCCAACATATCCTCTAGCACCTGTATTGTACACTCTAACTGGCCATCAGTCTTAGGATGGTATGTTGTTCTCAAGTGCACCTATGTACCTAGAGTCTTTGGAAAAATATGTCAGAATAAATACATGGAGTGGTCATTTATACCTTAAATTATTGTTTTTTAGATCCCATGTTGTCATACCACCTCTTAGATATATAGCTTTCCAAGCTCATCAACACCAAATGTCTCCTTGATCAGTAATAAAAGTGAATCTTTTTTAAGCATGTAAATGAATACCCTTACTGCATCATTATATTAGGGAGACCACAGAAAACCACTCACAAAACTCTATCGCAACATCATCATATTTCTACTCTAGAATGGGTAGCTTCTATAAAAGTTCATATGGTTGCTGATACTCTGCTATTACTGGCTAATAAGTGGAACATATCATGACAAAACTAGCTATATCCCACTTGATATCTGACCACCAGTACTGACTATATAAATAATTATACATATTGGTGACATGAAGATTCAACTCCCAAAATAGAGCAAGAAAATACTGTATCATCTCCTCGTGCATGTCTTCCAAAACCCATACGCGACCCTTTAACCATTAAACCTCATCCTTGACAATGGTCTAACCTGGAAGAGGTTCCCCTCATGACATTATCTCTCATAAAACTAGCCTTTGGAATTTGGTAGCTACCTCATCTTTACATTGTCTAGTAATGTACAGGTTTCAACCAAGGTTGTAAGAAAAGTTGGTCCCTTCCAGTCGTGCACCACCAAATGCATCTCACAGAACAAGGCCATAAGATGCCACTTGCTACTGGTATTCCACACTACCTATATCTAAGTCATCCTTCTCAGTGAATCAGGAACTGCATATGCTTTCCCAGTTGTGTTGGAAATATTGATGTCAAAATAATTTAGGTACTCCACCCACCTTCACTATCTCAGATTCAGATCACGCTGAGTAAAAATGTACATCAGACTTTTGTGGTTTGTTTAAACCACAAAACGCTCCCCCAATAAGTAATGTTTCTAATATTGTATAGCATAAAAACTACAAATAACTTGATATCATTTGATTGGTAGTTCTTATCATGTGTCCCCAATTGCATAGATCTGTACGCAACAACTCAACCCCCCTACAAAAGCACTGATCCCAACCTAATACCTAATGTGTCGCCATACATGGTGCAACTCCTGCCTGACTAGGGAAAAATTACGATTGGTTGTAACGTTAATAACCCTTTTTACTCCTAAAAGTCCATCTCACTGAATATAACCATACGTATATCACAGCCTTCTTTGTCAATCATGTCATCGGTGCTTCTATGAATGAGAAATCCCATATGAAATTCCTGTAGAAACCAGTGATCCCTATAAATATCCTCACCTAAAAGTCCTTCTTGGTCTACTGTTAGGTAACTTCTACTCTCACCTTCTCTTGGTCTATTGATTCTCTTATCTCTGGGATGATGTGACCTAGAATGTCAATATGATCCATCTAGATGTTCCATTTTGTGATCTTAGCATATAACTGGTGCTATCTCAGTGTACTCAAAATGATCTCAAGAAGGGTGGCATGGTTTTTTCCATTATGTGAATACAGTATGATATCATTAACAAAAACCATAATGAACGAGTCAAGATATGGATAGAAAACTTGGTTCATCAGTTCCAAAAATACTACCAGAGCGTTTGTGGGACAAAATGGCATGACCAAATACTCATACTTACTATACCTGCTCTGGAGGGTTGTGCGAGGTATTTCTGATGACCTAACATGAAATTGATGATAATTGGATATCAAATCGATCCTATATAATACATGATCTCAATAGAGCTGGTCACAAAGATCATCTATTTGTGAATTGGATACTGGATCTTTACCATCAACTGGTTCAATTTCCGATAATCCACATAACCTATGGGTACTGTCCTCCTTTTTAACAAAAATGACCTGCGAACCCCATGGATAAGTACTGGGTCAGATTAAACCCTTAGCTTCCAAATCCTCTAGCCACCTCTTGAGATATTACAACTCCCTCATAGAGATCCCATATGGAGGATTGGATACTGGAACAATGCCTGGTACTAGATCGATAGAGAACTCTACCACTCTTACTAGAGGTAAACATGAAAATTTTTCTGGGAATACATCCCTAAAATGATCAACCACTGAAGGAAAATCCATCTAAAGTGTTAATTGTTCATCCAAATATAAACCAGAATTTATTTGTCATCATAATAAACCTATGATGCTTCGGTCCAGATTGTATTTCTTGGACATCCAACTCACCCTTGTGTAAAAAAAATCTAACCCCTGGTGATGTTAAACTCACCTGGTGGAGATAGAAATAAACAAAGGCATAAAAGGATACTATGCAATCCATTCCAATGATAAAATCAAATATTTTCATCTCCAATACATAGATATCACAAATGAAGTGACACCCACCAATGATAATGGGTAAATCCTTACACAGTCGCACACCTGCCCTTCTAATCCATAATGTAGTGTCTAGTTTCATAACATCATCATAAGTGAAAACACGTAGCCCAAGGATTTTCAAAACAAAAATGAATGTGAAACTATTTGAATAACCTATATCAAAAAGTTCAAAAGCTAATATAGAGGCGATTAGAATAATACCTATGATAGTATAAGGTCTTGGATCCTGCTTTTGTTGGGTCTGCTACACTGCCAAAGTCTGGCCTATGCCACAGCCCTATGACACATCCTGGCTTCCCTTAGCTGATTTACATTGTTGACTCTGAAAACCTAGTGTCTGAATACCTTTTCAACAACCACCACCTTGGCCTGAGTGGCTGGACATATTCAAATTCCCTAAATAGTGAGATGTTATTAGCCCTGCTTTAGAATTTGGAGTCTGTGAAAATACTCTCTCACTAGCTATCATTGGAAACATCCTACAGAAGTGTTGTATATTTCATATCTTTCCCCAAGTTTGGTATTGAACTGGTTCCATCAAGAAATAAGTTTTAATGGGACCAACATTTATGAACTAGTAGAACTTCCTCTGGGTACATAAAAGAAACATTATGACTTCTAGATTTAATATGAATATGCTCTATACTATGGGTTTTTATACTATTTAAGAAGGTACTAGATCTCGGTGCCGAACACCACTAGATCTAACATCCATATTTTCTCTATTTTTACTTTTAAATCAGTTACTGGTTCACTATTTTAGATACAATAGTCAGAAAAAATATGTTCACCTGTGATCAGATGTCAAACCTGAGACCATCCTCAAATCGCCTATCCTGTAAAGGACTATCATCCATCTGAATAGGTGTGGAGCACTGGATTTTATTAAAACAAGAGGGGTAATTCATAATTGATAGGGAGACCTACTCCATATGAATGAACTTCCGGGCATTGTCTTCCCTCAATATCTAGGGATAGAAAAAGTCATAGAATACTCTACCAAAGTCTTACCAAAGAATATCTTGAAGATTCCCCATCTGAGCAACCAAATCCCACCATATGTTAACAAAATAATTTAGCATATAGGTCTTGAGATTTTCCCTCCACTCATAAGGTGTATCTAGAAGATAAATTATAGAAGAAAATGACTCTATCCATTACTCTACAGCCTGTGGTCCTCCACCCGTAGAAAATGTGGGAGGATGTTTCTAATGGAACATTCTAGTCAGCTCAACCATATATGTGGCAGGATATGGTTATCCCTATAAAGTCTTCATAAAATGAATGAATTTGTTTCAAAAACAGTCCTCAGTACGTGCCTCTATAGTAACCACAGCTGCCTCTACTTATAGGACCTGAGGATCCAATAGCAGCCCATGGCCTACCACCTCTATGGTATGGTCATCTCTGCCCTCTTGGCATACTACTACAGCTCATCATGGATGAATTTCTATACAAATTCAAGCACATACACCTCAATATAATCTTATTCACCATGGTACATAGTTCAAGAGCACAATAACTAAATTGGAGAAGAAATATCCTCCAAATTTCACTAAGTTTTTGTAAACATTGTGTCCCCTTAAACTCTTATAAGGGAATGTAAGTTTTCCAAACATTGTTGTGTAAACATCCTTGGTACACGACGTGAACTCAAGTTCCCCTCCTAGCCATGTACTTCTTCGCAGCTAGACTCACATGGGTTATGCCTTTGTAAAACTACACGGGGTGTACCAAACTCAAAAAACATGTTCTACTCAAAACCCAATGTCCCATGTTCAAAATCACATGGTCGGGCACTCAGTCATCTACCACACAATGAGTACTCAGAGTATACAATGTGTACTTAAAAAAGTTCCTTTCTTCTTGAATAAAAGTACCCATGGAATGTATCAATAGACCCACATGTTGTGATATCTTAGTTTTAGGATATTAAGCCTGATAAACTTCACCAAAATTGCTATTTTTAAGATTAAATTGATGATGTTCCAAATTATGATCTTTGGGAGCCAATACTCCCCATGAATCAAAAATTATCATCTATATATATAACATAACAACAAAATCTATATCCCATGGGAAAACCCTGAACCACCAAATTCCAATCCAAGAGGGCCCATACTACTCATGGAACAAAGTTTGGCGTCAATCCAATTCAACTGTTACAGTACCAATACACCTATCATAATAAAAGGAATATCTATCATGGTACCTACCACTATGGCATTAATATCTAGAACGACGTCTATCACAACAACATGAAATCATTAATTATATCTGAATGTCATGGAAAGAATGTATGAAATTCTATTTATAAAAAGTGCCTATATGATGCATGATATGGAATACACTCATCTCATCGGTTTTCAAAAATATAGAACCATAATAATATATATAATAACAACACAAAACATGTGTATCATCCAATGGTGAAATTTAATCAATTGTAATATCTCAAAATCCCAAATAATCCCAAATTCATTTAGGGAAATTTAGCTTTACCCTTTACACAGGGTACATACTCCCAGACCCATCTTAGTACCAATTACCTTGAATTTACATCTTTGTCAATCATTTCAAAACAATAATGCAAAATAAAAAAGAAATTAGGTTATACCTCTTTGTAACATCCCAAATCCGAATGCCACTCAACTGGTGCCTCGCACCCAGTAAGCCACATGGCCTCAAGTGCATTTTTCCAACTGCCAGAGGCTTCTGACTATAAGAGAGGTCCTATAGATTGGTAGTGGTGAAAATATTCCCTTATTATAAGATTTTAAAATAGTGGAACAATTAATCATACAATAGAAAAAGCAGTAAACAGAAAACAACTGTAGTAAATAGCAAAATATTAATATTATAAGTAACCAAACATTATTCCATACAAAAGATGATGCAACATGTTATGTTCTAAGAAAATAGAAAAACAAGAACACTATAAAAATCTATAATATATGTTCCAAAATTACAATGGAACAATGGAATCTAAGAAGCATCACAAGCCTTAGCTCGGTCTCATGCTCTCCTTCTCTTAAGATACACATCAAATACCTATAGCAAGGAATTTTCCCTAATCAAAACTTATAATCACATAATCTGTTTGGGAATAAAAGAATGACCCATATGGGATGTGAGAATAAATCCCAGTAGGTAACCACTAATGATCTATGTCGATCTGTCACGGAATGAATATATATATATATATATACATAGGCGATGTACAATAGTGAATGTAGTAAATTGTAGGAACTCAATAGTAAGAACAAAATATGTCTTATAAGATAATGTAATAATGTATGGGTGAAACCTGAATCCAAGCATGGGCTTTGGCATCGAATATGAACCATTATCCATTTCATTTAATTACTCAATTTATAACTTATTCTGGTTCTGACACCCGAAATTGGAATCCAAGTATCACCCCTGGTGTGTTCAACCAAAACCATATAACCATGGTGTAAAAAAACCCCAAACTAGATCAAAACCAACAATTTTAGTATTTTAGCAGTCAATTAAGGTCCAAACCTGTTAAATAATAATTTCAGGATGTTTCATGGTCAAAACTTGGTATATAAGGATATCAACTTGTATCAGGTCCAAGCATGGTGTATATATATTTATGTATAAAAAACATGTAACTTATACTATTATATGGTTAACAAAATAAAATCACATGGTTAAATCATTAAATTACCCAATTCCATTTTAAATAACTTATAAAATGAAATCAAAGTAATTCACATAGGCATCCTAGCCCAAACGGCCATAAACAAGAATTCCAAGGGAATCACATCCACGGGGAGGCCCTAAATCAAGGTAAACAGCCTAATTTATACATTGAAACACTTATTTAATTACCTAAACACCAATAGGAAACAATAATGGTAAATTATAAATCTAGGAACCCACAAAAAATTTTGTAATAAACACTCTAGCATATATGAAGATCATGAAAATCGTGAAAGGAACAAGACCCCCTACCTCGTACTCGTACAACATTCCTCATCCAAAATTGGGATTTGATTCAACCTAGAATAGAGTAGATCTACAAAAAAATAACATAATATCAGCCTTATAGGCTGAGAGGGGAAATCAGAAAAAAGGGTCAAAAAGAATCAATCACTCACTGAGGGGATTTCAACGGATCTGATGGTGTTCAAATCGGGTGTCAGATGACAAAATGGTAGGAAAATTCTCGTTCAGATTTCATGGGAACGATTATCATTTATGGAGGGGTTTTTTTTCTGGATTGAAAAATTATTCTACTATCCAAATTTATAGAAAAAGGTACAAGTCTTGTACTTGAGAATACATGTCATGTCCGTAGAATTTCGTGACAGACCATTACGTGGTAGTGTACTGGGATTACATGGCATGCATCCCACCATACATAGAATGTAAATAATCGTAAAAGACATCTTGGTCCCAGTCACATTGTGTAATAGGCCTACATGTAGCCCTTGTCCTCTTTCCACCAAGTTTCTTAAGTATAAACTGAAAATGAAAGATTTGTACCTTAAAAGAATACCCATGTTCTTAAAATGACTTAAAAATAAAATTATGTACCATGAATAATGATTATATAATTATAAAAAATATTAAAGAGGGTAGTAGACACTCCCTTAAAATTATAACATAGAGAATATTATGAAATATGCTTTAAGGGGTGAAAAGTGAGACAAGAAACCCTTACGTTATGGTAAACACTTTAACTAAAAGATGAATACATAAAAGAGCTAAATTTATATTTTATATCTCATGAGTTAGAAAAAAAACGTTCAAGAGGATAAATCAAAATAATATTATATAAAATGAAAAATGGTGTTCAAAATATCACATGTCTCAATGAGTAAGAATTCATCCCAAGATTCCCTTACATTGTTCCAAATTCATTTCACACATGCGCCTATTATCATGGATAATTAATTTTTTTTACTAATTACCTTATTTGAAACCATATTCATCTATATTTTAATTAATTTATACCATTTATTATCAAAGCTTATTTATTTATTATATTTTTTCTGCTTATGTTTTCATGAAAATTGAATCAGTGTTAGCTTACTTTAGTAATTTTAGTGATGAAATATGGTCTTTTAATAATAAAATAAATAATTCATTTAATCCCCAAAAATCATAAACCAAACATGAATTTTTATTGCCATATATTAACACTAGTATTTAACGTCCCATATTCATCCATAATAGAGTTTTATAGTGTTGTTCAAGTAGGTTGTTAAACCAACACCGAAGATGAACACTCTGTATCTCTGTGGATGAGTACGGTTAAGGATGTTTATAATATAATAATAATATAAAAATTATGATATTTTATATATTAGTTTAAATTTTTTGAAATATAGTACAAGTGGTTGGTATAAATATTGAAAATCAAAATGAAAATTTAAAAATGTTACTTTTTCGAGGTGGTAGTATGTAGAAGGCGTGATTGAAGTTATTTTATTTTCTTAGTAGATAAGAAGGAATAAATAATTGTTTTTATATTAATACTATTTCACACAAAGTAATTCAATGAGGTTTCATAAAGGGCACTTCCACACCATATAATATCTTTCGAAGAAGAAAGGAGGTGTACTGTTTGTGAGTAGTGCGATGAAAGGATTATGGGACATCATAATAAAAAATTTAATAATAGACATTGGTTATTTGAATATATTAACCAAAAAAAGGTACTGGTATAATCTCAATTAGGTTGAACTAGTGATTTTCCAACATAGAGGGAATCAAATCATTTCTTAATCCAAGGTTATTCACCTTACATTCTCATTTCCAGGTCATTATCTACTCTTGGAACATCTAATGAGTGAAGGGATTAGATTGAGAAAACGTTTATTATATTACAAATAATTTATTCAAGATGAAGGAATCATGTAGATAGTCAAGGGATCATAAGATAAACCAATTTAGGGATCCTCAAGCGTGGTCCTTGGAAATCATTAATAATGAATCATGAAGGACATTCAAGAGTGGTTCTCAAAAAGAACAAACAATGAAGATAGTATAGATGACATCAAAAATGAAATTCAGAATATATATTCAAGGCCTAAGGAGGAGTCATGTAATGAGAACTTTATTCTTATCGTGCATAAGTAAAACTTATTATTTGGGTAGATGCTGGAAATGGAGAGAAAAAATGGAGAATTAAAGGTAACTCTAGCTTTAGCAAGGGGATAAATAAAAACCATACTTCTAAGTGATTTAAAGAAGAAGAAGGGGTCATTGAAGATTAATCTCCTACTCGAGGATGAATCAAATATAGTGGATGTGAAAGTGATAGGGAGGCTCATTATGGATATTTTTGAAGGACTATTTTTTTGAACATATACAAATGATGATGGGAGTATCTTGGGTGTAAGAAAAGAGGATAAATTATATACTATTATAGCTAAACATGTGGATGGTAAGGACAATGAGGATGTAAATGGCACCATTGAAGAGAAAAAGACCTAAGAGGACATAACCATCATGAATATGGAATGTTACTCAAAACCTAAAAAATTTCTAGGTTCGTTTTATTTTGCTGCTTGGTACATCATCAAAGCCAAGTTTATTGATGCTTTCAAAGTTTTTTTCCAGATGAAGAGTGCTCAAAATAAAGGTTTCATCAGAAATTGTGGTTCTGGTTCCAATGGTCAATGAACCCATGATAATTAATTAGTATCATAATATATTCCTATGTAACGTATCCTAAATCATCCTCAATTGCATCATGAATATGATGGTAGGATTGGTGATTACAAAGATCATTTCGGAGGGGTGGAATGGTTTTTTAAAAGGTTATATCATACTGGGGTGACCTAGAATTCGAAGGAAATGGTCGATTTTATTGACAATAATACCCTTGGATGTAACATTATGATTAAATTATATATGGCTATAGAATATGACTAGGTGAATAAGAGATTCATTAATGGGTTCATGAGACAATTTGGTTTTATGAAATAGGTTTCTATATTTTTCTTTAGATGTTATGCATCCATGTGGTTCTCTATCTCGATCATGTGTAGGGGCTTCATCTAGTTAAAAAGTGTTTTTGTGTATACCCCGAGAGACCCACTTTCACCCAGTCTCTTTGTAATTTCACAGAAGTCCCTTACCATAAACAATCAATGTTATGTTGGTTAAGGTAGATTCCAACCTTATTGAAATAGATCTATCTCTACAATTGGTTCCCATATCAAGTTCTTTGATTAAATTATGTAATTTATTAAAAAAAATTATATATATATATATTAATATCATCATTCGGTTAATAGAGTTCTATAGTGAATATAATGAAAAAAATAAACTATGGGGAGAGTAGTTTCTATATCATAAAGAACTTCATGAACATATGTTTTAATATTTTTCAAGACATGATGGGTATCTAAATGAAGAACCTACCAATGGAGTTTCACAAATTTCCCATCTCATATGACAATATCATAAAATATTTCTTCCAAGGAATCACAAATCATGTCATAGATCATATATAAAACTGGAATAATTGATTCCACTTTCTTATGGGGTAATTACATTGGTGAATAGTGACATTGCATCCATGACTATGTACATCTAATAAGTCATCAAGGAACCTAAATCAAGCCACTATATTATTTAAAATATAATGACTACATTCATTTCGGACACCAACCAATGAGGAAAATATCATTGGGCCTCTTGGAGAAGGATGGAGAAACTATTCCTGGAAGGGATCATTAATCATTATAGTGTGTAAGATGCTATTTAGGGACCATTTGAAAGCGTTTCATGTGATATTTTTGAAGGAAAATAATTTCTGGTGAGATTAATTATGGGATATTATTGGAACAATAGTGGAGGCAGACAAATAATTCATAGATTCCATCGTGCATAATGTGCTCCAAGATCCAACCCTAAAATATTTTACTGGAAAAGGTATAATTTGTGGTTGGATGAAATGATATTATTCACTGAAAGGATAATTTTTCTTGATATTCCCTCTTCTTCCCATGGATTACAATTCTATAAATATCATTCTCAGGGTCCAGAAGGAGTCCTGGTTTTATCAGCACAACACTCAGTGAGGTGCATGCGATATTATATGGGAAAATTAGTCTGGTAATTGAAAATAATAAGTGAGTTTCTTCTGAGTAGGTATGTGTTCAATTCAATTCCAAGGATTACTATTCATGATTTTGGATGAGCGTGAGATCAATGAGTGAAAAATCATAACTTGTTTTGAAAAGATTCCATTAATGAATTTTTTTTTGTATTAGTTGATGATGAACAAAGTTATTTCCATGGACAATGATGTGCATAATAACAAGATTTTCAAGTCTTTATGGTACTTATATTGTGTGATTCCAACATCATTATTGGTTTGGAATCTCTTTTTCAAAGGCAATTGGGCTAGTATCATTTGGGACCATATTTGATAGCTTAAGGGGATTTTATTTTAATGTGAGTCTATTCTATATTTTCATACATCATTATTTTAGGGAACAAATTATCATTGTTTCAAAAATAAAAAAATTATAATGGTTTATTTAGTGGTTTTTTGATTTCATTGTAAATAAAGGTGCAAGTGAGAGAAGGAATTTAATTCTCACACCTTGGAATTCATGTTCAATTGAAATCGATGGTGGGATACCATGGCTCTCTCATCCGTAGAGGGTGGTCATAGACTTACATTTGGGGGATATATCAAATAAATGTTTTCTATATTGATGTGGGATGTATAAAACTTCAAGGTTATGGGTCAAATAGAGGGCTTGCGATTTTGGAATAAAAATTAATTTTAGTAGATCCTATGTTCAGGGAGAAATAAGAGGGGATTTCTTGGTGCCTGATGGTAGGTGTTTTCTGATTTTCAATTTTAGTGCCTTGTACAGACTGATAAATTACATGGTGGATGAAACAATTAAAATGTACAATATTTTTTTATTTTTCAATAGTATATTGTATGTATTTTCAAGTTGGAGTATTTTTCAAAAATTATGCTGGGTCAACCAAATAGAAATGTGAAAATACCATGGGACATGGTATATTACATCATGATATTTAAAATGATCATTGTAAAGAATGTGGAAGATAGTCACACAATGGTGGAAGGGAATTTTTTAGGTGATATTCTAGGTATAAAAGTGATTCATAGTGAATGTACCATTCTTTAACACTGTACTAGGAAACATCCACTTGAATATAGTCTCTTTATAATCTGTGAAATCCTTAGGATACACCACATTCATCCACCACGAGTTTCCGGATCCATTTGAATAAAAATTATTTTTGAGTGATTATAATAATGATATTGATGTCATTATATAACTATGGTTAGGATATTTTTATATGAGAAATAATAAAAAAGAAAAGATAAGGTATAAGTAATAGTAACATTGGGACCATGAACTTTGTCTTTAAAATATCCTTGGAAATGAATGGAATATGATAAATAATTCAGACTAGAGGATTTTGAAATTGAAAGATTTTCCAAGGAGAAAGGAAATGGTCATTCTTTAGAAATAAATTCAATGGATTTTGTGTGACATAAAGGGAGTAAGTGTTCCATTTATAAGTGTACAATGGAACACTTTTTTGGACACCCATTGTTTTTAAATAATGAAATGAATCTATTTAAAGGTCAATAGTTCCAACAATAAAAAATAATGGGGTGTGGGATGATACTAGTCAAGGAAAGAATTAATAAACTATTTCCACACAGATTTTAAACATGTTGGAAGTTACATGGGTTTTTGTTTTTTAGTTCTACCTTTTTGTGTTTTTATCTAGGTAAAAAGTTTTCACCAAATTAAATTATCATTTAATAAAAATAAAAAATAAAATCTCTTATAATATTTAAGAAGGATAAAAATAATTATACTATCTACATAATATAATTTAATTTCTATTTCTGGGAATTTTTTTAATTAATTTAAATGAAATCATATACGGAAAAAATTGTATAAAATTTTGTTTTCACCATGGAGTGTTAGTAATTCTATTTAGTATAAATTAAATAAATGAGAGAGTAGTAATTTATTTTCATATAGTTTTAAAATTTATTTTTAATTTTATTTTTAGAAAAGATTTATTTGTTTTTTAGATAACAATTAGACAATATCAATATCAATATTCTTTAAAAACAATAGTTTTCATATATTTATGGTTAAAAACATTAATAATAAAAATAATAAAATTTTGCTCAAATATGTAATTGAACATACTAAAAAATATGGTCAGGTTGATCTACAATATGAAATAATTATTTTGAATTGAATTTCTTCAATTTATTAAAACAATGTTTTTTATATAAGTGAACAAATCAGTTTTTGGAGTAAAATATTACCTATACTTCCAAGATAATAAACATTTATTTTATAAATAAAACATAGTGGTTTTAAATGTTTGATTTTTCTTATAAATATATATCTATTATATAAAAAGTTTTAAATTTTTTTATGTTACTCATGTGCTAAGATTGTCTCATTAAAGATAAAAATTGAAAAATGTCGGTATTTTTTCACTTTTCACCTAAAAACCAGCCACTTCAGAAAAATTTCCATAGTTAATAGAACAAATAAATTGTTATTATATGTCTAAAAATATGTTATTTTGGTAAAATTTACATTCAATATTTTTTTATTTTTTATTTTATATAAAAATACAAAGAAAGTTATTTTAATAGGAAAATAACATTTTTATTTTTCAACTATTCGTATTATTCATTACAATAAATTACAAATTATATTTCGATTAATATATTATTAATTTTTTCAATATATTTTATCTAAAATATATCTATTTAGTGTAAATAATTAACAATTAAATCTAATATTAGAAAAAATAATTTTTTTTATAAATGGCCATATTAGTTATTTCACTATATTAATTGAATATTATAAATTCATTACAAATAATGACTATTATTTTTATTTCTAATATATTTCATAATCAAGTTAACATTATATTTACCTAACAATTATATGACTATATATTGGTGGTTATAAAACATTTCTAATTTTATATTGGTTTAGTGTTGGGTGTGTCACTAGTTATCAAACACATTATATTATAAAAGAATAAAATATATAATATTTAATATTGGGGTGTCAAAATTTTCCCCCATAAATAAATTTTATCCTCATAATTTTAATTTATTATTGTCCAAGTAAAAAAACCTTGTGTATCAATTGGATAGATATGATCCAAGGTTTAATTTATAATGAGATTAAATCTTAATATTTTAGATACTAAGAAACTCATGATTGGGTATCAACACCTATATGTTATAAGTAATTTATAACGGATGTTCATAGTCAATATCGATATAAAATAATGGGGTTATTTAGGGAATGTAGTGAGATTTTCCAATATAAAAAATTATATGAGCCTGTTTTAATGATAGGTAACCCATTCATAATACTACATCAAATTTATGGGGAAAATATAACTATATGTAACATCCCACATACCTTAATGAATATTTAAAAAACACCATAACACTAGGTTTATTTATTTATAAATCAACATCCAATAGTTTTTTAAAACTTATATGTCATACGACATTGAGAAATATAGAAGTAACACTCACTATCTTATTCAATTTTAGTCATTATGTAGATATTTTTATATTCCCTTGGTCATGGTGGTTCTTAGTGACTATTTTTCATATTATCCAATGGATTTGTGCTTTTTTTTCATAGTTCCTAAATTCATTTTCATTTACACAATGAGATTTATAGATTATCTTTTTACCTTACCCATGTGATCTTAATAACCATCATTTTCATAATTATAATTAATTATTATTCACTTCGATAAATCACTGAGGTGTTTCCTTCCAAATTATTGACAAGTAGAAAATTGAATATTCTTTCCATTATCATATTCATCACCCAAACATCCATGTTAATCCACCTTTCTATTATTCTGTGAATTTTTTATGTAACCATGTTCAAAATTTTAATCATAATTCATGATAGAATCTTTTTGGTAATAACAATATTTCTTCTCTAAATATTATTATATTAGGTCACTCATTGGAAAAATCATTACATTGTCTATAATTTCTATTGTTACCATGGTTCTAATAGGATACATCCCTTACTAAATCCAAAATGAGTTGATCATGAGTTATAAACACTATAATAGAATGATTAAATGTTAATCACATGAATAATTGAACGTCAAAATGTATTACGCTTCAAAATTATTACATTATCATTATGTTCACCTAAATCACTGTTGGTTTTATCATGGTTTCTTTATTTTGGGTTCTCTCATATTAATTAACATAATTCCATAAAATAATAAATTATTAATTTTATAGTGTAATGATAATCTTATTTACCAAAAAATATCCATTGGGATTTTTTATCCATGTGTTAAATATTAGGCCCCTCATCATATAATATATTGATTATTGAGTTAGTGTTTAACCAACATTTTTTGAGGTGATTACCATTAGGTGAATCAATTCCAAAGTTGCATCCACATTCCAGTATCTCTATGGGGATGTAAATTCTTGGAGAACCAAAATAATTTTTACTTAACAAAATATTCATGCTACTATCATATACATAGAATTTTCCCTTAGACTTATCCCAAGAGTTTTCACTAATTATTTTTTATTCTAAACACAAATATATTTAACATTACCTCCACTAATATATAGGATTATCTAAAACTATAAAATTATGATCAACGTCAGCCTAAAAAACCATAAATTACCCTCAGCTAATGTCATAAAGTATAATGTAATCTAAAACTACTATTCACAAAATCTATGAATCCTCAGACCTACATTCTATGAATCTAGTTTTTAAAACACATTATTTACATAATAGAATTAATAATAACTAAAGAAACTAAATTTTAACCCTCAATAATTATATATCACTAAAAAGTATTGAACTCTATACATTAAATATCCCATTTAGGTGCATAAATTTAGAGACTTAAAAAATCATAAAATAAAACATAACATGTATTTTTCATGAATTGGTAATTTTAGACACTATAAAAGAATCTACTTAATATACATTAAATCTTTAATATGTCTAATAAACTATCTTAAAAATTTATTCGATTGTAAAATTAATGTGTAATAAATTTTTTCGGAACCAAGTGAATTGGAAACAAAAGAAGAGGTGAGCTCACACACTCAATATGGTTAAAAATAATTGATAACAACAAAATACTATTAATGACCACAATATTAGAAAAAATAATATAGAAGGTATATATAATAATAAAAATTCGATGATACAAAGAAACTATGAGAAAAATGTATCTCTATTTGATATATCAATAAGTATACACATTGAAAATAATAATTTGTTCTTTGGTGATGAATTGCATAATGTTATATATCTAATTTTTTTTACCTTTTCCATGACATCAATATCATACCATCAAGGTATTTTGTTTAGGAAATAAATGTTCTGTACTAGAATACACTAAAATACCCAAGATAGTTTGTCTCATAAAACACATCGATGTAAAGAGGTTTTATATATACTTTCCCCCACCAATAAAAAATTGTATTCAATACATTCATGATATGAAGGAATGAATAAGGTATATAATAAATGAATAATATTCCTTTGTAATTATCAGGCATCCACATTGAAGTAAAAACTATATGAATTGTCAATATATCATCAAGGAATTAGTGGAATAACATTTGATGTAAGAATACCACAAACTATAACTGTATGGAGCAATGTTATACATTTTATTCAATAATTTATTCAATCAATCGATGTATGAAATCTAAGTGAATACCATTTAATCATATGATGTGAATATGGAGTACTCATAGAGGAAAAATATTTATATGACATATATTTCCTCTATATATTTAATTATTAGATAAGGAAAAATCTATAACATATTTTTTTTAAAATTATTCCCCAAATATAAAATAGCAAGATAATATTTATAAGGTAATGTAAAACTAATATATACACTACAAAATGGAAAAAATGGTGAATATAGGCCATATCTCAATAATGAAAAACTAATGTTCAAAAACCCTTATGGTAATAGTAAAGAAATAATCAAAATACCCTTCGATGGATTCCATGAAATTAAAATATAATGAAACAGAATATATTAATTTCACATAATGGAAATAGGGAATTGAATAAACCATCAAAAATAAATGATAGTTCAAAATATTGAACATCACTCGTTGAGTTGAAAATGTGACAAATAAACCCTTACTACATTAAAAACATTCAATAAAAAAAATTGATATATTTAAAGTAAAATGAAACATTAAATACCATTAATAATGAGATTATAATGATAAATAATATTAAATTTGGTAGAAAATTTACCTTAAAAAATAAAACAAGGTCTATAATGAGGAATTTTCCTTAAGGGGTGAAAATTCATATAACAAACTCTTACAAGTAACATAATAATTGTGGTAATGAACAATTGATAACATGGTTATGAGAATGAATTGTATAACCCCATTAAATAATAAGAAAATAAAATAAAAATTATTTATTAGGTATAATAAATAAAACATGGAATAATAGAGTTTAATAAAAAAGTTTGTAACTCCATAGAAGAAAGAAAATTGATTTGGATTTTTATACCCCATGAATTAAAAATTTAATAGTAAAATATTTTCATGGGGAATAATTCAAAACACCATAATATAAAATGAAAATAGTGAGAACAATATAACACGTCACAGACAATATGCATTGAGACCAAGAATCCACTAATTTTTGCCTTATTAATTTTCGTCATGGGCCTAACATCCTGAATAGAAAAACACATATTATTATTTATATTAATGGAAAATTTATTCAAAAATATCTAATTTAGTATATCATAAATATTATCATATTTTATTTATTTATTATATAGTTATTTTTTTGAAGAAAAATAAATTAATTTCCTCTTATTTATGTAATTTTAGTGATTAGAGATGAGATTTTAATAATAAGTAAAATATATGAAATAAAATTCCAATATCCATAAAAAATAATTATTTTCTACTAAACTTTAATAAAATTATTATTTAACACCCCATAGTCATCCATTATAGAGTTTTATAAGATTGTTCATGTTGGTGGTTAAAAAGACTACATACAAGAAATCATTATATCTTTGTGGGTAATTATAGTTAAAGAAGCATATAATATCATTATAATTTTATAATAATTATATTATTTGAGTTTCTTTGTAGATGAAACATATTTGAGGTTTTTTAGATAAATATTGAAAATAAATATGAAAAATGAAAAATGCTAATTCATGAGGGAAGAAATCCGCAGAATATATTATTAGATTTTTCATTTTCAGATGAATGATATGAAATGAAGGAGGATTATAATTTTTATATTAATATTAATAATTATTCTATATATTTCACATTTATTATTCAATTCCATACTTACTACTAGTGAATATAGGTGGGTCTCAAAAACCAAAGAAGTTGCATTATGGAGAAGTCTGTAAAATGCACGATCGACGTTATTTTTTTCTAAGTGGATAGGAAAGAATAAATAAGTGTTTATTGATTAATATAAAAAATATTTATAATAATGATACATATTTAATTAAATTAATACTATTATTATAGGGTTTTAGGCAAATGAATAGGAATAAAAGGTAACTATTTATATAATACACACATTGGAACAATAAAATTTATCCTGAAAATATCATTAGAAATAAGTATATTAGGATTAATAATTAAGACCATCAGGTTATGAAATTTATAAATGATTCTAATATGAGTTTATTTTACATTTTCATTAAAAAATTTAATGAATCTATGTGTAATGAAGTGGGGTAGGTTTACACTTTTATAAGTTATAAAGAGGGATCTTTTGTAAAAACCAATAATATTTCTATAATTTAATGACACTATTCAAGAGTTAATGGTTCAAAAAAATATAAAAAATATAATTTGGGGTGATATTGACTAAAAAACATCATCCTTGTCTTTACTCACTCGTTTTAAACATTTTTGAAGTTATATGTTCTTGCGTTTTTACTTTTACCTTTTTTTTGGCTAACTAGTTTTTACATCAGTAGCTTATGGTTTACTAAACATATAATATATCCCATATTACAAAATTTGGACCTGATGAACCTAAATTTAATAACTACTTTATCTAACTATGTTTATAAATAATATAAATATAATTTTTTAATTAAATACTTTTTATATAGAAATTCTATTTTGTAGAAAAATAATGTTTTCACTATTAAGTGATCTAAATATTTTTTTAGAATTTATTAATAATTTATTGATTGATAATTTATGTAAAAATATATTTGAAAATTAAAATAAATCCACTTTTAATAATTTATTAATAGATTATTTTGATAAAAATTACACAGTTTTGGAAAAAATCTATGAAATTAATAGTTATTTCATTACTTTGGATATGAATCATAGTCTTAGTAATCATAATTTTATTCCAAATATGAAATTTAAAATATTACAAAATTTCATAAAATTTATCTAAAATATGAAATAAATTCTGTTATATTAAATTTATATAATTAATTGGAATTTTTTTAATATAACCGAATATATTAGGTTAGAGTGTAAAATATCACTTCTCCTACCAAAAAGGTAAACATGTGTCTTATAAATACAACATAGTTATTTTAAATTATCAATTTACATAAAAAATATTTATTTTATATAAAAATGATACAAAAAAATATTTAAGTCATTCTTGTACTATGATAGTGTCATAAAAGTGATGGTTTTTTCAAAATTGGTATTTTTTCGCTATTGACCCAACAATCAACTATGTTTGAGAAATAGAAAAATGTCATATTATGAGAATATCGTTCTTCTAAATTCAATGATGATGTTATTTTAGAAGAATAAAATTACTAAATTTGGAAATTGGAATTTTAAATAAAAATAAAATGAAAAGTTTTTTCCTAAGAAATTAACCTTTTAAAATTATAAAAATTTTATATTCTTATTTACTATCACTTAAAAATTAGAAAAGTTTTAATAAATTTTTATTATCAAAAACATATTATTTATATAAATTTTTATTTTTTATTAAAGTAATTTTAAAAAATATACAATAAAAAAAAATACATTTTTAGAATAAATGATTTTATTTCATATTTAGAAATATTAGTTTAATTAACCAATTAATTACTATTTCTAGGGATATTTATTTTTTATTTATTCATATATTTTATAATTGAGATTACATATTTTTTTAACCTGTAATTAAATGACTATATTTTAATGGTTATATAATATTTCTCATTTCATATGGGTTTAGTGTTGTGTGTGTCCCAATTTATCAAACACATTTATTATTAATGGAAATAAAATATGTAAATTTTAATCTTTGGGTGTTACACTATTAAATTAGACTAAATAATTATAAGATGTTTATAGTGGAAATGAATAAGAAAATAACTATATTTTTGTGTTTATGTTGACGGAAAATGATGAATCTAACGACAGATAGTCCTCTAGAATGGAAGTCATTATAACTAGATCACAAATGAAAAGTAATTTGATAATGGATAAAAGGATTTTTTCGGACTAATAAAAAATTATGAAAAAAATAAAATGAGGCTAAGTATTACATAAATAAATTTAAAAAGATGAAATTTTAAAATTTTATTTATAAAAATGAACAATATTTTAGATAAAAATTATAAATTTTACAGGATTTAAAAAAATAATTCCTCAAATTTTACATAATTCTAAAATAATGACAAATAATGAAAGTAATGTATTGAAATCCATTTATGAGAAATTAACTAATGAAAATGAATATTTCCTAAAAAAATAAGCATAAAAATATATTTTAATAATCCAATAATTATATTTTAATATAACAGTGTTATGAAATATATGAAAATGGAATAATAATTTTAAGTAGTTTAATTTAGTATTATATATTGCCTTTTAAAAAACTAATATTTATTTCACATTAAAAAAATTTAAAATTCTATGAATTTATTATTCTAAAAATTAATTTACCAAAGATCCTACATAGATTTTAAATACAGTTAAATTCTAGGAAATGAAGAGTGAAATATAGAAATATATATATATCGAAAGAAACATTTTTTTACAAATTATATAAATGGTTTCAAGTAACGTATATTGGTAAATGGGAAATATTTTTTTAATAATATTAAAGATATAATTCAATTTTATATAAAGAAATAATAATTTAAATTTAAATATAATCAATCTAATGATACTTTTTCTAGTAAAAAAATAGGTATGGAATGAAAAAAATTAAATTAGAGAGTATAATATTTCCTTAAAAATGATCTATTTTATAAAGTAATAATCTGTAAAAAAGATAATTTAGATCACGAAATTTCATTTATCGATAATGAATGAAATAATATCACATTATATTCAAAATGGATACAATATATTAATATTATAAGATCATAGTCATTGATGATCGAGTATGACTCAACAAAAGAAGAATGAGTAAAGAAAAACCCTTACAGATTTATTAACACTTGAATAAAAACCCAATGAAATGGAAATACAAGAATGGAATTGAAAATTAATTAAATAAAATTTAAGTGATATTCAGTGATGTAAATGGTTGACTATATAATCTATATAATGAAATATAAGTTAAGAATGTGAGGAAAGTATAATAGAATAAAAAAATGAGATGCCAAACCATCAAAAACATTGTACAATATTAGTTGAGCATAAATTAATTAAAAGAGATATGTGTTTACATTAAAATACCTAGAAAGAAAAAAAAATATAATAGTATATTATTTTATATTAATTATATTGAAAAACTATTCAAATTATATTGAGAAAATAGTATCTCAGATTAGGGGAGTGATTAATTAAAAACCACATCCCTTGGATTCCCACTTTTTAGGAACACTCTAACTTTTTTTTATTTAAACAATAATTTTCATAATGACATACTTCATAATGAAGAATTTATGAATCCGTATATCATGACCCAATATTTCTAAAGATAACCTCCAATATTTTTAATGATGGAATTGGAGGGATGATGATTGAATCCAACCTCTAAAATGTTATAGGTTGGATACTAGCACCGAGATGATACCATACACACAAATAAGAGGTATTAATATCTGATAAGAATATGAGGTATGAGAGATATGATTAGACAAAAAAATTAATCCAGATCACAAAAGAACAAAACATCCCAATATATACATTTATTGTCATAAAATATGATGTAATAAAAAATAAAACCACAAGTACATAAATAAATCTTCATGAGTGGACATGAAGCCTAAGCATCTCCTAAAAAATCCTTGAACAATTAATTTCCTAATATATCTCCCAAAAAATCCATTGTAACTGAAATTATATATATATATATATATATGGATGCATATAATAGGTATACTCAGTAGGATATTCCTTGATGCTTATCAAGTAAATGTGAAGAAAGAATATTAAATCCCAGTGAATAACCAATGAATCCAACTCATCAACTAATTAGTTATGGAAAGTTCTTATCCTCAAAATGGGTCTCTCACAAAGTAAAATATATATGTAATAATATAATATACAACATAGGTATAAAATTAATGGTTCCCTTCTATAACTACCCCTTAGTTTTTCTTCTCTCACCCCAATGTCGCATGTCTTGAGCCATCCCACTCTTATAATCCACTAGAATAAAAAGAAATTATATGATATTCAATGAATCATGTATAAACTTTTACAATCATCCTCACCACCACTAGATATTAACTAAGTAATTTTATGGGATCCACCACAGCTCATACATAGTTCACTACCCCTCAATCCATCAAATCAAGTGCACAGTGTACTAATGAAATCCCTTAGTATAATATCACTAGAGTTGTATGTACATAAAATAACTATAATAAATGACATCCATATACACACATATATAGTAAGGTAATTTTTATGCATACAATTAAGTAATTCTACATCAAAAGAATAGAGTCAGAGAGAGGGGATAATTATCCATCCACCCTCTCCAACCTAGATGTTGAGGAAAACACCCCCGAGAGTCCACTGGGCATCAATCTCCCTACAAAAAATGGTGGGGTAGTGTGTTAAATTACATAACATAAGGAGTTTATATAAGAATATTAATAGATAGAGAGAGATATGGAGAGGAAACAAACCACTCTAAGGGAAACTATCCAGCGTTAAAAACAATTGCAGTAATCAACTCTTAGACACCTGGCTGCAACAACTATGGTGGAGGGAACCTATAATCACACAATAGGATTAGTTAACTCTTTTTTTGAACACATTATATTTCTTAATTACCAAAAAATCGCCCCAATTCAACCATAAATATCACTGATAAATGGGATAAATAATTTAATATTTATTATCATCCCATAATTAAAGGTCCATTTAGGATAATCCTAAGATGCCAAAAAATATGGAAAAAAACAAATCACAACAAACTTCACCAGGAATTGGATAAAAGGAATTAAAAATTAAATAAACATGATCTTTCAGCCTTCAATGCAATAAATTAAAAACAGTCCTGAAACCCCTCATTCAATTCATTATATAAAAAAATACCATCTTTAAGAGGGCATCATGTCCCTAAATCCAAACTCCTACCCATTTCAATAAAATACATATTCCATTCAAGTATCACATCATATTATATATAAAGACTCCATTTATTGTCAAATAAATCAGGGAAATAAGAAAAAAACATATAGTTAAGAGGTCATCATGTCCCTAAATCCATGTCAGCCATCCTTCCGAAGAAAATGAGAATTCACAAACCTAAAAATCAACTATTATTACAAACCAAAAAATTCAATATGTTCTTGAATTAATAAATTCATTTAATAATTATTATTACTATAGTATACCTAAGTCATCGGCTATCAATGATAAATAAATTTTTTAAATATGATTCATGCGTAAATTGAATTACATAAAATAATATGTAAAATAATAATAATAAATCTTGGATAATTATCTACTTCAAAAAAAATTTACTATATTTATATTATTTAACTGATTAAAAAGTACAGAATCATTCAAAACCGCTACATCAAAAAGGGATATAACTCTATCTATAAAATCAAGTGGTCAACCATAAACATGTTGTAATCACATATGATTGCATCATCCCAAAAAGAACATTCATTTCTTTATCATATTTAATATTCATTAAGTTACAAAAATCTATTAAAAAGGTTTATAAATCATGATTACCAAAAAATTTAAGTTATAAAAATAATAGAAGAAACGAATACCATACCTAAAGTATTTTAATATTCCAAAAAATTAAACACGTGAATATATTTTATTTCCTCCCCTACAAGGATTCATAGCCCTTTTATGATGATTATATAAGAACACACTAATAAAAAAATCCATGATAAATTATGGAGGTAAACCTCCATGTCATGGAATTATAGAATGATAGAAACAAAAACCAAATAGATAATAAACCAAAAGAGAATATGGAAAACCTATAATGGGCCACCACGATTGATATTTGGAATATGGGAGTCAATAGATGTCTGAAGTAATTAAAAAAACTATAAAATATGAAAATTTTATGCGTAGATTTTAGTGTAATATGGGGTATTTTGTCTGAGTTTGAGTGTGAAATAGAATTTCTTGGAAATCTTCCACACACACACCCTCAACCTGAATGGGCATTTCACATCATGAATGGACCGAGTTTGAGGATCGCTGAAAAATGAATTTCCAAGATCCTATAATCCTGATATGAATTCCCATCATGAACTAAATGTTTATTCCATGATTTTTTTATGTATAGATTTCTAGAATCGGACCATTGATTAATTAATTCTATCAACCATGGGTATATATTGTGAATCACTCTATGTGAACTACCCCCACCCAGGTTATGAATAACTATTTGAGCTAAGGAAACCAAATTCCTGATATAAATAACAAATCATGTTGTAAATTCATCATGGAACAAGAATTGAACTCCCAACCTCCACCAAACCTACCTGAAGATTCCTCTAAGACCCTCAAACATTGGAAGCTAAGAACGGAAGAGGCTAGAATGGTATTTTACCTTACACATTTTTTTGAAAAAAAAATTACCCAATGTGAGAGTGTACTTTAGGGGAGGATATTTGGGTTGAGATTCAATAGGAAGATGAAATGTAAAATTGGTTTGGAATGGGTGTGGGAGGGGTCCTTTTACAACTATAAATGAGGGGAAGTTTTTGAAAATCTGAGTTAGGAGAAGGGTAAACAATGAATCACATTGTAGTTTAGTGAGTAAATGTTGGTGAGAATAGTATAATTAACCCCAAAGCCAAAAAACAGTTATTTTTAATTAGTTAAGATAAATATAATTATTTAAAATACTTTCAATGTAATTTTATGAACTTTTAAATCCTTTTACATGATTTTAATATTTACCACAACAGGTTTTCTTATAAAAACTTAAAAATGGACCCTCTTGCATAATTTCAATGTTTTGATTTCAAATTGAGGATCAATTCTATAAAATTTCAACTATAATTATGATGATTTACACTTTTATATAAAATAATATTTTTTTTCATAAAAATAACTTTTTAAACATTAATATATTTTAATATTATTTCTGAGGAATTAATAATCATTAGTTGAATGTTAATTTATATATATATATAAAATAATTTTCAAAAAAAATTGTAATTAAAAATTACTAATTTTAAAAATAAACAACACTTAGAATAACTATTCATTGAATAATATCCCCTTTCAATATTAAATCATTTTATTCATATTTTGTTAAATTTAAAAACATATCCCTTAAACATTCATTGAAAATTATAAATCCATCAATTATAAAACAATTCATCAAATTTATTTATAAAAATAAATAATATGTTTAAAAATAATATATTTAAAATATAAAAAATATTTCATTCTGTATGAGTGAATGTGTTTTTATTTTCTATCATTCCTTAATCAAATTATGAATGAAAATAATTTTTTACGCATACGAAACATGCGTTTTCTAATAAATTATATATTTTTTAATTATAAAATTATAAATAATAAAAAAATTATATTAATTATACTATAACAGTTAACTTTTATATATTATTTATCTAATATATAAAATGATTTTTCCAAATTGATATGTATTTGAATATATATATATATATATATAAACAAAATCAAGATTCTCATAATTCCCTTACATTTTGTAATTTTGATTAATTTTTACTTTCTATGGGTTTGAAGTTCAATTAATATGTGAGAATATTCTATTCAATTTAAATTAATACTTTTATATAAAATATTTATCATTTTATCTTATATAATACTTATTACAAATCTAAATGTTCTATTTAATTTTAAAAGGACATTCAATCACTTAAAAATTATATTTTTCTAGGCTCAATATCATTATTCCAAAAATATATATTTATTAAATAATCAAATAAACACATATGTTAATTATTAGTTTTGAAATTAATTATTGGAATTACTTACACATTTGAGTGATAAGTATTTAATATTCTTGGATGTTACATTCTCCTCCCATCACTCACTAATTATAATACAACCACACATTTTTAATTGACTTTCAATATAGAAAAATAGTTATGGGTAAAATGAAAATATAAATTCTACAATATATTAGTTCTATTGAAAAAATAAACTCTATAAACATAATAATATATAAGAAACAGTCACTTAGAAAACAATATACATATTATGATTTTTATAATAACCACAACAATTTGTGCCTTAATTATTGGTTACTAAAAATATATTGAGAATGTAGTTTCCAAAGTATGTAAAGATCCCCCTTAATATTATAGGATCATGGGATAAAAAATTATATTTCCATATATCAATAATTTAAATTAGATCTTGGTAGTGGAAACCAATAAATTCTGAACATTTCATGGAATTCTAATATAGGAATTATAATTAGATATAAATTATAGAAGAGTTATATAATTGGGTTGTGATATTCACACCACTTTGTGATTTCCCTAATAATTCAATATCACATATTTTACATTGTGAATCAACATTATAATTTAGAATATGAATGAATATATAGAATAAAAAATCATGAAAGGAACACACATTTGTATAATATGTGTATCTTTAACCACGTCATTTTTTACGGTCCGCCTTAGTAGTAGTCACTGCATAAAATAATCCACCCACCCTTAGTTTTTGAAATTTATTTTCATTAATAACCCTTGATTTGGATTATTTTCTTGCATAATAATCAAACTATTTATAGCTAAAAAACCATAGAATTAGGGGTGAATTAATTGGAAAAACATTATCCTACATATTTTTTTTACCGATCACTTTATTCTCCTTTGGTAGTTTTATACATGATGAACTAATCCACCACATGAAAAATATCTACTTATTCCATTTTTATAATATCTAGACTTCTTATCTATGAATTATTGTCATATAGAAAATTATATATTCTTTAACAAATGACATTTATCATTCCAGATTCAATAAAAATCTTTGTTTCTCTTTTTATCCTTAAATAAATGATTCCATTTAGAATTATTAAATTTCACTAGCACCATATTATTAAATCAAACAATATTTACTAATATATAAAATTATCCAATTTAATCTTTTTTTTAATGGATTGGTTTTAAGGAAATAAATAATATATCAATTTTACATTCAAAATCAATGATAAATATGGAGAAATACATTGAAATCCCAAAAAAGTTTTCTTCTTATAACTCAATAAATTATCCCACATTATTATTAAAAACATGAAATTAGTAATCCAACATGATATGATGAGTATTAGAAAAATATTTATCAAAAAATATTTTCTTAAACTCATCTAATTCTACAGAGTAAAATCCTTCCTTTATCCTTGTAGTCTTCATTAATTTCCACAATTTTTCCTCTTCTCCTTCAAAATTATAGACTACAACACTATGTTTTCATAACAAAATCATTTTATAATGTAAAATATCATTTTTATCTTGTTGGTATACTATTCAAATTTTAATAGATCTGAAGACCCATTAAAGGATGATATATATTTCCATATAAATGACTCGATTGAAATATGTTCCAACTTTACTGAATTTGGTACCTCAGGATGGTTTATGTTATAACACATAACCTATGATATATTAACCATAGTGGTTTAAACTCTATATCTCATTCTATTCAGCATTTCCTTAAGATATTCATCTCATTGTCAAAATCATTTTCTATTTACAAAATTCATACTATTTCTATCCTTTTAATAAATCCATAATTTTAGTAAGAGTAATATGCTATAATCTATTTAGTAACATATAAAACTGAAATAAGAATAGTAAAAACACTTTTAATATGAATTATCCTTCATTTAAACAATTATGTATTTCAATTCAACCATGGTTATAATATGTTTTATCCTCTTATTCTTATTATTCATATAATAGAAAAATAAAAAACCTATATTCATACCAACTAGGATGACCAATGCATTTCATATATATATATTACATCATTTCCCATTGTTAAACATAATTTCTCAAAATAAAACATACTCTCAATACCCAAAGGTAAATTTTCATGGATTATTATTTAGATTACCATATTATTTTACAATTAAATATATATTTATTCCATTAAACATTACTTATACATTCTCATATAAGGATATCATATATAATATTCTATTGAATTTACTAGGGAAATAGAAATATATTAAAATGTGGGATTATAATCAAAGAATGTTAAATCACATAACTAGTCAAATAAAAATTATCATTAGGTTCTCAACATGTTATCTGATGTGAACATAGAAAAAATATCCTGACTAATGGAATAATATTATTAAATCATAATAACTGTTCATGTGAAATGATATCATGGAAACATAAAAATATAAATATAACATAGTGAAAACTTAATATATACCATGGTAAATTAATTTGATATCAATGATAATAAATGATGGTGGAATTAATTTGGAATGTAATATGATATAAGAATGTTTTATGGAATTTTATTTTAAAATATTATATCAATGTTAACTATTGAGACTGTCCAAAAAAAACTGTATTAGGTTCACTCCTAAGCCACAAAACACAGTTGATTGGTACTGCCACCCATGTCACATAAAATAGTTGATTAGGAATCATAACCCACATCCAATAACATGTTGTATTGGGAATCACCACCAATGTCCCAAAACATAGAGGATTGGTAATCACCACCCATGTCTAATAATGTAGTGGATGGAGAACGACTACCCATGTCTCATGGAATTAATCACTGGTCATCACTACACACAACCTATAACATTGTGTGTTGTGAATCACTACACATTATGAATAAAATATGTGGTTGGTAATCATTATACCCATCCAATAGGATCTCGTGAGATAAAAAGATTACCCAATGAACTGGAGGGATATATAATTTTGGTCTTACACATCACATATAGATATATCCATACATATATATGCAATATGAAATCCAAAATATATCATAACATGATTGATATATAGATATTAAATATGTCAAAGAAAATCCATTATGATTCATAATACATACATATAATAAAATTAGATGATTCCATGAAAATATAAATATTTTGATTAACGATCGATGATTATATTACAAGGAATTTAATATAAAATAAAAGAATATATGGTTATATCAATTATTATTCCTAGTTGTTATAATGGTGTGATTATCCAAGTAAACCCCATTCATTAAGGGGAAGATATATTGGATGCTCAAAATGGATATATTTCAATGAAAATGTTATCTTTATGTACTGATATATATAAGAAAATAAAAATGCAAATATAGATCTATCTTCTCAGAGATAATTATTTTTCAAAATACCAAGGGTACATAATAATATTATAAAAAATAAAATGATTATTTAGTAATAGAAAAAACATTGTAAAATTCATAATGAAGATGAAAATAACATCAATAATATTCAAAAGATATAATATAATAAAATTATTGAATTTGTATAATAATATCTTAATTAAATATAATAAATTATATAAAATTTATTAAAACTATACCTTATTTTTTATATAATGATGAAAGAATAAAATAATAATTAATATAAAGGATTAAACATAATTTTTGAGAAACGACCATACTAAAAGGATATTCTCACAAAAAATATTTCTAATATATTTCTTAAAAATATAATTGTTTCATTCGAAATGTATCCTCGGTTATAAAAATGGGATAACTCAATAGAAACCAAGATTTTAATAAACCCATATTCCATATTTTTTAAAAAAACTAAGATATATGTAACTTTAAAAATCCTGTACACAATGAATTTTAAATAATTATATTAAAAATTAACATCCCAATAATGTAACCTTGATATGAAATAAATTTAATGTTGTGTAAATTTGGATTGAAAGATATAAAATAATATGTATTTTTGAAAAAGTGATTTTTAAATATTTTATTAATATTTCGATGTAACCACGTTATCTAAAAAGAATTTACAATTTATTTTTAAAAACAATTAAATAAAAATACGAGTTTTACATAATAGAAAACATATTTTACATTAAATATATTAAAAATAGTGAGATGTAGAAGAATGAATATTGAAATGAAAAATAAAATCTAAAATAGTGAGTTGATGTTTTCATTTGTGATGAAATATTTCATAAAGTAATAATCAATTGAAAATAATATTTTTAGAAGAAAATGTGATTTACCTAGAAGGAGATATAAAATATCACATTGGATAAATATAATTAATAATATATAGAAATTAAAAGATCATATTAAAATAAAAATGAGTATAACTCATTAAAAGAAGATCATATTGATAAAAACACATATAACTTTGGTATTTTTAAATAAAAACCAATGAAAGAGAAAAAATAATATAGAATCGAAATATAATAAATAAAAATTATTTTATGATAAGATATTTCAATGGGGAAAAATATAATCCGTATAAATTAGGATAAGTATTGTGTATATAACAAGTCTATAAAAATGGAAATCATGATAAAATACCCGTAAAACATAATATGTTACGAGTCACGAAAACACAAGGTTGATTAATATATATATATTTATACAAAAATATATAAAAAAATTAAATAAATAGTATGATTTTATAGTTGAAATATTTGAAATGGATTTCAAATAAACAATTAAAATATAAGGTCTCAAATAATAATATAGAAAGAAATAAGTCTATTTACTATCATTTCAAATGTTTTCATATGCCCTCTAACTTCATTGATGGAATTGATCCTTCACATGATGAATTGCATTATAATGAAGGATTCAAGATTCCTTTTTGTAAACAAAATAAAAAAATGATAGGGGAATTTTGGATGGGATATTTTTTGTTGGGACTCAAGTTTAAATTTAGGGAAATATTTGGTTTAGAATTTATGGAGGAGCGGTCCTTTTATATTTTAAAATTTGAGATATTTATTTAGAAACATGATTTAGGTTATGGGTAAAAATGAAATCACAAGGGGGTTAGGTGAGTTCTGTTAGTAAATAATGGATAGAATAGAATTATTGATTCCCAAACCTAGTAATGGTCTTATAGGATGAGTAATTATCAATTTAATTAATCAAAATTCTAGAAATTTTATTTTACCCCATTTGTACATCCTTTTACTCATTTTAATTAATTTCCATAGTAAATATTTTTTTTATAAAACTAAAATATATATCCAATTATCTAATTATGATTCTATGATTCCAAATTTATAATCTATTATATCCAATTAAAACTCCCACTAAGTGAAATTTTACTTTGAAATTAAAATATATAGTAAATAGTTTATCTAAAGAAAATGTCTCTTTAAGGATTAAAATATTTTTATTCCAATCTCGTACTAAGAAATAGTCATTATATGAATGTTTCTATATTATAATATATATATATATATAAAGAATATTTTTCTTTAAAATCATTCCTTAATCATTATTTAGTATAAAAATACACAACACTTAAAAAACAATTCATTAAAAAATATTCCTCTTTAATATCCATTATTTTATTCATATCTATTTAATTTTGTATATTTATCAAATAAACTTTTATTGACTCATATAAATCCATTGTATTTAAAATAATTCTTTTAATTTTATTAATAAAAAATATTATAGATATAAAAATATATATTTATAATAAAAAATACTTTCTTTTTTAGGATGAGTATTTTCCTACTATAATCATTCATTTATTACAATAAGAATGATAACTAATTATTTATACCTATAAACTGCATATTTTCCAATATAATATAAATTATAATTTCAAATATTTATTACGTGTAAAAATATAAGTAATAAAATTGTTTTACATTGACTATGATTTTATAATTACCTTTGATGAGTTATTTGGGTGCCATATAAAATTACGTTTCACAATGGTTGTATATTTGTATATATATACCAATTAAACTAAAATTATGATTATTATATGACTGTTAATTTTTATATTTTATATTAATTTTTACCTGATATTGGTTTTTTGTTCATCCCATGAGTGAAAATTATGAATTCATTTTCCATTAATACATTTACAGAAAAAAAATTTCTTTTATATGATTATATATTTACTCTAAGTTAACAATTTCAATTCTTTTTAAAATGAAATTCCATTTCTTAAACGAAGAAAAATTCTAAACTCAATGTCATTATATCAAAAGGGAATGATTAAATTATTCACAAAATAGAAATAATATATTAAATATTA
Source organism: Viscum album (assembly GCA_963277665.1). Classification (NCBI taxonomy): domain Eukaryota; kingdom Viridiplantae; phylum Streptophyta; class Magnoliopsida; order Santalales; family Viscaceae; genus Viscum; species Viscum album. The sequence continues at coordinate 1,647,103,209 of OY728128.1, forward strand.
ATTTTAAAGTCAAATAAATTAATAACTAACACATATGAGAGAGTAGTAACTAAATTATAGGATGTTACACATTGTAGTTCATGTATAAGAATGTATGTTATGCTCTGGTGGTGGTGTATGCTTTGTTTTTTTCTAGTTTATATTTTAACTATATCCATTAGCACTGGTTTAACCAAGTATTATTGGGGATCATGGTAGTCTAGTTACCACATGATGACCTAACATGATAATATGGTTATTACATATATATTTATTTGTTCAATCGTATATATATGTAATTTCTTTTATATTAAGGGACCATATATGGATTATTTTTAAGTTATTTATTCATATGTTGTGTGTTCACCATACTAGATGTGTATAATTCACTAGTATGGGTGAAATTAAGAGAAACAAATCTATGGTGGGTAGTTATGTGGTGGTAGATTGTCATATATATGGATGTGGTAATTGTATTTTTACTTAAAAAGGTTTTACAATAAATCCTACAAATAATTTTCTTATCCCTTATTGTTAACAATATTAATATGATATAAAACCTATGGTATGTTCAAAAATTATTTTTCATATTTATTTATGGTTATATTATTTTAATTATTATAGTTGGTACAGATGACTATGAAATAGTCTCCATTGTGTTTGAATTTTTCCTTCACCACTAGTTGGAAGCCGCTTTTGAGTGAGGTGACTTGTATGAGTCCATTCTATGCTCTATCATTAAATTATTAAATATGGAAGTTACATTAAAAGAATGATATCATGACCCATTGTCTTCTTGAATTATATGTTTTAGGTCTTGAAAAATTAGAGGTAGGTTGATCCGAATTTTGGTTTCAAGCTATGCTTATGTCTAGATAGCACATATATATCTGACACCAATGTTTCTCTAATTGGGGGATTAATAATATTTGTTTCTATGATTATGGTTTCTTTATATATCTCATGGAAATTGATCATATTATTAATTATGTTTTTAATTCATGTTTGACGTGGTGAGATAGAATGACTTAATGTAACAAATTTGAGAAAAACTTTCATAAGAAAAGTGCATTCTTTTTTATAATATGAAAATTTTTATCAAAAGTGTTTTAAATTTATTATATTCAAATAACACATTATTAGTTGTTTTCTTGAATAAACCATTAGTTTCACATTACTAATGGGATCCCAAGGAATTTTAATTTATATGATGACTACTTTGATATAACTTTGGAATGAACAATTATATGATACATAGACATAAATCCAAGGGTATATTAATAGGTAAATGTGTATTAGTGTATATGAGAGTGAAATAGTGATGATTACATTATAGGGTGATTTTTATTTGTATATAGTTTATGATAGTGATTGATAATATAAATTCTACATGGGGTATGAGTATTATGATGTATATAACTACACTAGTATAATTAATATGAAATTCCATATTAATTTAAAAAATATTTATGTAATTTTTTTTCATTTTATAATAATTCCACCTCAAGGGTGTTTTGTGGATTATCATAGGGACATATATAGATATTCCATCAATTTTACATTAAATTATATGGTGGTGGTGTTGCTGAATTATTTTTGGTCAATAATAATTGTTTAGGACAGTGAGAAACTGTCAGTAATTGTATTTTGAATGTTACCCAATGGGGGTGGAAGAGCACATGAAGGTGATACCACTGAAGGTGACATCATAAGGTATTTAAAAATATTTGTTTCTCTTGTATTATAGGGTGAATGAGTACAATATTACTTTTAGAAATGAATCAATAGGATCTGAAACATATTTGATCTCGTGGGAACACTCAAGTACATGTTGGTGAAGATGGATGCTTTTATGATTCATGGGACTACAAAGTAAGGGTGGTGAATCTAGGTCACTGAAAACATACATAAAACCCTGACATGGGAGACCCACCATAAAATTTAATTTCAAGATTTATTTCATAGGAATCATAAGTTGGACAATGTATATGAATTTATGGTGTATCATAGAGGATGAATTTTAGTAATAGATTATGGTACCCAGTGGTGTATATTTAATACTTTGCATCATTAGTTGTAGAAAATGGGGTCCATATGGACTATATGATTGAGATAGATTGATGAATTAACCTCAGGTGTCATCTGATGATGTTTAAACAAATTTCTTACTTGTATTTGGTACCCAAGGCTCTAACTACTGAATCTAGCTTGGTTGATAGTGGAGTATATAATATTTTTCCTTCTTTAAGTGTTTTTTGTATTAAATCTTCTAATGGTAGGAGTAAGAAAATTAGGTATAGGGGTGTGAATAGTTATTAAAATTTAGAAAAAATAATTGATTTTAATCAAATCAAATAAACTATTTACCTTAATAAAATAGTAAAGAAAGCTTGGGATTATTTAAGAACCACCATAAACCAAATTTATTTGTTTATATTGGTTAAAATGGATTTATATTAGTTAATAAAGCATGAAAAAATTAAATTTTGAAAAATTGATTCATAAAAAATCATTAATCAATAAAATTTAATAATCAATAGGTTATAATAACCTGATAAAATAAGTTTTATAGAGAGTATATCTCTAAAAAGTATTATTTCTACATTAAAGTGAATGATTTTTTTAAAACCATGTAATACATAATAAAAAATTAAAATATATATAATATTATAGGGGCTAATTACAATATTGTTTAATGAATAATATCCAATTAATCATAATATAAGTTATTCATATTTCATTATATAGAAAAAATAATTAATTTATGTTATATTCTTATTTGAACGGAAAATGTTTATAAGGACTTCCACCTTCAATAATTAATTTTTTTATTTATTTAATTTTTTAGTTACAGTTTTCAATAGTTAATGCTAAGAAAACAAAATAAAATTTAAAAACCAAAATATATAATACTAATCAATAAAATTGAGATGATTAACAAATTTATACTAAATTATTCTTATTCTAATTTCTAACATCCCAAGTAAGTAATTAATAATAGATATTTTTATCTATGTCTATTAATGAATTAGATAGTGTTTTAGAGGCTTAAAATAAAAAGAAATCCAATCTTAAGCATGGAATGCACTTATATTTTTAAAAGATTGTTTTACTTCCTTTTAATGGAAAACCATTTTTAAATCTATCTTTTGACAATTTTATAATCTATATTTGTGAAAATAAACTTATTCTTTATGATTGGGAAATAAAAATTTACTTTGTGTGAAAATTTGGTATTTTTCCGATAAAGTTCATTTTTTAATGAATATTGAAAAATGTTGTATTTTAATTCAAAACCTCTTTTTAATCAAATTTATTTATATGATTAGATTATCTTTTGAATTGGTTTTAAAGTAAAATTAGAATATATTTTTACCATTTAATCCAATGGTGGTCATTGGAATCAATTTCACTTTGAAATTGGACTTAAACTAGTGTCAATCTTTTGATACTTATTGTTTCATAAAAACATGCTATTTGTCATGACAGCGGGAATTAATTATTAAATTAATTAATGTAACTTATATTATTTGAATTTTGTAAAATAGACATAATTTTTGAATTCATAATATCAAATATAGCTTAGGGTGATGTTTTGGTATTTTTCTGAAAAACTTCAATTTTTGATGAATAGTGAAACCACTAAGTGGTAGTTAAAGAAACTAATTTTTCGTTTAGATGAAACTTTTCCACTTCTGTGATTTTATTTTCAAAAATCTGACATACATGGTTGTCATTAAGAATTAAAATGTGTTTTAATGAGATTAAAATAATTTTTTTGGTGAATAGTAACTTTTAAGTTCTTAATCGCGATTAGAGGTAATTAGTGTAGTTTAAGGTAAAAATATTGTTTTAATAATATGATATGAGCATTAAACATGTCCTACCCTCATTGGATGTGTCATGGACGACCAAGAAAATCCATGGGTCAACTAGGGGACCCCATGGAGCCACTTTGGTTGGGAAATGACATAAATAACTTTTTATTTAATGTTAAAGTAAAAATGACACAAACATGAGATGTTTTATTAAAACAATTTTTACATGGGGGTATACAAGTCATATTTTTTACTATAAATATTCATTGGAACGATAAAACGATTTCCAAAATAATTATATTTTTTTTATAATTTTTAGACATTAAATATATTAAATTATTTATGACATCATGATGATGCAGCGATTACCTCATTAATAAAGGATTTAAATAAAACGAAATGAAAATTTAAAATCTATGACCTACACATGTCCACAACCTATTGGATGGGTATATTTCAAACCCTTATCACGTTAAACTCGAATTATATCAATGTGGGACCTCTTAAATCCGAATCTCATTTTAAAATAAAGTAACTTTTCTTTACTTTCCAAGAGTGCCCCTCCTCTCCTCTTATAAAAGGCCCCGACCTCTATCTCTTTACCCACACTTCCAAAGCCTTTGGATCGGTCAACCCCATCCCAATTTGTCTCTACACATCCCTCTCTTACTCCTTGAAGCCTCACATTGGGCAGAAGTCTTCCCAAGGAAGCCTTTGAGCTCAAACCAAAGGAAGTTTCCCGATTTTAAGGTAATGTCTTCAATTGAGTCCTTTTGTTTTATTTTGCTTATCCAACCCTAAACTCTTTTTATTCGTTTCTTTTGTAACAACTCCAGTATCTTCCATATACTAGGATGTTTTTATAAGAAGTATTCTAGCTACACTTACACACACCTACATCTAATGGTTAAAGAACATACTGTTTCCGTGGATGGCGAATTTCTGCCTCACAAAACGATGATTGTTCAACACTCATATATCACCTTCAAAGGTGGCCATTAAGATGTCACTATAATTATATATTATATATAATATGAATATGTTTTACTTAATCTTCTGTATTTTTCATTTTTGGCATATCCTTTATGATTACCATTATGAGTAAACACGATATCTTCATTTTAGGATGTGCGGACTACCGCCGCCTCAAAGTGATTTGATTCGTTAATGCCATATGTGGGATGTTTAAAGGATTTAATTAATGGTATTATATATGATATTATACTGGAATTATAATATTCCTTTATATCATTATGATTCCATTCTATAAAATACGAAATAGAAATGAAAGCAGCGTTCATGCATACGTACGACTTACCGTCTCCATGAACGGTGCATTTCATTTCTTACCTCTAAATGATTATGTAAAATTATAAATGCATGTATATAATGGATATATATGATATATACATCATGATTATAACTCTGGATATAATGGATACATGAACAACTTGTAATTATAAAGATCATATTTTGACTCAAGTACCAAGGATCATTAAAACGACCGTTATTAACCAAAATAATTAAATAGTGTTCATGACATGGTAATAAGTTATATAAAAGGAATAATTAACTTGAAAAAGGTTCTTAAGAAAGTATAAATTAACTCAAGTTTATTATTTAGGACATTAATGAATGATCGAGTCAAGTCGGACCCGAGGTATGGGACTTCATCTCAATCTCCTTTCATTGAGGCATATTTTGTTTTATACACAACCTTATTTTATACGGTGTATAAACCCCTTTGACATTCATGTTTATTAAAAAGGAATATTTTTTATACGAAGAGTTTACTAAATTACAAAAGGGAATGTTTTTGTCATACGTATGCGGCGACATCGACTTCTCCACCGCCGTGACCATTATTTGAGTTTCGGCTTCCTCTACAAGCCATACCATTTTTTTAAAAGAAAAATAAATACCCTATTTTAATTTTCATTTATTTTGTTATTGAAAATGGTTTGCATAATGTTTTTATTATATAAATGTGTTTTATTGATATCTTGTGATTGCAATGTAGAAATGTTATTTTTCCATTATGTATGTTTTATGTGATACGATTATGTTATGGTTCTTGGGCATTGTTATGAAGACAGCTGGTTCCGTGATAAACTAAGGGAGCGTGAGACCGATATAGCTCTCTGATGCATTGGGTAATGCGAAGTAGTGAAATTTTAAAGTTTCTCCGAAGATATTTAGGGAATCTACTGTGATGGGTATTCCAAACGTAACCAAGAGGGTTACTCCCTACGTAAGAATGTTATGAATGCCTCAAGTTACCTTTATGTCTTATGATTTCTATGATTTATTCATGATTTGATGAGGTATGTTAAAGTGCTTATGTTTTATGTGTAATGTATTATTTCATTCTTATGTGTATATGTACCCATGTTTCCTTTCCATATTTTTATATCCCTTACTGAGCTTTTTATGCGCATCCCAAGTTTTTGAAATGTTTTTCACAGGTCAATGGAAAGGTACATGATATGATGATAGTGTCAAGGAAGTGTAAAGAAAGAATCCATGTTTTATTTTAAATATGTTTCCATTGATGGGAAAAATGAATACAATCTTTTATGTAACCACTTTGTTCAAATGTGGAATGTGATGCATGTTTTATGTTCTAATTGTCTAAAACTCTAAACCTGAAAGGATCCTCAAGGTGTATTCTTATAATAACTCAAGATTATGTAAGGTTTAAGGCTGGGGCCTGATAGTTGGTATCAGAGGTCGGTTTTGATAACTTTAGGAGTTAGAATTATATTAAATTATTATCCAAAAATATTTTTTTATCGTCCAATTGAAATGATATAGCATTTGAAGATTACCATGTTTCTTCATCTAGGACAAGTTTCTTCAGAATGGTTTTCCACATAGGAAACAAGGAAGCAGTGCTAGGAAGGCATACAGAAGGAAATAACCTTCCGAATCAGCATCCTGAGATGGTCGGAATTGGAACTGAACAGTTTGTTGCAGTGATGGCACAGTCGACTCAAGCGATAAATGGTGGTTGTATCCACGCACGAGATCAGCCAGATCTACCACAGAGGAACATGTCAGTGGTGGAACATTTAATGAGGCAACATCCCCCATCATTCAGAGGATCATATGACCCTGTGCTAGCTGAAGGGTGGATTAAATAACTGGAGAAGATTTTTGATGTCATGGGGTGTTCAGACAATCAAAAGGTTAGTCTTGCTATTTACCATTTGGAGGGTGAAGCAGATCAGTGGTGGTCGATGGTTAAAAATATCAGGGATGCTGATGAGATTGATGCTCTCGACTAGGATGAATTTAAAGGTATGTTTCTTGGGAAGTATTTTCCTAAGGCTGTTCGACATAGGATGGAAAATCAATTCTTGGAATTGAGGAAAGAGGAAGACTTAGTGGCTGCCTATGAAGAAAGGATCACTCGATTGGCAAGGTATGCTCCAAATTTTATCCGAGACCTTGATAGTAAAACCAATCATTTTTTACTCGGGATTAAAGCCAAAATATCGAAGGGCTTTAGCTTCTCGTGAGTTTAAAAGTTATGAAAAGCTTGTTCGATGTGCTGAGAAGGTCGAAATGGAATTTTCTGATGATCAATTGTCTATAACAACCAACATATGAAGAGACCGAGGTGGCAGGAGAAAGGAAAGAATTATTCAAAAATTTTGATGGTAAGAAAACTAAGTTTCCAGTTTGTGATAAATGTGGTAAAAGGCATGTTGGGGAATGTCTTCTGAATTCTGGAAAGTGCTACCGATGTGGTATGATGGGACATAAGGCTCGTGATTTCACTGAAAAGATCAAGGTGATGGTAAGACCAAATTTGATTTATAGTTAGTGAAATGTTTTAACTGTAATGAGATGGGTCACTATGCAAATGAGTGTCCGAAAAAGAGCTCGTGTGATGGGAAGCAGTTAGACTACATGCAGAAAGGGGTGGTGAAATCCTTTGCAACTACTTCAGCAGATGTCGGGCCATCAAATGAAGTTGTATCAGCTACTTTGTTGTTTGTTCAGATTATTCCAGTGTGTTATTTGATTCGAGGACTACACATTCTTTCATCTCTGAAAAATTTTCTAGTAAAATGGCAATACCATCCCAAGAAATGACTCCTGAAATTTTTGTAAAAACACATGGGGGAAATTTTGAGGCAAAAAAAATTTATAAGAATCTTCCTATCCTTATCTGTGTAAAGAACCTACTTGCGAAAATTATTGTTTTACCTCTAGTAGAGTTTGTTGTTATCCTGGGTATGGATTGGCTCTCTATTTACCATTCTATGATTGACTGTAGAGCTAATGAAGTTTCTTTTCAGAAAGACTTTCAGTTTGTGTACAAGAATGAACCCTTACTATTGATAACTTATCCAGAGGCCAAGAAACTTGTAAAAGATGGAAATGAATGTTACCTTGAACACATCATTGAAAACAAAGGAACTGTTCAGATTAATGATGTGCCAGTGGTAAATGAGTATCCTGATGTTTTTCCTGATGAGTTGCCTAGAATAATACCAGATCGGGAAATTGAATTTACTGTCAACTTAGTTCCTGATGCTAAGCCAATTTCAAAACCCCCTTATCGAATTGCTAAAATTGAACTTTTAGAGTTGAAGGAGAAATTGCAAGATTTATTAGAGAAAGGTTTCATTAGACCTAACACATCACCATGGGGTGCTCCTATTTTATTTGTTAAAAAAATATGGTTCAATGAGACTATGCATTGATTATAGAGCCTTTAATAACATCACTGTTAAGAACAAATATCCTTTTCCTCATATCGATGATTTTTTTGATTAGCTCTAGGGAGCTCAGTATTTTTCAAAGATTGACTTGAGATCGGGGTACCATCAACTGAAGGTAAAGGAAGAAGACGTTCCAAAGACTGCGTTTTGTACAAGATATAACCATTATGAATTTGTAGTAATGCCTTTTGGGCTAACCAATGCACCTTTTATATTCATGGACTTAATGAATAGAATTTTCCATGAGTTCTTGGATAAGTTTTTGGTGGTTTCCATTGATGATATTTTGGTGTTTTCTATAAGTTAAGACGAGCATGAAATACATTTAAGGGTTATTTTTCAAACCTTGAAAGAAAATAAATTGTATGGTAAATTCAGAAAGTGTGTGTTTTGGTTGCAAAAAATTTCTTTCCTTGGTCACATTGTTTCTAAAGATGGGATAACTGTTGATCCTGCTAAAACAAAAGTTGTGGAAGAATGGCCAAGACCCACCAATGCAACCGAGATCCGTAGTTTCCTTGGTTTGGTAGGTTACTACCGAAGGTTTGTTGAAAATTTTTCACGGTTACCTAGTCCAATGACTAAGCTAACTCGGAATGGTATTAAGTTTATCTGGACAAAATAATGTGATGATTGTTTTCATGAGTTGAAAAGAAGATTGGTGAATGCTCCAGTTTTGGCACTACCTTCCAGGAATGTTGAGTTTGTTATCTACAATGATGCTTCATTGAAAGGACGTGGTTGTGTCCTAATGTAGAATGATCAGGTAATTTCTTATGCTTCACGATAGTTGAAAACTCATGAGGTAAATTACCCTACACATGATTTAGAATTAAAAGATGTTGTTTTTGCTCTAAAAATTTGGAGGCATCATTTGTATAGAGTAAAGTGTGAAATATATACTGATCACAAAAGTTTAAAGTATATATTCACTCAGAAAGAGTTGAACATGAGACAGTGGAGATGGCTAGAATTAATCAAGGATTATGATTGTACAATTAATTACCAACCGGGAAAAGCAAATAAAGTGGTTGATGCTTTGAGTCGAAAATGTAATGCTTCATTAACAATGTTGCGTTTGGAATGTGATCCTTTGGTTAAGGATTTGATGAACTTTGGCATAGAAGTTTTTGGTCCAGAATGTCCTTCTGTTTTATTTTAGGCATCAGTGAAATCTTCTCTATCAGACAGAATCAAGCAAGTACAGAAGCAAGATAGTGAGTTTCAGAAAAAGGAAGAGATGGTTCAGAAAGGTATGTTGCACGAATTCAACATCGATAGTGATTGTGTTTTGAGATTTGGGAAGAGATTGTGTGTGCCTTGTGATTCACAGTTGATGAGAGAGTTGTTATGTGAAGCTCATAGTTCTCCGTTTTCAGTTCAACCTGGCATTACTAAGATGTACAGAGATCTGCAAGAGTATTACTGGTGGGATGGAATGAAAAGGGATATTGTTGATTTTACTATGAAGTGTTTGACTTGTCAATAGGTTAAAGCAGAGCGGCAGTTACCGAAAAGGATACTTCAACCTTTACCAGTGCCAGAGTGGAAATGGGAAAATATATCCATGGACTTCATTGTGGGATTTCCGAAGACACCTCGAGGTAATAATGCAATCTGGGTTATTGTTGATCACATGATTAATCTGCTCATTTCCTTGCTATACGAGATACTTTTTCCATAGATCAACTTTCTCGTTTGTACCTTGAGGAGATAGTCAGGTTTCCTGGAGTTCTTCTCTCCATTGTATTCAATCGTGATCTCGGGTTTACTTATAACATTTGGAAGGGCCTTCAAAATTCATTGGGTACTGAATTAAATTTTAGTACAGTTTTTCATCCTTAATCAGATAGGCAGTCAGAACGAACAATTCAGACTTTGGAGGATATGCTACGTGATTGTTTGATGGATTATCAGGGATGTTGGGACCAACATCTTTCTTTGGTTGAGTTTTCTTATAATAACATTTTTCATTTGAGTATACAGATGGAACCATTTGAGGTGTTATATGGGAAGCAGTGTCGAACTCTAGCTTTCTGGGATGAAGTGGGTGAAAGGAGGTTGATAGGACTAGAATTGGCAGAAGAGATGGCAGAAAAAGTTCAGTTGATACAGAAATACAAGAGAACAGCTCAGAGCAGGCAGAAGAGTTATGCGGACAATAGGAGGAAGGATCTCTCTTTTGAGGTAGGTGATCATGTTTTTCTCAAAGTATCACCATGGAAAAGTGTGATGTGATTTGGTAAGAAAGGAAAGATGAGTCCAAGTTTCATTAGGCCATATGAAATTCTGGAGAGAGTTGGATCAGTTTCATATCGAGTGGCTATACCTCCAAGTTTATCTCAGGTACATAATTTTTTTCATGTTTCGATGCTGAGAAAGTATATGCCAGATCCATCTCATGTTTTGAGTCCAGAGGTAGTTCAGCTGGAAGAGAACCTATATTATGAGGAACAACCGGTCCAGATTCTTGATCATAGGGAGCAGGTGTTACAGAATAAGGTGATTCATCAGGTAAAGGTTTTGTGAAAAAACCACATGATTGAAGAGGCAACATGGGAATCTGAAAATGAAATGAGGGATAAATACCCCCCACTTATTCGATAAGTAAATAAATTGCGGGGACAAAATTTTATAAAGGGGGAAGGATGTAAAAAACTCAAGTATGTAATGAATAATAGATATTTTATCTATGTCTATTAATTAATTATATAGTGTTTTAGAGGCTTAAAATAAAAATAAATCCAATCTTAAGCATAGAATACACTAATATTTTTAAAAGATTGTTTTACTGCCTTTTAATGGAAAAACATTTTTAAATATATCTTTTGACAATTTTATAAGCTATGTTTGTCAAAATAAACTTATTCTTTATGATTGTGACATCAAAATTTACTTTGTGTGAATTTTTGGTATTTTGCTGATAAAGTTCATTTTTTAATGAATAGTGAAAAATGTTGTATTTTAATTCAAAACCCCTTTTTAATATAATTTATCTATATGATTAAATTATCTCTTCAATTGGTTTTAAAGTTAAATTAGAATATATTTTTACCATTTAATCCAATGGTGGTTATTGGAATCAATTTCACATTGAAATTGGACTTAAACTAGTGTCAATCTTTTGATACTTATTGTTTCATAAAAACACGCTATGTGTCATGACAATGGGAATTAATTATTAAATTAATTAATGTAACTTATATGATATGAATTTTCTAAAATAGACATCATTTTTTAATTCAGAATATCAAATATAGCTTAGGGTGATGTTTTGGTATTTTTCTGAAAAACTTCAATTTTTGATGAATAGTGAAACCACTAAGTGGTAGTTAAAGAAACTGATTTTTCGTTTAAATGAAACTTTTCCACTTCTGTGATTTTATTTTCAAAAATACAACATAAATGGTTGTAATTAAGAAGTAAAATGTTGTTTAATGAGATTAAAATAATTTTTTTGGTGAATAGTAACTTTTAAGTTCTTAATCACGATTAGAGGTAATTAGTGAAGTTTAATGTAAAAATAATGTTTTAATAATATGAGATGATCTTGACACATGTCTTACACTCATTGGATGTGTCATGGCCGACCAAGAAAATCCATGGGTCAACTTGGGGACCCCATGAAGCCACTTTGGTTGGGAAATGACATAAATAACTTTTTATCTAATGTGAAAGTAAAAATGACACAAACATGAGATGTTTTACTAAAACAATTTTTACATGGGGTTATACAAGTCAGATTTTTGACTGTAAATATTCATTATAAATATAAAAATATTTCCTACATCATTATATTTTTTATAATTTTTAGACATTAAATATATTAAATTATTTATGACATCATGATGATGGAGTGATTACCTCATTAATAAAGGATTTAAATAAAATGAAAAGATAATGTAAAATCTATGACCTACACATGTCCACAACCTATTTTATGGGTATATTTAGAACCCTTATCACCTTATCCTTGAATTATATCAATGTGGGACCTCTTAAATCCGAATCTCATTTTAAATTAAAGTCACTTTTCTTTACTTTCCAAGAGTGCCCCTCCTCTCCTCTTATAAAAGGCTCCGACCTCTACCTCTTTACCCACACTTCCAAAGCCTTTGGCTCGGACAACCCCTGCCCATTTTGTCTCTCCACATCCCTCTACTACTCCTTGAAGCCCCACTTTTGGCAGAAGTCTTTCCAAGGAAGACTTTGTGCTCAAACCAAAGGGAGTTACCCGATTTTAAGGTAATGTCTTCACTTGAGTCCTTCTGTTTTATTTTGCTTCTCCAACCCCCTAAACTCTTTTTATTCATTTATTTTGTAACAAATACAGTCTCTTCAATAAAATAGGATGTTTGTATAAGAATTATTCGAGCTAAACTTACACACACCTACATCTAATGGTTAAAGATTATACTGTTTCCGTGGATGGCGAATTTCTGCCTCACGAAACGATGATTGTTCAACACTCATATATCACCTTCAAAGGTGGCCATTAAGATGTCACTATATTTATATATTATATATAATATTTTTATGTTTTACTTATGATTCTGTATTTCTCATTTTTGGCATATCCTTTATGGTTACCATTATGAGTAAACGCGATATCTTCATTTTAGGAAGTGCGGACTACCACCCCCTCAAAGTGATTTGATTTGTTAATGCCATATGTGGGATGTATAAAGGATGTAATTAATGGTATTATATATGATATTATACTGGAATTATAATATACCCATATATCATTATTATTCCATTCTATAAAATACGAAATAAAAATGAAAGTAGCGTTCATGCGTACGTACGGCTTACCGTCTCCATGAACAGTGCATTTCATTTCATATGTCTAAATGATTATGTGATATTATAAATTCATGTATATACTGGATATATATGATATATAAATCATGATTATAACTCAGGATATAATGGATACATGAACAACTTGTGATTATAAAGATCATATTTTGACTCAAGTACCAATGATCGTTAAAACGACCGTTATTAACTAAAATAATTACATAGTGTTCATGACATGGTAATAAGTGATATAAAAGGAATAATGAACTTGAAAAAGGTTCTTAAACAATCATAAATTATCTCAAGTTTATTATTCAGGACATTAAAGAATGATCGAGTCAAGTCGGACCCGAGGTATGGGACTTCGTCTCAATCTCCTTTCATTGAGGCATATTTTCCTTTATACACAACCTTCTTTTATACGGTGTATAAAACCATTTGACTTTCACATTTATTAAAAATGAATCTTTTTTATACGAAGCATTTAGTAAAAAAAAAGGGAATGTTTTTGTTGTATGTATGCTGCGACAATGACTTCTCCACCACCGAGACCATTATTTGAGTTTCGGCTTCCTCTACAAGCCATACCGTTTTTTTAACAGAAAAAAATACCTTGTTTTACTTTTCTTTTATTTTGGTATTGAAAATGTATTTCATAATGTTTTTATTATATCAATGTGTTTTATTGATATCTTGTGATTGAAATGTGGAAATTTTATGTTTCCTTTATGTATGTTTTATGTGATACGACTATGTTATGGTTCTTGGGAATTGTTATGAAGACGGGTGGTTCTGTGATAAACTAAGGGCAGGTGAGCCCGATATACCTCTCCAATGCATTGGGTAACGCGAAGGAGTGAAACGTTAAGGTTTCTCCGGAGAGATTTAGGGAATATACTGTGATGGGTATTCCAAACGTAACCAAGAGGGTTACTCCCTACGTAAGAATGTTATGAATGCCTCAAGTTACCTTTATGTCTTATGATTTCTATGATTTATTCTTAATTTGATGAGGTATGTTAAAGTGCTTATGTTTTATGGGTAAAGTATGATTTCATTATTATGTGTATATGTACCCAATTTTTCTTTCCATATTTTTATATCCCTTACTGAGATTTTTATGCTCATCCCATTTTTTTGAAATGTTTTTCACAGGTCAAGGGAAAGGTAGATGATATGATGATAGTGTCAAGGAAGTTTCACGAATGAATCCATTTTTTATTTTAAATATGTTTCCATTTATGGAATAAATGAATACTATCTTTCATGTAACCATTTTTTTAAGTGTGGAATGTAATGCAATTTTTATGTTCCAATTCTCTAAAACTCTAATCCTGAAAATATCTTCAAGGTGTAATCTTGTAATAACTCAAGATTAAGTAAGGGTGAAGGATGGGGCCTGATAAAAGTTTTCGGGGATGATCATATATTAATATTTAATTTATTTTTTCACACATCTAGTTGAGTAGATGTGCCCAGGTGGTGATAGGTAAACTATACATGATATGGGGTCTTCAATTCCTATTTTAGGTGGTCTTTATTAAATATTTATATAATGTAAAGTATAGATATGAAGGTTCATCTTTTCAAATCCTATTAATGGAGTGATATCTCTTTAGGATTATAGAATATTAGTTGTGAAATTGTTCTATGATACATTAATAATGTATCAATAAGTCTTGGTCTAGAATCAAGTATCCATATAGTTGTTGAGAAGATCACTATAGTCTAATATAAAAGAATCATCTATTATATCATATTGGAATGGTGAAAAAGGATACCAAGGTTAGTAACAGTTGCATAATCAAGGGGTTTAGCCATATAGGGTTCTATATTATCATCTGTAGTGTAATTGCAAGATGCGAATTAAATTATTATAATGCATCAAACTAAAATATATGGTGATAAGGAAAAATCAATAGCTATAGGTATGGAACTTTTCACCTCTATATTATCATATTCCTTTTTCACATGGGGTGAGCCATTAATTTTACTATCATGACTAGTAACTAATCTCAAGCCAATGTTATAGTATATAGAATAAATTTTTATGTCACTTAATCCTAGAAAAAATTCTTGAGTATCTAAGGTTATTACATTATTGATCTATAGTTGTGGTATGTTAAAACCATATTTCATTATGATTTTATTATTAATCAATAAGATGTTCATCATTAACAGGATTGAATGTTAGTATTCTAGTAAATATAATCTTTTTATGGTTTAATGAAGTTTAATGCATAATATATTTGTAATATATATATTTTTCAAAGTATTGGTGGTTTCATATATACATAATATCTTATAAATAAACATAATTAGAAATTCAATTGATCTCAAAATGGTACATAATTAATTTTGAGACTCTTTTGTAAGAATATTTCTGAAGATCACACTAATAAATTGGAAACGAGGACATCCTATATGATTTTTAAATTTTTTTTGTGAAATATATTTTTTTATTCATTGAGATAAAACTAGAAAATCACTTAGGATCTTTCAATGTGAAAGGATCAAGAAAGATGTATCATTTTGTAAATAATATACTATCTATATAATTTGTCATGTTTTTTGTGAGGAAAACATAAGGTTTTTCAAAAAATACATATGATGGATAAGATTTATTGAAACAAACATAAGTTGTTTTAAAACCTTTTGGAGTTGAATATTTTTTTATATGAGAAAAAAATTAGAAAATATAATATTATCCCTCCAAGTATATTTAAGATAATTTAATATTTTTTTATGGTTTTTAAATCAAATTGTATGGCTTCAAAATTTTTCATTTTGAGGATAAGATTTAGAGGATCAATGAAGAGAATATAAAAAGTTATAAAACCATAAAACATGATTGATATACCTGTAATAATATCATAGAAGGCCAAAAAATTTGAAATGGAATGAAATCAATTTAAATGGGTATTTTTGAGACTATGGTGATATTTAAATAATAATACGATAATGAACACACAATAGTAGAATCTGTGTTATCTGTTAAATAAATTTTTTCATTAATTTATACTGATAAAAAAGTTGAAATATCATTCCATGATTGGATCCTTACACCACAACATCTATAAACCTGGTATATGACATTACATAGTATTATATTTGTGATATATATTATAAATCATAACATATGATTTATAGTTTGGTCAAACATGGATAAATAATCTTTATGACTCTCTGGAAAGATAGAGAGTGTAATATTTGATGGATATTAAAATTATTTTTAAATAATTAAATGGGTGGATTTATTGATACCCATTTCTTTGAGTTTGTATATTTAAAATATTAAGAGAAAATTTTCAAACATAAAAATTATTTGTGAATAAGAAGAAGAGATATATATTGAGGTAGCATCTACAAGATCAATTTTTAATGGAAAATGATTTAATCAATATAGAATAATGTATAAATGAAATTTTATTATGAGAATAAACATTAAATACCAGTAAAAGAAGGATAATCAAAATCACAACACAAAAACCTTGTGAGTCTGGATTTTTTAAATTATGAATAATAATTAAAAGAGATATATGTGTCGTTATTTTTTTTGTATTCTTTGTCTCGATGAAGCATATAGAAAAAATATTTGGGTATGATCCTAGGATTGATAATGTATTTTCCTAAATTTTGTAACATGTATAATGAATAATATTATATCTTGGTATGTTGGTACACCATCAGTGTATACTCCTTGGATTATACCTTTTTGGTGAACCATGTAAAATACTTTTATCCCCATATTTAATTTTTCAAAGCTAAAATTTATTTGACTCGTTGAATATTTACATACTCTTGTTTTCCTTTATCACATGTTAAAAATATTCTATGAAAAAATTAGGAATCACTATTTCACAACCCTCCTTAGTGTTTTAGGGACAGTAGTTTCAATAAGTTGTATCAATGTAATTGGGAATCATCATTTAATATATCATATAGAGTGTATTATTATATAGAATATATTAAATGAAAAATGGGTACCCATGATATTTGGTTTTAATTATCTAATCTATAAGAATTTATTGAAATCAAATATATGGTAACTTGGCCCTGAGGTTTTCCCTAGTATATTTCATTGTATACATATAAGGGAGTTCAGAATTTTCTATTATTTAAGTTGAAAACATATTCATGATATTGATTATAATTATTGAAATAAATAATATAGAGATTTTTGAAACCAAACCTATATAGAGGTGATGTGATTCATGTGTTTCAAGGCCATGTGGGATACAAGTTTTAATATATAAGAGGTTAATATAACTTTTAATGAGGCCATGTTTCATATATAACATAATTAAGATTATTGAACTAAAAAATCTCCAAAATTAAAACATTGATAGAATATTCAATTGAATAATTATGGTTATTGAACACATTCAAGGACATGGTGAAAAAAGAAATGAATTTTAGAAAATAATGAATGTCTTAAAATATTTCAACCAAATAATAATCCAAAGTTATCTTCTCTTTAATAAATTAATTTTCAATATTATCCCGAAATGATTTAAAAATCAACATGGATACATAAGAGATTAAAATAAGGTTGGACTGAATATTGAACCACTCAAATATGGATATTACTTTTAAAATTTTATAGAATCTTAAACTAATGGAAGGTAAATATAGGGAATGAGAGTTCCGTGGTGATTTTCATTCACATATGAAAATTAAATTCAAGACTGAAAAATGTAGGTTTAATGAAAAGGGTCCCATAGTATGCTTTCATAGTATAAAAGTTGGACACTTTTATGTAAAGTGTATAGGGATATTGGATAATAAAATTAAATATTTTCAATCCATACAAAATCGATTATGTAAATACCCTCCTATAATATAAATAAAACCAAAGTAAATATTGTAGGAATAATTTCCCAATGAATATATTTTCAAGGAATATAGAATATGATGATACAAACTATTTCAAGGGAATTGAAATAGAATTTTATTCATATTTAGAGGATACATTGATGGATCCAATTGAAATATAAAATCTATAAAGGGTGTCATAAAATTGAATAAATGGTATTGTAAAACTCAATGCAAAACCTGAATGGGGTGTTAAGAGCTAGGTTATTAGGGAGAGAACAATTGAATTATAAGTGGTTATTAACAGAGTCTTTAGAATAGGTGGATTAGATATATTTTTAGATTGATCAACTAAAAAAATTAAATGATGAATAATTTAGTCAATAAAATCATAAGAGATGTGAAAAATATAATTCTAAATATTAAAAAAATATTATAGGGTGATTTATGACATTAGTTGATGATTGAAATAGTAATAAAATCAAGGTGAATCTCATAAATAAGAGGTAGTTACCTTGAAAAAAAACTCGAATTTGAAATGAATTCTAGTGATCTAATTAAGATTCTATAGTTTTTAATGTTCATAGATGTAAAATTATTAGTAAGGACAAAAATATGTTCAAAATGTGATTAGAAAATAATAAATGTGTAAATAATGATGAATATTGGTAAAATTCAAATTAGTTTTGATGTTGATACATCAAAAAAATATTAGTAGCATTCTATAAAAGTAGATGGTTAGAGAAAATGTTTAATCATAAATAATTAATAATCAACTAAGGATATGTTAAAATTTTAGGGGCAAGTGGATTGGTGTAGGTGGAATGATACACCCCCTAAAGAAGTTACAGTTTTTTGGATACTATAGTCACACCATGACTTTCTATAAATAGGAAAAAATAAACTTTAAGGGAGACGGTAGCATAATTAAAAAATGAAGAATGATACCAATTTCAGCATCTAAGAAAACAAGTTGTCTCTATGGATATTTCATTCATTATTAATATTCATGAATATATCCATTTATTATAAAAATATAAATGAATACAACCACCATGTATGTAAATGGAATGCACATATATGGTATCCCAATATTATTCAACTCGGGCATAAATATTTTCCATTATAAGAGGAAGAAGAATATGTTTTCAAAATAAATTAATGAGAGAAATAATTAAGGATATAAAATTACAATAGTCAATTGGGTATCTCTTATAATGAGAAGAAAATTTTGATAATGAAAATATGTTGGAAATCACTGTCAATGAAATAAATAATAGTAAAACATGGATCCTTATAGTGGGTTCTCATCCCACGTGACTATAAATATGAACCACTTAAAAAATATGACAAGTGTTTATGTTTTAGATTATTTTGGAAATGGTGAGGCTTTAAAAAAATAGAAGTGTAAATTATTGATTAACAATACAATATTTAATGAATATATAATAGTATATGGATGCATTATCATGGTGATATATTTTTTCTTTATCAATATATGGATTTCACATTGGAGATTGATTTTTTTTGAATTTATGATAACGAAATATCTTCTAATGTCATAGGACATAAGGAGATCTTTTTACTCTATTGTTCACACAATAGAAGTGAGCTAATTACAATTGTTTCAGGTAATCTACAAAAAGGTGAGATTTGTATTGATCATTGGTTGATGATGGTTTTTAGGGATCACAAGGATGGATATTTAACCAAATGTAGAGAATTCTCTTTCTAAGAATAATTATATTGTGAATAAATCCATTTAAAATAAAAGAGTTTCTAGGAAGAATCTAGATGTGGAGAAACTTGTTGGTGAGAGGATACCTGTTGAGAAGAATCCAGCTATGGGGAAATCTGTTGGTTGGAGGATTCCTTGTTTTGGGATGAGAGTAATAAAGGGTGATGAATCTAATAACATAAAGAAGAATAATTAAATGGTCATGGAGATCTATATCTTCAAGGTGGTAAAATAGTTCAATCTATATATTGAGTTATCTTTTTCATGGGATCTCGGTGGTGGTCAAACCTAGATTCAGTGGGATCCTGGTGACAGTGAGGCTAAATCATATTCATCCATTGTACTTCTTCCAAGTGATAGGTGTGATAACCATTAATTTTCTATAAGCATTCCTTTTGGTAGGGATGTATTTTGATCATAGGTCAGTCATGTTAACCTGGTGATGGGGTGACGACCTTGGGTAGGTTCAATGACATTAGTGTTGTTGTTGTCTGACCTTGGGATGCTGGGATGGTTTCCTTAATTACATGTTTTAAGATTGATTGATCAATATAGGTATAGATAGTTTCTATCTTAATAATACTGACTCAGATGAAGCGGGGTTGGTGTTTTTATTCGGATCTATTTTTGGTTGTCAATGTTTTTATGGGACATTGGTTAATTTTTCACTCATATGTTGGTAATGGAATTATGTTTTAATGATATGGATGGTGTGTTGTCAGTTTATAACCTAAATCATATGGGAGCTTTAGATGCTTTCAGTGGCTGCTGGGAATGTTTTCATCTTTTTTTCGTGGTGGTTCATGGGCCACATGTATTGGGTTGGTCCTTAAGTGTACTTTAATTTTCTTCAATAATCATTATGGACAAGCTCTCTCTGATCCTAAACATTCCTATTATTTACTCTATTTGAATGTATCATTGAGAAATATCATTAGTTGGTGTTAAATTTGTTACTCTAAAATTAATGTTATGACAAAAAATGGTTCCTTGTCAAAGTAATGATCAACAATTCTATCATGAAATGTTGGAGAGAAAATACTAATATATACTATAGTGTAGTGGTGAAAACACATTACTTCTAATAGTATAAGAATAAAACAAATTCTGGAACTGGTGGTTAGGACACATTAACTAACAAATCATGGAAACCATATCTAATATAAGAGTCATAGTTTACAATCCAAATATATATTGAGATTGGAGAAAATTTCTGATGTATTTAAGTAATAAAATATAGTCTAAAACCTATATCAAAGAAAGAAGAAAACAGTATTCTCAACCTAGTTCATACTGATGTATCTGGATGAATGAATTAACCCAATGCATAGGAAGAATGATACATTATACTTTTTTATATGATCGTATAAGAAATAGTTGAGTTATATTCATTCATAGAAATATATAAATTATGGAGTGCATAAAGTGATATCAAAGGAGATCCAAATTTACCCAAAATGATTAATAAAAATTCAATTATTTAATCATGGAACTGATTTTAATTCAATTATTATAGAAAACTACATTGATAAGAAAGACAATAATCTTGAGGTTTCTTTTATAAGGACCCTAAAATAGAATTATTTTATTGGATAATGAAATAAAATGGTAAACAAAATATATAGTACATTGATCATAGAGAGTAGAATCATGAACTACCATTAAGAGGTGGCACCACATATTTGTGTGTACACTAAAAAACAAGTATTTCTTATCCATAGGGAGGAGAATACACCATTTTAATTGTGTAATGGGGGAAATAATTCACTAAATTATATTTCAGTAATTGGTAGTAGTTCTTATATTTTGAAAAAATTAGGGTAATGGATAAAAGTGTGGGATGAAGAAGATGACTGAGTATTATTAGGATACATAAAAATTAGTGACTATGAATTATTTAATAAAAGGAAGAATAAGGTCATGGAATGTATCAATTTTATAGTAATTGAAGTGAATTATGGAAATAATTCTCCAAATTAAAAACATGAAAAATTATGTGATCATAATGATGATATTGTTACAAATTGTGATATTGTACAAATTCCATTAAAATGAATATTTTGAGGTTGAATCCAACATAGAAGAAATTATAATGTGATTCAACATATATATATTTATATAAATAATTTAATGTATGATAATATATACAATATATTTATATAATAGCCACCAATAATATAAAGGAAAAAGATGAAGGATGTAAAGGACGACGATCTTCTATCAATAGTGGAAACCAATTAATTTGAAGAAGAAAAAAAATTTATCCATGGGTCCAATCATCGAATGTGAAATTGGATTAAATTGATAATAATTTGATGTGGGAACTTGTGGATAGGATTGAACACCATAATCCGATCATTAAAAATTGGGCAATTAAGAACAATTTTGATAAACCTTACAATGGGATGTGAAATAATATATGACTACTGTCTAATGTCTAGGAATAAATTTATAGTTTTGATACTAAATATTCCATAAAACCAATAAAGCGACTAGATTCATTTAGGATTTTTTATGATGTTTTAATTCAAAGATGTTTTAAGATCATTTAAATTGAAGTAAAAACAATGTTTCAAAATTGTGTACTCAAATAGGAGGTCTATATTGAATTTTCAGTAGGTTTATTAATTTATATTGATGAAAATAATGTGTAAATATTAAATAAGGCTCTATATAGAATAAAATAGGAACCTCATTTAAGGTATACTCGACTAGAACTATATTTTAAGAAAAAAAATGAAAATGGATTCTTCTGATACCAAATTCTATGTTAATACATCCAATGAAGAATAATTTTTAGTACCCATTTATGTTTATCATGTCATTGTACATTAAAGAATTAAGAAATTAGTATAAGGGTTTATTAAAATACAGAGGTAAGAATTTAAAATGTCCATCATCAATGAAATCACATATGTTCTATAATTATAAGGGGTTAAAAATACCACATTTATCTCTCATGTTATGTTTCAAGAACAGCTATGGAAAATTTTCAGTTTACATTTCTCAAAACCAATTTCAACTAAAATTATTATTGGAACCAAACATAGGATGTATGAGTATAGGAAATCTAATTATCCATCATTGAATAGGGTAATAATTTGGAGAATGTTTTATTTTATAACTAACTTTTATAGAAATTTCCTATGAACATGTTTGGTGGATCATTTCCAAACTAATGCAAAAGGGGAGAAAATCATTGTAGCGAAGAGGATAATTAGGTAAAACCAAGGTACTTTCAACTAATGATTATTTTTGGGGAAGGAAATATGATTATTTTTAATCCTTTTTTGATGTTCATTGGGTTGTATAATTTTATGTTCTAATGACCACAAGGGGTGGTGCATTGTTCATTGGAAATGACTGTATCATATGGTTTCACGATTAATATTGAATTGCATCCCCTAATATGATAAATGGGTAATATATTTTATTAATGAACGATTTCACTCAAATACTATGGATGGTGAAATACTATTATTGTATATGTGAATATATAAACCAAACTACCATCATCATTTGTAACAACATTAGAGTAATTAACCTTAAGAAAAATATATTTCATACCTTACACAATAACTATATAGAGATAAGATATATATTATTAATGAGAATTTCAAAGAATGAGTGATCAAGGTGGAAAATTTCGGAACTAATCACCAAGTGGTAGACATCAATATTGGGACCTACAAGCTGCTAGAAATATGGTTAGAATGAATGGAAATGTTTTTATTTTTTTGACTTTTTTCTTGTTTCCTATAATGATCACTAACTCAATTAGGACGAAAATATTTGTTAGTGGATCACCAATTATTTTTTTCAATGTTGGGATTTTCATAAATTCTGAAATGGGATATTATCTAGACACAAATAAGTCCATTAAATTAAATTATCATCAGGGGAGATTGAAGATAAGAGGAGAGTTACATGCAAAGAGAATTCCATGGAAGGAGAGAATGGATAATTTGAAAATTTTATGAATGGTTAAATGGGTTGTATATTGATAGTAAAATCAAAATGGGAGAATTTTGGATCCACGATTTTTGATGATTGGATTTTTCATCAATTGGTGGTTCAGAATTTAGTGGCTTGAATCTTAAAATTCTAGATAATATAATTAACATGTGGTTCAAAAATGTTTTATGCCTAATATAATTAGAAAACAAAGATTTTATAGTGCTATGATGGTTTCATTTATCTGTGACATATTCTAAAGAGGCAAAATTAGAAAATTATTATAGATTATATTTTTATTTGATGTTTTTAAAAATTATTATATAAGAATGTTGTTGTAGATATCCCTGAAAATGGAAAGGAAGATATCCCAAAAGATATATAAGATTATTTTGTGAGACATAAGGTTTTATAGTTGGAGACAAAATTGGAAAATTATTAGGGATTAGTCAAAATTTATGGTTATTAAATGATGTAGGAACTTTTGAAATTAAAACACTACAAATAATGTATAAAGTTTCCAGGAATAAATGTTTCTAAAAACCATCATATGATGTTTATGTTTATTAACAAGAAACATATGGTTTTTTAAATCCTTTCTTAGTTGTGTAAGTTATGCTACAGATCTGTATAAATAAGAACGGAATATAAATAAAATTTTATATGTAAGATATGTTGGGAGGTGTGTAAGTACTTTTTATCAAATCATAATGTTTAATTATTTATCATTTTGAGGAGAAGAATCAGTCATACCATAGAGAGAAGTTTTAAAGGCCTATTTATTCTAAATCATTAATGATATACCCTCCAGTGAATCATAGAATAGATGAATGTGTTTAAATATCGTAAAATCCATTTCTATGGTTATATTATAGACCACAGTTATATTGAAATACTAATATAATATTTTTAAAGAAAAATTGTAGCTATGAAATGAAAGGTTTTACAATTTTCTACTAAGTGAAGGAGAAGGACTATCGTACTGTAATATAGAGATTCACACCATCATGTCTATATAAATGGAAAAATAAATCAGTCATCTATTAGATTATGATATATACATATATATTATAAATCATAAAATTTTCTTTATTGAGTGTTTAAACATAAAAAAAGATATTGGCGGACTTTTTCAAAGACAAAGCACCTTCCCTATCGATTTATCCATCATATTTTTCAGTAACTTATTCCTTCCTAGAAATTCCAATGGTGGATATTTTTAGTCTGAAGAGTCCCCTGGTTAGTGAATTCAACATATTATTTAACTAAAATTGGGATTTACAACATCTAATGGTGGTTGGTCTTCACAATACGTGACATTTCCTTATCCATTTCAATGATGAAGATTACATGGTGCATTCTGGGACTATAAACCCATGGTACCTCAATGATTTTGGTTTCTGTCTTCTCATGTGATTTGTCAACTTCCATTTTATTAGTGGTCTGTCTTCCATAGTGATTTGGGTTTTTCACCCCAGTTTACCACTCCCCTTTTAAAACCCATCAATTCTTTGGATGATTGACACCTTTCTTAAGTGTTTCCTCTATGAGAAATGAAGAACACAAGGTATGTTCTATCATATTTCCCCTAATATCTTTGTGTTGATTAATTCTTCGAAGTTCTTAATAAGTTTTTTATAGATTAAAATTGAATGGGAGAATCATCATAAGAAAGTGGTTGTTTACGAATTAGGGACGAACTATTGTGCTAACTACTCTTTTCTGGGTCATCTGGCCCTAAAATGTTGATATGAAAAGAGTGTGGAAGGTATATTTATATCTCTTTATCCATCAATTATGGAAAAATAATATGGATAATACGAGAAGTTTTACAACCATCCCCATAAATTTAATCTGGTGTTGACGAACATCGTGAAACCTGGTGGTCATGTCGATTTCATCTCAGGAATTAGGGAAGACCCTAGCTCTCAGTGATTCCAAGACTCATTGACCATAATATAGGCCTATGTTCGTGGTGACAGGATTCCCACCATTTCCCCATCATATGCTTTATTCACCTCCTCTTTCTGTGGAAATGGGGGTGCTGATAGAAGTCAAGCATGTATGTCTCCTTCTTGAGACATGACAATATTGAATGTCCATCTAATCCCACCGATATAAGGGATGGGAGGTGATCAGAATAAATGTTTGAAATCCCCATACTATATGGAAAATTAGAATCAATTTCATATTTTTTATTGTTCTAATCTTTAATCGGATGATGAGGGGTGTAAAAATATTGGTTACAGGAAAAAAGATCATATTCAGGCTGTAGTAGAAGTAGATAACCATGCAACCAATGAGTCAAAGGGAGATTTTATTGATAAATCTATAGAATAATTGACATAAATAGATATATAAACTCAATATTAATCTCTTGGGAATGCATAATGATTGGAATAAGAAAGAATTTTTTGTATTAAAAAAGGTAATAAAGGAATTACAAAATTTGATGATTATACAATGATTCCTAGGAAGTGAACTAGTGGACGTAAATACTACTACAATTTTCATAAGAATATGGTGACCTATTTAGTGGGGAATACCATATAATACAAGGAGTATGGAATCATAAAAAACATCATAATATTGAGGGTATTCAGGTAATCCCAAAGAAGAATGAGGATCTATTGTAAATTAGTGAGGCCATGGGAGAGAAAGAGGAGTGTGAAACTAGAGTCCAAGAATTTCACTGACCAAAAGTGGTTGATGGAATCAAGGATGATGCATATTCTGATTCCACTAATATATTTATGAACCAAAGGCCTTGGGAGGAGAATAACTGACGCCAATAGGAAAATACCCTGAGGCTATGTTTTCCTAGTAGGAGGCCAATCAGTAATTCCTACTTAAAGATTCTAGATGGAAGGAGATGCAAGTGAACCATTTAAGTAATGTTCAAGGGAAATCCCACAAAACCTAAAAAATATTTGGAATAACAAAAATAATATATGATATATTTGTAATGGATTCAGAAGAAATGTTATTAAGAGTGCAATATGGGAAGGCATCAGAGGATGTGGAAAAATTGATTAAGGATTGATTTCAACAAGGTCTTCATCCACAAATCATAAACATGATTAAATTGAAATTCTGGTGTATTTTATAGGATCTGGTATTTTTATCTCTTTCCCACGATGGTTTTTATAAGGTATTTTAATTCATTTCATTCAATACAAAATAATCTCTAAGGATCAATCTAAACATTCACATTAGAAAACTACCTTGGTAGTAGAGTGTGGTTGCCCATAGCTGAATCTAGCTTACAAATCACTATACTAGAGACCCTCTTACCTTGGTATGTTGTCTCATGGATGTTGTTTTTTTTGTTCCCACTAAACCCTTAAAATTGGTGGAGTTTTTAAAAATATAATAAAAATGTAATTTTATGGGAAACAATTGTGAAGAAACATTATAAATTATTTTTGTGTAACTATTATTTCTTTGTATTTTTTATATGAAATTAGTTCATAGGGAGAAAATATATTGGTGGTCTCTTATTATTTACAATGTTACCTTATTTAATTATGTAATTCATATTTTTCATTGTGTTACCTGTTGGTATGTTGACATACCATTGGTGTATTCTCCTTTTGTTACCCTTTTGTGGTGAACCAATTAAAATTCTCATATTCTTGTATTTATATTCATCATATTGAATTATTGTGTTTGTTTGAGTATTGAATATATCACATTATACTTGATTACTTTATAATAATAATTGATTAAATAAAAAATTAATGGAAAACATGAATGCATTCCATGAAATATTTTAATCTATTTCTTGAATGTGGTCCCAATATGGTTTTTATGTCTAGTTTGATCATTTATTCATGTTATAAATACATATTTATTGTATAGACACCATTTTATTATAGATTGGATAAATAAATTTTCATATCATATATTTTTTTGATGGTGTGTATCCTTCACATTCATAGTAAGAAAGGGACACACTTACAAAAGAGAATGATATTTTTTGGTAGATCAATTTTGAAATAACATTTTGAAATTTGGAACGAGTATAATCCAAATGATTGGAATAGATTTTCTGTTTTATCATAACATAATTCCACTTATTTTTCTAAAGTGGTGGACTACTTTAAGGATTTAATTTATGATTAATTATTAGGATTACCACTTTTGAGGAATATTGAGTTCCCCCTCAAGTTCTAGATTTGTGGTTAACCTATATTGATACCCTCTTGTCTTTTGTATCCAAGAATGTTTATGATAGGTAAACATTAATTTTGAGGATATTTAAGTTAATATATTTATAAATATTATTTCCTCTCATTGGGATTCAAGGATACTGTTTTAAAATAAATGTGATGCAAACATGATGTTATGTATGGACTCTTTGAAGATGAATGCTATATATATTGTATATATATAATGGTTTTTGTGTATATTTTCCTTGTATTTTGATTGAAATATAGTATCTCTCTATATGAATATTATTTTTAATTATTTTATGGAGTAATTATTCATTCTAGGCAGATCTAGTGTAAAAAATAGATAAATAAAGATAAGAGTATAAAATGGTTGTGAACCATTTTCAATCTGAAAGACTTAGGATCTGCTACCTTGAGGGAGTGACCAGGCTCAATTCCATCCATCTTGGGATATGGTGGAGAAGGATACCTAGTTTGGGGGAGTGCTTGATGGGAATACAGATTGTTGAATTGTGTGTTTACACATTGAGGCAACAATGTTTGGGGATGTACTCAATATGAAAAGTATGTAGACAATAAAATATTTATGTGGGATCCCTAATATGTGTTACTATTTAAATAATTGGTCTTTACATTTTAAATATAACTACATCATTCGTGGATTCATCTTTATCTATCAAACTATGGTTTTCATGTGCATATACTCTCATTGTATGAATTGTTCATAATAATACAATTTTCAATGGATTTGGATGCCAAAGAAGAAATAATTCATGTAATCTCATCATCCCACTTTAAGGACAAGGATTACCATGTGACATGGAAGATCAATAGCAGAACACAAAAGAACATAATGATGATACATAATAAAGATTATTGTTTCCATATATTCTTGAAATTACATGGATTTTTCATGAAGATTGGGGGAAACCATTTGGATGAATCCCATGGATATGTCATCAATACAAGAGAATTTGGTTATTAATTTCCTCCAAAGTGTTTTTCACCTTGGTTAAAAAATTATTAGTGCATGTAAAAAAATACTAGAATATCGTATGGTTATTTTACACCCTAATATGATGATTTCTAATTATGGATGTTTTATAAGGTTACCCTGAATAATATAGGTGGATTTTTAAAGATACATGGATGGTTTATAAGGCTAGGATGAATTTTAATATTTTAATTAAATTTTTCTTCTTGTAATAAGAATAAAGAATTGAAATATCTTATTATTAATGGGTAGTGTCACATTACCTAATGAGGTGGACGCCTTAGATTCTAAACCTAAATCTAGGTGATTATATGAAAATATTTAGGAGTTCATGATTATCACTTGACACCATAAGTTCTCTCTGTATATATACTCTTGTATAAGTAATAAATATGTAGAAATGATGATAATTATGGAAGGGTCTTCATGGTCATGAGGGTTTCGATTGTCCAAAAACCATGTAAGAGTGGAAAGTGATATTGTTTAATGAGTTTGATCACACCATGATCCATGTTCTTGTTAAATGAGATCCTTATCATGATAAATAGATTCAAGATGAAGTACATGACCGCACTATAACATGAAGTCTTTATTGGGTGACGCTTTCAAAATTATTTTTTTAAAAGATATGTTCCTCCGATATATTCAGATGAATTTAATCTTACATGAACAATGGATTTCATGCATGACTCTTAGAAATTTAATAGATAGAATCAAACACTAGTGAAAGTATTTTTCATCCACAATGTGAGAATCTAGGGTTCAACAATGGGAATTTCATAGTATTTAGTGTTCCTTATCTATTTTCCTTTCCATTTTTCATAGGTATTTCCTTTTATGTAATTTTAGGTTCTAATTAATTATATTAAAATCATTATTAGTTTTTATCAATCTATTCTCCCTTGTATATTGTAAAAATCATTCTTTTTCATATACCAATAGAAATTAATGGATTGACCCATATGATAGATTGTAAATAGTTCAAGAGGTTTTTTATGTAATTTTATATACTTTTTTAAATTATAAAATAATGTTATTATTTAGTATTATATTGTGACATAACATTTAATTTTATTTTTTTGTTAAATAACTGAAAAAATTAATTTGAGATTAAATAATCCACGCACATTAGAAATTTAAAATTCATGAAGAATGGATTTGATTTTCAGTTATATTTTTGTTTTGAAAAAACTTTACATTAGTTAATTTTATTTATTCAATGATAATAAATAACAATTATAAGAGGTTTTTGATAAGAAATGTTCAAATTAATAACCAGTATATTTATTGTCATAATGTTATGATATTTGGTCATTTTTTGAGTGGATACAAGTAATCCACTTAGTAAAACCTCCCTTGGAAAATATTTTCCCATTGTTTTTCATTTTATGTCAGTTTACATTATTTTACATATATAAATAAATTTACAAAATTTCACCAATCCTAAAAATACTATAGTGATCTAAAAAATGAATAGAGTTTTAGTTGGGATGATATGTTCCTCATGTGACTAACCTTGTGCTTCCAATATTATACACCAAAGTAGTTAGTTTTGGTTTAGTAAAATATATTTCAAAAATTTTGGTAATACATAAGTAATTTTTCTATGAGGATGAAATAGTTTCTATAACCATTTAAAGAGAGTGATGGAGACCTTTGGAGTTTAAATTTTTTGTTGATTGAGTCACTCTCTTAACATCTCATTTTTTGTGTTAATTTTTTAATCTTTTTATGTGTATGGGTGTATTGTTTATTTAGTGCATAAATAATAGTATGTGATTCAAAATAAACCACTTGATCAAGATGTGTGGACATTTATGATCCACTCAAGTACAAAGATAATATTGAGTTGTCCCTATTTTCATATAGGTGTCTTTATTTTTTTAAAATGACCAACCCTATTGATGGATTCAAAGATGAGTTAGTAGATTTGAAGAAGCATGATGTTATTAAATTGATTCCTCAATATCACACCATTATTGAATATGGGTTGTTTTTCATAGAAGTGGAAACCCTAATAAGGTTTTCCCTCTAATATAAGGGAATTTTTTTTCGTTTAATACATTTTTCATCCTGATGATCTAAAATATTTGTAAATCCAGTGGACTATAATGTAAAGACCGAAGAAACTACCTCTAAATATTCCATGAAATTTTTAACAACATTAAGAAAAATATTGTCTCGTCTTATGAAATCATCCTACAAAAATTCTTATATTCACTTTAGGACAGTGTCAAACATTGGATAACAATAAAAGTCACTAGATCAATCACAAAAAGATATAATAAGGAAAATTAGTTTCTAGAAAATAATTCCATTTCATGGATGTATAAACTCAAGAGAAAAATCCATAATTTTTCACATATTGAAGAATATTCTAGTTGATAGCCTTGGTACAGTTATAAAGAGTTACCAATGAAGTTCTCACAAAATATTCTTGACATTTTTCTATAAATTCATCCAATTTATTATTGATTATATCTCAAATATTGATCTATGGTGGATTTTTTATTAAATAGATGTTTGATGATGAATATAACTAAGGTTAGTTTGGGCAAAATCAATGAAATCTCATAGAAGATCATATATGGAAAAGTGATGGAGGAACATGAAGGATTATAAAACACCTGGTGGATGAGTCAAGATGTCTATCCGTGAAAGTGGAGGCCCTTAATAAAAATCTCGACAGTATTTCATTTCCATATCAGTAACTATCATTACTATTGGTATAGGTGAGCTGAAGTAATATGAGATGTATAGTGTTCATCAAACATATCTATTGATTTAGGTATGTGAAATTTATTAATTTAATTAAATTTTAATTATGATAGTTATAATAAAGGTCCATATTTGTTTCAAAACACTTACAACCATAATGACTAGTGAACCCCAGCAACAACTAAATCTATGGTCGAACTAGCATCGAAGTAGGAAAAACAATACTAAAAGTTATGGATATCCAAAATATCCACCTAGTCCATAAAAACATTGGACATTTTATCCATTCCCACCCCCTCAAGTTTAATTATATAAACTATAACCTCAATTCATATAATCATTCTATCCCATATTGCAATACCATCCAAGCCCCAATATATATCCATTGATATCATGCATTAAAATTTTATATAAATGTGGATCTTTAGATAAAAACATAAGAAAATAACATGAACAGTAATAGGGATACCCTTTTGAAACTCAAACATTAGGTGGGGTAGTTTTCATAGAACATCTCAAGATAATTATTGTGTACACTACCTTGTAACATTAAAATAGTGAAAAATGGTGAAAAAAGATATGATACTATGATGTGGTGGATATTTGGAAGAAAGAAAACTAAAAAAAGGATAATAATAATTTGTAAATGAATTAAAAATGGAAGTGAATATATGAGGAGGTAAAACAGAAATGTGAGAATGGAAGTACTAGAGAAGAAGTATATACAGAATAATAAAATATTCAATAGATGGAAGCATGTGATAAGGAAGGTGGATTTATACCTTAGTTTAGAAAATAAGTAAAATAAGATGAAATTATTATAGTTTATTCATATTATAGAACGAGTAACCATTTTTTAGAGAGGATGAGGTAAGTGATAGTTGAGGCCTAATATAGAAATTGCCTAGATATTTTAAAATAGAGTCATATTAATATTTCATTCACTAAAGACATTTGATAAATTTTATCTGACGTGAAATTATTGAAAAAAATATTATCATACAAAAAAATTAGGATATTTGGGTGATATCTCCCTTAGTGATGATTTCCCAAAAGTTTTTCAATGTAAATCCCACTAATGATGAGAGACCTAAACAAATTTTCAATTCCACCCATTATTGGTTGAAAAAATTCAAAAAATCACTTTGAGATTTTGGATAATGTTTTAATCTTATATCGATGAGTTTATTTCAGAAATCACCAATCGAAATGATCAATTGATGAAAAATATTTATGGTTGTATAAGGATTAGATTTTTTAATCTTAAGAAAAAGTAAGGAAATGAATAAATTGTTTTTATTTTTAATATTTTTTCACTTATAATAAATTACTATAAGAAAAACACTCACTAATTTTTTTTAAGAGAAATATGATTAGAGTATAATTAATTATATAGATTATATGGATGCAAGGAAAGAGAAATTTCATAGTAATAAAGATATAAAGATATTAGAAATTGTGTAGTGTAAAGAACCCATATCAAGGTAATATTATATAGAATACAATCCTTTGATCATTAATCCAATGATGTTTAAGATGATGTCACTTCCAAAGAATTAAAAGGTACTACTTTTGATATATATATAGACCCTACCATTGACCATTTTTTAAATTTTTATAAGGATAGAGTGTAGAAGATACAATAATTTTTTTGAATTAGAAAACATCCATCACATATTATATCAATGATATCAAGGGAATCATACCGAAAATATGTACCACTAAGGTGATGTTATAAGATAAAACAAAACAACTATTCAAACATAAATATGATTTTCCCCACCAATAAAATAAATAGTCAACAAAGAGTTCATGAAACTATTGCATACTGAGATTATATTGTTCAGATCAACTAGTGATTAGGACATCCATCTATAGGTAATTCCTATGAAGGGTGATTAATAGTTTCAAGGAATGAAATTGAATCCTAAAATGGAAAATTATGGGTCAGAGTGTGTGAGTGGACTATACAAGACTAAAATTAGCTACAATAAAATATAATTTGCACCTACTGTTAAAGGACTATTTTTAGAGAGATTTAATATTAATGAATCATATTATTTCATTGATGGTTATAATAGTTATAACCAAATTTCAGGGGAATTGGATGTTTATTTTAATAATTCAATCCTTTTATATATTATATTTTTCTTATGGTCATAAAGTGATAAATGATCCACCAGAATGTTGCATGATTTAGGGTATTGGAATATTTCTTGGGCATGCAGAATTTTACCATCACATTTAATGTTATTTATCTAAGATATCATAGTTATTCAAACATCATTGGGAATGGATATTCTATTCAAATTGTATTAATACTGTATAAAATCAATTTCTATTTTAAATATGGATATAATGGAAACCCGTATTATATTCTATCTAAACTAGGAAAAACACATTTATATAATGTGCGATGTGTGTTATTTCAAATAGGTATGGGTGTTGGTATATTGGTTTGTTAGCTTATTATGGTGCATTTATTATATAATTAACTTTATCTATGTTACTAAAATTGTCTATAGAACATAAGAGAATAATTTATTATATTGGTATTAAACATTGAAAATTTTAGATCACGTACTTTTCATTCAAAGGTGGTTGTTCATAGTGACTATGAAGACTTGAGTTATTTATTTAATAAGAATGATACAAAAATAAGGATAATATAATAAATTTGACTTCTACATAAATATCACAACATCATCATGAATAAAAACATATTTTAGAAAGAGGTGGAATATAAAAGTTCAATGTCACAACAAAAACATATAAAGAAGATAAAAACCTGGATATCATTAATGATTTCTAAAATATAAAATTAATTAATGTTTATTTATAATCTAATAAACATATTTTTGATATATAAAATTACTTGAAAATTGGGTCTTCTACCCTGACTTCTTATAACATCAAAATAAAATATTTTTTAGTTGATGAAACTTATTATTTCATGGATAATCCCATTTTATTAAAGAAATACAAAGATGGTTCAGTCACAATTTTTTTTACCAAAACCTAAAATAAAAAATTTTCTGGAATTATGAAATTCCTCACCTATGGGAGGGCACTAAAGGCCTAATAAAAATTGTCAGAGATTTTACATAGTGGAATATTTTTCCAACACATCATTTAGGTTATAAGGGATATATATAAAACTGTTATAATCTCTAAAGGAGAGAAAACATGCGACAAAAAATGAAATTCTACCAAACCTAATTCTTAAGGTTGAAGTATTCTATGTGTGGAGAATTGATTTATGGGAACTCTTCCCAAATTCCATCAAAAACTCATACAATATAATATTTATGAAATATTTCCCTAAATAAATACAATCTAAATCATCATCTTTCAATTGACTAAAGGTGTTCACGGTGTTTTCACCAAAAAATATTTTTTTTCAGATTATAATCCCAAAATAATCATCCAAGATCATTACATTCACTTCATTAACAACTTCATAAATGGAATGATTGAAACATATAGAGTCAGATATAATTATATCCCCTGTTTTAAACATCTAAATAATAGGAATGATAATCATTTTATCCAAGAGTTCTAGAAAATTTTAGAAAAGATAGTCATTTCATGTAGAATGTATTGGTGAAAATATATAGATAATGAATTATGGGTGTATCAAATAGAGTATAAGACACTAATTAGTATTATCGCATTCAATATTGTTTGTGTAAAAGCATGCCCTCATGGAGTGGATCATGAACACCATTATTTTTTGGTTATGAATATTATAAACATGTATACCTAGTAAGTGGGAGAGAAAATATTATTGCAGTTTGATTAATTGGTGGAGAAATGAAATGATGCTTATAAAAATGAATTAAAAACTATAATAAAAACACAAAGCACAAGAATGACTAATACATCACTCCTAAAACATTTTCCCTTTAAGATAAGTTATTTTTATTTTAAACATATTTGAAAATATTTTTTATAGGTGAGGATCCCCAGAATCTCCCATACGGATATAGTGATAAAACCAATTTATTTTGACACTTGATTTGATATAAAACAAGATTAACATATATTTAATTTATATAATCTTAAAATTTTAAATATTAAATATCAAAAACAGTCGCTTAAAACCATAGAATGGGATGTTAAGTGTCTATGATGATTAGTTATATAAGATACTTATTTTATGATCCTCGTGAATGTTTAACCATTACAGAACCTCACTATACCCCTTATATATTTCTCATTAGTTTTGATCATCTTCATAACATATAGAATATAATAATAAGAAAGGGGTGTCCTCAAATACTGAAAAAATGTATGAAATAGAAAAATATGTCTACATGTTATTTATCATATATATATAAGGAAAAATAAAAATAATTATAGAAATATCATGTTGAAAAGAACATTAGAAATTAAGAGTTTTCATTGAGACACAATTTAATGACATGTATTCTCTAATGATAAAAAATATACCATGTTATAGTTGTGTAGAAACATGAGACAATAAAAATGATCCATTATATAATATCATAATACTACAATAGAGAAATGTTCTATAATATAAATAAACAGAAATTACATCCTAGTGAAGCGAGAATTTCTAATTGATTCTGATAACATAGTGAGATTTTTCTAACAACCCATGTACTCTTTTAATCATTGGCTGACAACCTGTTTTACCTATTATATAAGAGCCTATGATGTTAAAATATGAGAATAATATTAGTTATCTTGTATGAAACGAGACACAGAGAGTATAAGGGAATATAAATAACTACGAATTTATTATATATTTATTTTTAAATAAATTCAATCTCTTCAATATCTTACAAATCATGCAATACTAGGTTTAAATGAAACACAATACTCTTTTAAAATATTATTATTTAAACATTACCATTATAAAATTGCTATAAAATTGGTGGTATAAGTAATACTAACTATATTATATTAATTATATATTTTATAAATGTATATATTAAATAAAATAGACATATATTTATTAGAGATAAAATTAGAACCAATAGAATGAAAAATAATTGTTTTCTAAAAACTGTATTTTCCTAAAAGATTGTTATGTCTCTCATTGTAAACATAATGTATAATTAATTTTTACCAGTTTTTGAATTATTTTTAAAAAATAATTTTTAATATATATACTTCAAAATAATTTTTGGGTGAAATTTTGTTATTTTTCCTGAAATATTTCATTTCTTTCAAAATTGTGAAAAATAATAAATTTTAATTGAAAACTACTTTTTTGAATTATTTACAAAGTTATATTATATTTTAAAATTATTATAACGTTATATTAGTTCAATTGTATATATTTTAATCAAATTTAGTTTTTTAGAATCATTTTCATATTGAATTTTGATATAAACCCTTTGTAAACATTTGAATATTTTGTCTCTAAAAACTCATTTTCTCATCATGTATATGGGATAAATTTTAAATTAAATTTTTACACTTATATGAGTGTAATATATAAATATATATTTAATATTTAAAATAATAAAAAATTTATATTTTATAATAATGTTAACATAATGTTTGACCAAAATGAATAGGGAAAATTGAAAAAATAAATTATTGTAGTTAAGGTGTAAATGGATTTATCATGGGTAAAAACCAAAATATAAGGGTTAAAATGAAATAATTATTTTCTAAAATAAATTTTATGGAAATATTTCAACCCTTAAATGTTATAATTATTTATAATAACCAATTTTGGATGCTTTAAGTATTTAAAAAACTTGGGTACACCTTTTTCTTTCCAAAAATTAAAAGTGAGGAACTCACCTCACGTATAAAAGGCCACCCCCAATACACTATTCTTCACACCTTCACATCCATTTGGTTTAGAAAATACCTAATGAAAAAACTTTTAAAATTCTCTCATCTCATCCAATAATACTTAATCTTTTCACAAATATAACCAAATAAGGATTTGGTTCATATGTAAGGAGGATTCTTGGAGAAGATGTGTGTTTCTTCAATGAGAACTGTTATTTTATTTAAACATCCAAATCCAAAAATTATTATTAAAACATGATGATATGATAAAAAAATTATCTTCAATATAAATATATTTTGTTATTTTATGGTCATATCCTATAACAATCCCCACCTCTATCAAATGGTTTATAAAATCATCATTCGTTTTTTTGGTGGATTACCGCCTCATGTAGTGTTGTCATTCCTTTTTCCATTAACACATCTCATGGTTTGGTATTATGATGGATATAAAATAAATATATGTTATTTATAGGCATAATTATATATCTATAATTTTTATAATTTTTATTATATTTTAATATCCATTCCCTAGGGTATGTGATAACGTCTCTCGTGTATACGGAGGACTACCTCATTGCGAAGCAATGTGACTCGTCTCCCACTAATTCTTTACATGAAGACTGATAATGATATATTAAATAGATACATGTGATATGAATGAAATTTTTATGATATAAATTTCATATTTTTCATTGGAAAATATAATATATTATTTTTTCTTTTAGCACATAATAAGGATACGATCATTCTTGTACATATGGACTACCGCCTTCAAGAAGTGATATGACTACATTTCATTACAAAGAGACGTGGATGATATATATAAGTATAATTAAATATATAATATGTGATATATTACATTATTCTAATTATTTAAAGGTAAAATTTTACTTAACTTCTTTCCATAAGGATCATTTAAAAATGGACTCATATCTCATGAATAAACTCGGCCTACCATGCCCATGATTATAGTGTAGTTAAAATTTCATAACCATCATTAATGATTTGTTTTAAAATTTTAATTGATGTATAAATAATATAATTAATTTATGATTATTATTCTGGATATGACGGAATTATATAACATGTGAAAGAACCTGAACAATTATGACAAAACGTACATGAGAAAACAAGATAATTAACACTGGAAACAATGAAGTTAATGAAATATTATTAATGAATGGGTGAAAAGATGTTATAAATTGATAATATATAATAATATAATTATTAATATAGTTATGTAAAAAGTTATTAATATTTTTAAAACCACTATACTAGTGGTTCAAGTATGTTCAGCCAAAATAAAGGGATAGGCGCAGGTTTCTCATGTCACTTTTATATCCATGATAGATATTCCATATTCACCACTAATTTATTTTGTGTGGTGTATATAATACCATTTTTTATGTTATATCGTCATTTAATTTATATTAATGGTATTTAATATTTCATTTAATGTTATTTCATTTATGGGTCTTATGATTCAAAATTTTACAAATAGGTAAGGGTTTATTTCAGAATGTCGTCATTATTCAAAATTGTTTTTTAAGGCCCCTTTCGAGAAATATTTAAATTTATATCTTAAAATAAATATTTTTTTCCTCATTTTTTAATTATTGAACTATTTATTGTAATATTACAATTTTAATCTATTTTTTACATAAAATTATTAATATTTCGTCATGAAAACATATCATTATTTCTCTCGTCAGTTGAAAATACTTTTTACACGAGAACATTTTTTCTAAAAATGTTTTAAAAACATATATTATAATTAAACAAATGATTTATTATATAAAATTCAACCAATTTTTATCTTTTTAATAAATTGTTTTAAAGTATAATCATTTGTGTTTTTTAAATGTGGAATAATTATAACCTTTTTATATTATAAAAATAATTTTCATTATAACTTATGTGATATGTATGAAATTACACATTGTCATGATCATCATTTATTTTATTTAAAGTTTGAAAGTATACATGGCCAGTCTTTAATGAAATTTTTACTAATATTATATAACTTATTAGTTTTTTAAAGATGTTTTCAAGGAAATTTATTTTTAATCCTTTTTACAATTTTATTATTTTAAAATAAAAGAGTGATTTTCAAAGGAATAATATTTTCTTCCAAAAATATTCCAAGTGATATTTAAAACTAATTTCAACCTACGAATACATTATTTTGTGTTAATTAGTTTTTAATGGGGGTATTCTCCATTGATTCCATATTTATTATTATTTTTTGATGGTTTATGATGAGTATGAATGGGGATGTACTATGTAGCGACCATTCATTTTACCCTGGATGGTTAATTATTATTTATATTTATTGGTGAACGTATTTAAATTTCATATAAAAGATTATATATGAATGTTTATCTGAATTATATTTCAGCCGTTTCACATAAGAAATGTATTGAAACTTTTATGTGATAAACAGGGCCTACTTTTTCCCCTTGATGCATTGGAAAGTTATATGATACAAACAAGATATTATTCTGGCGATGTCCTTTCCAATTATTATATATTTATTTGAACAACAGTCGATGGTATTATATATATTTGAATTGTAATTGGTGATATTTTGTGTCTAGAAAAAAAACCTTCAGCGAGTGTTTTAGACGTCTTGTAGATTTCAATCCATCTTTATGAATTCAATTATAGATATTCCATGTGATTATTCGATTATCTCGAATATACATTGTTATGTTTCATTCTCTTGTAATAATTTATACAGATTCATTTGATTATATTATATTACTATCATATTAAGATCATGTTATTAATGAAATTTCATGTATTTTAGTTATATACATTTCTATATTTATTTTGGATTATTTATTCAGCGCTTCTACTATACACTTACCCTTACTGAGGATCAGAGTTAACCCCTTTCTAATGACTTATTTTCGCAAGGATACGAGGAATTATTTTTAAAATTAAATTTAGAGATACTCGAAGAGGAATAATGAAATTATTAATGAATATTATTTATGTATTTTATGTTTTAAAATAGTGTGAGGATTTCAATTATCAATCTTGTCAACAAATATTAGTAAACTATTAATTCTTTCAGGCTATCATTCCTGGTATATAATGATAATTTAATAAAGTATACACTATCTATGGGATACTAGAGTTAGTGTTCTATAGTTTTTACTAGAGGTATTTTATTCAAATTCTTGGGAACTAGATTTTGAATAACATGATTAGGGAATATTAAATTATTACTTAATTTGTGGATATGTATAGAAGAAAATCCTAATGTTTTGGTAATTGAGATATTAAGTTGTTTTTATGT
Organism: Viscum album; assembly: GCA_963277665.1. Taxonomy (NCBI): domain Eukaryota; kingdom Viridiplantae; phylum Streptophyta; class Magnoliopsida; order Santalales; family Viscaceae; genus Viscum; species Viscum album. The sequence continues at coordinate 1,647,144,018 of OY728128.1, forward strand.
GTAAATGAATCTTCTTTCTGGATACTACAATAGGGAATGGTTATAGAAAATATATAACTTGGGGTAATAACTCAAAAAAGGGTGTAGTTCGACTAACTTGATAATCACCTGGTGCATGAAAATAAGCCTTACAACTTACCTGGTTTGAAACTCCAGGGTTATGTGCTTAGTTAATTCAGGTTTTATTTATAAAACATTATATAGTATTTGAAAATATTGCTAACCCCATCCAAACCATGTTTATGATTATGAGATTATATATGCTAAAAATATTCAATTTATGTTAATAAGTTAACTAGTTTTTGAATTAAACATTATGTTTCATAATGTTATAATATAATATTGTGTAACAAATTATTTATAAATGACACCTAATGTAAAGAATGTGAAATGTATCAATAAATATACCCCATATATGAATTTACATCCCATGGAAGATAATAAAGGTGGAGATGGATATACAACTAGAACTGATAAAATTATAACCATATTGGGGAATCTAAATTAGGTTATGAGAAATAACCTTACCTATATAGAGAATCCATATAATCCACCTACTAGTGTAATAATGATAGACAACTACATGCATTAGAAATATTCATTAATCTATAGGAATACCAATCCATTTTCAGATAAACAATGGATATGATCCATGGAAAAGATATTTTTCATCCTAGGAAGTAGTGAAGGGGATAAATGTTTCGCGGAAGTTTATCATATCTCTATAGATTAGGATAAATAGTGGTCGTTGATTCAAAAAACTATGGATAATGATTATATACCAAGCACAGAGTGTAAGTATTTTAAGGTAATATTCAAGGAAAAATATTTTCCTCATGGGAAATGAGTGGATATAGAAAGATAATTGTTGATAATAATATATAACAATGATTAAATTCATTCTAATTATAAATCCATATTTAAGAGGTTAGTAAAGAATGATGTAAACTAAGTATGTAATCAAATGATCATGATTATCCATTTTATTGACGGGCTTTATCCAATCTTCCAAAGGGCACCAGTCTCCTAAACATTCTCATTATACGAGGACATAATATCATGTTCTATCAATATAAGGATATTATTTTCAAATTCTTATGGATTTAAAGGGAAGTAAGAGAAGAAGAGGATGATAGATAATAAATAAGAAGGGTATAATGGAAAGAAGGATTTCCTAACATGTGGTACTTATAGAAGGAAACACCTTAGTACATGATTAAAAGGACAAGTAGTTTTCTTAAAAGGTATAGAAAACAGCTAACATGCTATTTATTTCAGGGAGAAAAATAATAATCATACGTGAAATGATTCCATTGAAATGATTCCAGTCACTGTAAAAATGATTCCCCTCATCTTCATGGGGAAATAGATCAAACGTTTTTCAGGTTTTAAGGTCAAACTATTACTATTAAAACAGAGAAGGTGGAATAATTACTATGCTTATAAATTTGGATCAAAGGAATATGTTGCAAAAGTGTTTAATTAATTACATAAATGATGCATATAAGGATTACTATAGTAATTTTTCATTTAGGATTTGAAAACATCTGTTGAACGGTACTGATGTCCAAGAAAACTAATTCAATGGAAAGTTGAACTTTATGGAAAAAAATTACATAGGGAATGATAAAACAAAATATATTATTAATTTTTAGATAACTATGTTTTGATAAAAAGGTTGTTGATATGGATAAAGTATGTTTTATAGTACTAACTAAATTGTAACAAATTAATGGTATATTCCGTTAAAATTTCAAGTAACTTCTTTCTATTGATGTGGATCATAATCTTTCAGAAGGGCCAAAAGTTTAACTTTTTAGGAAATTATTTATGTTTAAATTTGGGTGATGTTTTAGATATTAATGTATTAATTTTACATATGATGATTTATGAATATATTATAAAATATACTAACCATTTTTTTATTATAATTACTAGATATATGAGGAATTATTTCAAATTATATTATATATTCGAAGATCTATTAAAAGTGAATTTTATTTCTTATTTCATAAAAAACAATCTTGGGTATTCATTTATTAAATTAAATGATGAATTGGAAATTGATTTAAGAATAACTAAATTATTAAATTATTTTTGTGAAAAATAATTATATCATGGAATAATAGTTCCTTATAATATCATATTTTAAAATATTCCCCTTCTCTAGAAAAGGATATTGAAAAAATATTATATAATGATACCTTCATTCATTATAAACTTTTGGTCTTTAAAATAATCGCATATTTATGTTATTAAGTTATTTAACCCTCCACTAATCATTTACATTCTTGTGATCATTGACCTTTTTAACTCTCTATAATTATTTAATCTTATCTATTGTGTCAATTTTGTCACATTCTGCCAATATTAACCTACCTAGAAACCTAGTAATATAATGTAACATATGAAATTTATATTAAGTATATATCTTAACTAGATTATGTTTTATTAACCCTTATAATGATTTTGGATTTCAATAATGGTATTTCTAAATGAAAAAACCCTTGACTACTATGATCAATATTAAATTCCAAGGACACAACTTATTTAAGTGGGTAAATTGTAGAACCCTCATATTTTAAAATATAAAAATATTATTTGATAATGTGTATGAAATGAAATAACAATATTATAATGGAATATAAAATCCTAATACATTATGATATATTTATTTTATAATATACTCAATCTCTTCAATATATATTACTGTGCACAACACTAGGTTTGAAGAAAACAAGATACTCTACTAAAATATTATTATTAAACATTACCATTAGATCCTAAGAATTAAATTGGAGGGTATGAATAGTGATAAAAAATTATGAATGTTATATGCTTTACTAATGAATAAAATAAATTAAATGAAAATATTATTATTAGACATAAAATTAGAACCATTTGAAAGAAAAAAAATAATGGATAAAAAAACTAATTTTTTTAAATGGAAGTTAAGTTGTGAATTATGCACATAATTTATAATAAATTTATAAAACATTTAGAAAATTTATTTTATAAAAAATCATTTTTTATATCTAACTATCAAAATTATATTATGGTGAGTTTTTTGGATTTTCATGAAATGTTTTATTTTCCAATTGTGAAAAATAGTGAATATTAAATAAGAACTTCTTTTTAGATTAAATTACCTAAAAAGTTAACTTATATTTATGTTTTTTAATTTAAAATTATTTAAATTATATTTATATTAATCCAATTTAGTCTATATTAATTATTTCCATATTGAATTTTTATAAAATAATTTTTTAACTTCTGACATGTTCTCTATGAAACACTTCTTCCTCGTCATGTCTATGAGAATAATTTTAATTTAAAATATCTCACGTTTATGAATTAAATTTGGAAAAATGGATTAAATATTTGGAATGAAAATAATTTATATTTTATAATAAGGTAAACATAACTTTTTTATTAAAATAACAATTGAATATATAAAAATTAAATACCACCCTTATGGTAAAAATGGATTTATCAGGGGTTATATTAAAATAATACTGGTTAAAATGACCTAAATACTTCTTTAAAATCCATTTTATGACTATATTTAGACCCTATAATGTATATAATTATATAATACTCCATTTTTTACCCATTTTCCTTGTGAAAACATAGTTATACATTTTTCACTCCAAAAACAAATCCAGTGGTCCACTCACCTCCATTATAAAAGGACACCCCTATTCACTCCTAATGACACCTTTAAACCAATTTTTTAGCCAATAACTACCCAAAAAACATTTCAGATTTCTTTATAACATTCTAGAAGCCTTATTTTGAATAAATATACAACCAAATAGAGATTTCATACAATTCTAAATAAAATATCCAAAGAATAGGTCATGTTCATCAACAATCATTTTTTTTATTTATTCCTCCACATCCATAAATTATTGTTAAAAAAGAAGATATAATTTCCTAAGTATCTTAAATATACTTATATTCTTTTATTTTAAGTTAATTACCTGCATCTATCCCCAATTCAAACAAATGTGTTACGAAATCATCATTCATGTGTACTGCGGACTACAACCTCAAAAACCTGTGTAAATTGTTTTTCCATTACCACCTGTCACGGTTTGGTATAATGATAGATATAATTTATATATATGATATTTATAAAATAATTATACCTTTTGAATCATTATATCATATATATAACTTTTTTTCTTTCTATTTTGTATTGGATATGTTAACATCACTCCTGTGTATGGAGGACTACCGCCTCGCAAGGCGATGTGATTATTCTTTCACTAACACTTAACATAGAAGGTGATAAAGAAACATTTAATGAATATATGTGATATAAATGAGGTTATTTTGATATAAATGAAATATTTATCATTATGTAAGATAAATTTTCTCTTCTAGTTTTTACACTAAAAATTGGATAACATCATTTGTGTAAATGCAGACAACCACCATCACAAAGCGATGTGACTCTATTTCATCACCACACAAAATTGATTATATATGTAAGTATATTTAAAGAAATAATATACTATATATGAAATTATTATTATTATATAAATATAAAACACTACGTAAATTTTTTCCATATTGATCAATGAAAAATGGATACATTAGTCATGTGTGTTTATGGCCTACCATGTCAATGATTCTAACATAGATCATTTTTCATAGAAATATTTCATGAATGGTTTTAAAGATGTAATTGATGTATAAATATGATAATTATCACACTATAATTATTTTTTATATCATGTAAATATATAATATGTGTAATAACTAAATATTTCATGACAAAACACACATTATAAAACATGACAATTAACACTAGAAACAATTAGAACAATGAAGGATTATTAACTAAAGGGTGATAAGATGTCTCAAAAGAAACATATATGATACTATTATTATTAATATGGTTCTAGAATAAATTTTTAGTACTTCTCAAACAACTGTAATAGAGGTTAATGTATGTTGAATATATATTTTTGATATTCCTCTAAAACTAATACAAAAAAGAAGAGGTCATCATGCATACATGCAGACTACCTGCTCCTTGAAAGACATGTTATATTTCATCACCATTTAACAAGGATGAATAGAAAAATATATTTATGTTATGAAAATGATATTTATGACACGATTAATATTATTTAATGATTATTATATAAATTATATAAGTGATATTAATATTTAATGGTATGAGAAAATATCCACCTTAAATTAACATATCAAGGAATGTTTTTTTTTGAGTCCTTTTTGCAAAAAATAATGAAACTTTGTAAATTTTGGTCTATTAAAATAATAAATTACATAAACCTCAATAATTATGGATATTATGAATATATTTTTAACTCACATTACCAAATTAAATTTACCAAGGTTTTTTAATAGTAATTTAATGAACCTCTATATATAACGTACATAATAAAAATACAATTTAATAAATTTGTAAAACATGATAATAAATAAGAATTATAAGATGAAATATTTTTGAAATATTTTTTTAAGATGTTTTTAAAAAATATAATTTTATATTTCATCACATTAAGCATATGAATAGAGTATATCTTATTCTGATGTAAGGGATCTATTAATCCACCCTCGTTACTCTCAAGTTGCACATTCTCTTTTATTGTATCCGTTTATCGCAATATTCATCCCATACGTTTCTTATATTTCTTATATATGTTTATTATATATATACTAAATATAATTTTCATATATATGTTGGGGTTATACATATTTTAATTTTCCATATTAATTCACTCTTTAAGTATATATGATTTAAGGAAACTTATCTATTTTTTATTTCTTTTCAAGTGATACCGATAAAAGATTTAATTACACTAATTGTTTTTCTAATAAATAATTATTTCCTTAAAAAACAACCCAATTTAGTTATGTTCTAACAGAAATTCTTAAATCATTTCCTTATTTAAATGATAATTTACATATAAATTATCTCAAAATTAGTTTTTTCTTATTATATATTTTCCAATCATTCACATGAATTCTTATACATTGGAATATAGTATTAAATAAATTTTATTATTTATTAAAATATGATCTTCCAATATGATTTAATTTCATATTCTATTTGTAATCCTTATGCTATATTCTTTATTTATTCTTTGATGTGATATTTTGAGACACCCTTTATTCTCAGGGTTTTAATGATAATTTTAATTATGTATAGTTTATTTTCCACATGTGGTACACATATAAATTTAAATATTATGTTGTAATTGATGGTCTAATAAAAATATATCCCTTCAATGAATTGTGATTTTTTATTTCATCTCATGAGATACTATGTATCATGCATGGGAATTTATCCTATCAAATTATGTTATATTTTCATGGTATATATCCTAGTCATATCCTTAAAATTTCATGTTTTATGTTATTAACATGAATTTATGATTACATTTTCTTATGTTATCATTTCCTTAAACCATATTTCCATTTTCATTATAATTCTATTTATGATAACATCTTATGCCTCCTAACATGTATGTGGTGTCTCACCATCATTATTTTATCTAATTATTCTCTTTCAAGTATTTATAGCTCACCTTATCCCCTTATGTATTTCCTCATGGTATCCTATGTTGTTTTATAAGATATATGGGTGTTTGGAGAAATGTGTGTAGTTTCAAAAAATAAGGATATAATTTATGATTAGGATGATATATTGAAGTGTCTAACTAACTAATAACAATATTAAAAATGATCCTTGGATTATATTTTTTTGTGAAACTGTGTTAGAATTTTTGAAATAAATCTTTTCTAAAGAATGGGGTTTTTATAATCGGTATTAATGTATTGTTTATTTATTTTATTCGATTATTTAATTTAATTTAGTTGAATTATGATATGATAAATTTTGGTAAAACCATGGGTATAAGGATAAGGGATAGATGTTAATATATTATAACATCATAGTATTATAGTTATGTTTCTATCATATGGTTGTATGAGAAGTCATATCAATGTCAATATACTAGAATATCGATGTGGTTGTGAAGAAGATGCATCTATGGGAAATCACCCTAAAAATGATGGTCGAGTATCAAATGGAACATTACTTGGTGCATGATTATTGGTATTATGACTGCATATATGGATAAAAAATTACAAAGGATATACATTATGTGATTAATATGGTCTTCATAATCAATTATAAAGTATTTTGATATATTGTTAACAAAAATAAATTAATTAGAAATAGATCATAGACAACAAAAACTAAAACACTAAAATTAATAATACAATTTATATATTTTTATGGGATATTACTTATAATATCATAGTTTATCTTGTATATAATTATTATTTTGAATATTCTCATTTATAAATTTTCATTATTCTATAAATTTATTGGGAATACAAGTAATCATGATAACAATTTATGCAATGGGAAATGTGATGATTTCGTTGAAAAAAATTCTGATATGTTTCAAATAGTAGTATAGTATCTCATGATAGAAATTTATTAACAATATCATGTTATGAACAATATCTTTATCCATGCATAACACCCTTCTTCTCATAAGAATGAGAAACTTTTGAATGGTCCCTTTTTGTGATAGAGCCACCTAACTTTTAATGCATATTCAAATACCATAATCATATAATAATGGATTAAATCTATTGAGAAGATGGGTTTTATACTACAATACTCTGATCAGTAGAAGTTAATACTAGTTTTTATCACCTTGAGTGACAATTTGATCCATGGGGGACACTGATCAGAAATAAAAATCCTAATGAATTCATTGAAGCTTTTGAATTAGATGAACATAAGAGGGTACTTTTGATAAATATTTTTGTTAGAATCCCCATATTAAAATTGGTATGGATTTCATTACACTCGTGAAAAATTAGTTTGAGTCCCTTGATTATTATAAAGTTAACTTCACAAGGCATTCATGGTACACCAATAGTTTTCTCAATAAAATTCAATGTAAAATTCAATACTTTTTGGGATTTAAAAATGATTGTATGAATAGATTTGTTAATCATAAATTTTGTTAGATGTGAAAATGTTTCCTAATGAAACCTCATATTTTATATGGAGGGTAATTATTATTATTTTTCTCATGGGATGTTAGATAAGATATAATGAATGGAGTTTAATTTTGGGGGATCGCCAAATAAATATTATAGTTCCAAGAAGATCCAACATCCCAAATGTAAAAATTATAGCAAAAACCAATCAAACAAATATATCAAGGGGCATTTTAATGTTTCATGTTTGAATCATTATTACTTTGAAAATATATTTTCTAATAAAACTAATTGTTAATACTTTGAAAATTTACTCTCCTATAAAGAGTTTTTCGTTATATTTTATGATTTTATTTAAGATTTAAATTATAGTATTTTAATATTTTAATTTTAAAAAATTTAATTATTTTTTAGATTCATAATAACATCATTATCTTATGATAATTTTTTTTATTTTTTTAAAATAATTGATTGGTATGTAAATAGTGAAAGTAGTGTTTTTTGTTAAAACTGCAGTGTTTATGTCTATATGAAGAATAAATTATAACATAAAAACGTATAAAAAATTTCATGATAAATAATTTATATATATTATTAAGTTATTATTCGAAAAATTCTATGATGATTTTATAAAACCCATTTTTAATATTTTTAAACTAACATATTCTTTTATTCTAATAAAAATTTATTTTTATAATATTTATTTAATTTTAACAACATAAGGTGTAATTATGTTATCAGTTTTGTGAAAAGACATGTAACTATTATTTTAATAAAAAAAATTCTAAACGTCTTTCAAATAAATAATCTTGATAATTTTATACAAAAAATATTTTTACAATAAAAAATATACTTTTTTCCAGAAAAATGGGTTTTTATATGTTACAAACACTAAACATAAATATAATTTTTCATAAAAATATTAAATTTATTTGAAAAAAATGGATTTATTATTTTAAATAAATATTCCCAAATTTTTTAATTGGAATTTTTTATTTTTTGATACTAAAATTAAATTACAATGGTAATGAATAGTTAACATTCTAAAAACTGAAAATGACAGATGTGAAATATCTATGTCTAAAAGACCTAAAATAATATGTTGAAAATGTTTAGAAAATAATTCCTAAGGATTCCATGACCTTAACCCTCGTCCACAAAATTATTATCCATTATTGGATCCAATTCATCATTGAATTGTAACTTTTTCTTTTATATATTATGGAAATGAAACATCTCTCTCTCTCTCTCTCATAAAATGTGGTATCACCACCCAACTTCTCATCACAAAAAAAACCTTTAGTATTACAAAAAAAAACATTAGAAGTAAAGCCCAAATTATCCTATGAAATTCATTATGGTTTTTTTCTCAAAATACCACCTCTAAAATCCTTCATACTTTTTTATAAATTATATTTCTTAGCGTGGTAACAATTGCTAATTAATCTACTTTCAAATCACCTATTTTCTCTCTTATTTTACCACGTTAATATATATTTTATAGATTATAATATAATTAAATATATATTTTTAATATAATAAATCATCATAATTATTATTAAATAACCATTATCTACAATTTCCCTTTTATTTATAAAAAGGAAAATGGTGTTTGTGTTCTGTATAGACTACTGCCTACATTAGTGATGTGATCAGTTTTTCAAAACCTACATACAAGGATATTTATAAATAAATAAATACTTTATTAATATTATATTTAGAACATTATTAATATTATTAATATTTAATCAAGTCTCTATATTCCACCTGATCTTTGGAAAATTAATGTGTCTATTATGAGTTTGTGAAGACTATTGTTTTCATAAAAGTGACGGATTTCATTTTACACTCTATAAATTTCATATATATTCAAATATATTATAATATAATTCAAAAACATAATAAAATATAAAATATATCATTATAATTCTGAAATAATTAAATTATAACTGCATCATTGTATAATCATACTTATCTATTAAATACAACTTGAACTTATTTAGGTTGGTTTAATGAACTACATTAATAATGCTATAAATTCTTATCAAGGATGGATATATAAATTTAAATTCTAAAATTATTTGAAATTAATTCTACAAATAATTTTTTTATGTTTTATAAATGTTATAAATATTTTTAAATTATTATTTATATTTCTAAATTATTTATAAAAAATTACTAAAACAAGATCATCACCATCATTTTCATCATGAACCATAAACAAGATAATTATGAAATAAAAATTACAACATTATAAATAATTATAAAAAAATTTATTCAAGTACCTATAATTATAATTTAAAGATTAAAATTGAGTCTATAAATAATAATTGACATCACCATTATGAAACCAGTACCAATCAAACCTTCGAGGAAAATGAAATCAGATGATAAATATAAAATATATATCACCAATATAAATGATTATAAATTATGTTTATAAAAGTTTATAAGTATAAATATCATTCTAAAATATTATATTTATATATTTATTAGTATTTTAAATGTAGTTAAAGAACATTCATCTCAATTGCAATTAAGGTAGGGTTTTTTCATCTCGAGTTTCTTTTGTTGAGAAATGATTCATATTCACCACTTGTTTCCTTGGTGTATATAATTTTTTTCGAATTATTATATATATATATTTAATTTAATTTAATATATTAAAATATCTATCTCCCATTAAATATTTCATGGGTTTTTATTTTAAAAGATATGAAATGTTTTAAAGGTCTTTTTTAACACAACTCTCTTCCTTAACATACAATGCTTATTCTGGAACATATTTCTTCCAATATTGGTATATTAAAACCTATGACTTTATTTTGTGTTTATTTATCTTTCACTACTAGGAGAATGAATTTAGATACTACAATTATGAATTTTCCCTCAAATATTATATCATTATTTTTATTAATTAGCATCTATTTTAATGATTGTTTTCCCTCATTATCAATATTTTCCTTTCTTCCACTATTATTTTCTATTTTTAAAAAATAAATTCTGTTTTATCTCATGTTATCATTAAATTTCAATTATATAATTTTTTAAATAATTTTTTATCCATTTTTTTATGTGGGTTTTCAAGAAAAATTATTTAAATGTATTAAAAACTATTTTCCCTTTAATGGTCAAACGTTTTATCATCTACTACAAATATATTCTAAAAACCATCATATAAATTGTAAGCATTAATTATTGAATATAATTTTTTATAAGGTAATCTTATTCAAAAAAAAATCACTTCGCCGTTTTAAATTGAATTTTGAATGCGACCTTTAACATTGCCTTTTATGAGTATGGTAAAAAAATTCATAAAACCTCAAATAGTTTCCCTCACCATTTTATAATATTTCTTTTTGAAGCTAACATTGCATGTATTAAAATGGTTTTACAAGTGATATTAATTCTTTATTAATTTTAACATAAGAGTAAATATTCTAATATTATTCAAAAGTATGTGTTTTATTTTTAAAATGGAATTATAGATTCTAAAATGTAATTTAAAGGATTGTATTTTAAAGAATGAAATATTTAGTTTTTTCCATATCAATCATTGTTTTTAAAAGAATATTTTGTTCATAAATTTAATTTATGACAACAATTTTTGTTAAAAAGGGTAATTTTATAATATTTTAAAAATTAGGTTGTATTTATTATTGATGAATCAATTCATAATGTGTTTTATATAATTTCATAAATGGATATTTCTTCTTGTTCTTCAAAGTGATTTGTTTAAAACTTATAAAATGGTGTTTTAAATTCTTTTCAAAATCGTTTTATGTAACATATAAATAGATGTGATATGTTCATAGGATACCATCTACCAACTTTCTCCAAATGTCATTTGAAATGTATTATGAATTTGTTCATAAGAACCAACTCTTTTCCACACATTACTTGTGGGATGTTTTAAATATGAATTATTGATTACAAGTGTCATATATATGAATAGATAATTTATGGGTTGGGTAATATATATCCCTCCACTTTATTTTTTCATTTGTTATTTCTCATGAGATTGTAATATTGAGTGTGAACATTATATTCTTAAGCTAGGTTCACAAGATTGAGCATGAACCTGATACAGATTATCTATATTCAAAAGATTTAGTTTGAAACCAATAAATATTAGTTAGGGTACCATGATTTAATTTTATCCTGATGAAGAATATTTAGGTTTTTAGGTTTTATTGTTGACATAATTTGGTTATATAGGTTTCCAATGTTTTTGTTCCCTATGCTTATGCATATTCCATATCTCTTGTTGTATTTCTATAATTATCCTCATTGGATCTTGTTTAAGGTCTCATAATTCCAAGAACATATACCAATGTTCGTTTTTTTGTTTGAGATTACATATACTTTTATAATTACTTATAAAAAACTCATATCATTCCATGTTCTTTTTAATTATATATTCTCCCACTAATTGTGTTTCTTCATATGTTTATGATCTAACTCTTCATGACATATTGATGATTTTTCCATTTTGAGATATTGTGCTCACAAAATTATTATGTGACCATTCCCTAGGTTATGAAGATAATCATGACCTATGATGAGTATTTAAGGGGTTCTATTGTTGTTTGACTACATATAAATATTTATATATATCATAAAATAAGTTGAATATGTATATGATCCCCAAAGAAACTAAAACATTCATTCTTGGGATTATATGTTTACTATAAGATGTGATGTTTAACTTATATAAATGATGTAAAATAAGTATAGTGTTGTCACCTATATTGAGTTTGTTGACCCCCTTGTTTTAATGATCACCAAATCATATTTATTACGATACGTATTGAGTTGTATGTTTTATATTATCATTTTATCATGTGTGACAGATTAGAGAAATTATCATAAGTATGATTCACCATATGATAATGACTCCCCATTAATTTTTATTCACCACCATGGATGAATCACCATCAGAGATGATACATTTCCATGAATATTTCACAATTGAGGTGACCTTCCATCAATATGGAAAAATGGAAATGTATGGGAAACACTCACCATCAACAATTTATCACTACTAAAAAGTATATCATTGTCAAAGTGATTTTAGAACTGGTAATGAATTTTAGACAAGTACTAAATTGATCTATCATCTTGGTATGTCACTTCCAAATCAAGTCACTGTAAGAGTATCTCACCACCAAACTCAAACATCACTAAAAAGTGACAATGTTCTAATAACTCACCACCACTATTCTTTGATTTATTAATTTGGATTAAACAAATTCTATCATATATATTATCAAACATATTGATGATAGAAAAAATAATTATTGGTCATTAACTATTGAATAATGGAATTAAGTTTAGTGTCACACATGAAATACAAGGAGTAAAGGATCCACATTATTCACATTGTTGCTATTGTTAAAAAATGTAGATGCCTGCCTCGTGTTCCTGATGAGGAACATATCAGAATGAAAATATATATGTACACATGAAGAAATCTACATTTTTTTTAAATTTTTCCTTAAATAAAGAATTTATAACAGTAATCACCTGTAGATGAAATTAACCACATTTGAAAGCTCAAATTCTTCATATATTCAGAATATAGGGTGTTTACAACACAATATTCTACTAAAAATTTATAAAAGGAAACTCAAGCCCCTTTTCAATATAATCTCAAGGAATCACAAGATACATAGAATTTCATAAATAGAAAAATGATCTTTCTAAGTCCATTATTTTATATTTTTGTTCATTTATCTCTACATAATGATCAATGTGTGTATAGTCATTATTTCAGCATGCACGCTATATCTAGATTTAAACTGGATGAAACTTAGATACCTTCTCATATAATTTTTAAACTTTTTCCCCATGATTATTATGGAAGAGGTCCTTATGTGGCCTATTATCTTTTATATTTCCATGATTACTATGTATGAGGTCCATTTGTGGCCAAGATAGTGGTTGTGTTGTTGTATACCTGATCCTGACTGCATATCAATGATTATTTTATATAAACTACTTTCCAGTATGTGATTTCCAAGTGGAGACCACTTTGTATTAGCTTGATACTGAACCTATTGTATTTATTTCCTCTTTTTTTATCTTCTTTTCCTTTCTAAACCATAAAACATGATCCATTTTGAACATCCAATAAAAAACACTACAATGTAGTTACCCATAATTGATTTTTAAATAAACTTTTGATTTAGTGAATTGATCTCAAAGGATAAAGTAATATTATATATTATTTGTTCATAGAAATAATCAATCTTCGTGAATTATTTTTAATGTAAAGTCATACATATATCTCCTTTTTGGTTAATTGTTTCATATTTAAATCAATTGGGTTATTTAATTTTAACAAATTTTTGACAAAATATTTTATTGGGTACTCAAGTCACCCCCCCTCTTGAGATACTCACTCAAAAAAACATTTGGTTTCAAATGAATTTATCATTTTATCAATATTTTCAAAAAATTTCAATTATGGTTTTACTTTTATTTTAAATATAATAAAGTTATGTTATTTATTAATTTATTTCAATAAAAAGGATAATATACTAGAACATTTTGTTACTAAGAGACCACCGTTTTCAATGGAAATAATTATGATCAATGGAAGATAAATATCAAAATAAATATTGAGAGTATGGGATTTGAAATATGTTATGTTATTGAGGATACGTTTCATTTATCTAAGACTCCTAGAAAATACTAGTCTGATGCTACCAGAACTAATTATAATAATAATTTCAAAAAAATGAATGTTTATATTTTTTCTCTAGCAGATGAAGAGTTTAATAGAATTTATTATTGATAAACTACTTTTGAAATATGGGATACACTATATATTTATCATGAGTGATTTTTTTAATGATATGAGATTGAAATCATATAATATTAAGTAAGATATTTTTAAGATGAAACCTAATCAATTAATTTTTGATCTGAATCTCATGTTCAATGAAATAGTGAACACAATGTCCTCCCTAGGAAATCTTGTGTCTCACAAGGATCAGATATTGAGTCCACCTAGATATCAAACTAAAATATTAAGAGAGAGATCAGTGTCAATTGGAGAATATTAAAATATTATCAAACATCCAATTAATGGTTTAATTGGTATGTTGATGATGTATGAAGAATAAATTAATGTCAATAGAGAAGAGGATGATGGGACAAAAAGAAAATCAGTAGATTTAAAGTATAATACATCCAAAAAACAAAATTAAAATATAAAATATAAAATATATACTAATAGAAAATCACCATTTAATAGAAAAGATTAAATGGCCCATCTGGAATGAAATTTCAACATTTTCAATAGGAATAATAATTTTTTTAAGAAATCATAGTCACAACGGAAGGTATGAAAACAAGGTAAGATGGAAGAAGGATATTAAAATGGATGATAATACAAATGAGATAACCTCCTATTAATTAAATTGCAAATATGTTTTAAAAAGAGACTATCAAAAATAAAAAAAATTGAGAAAAAGGACATAAAATACAAGAAATATTTAATGGAAAAATGGAGTTCCTTTGATGATAGATCTAGTGCCACTGACTCTACTCCAAAAGTGTAGTACGACCAAGACAACATGTATTAAAGAATAATGTCTTCGAGGTAACTTATGTATTTTATATTGTTAATTCGAATCATTTTAAATGTGAACAAAAATAAGATGATATTTATCAAGAATACATTTTTGAATACTATAAAATTCTTGATGACAATTTAAATGAACATAAAGATAAATATAATGTTAAAAAAAGAACATTATGTATCTAAATGTATTAAAACAAATCGTACTATCAACAATGAAAAAAATTATCAGTTTTTAAAGGAGAACACTGAACATTAATTTTTTAATTAACAACATAAGAATGATTTCGAAAAGATTAAAAATGGTAGAGAAACACTTACCAAAATCCTAGGTAAGAAGATTGATCCAAAATATATTAATGGTATATGACACTAAATTGGACGGAAAAGAATAGTTAAGAGAATATTTTTTACTAAATATAAATATAAAATTTCTACTATAAGTTATTTTTCAAATATAACAAAAAATATTTTATCTCAATAATCTTATAATATATTTATAAGTGACTGATTATAGAAAATATTGGTTCTAAATGCCCTAATTGAAAACACATATAGACCCAAGAAAATATGGATACCAAAATCATTTGTTGAATAATGTTTTTTGTAGAAATGATACTTAAAACCCTGAAATAAAATTCATTGGTATATGTATAATGGATGTTCATCGAATATTATTGGGTACTACTCATGTTTTAAGTGCCTAATAAAGGTTGATGGTGGAAATGTCACCTTTGGTGAAAAATATATTTTTAAAATCATCATCTATGACTAATTGGTAACACTAACTATATTTTAATTTCCAATTTACCATTTGTCTATTTTTTATGTATAATTTTTTTAGCATATCTTAATTATGTGAGGATGGTTTTCATGTCAAATTTTAAAATAATTCATGTAATGTTTATTTATTCCAAAAATTAATTTGTATGTACTACATTAAGGAATGAAAATGTATATGTTATTGATCGTAATTTATTAATTTCTAAAATTGATTCCATCTTGAGTGCCTTTCATAATTATTCTTGGAATTTTAATAAGAGAGTTTATCACCATAATATTCACTCAAATAGGAAGCTTACTATGAATTTTTTAGTCAAGGATCTACCAAAACTTGAGTTCCCAAATGGTAAAGTCTATAACTCCTGTCCAAACCAAAAACAACACAATCTTTATTTTAAATTAATGAAATATGTTTCAACTTATCAACCTCTTGAGTTGTTTATATGTATTTTCTAAATAGTAATCACTATGTTTATGTTCTAGTGGATGAATTTTATATTTATCCTTGGGTTTTATTTTTAGCTCACAAGAGTGAAGACTGTTAATATTACACCAATTATTCTAGATCTACAGAAAACAAAAGTGGACATAGAATTTAGACCCTAAGAAATGACCATGGTTGTGAGTTTTATTATCATGTCATTTAATCCTATTTCTCACAATGTGAAAATAGTCAAAATATATATTCACCTAGGACACCTCAGTGGAATAGAGTTTTATAAATAAGGAATAGAAAAATTTAATTGATATCCCAATATATTCTACATGAATAGTAATTACCTCTATACTTTTTTTAAGATTTCATGAACACATTCTATTCTATAATAAATATAGTTTTAATTATACTTGTCTTGAAGAAGATCCCTTTTGGATTTGGAATTGTAGAAATCTTGAGGTTAATTACATTATAGTTTTTTTGAAAAGTATTTATTATTAACACTAAAGATAATATTGAAATAATTTCCTCCACATGTGATGAAGTAATATTCCAGGGTTATTGAACTTCTAGAAAATCATATAGAGTCTTTAACAAAAAAGACTATGATTGAGGAACAATATGTTCATGTAAATTTCAATGTGATAAATCACAATGAGCCCAAGATCTCTTTAGAAATAATTTAGGTTGTTTATTCTACTTTAAAAAGAATTTTCAAACCATCTGATTCTACTACAAAGGAAGCATAATAATCATCTAGTTTTGATGAAATATCATAACTTGAACCTAAAACCATAGATATTCTTAATGTAATTGGCCCCTCTTTTTGTAGATCAATTATAACCCCTATGTATTATCCATTGGATGTTATATTTAAAGACCAAGATAAATGTTCACACATAAGAGTCTCTTTGAGAAATACGGTTGAACCAAAATCTATCTTGTAATACCATTAACAGAATAACATCAATGATGTATTAATTATGAATTCTCGGTAGTGTCAATGAAATAAGAACTATATCCTTTTGAATGAAATAAATTGTGGAAACATGTGGAAAAACCCAAAGATACCTTAACTATGGGCACTAAATGGGTGTTAAGAAACAAGGTAGATGAATTAGGTACTATAAAAAGAAATAATGTTATACTAGTTGCAAAATAATATAGTTAATAATAAAGATTATACGATCAAGATTATTTTTCACCAGTATAAACAAATTAAACCATTATAATACTTATAGACCATGCATATGATGTAGGTTTTAGAAATTATAAAATGGATTTCAAGAGTGAATTATTAAATGGGTGTACAGTTGAGGATGTTCTTTTTTGAAAACCCTCTTGGTATTCGAAATTCCAATTTTCAAAATCAATTTTTCAAATTAACAAATGCTTTATAGGGTTTCAAATAAGCCCTTAGGACTTTTTATGATATGCTCATCTCCATTATTATTTCAAAAGGATTCTCAAAAGATATAATTGATCCTACCATTTTTTTAAAATGAATTTCAATATATTTTTTAGTTTTAAACATTTATGTAGATGGTGTTATTTTTGTATCATGAAAAAATTATTTTTGTATTGGTTTTTCAAAAATGATGAAAATTGAATTCTACATTAATTTAATGGGTGTACTAATGTTCATTATGTGTTTTTAAAATATTAATATAATTATTTATTCATTTTAAAAAAAGTAACTATATAAAATATCTTTTAAAATATATTAGCATGGATAGCTCTAAGAGTAGGGTTACTCATATGAGTACCACCTCTATGTTGAACCCTGATGAAACTGGAAAAGTAGTGGGTCAAACCACTTATAAATGTTTTATTATAATTATTCTCTACTTGACTGCTAGTTGACCTGATATAATGTTTAGTGTGTGTATGTGTGATTTCTTTCAATAAAATCCAAAAGGGCGAAAAATACATGCTGTAAAAAGAATTTTCAAATTCCTCAAGTATACAACCAATTACGGATTGTTTTACCATAGTGGTAAAGAATTTGACTTAGTTATTTTGATGCTGATTTGGTGGATTTTAATTAGATAAAAGATGCACCATTGGAACATGTTACCTTTTAGGAATGACACTATTGGATTGAAATGGAAATGAGATGGCATAAATACAAGAGTGGGTGAATTGTATTTTAAACAAATTTATATTTAAAACTTTTAAAGAAGGTTCTTAGTTTAATATGACATAAACTAAAATATCTCACAATACCTCATATAAAAGAAAACAAATGATCGAACTGACTCTTGCTCCGAAGTCATGATACCAAAGGTTATCAAAAACTTGTATTCGCGTTGAATATAAATATCAGAGTATATAAGTGTAAATTATTCCACCAGATAGCATATAGAATAAATACTAAGAATAATTTAACTAAAACAATTACAATATAAAATAATACTAGTATATGGAAGAAATAAACGAGGTTATATTTTTATTACAATAAGTAAAAAAAAGTAAATATTATTAAAATTATTTTATCCCAAAGAGTATGTATCCTTTCACCTAGGATAATAGGTCTGTCTTACCAACACTTGTAATCCCTCGATATGATGATCGGAATTTCCATCTTGTTATCCCCAAAAATCCTCGATTTTTGAGAAAATCAGCACCTCTGTATTTCAATCACTTGAAAGCCCTCTATATGATGATAAATCAAACTTTATTCTTATCCATGATAGCCATTTATTGTTATCACCTGATCAGACACACAAATCAAAAAGAATCACTTATTGAAATACACAAACTAGGAATGAGTCATTCACATTTTGTAATTTCAAGGATTTCACGTGAAGTAGGAGTGATGTTACACAGTCTCTCTCTAGAACATTGAAGAAGAAAATGATACTCACTCTTGTTCAAATGACCTCTTATTTATCCGCCTCAGGTTCCATTGGTCACATTTTCTCCAATGGACATATTTCTCTATAAAATTCAGAGGGACTTGGACACATGGAATTATAAAAGTCATATTGAAATACAAAACATGACATATTTTTATTACTTTATAAATAACTCCATGACATCATATTTGTTAAAATAATAGATATATTTAAAAGATAACTTGTCTACGATCGATATAAAACATTTTTTTGATACAAAAATAAAAACACGAGTATGATTAATATCGCATGTATGATTATAGGTGTGAGTAAGATTTTATATAAAAATATAATGAAAAATATTGATAAGATGAAAAGTGGATACAATGGTCAAAATTAGTATGATAAACAGTGTGGGTATGATGAAATGGTGAGTACTGATGAACAACATTCATATGTTGGATAGTATGGGTATGATAAAATATTGAATTATGATAATGTTGTGAGTACTATAAAATAGTGAGTATGACGAAATATTGAGTACGATAAAATAGTGAGTGTGATGAAATAGTAAGGGTTTAATAAAATTAAAAACGTATTCAAAGTAAAAAATTTACTTATGAATTGAGTATAAAGAGATTTTTGATTTCCAAAACAGAAGACATTAAAGTCAAAATGATGAATTTTGACTTAACAATCTCCCCTTTTTCGAAAATCACAAAATACAATATAAAACTAGAAGGAAATATTTATCTCCCTCCAAGTTATAAAAACTCTTATAAATAAAAAAATTCATTCAAATAAATATCTATTAGTTATATACATTACTCTATATTTTATTCACATAGATTTTTTTTGGTTTAGATTATTCTTTTCTTTAATGTATTACATTTGAGTAAAACATTAAGGATTCTCCCCTTTCTAAAACATTCTCCCCTTTTATAATACATTCTACCACATTTTGATTTATAAAATTAATGGGGTAATCTGGTAATAACTAAAATGTATAGATAAAAATAGATTACAAAATAATGGTACTGTAAACATAAATATCATTAAATTATCAAAAGTTCAATGTTTATCAGTAGAAAACTAAGAAAGAAAAATATAACAAAAAATAATTTATTTTCGTTTTCTTTTTCTTTCTTAATAAACTCATAGACATAAAAATTCATTGTTTTTATCCATTTATTGTCTTCTGAGATAGAAAATCAATGACATTTAATAAGCTCTTGTTGGTCTAGAAATAAATGGTCCTTGTTTTTGATGGTGTCTTCTTTGATTCTAATCACTTCTTTGAGAGTAACAATTAATTCCAATTAATTCTTATTTTCTTCTGCCAACAATGTATTTTGTTTATTTAAAAATAAAATTTCAGCATTGAATGACAATACATTTGAAAACTCTAATTGGAGAACATTAATCCATTATTACTACTCTTTCACTAAATAAACATCAGTACCATGGATTTTTTTGAATCTGTTCCAACATCCTAATTATTTCATTATCAAGCATATTAATGGATATAACAAGATCATTTGAAATCATCTTTAATTACTCAATGGATTCCTAATGTTCATTAAATGAAATTTATATTTTGTAAGACTTTTTGGTCATCTAGTTATGAGCCTTCTTATGAGAAATGGATCTATCACCCAAATCATTTAGACCGTCCTCCACTAAAATCATAATCTTTCTAAGCTCTCTAGCAGAACCAGATTTATTAGTTTTATTCCCTATGTTGAAAGCAATAATTCTTTATATTTTGTACAGGTAAGAAATATTATTCTCAATCCTTCTTAGAACATGGACAATGTAAACAATTTTCATTAGAGAAATTGTGTACTCTGAATCAGTATCATCATGGTACAACTAATGTTCATGAGATCAGTATGAGTCTTTAGCTGGTTATTTTTCTATTTGATTCCCTTTTTCTTTTCAAAAAATCTCTTCTTCAAATATATCACTGATGATAATCGGTCTCTAGACATGAGAAATATGATCCATTTGATTTTCCATAGAAGAAGATTTTTCTAATTTAGTTTCAAAAGATTGTACTGGTAATGGATCACCATGATAATTATCTTGTTGAACTCCTTCACACTATTTTTTTAAGAGAAGGTTCCTCTCTAATTCTCTTAGAACTTTGAAGACATTCGATATGAAATTCATCTTCTTCTTCTTCATCAACATCCTGTTGTGAATCCTATTGAATTATTTCTTTCATTTTATTCTTTCCCTTTTTATAGGACAGTCTGTACGATCAGGTCTTTCCCTATTTACTCTATCAGTTGATCACTTTATAACACAAAACCATTCAGTATATTGGAAACATCAAAATCGTAAACATTTATCTTCAAAAGTTTATTCTACTTTTTTTCAACCAGTTGTGTATCTTCTATCCTTATCCTCCTGGATAAATCATTATATGGATCAAGACCAAAATGAGTGTCACCTTCTTTTCATTGTTTTTTCTCCTTTATCCACTTCGCAACAACCTATTCACAGTATTTTCACTTATTTTCATAATTTGTTCTGGTTTTAGGATCTAAATTTTGATAGTCTACAACTGCTAGATCTGATTCCACTAAATGTAGTGCTTATTGATTTGGTGTCGATTCTTGCATATATTTGGCAAAAATTTTTGATTCAGCATCAAAATGATTGTTAAATTTTAATATTCCATCCTATCTTATCCTTTATCCCTTTAACACATTTAACTCTCTTTTACAAGAATATTGCAAAACATCAAATATTCAAGAATAATATTTTTATGGATGGTCAAATACATTATTAGATAAAGCTTAATTTTTCCTGAATTCACATTCTTAATTGTCTTGAAAATGTAAACCATGAGATTTAATTTTCATATATTCACAATGTAAACAAACATAAATATATCTTAAATATTAAGAGTTTCTCTATCCCCTTTCCTCAGAATAAGAAGACCTTTTATCTATATGGGAAAAAATGATTATCTTCGGAGATATGGGATACCTTCGTTTCTTTTTATTAATAAGAAAGGGTTAATTTTTAGGTTTTTCCTTATTAGACGTACCGAATTCCTCAGGTAGATTATGAGATAGATAGATGGATTCACCTTCAATAAAGGCATTGAGAATGTCTGTCGCTTGTTTCACCAAAAAATAAAACTTTATATCAGAGACAAAAAAACTAATCCTCATTTATTTATCAAAATTAATTATATTAATGAATTTTATAACCACTTCAATAAGAATAAGAACATGAGATATAGGTTTCTCAACAAACAATTGTTCATAGCCTTGAAAAAATGATCCTTTTAATCAAATAGTCAAAGTTATCAAAAAAAATCTCAAGTAACTAACCTTTCTCTGAATAAATAATCATTTGATAAAGTCATTGAAGACATATCCGCAGGAGTAATGGTATAAGACTAAGACATAATGTTGATTCATGAAATAAGAAAACTTATTGAGGACTAAGAGAAAGAGAAGATATTATCTAACAAATTCCCTCTAACCGGTGTGGGATTGAGGAAGGGGTCCCCTATTTATAGGTTAAATTAGGATATTTTTGGTCTTAGCTGGTAGATATTTGAAGTTAATGAATCCAACGTTAGATAATAAATGATCTTTTTGAGGTTTTAATTTTTTTGAAAAAAAAAACAATACCATAAATGAAATGTGATACAAAAGGAAAATAGAATGTACCATTCAAATATTTCAAGTGAGTTATTTGTTTCAACTTATTATGAATATAAAAAAATATAATATAGAAAATAAATAGTCTAAATAAGGAAAGTGAATACAAATCAAATATCAAATCAAAAATAAGGGAATATGCACGGTTGTCAAACGGATGGAAAAAAATTGAATACTCTCTATTTTCAATATGATGGAAAAAAATCATTTGTCTAAGTTGTCAAGTTGATGGAAAGAGTTTTGTTAGAATGATTGGGAAAATATCATTAGTATAGGTTTTCAAGATGATAATGAATATAATTTCATTCATTGTTAAACCAAATAAAATGTAAATAGACTTAGATTTCATGGTGAAGGGAAACAATATGAATTCCCATGTTTTTTAAGTTGATTGATAAGGTGTCAAAGCAATTCACATGGTGTCAAACCGAAAGGAAGAATGTCAAGACGATATGTAGAGTGTCAAACTAATATATAGAGACATCAAGTTAATAGAATTTAAGCTGATTGATATAATAAACAAGAAAGAAACAAAAAAAATAGTGAAATTAAAACAATAAATTTAATAATTCAGATAAGAAAGAGAAAGGGAAAAAATCAAGATTATTTAAAATAAAATAACAAACAAAATGGATGAAAAATAAAAAATAGTACAAAAACTAAGGTTCCCACCCTATGAAGATGAATTTTTTAATATAAAGTGATTATTAAAATAGGAAGTAGATGTGAATAATTATTTTATTATAATCATTACTTGATTCTTCTAAATATATTAAAATCTATTCGAAGGTAATGGTTTTTAAAAAATATCAACAAGTTGTTCTTGTATTCTGATTAATTGTATAATGATATCTTATTTTTGTGTGTGATCTATAAGAAAGTGATGCATAATATCTATGTGTTTTTCAAGAGAGTAGTGTGTAGGGTTTTTACTTAAAGAAATGGACCTTATGTTACACACAATATTTTAGGTTTTAGTAAAACTCATGCCATAGTCTATGGGTGTGTGTTTCATCCACAACACTTGAGCACAACAACTTGTAGCTGCCATATATTTAGCTTAAGGAGAGGAGAGTGAAACTAAGTATTGTTTTTTGAATGACCATTAAAATAATGAATCTCTTGAGAAAATAACTGTTTTATAAGTAATCTTATAATCCATTCACCCACCACTAATGTCTTTATCCAAAACTAATTTCAATTCGAAATCATTTACAGAAGAATAGAAAAGGCCAAAACCAAAATACCCTTTTAAATAATTGAAAATTATTTTCACAGCTTTAAAATGGGGCTGTTTTGGATTTTCTTTATATCTATAACATATGTGTACAGAAAACATTAATTCTGGATGAATTGCTATTAAGTATAGTAAACTTCCAATCATACCTCTTAAATTTGTTTGATCAACTATTTTCCTAGCATCATTGGGATCAAGGGTGTTTGAGGTTCCAATAAATGTACTAATACTTTTAGTATTTTCATATCCCTTATTTTTGAGTTATTCTTCGATATATTTAGATTGAGATATATATTTACCTTCTGGATTTTGAGAGATTTGAAAATCAAGAAAAAATGTTAATTCTCCCATCATACTCATTTCAAACTCAAACATCATTAGATTCTAAAATGAATCTATTAATGAATTTTGAGTTGATTCGAAAATGATGTCATCAACATAAATTTGAAGTGTCATATGATTTTTGTTTACTTTCATTATCAAAACGTGTTGGGTCACCTATTCCTTTAATTTGATTATTTTGTAACAAAAATCAAATTCACCTATCATGCCAATATCTAGGGGATCATTATGTCTATTAAGGTCCTTTGAATGTTTTGAAACTTATTTATGATGTTTTGTATCTTCAAAAACTGGGGGGGTTCGTCTATATAGACATCCTCCTATACATATCCATTATGGAAAGCACTCTTGACATCCATTTGAAAGAGTTTAAAATTAAAGAATGCTACAAAGGCGAATTGAATTATAATAGATTCGATTCTTGGTACTGGAGCATATATTTCTTCATTGTCTATTCTTTCTTGCTAATTATAGACTTTATCTAGATGTCTAGATTTATTTATTATAATGATAGAATTTTTATCGCATTTTTTTTCTAAAACCAGATTTTACTCCAATAATATATGTATCCTTATGTATTTCAACCAAGGAACATACTTCATTCCATTGAAATTCATTTAGTTCATCTTGCATAGCCTTTATCCAATCTTCATGACATAATGCCTCACATGGAGTTGTAGGTGCAAATTAATATAGAAAAGATAGTTTTTTTATTTCATTTCTTAAATAATTCCTAGTCATTACTTGTTAATTTACATCACCAAGGATGTTGTCAATATGATGCATCCAATGTAATAACTTATTTAGATTATGTAAAACCTTATCATCAACATAAGGTAGAAAGTATTTAATTGTGAATTTATAAGAAACAATTTCAAGAGTATTTAAAATGTTTGATGAATCTTCTATCAATGTGTGATAATCAGTTTTTGAAAACAAAATAGAATCGATAATTTGAGGTTGTTGGAAAAAAAAGGACCAGTTTCATCAAATTTAACATGCATTGTTTACTCCATAACATAAGTGGTTTATTAAAAACATTATAAGCCTTATAAATAATGGAATAACCTAAAAATATTCCTTCAACAGATTTTGGTGAAAACTTATGTATGTTATCCTCTGAATTTATAGTCAATACTTTGGAAACAAATACTTGGAAGTATGAAACTTTTTGTTTTCATCCTATCCATAAATCATAAGTAGTTTAATTAAGAAATTTTTTAATTAAAACATGATTTATAGTATAACAAGCAGTACTAATAGCTTCTACCCAAAAAGCTTTTACAATTGACTATTCACTCAACATGGTTCTTTTTTCACTAGAATAATTCTATTTCTTCTTTTAACAATATCATTTTTCTTAGGTGTTCTTGGTGGAGAAAATTTGTGAGTAATACCTTTCTTACTAAAAAAAGATTCAAAATTAGAATTTAAAAATTCTCCACCATGATCACATAGGAAAGTTATTAATGGTAGGTTTTTCTAATTTTTAACTTTAGCAATACAAATTTTGAAGAAACAAAAAGAAACTTATTTTTTAGCAAGAAAATACACCCATGAAAATCTTGTGTAGTCATCCAGGAAAAAATACATAATACTTTCGTCTAATACATCATGTTTTTGTTGGACCAAAAAGATCCATGTGCACTAACTGTAATGAAATGGTAGTTGTGACCTCACTAATTGATTTAAATCTTGACTTATGTTGTTTACCATACTGAAAAGGGTCAAAAAATTAAAAGAATAAAATCTTAGGTCAGGTATATCTTTAAAAAGTCCATTCTTAGATAGTTTATATATGTTTTTAAAATTATAGTGTCAAATTATTCTATTCCATAACCATTATTGATCATCCATTTCCCTTATAAATGGTATGTATTAGCTTCTAAGGACATATAATTTTAAAATGTAAACATTCTCATGCCTTTAGGTAGAGAGAATAAATTCATCCTTGGAATTGTGAATAATACATGTATCATTCCAAAATTTTACATGGGTGTCTTCATCACATAATTGAATTGTGCTAATGAGATTGTGTATAAGACAATAATGAAAAAAATTATTAGAAATCATAATTTTACCGAGGAAAATAATATTACCCATACCAAAAATTTCTCCTTGAACATTATCTCTGAAGGTAACATTTGAAACATTGGTCTTCAAAACTTTTTCAAAGATTTTTCTTCTATAAATCATATTCATGGAACATCCACTATCCATGTACCATGTATTGTAGTTGTTTCTTGGTTTTCTTTTCTGAAACAAATACAATTAGACTTTTTCAATCCAAACTTGTTTGGATCTTCAAATTTTAGAAATATTTTTCGTGGATTCCACAATTTTTCTGAAAAGTGTTCTTTGTGAAAACCCAGAGATTTTATTTTGTTTAAAGAAAAATTTTAATTCCAATGACCACTGCATTGAAACGTAGTAAAGAATAGGGAATTTTTAAGAGCAAAATAATTATTTTCCAAAACTGGGTTTAAATCGGTGTAACCTATTCCAATAAAATTGCATTGAGGCCGAATTTTGGAATACATTTTATCAAAATATTCTTTTCCAGATGTAAAATTAGATAAGAATTTCTTCAAAGAAAGGATCTCAGATTTTAGTCTGATGAAAAAATTCATATCCTCATTTGTATTAGTTCTAGAATAGAGGTTTTCTTCAAAAATAGTTTTCTCAGAAATTAAATTATCAAAATCTTTAGAAATTTTTTTCTTTTAAAAACATTATTTTTCAATGTATATAAAAAAATTAAATCTCAAGAGATTTAGAATAAATATCTTCAGGGAGATATGGTACTTCTCTTTTGAAAATATAAATCCTTTTAATTCCTTTTTCATGTTTCCTAGAAACTTTATAATTTTATTTTTCTAAAATATTAGCAAATCTGGATACTTCATCATAAAAAGGGAAGGAATTTTCATTCTCTAATGAGAATGTTTATTCATTAGAAGAATAATATTTTTTATGATAATTGATACTCAATGAAATATTGGTACATGATTTATAATTGTCTAACTTTTCTATTAATAAATAAAAAGGATTTTTGGAAAGAAGACTAATGTTTTTCTAATTTGAGATATGACTATTATAAGAGTCTTTAGAAGAATCACCCCCTCTAAAGCTCAAGGATTCATTTATATTCAAGAATTTCATTCCCTTGGATTTCCAGTGCCTCTTTATATTCTTATCTGACTGTATTTTTTTGTTTTTGTTATTTTTAGAATAGGACAATCAGGTCTAATGTGCCCTTCTCTTTTACATTCATAGCATGTAACTTTAGAATATTTATTTTCCTTGTTACCTTTGAAATTATTTTAATATCTATATTTAAAATCCTTCATTCTGATAATTTAGTTAATATTTCTAGAATGATTTTCATGGTCATTTCATAACTACTCAGTATCACTAAAATCTGATAAGAATTCATAATTTCCCTATCTTGACTTGGTTTTCACAGGTGATAGAGACTTAAAAGGATTATATGTTGTAGTTAATGCTACTCCACCATTATTCTTTTTAACATTATATGCATATTTATTAAGCCTTCCTTAATATTGAAATAAATTTCCAAGTGGATCATCTAGAGTAAAATTAGAAATATTTCTAGACTCATCAATTATGGTCCTCTTGGATTCCAATTCATTTGGCATAATGTCTATGATCTTATCAACTAAAACTTCATCTTATAAATTTTTCTCCCCCATATCTTGAAGGAAATTAACAATTGTTATAAATCCTTGTTGAACCTTAACTACAAGTTCACCATAAAAAATTCAAATTCCTGGTAGTTAGCTCTTAGTATATCCCTTCCGGATTAAACAATATTGGAAGTACAAAAGTGTCTATTATCTAATTTCTAACATATTTTATTTGTGGCTTCACACAAAGAGATTTTACAGTAAATATTCCTAGTAATGGAACTCAATAAAGTATTTCATGCATTGTAGATTAATTGATATTCACATTTTTTTGAGCTATAAAAGTTCTGGATTTTTCCCAGGGATCTTATAGTCACCAAAAATAATAACAAAGATAACTACTCTAGTATTTATGATAAAATTATTCCTCTGATCTCTCCAATATTCAAAGTAATATCCCTTAAAGATAGGTTGTATTATAGGATTGGGATTTTCAATTGAACCAACATTCATCATGCCTTCAATCATAAAGAAAAAAATTTCCTTTTTCCATAAACACAGGTTTATTTATTTAGAAATATATAAAAACAATATAACATGTAAATGAAAGGACAAGAAAAGTATACAAAGAAGTTGAAAACTGGCTATGATAATAATTTTTGGATCGAAATGGATATGAGATGGAAAAAATACAAGAGGGGTGAATTTTAGGCTTAAAAATATATTTAAATCTTTTAATAAAGGTTCTTAGTTTAATTTTACATAAACAAAAACAATTCACAATGACTTGTATAAAAGAAAAAAAATGGTCAGACAGACTCCTGGTCTGATGCTATGATTCCATAGTTTATCAAACAATTGTATTTGGATGGAATAAAAATATCACAATTCATCAATTTTAAAATATTATACCATGTAGTGTATATAATCCATAAGTAAAAGAATAAATCATAACAGAATCAATTACAATATAAAAGAATACTAATAGAAAGAATAAATAAAATTGGTTCTCTTTCTATTACAATAAGCAGCAGAAAAGTAAATGTAATTACAATCCTTTTATCCAAATGAGTAGGGTATCCTTTAACATAGTTTAATAGTTCAATATTACAATCATAGGTAAGCCCTCGATATGATGATTGGAATCTCTATATTTCTATCCCCGCAATCCCTCGATTTTTCAGGTAATAAGAACCTCTGTCTTTCAAACACATAAAATCCCCCGATAGAAGATTGGTTCACCGTATGCCTATACTTTGCATCCCTTGATTGTTATCACTTAATCAAAAGCCTAAATAAAAACAAATCACTTATTGAAGAAAAAAACTATGAACTATCCAATCATGTTTGGTAATTTGTAGGCTTTCACACAAAGCAGGAGAGATGTCACACAGTCTCACTCTATAACTTGGAAGAAGAAAAATTTATTCCATATTGTTCAAATGACATCCTATTTATAGGACTTGGGTTCTAATAGTCACAATTTCTCCAAATTTCATATTTATCTAGAAAATTTGGTGGATCTTGGACACCTGGAATTATAACAGTCATATTGAAACAGAAAACATGAAATCATTTTGCTTAGTTTATAAATAACTCCAAGAGATCATTTTGGTTAAAAAATAGGTATATGAAAGTGATAACATAAGTTTTATTAATATAAAACATGTGTTTTATTAAAAGAATAAAAACATGAGTACAATTAATATCGCTTGTATGATGATAGTTATGAGTATGATTTTCAGTACGAATATAATGCAAAATATTGATACGATGAAAATTGGATAAAATGGTCATAATCAGTATGATAAACAGAGTGGGTATTATGAAATGGTGAGTACGATGAACATAATGCATACAATGGACAGTGATAGTACGATAAAATAGTGAGTTTGATAAGTTAGTGAGTCCAAAGAAATAGTGAGTACGATGAAATAGTGAGTATGGTGTAACAGTGAGAATGATGAAATATTGAGTACGATGAAATAGTAAGTGTATAATAAAATGAAAAATGTATTTAAAAAATAATTTACATATTAATTGAGTGTAAAGTTATTTGTGATTTCCAAAACAAAAGACATAAAATTCAAAATAATACTTTTGACCTAACAATCACTAGTATCTTGTTGTAGTAGGAAATCGAATTTTGTTGGACTCTCTACTACTGAAGCTAAATACATAGCTACAGGTTGCTGGTATACAAAAATTTAGTGAATGAAACACACTTTACTAGAAAATGGATATCAATTAAGAAATTTCCTTATAAATATTAACAATACAAGTGCTCTAAATATTTCATATAATCCTATGTCACTTTTTAGAGAAAATCATATTGATGTAATACCTCACCTTTTGAGAGATCAATTTAAATAGAGTGATATCACTCATGAATAAATTTGAATAAACATTATATTTTTGATATCTTTACAAAGAATTTGAATTATAAGAGAAATAATTACATAAAACAAGAGTTAGGGATGATTAATTTTAGTTATGTTTAATTTTTTGGGACTCCCCATAGTAGATTTCTCGCCATTTTGAATGTCTCTCCATTATAAATGTATCATCGTAGTGGATTTATCATCATTGTGAATGTCTCACTATTGTGTATTTCTCATCATTTGATGTCTCAACTATGATACTTCTCACTATTGATACGTAACATCATATAGATTTTTATTTTATAATTGTACTAAACCAATACATGCAGACTTGAAAAAGGCCCATAAAAGGCCTGAAAAGGATGGAAGATACCCAAATATGGGGGTATAAAGTAAAGATGTCCAAGGGAAACCCTTATAATTATGTTAACCCCATTCTTCTTGATACTTTGAACATTTTAGATAAGTAACCTCTCTTGGCCTTGATAAACAAGAGAGGCCATATAGTCAGCTCCATCATTCCCATCCTACCATATGTGAGACACTCTCGTAATGTAGTTAAGCCTCCCTCGATACTTACTAATTAAATATTCAACATAAAGATGTGTGGTAACAAGTAATTGTATTTCATTATATATCTCAATGGAGTTATTTTCCACTTCTGAAAGCTCTAGTCCCCTATGCATGCAAAGCATGAGTCTTGTCCACAATGTCTTAGCCTCCGCTTCTAAAGACATCCCTTGGCCCAGATCGATTGAGAAAGCCAAATCCACCAAACCATTGTTGTCCCAAATAATCCCCCCACCTCGCACATCACCAATGTTCACAAAAATTAAGTATTTACCTTCAAACCTTTAGTTGGTGGATTCCATCTCACCCAATTACCTGAGAAGATATTCATTCTAGACAGGGTATCGTGGGTAGCTTGCATGATCTGCTGAAAGGTACGAGCCTCCTTCCACGTGTTGAGATCCTTAACAATGTTTTGAAGAGTATTTTGAGTTTTTATAATGATCTCATTCTCATAATATCCCACCCCTACATGGAGGCACTTATTTTTCACCTTCCAGAGACACCAACAACCTTCCTGCATTACAAGAGTGTGCTCCCTCCTCTAAGGCCCCTCTCTCCCCGCTCCAAGGAAATAGCGAATGAAAAAGGGATGATCATCCATTGAAGCTATGTAGAATTCATTGAATTATAAAAATAAAATCAATGTCTCCTCTTCCCATTCACTCCCAAAGAACATGTGATATAAACTCTCATCCATATATCGGCTACAATAACCACATTTAGATGCCCTACTCACACTACACTATTTATTGTTCTCAGTGGTGGGGATTTATTTTCACTGAATTACCCAGGTGATTAAATTATACATGGTAGGGATTTATTTACACAATAACACCTCATTTCACTCATCCCCTACACCCTTAGTGAAATATACCCGGCGGTAGTCTTTCATCGTGAACGATCGTGAAGGAGACGGGGTGAACTCACATTTATCCAATGTCAAGTTCAGTCCAATGAGCTGGAACATATCCATTTGATCCCTATAAAACATTTCATTAGTGAACGTAGGTTAAAATATAGCCTATTTAAATGAAATGCATTTCCCTGGGCATCTTGGGTATCTGATGATCTCCCCACACCAGTTTTCATTCCAGAAGAAAACTTCGTTGGTCTCAAAAATCCACTAAGATAATGGTTTGATGGAGGAAACCAGAAGACCTATATTTCCCGAGAGAGGAGAGAAATGGTCGTCCTAGGCTTCATAGTCCTCTACATAACAATCATGCATAATCATCCCCCACAGGGTCTATCTTTATAGCACCTCCCATGCCAACTTTTCCTGAATGCATGTTACAGTATCATTGAGTCTCTGAATATTAATACCTCCTTCATTTATTGTACTTGTCATCCTTTTACAAGATTACCAATACCTTCTACCATCAGACCCCAGGTCCCATATGAAACCTGTGATAATTCTGTCTATATTATAGATAACTCATTTGGGTAAATTGACTGCCGATAAAGCATGGACCTGGGAGGCCAGTAGTACTCTATTAACCAGCACAATCCTTCCCCCAAAGGACAGATACATGTTCATCCTATTGACAAGGCACTCAATTATTCTACAATCAATGGGTCAAAGTCATAGATTTGTATCCTATTCGAAGATACATGGGCCTCATAAACACCATGGGAAGCTCAAAATTGATTTCTCACACAATTATAAAATTATCTTGTGTCTTTGTCAATTTTTCCAATTTTTCTTTTTAAAGTGTTATTTATTTTTTAAAATTTGATTTTATAGATTAATTAACTTATTTATTTCATTATTTGATTAAAAATTCTGTCCTAAATTCTGATTTTAATTTTTCGATTCCCCAAAATTTCATATGATATAAATCTGACATTTTATATAATTTAAACACACTGTTCCCTCACACCTTTTCTCTCAAACCATGTTGCGTCACTTCGCTCCAAAATATTTTCAATATTTATTCTTCACCCAAATAGATCGAGCTGATCTTTTTGGCAGAAATCAAGCATCCTTTAGTGTCTTCACTAGACGATTCGTGTCATATGAAGAATGAAAAATTGGAACTAATTCATCCTACAATTGTTGATCATTAAATCATGAGATATAAAATCATCCAATTGTACCCAAAAAGAAATTACATGTAGACTGTCTTATTTTGAGTATATATTTCGTGCTATATGTAATACATAAAAAAGGATGTATGGAATGGTTTTCTTTAATTATGAGAACTTTTTATCCTAGGTTTTTGTTTTATCTATATCAGTACATGGTGTTGTATTTTGATGAGAATGAAGACCATGTATGAAATCAAGTTAATGAACATAGGATTTCCTTTTCATTAAGGGAGTGCATTGAATTTTTGAAATTTACATGTGAAGCTATGTTTTATAATTATCAATGTACAATTCTAGAGTCATGTGATGATTTAATTTATGAATATTCTTTATCTGTGTTAATAGTGTATGGAGTTTGAAGAAGATGGATTACTTAATGGATTGATAGATAATGGAGGTTTCTCATTATGTTCATCTGAAATATGACTTTCTCCAATAATGTTGATTTTGGTACCTTAAGCAATCATGATGATTATTTATTATTTGTTATGAAAATATGGTAGAAGATAAATATTTATAGATACTTAATAGTACACATGATGGAAAATTGTAAACCTAAATATTTATAGAAGTCACTGATCTACTCGAAGTTCATTTTTACTATGTTAAAATACAATGGTTTGGTTGGTATATATGAAGATGTTTTGGTGGAATAAAATGGTTTCAACCTCACTGAGACAATATGTAGAAAGATGAATGTGATTTAGAATCTATGTTAAAATAATTTGGTGTCTATGGTGAAAATTTTTATATTTATTTTAATCCTATTGAACATCCATCAAGACGAAAAGACATTGATGATCTTGTTTTTGAACCAAATAAAGTATGTGGATATTCTTTTTCTAGTGAGGACCAAAAGGATATTGTTGGTGGAAATGAAGAAAATTATCTCTCTTTGGATAAAGAAATTAAAACTAATTTTTTGCTAAAATATCTGGATATTTATTATAGAGAACACTAACCATCTTGGACTCTCCCAAAAAGAGAGAAAAATTTAGAGTAAGGAAGTTAGAATATTAAACAAAATTTTCTGGAGAGTAACAGTTTGATTAATTCTAAACTCGATGACGAGAATGGTGATGATGTTGATGAAGAATATAATGTTGATGAAAATGTTCATGTAAAAGAGAATAGAAATAGAGATTTTTATAGAGATAGAAGTGGTGTAATATATATCCTGACCCTTATGGTCCCTGTAGAAAAATAATTGCAAAAGATGT
This sequence comes from Viscum album, assembly GCA_963277665.1. Taxonomy (NCBI): domain Eukaryota; kingdom Viridiplantae; phylum Streptophyta; class Magnoliopsida; order Santalales; family Viscaceae; genus Viscum; species Viscum album. The sequence goes on from OY728128.1 coordinate 1,647,178,834, forward strand.
GTATATTCCTCAAGGTCTTATTCCCTCTCCCGGCATATCTAACAATAGATCAAAAGAAATACCTAACCTATATAATGATGTGGATTTGGCTTCTAGAGATGAAAATGGATCATTAATTGAGGTCTATCAATCCCCATTTTAGAGAGTCCCCATGTTTTTGTTGATTATCAAATAGTTTCATGTCAAGTTGTTTTTTAGAAGATAAAAGTTTTTGTTTTTGTCGACCAGTCGGTTGATGAGAAGAGTATGTTGAGATTGTTGCAAAAGTTTTCAATGAACAAAAATCTATTAAGACTCCAATTTTTGTACATACTGTTTTTTTATCTACAATATTTATTATCCTATTGTTATGACTTCTGAATGTTGTATGGACCCAACTAATGATGAATGGGAAACGTTTTATTGTAAATTTCTAAGTCTACAAATGAATGGTGGTCTTGATCATTAAGATGAAATGGATCTTAAGGGGTCATTATTTAGACGAATTGATGCTTATTGTGAGTTATAATGGTTTGAATACGATGTTCCTAATAATTTTTAACTTACATCTCCTTTTCATATTTCTATTTTCCCACCTATTCTAGTTGATATGGTCACAAATAGTGACTTAGATTCTTTTAATAAAAAACATCCTTTTGAGTTTGATGTGAAATTTAGGAATCAACTTGGATTGGTTACTAAATTAAGTGAACATGATATTAGATATTTTATTGGGCTAGTAATTCAACTTATTCATCTCAAAATGATGCATCATAACCAAAATATGAAATAGAAATGATAATGTTGGAAAATGTTTTGTAATCCTTAAAATACATTATGTAGGATATTTATTTAGTCTTTACTACCACTATTGATGTCGAACATGAGAAGGTAGAGAATATTAAATCAATGTTTTATTTTTCAAGATAACATCCAATCAATGTCAAGATGATAAGATATTTTTTGGAGAATAAATATGTGGTGTTGTTTCATCAAGTAGTGCACCAGATCAGCCCCATGAGTCCTTGAGAAAAATAAAATTTAACAGTGACAATGTTCTAATGTTTTTTATTGAGTATGTAAAGGACAAGAAATCTATCTGAGAGACCATAACAAAATCTATCATGTAATATCTTTCTTGGATTTTTACTAATAATGAGTTGAATGATCACTTTTAGTTTCATGCTGAAAATATGAGGATAACTCTAGTGAAACAAGATTTAAATGTGTAAGTAAACCAGCCTATAGTCTTGAATCGAGTGCTTCAATGGTTTATGAAAGAGAGTAAATAATTTTTTATTGTCATGGAAATATGTGGTTCTATCATCATGGACTTTATAAATATCATTAAACCATTTCTACATGTTCATGGAACTGATGTTGTGGATCATGAGGTCATACCAATGACAACGTATTTGACTCCATCGACTACTAATCTAGAGTTATTCAAATAAGTAGATACGAGATCTTCTCATGAACCTATTCCAAATTTTTTTTATCCCTTTAAACTATCTTCCATTATGTTCATTAAACACATTCACCCAATCATTATTTCTTAGCTACATACTCTGATATATTTTCCTATAACTATACATCTTAAAACCAAAGCATCAGTTGTTTCAACCTATACATAATACAAGGATAAGTGAAAATATACTTTCATTTTTCCTACATATCCTAGGAATAATCATTTATTTTAGACATATATCCTTGATGGGGATGTTTTTTATGTTTTTTTATAACATTTTAATGTAACTTTTTGTTTCTAAACATCGGTTGGTTTCTATTGAAAATTCCTTTATTCAAATTCTATTTTTCAATGCATTTCTTATTTTATTTTTAAATTTTTTATAATACTAAATGGTGTAGAAATAATATAGGTAATTTACTTTTATACTTTTAGTGCACCTTTAATTTCCCTTTGTTTCTACTAATTTCTATTTAAATTTATTTGATACCATTTTGTTTTATTTTTTTTAATTTTTTATTATCTTTGATACTGATTACAATGTTTATTCCATTGACTAAATTTCATTATTTGTGATCATAAAAAATGGGGATATTTTTTGAACCTTTGTTGAGGTTATTGAAAACCTTGTTTTAATGATCATAAAACCATGTTTTTTATGATGAATAATGAATTTTTTGTTTTCTGTTAAAATTTTATCATTTGAGGTAGATTGGAAGAATTTTCCTATGTATGAGTCACCATTAAAAAGTGAATCACCATTGAGGTTATGTCACCACCAAGGATGAGTCACTATCATAGTTGAGAGACCAAAAAGAATATATTACCATTGAGGTGACCTTCCATCACTATGAATAAATGTAGAAGTGATGGAAACACTCACAATCACTAATTTATCACCATGAGAAAGCATCTCACTGTCAGAGTGTTGTCACTACCAGTAAATTGTTTTTCCAAAGCACTCAATTGATCTACCACTGAGTTGTGTCACAACTATATCAATTCACCACCAGAGTGTGTCAACACAAGAATCAGAAACTTCCAGAAAGTGACACCATTATAAATATTCACCTCCAATATTCTTCTATTTGTTATTTTGAATTAAAAAAATATAATTGATATATTATCAAACTTAATACTGAAACATTTTATTTAATTTATTTATTATATTATATTATAGAGTGAAATTAATGGTTATTTTTAGTCATGTAGTATGAGGGATTGAGGATCCCAATGATTCTCTTTAATGTTGTTATTAAAAGAGGAACAACACTTCCTCATGAAGATGATAGGGAACATCTTTAAATGAAAAAATAAATATACACATGAAAAGATATGAGTTGTTGTGAAGTGTTTCATACATGAAGAATCTATACCAGTGATCACCTATAAAAAAAGGGAAGCACATTCAAGATCTGAACATAATACTATATTCATATTATAATGAGTTCATGACACTCTATTATTCATCAAATTTTAAAAATATGACTTGAGCCTAATTTAGATTTACATTCATGGAGTCACAAGATAAAGATAATTTCATATAGAGAAACATGATCTTTTTACATCTTTTATTTTGTCCTTTTATTTATTTATATTTACACTATGAGATGTTTTTGTACTCTTTATTTCAACACACAAACTGTCACCTTTTTAAGATTTGAATATTATTAAACAAAATATCATATACTTTTTAAATCTATTTTCTTCTATTACTAGGGTATAGTTCCCTATGTGGCCTATAATATTTTTTAATCCCATGATTTTTATAGAAGAGCTCTATTTGTGGCCCAGAAATTTATTGCTCTTTTTTATACCCAATATAGGTTGCGGATTAATGTTTGTTTTATATAAAATATGTGAATGAAGGTGATTTCTATTTGGATAGGAATAACTCTTAGCTTTAGACTAATTCTCTTATAGTCATTTCCTCTATGTGTTTTGTTTATTTCATTTATATTCATTAAAACATAATCTATTTTAAAATAGAAACACAAACCACTACATTGATAGCTAACCTTACATAGTGTTTATATAAGTTTTTGATTGAGTATATTGATTTTAAAATTTTCTGTAATATTAAATTTTTTTAACTAAGAACTAATCAATCGTTGAGAATTATTTTGAAACATCATGTCTTATATCTATTGGTTATTTTTGTTAATAGGTCCATATTTAAATAATTGGTGATTTAATTTTAAACTTTTTAATAGAAATATTTTTTGGGAACTCAATTCACCCCTCACTTAATATACTCACTCTGATCAATTGATAGGTTCATATAACTTTGTAACAAAGATAGTGCTTAATGATAATTTTTTAACATCACACCTTATTGTGTGGATTTGGGGAGCTTTTGTTTATTTCACAGTAAATTTGTTAATTATTTATGTTTTGTTTAGTTGTTTTAATGGATTATTATGAGAGAAATTTACTGAAAATACAAAGGATAAGTCTCTATATAAGTAAAACAGTAATTATTTTATAAAATAGAGAGTATGTGGTTCTTCCAATAATTATATCCATGTTTTGACAGAGGAAAGTGCATAAAGATATGGAATAAATGAACATAATGGTAATATCCCTAAAAATGGATGGTTGAGTATCAACTCTATAGGAACCAAAGACAAAAATATTTATATTTTACGTAATTTCCATAAATTAATCATTACAACTCAAAAATAATATTACAATCTCATGAATAGAAGGTTTATTATCATTAAAGACCAGTTATATAGGAGACCTATTTTAGAAAACTTATAATTATTTTTTATAATATTACCACACTATGATCTCTTATATAATTGTCATATGTTGCACTCATCATTGTTACCTATGTAAGGGAAACATAAGAAATGGGTGATATCAAACAATCCATAAGGGAAAAACTCATCAATATGTCATAAACGGTTAGATCAGAAGAATATGAGAAAACATGAGTAGGGGAGAAATATATTATTAAGAATAACATGGATAAAAAATATTTATGCATAAACCATGATGAAAATAAATGTAATATCAAAATAAAAAACTAATACCATGTCATAATATTCTGGAAAAATGATATAATAAACATGTTACATTTGGAATATTCAAAGCCATATAACATAAATATGTGGAAAATATAATTATTACCAATGAAACAAAAAAAATCATAGCAAATAATTACATTGTTTTTTAGATATGAAATTCTTTGTGATCCATCACATAATGGGTCGGGAAATACTACTTTTGACCTACTCTAACTCAAGTATCATTTCTTATAGCCCCTTTCTCACTTGAGTATCATAATTCAAATTCATTGTTGACTTTAGTATCACAACTCGTGGTCCATTATTAACATCATTATAAAAAATAATTCCCTATTATTGTTGTGAGTATCACAAATAATGACCGCATTATTTACTCAAGTATCAAAACTTTTGATCCATTATTAACTTGACTCTCACAACTCAGGGTCCATTATTTAATCATGTATCATAACTTATGGTCCATTATTATCATTATTATAACAAATTTTGGTTCTTTATTGATGGTAGTATCACAAATCATAGTCTATTATTGAATCAACTATCACTACTCATGACCCATTATTGACTCGAGATTCACAACTCGTGGTCCACTATTGAATTCAGTATCATAAATCGTGGGACATTTATATATACTGACATATAAAACCATATCAAATAAATTTGTGGGTGATATAGGAACCCAAATTTCATTAACAATCACTTATTAATTTGTGTGAAAACTGAACATGAATACATTAATATTTCAAACATCATATAATTAACCTATAGATAATAGATGGTATTCTAAGAAAACATCCCAAGAACATAATATAATCCATTTAGAGAAAGAATGTGGATGGTCGAATAAAACCATATCCTCTATGTAACAAATGGTATATGAAAGGATGTTATCATATATGAAAAATATCCTTTTGAGGTTGTCGGATATACCACTTTGAGAAACATGAAGAAATAACCCTTATTTGGAATACATGAAAACTCATCAAAATCATTTCATTAAAAACAATTTATTTGAGAAAGATAAATAATTTTAAAGATAATCCTTAAAAATGTATTTTACAAGAAAAATATTATAAAAAATGTTATTTGAATAATACTAAATAATTATTTTATAAAGGATAGTCTTTTAAAATCCATTTTTTAAATAATCTTCCAATATAGTAAAATAATATTTCACTTTTCAAATATAAAATAATATTTAATTTTATTTTTAAAAGCATCATGAGTTAAAATAAATTGGTAAAAAAATTTAAATACATTGAAATGACTCTTTGTAAATAATAATTCTCATCGTATGAGACAATAATAAAACATTTTTTAAAAACATTTTTTCCTTTGTCATAAAAGAACATTTAAAAGTCATATTGAAAGGTAATTTTAGAAAAAGTAAATTTAAAGATTTAGAAAAAAATTACAATAAATATATTTTAAAATAATATATCTATAAAAATATATTAATGATTTATAATGATAATATATATTATAAGATAAAACATTTTATTTTGAAAGGATTTAAAACTTTTTGAATATTTTAAAAGTCCATTATAGAAAACTCACATAATAAAAAAGGGTAAAGAAGAAAAGTGAAAATTAAGAAAATATGAAATAAAATATAATTAGGTTTAAAAAAATAATGAAAATTATTTACCGTAATAAAAAACATAATTTTATAAATAAAATATGAAAGAAAATTAGAATTGTTTTGTATAATGTCAGACTTTTATGTCGATGAAATTCATCAACCTGGATGATTTGAATCAACTGTTTCATTTTACCAAAATAAGAGTATGTTCGATATAAAATCATAGGATAAAAGAAACCACGAATATAAAAAATATGTTAAAGATAAAATAGTATAACTCTAGGAATTTAGTTCTGAGTTATCAATATCCTGAACTATTTAAGAGATGTTTTAATAAAAACACCTTGAAAGGGAGGCCTTCAAATTGAACATACAATACCATGAATAAAATATAATTTGTGATTTGATATATATAATAAGTAGTCTACAAAAAAATTAAAATAAATTAATTGAATAATAAAATATGTTTAAATGAATGGAAATTTGAACAAAACACCCATTCTTTTTCCTAACTTCTACTAAAGTTCATAAAACCCGTTGGGAACATAATATTTATCATAAAATAATCATTGTAAAGAGATTACATATGTGATATTATTGATAATATAGTGTTATAATGTCTTAATTGGCATATAATAAGAGAATAATTACAGGGTTCATAGAAAAAGTTCTAAGGAAGTGTTATCCTATGAATGGGTAAAAATTTTTCCCCTTTATAAGTGGAGAGAAGGGTAATTTTTTGAGTACCCAATAGCTTTCAATAATAGAACATTATTATTCAAGGTTATAAGGTTAAAAATTATAAAATATAAATCGTACATATTTATTAGTCATATCCTCATCTACAACATCCATTTTTGAAACAACTTTTAGTGATAGAAGGGATTTTTATTTTATATTTTTACATTTTACCCTAATATACTTTTATCATGGTAATAAATTTCTACCCTTGGTAATTAATTTTAATAAAAAAATACTCAAAAATGGATTTATTACATAATTTGAACACATTGATTTCTAATTTGAAAATAACTTTATCAAATAAAATTTTGAACAGTAATAAATGATAATTTAAAGAAAACACACATTATGCATAAATAATTTTTTTTAAACTATGTTTATAAGAATAAAATTTATGAGTATGTAAAAATTATAAATGATATTAACATATATTAAATAAATTATTTTATTATAAAATAAATAAATCTTTTTTTACTTTAGATTAAGGAATAATAAAATTTTACCATAAAAATTTTTATTTGGAATAAAAGATTGAAAACATCTTTTAAATTAGAACAAGTTGATTAAATATTTTTAGAAATTAATCATAGGTTTTATGAGTTAAAAATAATGTTTTAAAATATATATTTTTACCCCTTAATTAAATATGTAATCAATAAAAAAAATTTATAATATTTAATGTCTTTCTCCTATATTGATAAAGTTATAAAATTTATAATTTTGATAAAAACAATGTTTTTCACCATTCACATAAAATAATTTATTTCAATGTGTTTTATCCCACTATATAAATTACATCCCTTGAATTTTATTGATATCATTCTAGTGAAATAATTAAATGGTATCTAAGAGATAGACATAACTCAATATATAATTTCTAGTGAGATGTCAACTAATAGAGGAAATATATATTTTTTACTGAGAATAGTATTATGCCTAAAACATAGTTTTTACCCAACAATTTGATCTAAGAGGAAATTTTTATCTAGTACCAATATACACATTAAATAATTTTATTCTAATGTTTTTTCATAATCATCCTTGAATTTTTATACTACCATGGGTTTTTTTTGAAATTTTATTTTTTCCAACATATAATTAATTACCCTAATTAGAGAGATATGATCCATTTGCAAAAATCAAATTCAATTCATCTAATTGGAAATTAGTTAAAACATGAATATAGAATAATCACATAATCCTTAAAGGATATTTTTACATTTTATATAATAATGACAACACTGGGAGTCACTGATTTTTAACTCAATAACTAATAGTTGGTGAAAAAATATGCAACATAAGACAACCATAAATATAGAGTAGTGAACCCCAAAATCACTTAAGTATCACATTCCAATTTAACAGTATTATCCTCAAACTAGTTTCCAGATTCCTAGGGTCTAGTAGGATATTTATATTTATTTTAATATTAATACATTAAATTTGTGCATTACATTATAAAGATCCTGAATTCCTCACATGTAAATCAATAATATCCTAGTAGATCCTTAGGAAGATAAATATCACTCTTCATTTAATTTAATAATCTATTCCCTTTTCCTGGTAACTTGTAAATTGATTATCTCTTTTATTAGTTCTAAACATATTACTATCCATTGTTACATTCCCCGTGGGGTCTCTTCCCACACTTTTTTATGTGAATGAAATTTAATCAATTATCCTCCTTCTTCATCATCACTTAATATATTTTTAAAAATTTACCTTCTTATATTTATTGTGTTTGGATTTCCTAAAACTCTGATGATATTAATTATTACTCTAGATTGTTGGGTGATCAAAACCACATGTTTTTAAGACCAAATTTTATCCCACGTATTGTATATTTAGAATAATTAATTTATTATCCATCACATACATTATTGAAATTTTTTATCCTAGCTTCATCCATTTATAAAACCAAAATTGTTCATCACGAGTTATCAATATTAACATCATAATGGAATTATGAAAAATTCAACCACAACATTTTTAACTATTAAGAATAATCACATTATCTATTAGTTCAATCTAATACACACTTAGCCTAGTCCAGGTTTCATTGGGTTGGATTATCTCATATTCATATCCTAATTCATTAATATAAAAAATCATTCATAATATATTGTAAAGAGAATTTGATTATTAGATGAATATCCCCAATGATTTTCTATCTAGGTGTGTATTCATAGGACCAATCATTTTTCAGATGACTAAAGTATATGATGGCACTCAATGAAAAATTTCAAGCCTATCTATCGAAATGTGATTATGTGCTGCAACCGCATCCACATTCCAATATCCATAAATTGATGTATTTTCACACAATCTCTTATTTAAAAAATTCACGAGATTTTATCTTATATTTAGACATATCCAATATACCTATTCATGGGGCTTTAAAAAATTTTATCTATTTATAATCCTTAAAAATAAATAAAAAGTCTAAAAAATTACTAAACTAATCCTTGAAAATAATTACACCCTTATCTGATACAAACTATAGAAACCCAATATAAACATATATTTCTTTTACAGAATTTCTATAAGTCAATCATTAAATCTCACAAATATTCACATAATCCTAAGAAGGGAAGTTTTAGTGTCTTTGATGATGATTTAAATAGGAATCTTATTTTAGAAAACATGTGAAAATGTCTCCATAATTTTACTAAACTAGACTCCCTTCTAGATGTCTCCTAAGTTACACTCATCTTAATAGCATATGTAAGAGAAACATAATAAAGGGATTAGATAAAATTAATATTTAGGTTAAAAATAATTGATATATCATTAATTTTTAGATCATAATAATATGATAAAAAAATATTTGGAGAGAAATTTCTACTAAAAAATTAAAAGTAATCAGAGTTGTCTATAATCCATTAGAGTATAAAATGTAATCCCAAATGAGAAAACCTATAACATTGAATAGGAGTATGGAAACATGAGACAATAAATAATATTCATGAGGCATAATCAAACACATTTTACATAAAGATGATGAATACCATAATAATAAACTATAATGAAAAAATTCATAGTAAATCATTACATAGTGGTTTCGGTATGAAAATAATATGGCCCTTTTCCTAGTGTCTTAAGAATTAATTCATGTGAACCATTATAACATGAGCATCATAACTCATGTAACATTAATGTCTAGCATTTTAAAACTCATGATACATTATTTTCTTCAGTACCAAAAATAATAATTCATTACTAACTCTAGTATCATAACATTCGTTCCATTATTTACTAGATTAACGTCACTGACATTCCATTATTGACTCCAGATTCCAAATTAACAGTCCATTATCACCTTACGTATTAAAACACACGATCCTTTATTGACTCTATTTTTATAAATCATGTTCAATTATTGGCTCATGTAACATAATTCATGGTCTATTAATGAATTTAGTATCATGACTAGTGGTCCCTTATTGACTCAAGTATCACTACTTGTATCCAATTTCTTAATCAAGTATCAAAACTATCTATCTATTATTCTCTCGAGTATCACAACTCATTAACCATTTTTTTTAATGCCATATAAATCCATATAAATAGAATTTTATGGTGATATAGGCCCCCATCTATCAATAATAATATTCCAAACATTTTTTGTGATAATATGACATAAAAATATTCATATTTAAAACATCACTTTATAAACCTATATAAAAGAGAATGGTTACATGAAAAATATCCCACGAATATTTCATAACCCATCCAAAGAATGGATATCGATTTTTTAATAAAAACATATTCCAAACTAACAAATTGAATGTCAAAGGATGCTTATATAAATGAAAAACGCCCAATTTAGGTGATTGTATACATTACTTTGAAAAAAAATGAAAAAACATCCCATTTTGATATTTATGAGTACTCCTCAAAATCTATACTTTTAAGAAAAATTCATTGGGAATGATAAACAAATTATTGTTTAACCATTAAACCCAAAAAGGGTTTTTAGAAGATAAAATTTTTAAAAGAACATTAATTTGAATGAAACTAAGTAATTTTATCTTAAAAACACAATCTATTAAATGTCTATTTTAAAAAACAAGATTTTATTTAATAATTAATATTTTAATTTTGAAAAATTGAATAATTTTCAATTTTTTTTACAAAATCATAAAGAGTTAAAATCATATATAAAATATTATTAAAAAGTGAATGGCTTATTCATGATGAATAATTCTAATATGGTGATGGACTCTAAAAAATATTTTTTAAACCCAATTTAATCATTTATTTTCTAAAATAAGAAGTTAAAAAAACATTTAATTTCCATTTTCAAAAGGTAAGGTGAAAAAAATAGAAAAAATATACATTAAAAATATTATTAAATAATATATATTTGAAAGTACGTGAATTATTTTTAAATATATTGTGTAGTGGAAGATAAAACTTTTGACTTTCAAATGATGTAATTCCTTTTTTATATTTTAAAATATATTTATTTGACACCCATATATTAAATAGGTTTAATAAAATATACTTTTGAAAAGATTTTAAGGGAAGATTAAGGTAAAATGAGACAAATAAATTATGCTTCCAAATTTAAAGGAGATTATTAGAAAGAAGCTAATTATAGACATGGAATAATATTCATCATTAAATATAATGATAAATATTCATAATAATTCCACATTTGTATGGGTATGAAATTCTTCATGGTTGAAGATTGTAATTAGAAGTTTCATGTTCCCCAAATATAATTAAAATTTCTATAAAGAATCATGGTGTGGACAAAAACCAAGAATAGAATAATTATGTTCAATATGAAACATATTAACTCAAAATAATAAATTTATGGTTATTAATATCCTCTATATATTAAGAATAGTTTAAATAGAAACCCCTTGAAATAAAGAGATTAAAGTTGAACATCAAATACCTTTTATAAAAGATAATTCCCTATATGATATATATAATATGTAGTATATACACTACTTAAATGAATTTTTTTTAATAAACAAAACATTTCTCAAATAATGAAAATTAAGATGAAACACCATTACCATAATTCTTGGCTTCAACTATGACATATAAATCATATTAAGATCTGGAGATTTTCCTTTGAAATATATTAGTAAATAGAGGCTATAGTATATATTTTTTAGATGATAGGATTATGAACTTGATATATGAACCTAGAAGAATAAAAATTTGATAGTTTTATAATGAAATTTGAAGGTATGGGTGCGACATGAATGGATCGAAGTGTACCCCTTTTGTATGTGAAGTGAATCGTAATTTTAGAAATACCCATTACTTTTCAACAACAAAATGTCACTATTGTTTTTTAAAAGGTTCCAAAAGTGGAAAATATAAATTGGATATATTTATTTGGATTATCTTCTCCCACAACACCCATTTTGAAGACAACATATAGTGAGTTATGGAATTTTATTTTCCCTATTTTAACTATCAAATTATTGTACTTTTACCATAGTAATTAACTTCAAGATTTACTAATTAATTTTCATAGAGAAAATTAAAATTGATCAAATTACATAATTTTAACATTATTAATAAAAAATTTAAAATAATTTTAAAAAATAAAATGTATAAGGGTGAGAAATAATAATATTCTAATAAACTCACATAATTTGTAATTTTTTTTGAAAATATGTGTTTCAAGCATTAAAATTATATTGAAGTAAAAATTATAAATTTTATCAACTTACATGAAATAAATTGACTTTTTATAAAATATACATATTTTTTCATTTAAAATAAATCCAAACATGAATTTTTCAAAAAAAAATACTAAAAAGAAATGATGGAAGACAATTTTTAAATTGGAATAAAATAGTACCAATGTTTTAAAAGATAATCATAGTTTTTCAAATTCAGGAAAAAGATTTAAAAATAAATATATTTACTCCGTAAGTTATAATTCAAACAATAAATGTTTTATAATATTCTCTATATTCCTCATATATTGATAATTTCAGAAAATCTATCATTTTGATAACAACTATATAATTCACGATTCACTCAAAACTCAATTATTTCAGAAAAGAATAAAAATTTCATCTGAATTTAGTTTTTACACGTTGAATTCAAAATATAATGTTATTTACAAAATTAAAACTATAAACTTTTAAATTTTATCATTTAGATGAAATTAAAAAATATAAAGAATAACTGTTTTTATTCATAAATGCACATTTAAAAATTTACCCTTTAATAATAAAATTTTACATGAATTTTTTATTAATGGAATTATTTTTATTACTGCATGATTTTTTATTTTTTATTTTCTAATAAAATTATCTAACATATTGTAGCTCATTTTTTTGGTGTGGTCTGTCAAATAAGACATCGAGCATAGTATTAATTTAGAGAGTGAAAATGTTCTAAAATCTCTGGGTGTTGCAATATTGATCTTCAGATGGTAATGATGAGTGTGAAAATGAATACAAACCAGGACATATAATCACAATAGATATGATTTGGTTGATCATATTATCTTTACAAATAATTTTTATGGATTTGATTACATATTTATATTAGGTTAGAGAAAATATTATGAATACGACCACATAACACTGAGGATAAACTAAAAGAGTAATGGATCGATTTAATTATATCATAGTTATACTAAGAGAAGAAAAGTTTGAAATTAATATTTCATTAGAGAATAAAAATTCGGATTTAGTTTTCATATGATCATTTACTAGTATTTTTATGATATCATTATAACATGTTTGGTTTTAATATTTTGTTGGAAACAAGGCCATGAAAATGAAGTTGTGGAAGAAATGTCTCTATAAATTCTTATGAATTCACTATAGAAACATATTTGGATTAAATTTTTGAGAGTAAAAATGCATTCATGTTGTGATGGAAAATATATGTTACACAGTCTTCCATAAAATATCAATCTTACTATCTCTTTAGATTATATATCTTAATTTTTGTTTATCGTTTATATAGCCTTAGTTATTTACAAAAATAAATGATTGACAAAAATTGTGATAGTGAGATTTATTTAGGGGGTTTAATTCCCAATTATTTTATTATATATATTTATTATTATTAAATATAATGATCTTGATATATTTATTCATATGAAAATACAAGAAAATGATACCATGAAAACTTTTATAAAAAAATTGTGTAATAAATTCAATGGTTATAATGCCATCGTTAAGTTGGAAATTATAAATAGAGGTAACTAATTATAATATATATATATAACAGTCATTTTTAATAATAATTAATTTCTAAAATTCAATTTGTATATCTAGTTAATGAATAAGAATACATATTTCTTAAAAAAGTATTTTTTTTATAAAAATAAATTTTTATGTGCTTTATTTTTTGAAACAAATTACCTTATATATAAGGTATACTTTTATATAAATAATAAATATTATTTATATGTGTAATATATTAACAATAATTTCATTATTAATTGATAGGGTCAAAAATAAGTGTTGTTAATTATTTGAAATGTTTTTTTCCTATAAAAAACTAGTTATATTTTATGATTTTATTAACAAGTTAAATTTGGAATTTTTTTAATATAAATTTTTAAGAATTTACTTCATTTTTTAATTCAAAATTATCATATTATCCTAATATATTTTAATCTAAAATAATTGATTTTTTAGTTGAATACTGAAAAAATAAAGTTTTGCTAAAACCATTGCATTTGTGACTATATCAAGTAGTAATTATAAATAAAATTATATTTCATTTATAAAGGTCAAAATATTTATTTAATGAGTTAAATTATTTATTTTAAATTACATTTTTTATTTAGATTTCCCTTGTCAAATATCATTAAACTGAAGTAATATTTTATTCTAATAAACATTTCTTATCATCATTTTCTTTAACTATGAAATAACAATGTATAATTATGTTTTAGTTAAAATTTTAAGAAATATAACTCTTATTTATTAAATAGTAAAATTATTAATTTCATGAAAATAAAAAGCATTTATAATTTTATCTTCAACATTATTTTTTCACTAAAAATACACGTTTTTATAAAAAAAAGGTATTTACGCGTTACATAAACTAATATTAAAAATCATTTTCAAAAAAATTAACTTTTAATTGAATAAAATAATTTTGAATTTTGAATTAATAGGTCAAAATTATTTGATAATACCCATTTTATTTTAAGGAATTAAAATTTAATTACTTATGTTAAAATTATTTACATCATTAAAAACAAAAAATGATGAAATTGAAAAATATAAGTGTAATTGACTTTTAAACGTGTTAAAAGGACATGTTAAAACATATAAATGAGGATTTATTGACATTACCCTTATATATATATATATATTAATTTCCATTAATAGACCCATTATACTTTTTAGTAGTGATATTAACTTCTTTATATTACAAAAATGTCACTTCTCTCCCTTATATATAAAAGGATTCATCACCATCTCCCTTCTCTTCACATAATGATACCTTTTTATTTTACTAAAATATAACTAAATAAAACCCCAAAACACCTATAAACATATTTTATGTCCTGGTACACTTACAATAACACCTAAAAATCCTTAATCCATTCTATAAATTCTATTTCCCAAGGAGTAATATAACAATTCTTAATTACTTCCATTCTATTTCAATTCATTTATAACATATCGCTACCAATTATGATATATTTTACCAATTATATTATAATTAATTGAATAATATTAATATACTAAAATTTTATTATGATGATGGAATAATCATTAATATATCTTTTCCCTTTTATATTTTAAAAAATAAAATTTTTCTTCTAATACGCGTAGACTACCCCCTCAAAAAGGGATGTGAATTGTTTTCTAAAAATTGCCTATAAGGATGGTTATAAAATTTTATTTATAATATTAATATGATATTTATAAAATTAGAAAAATTATAAAATTTTAAACCATTCCCTATATTCCACCAGATCTATAGAAAACGAAATTTGCGCTCGTATGAATGTGTGGACTACAACCTACATAAAAGTGTTATATTTTCTTCTCCACTATAGTATTTTCATAATTATCCAAATATATGATAATATGATTTATCTCCTTAATAATAAATTAATATTATACATATACTTATTTAATGATTTTTGAAAGCTAATTCAACCCATAATCATATATATCTCTTAATTATTTCTTGTCCTTTCATAGGATGGTTTAACCACCTATATAAAGAATGATATAAATTTATTTAAAGGTTTACTATGGAAACATAAATATAGGTATTATTGTACTATAATTATAGAATATATATTTTGAGGTTATGGTAATGTTATATCAAATTTAAAATCATTATTATTATCTGAGCTTTATTCATTAAAATTTCTGAAACTAACACATCATCAAATTCATCATCATGAACAATAATAAAAATAATAATAAAATTAAACTATAATATTATAACTTATTATAAAAAATTTATTATAGTTCCTATAATGATATTTTAATTATTAAATTTCCAATCTATAAGTAATAGTATATATATCCATTAGGAAATTAGTACAAAAACAACAATAAAAACTAATGACATTCATGGAAGAAAATAAAATATAATTAAATAATATAAATGATTATAAATGATCTTTATAAAATGTTATCAGAATAAATATTCCTCTAAAATAAGAAATTAAGAAACTTATTTTTTAAATACAAGATTCTAGATAATGTTTAGCTAAGCGATTTAATGAAAATTAAATTTTTATTATAAAAATTGATTTTAAGGGAAAAGTGAGAAAATTAAAAGTTCAACAGGGTACAACACAAAAATAAACCACATAATTATTATAAGATATCTTTAGCCTACTTGAAGAATTATAACTAAATAATTTTAAGGAATGAGTTGTTACATGTAAGTCAGGATCATCTTTTATAAGGTCTTTTTAAATAATTTTTCTTAAATTTAATATTTTTAAAAATACATCATACATTATATACTTAATACGATTTCAATTCAAAATATGTTAAAGTCGTAATGGGTTTTGATAAAAAAATTCATTAAAATTAGTTTTAATGAATTTTATGAACTTATTTTATGATTTAATGATTTCTTACACCATGTAATTTTATTTATTGGTAATTGCACTTTTTATTTTAGAAGAATGAATTTTTAATTTAAATATTTTATCTTCATGAATTTCTCCATAAAATGTATTTCATTGTTGAAAATAATTTTAACCATATTTAGTGAATGTTTCCCGACATTTTTCATATTTCCATTCTAGTAAAGGTTGTATTTTTAATTCAAAAACCTAATTATTTTATATTACATGTGACCTTTATATATCTATTTTCCTATTTTTTAAATTAATCTTTATTATCCTTTGTAGGATTTGATTTTTAAATTTTTTTTTGAAATATTAGAAAAATGGTTTTCCTTTCATGATAAAATGTTTTATCTTCCACTATAAATTTGTAATAAAAACCATTATATACTTCTCATGTATCCATTATTTAAGATACTTATTTAAAATTAATTTTATTCAAAAAATTTCACATTAAATATTTGAAAATTTCTTTGGAATGTGACACATAACATTATATTTTATGATTATAGTTTGTCTTCTAAAAAATATTTTACGGTGTCATTGACCATATGTCCACAATTATTTTCAAATATTCCTGTACATATTTTAGAATTGTTTTACAATTTATTTTAACACTTGAAAATTATTAAAAATAAAAATAAATATTATATTATTTTTCAAAAGTAAAAGTTTTATTATATTTAAATGAATTAATTATTTTAAAAGTTGTTTTAAATGTATTTTCTTATAGAGATATAATTATTCAGTGTTTTTATGTCTTCTCATATAATTTTCTTTAAAATAATCATCCCATTATAAAAATTAATTCCAAAAAAAATATTTATTTGAAAGGGTAATTTTTAAATAAATTATCTAATGTAAAAGTATTTATTTTATGGAATACATTCTTTAATGGTTTGTAAGGATTTTAAAGGGAATATTTCTTATTAATTTTCAATGTAAATTTTCAAAGAATTTTAAAAGAGTGTTTTAGTTCTATATCCAAAAACTTTTACATTCTTAGTGTTACCCATGGGATATATTCTTATGATATCAGACACCTTCTTTATTTGGGTGTCTTATGAAATTTCCTATGAATATATTTATGAAAAAATATATATTTTCAACTAGTTAATTAGGAAATGGTTAGAATATGATTGATTTATTTCCACTATAACACATAGGTAATGATATTTTATGGGTGGGGTGTTAAATATCCATAAAATATATTGTTTAAGGTTTCATATCTCATGAGATAATGATATTGGGCCTGTACCAAATTTTTTTATGTTAGGTTCAAAAAATTAAAAATGAAACTAATGTATATTATATAGGTTTAAAATATTGAGCATGCATAAAATTTATCTTATCTCGGTTCACAATTTTAAGCATTAACTCAATTGTGATTAACTAGGTACACAGTATTTATTGCGAATCTGATGAAAATTAGCTATGATAACAATAAAGTGCGTGGACATGATATAGTTAACCAGGTTAAATTTTTTATAGTTTCATATTTTTATTCTTATCTAAAATTTCAGTAATATATTCATTTTATTATGCGCATTAGATCATGATTAATTTCAAATAATTTTTTTTCACTTTTTCCATGGTTTTGGATTATTCATTTAAGATTTCCTGACCTTCAATCATGAATTAAAGAAAACTCTAATTTTTATTTGTTTTTTTAAATAACGTTTTCTACTACACATGTTTTCTCATAAACTTATGATCTCAGCCTTTATGAAATATTGATATTTTTTCCTTTACTCATCATTTTATATTTCCCCTTTATTATTTTTTCATTCCCCATGCGATAAAGACGAGTAAAAATTTCAAAAAACATATAAGGGAGTCTCATGTGGTTCAAATTTTTAGAAATGTTTACTAGTATCAGAAAATAGGATTCTTATTTATATGATCCTCAAAGAAACTAAAAATTCCATTCATGTGATTTTATTTTCATGTGTGATGTAATGTTTCACTTTTGGAAATACTGTAAAATAAATATAATTATATCTCACTTTGTATCAAATCTAGTGTTTAAAGAATGTTTTCCAGAACTGGGATTTCATGTCAGCGAAACATCTGTACGAGATCTATAAGTATATAGACATTCCATTTAGACTCATTAATTATTTAATAAAATCATGGACCAATATTTTGGGGGGTATTTATATATGATATTATCATATACTCTAATAGAAATTATGATCATGAGGAGAGTTTAAATATAATGATAATGAAATTTACATATTAGAATTTATATTTAAATTACAGTAAATGTGAGTTTTGTATGTAGATAGTAGTTTTTAGTGGAATGTTATTAGAAGGGGATATTAATGGATACTTTAAGGATTAAGGTGGTTTAGAAATGAACCAACCCAATAAATTCCATAGATATTCACATTTTCTTCATATTAGTTGGGTATTTTTGATGATTTTGGATAAAATTCTCAATATTATAAAATTTGATGACTAAGTTGACTCAAAAGGGGGTGATGTATTTATAGATATATTAATTTTAAGATAAATTCATGAATATTAAGAAGAGCCACCAAACATATATTCACACTACCACCAAGTGGGGAAGGATTTTTGACTTATAGTTATGTTTTAAAAAAATGAATGGGTTTTGTACTCATGAATAATGATAACGTGATAGACTTTTCCTTAAGATAGTTAAAGGTTAATGAAAAAGTTATCTAACACATGACCTAGTTTTAGATATAGTTTTCTTTATATTTATTTTTTATAGTTATTATCATTATGGATTGAATTGTGATATATAAATAGACCATAAGATCATAAAATATATATTCACATAAAAAGATCTCAATAAGTTCCAATTAAGATTGTTAAATATAATAATGGATTATGAATGATCAATCCACTACCATCTGGGAAAGGTTAATAAAGATTAAAATTATCTGAGTAGAAAAGATCCTACAACCCTAAATGATATGAAGATTTAGAAAGATCAAATATTTATACATGAAAATGATGTATATGGGATTAAAAAAAAGTGACATCACCATACCTCTCTCAAATTACAATTCAACCATCCATTATGTTAAAAACTAAATAAAATATGGAGATATATAATAATTTGGATACTGGGAGAAATGAAAAATCATTATAGTTCAACGTTGATGATATAATATTTACAAGATTTGGATCATTTCTATTCTTTCCCTTAGATATAGTGATAAATAAGTATTTGTGGAATGATTCTCATATATCACAAGCCTTTATCCACCCATAGAGAAAAAATATGTATATATATCTCTATGAAAACATTATTGGTGAAAAAATATAGTGAATTGGATAGTAGAATATACATAAATGTTCTTGGTGTGTTAGGTGGTGAAGGAAGAGAGGAAATTTTCCAAAGAGATTATGTAACCATTACCCATTCCAATATATAAATGGGATAAGATCACTATAGATTTTATCATGGGTATTCCAAAAAAATGGAAAAGGGAATAATTCCAAATGAGTTCTGCAATATCATATTATAAATAATTCTCACATTATTTCCTTTCAAGAGGATATATCACTCTATAATATTTCAAATTATTCCATTAGAGAATTAGTGAGGCTACATGGAACACCACTATAGATTGTATTATATTATTATCTAAGGATAACGTCAATGTTTCGGAAAAGTATTCAATATGAATTAAACACCAAGTTGAAAATAAATATGTCATATTTTCCCTAGATGAAAGGAAAATCTAAATGAATTATCTAGACACTTGGGAATATTTTTATAGATTTTTCTTGGCACTATAATTGAGGATGAGGAAAATATATTCCTTGGTCCATGTTCTCATACAATAAAAAATTTATGCTTGAGTATTAAAATGAAACCATATAAATCCATATATGATAATAAATATATAACACCCATATGTTGGGATGATTTTGGTTAATGTATGCTTTTGGGACTATAATTTATTGAAAAAATGGAAATTAAGTATAAGTCCATTCTATAATATATCAAAACGGTGAAAAGTAAATATAAGATTTTTTTTGATATCCTTCAACCAAACCTAATGTTTTGGGTCAATGATATAGTTTGATTCCATATATACCCATAGATAAGAGTCATATGGTTTTAGAATAAGGGAAAAAATTTCCTTCATGCATCATCACCTTTGAAAAAAAAGATCAGATTAGAGTTGTGGCTTATCAGTTATTTTTCCCACTAAACTTATTTAAATAAAATAGTGAGTTCCAAAATCCCTATTAATGATGTACATATTTTATCCTTTATATGAATTAGATTTATATGTGGTATAGTTGGATAATAATATCTCTTATGAGGATCATCTGATGAAGATAATATTCTTCAAATACATGGTTCTACACAATAGACCAATCACCTGGTAAATGTACTTTGGTGAAACCTTATGATTAAGATGAAAAATGGGAACCTAAAGAGTCAATGAAACCATAGTAACTGTGTTTTCTATCACCATTCTCTATAAAATAAAATTTCAAGGGTGAAATTTCATAAGGGGGAATAATGTAATGACCCTGAAATTATCTATATATATATATATATTCCTTATGATTATATATATGTGACATTTTAGTTAATATATATAATAAAAGCGCACAAAAATTTAATATTAATTAAAAACATTACGTGGACATAATATTACCATTAATATAATATCATCAACATTATAATATAAAACTACTATATGGTGTATTGACAATATATAATCCATTTAATTCATTAAAATATATCTTTTTGAAAACTATTATTATTCTTTTTGTGTATTAACACATAACATTATTTTTTATGGATTATATATATAGAATATAATAAATTGAAATTTATTTTTTAATTCATCCTGAAAATATTTACATTGAATTATTTTATTGAATTTTTATGATATAAATAATTTTTATGAAAATGTAAAAAATAAAATTTTTACTTGTATTATTATACATATGATTTTATCATTAATTATTTATAATCTAAAATCTTATTAAATATTTTTTAGGACCATAAATAAATTTATGGATTAAATAATATATTTTTAAAATTTTGGAATTCCATTGTTATCATTTTTAAAATTAATAAATCTTTAATTCTAATAAAATATATTTTGAGTAATTTTCTTTTAATTATATTTTCAAATGGTGGTTTTGGTTTGGATTATTATTAAAGACAAAATGATATTATTTAATTAATAGAAAATCATTAATATAATGGAAACTATAGTGAATCATGATAAACATGACATAAATAATAAATTAATAAAATGATTTACATAATACATCACACAATCAGTCACACATCCCAAAGACCAAGAGGTTTGGTGTCTTGAAGATTATCTACATAAAAATATTATTTTACTACACATGTGAAAATTTCTATATAAGTGGGATCCACTGAACCCTTTCTAATATATCTCACATTATATAACCATATTTATAATCTAGAGGGTAAAAATATAAGAAAGTGTAAGATTAGAATTTTAGTAATGGATAAATGTATCATAATGTCTGAAAACATAAAAATGAAGGGAAATATGAGTAAGACATAAATATCATTATAATTTATAAAAATATCTAAGATGATAGTCATAAAAAATGTTACAGAAACTTAAGAACACATAAATATAATTAATAAAGCATAAAATACATGACATGGTTCAAAATACCTCTCTATGATCAAATATATTTTTTGAAAGGAAGAAAATTTTTAGAATACCTAAAATTAAGGAATAATGATTAAAATGAGGTATTTCATGGAAATTAAATACATCTTAAAATTTTTCTATAATTTCATGAACTACTTGTGAATATTTTATAAACCTAATCATAGGAAAACATTTATGATCAAACACATTATTCCCATAATTAAGGGAACAAACTCATTATTTCCATAATGAAAAATTTTAGTAAACACATTATGCGCATGCCTATATAAACAACCTCATATTATCCATGGATGAATATATCATGAGACATAATTATAAACCATTGAATTAGAATGAGATATAAGATCACACCCATTATCCTTAATTCATATATGGGACACATAAATTCATTCATCATCATATAAAAAATAAATATATAAAAAATGACTTTCTTAGTTAACCCAATTGAAATAATGCACTTTTCATAAAGAACCAATGGGAAAAAATGGTTACATATAACTTCCAAATGGTATAAAATAACATAATAATTAAATTATTTGATACAGAAAAATTAATCAATAATATAATTATATAATAAATTAAAATACATTTTATGACCAAAAACATAACTTCGTTTGAGATAGATAATTTAAATATAATAAAAAAATCATGTAATGATATTTTTGAAAAAAAATTGTATTAATCATTGTAAAATACATAGTTATGAGTCTCTTTAAAATGAATCCTTTAATTTCAAAAATGTTAAAATAAAACCTTTCTTTGAAATATATTTATATCAAAAAAACACCTCTTCTCTATAAATAAAGATATAACATCATTGAAAATGGAATGCCTTGGAAAGACGATGTTCAGTAGGAAATTTTATAATTCTAGGAAAGGATTTTTAATTACCAAATCTCATACCTTTACCCTTAATTTATATAGAATTTCTTTAAATATTTGAATATTAAATATAAACATATTAATTACCAATTTTTGTAAACATATTATAATATATTTCCATTTAAACTATTTTTTAAATAAATTCTTTTGACGTATTTGATTTTCATAATCTATTTTCAACATCGAGTGTTAATAGTATTGAATTATTTTGAACTATTCTCATAAAATAATTTTTGATCTTCCATTTCTCAAAAAAATAATAATTTAAAAATTATTTCAAGTTCTATATAAAATTTATTTATATGGTATTATGATATCATAATTCCAATTCATGTGATTTTTAATTATGTTATGTGAAAATGAAAATGTCGTTGAACTAGTTTTCTGTTATTTACTGATATCGATGGTTTACCATAAAATGATCACTAATTTTTTGGTTCTCTAAAAATAACCATATTAATTTTATATATTAAATTTATTTATATATATAATTTATAATCATAAAATGTAAACTAAAACCAATCATGTTTTTAAGATAATGAAATCAAAACACATATGTTTGTGGAGGCTATAGTAAACACATAGCACAATTCACACATTAATTTTTCTCAATTGAAAAGGGGATTCTAGTTAGTGCTTTTAGAATAATTATAATATCATAAAATATAGTAAACATAAATATTTTATCATTTTATGATGGTGAAATGGAATTTTTGGAATAATAAAAGTACACAATGAAAGAGAAAAAATAAACTTAGGTGGGGAACTTATATCCCATTTATTGAAATATCACTTTTATAAAGGGGATTAAACCATTGAGGGATGGTATTTGGAGAATAAAATAAACTTCTTACGGTGTACAAGATTTTGGATGATAATTTTGTGTATATTTTTAGATATAATTAAGGGTTTTTTTGAGATATGAAGTGAGGATAAAAGTATCCCCTTTATAAGTGAAAATGAGTGGCATTTTTGTAAATACCCAAACCTTTACAATAATGGAAAGTACTCTAAAAAAAGTGCCTCAATGTTTTATTAATATCATAGAGTGAAATATATATGGTTTATCCAGACATACACTACTCAATTAAAAATATGTTTTAAACATGTGAGTCCCTTTACCAATTAGGTAACACATTTTTACCATTTGGGTTTAAACCATAGTAATTAGTTTTTTACCTTGGTAATATATCCTTTATTCCCAAAAATAATATAGTACTTATTAAATAACTTGAAATTAATTATTATGATTTAAAAATTCTTTTTTAATAAATTTATAAAATTTAATAAATTTTATTATAAAATATTAAATGTATAATGTAGTGAAAGAAATTATTTTTAAAAATATAACTAAAATTCTAAAATATTAATGAAAAGTTTATAGAAGCTTTTTTTACATAATAAATTAAATTATAAAATTCTTATGTAGTGGTATAAATCATTTCATAAATTTAAAATTTATTAATATATAATAATATTGTCATAAAAGTCAAGTAATTTTTTAAAATTATATTTTTTACTATTCACTAAAAAAATTAATCTTCTTATAAAAATTACAAAAAAACAATGGAAATGATAAATCCAAAAATGATGTTCATTTTATAAAATTATCATCTGAATATTTTCTTAATTTTTTTTATTAAATAAAATAATATATATAGAGAAAATTTAATTTTAATAGAAAAACATCTTTTGGTATATTTTCAATTCTTCTTCCAAACATTATAAATAATATATTTTATTGAATGGATAAAAAAAGAAAGTACACAAAGCCCAAGGGACCCAAACATAGAAAATAATGGTGGTTTAATTAATGTAGTTTCATAGAATATCCTCTAACTATATTCACACACACTAGGGGAAAAGAACCCACACTATTAAAATAGATAAACATATCAACATTTGTGTACATTAATCCAAGAAAAACAACCACCTTGTTTCCCTCTCTCCTAGTGTGATGCATGTTGGTATGATTATCAATAATATATCATCATCTTTGGATAAGATATGATATAGAACAGGGTGTAAATCCTATATTATTGAATGAAATGAAAATAATTTTTGAATCCATTTCAATGTATAATAGGGTTATGTTCTTTGATTTACATGACTGTTGAGCTTGTAAGATATCCAAAGTCTCCTCGTGGATAAAATCCCCACTTCTATTGTTATAACTGAAGCCCCAAACCACATAAACACACATGCCTTGGACAACACCTCAAACCATCATAGTTCTCATGATAATGTAGAAGTAAATTTTGAGCATCAACACTTCGATGGGAGAGTTTTGACAGATCCATATCCCCTTATTATTGACCCTTTTTTCAAAAAAGGAAGAATGTAATATCACTGGACGAATCTCTGTGAGGGAGCCTCTTTGTATTTTTTAAAAATCATACAAATGTTACAGATCAACCATCTTGTTCTGGCTACAAAATCATCTCGGTGTGTGGGTGGCCTCCTAACGTGCTTTTTTCTGAGCTTCTTAAATACACAATTATACAACAGAAAGCATGATGGTCCCTACATTCTTTCCCATTTTACTAATTCTCATCCCCTCAAACCATTATTCAATAACTTTTTTTGCCTTGAAGAGCATTAAAGTTCATACCAGTGAACTCACACTCTACATACCATACTATATTTTTCCAATCTCTCTCATAAAATGAATGATCAGTGGATTTATTGGTTAGTTGCAGGAAACATTGTCATTTACAAATAACGTGAATACCTTTCCTTCTCACAACTTCATCAGTAAAGATCACATGATCTTGAATACACTAAAGGGGAAAATGAAATTTAGTGAAATTTATTTACACTGGAGAAGTTCAACCCACATATCAATCACACAATTATCTTTGTAAATAGGCCAGTCAATAGTGGTCGTAACATAGCATGTAGAAGAAGCCTGTAATACACTCAGATCTTACTTGTCTGAGATTTTAATCAACTGGAAAAGATTGTAGTATTCTTTATTGAGCATGACCGAAGTTGTTATAAGGATAATTAAATTCTTGGTGATTATACATTAATAATATAAAAATGTATTATCCTTAAAAAGAATTTAATTTTATAATAATCATCTAATTAGTTTCATAGAAACCATAGTTCAGATGATATTTGATGTAAAATTTATTTTTTGTATATATATATATATTCATAATTTTGTTACCAATGTTTATACTAGCCAATTCTATGGCTTCCTTAAAATGTTCTATATTTTTCTGTTTTAGTATTATGTGTGGAGAAACCTATTGAAAATAGTATTCGTTAATTAGTGAATAATCAATTTTTTATATAAATCAACAAATTTCATAATTTTATTATAAACTCAATTCTAATATTAAAACATTTTTTTAAAAAAACATTTTTTAATACAATATACCCATATTACATTTGAACTTCATTCTTAAAAAAGTATAAAAAAATAAAAAAAATAAAAAAAATAGATTTTATATTTAAATTCAAACGGTTTAAATTATATAAGAAGTTCTATTTAATTTTTTAAACCTAACAACTTTTATTATATTTGTAAAAAACATATTACCCTAATAAAAGATGAAATAATAAATCTAATAAATCAAATAGTAAAATACATAAAACATTTTTAAAACATGTGTGAATATTAATAGTTGAGATATGATAGACATTAAATCCTTCCCTTATTAATTATTTTCCACTTTGGTTAAATTTTTCATATGAAAATGTTTATCACTTTATATTAAAATGTTATATTGATAAAAATTAAATTACCCTCACCTATAAAAGGAGATCACCTCCGCCACCTTTAGACACTCATTATAAATCCTTATATCCAAAACATCTCTAACATTTTCATTATTAAACCCTATCCCCTTATCCTATAATATTGTATATTTCCAAAATACCAATCTTAGGATCCATAAATTTTTACTCAAGGGAGAACATCTAAATAGATTGGTAATTTTCTCAAATGAACTCTCAGAAATCATTTATTCTTATACACCCACAAATATTCTGAATCTAAGAAGGTATGATAAAATCAGTATTATTAATAAAATAATATTTTATATTACTAATGGAATATTAATTTTTTTACCTTCATTTAAAAGCATTAAAAATGAATATTTTTATGTGTACTTGTGGACTATCGTCTCCATGAATGATGTCTTATATTTTTCATCACCCCTAATAAGGATGACATTAAAAATATATTTATGTTTTAGAAAAGATACTATAATTATATTAAAATTACATAATGATGATATTTTTCATTCAATAAGTGATATTAATAGACAAAATTTATAGAAAATTTAATCTCCTTAAATGAACATGTGATGCCACCTTTCTTAATTCCAGTCTATTTTGGAAAATCCTTAGAAAGAGTATATTTTTTCGTCAAAATGAATAATAAAATACATTAACATAAAAATGGATGTTATTAATCAATTCTACATCTCATTTTACCACATTCTATATACCATGTATGTTTCAAAGAAATTGATTGTACCACCTCTTGTAACTGAAATAAGAAAAAAATTAAAAAAAATAACATATGATAATACGTAGACCATAGAAAATGAAATATAAATGAATAATTTTCTAAATAACAATTTTCATAAACATACTCTGATTGTTTAGTAATGTAAAAACATTTATAGAGAAAATTAGGACTCTAGGTAAGGGATCTGTTGAATCACCCTCATTACATTTAAGTTTCATTTTTTCTTTCATTTATTACATTTCATTAATATTATTCCTAGTTATTTCTTCTATTTTTATATATTTAATACTTACATATATACCAAATTTAATTTCACTTTCATTTCTGGAGTTATACATGTTTTACATTCCCTTTTAAATTCTATCTTTTAATTAAACCAAATTTATGAGAACTTCGGTATTTCTTATTTCAAGTCAAGTACCTCCCAAGTAATTTTTTTAATCGAAATTGAATTTTAAAAAACATCATTATTTTATATAAATTCATCATAATTCAACATTGGATTAAAATAAAATGATAGACTCTTTTTTTTGTTAAATTGTCCTTATTTTGTAATGATTCACCTAAATATTACATTTTTTTATTTCTTTTCCAAAAATTCAATTGAATTTTTATACATTGGAACTCCATTTTCATTTACATATATTATTTATTCAGATATTAACATAAAAATCATTTAATTATATATTATTGTGGTAAAAATTGTGATATAGGCTTTAGTTATACATTGAGATGATATTTTAAAACCCACTTTATTCTCAGGGGTTTAATCATGTTTATTCTATATATATGGTTTCCTTTCCATAGGTTAAAAATATATTTATGTTCTTATTATGATTATGTGGGAGGACATAGAATTATATATCACCCCAATAAATTGGGTAATTTTTTTATCTTATGAAATTTCATGTTTTGTGAAAGGTAAATAATGCAAGCATAATATGTTATGTTAGATTATGCAATGTCCTAAATTTTCATTGAGGTATGTTCTTTTGGTAAAAACTCATTTATTTTTCCCTTTTTCATAGACCCTGTTTATCGGGCCCTAAGGACAATATGTTAGATTATGAGGAAAATATGTTTCTAGGGATGGAACACGGCTACAGACCAAATACATGGCATGTAATTATATACATGTTGTGTATAAAATACAAAAATTAATTTGGATGGATAGAAAAATTTCATGATGTGTACAAAATTTTCCTTAAGAGGGGAATCCTATGTATTACATTAATTTTAATTATTATAAATAATATGTATATTTTGGGGGACGTTTTTATAAAAATTTAAATAGGGGATCATTTTATTTGAGAGAAACTTTTATTTATCTAGAGGATCCACACAATAGAGAACCCTCCAACACCTAATATTGGTTCATTTTCTATTTTTATGTTTGACCAATATTTTATATAACATCAGGTGAATTGGACTCCAATGGTAATATCCTTAACCTTCTTCCATTCATCCATCATTTCTCTCACCGTATTTTTCAATTTTTTGTGTGATCTCATTTTCCATATTTTTTTCATTATACCATTATATTGTTTTATCCCCTTCTAGTAAATTCAATGGCTGAATTGGAATAGGAGAGTGTTTCTGGTATAAGGTAGGTGGTATAGTTATCTCCCCTCAACGTCTAGTTGTTTTATATTATTCTTCATTATACTACATGTCAGAAATCTCCTATGTCACCTCCCATTGGTATAATAAATAAATGTAAATGGTCATTCATGAAAACTATGATCCTTGCTACCAATGATTCAGTAACATAGTTTATCACCTTGATATGAGAAAACCTTATGTATGTTCCATTCCTTAAAGGCCTAAATTTCACTTTACGATAAATTATTAAACCACCTTATGAGTTGTGTGATATTCTTTGTAATAAATAATTTGAAGTTTGAATTGATCTAATATAAAATTTTTGTCCATGGGATAGTCCCCATGCTTATGAGGAATTAGAATTTCATGAGTTAAATGTTTTGGCTAACTTAATTAAGATGTTATAAATTAAATCCTTATTAAATGTAAATAATTGTGATAGATAAGTAGTACCATTATTTCATTCCAAGATCAATACTCGTCATTCCATTTATGGATCTCCATGGATGGGAATATAGTCATCTAAAATTAGAATTTTTAAATGAATTGTATATACACCATGAGAGATACTAGGTATGCCTTCGATGGCCTCACTGTGAATTCTTCATAACTAAGCATGAGTGATAACTATTCTCTATGGGAAAAATTGAGGATGGGATCTGTGGATATGTGGTTATACCAAGCCATATGTAATTCTCAGTCCTCTTTGTGAGAGACTAGGGATGGGAATAGTGGTTTCATCACATGCCATGCTTAGAGTGATACTTGAGAGACCATTTATAGATCACCTTGGATTGACTCATACAGTGTTGGATATTTCGAGTTCCCCTGGAGGGTCACTTGAGATTCCTTTTTCAGTCTCCATTGATGGGCTCAGGGTGCCTCATAATAATTTTGAATAATGAAATTTAAATTAATTAAATAAATTATATAGTTGGTATTTTATGGACTCATCCAATAATTCAAATCATATTCTTGAGGTAATTCCTTTTCTTCATGATTATTTATGGTAACACATTCATTACACACATACCATACTTATATTGGATTACTTTTATTATAAAAATTTGTCTTATGCTAAATTGGGTACTTTCAATGACGAATTCCATGAAGAAATTTATATGATGTCTTTAACTATTTATTACCTTGAATTTATTATTATTAGGACAATATTATTTGTATATGCATAGACTATATTGATCTTGACATCATTGGTGGTGGCCTACTGATTATACCAAACACCATACTAGGGTCTCCCTTGGTAACCAAGAAGGATTCATGATTATAGGTGTATATAATGGGAAGAATCTAGTTTTTGATGACTAGTTTCCATTACTAGGTTAGATTATAGAGTAGAGGACCATGCCTATTCTCATGAAACAAGTAACGGAATATTTTGGACCTTTTTATTTTTTTATTGAATGTGGTATATTCATGTTCAATAGTATCCTTTGTAACCTATTTCAATTTAGCTCAATGACATGATCATCATCATAATTTTTTTTTTACTAATTGATTCATCTTCCTCTACTTTACTCACATAGAATGATTTATTATTATTATTCATGTATTTTTATTTATTTCTTACTCACTGATGTGATTCAATCTAATTCGTGAGGAATTTTCTCCTGACGGAAAAACCCTAGGACCCCGCTTCTAGTCAATAACCTCTGATATATGGTGAGGCACACTTGAGCTCATATGGCCATCTGCCTCGAGGAACTGATGTAGTAGATTCCAGGTCGAGATGTTACAATTTTTTATCAGATATTATTTTCCTTTAGTCCTACTATTTTTTATTATATTGGAGACTAGGATGTATTAATATTTAGTGATGATCCATTTCCTAGAATTAAATAACCCACAAACAAGGGAAACCCAAATTACGTAGGATGTGTTATTGTTATTATTTTTTTTCCTATTAAAATTTCATTGATTTTACTATATGGTGATGCACATGTCCTAGGATGTTATTATTGTTGTTATTATTATTATTTTTGGAACATTTTTTCCTTCACCTTATTCATCATGGAATAAATTCCTCAATCATTATATTAGGAACATGAGGATTCACATATTAAGAATTATACCATGATATATTTATATTTTTGTTTGTATTTCATGTATTACATGTGACTGTTATGATTTCATTGATTGTTATATATGGAAATGTACTGGCATTTATTATATGGATAATATAATTGGATTATGTATAGTTCCTACATCAATATAAAGGCCATTTCCAGAATTAATTGATGATGACACATTAATTAACAAATTATGCCATGTTTGATCCATGAACAACTGGTTATAATGGATGAAGAATCATTTAATTTTGTTTTGGAATTCAAATTGTAATTTATTGAATCAATTACTCTTATAAAATGGTAATGGAAGTTCATTTAATCAAATCACTATATATAACTTGTTACATCTGGATACTAAACATAAATTAGTGATCATAGTTACTTGACATTCCATTACAATTTATAAATAGTATGGACCCTTATAAGTTTTGAATAATGAAAAATATAATTGGAATTGATATCTTTATATGTATGTAAATAAAAATGAATTTAATAAATTTAATCATTTCAATTAAATTTTACTACTATTTGGTGATTCTAATTGAATAATAAAGGGGATTTACTCTATACATTTCAATTTAAACTTCATATATAAGAACCATTATTTTGTTATATGGGACCTTGAACTTAACAAATCCTTAGTAGTGGTCAATAGGTCGTGTCTCCCATTATCTGTTCTAATCATTCTTATCACATAGACCAATTTTTATGAGATAGAAAAGGAGTTGTGTCTTATTTGTAAGACGGTTTTGTACATATCTTTTCTTTTTTATTGTTACTTTTCTTATGGTATTAATGATTTTCGGATGCATATATTTGGAATATATAGTCCTATGACCCTTCAATATCCTTAAGCAGTATGCTATGAATCTGGTGATTTCCATGATTTGGAGGTGGTGGTTCTTGAGTCACCAGTATCATCTCATATAGTGCCACCTAAGGTACCTCTTATATATATTACAAAGGGCATCAATGCTCAGTTATGAGAGAGTTTATTCCACTTCATTCAATCTATATATGGAGCTCTGTAATTTTCATGTACTTTGGTAGAGCTGGCATGGGAATTTCAGTAGCATCATCCTCCTACCTTATTAGGGAATGGTATTCATATGGCTACTAAGTCGTGGCTAGAGGAATGTTCTCAATCATAGATTATTTGGAGATTCCTCTTGAGCATAAGGTCAATATATCTACCTATATGCTTTATGAATATTCTAAATATTGGTGTCATTTCATTACCCTGGCCTGACGATGTTATGGTTTGCTATAGGTGGGATTTAAAAATTCTTTTAGGATTACTTCCTCCAACATATGTTATGAGTAGACTACTATTGAGATTTTATGAACCAATAGTAGGGTATGATATCAGTGATGTTGTATTCATATTGTTTTACTAAGATTCATCATTTCATGCTGACATTGACTAGTAAAGAGGTTATGAAAATGATATGCTTATAGGATGAAATTACATACACCATCTGATCCCAGGTAAATTTTTTTAGGTTTACCACCACTTCAAAGATAGTGGACTGGTATCTCATAATAGAGTGGAACCGATGGGATGGTGGAAATGTGATCCTGGGAGGTTCATCATCAAGATAAGGAGATGATTTATCCAGTTACAAGAAATATCATTTCAATGGTATATATGGAGGTAGTTCAAGTCATAGGACAAACATGTATAGGTATGTGGTGTTATACCATTGTGGTAGGGTAGGGAATAAGAATCCCCTACATATGAGGAACCAAATTGAGTTTTGATCATGTGGCTTGATGGGTAACCCACAACATTTCTATAAAATATTTCATATTTTAGTAGTGAAGACGGATCTACACTAATGCCACTTTTAGGTGGATGATCAGTAGCTCCACAACAGGTTGGGTGTTTGTACACTATTTGCTGATTAGGATGTGAATGTGGTAATTGACATGTTTGTCAAACCCTGGAGGTTTAGCACCAATAGAGTAGACCTATCTAGATTAGTTAAGATGTATCTCAAGGCCACAGATTCAGATATATCTATGAGACAAACCTACACCTAATGAGTATGTTCTTGGGACTTCTATATTACATTGTACTATTTTAGTATCATCTTCATTACATTCTTCCTTATTTAATATATGATAATCAAAATACTTTATATCTGAAGTAATTATAGAGATTATGGGCCATGAAATGGAGTAACATTCCTATTTCATGACTCTCTACACATTTTTAGGGAATATTGGATATCATAATACAATGTAATGATTTCCCCCTTTTGATTTGCAGGTACTGATTCTTATGTAATTCATTCATCCTTGAGATGATAATTTTGACTTCATTCCCATAATTACGTTTCTAGTGTGTTACAATACCAATATTGATTTATATTTCTGTGCGTCGTCATTTACATCACCCAAGGGGATCACGTATCATTAAAATTGTGAGTGTGATTTCTTGGAAATTTGATCTAGAACTGATCATCATGGGATGGTCTGGGTTACCACCTAGATGGAAAGCTGATTTAGGAACAATCAAGGAATGAGGATTGAGTAATTCCGTCATGTGGTGGATCGATTCATGGATGTATTCCCTAATGATTAATCTATTTTTCCTCCTATGATAGAGGTGGATTTTACCATCAATCTAATTCTAGGTGTGGCACTAGTTTCTATTATTCCCAATATGATGGAAGCAATAGATATCAGGGAACTCAAGAAGTAGTTGGAAGACTTTGAAGTGAAGGTTTTTATATTTCCTAATATTTCTCTATGGGGTTCACATGCCTTTTCACCAAGAAGGGGGAAGATACCCTCAGGTTGTTGGTGGATTACCGATGGTTGAACAAAAATATGGTTAGTAACAGGTATCCAATACCCCGTATAGATGACCTCGTCGAACATATCCAAGGATCTATAGTTTCTATAAGATCTATTTTATGTTGGGACACCATCAGGTGAATGTGAGGCCATTAAACAAACAACGTATAGAATTTTAGATAATATATGGAATGTATGAGTATATGGTTATGTCGTTTTTCCTATTGAACTCACAATCCATTTTTATGGATTTGATTAATCAGGTTTTCCACTCGAATCTGGAATCATTTATGGTAGACTTCATGGGAGAAATCTCAGTGTATTCTCACACTTGATCTCAACATTCCAAAAAAGAAAATGAGATCAGGCTCAATACACTAATAGAGCACCATCCATATTCTATGATCAGAAATTTATACTTCTTATTAATAAGGATCACTTCTTGGGTCATATTATTTCAGTGGAAGACATATCTATTAAACCATAAAAGGTGAGCATCATATTTTTCTAGGGAGTAACCCAAGAATTAATTTGAAATATGTATTTTTAGGTATGGTTGGCTATTAAAAGTGATTCATATATGATTTATCATTCATAGAATCACCTCTTATAGGATTGGCTAAAATTCTTGTTAAATTTTTCTCGTCAAACACTGATGACATTTCTTTTTATGAGGATAATTGGATACTAACTTTAGTGTAGATCCCAATACTACTAGAGTTTGGAAGAATAAATATATTTAATTTTCATTCTTCAAGGATTGATATAGGAGAATATATAATTCTTGGAGACCAGGTTGTAGTGTTTATGTCCTACTAGCTAAGACCTTATGAGATGAATTACACTACACATGGCCTCAAGCTTGTGATAACAATTCTTTCATTACAATATTGGATTCATTTTATATTATTGTAATGGTTCATGTTTTACACAGATCACTAAAGCCTTGAATATATTTCAACAAATGGTGAATTAAATATATGTCATCATGGGTGAGAATAATACAAATATTCAATTGACTTAATGCTTTCTTATACATTCAGAATGGGTAATGATTTAGCTAATGTTTTGAGATGAAAGAGTTTGACACATAAAATACTAGAGTCTATTAGTTAGTGGCAGTTGATGGATCTATTTTAGGAGATGAACATATAGGTTTAGTAATATCATGGTAATTCAATTTTAGTTGATCTGGATGTGACATATTAACAATTTAAATGGGTATGGATGAGACATATTTTTTATTCCAAGCGCCTCGTCCCAAGAGAGAGTGCCTCTAATGAGGACCCACTTCCATGTTGGTTTATCAATGAGAATGAGATAATTTACTTACCTGTATGGAATGGGGTTACATTATACATATGGTAAGAGTTTAATAGGGAATATCACACCTCTATTTTAGGATTTTACCCTTGGTTTACCAAGATCCACGAAGACAAACATTCCCTATAATGGAGGCCATGTATGAAGAAGTCGATTTCATGTTTCCTCATGAGGTTTTCCACCTCTTAGTAGGTGAAGGAGGAGCACGAACGAGTGCAAATGGAATGAATTCACCATAGATTTCATGATGTTTTTTTCAAGATCCCATTGAGCCCGTGATATAGTAAGGGTGATCATTGACGGGTTAACCAAGGTCACATGCTTCCTACTGATCTGAGATACATTCTCAATTGATGATATTGGGAGGATTTATTTTAGGTAAATTACCTTCCTTTATGGTGTTCTCCAATATATCGTATCATACCAAGACACCCACTTTACGTCATGGTTTAGGTAGGGGTTTCCAAAAGAGATGGGTTCACAATTACACTTGAGTAAAGTTTGTCACTCTCTAACTGAATGGAATTACAAGAGGACTGTACGAGTGTTAGAGGATTTACTTAAGGCATGCATCCTATAACCTATAGGTTCATGGTAAAAAACACACCACTCATTGAGTATTCCAACAATAATATATTTTAGGAAATTATTTAGATGTCTCCCTATGAATCCCTTTATAGTAGGTCATTATGTTTACCTTTACGTCAGTTACATTCTGGTGAGGCAGTACTACTAGGACCTCTTCTCATTCAAGATAATTTAGAGTAACTAAAACTACTTAAAAGGTATGGATATAGATCATTCCATGTAAAATTATAATACTGATCATTGTAATTGACCTCTAGAGTTTGATCTGGGATTTTAGGTATTTTTTGAGTATCACAGAGATTGGGTCAAAGACATATTAGGAGGTAATTAAATTAATTACCTCATCATGTCAGTCAAATAGATACCATGGATAGAGTTAGGCCAGTAGCCTATCAGTTTTGGATACCTCAGAGGTACTATTCCAGGAATGACATGTTCAATGTATCATATCTTCGCCAATATCATGTCATCCAATATCATTATTTTTAACTTTATGATATTTATATGGTGGAAGATGCACCCTTTGAGGAGAATCCAATACATAACATAGATCAAAGCAGGAATACTCTCTAAGTTAGGTCAATTACATTAGTTAATGTATTATGGAAGCATGGCCATTTATAGGATGATACCTGGGTGTGGGAGGCTGATGTACATGCCCAGTGGCTGAAAATTTTTGTTAACGATTATTTACCGCCCTCAAAAGAAAAACATTGGGATGAACTATTCTAAGGAGAGGAGGTTCTAATGTCTTATATTTTAATTGAGGTACATTTTACTTTTCTCAGTTAAAACTCATTGAGTTTCATCTTTTTTCTTAAACCATGGTGTTTGGCCTTTAAGAACGACCAGTTAGCTTTTGAAAAAAAAGTTACCAGAGGGATGGAAACTGGTTGCAGACAAAATTCAATGTGTGTAATTAAATTCATGCCATGTATAAAATACACAATTTGTATTAGGATGGAAGTACTCCTTTAATAATGTCTATATGTTTTTTTCTATGAGGGAAATCCCAATAATTATATAATGTGTAATTCATTTACCCAATGTGTAAAATGCTCGGGGTGTTTTTTTAAAAAGGTAGGAGAGGCTCATTATTTTGAATAGAAGCCCTATTTTTTATAGAGTATATACCAGAAAAAGAACCTTCTGATACCCACCATATGTTCTTCTACTTCTCCTCTATCCAGGATCAATTTAAATTTTCATCTGGAGCATTAGATCGTCAATGGTAAGATACTCAATCATGTCCCTCCCTTCCATCATTTCTCTTTCCATATTTTTAAATTTTTGGTGAGATCTCTTTTGCATATTTTTAGGGAATTGGACCGTTCTTCTAGTTTCTTCTATTATAGCTCGTTTTAATGTCTGACACAAGATGAGTACTATGAAATTTCTCTTTGTTAGGTGGTCTTGTTATTTCCCCTCAAATTCTTGTGGTTTTATATTATAATTCCATGTGACATGCACTGAAACTTTCTAGGGTCATCAATCTTAAGTCAAATCAATTAATTTGAAAAAAAATTCACTCTTAGTGTGATCCTGGCATGCGAGGAATCAATACCTTCGTTTATTGACTTGACATGATCCAACTTTATGGGAATACCATTCTTGAATGATATAAATTTCCCTTTTTTATAAATTTTTAACCCACCTTCAGAGGTGTGTGATATGCCCAGTAATAAGTCTTTTTAAATGTGAATTGATATATAAGAAATTTTTTGGCCCTAAGTTAGGCCTCATGCTTATAAAATATCAGAATATATTGATTTAAATGTTTTTCCCAACTTGACTAAAATGTTATAAATGTTTTTCCTTGGTTGATGGCATGTATCATGATATTTAATCTATAACATTTTTCATATTGGGAGTGATACTCAAGATTAAATTTATGGATTTTAGTGCATGGGATCATCATGCTCTAAAATTATAATTTTAAAATTAACTTTATTAAATATAGGATAAATACTTGGTATTCCATTTAATAGATCAACATGTATTTTACATGAATTGGTGTGAGAGATATTGTATCTCTATGGGAGATACTATCATTAGGTTTGCTGGATAGATGGTTTGTGAGGCCAAAAAAGATACATAGTCCCATGCATGAGATACTGGGGATAGTCTTCGAGGCTTGATCTCTTTGGGAATCCATTTATTGATATCTTTGGAAGGAATCTTATGATGTGAGATATTTATAGTTACCGTGGAGATATACATGGGATCTCATTTGGGTTTCCTTGGATGGGCTCAGGGTACCTCCTAGTAATTTAAATTAATTACATTTAAATTAAATAAATAAATTATATAATTGATATTCCAAGGAAAAGTCCTCTAGAAAATATCATATTCTTGGGGTTGGTACACATTTGTTATTATTATTTATGGAAACAAATTAATTTAGATCCTGCCATACATGTATACGTTTACATTGGATTAAAGACATATGTCATAGGCTGAATTAGGAAGTCTTGGTCAAGAATCACATGAGGAATCCAATCTTATGTGTTTATTTATTTATTAACTTAAAATTATTATTATTAGAACATTACTTGTATTATATTCATGACCTCGATTGATTTAGACACTATTTGTGGTGGCATAATAAGTATATCATACAACCTAATTGAGACACCCTGGTTACCCAAGATGACTATTTGATTGCAAGTTAAGATAATGTAAAACATCCAACTTTATATTCTGAATTTTCATTTTTATGTTGGAGTATAGTTGTAGAGGATCATGCTTTTGATCATGATGTTAATAATGGAATATTTTGTTCTTTTATAATTTTTGTAAAACATGGGGCATATGGATATTCTCTTATATCATATGTGACCTATATTTGTATAGATACATGACATGATCATTATAAATATTTTTCTATATAATTATTGATTCAACTTCTACCTATTCGCTCACATTAAAAGATTTATTATTCTAATTCCACTTTGGTTAATTTACCACTATTTCAACTATTTTCCATTAATTTTTTATTTACTATTCTGCTGCACTCAGACTCGTAAGGAAATAATCTCCCCATAGACACACCCTAATACCTCAACTCTAATTAGTACCCTTTGGTGTATGGGGATACACCCTTAAGTTCATGTGTCCAACCATATTAGGGGACTAGCTTAGTGGCTTCCGTTGCTGGATGCTACAGTTAGGATGTGATATTTGATCTATTTTCATTTTCATGATTGATTTTATTTACATATATTTATGATTCCATTATATTATTTCTTTATTCCATGTTTAAATGCTCATGATCCTTATCTTCAGAATATCATTTTATATATCCTAACTTTTATTTGACATCTTGAATTTATATTTAATCCGATTATTCCATTACTATAATATTTATCTCATTCTTTTTATTTTTGTATTTACCCTTGGTATCCTATTCAGTTTTAGAATAATTATACGAGTTAAGATTATTTTATGTAGTTTTAAAAAAATATGAATTGATTTATGTTTAATATGATGTATTTATGTGTCTAATAACCGAAAGACACTATACCTCTTCATCATTGGTTACTATTTGTTGAAATACGATGAAATAATCCCTGAAATAAAATTTTATATATCTTGGGTATCTATAAGGATTATTAGTTATAATAACATGGATGAAAAATAACCTTTTAAGATCATTAGGTAAATTACTATGAAAAAGAATTGTATATACCACCATTAATTTTAAAATAAAAAATTAATAGGTCTAGATATGAAAACAAATATTAGAACATGGAAAATAAGATTCATTAGACATAATGTTCCTAATATAATATACTTTTCTAACATATAAGAACATTGGAATGATATTTTTATAATCCATTTTTAACATTATCATAAAATGTTGAAATTACATATCAGCTTTATAAGATATTTTAAAAAAGTGAAGTTATTTTTTAAAAAAACATATACTTTTAAAAAAGAGAAAAATAATTCATGAAACCATAAAAGGGACATAAATACAATATAAACAGAATGTGGATTTGAAGATAAAAAAATCATGGAATGAATCCCATTTTGATATTTTAAAATACCTTTGTAAAATCCCACATCATAAAATAGGATAGTTACACTTCCTTTTGAAAACAAGAATAATAAAATATGAAGTTCACATGTTATTAAAAAAATTATGTTTCAAAATATAAAGAATTATATTCATGTAAATGGAAATTATGGACAGGAAAAAAAATCATCATTAAATAGAATGAGATATATTCTTAACAATGATATTCTTTTTTAGAAAGAAATTATTCAATGTAAATGATTTTAATAAAAAAAATTACATTACTTATAGAAATAATGAATTACATTATCAGAAAATAACATAATAGAACAATATTGTAAAACCATGGTCTCTGAGGAATAATCATGACTCATGAAAAGAATTTGAGTTAAGAAAAACCCATTATAACTTGATGAAATTTTTAACAGAACCCCCTTAAAAGAAAGAGAATGAAATTAAACATAAAATACAATGAATAAAATGTAATTATTGATATTATATATACAATATAAATTATTATAATAATTTAAATTAAATTAGTTTTATAAAAAAATATCTCAATGAATGTAAATTATAAGAAAATACCATTATATTGCATCCAACATAGTCAAACATTCTAAAACAAACTTTATTAAAATATTGACAATATTAGTAATCTATTTCATAACATTTTTTATAACAATATGAATTTATATACTTAATTAATAATCATTTCATACAAATAAAAAAGTTAGTTATATTTTATTTTTACCCTTGGATGTTATTATCCTCAATAGTTTGTTTGGTATTAGTTTTAAAATGGAGGTGTTGATTATTTTTATATATTCAATGTTTATAAATACAAGATAATTAGAAGTACTATAATATATGTTTTATAATGATTTATAATGTTATAATTTAATTTCATTAGTATTTTATTAATGTTTCATGAAAACTAAGTTAGTGATGTTCTTTTTTGTAATTTTTAATGAACCAATAGGTTCTACAATACTATATGATAAATATTAATATAAAAATTATTTAACCATAAACCATAAATTATTTTCTTAATAATTTATAATGAAAATATTATTTAATTATTCATATTCATATATGATATAAATTTATTGCATTGTTCTTACAGGTGGTTAAACTGACCTAAACAAGAACTTGATATAATCTATAGGTGAGTGCGGTTAAGAAAATGATTCTTTTGAAATAATATCATAAATATAAAATAATAATGAAAATATTTATATTTATTATTTTTCTTAATCATATTTTCATATAGTTTTTTTAAATAATAAAATAACATATAAAAACAAAATTTTATACTTTCATGGGTGCGGTATTCTGCACCTATGCATGGGAGGACATTCGTTTTCATAGAACGTGAGTAAGATGGAGAATTATTTAAAATTTCATAAATTAATAATGTTATAGATATCATATTAATCCATTAATAAATCCTATTAAAAATATATTTATGTAATTTATGAAAAATGGATCACATCACTTGTGGAGTTTATAGTACACAGGTAACAGAAGTTGTGTTTTCATTTTAAAAATTGTTGGGAAGAAGGTAAAAAATGGTTGTCCCATAAAATTAATAATATTCTAGTTTAATTATGATAATTTTATTGTTATAAATTTTTTTGTAGATTTTATTTATATTAGGTACAATAATAATGGAACGAAAAGAAATTGAAAATGAATAAATATGAATTTTAACTTACTCCGTGGAAATTCCCCTTTTCAAGTTTGGTTAAGGATTTGAGAGGTGAAATGTTGGGAAGATAAGAATTACTATGAGGTTTATAAAACTATTTGAAATTTGTTGTTTATAATATTTATTGAATCTAAGTGGAATTTATGTTGAGGAGAACCAAGGTGGTGACATATCTCTTTATAAGTAAGAATATTATATTTTTCTCAATTTTACTTACATAACTGTAGTGTAATGACATTATTCATCATAAAAGGATTAAAATGGAAAATAATGGAATGTAGGATGCGATATATTCTATAAAATTCTAAACCATTCATTTTTGAGAAAATGTTTGACTAATTTTATCATTTTATCTTTACTTTCAACTTTTATCAAGGTCAATCATTTTTAATGTCGATAAGTAATTTTATGGACCAAAACTAAAATTGAAATTATTCCATAATTTGATAATTCTAACTTCAAATATGAGAATATTTTTACAAAATAATATTTCTAATGGTGATGAAATAAAATTTATATATAGGATAAAAATATCAATTTTTTTAAACATTATAAGATTATTTTTTTATTATAAAAAGAATAATTTTTATTCTACTTCAAAATAAATCTGAAACCAAATTTTTCTAATATTACATTTAATTTAAATAAAATACCAAAACTGTTTTATTGGAAAATATTACTTGATTCCTTAAAATGTTAATCATATTTTTTATAAATTCGAAATATAATTTTCTAAGTTTATGTATTTATAACTAAAATACAAGTTTGAAATATTGAAAATATTTAAACACTCATAGTTCTTCCTTATATGATGGTAAATTCATAAACATTATAGTTTCATTAAAAACTGTATTCATAACTATTCATGGAAAAACATATTTTTTAAGAAAAAAACCAAAAAATAGTCATAATATTGATTGGGAACTGTCAATGAAGAAATTAAGTACATTTTATAAAAGTCAAGTTTATTAAATTATAAATTTTTCTTTTAAATGAAAATAATATATATAATAAAATCTTCTTTTATATAGAATTGATGATTTGAACATTAAGAGTTTTAAGTATTATATCTTGTTAATTTATATTTTAATTAATGTAAATTTATTATGTAATATATGATAATAACAGTATAAAGGTTTTCAATAAAATTTATTAGGATGGAGGATACAAAAATTTTAAATGTTTATTTGGTAAAATATAATTTTTTTAATAATATATCATATTAATTATTTTACATCTAAATGTATGAAATTTGAGTTTAAAAATATATTTTTATTTACAAGATATTTTTTTATTCATATAATATATTCTGTCTCATTTTATTTTGTTGTTTTATTCACAACCTAATATCAGACATAGTATTTTTTTAGAGAAAAATATGTTCCAAAAACTCAATGTGTAATATTCTCCCCCCAAAATAAATTATGTACTCAGAATTTTAATTATTTATCACTAATGAAATATTTAGGGAATTTCATAAGATATAAATGACTCATTGTTTCATTCCTAATGAGATATATACCTTACTATCATATGAAATTAATGGAAATATTTTTCCAAAAATATGCTTCATTTGGAGTTTCTAGTGACATACCATTCACAACTTCATTTTCATGATACTATTACTATAAAAATAATAATATTTTCATGATTATTATAATATACAATAAATTATGAATGAATTTTCTCATGAAAGTTTAATACTATAATGTCTTCCCCAATAGAACATTCATTTCAGCATATGATACAATCTGTTCAACTATGATATAATTAGATCATCCTTTCACTCATTCAGTTTAACCTTTGTTATCCATGGAAACTTTCATATTAGGTCTTATAGTTTTAAAATATATACTAATAGTATATTTAATTCCTTAATAATGGTTTTTAAAGATAATTTTAATTAATGAAATCATATACCTTGAGATTGTCTAGCCAGGTCTCTTGTCTTAGGGCAACTCGCCATGTATCAAGTGAAGATTGAGTTAATACTCAACCAGCCTTTTCATGGTAATTACCACTGTATGCATATATTCCCCAACCACATCAACTTGGTAGTATCTATATATGGATTTCATTTCCAGAAAAACCACATACTCAAATTGCTACCCATATTAATGTTTGTTATCCTATAATTAGTCTTATCCCTAGTGTTTTCACTAATGTTATATCATTGTAATACAAAAAAATAACTAAACTAAACATAAATAAAACTAAACCTAGATATGATACTAACTGAGGTAGCATATAACTACACCCATAGATCTAATTCTAAAAACACATTCATAAAAAATTATATTTGATACAGAGCAAGCTAGAAATATCTTTATTTTTCATCATTTCCCATAAGTTAATAATTATATCCAACAAATGGTCACATATTCCCATGAATAGAATGTTTAATAACATTTATGATCATATAAATAAGATCCTTATTTTTATAATCTCATGAAAATGTATCCATAGTTTAACTATAGTAGATCCCCTTCTAGAGTTCTTATTGTTTACCCTCATCTTACAAACCAATGAAATGGAAAGAAAAAAATTGGTGATCTCAAATTCCAGGGAAAAATATTAATATTTCATCAAAGTTTAGATCTTAGGAATACAAAAAATCATGATCATGGGAGTG
Source organism: Viscum album (assembly GCA_963277665.1). Classification (NCBI taxonomy): domain Eukaryota; kingdom Viridiplantae; phylum Streptophyta; class Magnoliopsida; order Santalales; family Viscaceae; genus Viscum; species Viscum album. The sequence goes on from OY728128.1 coordinate 1,647,223,475, forward strand.
AAATCATATTAAAATAACATAGATAAATAAGAGTTTCCCCTAAGACATAATAGAATAAACTTTAGTCTCAAATGATCAAACATATATCTGTAATAGGTGTGTATAAATATAAGAAAATAAAAATTGGACATGGTAGAATACCGTTATCATATAACATAGAAATGTGGAATAAGAAAAATCAAATGAAATAATAACCTTATTGGGAAGTAATTTCCACTTTATTCTCACAAAATAATGATCATGGGATGGAAACTTATGTACACTCTTAGGAATTGGATGAAAACTATTATACCCTATTTTTGTTGTGGTACTACGAGTGTACCCCCATGGGCTTGGGTTAATATGGATGTGGCCTATTAGTCATAGGGTTACATCCCATGTACTATCAGGGGATTTTTCTACTCTCTGTGTACCCTCTTTGGATTGGGATACTACCAGTGAACCCTCTTGGGATTAGGATAATAACACATATACCCTCATAGTCCTGGGATACTACCATTTTACCACTAGGGATTTATCTACTACTTGTGTGCCCTCTATTTCATGGGCTACTACTCAAGTACCCACTTTGATATCATGATATATAAAACATCAACCAATGATTTGGAGTGTAATATAAAACCCCACATGATAATAATCCATGCATTTTTAGGTCACATAAAATCATATATACCTATTTAAATCATCAAATAATTAACAAAAGTAAAATATAGGGGTTTCATGAATACATTTATATAAAATTTAATAATCTATAACCACAAATAATTTGGAAAATGCTACAATAACATATCCCCAGTTTAATATTAGTAGTATTAAGGATATTTATATAGATGAAAAATAACTTTTCAATATCATTAGGTAAACCACTTTAAAAAATAAGAGGAAATACCCCATTTCATTTTAAAATAATTATTAATTATCTTTAATTAAAATAAATTTTTTAAATATATAATGACATGTTTATTGAAAACAATTTTTATTAATGAACTAAAATTCTTACATGGAAAAAATATAAGAAAGTTATTTTAGAAAACATTTTCAAAAATTTTATAAAAAAGTAGATAATAATCACTTAGAAAAATTGATTTAAAAAATGTGAAGTGAGAGATTTTAATTTTAAAATTTAATCCTTTGATAATATATCCTTGAAAAATACAAAAACACTATCTCAATGAAGTGTGTAGTTAAAGTTAAAATAAATTATCATGAAAGTAAAACAATTTTAATATATTAAAAAAACAATATGAAATCCCATATCAGAAAAATAGATAATTATTCATCCTCTAGAAAATATTATAAGGGAAATATAAAGGTCAAATGAGATAACACATAATTAAGTTTCCAAATATAATGGATAAAATTGGAAGGAAGGGAAAAATATATAAAAAAATCATAATCAAAGTGAATGGGAAATATTCTTAACAAATATATACTTTTTGGGAAAGAAATTCATTATGGTAAAAACATTGAATTAAAAATTCTATATTTACCTAGAAATATAAGTAATTATTGTATCATAATATAAAAAAATATAAAAAAAATTAAAACCTTGTTCAAAGATAAATAAATAAGACTCCAGAACAGTAGTTGACTCAATAAAAACATCATAAAACTTAAGAAATGTTTTAATAGAGACCCCTTAAAATAGAGATATTGAAATTGAACTCAAATACCTTGAATAAAAAATATTATATTATATATATATTAACATTTATTAACACCATTTAAATATAATTAGGTTCATAACCCAAACAGTCCTTAAATGAAAGAATCTAAGACAAAACACTCTTACCTTTAATCTTTTTTTGCCATATGTTCTCTGACATCCTATATAAAAAAATAACAATGTTAATAACCTATTTAAAAAATATATTCATACCAATAACATGTTCTAAGCTTCATTTATAACCAATTTTTAAAATATATTAGTTAGTAGAATTTTATCTTCATCAGTGAATACTATTAGGTTTGAATGATTTTTGAGAACTATCTTCACAATGGAAATGTATATTCTTGTTTATAGATTCTAATATTATCTTTTTAGGATCATTATAGGTAGTGTAATATATATTTTTAATGATATATAAATTTATACTTTCATTTCTTATGAATATTAGTTATAAATCACATTGAAGAATGTGGTGACAATTTTACTTCAGTAGTTTTTAATGAACAATAGGGTTATATAACAATAATAAATTAAATATTAATATAAAATTAATTGTGCCATAAATCGAATATTAAATTCTCATAAATTTCTTATAACAACATTTATTTATGTTTTTGTTTTTAGTCTATTATGGAAGTTTACTCCATTGTTCATGTATGTGGTTAATGGCACTAAAAATGAATAAGCTTTAATCTATTTTTGATTATGCTTAATAAAGTGACTATGTTGGAATAATATAATTATTATAGAATAAAAATGATAATGAAAAAATTTATTAAAGGATTTGAATTATATTTTCATATATTTTTAAAAATAATTAATGAATCTTTGAAAAATTAAATATGTTTCTTTTATCAATGCGGAAGTCCAAAAGTATGCACGGGTGACATGTTCAATTATATTGAATGGGAGTAAGATATGGAATTTTTTATTAATATAAAAATATTAAAAATGGTATAAATATAATATTAATCTATCAAATACTTCTTTTAACTATCCATTCAAGGTGCGTATGGAAAATATATGATGTCTCTTATGGAGGGGGTTTTCTACACGTAACACAAGAAATGTTTATGTTTCCCAAATGATATGGAGGAAGGTATAAAATGGTTATCCCATGAAAATAATAACAATTTAGTGTAATTATTATAGTTATATAATTATGTAAACATGGGTATGTTATATTTAGAGGAGTTACAATAAGAAGGAAAAAAATAAATAGAAAGTAGTAATTGTGAATTTTGCCGTGTTCCTTAGAAAAACCCCTTTGAAAATTAGATTAATTATTTGAGTGGTACAATTTTGATAATACCATTGTAATATAACAATATATTAAAAAAATAATTTATTTCCAATCACATGTACAACATGAAATGCTAAGATTAATGGAATTATAATATACTACTATTTAAATATGTTCGTTATAATATAGCCATTAAATTTGAAGGTATGAATATGATTAAATACATTATTCAAAAAAATAAAATTTTATAGTAAATAAAAATTTATTTATTAATGATTAGTAAATAAACACTCAATTTTTAGTAAATTCATTTTATTCTTCGAAATATGTTTTCTTCAAATAAAGGTTTTTTTAATTTTTGGGATTGAATAACACAATTAATTTCTACAACTTTTAGAAAATATATTAGAAAAAATAAATATAATTTTTTAAATAATTATATAAAAATTATCATATGGTGATATTTATAAATTTATTTTTAAAAGTTTAATCTTGTAATGAATAGTGAAAAAACACTAATTTTTTGGGAATTTTTTTATTTGAAAGTATTTATAAATTACAATAAAATTTTAATTTAGTTTTAAAATTTAATTAATTTATTTCGATTAATCATAATCCAATTATAATATTTTCTATTCATTTTAAATTTTAATTTGACATATAAATATTTCCATTCTTAAAAACTCAATTTTTTGAATTTTTTTATTTTAATATTACTAGTGTAATTTTAAATTCAATTCTACCAATTTAGTGCTATGAATCATAGAACATTTATTTCATACTTTTAATCAGGAGTTCCAAATTTTTAACATTTTCCATTTTATTTATGGTCATTAGGATGTGTATACTTAATACATTTATGTCGCCTCGGTGTGGGTAAATTGTGTAAGTTAGGATAAAAAATTATATGTTATGTATTAAAAGAAATTGTGTAATACTTTCATTAATTTTATTTTCTGTGTAAATATCATATACAAACATCCAAATATATAATACATAACCATTTTCCATTTTTTCAGGATTATTACCTTTATAATTTTTAAGTAAATATAAAGAAAAATATATCACAATCTTGTAATAATAACAATAGTATTTTTGACATATTGATAAGAAAAGGTTATGTATGATTATGAATATTAATTTTAAATATACATGGTTTTTTATCAACAATGTGTTTGTATAGTGATGAAATAATTATGTTAAAATCTTATGCAATGTTGATGGTGTAATTATTGAATTAATAGAATAAAATATAATATATTTGATTAAAAATATTAAAATTAATATAACTGTAAATAATTATTGCAATCTATTGGATATATATGACCTTTTAGGGACTTTTTAACCTATTATATTTGTATTAATATATTGTCTTCATGTTATTAAATTCATATTAAATGAATAGTTCTAAAATTAACATTAATGATATTTTATAATAAATAATATTTTATTAAATGATTTTAAATTCCTAAAAACAAAATATTTATTAAATTAATTGGGTTATGGTTTAAAATATAAACCATGGAATAGTTATGGTCCATTGATCTATTTATAGTAATTATCTTAACCCTCAAAAAGTAAAAATCCATATTCTCATAGTAAGTGAGAACAGGGTTAACAGTGGTAAAAACCAAAAGATACGGGTAACAAATGGTATTAACATTATCTTATTTTATTAAGTGGGAATATTTCAAATAATACTTATATAATCATCAAATATTATAAATTTGTATTTTTTTTAACATGAAAACTAATTTATATTCATTTAAATTTTTGAAATTTCAAAAGTGCCCCTCCCCTCTCTTATAAAAGGGAACTGTGTCTGCTCATTTCTTCAAACCTCAAAAACCTTTTTTCATAAAATATATACCTAATAATATTTTTAAATCATAATATAAATTCTAGTGGTCTTATTTTTGGAATACTACCAACCTCACAAGGATTAACATGTAATTTAAAGGAGGTTTTCCAAATAAGAGGTATATTTCTTAACCAAGACACTTCAATTTATTTCTTACTCCAACCCCATAAAATATTATTCATCCAATATATAATAAAAAATATTTTCTATAAAATATAATGATATTTAATTATTTTCAATTCATATCTTATATCTATCTCCTTTTTAATAAACTGGAAAATTAAACTAGTGATTGTCGGTACAACAAACCACCACCAAATAGTATAATATAATTTATTTTATATAATATCATCTCAAAATGGTTATAATGATGTAATTGATGTTTATATTTGTTATTAAAGAAACATTTATTGCTGTTAAAATAAATATATCTTATATAATCTTAACATTTCATTCATTGAAAATTGATAATGTTGTCTATGCGTATGTGTATACTACCACCTCCACAAAGCAATGTGATTCATTATTCACCACCACATCACACGTATGGTTTATAAAATTTCATATAAATATATAAAATTTTATTTAATATTAAATTAAAATTATATAAATATTAAATTATACATACCTTCTCTTCATAATGATCATTGAAAAATAGAAATGTTACTCATGAGTATAGACAACCTACTGTCTCCATGAATGTAACATAGTTCATTTTTTATAACCATATTTTATAGTTGCTTATAAAATTTTAATTGAACTAAAAAAATATATTTATATAATTATTATTATTATAAATTTTTAGGGAATAATGACTCCTTTGACTATGATCAATACACCAATGATTTTTAGAAAATTATGAATTGAGCATCCAAAAAATTTCTGATGTGTACATAGCAGAATATGTAGTTAAATAAGGCATTATAATTATTCAAATAAATTTTTTAAGGATAAGGTATTAAACCTAAAAAAATCATAAGAAATTAAATAATTTATATGATTTTATTATACATGAGTTAAAGGATATACATGGAAATTTTTGATACAATATAATGGATTTCATCTCAATTTACTTTCATTAAGGAATATTTTACAATTTTGCAACAAATTTATTTTATATTACGTATGTAGATACCCATTTAAAAGTTATATCATGAATGTTTCATACATCATGTTTTTTGTTTAGATTTAAAACATTTTATCCTAGTCAATTTCAAATGAATGTTACCAACTCGTAATTGGTTTATTAAATAAATATCAATTTGTTTGCTCATCACTCATCTTCATTTAATATGTTCTTCCATGATTATCTATTAATTGATATATAAATTTATTAATTTTTTATTAGCACCTAGGTTTTTTTGATTTAAATTTTTTTATATAATCCATTCAATTATTAATTATTTATGCAATTATATGATCTTTTTAAGTGTTATTTGTATCATATTCCCTTTCCGTGGGACACATGTTTATGATATGCATATATCTTCCTTTATGAGGTTTATATACAACCACATCAAATAATATGTCATTAATATCTATTTTTTATGATATTTAAATTTCTATTTAATGTTATTCTTCTATGGGGACTACGATTGAAGAGCTACGAATATGGAAAAGGCTTTATGTTACAATATATTTACTTATTAGTATTGTTTATATTCAAGGTTCATTAAGGGTAAATCATATTATATTTTTCTCATAATCAAAATCTATTTTATTATACTATGTGAAATAATGTGTTTAACATTTCTTATTTACATGTCCTCTATTATTTATTAATGAAACATTAATAAATTCATTTTTAAGTGATGTTGATCTCGTATCTTCTCATAGATCAATAATACTAATTATCCATATCCATTTTTTATAAATGGTTTTAAAAATAATTTCTTCTATAAGATTAAATGATTTCATAAATCTATCTCCCATGGCCTTTTACATTATTTTAATTTTCTTTTAAAGTAATTTTTCTAATGTTTCCCAAATGATTCACTTTAGTCACTCCTTAAAAAATATTGGTAATAAATGATTGTTTTTTAATTTTTACTACACGAACACATTTCCCCAATTCCATTAACATTATTTTATTGTAATATTACTTTATAATTTTTTATGAATATTTTCGAAAAATATATTTTGAAAATATTTTATGAATTTTTAGTTTTTTAAACTGACTTTGAAATTGAAAACAATATTTTTTTCAAGAATATTTTTATAGTATTTTAAATCATCAAATCTATAAACCCTTGTTTTTACTTATTCTACACAAAGAATATTTTTTAATGATACCATTATAATTATTTTTATATATGTATAATGACAATTTCAAATATTGTTACATGGAACTCATTTCTTCTAAATTCATTAATCATGTTATAAAAGTGAAAAATGGATATTTCAATCAGTTTTTTGATGAAATAAAATCAATACATACTTTATTAATGTTATTTTTCTTTATAATTGTTTATGAATCTAGATGGTTTTTTATATACCTAGGATGACTAGTTCATTTAAAAAACATTGTCAAGTGGTTATATTATAAACCAACGGTTTTTAGGACTATGATATCCCTTCTATGAATTAGTTATAGATGTTTACCATATGGTTACTGCATTTATAAGAGTGATATGGAAAATGATTTCTAAAGTAACACAGACGATTTAACTATGAAATTTATTTTATTTTATTAAAATACCATTACTTACCAAGGTAATATAATGAGTTTATGTTTAGATAAATTTATTTTTTACTTCATATGTCGGAAAAGCTATTGGTTTTTTAATGATTACACTGATCAAGATTTAAAAAACGTGGATCATGATTATTAATTATAAGGATACTTAACTTTGTTAAATATGTCTGTCCTATTTTATGATTTAAGATACATTTATTAAAGTGTATTAATTCTATTATGTTATGATAATGTAATTATATTACTTCATCATACCCTTATTATTATCAGGATGTCATAGATGATATTAAATTGGTTATGATAATATTTACACTTACTTGGCATTTGATCTCACCCATCTTAAATTCCAATTTCCCTAAATTATAAAAATAATTCTAACTAATTAGGGTCTATAATAATTTTATATGTGAATAATATTTTTGATCATGTTTAAGTATTATTTTAAAAAAATAAAAAATGGGTGTAAGTGTAAAAAATTATTTCCTAAAGACATGGGTATTTTTAGGTATGAGTCTTTCCTAATTGGATAAAATACTAAAACTAAAATAATATTTTGGTATGTAAGTGATTCAATATTTTCATTTGATTTTGTACAATTCTTATAGGGAAAATAGTGACATTTTTATCTATATGAGGACATAAATGTAAATAGGTTTATTTCATGAACCATCATGGGTCAACCTTAAACCAATTACCCGAGCTGGACCACAACAAGACCTAAGAGCCATTCTCAATCCTCTTGACCTGGAAACTAATTTTGGGAATTTTAACAACCGAGACTTTTATGAGAAATATTTCGTTTTTATGTTATATAAATCATCAAAGGAATATTTCTCTACACGCAATCGCGACCTTCCTCGATAGCGTGTGTAGTACGCAATACTGAGTTCCACTAAACAACGATATATTATTATAATATTATAAACTATCCACTATGAATAGTATTAACTAAATGTTAAATTTTACAACATTATTATTCATCTTACACATTTTCTAGAACATGGTAAGCGAACAAAATAATTTTTTTTGGGTAAAATAAGTATTTAACAAAAAATGCAGTTTTGCCGCCTTTTGATGGCGCACCCACATTAAAACTAGTTTTTAACAAGTTTATATGTTAAATTTGAAAAAATAAAATTCTTCTTTTGAATCAGTATATAAAAATTTACTTGGGTTAAATATTTGATATTTTTCTGAAAACATTCATATTTTGAAGAATAGTAAAAATACGCTAATTTTTAATTAAAAACAACTTTTTTCATTGAGATAATTTATATGGTTAAATTATAATATTGAATGGTTTCAAAGTATAGATAGAATATATTTTTACCATTTAATATAATTTATGTCATTAGCATTAATTTCACATTGAATTCATAGGAAAAAACATTTCAATCTTTGGCAATGTTTTAACTTCTAAAACATGTTTTCTTAACAATGGGATTTATTTTAAATTAATTACTGCAACTTATATGTTTTGAATTTTGAAAAATGGATTCCATATTCAGAATCATTGGGTCTGAATTATGTTAATATGCTACTTTTTATTTTTGGGCATTATGAATAGTAACTATGGTAAATTTTATTTACCATAGTTAAAGGTAAATCGGGTAATTAAGGGTAAATATAAGATTATAAAATTACCCTAACACCTGGAAAAATCCTATTGGATGACTAACAGTCGACCCATATCACCTACGGGTTGGATTATATTCATTTAATAGACTTTTGTCCACGAAAATAATTTAATTATTATTAAAACCAAAGAATGTGACAACATGTAACTTTCTTAAATCTTATAAGTAAAATAATTTTGATTTGGTGATAAACTTAATGAAACTTAGAACATGAATAGTCTCCTGAAAGATAATACAATTATCTACATCATAGGAATTTATTTAGAAATTTTAGGGATTAAATAATTATCATTAATTATGACACAATAGTGATGTTGAAATTTGTTTATTAATTAAAATATCAAATAAATGGTTTTAAAAATATGAAAATAATTATTATATGCACTATTTGATGTGCTCCACTAATTTTATAGATACATATGACATTTTATTAATCTATTAAAGCTTTTAGTTCGAACATATCCTCCGTATATATTTTATTCAAATTAAAATAAATGAATAGTGTCAAAATTGAAACTATTGTTATTTTATAAAAATAATATATTATAAAATTGTTTAAAATTCACAAAAATATTTAAAAATTATAAATTAAAATTTATATGGTCGACAATGTCATAAAGTGTCAAATTATTGAAAATTCACAACACATATGTAATTATTAATAATAATTTAAAATTTATAATATTATTACCACAAATAAAATTAAATTGATAAATAAGGATAAATCAAGTTGATAATGTTTCAAATAAATTCTTAACTTGTCTAAATTTTATTGGTTGATGAGATTACAACTCTATATCATCTAATATTCTGATATTAGTCATTTTGGAAGTTTTTAAGTAGGTATGGGATTTAATATAAACTAATATTTCTTATATTTCCAAAGGTGCCCCTCTCCTCCCTTATAAAAGGGAACCTCCTCCCTCTACTCCTCACACCAATTTGGGCCTTCAAGCTCGGTCAAACCCTGCCCATTTCACTTCCCCACTTCCTTAGAATCATCCTAGAGGATTTGGTATTCTTCAAATACTAACCCTAGTGCCCTAAGAGGAGGTTAAGAAGAGGCGCGTCAAAAAGAGGAGGTTCAGACACTTACGAGGCAAATCAGACCTAAGGTAAGGGAAATATCAAAATCTCATTTTTATCCGAGATTGTTTATACTTTGGTATTTACTAGGGTGTGTTTTATTATCCACATCCATGTTTCTTCAATATGTAATATTATTTCCATCCACCTACAATTTTTTAAATCCATTTTTACCCTTTGGTGAGTTTATAGTAAAATATATGAAAGAAATTCTTTGTCGAGGTACTTTTTGACTTTTCCGACAAAAGTATGAGAAGAATGTTTTTTAACTTATATAGCATGAATGGATTTTTAAAACATTATTTCCAAGAATCTTGCTCTACAAGTTTTCATGTATATTTTTAATCAACTTCTTTTAGTTTAAAATTGTATGACATGTTATGAAAGGAAACTGTTTTTTGAGTAGAAAGGATATTTTCCTCAAGAATGGAGTTCAAGTGTTTTATCAAAATTATTTTCCATCTATGATAATAAAGGGTTCTGTTTCTATCCCTATTATTACATTGATTTGATTATGTTTTGATGGAATTATTTTTATGAATTCATATATCTTATATGAATTGTTTTATGATTTCATGATGTTTAAGAATCCCATTTTTATTACATGGGTTATGCTATTATGTATGGTTTATGATTTTGTGGCACACATAAGAATGATATCATTATGAGATGGGTGGGACCTATATATCCCTCCAATGCATTGGGTAAATATTTTATATCTCATGAGATAGACATTGATGGAATGGAAGGTTAAACCGGTTCAGTGAAACATGACTGAAACGAGAAATGAACTCGGTTCAGAAATGGACGTTGTCCACTAAGATAGTCTTGGAAATGATTCTTGACTAATAAGAAATGATTATCTATGATTATGTGTGTATGCCACCATGTTTCATGTTTTAAGTTATGATTATTGGGATTTCATTTCACTACTATGATTTATCCCATGTTATGATATTATGATATCTTTTGCAGGTTAAGATTTCCAAAATGTTATGTTCTTATGAATATGATGTGATTTATATTTCTTTTATTTACCTTTACTGAGCATTTGATCTCACCCTTTTGTATGTTTTCTTTCCCCAGGTTAGGAAGAATCTTATTAAGTAAGATATGCCAAAAGGGACTATAGATATAATGAAATAAATGGGAGACAGTGTAGATGCTTTATGAACCAGTTGTTTATGTTTCCCAGTTTCTAAAGACACTATACATATACGGTCCTTTCATGGTTTTGTTATCTGTTGTAAGAAGTATGCTTCAATTTTGATGTAATAACAATGTATGTAAAGTATGGGTCGTTATAGTTGGTATCAGAGGGAGGTTTTAGTCAACCATTGGAAACTAGGATGTGAAAGCCTTAGTAAGAATCATAAGGATATGTCTAAGCATAGAACAAAATCTTAGTGTTTTAGAAATGGCCATGAACAACCTATGATAAGACATTAAGTGTGAAATTTTATTCTTGATTATGTGGTTTTCCTATTATAATTAGTGTTTCTCACACTATTCTTCTTGGTTTTAGTCAATGGCTGGAACCCGAAGGAACCATGTTAATGCGAAATGCGACGGGAAATGCAATGATTGTCCCCATGAGCAACCAAACGATATGGGAGCTAGAATGAAAAATCTTGTAGCCATGCTCACACAACTCTCTCAAGCTATGAATCATACAGGACTTCCAAACGAGCAAAGGAAGGAGCAACATTTTGTTGAATCATTCATGATGCAGCGTCCACCTTCTTTCAACGGGTCTACTAATCCATTAGTTGCTGAACAATGGATGAGTACTACTGAAAAGATATTTTTATTTCTTCAATGTTCTGAACATGATAAAGTCATCCTAGCAGTGTATCGTTTGGAAGGAGATGCTGATCAATGGTGGAATCTTATTAAGAATACGAGGCAAAGGGATGAAATTGAGTCCATGGAATGGGATGAGTTCAAGAACATATTTTTCAATAAGTACTTCCCTCGTATTCTCTGAACAAAGATGGATAAAGTGTTTCTTGAACTAAATCAAAAGGATGATGAATCTGTTGGTACCTATGAAGCAAATTTTACAAGACTTTCAAGGTACGCTTCTGGTATTATTATCCAACCTGAGAGTAAGATCGATCGATTATTTAGTGGCTTAAAACCAATTCTTTGAAGGGCGTTATCCATAAGGGACTTCAATAGCTACGAGGAAATCGTTCGATGTTCTCTCAAAGTCGAGATGGAGATTGGAGTAACCCATCAGTCATATGGGTTTGATAAGAAGAGGAAAATGGAATTCAAAGGAAAATATAAAGAGCACACTGAAAAGAAGATGAGCTTTCCATTATGCTCAAAGTGTGGAATGAAACATGGAGGGAGTTGTCTTAAAGGGACCAGTAAATGTTTCAAATGTAGAAAGGAAGCTCATCGTGCATTTGAATTCCGCAATGATGGGAAGATGATGTCTAATGATGCAAACAAAAAAAGGGATACACAGAATGACCCTACTACCCTTTAATGTTTCAAGTTCAGGGATATGGGGCATTATTCCAATCAATGACCAAATCTAAGGGTTGATGATCATAGTCGACGTCAACAAACTCTTAAGGCTAAAGACAAAGGAAAGTCACATGCAATTTCTATCAGCGATGTTGAGTATGATAACGATGTGGTGAAAGGTACACTTACCATAAAATCTAAAGTATCAAATGTTTTATTTGATTCTGGATCCACCCACTCCTTTATTTCTAAAGAATTTTCTAAGGATATCACCATATTACCTCAACTATTAGATGTTGAGTTAGCTGTGACAACCCCTAATGGCACAACAGTCGCATCAAAAGTTTAAAATTCTTCTCCGATTGAAGTTTGTGGGAAAGTGCTTCCTGAAAATCTTGTGATCCTTCCTATAGTGGAATTTGTTGTGATTATTGGCATGGATTGGCTTTCTTTATATGGAGCTCATATCAATTGCCAAAGAAGGGAAGTCACATTTCATATTCCAGATCAATCTATGATCGTCTATCGATGCAAGGATGAACATAACCTTCTAGTGGAAATTTATTCCATCTTATGGGTCTTGATTCCACTTAATGAAGGTTATGTATCTCAAATGGTTGGTGAGAAACTCACAATTAAGAATATGCCCATTGTATGGGAGTTTGATGATGTCTTTCCGGAGGAATTTCCGGGTCTTCCACCAAATCGTGAAGTTAAGTTTTCAATAGAACTCGTGCCGTGTGATTTGCCTATTTCAAAGACACCTTATATAATGGCCCCAATTGAGTTATCGGAATTGAAGAAGAAACTCCAAGAGAATATTGATAAAGGATTCATATGCCCTAGTGCATCACCTTGGGGAGCACGTGTTCTGTTTTTTATTAATAAAGATGGATCAATGAGACTCTACATTGATTATTGAGAACTTAACAAGATCACTATCAAGAACAAATATCCTCTCCCACACATTGATGACTTATTTGACCAACTAATAGGAGCTCAATACTTTTCCAAGATTGATCTTCATTCAAGGTATCACCAATTAAGGGTCAAAAGGGAGGATATAACAAAGACGACTTTCCGTACAAGGTATGGACACTATGAATTTATAGTGATGCCATTTGGTCTTACTAATGCCCTTGCTATCATCATGGATATGATGAATAGTGTCTTTAGAGACTATCTTGATCAGTTTTTGGTAGTCCTTATAGACGATATTCTTGTATATTCAAAGAGAAAGGAAGAACATGAAGATCACTTGAGAATTATATTGAAGACCCTGAGAAAGGAGAAGCCTTATGCCAAATTTACCAACTGTGAATTTTGGCTTCAAAGAGTTTCATTTTTGGGTCACATAATCTCAAAAGAGGGGATATCTGTGGATCCAGCAAAAACAGAGGTTATCAAAAGATGGTTGAGACCAACAACAGTAACTGAGATCCGAAGTTTTCCTGGTTTGGATGGATATTATTGACGTTTTGTGAAAGATTTTTCACGATTATCTAATCCACGCACCAGGTTGACTTAGAAAGGAGTTAAGTTTGTCTGGAAGGAGGAATGTGAAGAGAATTTCAAGGAGTTGAAAAGAAGGTTATCCAGTGCACCTGTGCTCACACTGCCTTGTAGTGGAGAAAGGGTTGTGATCTAAAGTGATGCATCCAAGAAGGGACTGGGATTTGTTCTCATGCAAAATGATATGGTGATAGCTTATGACTCACGACAGTTGAAAATCCATGATCAAAATTAAACAACTCTTGATTTGGAGTTAGCTGCGGTAATCTTTGCATTAACGATTTGGAGGCATTACCTTTATGGTGAAAGGTGTGATATTTATACTGATCATAAATGTTTAAATTATATTTTCACACAAAAGGGGCTGAAAATGCGCCAGAGAAGATGGTTGGAGCTGATTAAGGATTACGAATTCTCAATTCATTACCACCCTGGGAAAGCAAACAAGGTGGAAGATGCATTAAGTCGACAAGACCATGCCAGTTTATCCATGATGAGGATAAAAAAAGATCCAATATTTATGGATTTACAAAGGATGGATCATGGAATTATAATTAAAGGGGGAAAATTGTATCTTTCTCAAATTAATGTTCAACCATCTATACATGTGAAGATTAAAGAGGCACAGAACGAAGATGTCAAGTTACAAAAGAAGGTGAGAAATGCTCCTGAATTCAACCTTGATTATGATGGGATAATAATGTTCAAGAATCGGGTTTGTGTTCCTCCCATCCCCGAATTAAAGAAGGAGTTGCCGGATGAGGCTCATTGTTCTTCATTCTCTATTCATCCTGGAAGCACGAAGATGTATAGGGACCTGAAAGAGTACTTCTGGTGGGATGGCATGAAAAGAGCTGTTGCTAAATATGTCTCTCGATGCTTGGTTTTTCAGTAAGTTGAAGCTGAGAGACAGAAGTCTAAGGGGATGTTACAACCATTACCCATACCCGAATGGAAATGGGAAAACATCACTATGGACTTTGTCACACGACTTCCTAAAACATCTAAAGGCAACAATGAAATCTGGGTCATAGTTGATTGTCTTACAAAGTCTGCACACTTCATCACTATTAGAGAGGATTTCTATCTGGATAATCTTGCTAGGATATATGTAAAGGAAGTGGTAAGATTTCATGGAGTACCACTTTCTATTATATATGATCGGGATCTGAGGTTTACCTCAAAGTTCTGGCGAAGTATTCAGCATACTCTGGATACAGAGTTGAGTTTTAGCACTGCTTATCATCCTAAGACAGACGGTCAGTCTTAGAGAACAATTCAAACTCTAGAAGATATGTTGAGAGCTTGCTCTATGGATTTCAAAGGTGGTTGGGATCAACACCTACCTTTGGTGGAATTTTCTTATAATAATATCTTTCACTCCAGTATTCAGATGGCTCCTTATGAAGCTCTCTATGGAAATAAATGCAGGACTCCAACTTGCTGGGATGAAGTTAGGGAAAGAAAGCTATTAGGACCAGATATTCTTGATGAGATGGCAGAAAAGGTCCGATCTATTCAACAACACATAATATTAGCTCAGAGTCGATAGAAAAGTTATGCCGACAACTGAAGAAAAGACCTAGAGTTTGAAGTGGGTGATAAAGTGTTCTTACGAATATCTCCCTGGAAGAGGGTCATGAGATTTGGAAATAAGGGGAAGTTGAGCCCTAGATATATCAGTCCTTTCGAAATATTGGATCGTGTTGGGAAGGTAGCTTACCGATTGGTGCTTCCACTGAATCTCTCTCAAGTTCACGATGTGTTCCATGTTTCTCTCCTGAGAAAGTACATACCTGATCCTTCAGATGTACTCAGCTCAGAAGTTGTACCGCTGGAGCAAGATCTTTCTTATGAAGAACAATTGATAGAAATTCTGGATCGTAGTGAAAAAGTCCTACTAAACAAGACCACTCTCTTGGTGAAAGTTTTATGGAGGAACCACCAATTAGAATAAGCTAAATGGGAGCTTGAGGATATGATGAGGGAGTGGTATCCTCATCTGTTTGTTACAAAGTGACGAATTTCGAGGGCGAAATTCATTTTAAGGGGGGTAGAATGTAACAACAGAGACTTTTATGAGAAATATTTTGTATTTATGTTATATAAATCATCAAAGGAATCTTTCTCTACACGCAACCGCGACCGTCCTCGATAGCGTGTGTAGTACACAATACCGAGTTTTACTAAACAACGATATATTATTATAATATTATAAACTAGCCGTTATGAATAGTATTAACATAATTTTAAATTTTACAACATTATTATTCATCTTACACATTTTCTAGAACATGGTAAGAGAACAAAATAAAGTTTTTTTGGGTAAAATAAGTATTTATCAAAAAATGCAGTTTTGCCACCTTTTGATGGCACACCCACATTAAATTTAGTTTTTAACATGTTTATATGTTAAATTTGACAAAATAAAATTCTTCTTTTGAATCAGAATACAAAAATTTACTTTGGATAAATTTTTTATATTTTTCTGAAAAATTTCATATTTTGATGAATAGTAAAAATACGCTAATTTTTAAATAAAAACAACTTTTTCCATTTAGATAATTTATATGGTTAAATTATAATATTGAATGATATTAAAGTATATATAGAATATATTTTAACCATTTAATATAATTTATGTCATTAGCATTAATTTTAAATTGAATTCATAGGTAAAAACATTTCAATCTTTGGCAATGTTTTAACTTCTAAAACCCGTTTTTTAACAACGGGATTTATTTTAAATTAATTACTACAACATATATGTTTTGAAATTTGAAAAATATATTCCATATTAAAAATCAGTGGGTCCAAATTTTGTTAATAGGCTACTTTTTATTTTTGGGCATTATGAATAGTAACTACGGTAAATTTTATTTTCCATAGTTAAAGGTAAATTGGGTAATTAAGGATAAATATAAGATTATAAAATTACCCTAACACCTGCCAAAATCCTATTGGATGACTAAAAGTCGACCCATATCACCTAAGGGTCGGATTAGATTCATTTAATAGACTTTTTTCCATGAATATTATTTAATTATTATAAAAACCAAAGAATGTGGCAACATGTCACTTTCTTAAATCTTATAAGTATAATAATTTTAATTTGGTGATAAACGTAATGAAACATAGAAAATGAATAGTGTCCAGAAATATAATACATTATATACATCATAGGAATTTATTTAGAATTTTTAGGGATTAAATTATTATCATTAATTATGACACAATAGTGATGTTGAAATTATTTTATTAATTAAAATATCAAATAAATGGTTTTAAAAATATTAAAATAATTATTATATGCACTATTCAATGTACTCCACTAATTTTCTAGGTACATATGTCATTTTATTAATATATTAAATATTTTAGTTTGAACATATCCTCTGTATATATGTTATTTAAATTCAATTAAATGAATAGTGTCAAAATTGACACTATTGTTATTTTATAAAAATAACATATTATAAAATTGTTTAAAAATCACAAAAATATTTAAAAATTATAAATAAAAATTTATATGGTCGACAATGTCATAAAGTGTCAAATTATGGAAAATTCACAACACATATGTAATTATTAATAATAATTTAAAATTTAGAATATTATTACCACAAATAAAATTAAATAGATAAATAAGGATAAATCAAGTTGACAATGTTTCAAATAAATTATTAACATGTCTAAATTTTATTGGTTGATGATATTACAACCCTATCTCATCTAATATACGTATATGAGTCATTTTGGAAGTTTTTAAGTGGGGTTGGGATTTAATATAAACTAATATTTCTTATATTTCCAATGGTTCCCCTCTCCTCCCTTATAAAAGGGAACCTCCTCCCTCTCCTCCTCACACAAAGTTGAGCCTTCATGCTTGGACAAACCCTTCCCATTTCACTTCCCCACTTCCCTAGAATCATCCTAGAGGTTCTGGTCTTCTTCAAAGACCAACCCTAGTGCCCTAAGAGGAGGATAAGAAGAGGCGCGTCAAAAAGAGGAGGTTCGGACACTTACGAGGCAAATCAGACCTAAGGTAAGGGAAATATCAAAATCTCATTTTTATCATAGATTGTTTATACATTGGTATTTACTAGGGTGTATTTTATCATCCAAATCCCTGTTTCCTCAATATTTAATATTATTTCCATCCACCTACAATTTTTTAAATCCATTTTTACCCTTTGGTGAGTGTATAGTAAAAGATATGAAAGGAATCTTTTGTCGAGTTACTTTTTGACTTTTCCGACAAAAGTATGAGAAAAATGTTCATTAACTTATACGACATGAATGTATTTTTAAAACATTATTTCCAAGAATCTTCCTTTACAAGTTTTCATGTTTATTTTTAATCAACTTCTTTTAGTTTAAAATTGTATGACATGTTAAGAAAGGAAATTGTTTTTTAAGTAGAAAGGATATTTTCCTCAAGAATGGAGTTCAAGTGTTTTATCAAAATTATTTTCCATCTAAGATAATAAAGGGTTATATTTCTATCCCTATTATTACATTGATTTGATTATGTTTTGATGGAATTATTTTTATGAATTCCTTTATCTTATATGAATTGTTTTATGATTTCATGATGTTTAAGAATCCCATTTTTATTACATTGGTTATGCTATGATGTATGGTTTATGATTTTGTGGCACACATAAGAATGGTATCATTATGAGATGGGTGGGACCTATATCTCCCTCCAATGCATTGGGTAAAGATTTTATATCTCATGAGATAGACATGGCTGTAACGGCAGGTTAAACAGGTTCAGTGAAATAGGACTGAAATGAGAAATGAACTCGGTTCAGAATTGGACTTTGTCCACTAAGATAGTCTTGGCAATGAGTCTTGACTAATAAGAAATGATTATCTATGATTATGTTTGTATGCCACAAAGTTTCATGTTTTATGTTATGATTATTGGGATTTCATTTCACTGCTATGATTTATCTCTTGTTATGATATTATGATCTCTTTTGCAGGTTAAGATTTCCAAATTGTTATGTTCTTATGAATATGATGTGATTGATATTTCTTTTGTTTACCCTTACTGAGAATTTGTGCTCACCCTTTTGTATGTTTGCTTTCCCCAAGACAGGAAGAAGCTTATTAAGTAAGATATTCCAAAAGGGACTATAGATATGATGAAATAAATGGGAGACAGTGTAGACGCTTTATGAACCAGTTGTTTATGTTTCCCAGTTTCTAAAGACACTATACCTATACGGTCCTTTCATGGTTTTGTTATATGTTGTAAGAAGTATGCTTCAATTTTTAAGTATTAACAATGTATGTAAATTATGGGTCGTTAAAGGCATCAATAATATATATAGTTGTTAAATATTTATCCCATGAAAAACTATACTTAATCCAAAAATTATATGACACATAAAAATAAACAGAAACTATTGAATAAAATTAACAGTTACACATACCACCATGTGACATCATGGGTCACCTCAAACTGTGGGGTCACACTCGCACCATGAGTGAACTAGAGTGTTAAATAGAACTATAAGATAAAAATAAAATAAATTTATTGGAATGATTATAATAATATTTAGGTTTTCCCAAATAAACTATTCCACAATTTGTCCATTAAAAAGAAAACCAAATAAATACCAGTTTTAAAATAATACATAACAAAAAAATGTCTTCCATTCTTTTCAAATTCAAGTAACATGTTTTGATTTTCAAGAAAAATTCATCCTTTTCAAAAAATTCCCAAAAATATATTCCATGAATGGATAGAAATTTCAAAATTAATGGAAATTAATTTAGAATAAAACATTGTTTTCATATAGGTGGAAAAAATAATGAAAAAACTAAAATGGAAATCACATCAAAATCACCATGCGAATCCCTATGTACTAGGGTTAGTGGGTACCTAGGATCCTCGTACATTAGAAACATGGTACAGAAACCATAACCCACAGTACCCTCATACATAATCAAATATAGAGGATTCAATCCAAAGTTCTAGTGGTATCCAATCATCATCAAATGTTTAGTTAGTATTCTTGTGTCAATCATTCTAGGGGAAACAGAGCCTCAGTCCCACCGATCCACCAAGAATACTAGTCCTAGTCTTGGTAGCTAGGCTTCCTATGTGCTTAACACAATATTAATATAAAACAAAATTTCATTCCAAATAATCACCATATCATCACATGAATGATAAAATGAAATTCATCCATTTAAAAAATTACCATTTAACCTTGAATTCAAAGTAAACCCCATGTACATTTCCAAACATAGAAAACCATGAAATTTTCTCTTTTTAAATAAAACTACACATAAACACATTTTAATTCATGTAAACTTTCAAAATTATTTTACACACACCAAAAAAATTGGAAATACACATAACACACCCATTAACATTTTGGAAACCACTTTTTAGCATTCAAATTGTTGAGCATCCTGAAACAATCTTAGATATTTATTTTGTTAAGGAATACACATGGGAAAACAAGACGATGAACATGAAAAATAAAGGAAACACAAACACTGAGAATAACCATCACAATGTATAACATATACATACTATTTGATATTAAATATATGTTTTAAAATACTCAATAAATTAAGGAATCTTAATTAAATGTCTGAGAATGGGTAACCAACCTCAAACTGAAGGCATACTTATAAAGAGAATGGAAACTCATATTTTCCTTTTTCCACATGCATTAATATACATATTTTCTTATATGTAAGGACACCTATCTTATATGTACATACTTTTTTCCAAATATTTACACTTGGATCCTTATATATATGATTATACATGCATATAATCCTTTACACTTACAGAGGTATGTCTTTTTATATACCCATGTAATCACACATTTCCCCAGAATACATATTCATCCTTTTATGAGTGAATATATTTAGTGGGGGATTAATATATATTCATTTATATGTATGATTAAACATGTAACCCTTTTATGATAGTAGATCTAACCCACCCCAAAAAAGACCAAATCACACTATAGTAATATAAGGAATCGAAAAAACCCAAAATCCCAAATTAAAAAATGGGAAAAAGATAAGTTTGAATAAAATAAACCTTAAAATAGTGACAGGTGGACCAAAATGGTCTGAAATTATTCCCCTTCAGTGACAAATGTCAAATTATTCCTAACATCGATCCAATAGACCTACTAAACTCCCAAAAAAGAATTAAATACCCAAAATTAGGGTAACCCTTAACCTAAGGTTTGGCCAAACCAAATCATGCCAAAAAGAAGGATACAATCAAGGGAAATAATAACTAAATGTATGTGGAAACCAAACAATAGATGAAAGGTCCGAAATCAACTTGAAAACTTGATGAATTACTATGTGAATATATTTTAATGTGAGTGGAAATTTTATATGTGAGGGGGGTTTGATTAGGAAAATTGCGTGTGAGGAGAGAAGAATCCTGGGGAGGCCTCGACCAAGGGGGGTCTATGGGGGGAGAGTGGTTGATGGAGGAGAGGATAGCTTTATGTAATGTATATCATTTTAGTGAGAGGAGATTTGTGAGGGATAGGTGAGCGGTGAGGGAGGAGCTACAGATTTGAGGCTTTACATTATTTTTAAATTTTAATATCAATAATTTATTTTTTTAAACGGACAAATTGCATGGTTTTGGTCGCATGTTTTGGAAAAACATGGGATAAATGTTCAGTCAAAACTATGCTCCTAGATCACCCCATATAATATGGCCACATGGTTTGGATTATCATATCTTAACCATGCAATTGTATCTATCAAAAACTACAGAAGGTTTCACATATTTTTGAAACTTCTTTCCAAACCATGTGCCTTAACCATGGAACATTATTTTAATGCCCAAAAACTCCCATTTCAAGGGTAAATCATCCAAAATAGAAAATAAAAAAATAAGAACTAAAAATAAATAGAATAAAATATTGTTCATGTTCTGACATTATTTTTTAAATTGGATTTGGGAGTTCAGGTTTGGGGTTGTTACAGTTAGTATTAAGGGTGGGTTTAGATTACTTTTCAGATTATTGTGGCTTCATTAAAGGTTATTTTAATGTATATGGATTCCATCAATGGTTTATGTGTTTGTTTGGATCATAATTTCAAATTTATAGATGAAATTTTTCTGATTTTAAGTGATAGAATTTTAAATTGGATAATGATATTTTTGGAGTCTTTTTATTTGGTTGAGGTATATGTAACACATAAATTTAACTTGAATTATTTTTTGAGGAGTAAAAGTGAAATATTTATGTAATCACATATGATATTAATGTATGATTATTTTTTGGAATATGACTTTATTAATTAATAATGATATTTAGAGATAAATTTTAATTTTATCATGAAATAATGTGTGATAAAATACTTCTAAATTTTTGGTTCCATGCTTCATTGGGAATATTGTTTATGAATTTTAAGGATATTTATTTATGGAATAATTTAGTTTGAGATTTAGGCATTATTGTTTAATTTTATAGATTAATATATTGTTTCTTTATACTAAGATTTATTAATTTTGGGAATTGTCTGATAACCATTTTGGTTTTAGTAAAATTCTAAATATTAGTGTAATAACATGCGATATTTTTTTGAATTATTTGATCCATTATAATTTTATTCTAGTACTTCAGGCGTCAAAACGTTTTCTAGGATACTCATCGTTTTGAGAAAATGATGGGATTGTGATTAAAATTTTGTAGTTAATTAAATTATACATTTCAAGTATGTATATATCTTTATATTCATAGTCTTGAGAGTAAATTAATTCTTAATCTTAGTAAAAGGTTATTAGAAAAAAATATTATCATATTACCCTCTCTCACAATGAATCGATGGTCAATTTTACACCTCTTTGGTTTACTATTTTGTGGTCGTTGACTTAATCATGATAATTAACTATATTATGATCAATGGTTTATATCACTCTCCATTTTTTGGACATTAAACTTTTATTCCAAGTACATATCTTCCTATCTTCAAATTTTATATTATTTGGAAATCTATGACATGTTACTTAAGAAGACCCTTGTATTTCCATTTCCCTATTTTAAGAGGATGTTTTGTTAAATATTTTTATAATGTGGGATTTCAAAAAAGGTATTTTGAATAGTCAAAACCAAATGGACTAACCATGAGTTCAAATTTCAAGGATGAAATTTACTAAATAGGTTAAAATTTAATAACCAAATATTTTCAAAACAATGATGTTATGTTTAATAATGTGTTTGACATGCAACACCGAGATTAAACAAAACACAAAATATTATTATTAATATTTACATAAAAAATTAATTATATTGAATGTTTTGAATAGTATGTAATCATTTTTTAAAATATATATAGGTTATAATCAATACCAATTTATTTATTAATTTGTCAAAAATAAGCCAAAATTTTTAGTAAATCCATTTTATTCTCTAATGATAAGTGTTTATAAAAAAAATATTTCTTTTTATGAGAGATTTATATAATTATTTTTTGAAACATTTATAAATTTAATTTAATGAAATAAAAATCATTTTTTAGATCATGACATCAAAATTACTATATGGGAAAATTTTGAATTTTTTTGGATGTTTGATTTTTCAATGCATAGTGATAAAAAAGAAATTTTTTCCATTAGGAACTGTACATTTATTTAAATTATTTACCATGTAAAACTCTATTTTTGAATATTTTAAAATTTTATTTAATTTCATTATAATTAAAATAATACTATAATATTGTTTTGAGTAAATTTTAAACTTGAATTTGATATATAAAAAATTATACTAAAAAGATATTTCTCTGAAAAAAAATATTTTTCATTGTTTATTAGTAGTATAATTTCATATTAATTTATGCCACTTATGTGGTTTGTATAATGAAACAAATTAGATATTTCAGAATTGGTAATACCAGACGTGTAAAATATTTCCATTTTATTTTTTGCTTTATGAATAGTAACCGTAGTAAATTTATGTTAACTTGGTAAGGGCAAATAGGGAAATTTATGTTGAAAATTATATGATTAGGAATAAAATAAGGACCCTAAAATATTCCTTAAATTTATATTAGGAGTATATATTATCTATAAACATCCATATTTAAAAAAAATACATTTTATCGATTTATCATTTCTTTACCATTATAATCTTTAAGTGAATGTAATGCTAAAAATTCCACCCTCTTAATTGTAATGATTAAGATATTTTTCCTGATTGGGATAAACACAGGATATGTTTGGTATTAAATATCCATATTAAATATAAATTATTTTTTATCATAATAATTTATTATCAATTTTTTGTGATGAAATAATTACCTTTAAAGCTTACGTAACTCTGACACGATAATTCTACAATTAATAAAAAATAATAATTAATGATATTAAAAATACTATAATTAATATAATTTGAATGAATTATATTAATTAAAGAATTTTTTGAATAAATATAACATTTTTAGGAATTTTTATTTGATTATATTCTAATAAATTTATCATCTTGATGTTATTCATGTAAAAGTAATTGAATGGTTCAAAAATTATCCGTAATGATATTTTATAATAAATAATATTTTATTAAATGATTTTAAATTAAAAAAGTTTTATATTCATCCAATTTATTTGGATATGAATTAAAATTTCAACCATTTTCCCTTTGAGGGCTATTTTTTAATTTATAGTAACTATCTTAACCCTCAAAAATTAAAAAAAAATTAATGTGGTATATTTGAAATTGGTTTATATGGGGTTAAAACCAAAATATAAGGATAAAAAATTACTAAAAACATGTAAAATTCTTATTAAATGAGTGTATTTATAATTATTTTAATCCAATATTTGAATGATAAAATTTTGGATCCTTTTTAAATGAAAATTAATTTATAATAATTTAAAATTTGAAGAAATTCCAAAAGTACCCCACCCCTATCATATAATAGATAACCTCTTCTTATCATTTATTTACACTTCAAAAAATCATATTTTAAAAACCTATTAGACCCAATACCATACTATAATCCCTATACACATTATAGTGTTCTTATTTTGGATATTATACAAACCTTAGTTGGTTGATGTGGTAAAGAAAGGAGGTTGTCTGAAGAAGAGTTATAATTCTTAACTGAGAATTTTCATTCGATTTCTTATTCCATCCCATTAAAATACTCTTAAAAAATATCAAATAAAAAATATCTAAAATATAAATATATGTTATGATGTTAAATATCACAACCTATATCCATCTCATCTTCCATTAAATGGTAAATGAAACAAGCCTTCGTGTGTGCAATAGACCACAACTTTGTGATCTAATGTAATTATTTTTACATAAACACATCAAATATATGGTTATAATGATATAATTAATAATTTTATATTATATTACGTACCTATTTATCAATATAAAAAGGTATTATATACTTAAATTTCATACCATTCTATTAATTAAAAAATGATAGTGTCTCTCCTACGAACGTGTGGACCACCACCTCTATAAAACAATGCGATATATTTTTCATCACCACATCACATGGATAATATATATAAGTTTATATAAATAGAGATTATTTTATTAATGATAAATTTTTCATTATAAAAATATAAAATTATAATTCCCTTATTTTCATAATTATTTTTGAAAAATGGAAATGTTACTCATGCGTACATACGGCCTATATTCTATATGATTGTAATGAAATTCATTTTACCTAACCATTTTTAGGGTTTTATTTAAATTTATAATTAAAAGTATAAAATTTAATATTATTTCTTTATTATTAAACTATATTTTATATAAATATTAATTCTTTGATCATGGTCAACAAATCAAAGTTGTTTTGAAAATTAGTAACCGAACATCCTCAAAATACTGAAAATTGAGAAAGCTACTTAATTAATTAAAATTTTCTTTACAATAAATTAAATAAATAGTTTGAGGTTAATATATTAATCCATTAAAATATTATTATGAAATAAAATAATTAATATTATTTTATTATACAGGATTAAAATGAAATATTTTTAAAGTCTAGACTCGATGTATGGGACTTCATCTCAATTTACATTCATTGAGGAATATTTTACTATTATTCACGTAATTAATTTTATATGGTGAATATACTTATACATTAACATTATATAACATTAATAATTAATACTTAAAGATATTTTATGTTTCAATGTGAATTATTTCATCTAAATGGATTTTAATTGAAAGTTACCAAGTGGTAAAGGGTTTCTTAAATAAATTCAATTTGGTTGCTTTATAACCCTTCATCATTAACATCATTATGACAATATTATGGGTGAATTTGTATATAGATTTATTTATTATTTATTTCAACATTTTTTTTGTGGATTTATATTTTTACACCCAATTTATTCATTGATTAAATCTCAAATCAATGTTATGATCATTCTAATGGTTTTTTATATAAAACTACTTTTCCTTATGATATATGTTTATGATATGAACCTATATTATTTTATGGGGTGTTAGTACTTACCCTAGATAAAATAAATTATTAATAGCCTTAAGGTAATTATATTTTATTTTATTGTTGATTTTATTATTTCATGGGGCTTACGATTGAAGAGTTACCAAATTGGTAAAGGCTTTGTGTTACAGTCATTTTTCTTTCAAAGATTATTTATGTTCAAGTTATGTTGGGGGTAATCATATTTTTTTATTTTATTTAACCACATATCTTTTATTCTAAAATTATTATAAATGTGGTTATCATGTTTAATTTACATTTCCATCCTTATTGATTAAGGAAACATCAAGAATGTCATTTGTAATTTAAAGTGATCGTGTATTGTCTCTTAGATCGGGAATCTTCCTCTACCATATCCACGTTTTCTATAATGTTTTTAGAAATTTTCATTTCAAAAAATAAATTATTTCCTAAATATATTTCAAATGGTGAATTACCTGCTTTTAAAATTTTTAAAAAATAGAATTTCTTAATATTTTATGAATGGGACACTATATAATCCCTTTACAAAATTTTTAAATTTAGTTTATTTTTTTATGTTTACAACATGAATAGATTTTCCTATTTTCATGACCCTTAATTATATTTAATATTCATTTATATATCTCTGATTTTATGTTCAAAAAATATTATTGTCTCTATATTTTATTAGTTTTTCATAAAAAATATTTTCAATGTGAATATGGTATTCTCCTCAGGAATGTTTTATGGTATTTTAATTCATCAAGTCCAAAACCCCCCATTTTACTTATGCCACACCAGAGATATTTTTTAATAATAATATCCTAATTATTTATCTAGAAGAATTGTGATTTTTTTCAAATATATTGTAAAGGAAACCATTTATGTTCCATGGTTTAGTCATGTTATGAAAGGATAAATGGAAGAATCTATGAGTTTTGTGATTAAATTTTGACATTATATACATTTTCAAGTAATTCTTCTTAGGAATTGGTTATGATAATGGATGGTTCTATTATAAAAAAGGATGATTTGTTGTGTTATAATCCAATGAATGGTGGATAAATTATATACCAATGATGGATGGGTTCTTGATATCTTGTTAGTGCATTAGGTTTAGAAGTCAGTCATATGCTTATTCTATTTGTAAGACTGGTATAGAAAAGATGTCCTCATTTGAATTCATGATTTATCTAATAATTTTATGGGATTTTATGGAAAACTTGTGATTTCACATGGTAATATTATAAGTTTATATTTAAATAAATGTATTTACTACTTCTTATATGTGAAAGATTATATGATTTTAATGAATCCATTGATTAGGATTGACATCACATGGATCATGATAATGGATTGTAATGACTATTGAATTTGTTAAAATGTTATGTAATTATTTAATTAATGATACATAATTGATGGGTATGAATTTCCTTATATTATTTTCATGCACTATGATTATTTCATCATACCCTTATACACATCTTACTCTCACTGATGGCATTAAATTATTAATAGTTATATTTTCCCTTAATCAGAATTTGAGTTCACCCTTCCTGTGTTTTATTTTCCCAAGGTAATAAATAATTTTGGTAAATTATTCGTTTCTATAAAGGATTACAATGTGATGAATTTTATGAAAGACACTGGATATGTTTTTTGAAATAAGAAAAACCGGGTTTAAGTGGGAAAATGATCCCTTAAATATATAGGTATTATTTTCTAAGAGTATTACATAATTATTTGATACCCTAAACCAAAAAAATTCCTTTATTATTTAAGTGATAAAATATTTTCTTCCAATGTTATATGTTCTTTATGACTAAAATTAGGATACATTTATCGGTAGAAATCAGGGAATGTAAAGATTATATTTTTAGCACTGAATCCTTGAGTGTAGGTTCTGGGTTTTTATAATTAGAACATTTAATAGGTTTATAATGGTTTTGGTGAGTTATGTTGGATTTTTTTTAATATAATAGGTATGGTGTGTTGAAATATTCAAGGTTATGATTCCATCTTTTTTAATTAATGAAAATTTCAGTAATATAAATACTCCTTACATTATAATAATTTCATCACCGCATTCAATGCAAGAGTATAATGAAATGTATAATAATTGAATCTTGGACATTTTATGGTTTATATTAATATCAAATATTCATTTTGATTTCATTTTATTATTGTAGACTTTTACATTTATTTTATATTTTTACCGAAATTAAATTTTACCACTGTAACTCATTTTTTATGCACGGTAATTAATTTTAATGACCTTGATTAAAAATGGATTTATTGCCTAATTTTTCATATTTATTTAAAATATGATAATAATTTTATGAAATAATATTTATTTTGGAGAAAATATAAAATTTTAAAAATAGTGTTCATAATGTTCCAAAACATTTTTTTTAAAAAATTGTCTTTTTAATCATTAAGTTAATGTGTAGGATCAAATTTACAATTTTTTATATTTTAACTAAATAATTTCATTTATTATAAAAAAATATTTATTAAGATTCTAATGTAACAAATAATCTAATTTTATCAAAATCATATTAATTTTTAAAAGTAATAATAAAATCCATTTTAATGGGAATATAAATCTTAAGTACGTAAAATGTTTATAATAGGTTTTATAAACTCAAAATTTTATTTTAGAAAATAATATATATATTTATTCAACATATATATGAAAAATTTAAAGGTTTTATACACTTCTTGGTCTTTTTTGTATACTGATAAAGTCAAAAAAAATTATAGTTTTTATAGAAACTATATTTTACACTATTGACATAAAAATCAATTATTTAATAAAAAACTAAAAAAATTGACCCTGGGATAATTGTGACATTATGTTTAGAAAAAGTGAGTTAATTTTGTTAAATTATTATTATAGAAAATATAAATTTATCTTTTAATTAAAAATAAAAAATAAAAATAAAAACACCCCTTATGGAAAATGGTATTTTTATTCATTAAGGGTTTATAATATTATTTCATATTAATTTAATATTTAATTAATGTTAACATATTAGTTAAAATAATATAATAATATTACAAAAGTGATCAATTTAATTATTTATGTTAAGATAAAAAATTAAAAATATATATATTTGGGAATGAACATTTCTTTTTAATATTAAATAATATTAATTATTTATCCTCTGAATGCCTACTATTTTTTTGTGTAATATATTTTTATTTTATATATGATTTATTATTATTATACAATTCTTAATCGTTTTCATATAATATTTTATGGACCATTTTATTTTAGTTTTTTTTGTGGAGATATCTATTAAACATATTATTAATTTAAATAAATCTATATAACAAAATCTATGGGTCTTACATGAGGGAAATTGATGTCATGACGTCTAAGACTATTCATGGTGATAAAATTATTTTAGTATAGGGACATATATGTTGATAGGGATAATAATCCTTCATTCATGGTGAATTCTATGATACTGATGTTGTTCATGGAGGATTTCAAAGAAGGTAGGGTTCTTTCACTAAAGTTTGAGTGATGTTGACGTTATTTGTATATATTATTGTAAATTAAATAATATATTAGTAGGTAACTCATATATGTTAAAAGGTTACTATTGTATTTTACATATAGTACGTCATGAGGTTTATATAGTTAGGGTCTTTTTGAAAACTCCATTACTCCCTAGATGAATCCTCATGGGGTAACATATTAAATCAGAGAAAAATTTTAAATGGCCAGGTTTGGTCATAACATGAGGAGGGTAATTTCACAACAACACATAGTATGGTAAATCAGTTTTTTGTGTGGTAATATACTCACATCATGAATGGTGAAAGGTAATAGCACTGGTATATACTAAAATGTTTTGGGGTACCCACAGCACCACGACCCATGACCATAATGAAAAAAAATTGTAATGAAAAATATAGTCACGATGTTATTTAAATGATTCACTCTATTAAACTTATTAAGAAAACCCCAAATTGCATCTACAATACCACCCATATCATCACTATATGATTTTTATATCCAATATCCTAATACTTTTGTAGACTAACCTAAAAATTTATCGAGATTTTAAATTAATGGGTCATGGAATAAAGATGGAAACTACACCATGATATATTCAAGTTGTTTTTAAAATTCTTGATTCTAACCCTATACCATGCCATAAAATTTCAATTTACCTCAATGAAATATCTATTAACATGTGAATATGTACCTTCCTCAGACCTTGATGAGCCTATATGTCCTAGGTAACCAACATGGGAACCATTCTGTTGTGAGTTTGGGGACATCCAAATCTTATCGTGGTAACCTTTTCAACTTCTCTAAATATTTCCTTCCCCATTATTGTATTCTTCCTTGAAGGTACATTTATTTAATATAACCATAAAATCTCCTCTTATAACCCTTTTTATCCTATTAAAATCCCATATCACCCAATATATTTTCTCATTCCCTTTATCATGCCTTCTGCATATACATTAAAAACAAAATCTGATTCCAAAAAAGCTCCCACCAACGTCTAGGCCTACAAGACAAATAAATCATCCAAGTTCTAGTGATATAGATCACTTGTACCTTTTTATGATCCTTATACTGAAATATTATAATAAAACATGATTTTCATACATAAATATCATATTCTTTTATGAATATACAATACATTCAACAAATACATGTCTGGGGACCATAATGATTTTTGTGTATTTTGATATTAGGTTCACAATCTTATTATTTAACAAGATATATTCAAAATCAAACATAAATATATTACACTTTTTTTGTCTTGAAAGGTTTTGTTGTGGGTGATCTCAAATGATTTTCAATTTTGGGTTATTTAGGAGCAGTATAGTGGCTAGCCAAGGTCATCTCTGAAATGAGGAAGTAATTTAAAAAAATATTATAGTTATTTTAAACATAACATAGAAGTAAAAGAAATAAACTTAAATGGATGGGATTTTTTTTTTGTTATAAAACTAGAAGAAGTATGCATGAAGATGACTGTATTTTTTTCTTTTTGGTTATGAAATGTGAATGAGAAAATGAAACATGATTATATATTTCAAAAAACTATTTTTTGAAAGAGTAATTGATATATCTATATATATTCACTTACATATTAATAATTATTATTTAGAATAACCTCCAGTTAGTTATTATCCCCTAATTTATTAACCCTCAACCCTTATAAGAGATAACTTAACTACAATGATGAAATTAAATATACCCTATGCTAGCTTCGGAACATGAAATTGTATCTCCCTATGTTTTTTATCATTCCAAGGATAGGTTATGGTAGGTTTTAAATTATAGCTCATATCCATTCAAAAATTGAGGATGAATTGATTTTAGGGATTAAATTTGAACTCTATAAATTGATTAGGGGTTGTTTCTTTTTACCGAATAAGATTACGCTCTCACAATTTACACAATTCTCAACCATGCATGTTTTGGGTTAATTGTTTAATTGTATTATTAGTTAATTTTAAATTAAAAACATAGTTTATATATAATATTATGATAATTATAGAAGTTCATTGATTCAAAATAAATAAATGAATACGATGATAGGTATATGAGATACTAAAAAAATACTCTTACATAGGCGGTGTAGTCATTATAGAAACAAATTGCAAGTGCCAAGTTTTAGAAAATGTATAAACCCAACAAGATTCCATTATTTAGTTTCATCCCAAAAAATTAAATAAAATAATAAATTTTAAAAAAAATATAATAAATTTAATAGAAACTAAGAATTATATTACAGAAAAAAATCATTATAAAAATGAAGAGGAAAAGAAGTGATTTTTGAAGGAGATCCTAGATTTCTAGATTCCATTCTAAAATTCTAATTTAAATTTCAAGGAAAAAATTATCCTATACTTCCAAAAATATAAGGCACATAGAAACCTTTATAAATGAGAAAAATAAATATTTACACCGTCGATTAAAGTCTAGTTTTATAATATATTTCAAGTGTGAATGGGGAAATTTGGCCAAATATTTTAAGCCCAATGTCCCCGACTTATTGACTACCACAACATTTAAACTTTATGTCCTTCGAGAAGGCTAATTTTTTTTCATTGTAACCTATGTATACTTTACAAATTTGATCTTAATATAATCCATGATATATAAGATATGGAACAAATGGGTATGTGGTGTCCAATCTGGCTACTCCAATTGAGTTTTGACTTCATGGACCATTTAGTCTAATAATTTGTTTTATTTACCTCAAATTTCCTGAAAAAACGTTATATCCCACTGAGTGAGAAAATCATTTAATAAATTTTAAGTACAAATAATATATAGAAAATATATTTATGATCGAATATTTACTGTGATATTTATGGGTGAAAACATGAATTTTCATCAAATTTTAAAATAAATGATATAATCCAAAATATTTTATAAATAATCCTATTTAACACAATGTGAGGACATTATGTCATCTCTTCTCAACTCAATTTTCAATAAAATTATGTTTCATCAACTCCCCCACACTTACCCTTTTTCACCCTTTTAAAAATCCCGCATATCATGTATTCAAAAAAAATTGACAAGATATGTATGTTTTTATTAATAAATACACTATGGATATATATATAAAGTAATAATCCTGTAAAAAGTTAATATAAATTAATTTGAAATTCATTTTCTCATAAATTGTATTAAAATAAAATTTAGTGAGATTAATGACACTCATCATAGAAAAATAAGTCATTGATCTACCATTAGAATAATTCTACATAGGTGTGCGTTCCAACCAATTTAAAATCATATCTACACCCTTAATTCTGTATATTTTTCTCAAGTAAAAAAATTCTACTTACCTTTTTTAATTCAATAAACCTATTCTACTTTACTTTACAATCAATTTTTAATACCAACTAACTTCCGAATTCAAAAATTTCAAAACATAAGCTCCCAACCTAGATATCCCAATATTTTATACATTTCCTCACTCCCATCTTTATTAAGATAATATATTTTTTAGTTTTATTTTTTGAATTTTTTTTGAATATTATTTTTCATTATTTATTTCGAGGGAATAAAACTATCAGATATTAAGTACACACGCATAGGTAAATTTGGTATAGTAATGAAACTGATCAAGAGAGAAATGAATTTGTAGATCAACCTTTGATATAAGATAATTTTTTTACCTAACATCGATGTACCTTCAATTGAGTAAGAATATTTTCACAAGACATTGTTGATTCAAAAGTTGTGTGTAGAAATTAATGACACAATTTACTATGATAAAATATCACAAAGAATGATTTCATAGTCTGAAAGGTTTTATAATGACACAAACCAACCATATCATCGGTGACTTCAATTTTTATAAAACTCAACCCTTAATAATGAAATCATTCTCATTATTGTCATTCCAACAATGAATTTTGAAAACATGATTTTCCTATATATTCCATATCTAAAATATCATGTTATATAGTATTTGTTTTGTTTTTCTTAATTTAAAAAAAACACACACACACAAAAATGAAAAACCTAAAGAATCTACCTCAAAACATTTTCCCCTACCCCACACATAAAATATTTTATTTTCATTAATGTTAACATATGAGATGATATGTGAACATGAAATGTAGAACTATAAAATGGAGTAATAATATAAAAGTGAATGGGTTTGGAACATCCTGATATTATCAAGTGATGATAGGGTCATGTAGTGTGATGAAACCAACTACACAAATAAGAAGTCCCTAAATGTATTTTTTCAAAAGTTTCGTATTAAATGAAAATATATTTCCTATGTAATCTTTTGTGAACTCCACTACATCATAATTAAAGACGTTAGATACAACATAAAGACCTAACCATCTGGAATGCAACATACCAAGCATCAGCTTCAGTTATGAACTGTATAGTAAGAATTTCAATAAATATGAAACCCCCATTTTTTAGATCATTATATCATCATATTATTTTGATATTTCCTTATAAAGAAATTATTTTCCATATCATGAAATTTGAATTTCATCAGGATATTGAATTTAGAGCTTCCTTTAAATTCTATCATGGTCCAAATCCTAATTTCATTCTATTATAGCTCAATATACTTGATGATCAACCTCCACAATAATATGATATTTTTTTGTCAAATATTATCTAGTAGAGGATATGCCATGGGGATTTTTGAATTTCATCTTATAGGACCATAGAACATCATCAAAGAGCATTCTCTAATCCTACTATTTTTCTGCACTATTTTCTCCAAGATTTGTTTCAACTCTCAATTTTAAACTTGGGCTAGGACATTTTTTTACGGGTGTTATGGAGTATATGTTTTTTATTTCACCCTATACTTTTCAAAGAGGGAATCCAACATCCCGTTGAAAAATTGAGTCCCTTGGTCATTGATAACTTCTTTTTTCACTCTCAACCTGAAAAATGATTGTGTCATGAAAAAATTTACTAAAAAACATGAATTATTTGTCATGGAGGCCTTGGAATCCATCCATATGATTACATGATCAACAAAAACCAAAATATAGATAAAAATGAACTTGGAAAATGAACCATAAAATCAATTCCCCATACATCAAGAATCATCTATAATAATATAGGGTTTGGGGAAACCTCTTGTCCTTTAAAACTACTTCCAGTGTACTGGTAATGAGATCATGACTTACAAATCACATGGGAATCATGAAACAAACTATGCCAATATAATCTATAGTTTATGTCTTTAATAGTTTCTAATTGTGTCCAAAAATTTCCTCAAATTGAAATTGTATGGATAAAATGAAAAACAAACTCAAACTCATGATTAGGAACATAACTCCAAATAAATTGATCGTTGGACATACTTCAGAGGTATGGATCACCCCATAAATAAGAACTAGACTCACTCTTTAATTTTTGGACATAATATTTCTCTAAATTTTGTGGAATTTATGAGGAAACATATTTTTTCACTAAATCTAAATTCCAAGATTGAGTACCTAAGAGTGAATAAAGATGTTCAATGGGAAAAGTGTCTTGAAGGGGTACCTGTTTTAATGTGTCATTATCTAGTGTGGGAGAATTCCTACTCATGTTATATGACATCATGTTTCCTGACCCCTTCCTTTTCTTTATCTCAATATCAAATTCTTAATTATGTAGAATCCATCAGATATGTTCGATCTTTTCATCTAGTTTCTTCAAGAGGTACCTTAGAGAGGAATAGTTAGAAAAAACAATTACATTAGAGCCTAATAAATATGAATATAATTTATATAATGTAAAAATAAAATCATGAAATTATTTTTCTAGGGGTTTTTAGTTGTATTGGGATGAATCCAATTTCCTTGAAGAATATGTAGTCACATGTGAATTTCCCTCAACCATGTGTGATAAGATATCTCCAACTGTGATGTTTGAATCATGAAACATAAGCTCAATTTGAATTTCCCACCAAGGGGGTATTATGATTTCTTGAGTGGTTAAATACTTATTCATCTCATAAAATGATACCTTTTATGAATAATAACAAATTAAGTCAATATATTTTTGAACAAATCAATAGAAATGTATAATGATCTTAATAAAATATCAGATGAAGTATTGAAAAAAGATGTATTCCCTAGGAATGATCTAACATCACAGACACATGAACGGAATGGAATGGTTGAAATAATATCAAAATTAAATATATAAAACTCTATTCCATGTTTTGACACTACATTCCCTAACAAAATTCCATGCTCTACAATGAAATGACATATTTTAAAGTTCACAACCATATACTTCTTAATAACACAATTCATCACATTTCCCAAAATAAAGATACACTAATCCAATAAAGATCTACACACTATAAAATCAACTATAAATATCACCATGTAGGTCTTGATGAAATTTGAAAAACAAAATACTCACCATGCATCTCTATAAGGTACATGGGGAATTGAAAATTCAAAATAGAATCCTTTTCTAGGAAAATTTACTAAATGGACAAGTGAATTTTTTCTTATCTTGATCCTCCGGTGATATAAGTGTTGAGTCAATATGGTTTTCCTAATTAATTTTCCCATACATTCCTTCATGGGAGAGGTTGATAAGTCATCAAGGATTCTTTATGGCTTGATCATTCCTCTTGTTTTGAAAATCAAAAACATTTTTTCTTAAGGAA
Source organism: Viscum album (assembly GCA_963277665.1). Taxonomy (NCBI): domain Eukaryota; kingdom Viridiplantae; phylum Streptophyta; class Magnoliopsida; order Santalales; family Viscaceae; genus Viscum; species Viscum album. The sequence goes on from OY728128.1 coordinate 1,647,260,251, forward strand.
AATTTCATTTTACCCCTATTTTACTTCCATAAAGAACATCCCAAATAAAATTTACCCTTACCTTGTTTTCATTGATCATATCAATTTTTTCCATAAGTATAAAAGTCAAATTCATATCTTAAAACTCAGAATTGTATAATACATAAAAAGGAAGCATTCTGTTTTAGGATCTGAATTCTGCATACGAACTCTAATGAAGTTCACCTCTGAATTCTGGATACAAACTCTAATGAAGTTCAACTCCGAATTCTGGATACTAACTCTAATGAAGTTCAAGTCCAAATTATGGATACGAACTCTAATGAAGTTCCTCTCTGAATTCTGTATACGAACTCTAATAAAGATCAACTCTGAATTATGGATACGAACATTAATGAAGTTCAACTTCGAATTCTGGATACGAACTCTCATGAAGTTCCACTCCGAATTCTGGATACGAACTCTCATGATGTTATACTCTGAATTATGGTTACGAACTCTCCTAAAAGTTCCACTCTAAATTATGATTACGAACATCTCTAAGTTCAGACTCTGAGTTTTATTAATTCAAACTCCAAACTCTAATGAGGAATGACTCTGAATTCTCATAAACATAGACTCCGAACTTTGTATGTTCGGGTTCCAAATTCTAGTGAAATCATACTCCAAATTTCCTTAAAACTCAGAATCCAGATTTCTACAGAATTTAGGTTCTGAATTCCTACAAAATAGAATCCGAATATTATTTAGTTTATAGAAACCGATTTTCTTTTTTACTTACATTACAAACTTTCATTTTCCACTCCAATCTGAATGTCATATTAGTTATTCTTACACTTGTTCTATTATAAAACTATGTCGTGCCTTTAGTTATTAACTAACCTTTGTTTGAGTGACACATGTACAGGTCCTTCCGAAATTCGAGGAAAAATATGACCGTTAGATGAGGGAGTCGCCCATTGGATCTTAACCTATAAATAGAAGATCATTTGAATGTGTTAAAAACTTTTGGAACTTTTGAATATTGGTGCTCAAAACATCTAAAGTGATTTCTAGAGAGAGAGGCTCTTATCAACTCTCAAGCTTCATGCAAAAAGTTTGAACAACTTGTTTAAACTTTTCCTTCTGCAGATTTTCTTCGTGTGACTCCAATTGTTTCTGTGTACAATCGAGGTCTTTCTGGGATAGGAAGATAGAGGTTCCAACACTTTTAATTTGAGTGCTTCCTTACTGAGGAAGACATAGGTTCCGACTACCTGATAGTTGACAACTTGTGGGGATAACAAGATAGACTTCGATATTCATGTAGAGGGCTTACCCATGTGTGGGTAAGACAGACATTCTTGAAAGTATAAATCAAGGGAACTTTATTAAAGTTTGTTGGATACCCTTTTATTTGGATTAAAAGAATTATTACTTGTTACTTTTTTTTGTTACAAGTTTTTTCGATGCATTTGTATTGTTAAGGAAAGTTTAACTATCTTGTACTTCCTTACTCTTGTACTTTGATATAGTTAGATTCTATACGCTTTAAGGTAGGATCTTCATATTTGTAAACCATAGTTATCTTTCATTATTGGAATCACTTTTCCGGAATCAAGCAAGATATTAAAACTTATAGAGGTCTTGTGAATTACCTTGTTTAACCTTGTTAAACAAAACCATCCTCAAATTTTTTTAAGGGAAGTTATAAAAGGTGCAATTCACCCCCTCTTATATCTGAGAATCTCATTTTTATTTCGATCCTACATTTGGTATTATAGAGTATATCATACTCAGTCACATACCATCCTAACAATTGGTATCAGAGTAGGTGAACTCATACCCTGTACCAATCTAACCATTGGTATTAGCGCATTTGGTTCAATCTGAATTGATCTCACGATTAGATTCATAAAGGAATTCTTGGAATAGCAATTTCTGGATTCATATTTTTCGGATTCATATTTTTCAGATTCATATATTTTTTCAGATTCACATTTCTTAGAGTTACAATATCTAATTTCTTTCTTAAGATATTTCCTATAGTTGACAATCTCGTACTACTAACAAGTTTGTGTGCCAACAATTTTCTTAAGAATGGAAGGATTAAATGTTGGATCCATTGACAATCTCAATCCAACTAGACCACCCATTTTTGATGGTACTGATTATGAATATTGGATAGATCGTACGAAGTCTTTTATTATCAACACCGGTATTGAAAATTTTGTTATGCTTAGTGGTGGATACAATATTCTTGATAAAGAACTAAGTACCTTCACTTACCAAGAAAAGCATGAATACCAACTCAACTATAAGGTACACACTACATTAATTTGTTGAATGACTATGAACATATATAGCCAAATTTCTTCTTCGGAAACAGCTAATTGTATATGGATGAAACTTGAGGTTACACATTTTGGTACTTCTAAAGCGATTCATACTGGAAGATCCATGCTTAGAGCTAAGTATCATGGTTTCAATTTTCCTTATGGAGAACCAATTTGTAAGGTGCAACAAAGATTCATGACTATCGTTAATAGCTTAAAATGAATGTGAGAGAAAGGTCTATATGATGAAGCTCTTGTTGACAAGATCATAGATATAATGCCCAATGAGTGGGAATCAAACAGAACTTCTATCGATGAAAATAGAAAGGTTACTCAAATTTCTCTTGATGAACTATTTGGAACTCTTCTTTGACATGAGACTAGAATGAAGGGAGATGCTGACAATATAAAGAAGAAGAATGGTAATTGTAGTGTTTCTTTTACTACAACTTCAAATCACAAGAAAGATAAGACTCCTGAGAGAGTTACTAGATCCATGTCTAAGAATTTTATTATCCAATCCGAATCTGGTGAGAGTGAAGTCTCAGAAAATGAGTTAGCTAATATTGCTCGAAGGATGAACAAGATAGCCGGACAAGGAAATTTCCAATACAAGTATAATAAGAATGAAAGGAAAGATAAGAAAGATTTAGAGGTCACATGATATAAATGCAATAGAGCTAGACACATAAGACATGACTGCCCTATGCTCAAGAGAAAAGAATGAAAGGAAAGGCATTCTGATAAAAAATAGAAAGAAGTATTACCAGGCCAAACCTAAGAAAGTGTTGAAAGCTAATAACACATGGAGGGATAGTAGTGAAGACTCTTCAGATGAATCATCAGATTATGAATCTTCTAGATAGAAGAATCTTGGCCTTTTAGCCAGACTGCCTATTGATATTCATTGCTTGATGGATAAGGTACTCAATGCTGAATCAATGACCAATGTTTCCTTTAATTCTAATAACATTAAATATTATAACTCTTCTGATGAATAATCCTCTTCTTATGAAGATAATACTTTACCTACCAACGAATAAGTTTCTAGGTTTTCCAACATTCTTGAAAATGAGAATTCAAAACTCATGAAGAAACTCGATAATACAAATTCTAGGAATATTATTCTTACTAAGGAAATATCAGAACTTTCTAAAGATCTTGATAAGAAAAATTATGATTTTGAATGTATTTCAAAAAATCTTGAGGAAGTAAGTTCTGAGAAGAATATACTTTTTAAAGATCTAGAAAATGTAATTTCTATGAATATTTTTTTCGAGCCTACCTCCAGTTCAAATGTTTTTGAAGACAAGAACTTAGTTATAAAACTAAAATCTGAAATATTTTCCTTGAGAAAGTGTTTCTCGAACTTTACCCTATGTAAAGAAAATTTTGATAAAATGTATTCAAAAATCCGGCCTCAAAGGAATACTTCTCGTTTTGGTTATACAAGTTCAAAACCAATTTTTAGTAACAACTACTTTGTTCCTCAAAGTTCCCCATTCGGTTCTAAATGTCAGTATAGTGGTCAATGGGAAAATAATTGTTCCTTAAACAAAACCCAATCTTTAGGATTTCATTAAGCTTATTTTTCTAAAAAGATGTGGGTACCCAAAATTTTCCTTTCTGAAATTTCCGGATCCAAGCAAGTCTTGATTCCGAAAACCAAACTTTTTCTTATTTTCAGGAAAATAGGGAAAGTACATACAATAATACATAATACATGGATAGTGGATGTTCCCATCATATGACTGGTAACAAATACTATTTTTAAAAGATAATCAAAATGAAAGGAGTAAAAGTAACTTTCAGAGATAATGCTCAGGGAGAAAATATTGGTATAGGTAATATCATTCTTCTTGGAAAAACGTTTATTTCATATGTTTTACTTGTTAAAGGCCTTAAGGACAACCTCATCAGCATAATTCAATTATGTGATGAAGGATACCTTATGAATTTTAGGAATGATAAGTTCCTAGTACCCAATACCAAGGAAGATTTTATTCTTTCTTCCCAAAGGAAAGAGAATGTTCACACACTCACAGACTATGGCTTGAGTTTTACTAAGACTCAAATTATGTGTGATAACTCGAGTGCTATTTCTCTTAGTAAATACCATGCACACCATGCTCATGCAAAAGACATAGGCATTAGGCATCTTTTTCTTGGGGATCACACACAAAAAGTAGATATCATTCTAAAATTTATCAGAACACAAAATTAACTTGCTGATATTTTCCCAAAATCATTACCCTCCCATAGATTGGAATGCATCAAACAGATGTTAGGAATGATAACCTTGAGGTAATATTAATTCATTAACTTTTTTTTTGAACCATTATCCTTATAGTAATAAACTCTTTTTTATAGGGGGAGTACATCTTATTATATGTTTTTCAATATTTTTTGTAATTATGTTTTCATATTTTTCGTAATGATGTTTTCATTCTTTTCGTAATGATGCTTTCATATTTTTCGTAATGATGATTTCATATTTTTCATAATGGGATTTTTGGAACTGACAATTTTCATAATGCGATATTCGAAACTGAAGCTTTCTCAATAGGAATTCTTCAGATTTTAAATTTTCGTAATGGAAATTTTGTAATGGAAATTTTGGTAAAGGAAATTTTTGTAACGGAAATTTTCGTACTGAAAATTTTCGTAATGAGAATTATCGTAATTGGAATTTTCATACTCATGATGTTCATAATAATGTTTTGGTACTCAACTTTTTTGAAATAATTTTTTTTTGATCTTATGTCTTTCGTAGTAAGTTTTTTTCATAGTGGGTTTTCGTAGTCAAATTTTCTTCAAGTTGAACATCACCTATTACGAATAAACATCCTAGCCAATATGAAAGGTATGACTTTCTTACTTATGTTTTCGTAATCGTTTTTAGTTGCTGGATGTTTCCATTTCATTTAAAATTTCTCGGATTAGTTTCTTCCTAAATCCGAATGTTTTTCCTAAAACCTCAAAATATTGGATTTATGGTTTCCTTGCGGGAATGTTTTCAAACTGTCAGATCAGGTCAAAGAGTTTTTCAACCGTCAGATTTTTTATGGAAGTTGAAAGGTCACCATCATTGCATATATAAAGGGGACCCCCAATGTTGTCCCACATCGATTTCCAAGCTCTCACATCTCGTTGCTCTACCTCAGTTCTTAAAGCCCATTCCGAATCTCTCAGAATTCCTCGAATAAGAATGTCTGTAGAAGCCACTTATCATGAAATTTCTACCACGAATCCAATATCCAAATGGAAAGTATACAGGGAAAGGTTGTTCCATCCGAAATTTTTCAAGTATGATTCTATCTTTTCCAAGAATATGAAGTTTAATGGTTCGGAATACGTATGCATTTCTAATACAGGTGTTCAAGACATGGTGTATCCGGAATTGCTCATAGAGTTCGATGAATAAATTTGCTTCTTCGAGGAAGTGGGTAGAGAAAACTTTTCTTTTAAGAGTTATGGGAAGACCTACAAACTTACTTACACCAAGGCTGCAAACTTGGTGGGGCTGGCATATGAAGAAGAAGATGAATTTTTCTCACACAAACTCATGGATGCTCCAGGTAGTTTTGTTAAGGTAAAAGCCTTATAATGTCTTGGACTTGTTGATGTCAAGACAGCCAAAATTGCTCAGCTATCTTCTAACAACTATATCTTTCAGTTGTGGGTACAAGGTTTTTTAGTACCGAGAAAGGGTGACCAAGATAATCTCAAGAAAAGTGATATAGATTTTATATAATTCCTGGTAAACCTAAGGAAAATCAATTTGATGATGCATGTACTTGTAACAATCAATAACATCAAGTATGGAAATATTAGAGCCCAAATTATCATGTATCATGACTTACATTCAAAGATGATAGTTCGGTGTCTCAAATCATTTAATATTGCATGAAAATACAAGTCTCAGAATTGAAAACTTATGATTGTTAGTGATGAAACTTTGAAAATAATGAATATGGATTTTTCCAAGGATACAAAAGAGTTTTGTGATCTGCCAGTGGAAGTGGCAGAAGTCAATCCAAAAATTGTGGATAAGGTTGAACAATATAAGACGATCAGAAAGAAGAGAAAGCTAAAGGAAGTGGATGAGAAAGACAAAAACCCCTAAAGCTAAGGAAGCCCAATCCTCACCTCCCAAACTGAATAAATAGAAAGTGTATCTGGATGAGGTAGCTGAAAAATGGTGGGAAGATAAGGAAAATAGGAAAGAAGGGGAGCCATAGTTCAGCTTGGAACCTGCAGAGGCTAAGGCCTAAAGAGAAACAGCTTCTGAAGAGATTTCGAGGCAAGAAAAAAATAATAATATGAAGAAGAAAATGTCTAAGACTGAAGTTGTACAATCTCTTTTGAAAGCCACAGAAGTAGATTCTTGAAAATATTCTAGTACCGAAAACTTTTCTTATTGATCCATTACCTGTGACTCCGGGAAAGAATTTCTTCACTACGGAAAAATCAAAAGAGAAATATGTTGTTTCGGAAGTAGAATAAGAAAAGGAAGTAGAAGAAGAAAAATAAGAAGAAAGTGTTGATTTAGATGATCTGATTAATGAAGTTGAAGATTTCCAAAAAAGGCAAATCCATCAGAAAGATAACCACTCCGAACATCTAAGGCCGAGTCCTCAAAGCCTGTCACTCCGAGAAAAGGAGGTAAGAAAGAAGGTAAAAAAGATGAAGACAAGGAAGAGAGAAATAGAATGAATTATCTAAGGAATAAAGCTTTGAAAAGAAATTTGTTGAATTAAGAGTAGAGAAGGAAAAACCTAATATAGACAAGATAGTCCAATTATCTGAAAGCGAGGAAGAATTTCATGATGAGGGAACCGTTCAGAAAGTTGATAAGGGTAAGCAAGTGTTTATGTACACCCCAACGAATGATTTCATAAAGATAATGCAAGTTGGAGGCTCTTATAAAAGAAAGATTGTGGAAATTGAAGAAGAATATTCACCGAGAAAGATGTTGGATTCAGAGTCATCTGCATTGGGACACGATTTTGTTGTTGAGTCTCTAAATAAATTGGTGGACACAATTCCAATATTTCCTACTATAAACTCCAGGATCCAGATACATCAGCACAGCTTAAATTAGAAGTCAGAATCCATATCCATGGTAATAGATAAATGTGTGAATATTGAGGCAGATCACAAAAATATTCTTATCAATTATGAGGTCCACAAAAAATCTTACAGCAAAATGACTTTATGGACAATGAAAATCGATGAGGATTTGAGAGAGATTGATACCTTTCAGAATGATATTAATGAAGCTTTTGATACCATGGATGCCAATATGAAGAATATTCAGGAAAAGCTGACCCTTGAGAAAAATACTCAGAATCAACAAGTGAAGGATCTGAATGGAAAGCTTAACTCTATTTCTCAAAGGTGGAAATGGGAAAGAGATCTCTGAATTGAGATCGAAGAGAAGTTTGTAAAGCTGGATGAAATTATTAAGGCTCGGTCTATGGCTTTGAAGGGTCAAGATGATAGGATCAAATCCTTAGTGAATCAAGATAAGTAGGACCACAAAGAGTTAAAGAAGATAAAAATCCTTTTGAAGAAGCTAATCCCTAAGGAAATAGAAGACAAATAGACCATTCTGATTTTTGTTGTACTATTTATTTCCTTGTACTAATTCTTCCAATCATAATGGAATTATCGATGCTTTTTTGTTTTTATATCATTACTAATGTTTCAGGTACTTTACTGATTTTCCATTCCCTCAAATTCTTTTTGAAAATCTCAAGGTGGGAGAAGGAAAAAGAACTCAAAAGGGAGAAGGAAAAATATAAAAGGGAGAATAAAAATTTCAATGTTATGAAGAACTGTCCTTAAGTAAGGAGGAGTTCTCATTAATAATTCTTCATTAAAATGAAATCCCTCATTCCGAAAATCATGAATATGATCCTTCGTGTTTCATAGCCTAAGGGGTAGTTAGACATATTCACCATCAATCATAAACAAACGGAGATAAGATTTAATTACAGGTCTATAAATTTATTCTAATTCATTACATTATTTTTCGTTAGGATGTTTGTGATTTCCAAAAAGGGGGAGATTGTTTAGTCAATAAGGTTTTCATTATGACTTTTCCATTCCTTCATTAATGGGAGTGATTGATAAGTCATCAAGGTTTCCTTATGACCTGATCATTCCTCTTGTTTGGAAAATCACAAACACCTTTTCTTAAGGAAAATTTCATTTTACCCCTGTTTTACTTCCATAAGGAAAATTTCATTCCCAAAGGAAATTTAACCCCATCTTGTTTTCATTAATCATATTAATATTTTTTCCTAAGTATAAATGTCAGATTCATATCTAAAAACTCAAAATCGTATAATACTTAGACAAGAATAATTCTGTTTTAGGATCTGAATTCTGGATATGAACTCTAATTAAGTTCAACTCCAACTTCTGGATACAAACTCTAATGAAGATGAACTCTGAATTCTGGTTACGAACTCTAATTAAGTTCAACTCCGAATTCTAGATACGAACTCTAATGATGTTCAACCTTGAATTCTAGATACAAACTCTAATGAAGTTCAACTCTGAATTCTAGATACAAACTCTAATGAAGTTCAAATTCGAATTCTCGATATGAACTCTCATGAAGTTCCACACCGAATTCTGGATACGAACTCTCATGAAGTTCTACTCCGAATCCTGGATACAAACTCTCATAATAGTTCCACTCAAAATTCTGATTACGAACATCTCTATGTTTTGACTTCGAGTTTTCTGAATTCAAAATATGAACTCTGATGTGGTCTGACTTCGAATTCTCATAAACATAGAATCCAAACTTTGTAAGTCCTAGTTCTAAATTCAAGTAAAATCATACTCTGAATTTCCTTGAAATTCAGACTCCAGATTTATACAGAATTCAGGTTCTGAATTCCTACAAAATAGAATCCGAATATTCATAAGTTTATAGACTCTGAATTTATATTTACTTCCATTATGAACTTTCATTTTCTTCTCCATTTCGAATATCGTTTTAGTTATGATTACACTAGTTCTATTATAAAACAATGTTGTGCCTTATGTTTTTAACTAACCATTGCTTGAGTGACATGTGTACAGGTCCCTCTGAAATTCATGGAAAAATATTATTGTTGGAGGAGGGAGCCGACCATTGGAGCTTCACCTATAAATAGAATCTCATTTGAACGTGCTCACAACTTTTGGAACTTTTGGAATTTTGGTGCTCAGAACTTCCTAAAGTGATTTCTAGAGAGAGAGGATCTTATCAACTCTCAAGCTTCGTTTAGAAAGTTTGAATAGCTTATTCAAACTTTGCCTTGTGTATATTTGCTTCGTTCGACTCCAATTATTGTTGTGTACAATCAAGGGCTTCTGGGGATAGAAAGATAGAGGTTCGAACACATTGAAGTTCAGGCCTTCCTTACTGAGGAAGACATAGGTTCCCACTATCTGATAGTTGTGGACTTGCGGGGATAGAAAAATAGACTCTGATCTTCATATCGAGGGCTTACCCTGGTGTGGGTAAGACAAAAATTCATGAAAGTATAAATCAATGGACCTTTATCCAAGGTTTGTGGATACCCTTATCTTTGGGTTTAAAGACTTATTACTTTTTCTTGTTTTTGTTAACAAAAATTTCGCTACATTTGTATTGTTAAGGAAAGTATAACTATCATGTACTTCCTTACTCTTGTACTCTGATATAGTTAAGTTCTATACGCTTTAAGGTAGAATCTTCATATATGAAAACATTAGTTATGTTTCATTTTCGGAATCACTTTTCCAGAATCAAGCAAGATATTAGAACTTATAGAGGTCTTGTGAATTATCCTGTTTAACCTTGTTAAACATAATCATCCTCAAAATTTCCTACGAGGATTTTTAAAAGGCACAATTCACCCCCCCCCCCCCCTCTTTTATCTGAGAATATCATTCTTATTTTGATCCCACGTTTGGTATTACAGAGTATATCATACCTAGTAACATACCATCCTAATAATAATAAAATAAAAATATGCATAAGATATATCCATGAAATAATTGTGTGTATTCCCAGCTAGTCTCTCAAGAATTTGATCAATAAATGGGAGTGAGAAATATTCCTTGTGAGTAGATTGATTTGGACTCTGATAATCAATACTCACATGAAAACTATTTTAAACCCTCTTTGGAACTAACTCCTCTATATAATTTCTAACAATAACAACACTAATTTTCTTAAGGGCAACCTAAATAGGAATTACCCATAAGGAATATGAAATAGGAAAATTGGTACATGCCGCGAGAAATATTTCAACATATTTTATAAAAACTTCCTAAAGAGTTTGATTAAGTCTCATTTTTGGCTACCTAACCAGTTTAGCCCCATCTTATAAAATGGAGGGTCTAATTCCAAATAGGTTAAAAAATTCACCATGATCCCCCATATATTCTCCCTCAAAATTTACAAAATATTTTATTCATGTTCAAAAGGAATATTTTTAGCAATTATTAGAAGTAATCTAAAACCACTAAACAAGTATAAGTATATTAGATTGGGTGTAAATATCTTGAGTTTCAATGAAGTGGGTGGTGTTTGGATGGAAATATTGACGGAACTACAATATATGAACAATGAAAATTATTATTATAAATGAAATCATAAAATAAGAAAATTATGCATCGAATCCATCCATATACTCAACATCCTTGACATAATCAAAGTGAACATGAAAAAAATTAAAATATAAATCCACATAATAACCATATCCAAGATAGGTTTGTGCATCAGAAGAACGTATGGATGTTCTCCTAGACATCAAAATATAACCAATTCTCACAATATCTCTACGATTAGTACAATCAAAATCCATGAGGTTTTTACTTGGTGGTTTAACAAAGTGAGATAAAAAAAGAAGAATGGTCCCCTGATGGGAACATCATAGAGTATATAACATTAAATATCACAAAATCAATTCCAAACTCCATGTAAAGCATACCCTTGTAGACATATAATATTGTTTTATCAGTTTTAGGAAGTATCTGCCCTTAATAATGGAGATTAAGAATTTACAAGATCATCCTTCATGTTAAGCATGTGGAAATTTGTGGGAAGGATCACGTATCTTTTATAAACAAGTACATATTGAAGGACTCCCATTTGATATGTTTTGGCACTATTCTTTAACTAACACACTACTATCATTCGCTTCAACTCACCAACTAATACAGAATAAAAAAAGTGAGCCATTTCATTTATGGAATATCCCAAATCACATAAATCATCTGAAATGTGAAACTCCTCTATGGTGAATTGTAATGGAATTTCATTGGATCCTTTTACTTTTTTGGAATTCCTTGAGTTGTTATAATGTGTATTGATACATTCATTCCAATAATTTTCCTCTCATTTACCTAGATCCCACTTTGGTTTGTATAATGTTCTTTTTAATGTTTTTTATACCTTGGTATTTTCCAAATTGATTCAAGTAGAAGTATATTAATCTCAACCTGATTGAACGTATACAAAACATCTTTTTTCAACATCTCTTCTGCCAAATTCTTTAATAGTATATCACTACTTGTAAATTAAATGGATTTATGGAAAAAATCAAAAATATTTTTATTTTATTTTTCTTTATCATTGGGTTTTTCAAAAGATAGTCATAAATGGGGCTTCACTAGAGTTGTGGTAATACCCGATGGAATGGTAGGTTTAGATGTATTATTAGTTTTTTTCCCACTTATCAATGTGATGGAAATAATATTCCCCTTAGGTTTTAGAGTTGGTTAGGGAGGTATAATTCAAAAGTTATTACATACCAATTCATAATGGGAAGTGTCAATCTAGATTATTTTTGTCATCAACTCCCTCAACTCCGAACCTTGACTCTTTAAATGATTATATTGATTAAGAACATTTTTAATCAAAAGTACATTAGTATTATAATATATCTTTGATTGATATTTACCTTAATTTATTTATTGATTCTATAAAATAAAAAATCCATTGGGTTTGTTGGAATCTTTTTTGGTAAGGTGGAGGCTATTTTAAATTTTGTTTAAAAGGGGGACTCTTTTGTTGTCTAGAACCATACCTCATGTTTGATTGATATTCCAATCCTTTGTTGTATATTGGTTCAAAATGAAAATAATTATTTTGTTGTTGTGGTTGTTGTTTCTATTAAAATGGTCTTCTAGAGAATACTGCTACGTAATCCTCCATATATTGTAATTAAGGAAGAAATTAGTTGGTTAGTCTGTTTCCATGATAATTATACTGGGCCTTATAGGTGTGGGTTAGTATATATTTTTATTCAATGAAATTTGTCTCACTATAGTGGTTGATTCATCCAACATAGTATCAATCAAATTATTTTTAAGAGAATAAGGGATTACTTAATGTACTCCTCTAACATGTGGTGTACTTTGATTGCCAAATTATTTGGTTTTTAGTGCCCTCATGTCAGTTAATTCAAATTCAGTTTCTGTTGTTTTATTGACCAATTCCCCTCCTTCTAGGACACCCACCATGCTCTTATCCATAAGCTTTATACCTTCATATTATTACGGGATAAAGAGTTTCTCACTCATTTGGTGATGTGTGAATCTTGCACCAAAATTCTTGAATCTCTCCTAGAACTCATACATTGACTACCCTTGTTCTTACTTTATCACTAAGATATATTTATGTATGAAAGTGTTCCTTGGTCTTGCAAAAATCTCAAAATAAAAATGAATTTCAAATCGTTCCAACATGTTACACCTTTATGTTGTAAATAGTATATCCAATCATTTATAGCTCTATCAATTGAAAATAAGAAATATCCTAGTTTGATTTTATCTTCAGAGACATTGATTGGTTTCATTTTGTAGTATACCACATTGAATTATATAAGGTTTTTCTATCCTCACGAGATAATCCATGAAATCTTGGAAGAAGGAGAATAAACCCATATTTTATTTTAATATCATATTCGAGAGTTGGATATTAAATTCATGTTGGTCAATAATTATTATCAAGCGTATACAACTCTTGAATAGAATTATTAAGTTCATTGTTATTATTATTTTTCCATAGCATATAGTTAAATATTTGTTAGGTAATATTACTATTTCAAAATTCCTAGAGATAAGGAATTCCTTAGTTGGGTAAATGTAGGCATTTCTCATATAATGAGACAATCTAATTCAAACACTAAGGCCATGTTAAATCATTTATTCTATATTAATGATATCCCTAGGATTTTATCTTGTCATAAATAATATAAATTAAGAAGATTATACTATAATATATTGAAAAAAAGTTTTTATTGATGCTCTAATAGAGAATAAAATAGAGTAGAAGAGAACAGAAAATAAAAATTGGAAAAAAGAAAGAAGAAAGAAAAGAAAATAGGGATAAAATAAAAGTAAAAAATACCAATAATAATTTTAATAAAATAATTTTCTCTAAAAAAGTAGTTCCAATTTTAACATAACTGTCATGGGTTCTCTCAAATTATGTTCGGTTTCGGGTTATATAGGTGTAACAGGGTTGCTTACCACGATTAACTCTCAAAGTAGGATGTAATTTAAGACAACATATTAACAGTATTTAAAATAAAATAAAAAACCTAAACATACTACATAAAAGGATGGTGGTTGTTTATCATTTTTAAAACTACATGAATTATAATAGAATAAGATTTTTTTGTTTTTTTAAAATTATATTTGGAAAACACAATGAGAATATTTTTTTTTGAAATCTATTTTTAGAATGCATACTCGATCTATCTAAAAAAATTCACATAGTTACTAATATTTATCATTTATACTAATATCGACATAATTATGATCACCCAATTTTTTAACCCTATAACCCTATGAGGGTTTACATGTCCATAATGATGAAATGAATCAAACCATAGGATAGCTTTGTTATGTGAAATCATACCACCCTCTCTTCATTGTATTTAAATGGATAACATATTTTCAGTGCTGAATTAAGGATAATACCCATTATATAAGTGAGTATAAACTAATTTTAAGGAATAAATTTTTACCTTACAAATTTTTCAAGTTTTTTTTCATTTTTCCAAATAAGTTTATGTCCCCACAATTTACACAATTCTCGACCTCACATGTTTTGTTTTAAATGTTAAATTAATTAATTAGTTTCTTTGAAATAAAAAAATATTAATAGATAGTATTAATTGAATTATAGTGTCTATGTAAAGACATGAATATTGATGTACATAGATATTACAATACTTTTGAGGAATACTTAATACATAACAAAAACAGACACACAAGGACCGTAATAGTTTAGTGTCTTTGGAAACATGGAATGTAATATTCTAATCATTGTGAAAGATCCTCAACATCTCCCATAAAGATCTTCCACTTTTTGTTTCCTTACCTAAAACCATTCTTTTAAATCCTGGGGGACAATAAAATAGAAAAAGGGTGAGATCAAATGCACAGTAAGGGTAATCATGGATAAAATAAAGCATACCATATACATTTGAACTGAAAAACATGAACATAATGTTTAAACATGAAAATCTTGAGAAATGACATAAAACATGGAAGTACATAAGGTATAGATCAATATGGAACATAAATCATGATAAAATAGCATGGGAATAAAACATGTAATTGTGGAATCCGTTAAGAACATGTAATGATTTCCATAGTAGCAATGGCATTTCTTCCAAGACCATCTTAGTGGACAAAGTCCCTTTCTGATTTGAGTTCACTACTCGTTCCAGTCCTGTAATACTGAACTGGATTAACTTACCGTTCCATCCATGTCTATCTATTAAGATATAAATCTTTACCCAATGCATTGGTGGGAGATATAGGTCCCACAAATCTCATAATAAAATCATTCTTTCTTGTGCCAAAAAATAAACATACATCATTCATAAGAACCCAATAAATAAAATGGGTCCATAAACATCATCCCATCATCACATAATACATATAAAAGAAATGGATCTAATTTCATAATAAGAAAAATGAAACCATGTAAATCATAGAGACATGATACTTGAAACATTCACATATGAAATAATGCCATCTTATATGGGAAATGGTTTTGATAAAACACTTGAAATCAATTCTTGAGGAAAATAACCTTTCTTCTTCAAAATCAATTTCTTTTCACAAAACGTCATGAAATTTTAAAAGAAAATGATTTTGTTTAAAATTGTCATGAAATATTTTGGAGGAAGTTTCATGAAAATAAGGCTTTATAAAACCGTAAAAATCATTTCATTCCGTATAAGTCAAAAAAACATCCTTCTCGTACTTTGGCCAGAAAAGTCAAAAAGTACCTCGTACTAAAAATGACAAAAGATTTCTTTCATATCTTTTACTAAAAACTCCCCAATGGGTAAAATTGGATTTAAAAAATTTTATGTGGATGGAAATAATATTACATATTGAGGAAACATGGATGTGGATGATAAAATACACCCTAGTAAATACCAAAGTATAAACAATCTCAAATAAAAATGAGACTGTGATATTTTCCCTTACCTTAGGTCTGATATGCTTCGTACGTATCCAAAACTCCTGTATAATGATTTAAATAATGTCATTGACTTATTAAATAATCATATTCATTTTTATTATATCATATATGGTTCACTTATGACTTTATATTACCCGTTCTTTTGTAAATTCATGTTAAGGTAGCGTTTTGGGTAAAATCGTTTCATTATTTGTTCATGTTTTAACTTGTAATTATTCATATGATTACTTAGATCATGATTACATACATCCAGAATGTAAAACATGATTTATATATAATATATATTCCAAATTTACATAAATATAATAGATAGATAAATGGAAAGAAATACACTGTTCATGGAGACGGTAGGTCGTACGTACGCATGAATGCTGTTTTCGTTTCCTTATTGAATTGAATGGAATTAAGTAGATGACATAAATATATATATATATATATATATACATAAATCCAGTATCATTATTATGTCATATATTTCATGATTACTTGTTATATATACTTTATAATCATTCTTGAATGGTTAACATGGAGAGTAAATCTCATCACGTCGTGGAGACGGTAGTCCGTACGTACGCACGAGCGATGATATCATTTCCATGATTGTGGAATTGTATTGAAGTGTATGTATAATATTTCAAAAACAATATCAATTTACAATAATCATATATAGTTATTTATTTACACCATTATACCCATACAAGTAAGGTGGTGGTGGAAAATAGATTACACCATGGCGTGGAGACGGTATTCCGTACGTACGCACGCGTGGTGATTTCATTTTCCAGAGGATGGATAGATGATGAAATATGGTTGTTTCATACTTATAATAACATATCAGTGTATTATTTATACTTATGTTATTACTTCATAATGAAACAACAAAAGTAGAATAAGTGGAAGAAGAAATAAAGTTGAAAGAATCGGTAACGGACATTACCTCTTCTTTAAAGCACCTCTTTGAGACCTCCTCTTAGGGCACTAAAACTGGTCTTTGAAGAATAAAAGGACCTCTAGGATGTTTCTAGGAAAGTGGATAAGAGAATTTGTCTGGGATTGGCCGAGATTTAAGGCTCAAAGTGGTGTGAGGAAGAGAGGGAGGAGGTTCCCTTTTATAAGAGAGGAGAGGGGCCCCTTAGGAAAAACTAAAAATATTATTTTATTATAAAGTCATATTTGGTTTTTAATAGCTCAAAATTGATTTATTTTGAAGCTAAGGTGGGGATGGGTCGAAATACTCTCTTCCAATAGAATTTAGACAAGTTTAGGTTTCTATTTTAACCTTATCATTTAGATTTAACTTTAAGTTAGATAATTTAACTTTTACTGTGTCTTCTTGTTTTCTTACACTATAAGGTTAATAAACATACTATAACAAGCCAAAAGAACACCAAATTGTTTATTATTAATATATATAACCTTATATAAGTCACTTGGTGAACCTTTGATTTTTAGGAATAAAATAACAAATAATAATATAATATTTGTTTTAAAAACTATTTTATGTTAATTTTGACACCATTTGGTAATTGATTTTTGTTAAAATCATAAAAGAAATATTAGTTCGAAAAAAGTTAATTAAATCAGTACTAATATGTAATATTAACCTATAAAATTATTCTAATTCATAAAAAGTCTAAAATTACATTTATTTGGGTATTTATAACATCAATTATGTCAATATTTCATTAATAAGATAATTACTGAATCATTATTGTGTCCTTCAAAAATTAAATTATTTAATATCTAAAAATTACAAATAATATACCATTATGGAGGAAATAGTTTTATATTTCTAATGAATATTTATAGTCTAATTTATCTTTTGTATAACCCTATATTAAATATGATTATTTATTAAACTTTTCTTTTAACTATTTTAACCCTTCTTTAAATAAATTAATAATAAATGTCCTAATCTAATCCAAGTGGGCCTAAATGGTCATATTTTATTCCTAAGGTTGTTTTTTGTAGAATTAAACTTATCCAATATAATTAGGACATGTGTTAGGGTAATAATAATGTCATTTTTACCTTTAATTACACTATTTACTTTTAACCATGGTAAAAAAAAGTAAAAAGTTACTATTCACCAAAAATTATTTTCATCTCATTGAACCACATTTTAGTCCTTGATATTAACTGTGTCTCTTGGATTTTCTAAATTCAATTTAAAGAAGTGTTAAAATTTCATTTAAATGAAAAAGTCAGTTTTTTAACTACCACTAAGTGGTTTCACTATTCATCGAAAATTGCAGTTTTTCAGAAAAATACCAAAAATTCAGCCAAAGAATTATTTGATATTACGAATTCAAAATTGATTTCAATTTTTTTAAAATTCAAAACATAGAAGTCGCATTAATTAATTTTAAATTTAATTCTTATTATCAATACAAAAAACATGTTTTTTAAGAAACAATAACTATCAAAAGATTGATACTTGTTTATATCCAATTTCAAAGTGAAATTAATTTCAATGACCAACATTGGATAAAATAGTAAAAATAAATTCTAATTGCACTTTAAACCCAATTAAAAAGATAATCTTACAATATAAATTATTGCGATGATAAAAATTGGTTTTAATTAAAATATTGCGTGTTTTTACTATTCATTAAAATATGAAAGTTATCAGAATAATATGAAAAATTTATCCAAAGTAAATTTTTATATCCTGATTCCAGAGAAGAATTTTATATTGTCAAATTGAACTTATTGACATGTCAAAAACAAGATTTAAAGTTGGTGCGCCATAAAAAGGTGGAAAAACTACATTTTTTGAAATATACTTATTTTACTCGAAAAATTGATTTTGTTCTCATACCATGTTCTAGAAAATGTGTAACATGAATAATAATGTTATAAAATTCAAATTGTAGTTGATAATATTCATAACGGCTAGTCCATAATAATATTATAACTATATATCGTTGTTTAGTGAAAGCTGGTATTGCGTACAACACACACTATCGAGAAAGGTCGCGATTGCATGTAATGCAAGCCAAGTCAGGGTTGCGTGTTGTGCAAGACTCCTCCATAGTTTCATATAACAGAATCCGACCATATTTCATTTATACATTGAATATATATATATATATTCACTCAATGTTTCGTAGAATAACTACTATCAAAATTGTGTGTAACATGATCCAATAATAGTGTTGTATATACTGCAAACTCATACGGTGTTGTGTATAGTGCAAGGTAATCTGGTTGTAGCTTACAACACAATACCTCAATGAAATTAAAAGAATATTTTTCATAAAATCTCGAGGTGTTACATTCTACCCCCCTTAAAATGAATTTCGCCATCGAAATTCGTCGGGGTTATAAATCATTTACTATTTATAGAAACCCACATCGTAAAAAGGAATACTAAAACTTAATTTTAAAAACTAAAGTATGAAATGTAATGATTACCCAAAGTAACTCATCACTGGGATTCCATATAGGAGAACATAGGTGTAAATATGGATATGGAAGAAAAATCTAACCATCATGTTCTGATGGAGAGTGGTATAGAACATGGCTATGAAAAATCCATCAATCACACAGCCCTATATTTGTGATTATCTAAGGTACGATCTGATTCATCAGATATAAGGGCACTAGGACAACATTTTTGGTTTTCAAGATCATTTCCCTAAAGTTGATGAAATTGGAATTAGAAGAAATACTTTCGTGATTTTGGTATGGTCTCACCGTTGGTCGTTCTTTGGATAATTTCCACTTCATCTCTTAAAGAAATGAAGTTTAATTTGTCATTCGTGAAGTGTTAGCAGATCATGTGATAGAATGATGGGTCATTCCATCTGTCTCAAACAAAAGGTTAGAAAATTTATCTAAAATACATAAGTCCATCTATAGTAAGATTAATCATATATGGTTCCTAAAATGGACTTATACTTCATATATCATACTTCTTAATATAATAAAACTAGTTTCTAATAAATAGGGACTTCCTGTAGGCCAGTGGTAGGAGATAAATGCCTGTCGCACGTCAGTTGTGGGTTCAATTCCCACAGCCTTGCCCGATGTGACGGGTTGTCGCTCGTCCTGCGGGTTTTCCTTTTTCTAAAACTACATTATAAATAATATCGAAAAAAAATCTAGCCTTAAACAATTCTAACTTATTCCCAACATAATTTATTCCAATCTTTAGGCTTATCCAAAATACATATGTCCAATCTCATATTATAAAGAAAACGATTAATTGAAATGTCATCAACCAAGCATGTGAATGCCATCATTTATTCCACATATATATTGTTGTTCACATTCCAATCATGTGAATACCTTAATCATGTATTCTCTTGAAAAAATGAATACCCATTAAACCTTAGTGAAAACATGAATGCTGTCCAAAGTTAACTCTTTCCACATTCCAAAATCCAAAAATTCTTTATACTCAAACCATGATATAACCTTATCCTTATATCAGTCATGAGCTCATGAATACTATCAAAAATTTAATTTTCTCCTTATCCCTTCATTATGCGCATATCATCTACTTTTCAAAAATATATGAATAAACTTTCATGGTCACTGGTACCATTCATTATATACTTTCAAAACATAAGTAAAGACAACAGTGTAACAATCATTATATTTCTCTTTATTCCATAGTACCATGAGATTACTTATACAACATTTCACTTGATATACATGTAATAAATCCACTACCTTCTTAAACAATTAACCGAGATTCAACAATTCTCTCATCTTACATATCATTTGTAGTCTCTTCATCATCATCAACATAAATACTACCCATACGACCATACTGATTCTCTTCATGAGACTTTCCCTTAGGGAATTGGTTTGGATAATTCTGGTATATTCCACATTTAAAACATTTAACCATTGTTGATGTCGTAGAAATACCATTATCCTCATCCATGGTGTTAACTAAACCTTTTCCTTTGCACTTATAGGCTTTGTGTCCTTCTTTTCCACACCCAAAGCATCTTCTGGTTCCTTTGAATCATTCTCTTTGATTCCTCTTCCCACTTGATTTACATAGGGGAAATTGAACTTTCTTTCCTCTATGATTATCATGAAACTCCATCTTTCTCTTATTAGCCGAGTCAGGAAACATACCAAATTTGAGTTTATTGATCATATTACGAGATTGCTGATTCGGCATAATAATGATGATTGGTCTTCCAAATCCCATTTCATTTGGTTTCTCATATATAATATCATTCCATTGTCTATCATATCCTCCATTATCATCAATCATCTTGTTTCCAGCCATTTTCTAAAACCCAAAAAAAATAGTGTGAGAGGAAAAAATCATGCTAGGGAAACAACATAGTAAAGGGGGAGTACCGTCAATATCTAACATATTAGGTTAAATTATAAGATTGTTACCGTAGTTCTAGGACTATATCCTATGAGTATACTTATCCTTAGGGACATCCCTAGACATACCTTAGAAATATCTCTAGGGATCTCACTAAGTTTTTCGCATCCTAGTTTCCAAAGGTTAACTAAAGATTTCCTCTGATACCTACTATAGAGACCTAAATGTTGACGTACATAGATATTGAATTACTTTTTAGGAATAATTAATACATAACAAAAATAGAAACACAAGGACCGTAATACTTTAGTGCCTTTGGAAACTTGGAACGTTATCTTCTAATCGTTGTGAAAGATTTTCAACATCTCCCATAAAGATTTTCCATTTTTTGATTCCATACATAAAACCTTTCTTTTAAATCCTGGGGGAAAATAAAACATAAAAATGGTGAGCTCAAATGCTCAGTAGGGGTATGCATGGATAAAATAAATCATACCATATACATTTGAACTTAAAAACATGAACATAATGTTCAAACATCAAAATCTTGAGCAACGACATAAAACATGGAAGTACATAAGGCATAGATCATAATGGAACAAAAATTATGATAAAATAGCATGGGAATAAAACATGTAATTGTGGCATCCATTATGAACATGTAATTATTTCCATAGTAGCCTAGGCATTTCTGCCAAGACCGTCTTAGTGGAAAAAGTCCCTTTCTGAATCGAGTTCACTCCTCGTTCTAGTCATGTAATATTGAACCAGATTAACATACTGTTCCATCCATGTCAATCTCTTGAGATATAAATACTTACCCAATGCATTGGAAGGATATATAGGTCCCACACATCTCATTATTAAATCATTCTTAATTTCACCACAAAATAAACATACATCATTCATAAAAACCCTATAAATAAAATGGGTTTCATAAACATCATCCCATCATCACATAATCCATATAAAAGAAATAGATCTCATTTCATAATAAGAAAAGTGAAACCATGAAAATAATAGAGACATGATACATGAAACATACACATATGAAATAATGTCGTCTTAGATGGAAAATGGTTTTGATAAAACACTTGAAATGAATTCTTGAGGAAAATAACCTTTCTTCTTCAAAATCAATTTCTTTTCAAAAAACATCATGAAATTTTAATAGAAAAAGATTTTTTTTAAAATAGTCATGAAATATTTTGGAGTAAGATTCATGAAAATAAGGCTTTATAAAACAGTAAAAATACTTTCATGCCATATAAGTTAAAAAACATCCTTCTCGTACTTTGGCCAGAAAAGTCAAAAAGTAACTCGTACTAAAAATGACAAAAGATTTCTTTCATATCTTTTACTAAAAACTCGCCAATGGGTAAAATTGGATTTAAAAAATTTTAGGTGGATGGAAATAATATTACATATTGAGGAAACATGGATGTGGATGATAAAATAAACCCCAGTAAATACCAAAGTATAAACAATCTCGGATAAAAATGAGATTGTAAGATTTTCCCTTACCTTAGGTCTGATATGCTTCGTACGTATCCAAACCTCCTCTATAATAATTTAAATAATGTCATTGACTTAATAAAGATTCATATTAATTGTTATTATATTATATATGGTTCACTTATGACTTTATATTACCCGTTCTTTTGTAAATTCATGTTAAGGTAGTGTTTTGGGTAAAATCGTTTCATTTGTCATTCTTGTTTTAACTTGTAATTATTCATATGATTACTTAGATAATGATTACTTAAATATAGAATGTAAAATATTATTTATATATAATATATATTCCGAATATACATATATATAATAGATCGATAAATGGAAAGAAATACAGCGTTCATGGAGACGGTAGGCCGTACTTACACATGAACGCTGTTTTCGTTTCCTTATTGAATTGAATGGAATTAAGTATATGGCATAAATATATATATACATAAATCCAGTACCATTATTATTTCATATATTTGATGATTTCTTATTATATATACTTTATAATCATTCTTGAATGGTTAACATGGAGAGTGAATCTCATCACGTCGTGGAGACGGTAGTCCGTACGTACGCACGAGCGATGATATCATTTCCATGATCGAGGAATTGTATTGAAGTGTATGTATAATATTTCAGAATCAATATCACATTACAATAATCATATATAGTTATTTATTTACACAATTATATCCATCCAAGTAAGGTGGTGGTGGAAAATAGATTACACCACGGAATGGAGACGGTATTCCATACCTACGCATGCGCGGTGATTTCGTTTTCCATAGGATGGATAGATGGTGAAATATGGTTGTTTCATAATTATAATAACATATCAGTATATGAGTGATACATATGTTATTACTTCATAATTAAACAACTAATTAATAAGAAGTGGAAGAAGAAATAAAGTTGAAAGAATCGGTAATGGAAATTACCTCTTCTTTGAAGCACCTCTTTGAGACCTCCTATTAGGGCACTAAAATTGGTCTTTTAAGTAGACCAGGACCTCTATTGTGTTTCTAGGGAAGTGGATAAGATAGTTTGGCTGGGTTTGGCCGGGCATGAAGGCTCAAAGTGGTGTGATTAAGAGAGGGAGGAGGTGCCCTTTTGTAGGGGAGGAGAGGGGCACCTTAGGAAAAACTAAAAATATTATTTTATTATAAATTCATAATCGGTTTTTAATAGCTCCAAATTGATTTATTTTGAAGCTAAGGTGGGTATGGGTCAAAATCACCTAATCTAACATAATTTAGACAATTTAATGTTTCTATTTTAACCTTGTAATTTAGATTTAACTTTAATTAAGATAATTTATCTTTTACCGTGTCTTCTTGTTTTCTTACACTATAAGGTTAATAAACATACTATAACAAGCTAAAAGAACCCCATGTTGTTTATTATTAATATATATAACCTTATCTAAGTCACTTGACCTAACCTTAGATTTTTAGGAATAAAATAACAATTAATAATATAATATTTGTTTTAAAAACTATTTTATGTTAATTTTGACACTATTTGGTAATTGATTTTTGTGAAACTAATAACAGAAATATTAGTTCAAAAATGGTAATTAAATAAGTAATAATATGTAATATTAACCTATAAAATTATTTTAATTCATAAAAAGTCTCAAATTACATTTATTTGGGTATTTATTACATCAATTATGTCAATATTTCATTAATAAGATAATTACAGCATCATCATTGTGTCATAAAACAATTAAATTATTTAATGTCTAAAAATTACAAATAAAATAATATTATGTAGGAAATATTGTTATATTTATAATGAATATTTATAGTCGAATTTATCTTCTATATAACCCTATATTAAAAATGATTTTGTTATTAAACTTTGATTTTAACTATTTTAACCCTTCATTAAATAAATTAATAATAAATGTCCTAATCTAATCCAAGTGGGCCTAAATGGTCATATTTTATTCCTAAGGTTGTTTTGGGTTGAATTAAACATATCAAATATAATTAGGACATGTTTTAGGGTAATAATAATATCTTTTTTACCTTTAATTGCCCTATTTACTTTTAACCGTGGTAAAAAAAAGTAAAAAGTTACCATTTACCAAAAATTATTTTCATCTCATTGAACCACATTTTAGTCCTTGATATTACCTTTGTCTATCGAATTATCGAAATTCAATTCACAGAAGTGGTAAAATTTCATTTAAATGAAAAAGTCAGTTTTTTAACTACCACTAAATGGTTTCACTATTCATAAAAAATTGCAGTTTTTCAGACAAATACCAAAAATTCAGCCTAAGAATTATTTTATATACCAAATAAAAAATTGTTGTCTATTTTTACAAATTAAAAACATAGAAGTGGCATTAATTAATTTTAAAATTATTTCCCGTTATCAAAACAAATAGAGTGTTTTTTAAGAAATAATAACTATCAAAAGATTGATACTTGTTTATATCCAATTTCAAAGTGAAATTAATTCCCATGACCAACATTGGATAAAATGGTAAAAATATATTCTGATTACACTTTAAACCCAATTAAAAATATAATCTAACCATATAAATTATTGCGATGAAAACAATTGTTTTTAAATAAAATATAGCGTGTTTTTACTATTCATTAAAATATTGAAAGTTATCATAATAATATGAAAAATTTATCCAAAGTAAATTTTTATATCCGGATTCCAATGAAGAATTTCATTTTTTCAAATTGAACTTATAGACATGTCAAAAACAAGATTTAAAGTTGGTGCGCCATCAAAAGGCGGCAAAACTACATTTTTTTCAAAATACATAATTTACTCGAAAAATTGATTTTGTTCTCATACCATGTTCTAGAAAATGTGTAAGATGTAAAATAATGTTATAAAATTCAAAATGTAGTTGATAATATTCATAATGGCTAGTCTATAATAATATTATAACTATATATCGTTGTTTAGTGAAACCTGGTATTGTGTACAACACACGCTATCGAGGAAGGTCGTGATTGCGTGTAACGCAAGCCAAGTCAGGGCTGCGTGTTGTGCAAGACTCCTCCATTGTTTCGTATAATATAATCCAACCATAAATCATTTATACATTGAATATATATATATATATATATTCACTCAATGTTTCGTAGAATAACTACTATCATAATTGTGTGTAACATGATCCAATAATAGTGTTGTGTATACTAAAAACTCATACGGTGTTGCGTATAGCACAAGGTAATCTTGTTGTAGCTTACAACACAAGACATCAATGAAATTAAAAGAATATTTTTCATAAAATATCAGGGTGTTACAGTCTAATTGGTTAAAAATATATAAATGATAAAGGTAAAAGGTAGATCAATTCCTAAAAAACATCTCTTCTTTGGGAGGTGTAGCCATCCTAGAAACAAATTGCATGTTCAATGGTTTTTGAAGGGTATGACCCAATAATATTTCTACTATTTAGTTCCAAAAAATTTATTATATTAATTAATTAGGAACATTAAAATAATATAAAAAAATAAGAGGAACTAGTATTTTTATTATAAGAATGAAAACATTATGATACAGAAAAGGAAAATAAGTGTATTATGAAGAAGATCCTAATTCGATTTCTTCCCTCCACCAATGGTTAATTAAAATTTAAAGTAACTACTTATCCAATGATCCCAATAAAATAATTCATTTCTAAACCCCTACAAATAATAAAAATTCATATTTATATAGTGAATGGTATGCTCGGTTTATATGAGGTTTTAAATGTGAATGAGGAAATCCTTCTAAATATTTTAATCCCACATGAATCACCTTGTTGACAACAAAAACATGTGAACCAACTATACTTAAAAAATGATTATTTATTATTAATTTCATCCCCTAAATAATTTCCAAATTTTATTCTGATACAATTTATCATATAGAATATATGTCTTAAATGGTGAAGTGCATTTCAATCTGGCGAGTCCAATCCATATTTAGAATCATGCCCCATTTAGTCCTATCAAATTAATGATTTAGCTCATATGTGCAGAATGAAAGTAATATCCCATTGATTTTTTAACACTGTTACAAAATTTTATGTTCAAATAATACAAAAAATATATTTATGAATGAAATACTATAGTTAAATTTAAATGGAAAACTATATTTTTCATCAATCTTTTAAAGGAATATTCTAACCCCAAATATATTATAGATAAATATTTTTATCAATGTGTGAGGAAATTACGTAATTTATTATCACTTAAATATTCAATAAAATTGTGTTTTATTAACTCTTCATAAATATAACCTACATAAAACCATTCTTTTTTACTAGGAGAAAGGAAATATAAGAAAGGTTGATATTAGATGCTCAGTAAGGGTAAAAATGGATATATCATTCTATGATAATAAGAAATAATAATATTAGAATAGTGGTATAAGATCATAAAAATGACATAAAAATTTCATACATAACATGTCATATATCTTAAATATGGGTCATATAATAAATCACTATCTATCCAAAATACGTGATTTATAAAAGTGTGAAATCTTCATAATTTATCATCTATAAGATCATATCATAAAATTGCGGAACCAAAATAAGTATAAACACCATTTTATTTGTCATGGTTAACTCCCAAGACCAAAAAATTAGTGAACCAAGACACATCACCATTTTTCCATTATGGATCATGGATATATGCCTATTTCACATTATAGATCAAGACCATCAACTTTTTTCCCATTATTATATCATGATATATAATTATTCACCCAATCTATTATAGGAAGATATAGGTTCCACTAATAAATTGTTATAATGAAATTATAGTACTTAGTTATATTCTAATCAACATAACATACTGAAAACTATACATAGGTGTTTGATAAGATAATAAATCATTTATCATATTAGAACCCATGAAGAGAAATGAGTTTCAAAAATACTTTATTATATCATAACTAATGAAACAAAATAGCTTTCATTAAACATTTCACCATAACATGACCTATGGAAAAAAATGACTCATAAAATCATGTAATCATACACATAAATCGTAAATATAGTGAATAAATATGGTATTATTGGATATCATCACTAAGAAATATTATGTAACACCAAATTATGTCATCATATATGGAAAAGTATTTTTAATAAATCATGTGGAACATTTCATGATAAAGATGATATTTCCTCAATGGAAATAACCTATTATAACTAAAAGATCACAAAAAATTAGTAGAACAATTTTATTTTAAAATAATATTTCAAACTTATAATGAAATATTTAACAAATTGTGTGTTCGTGGTAGTATAAAATACCATTCATTCATACATTCTAAAATAGAAAATCCTTTCAGATTTTTAATAAAAGTAAAGAGTACCTCATTTATAAAAAGATAATAATATTCCATTAAAAATACTTATAAAAAACAAAAAAAAGAGTAAAAAATTATTTAAAACGACATTTTAAAATAGTAAAAACATTATTTTAAACGTTTTTAGAAAACATTTATAGTTATGACAAAATATTTTTCAACCGAAGAGGTAAATAATGTGGATTTAAACCTAAAAATATATTTTTCATATCTTGACTACATAAAAAATGAAAATGAAAGGAAAAAATTTATTTTGAAGAAATGACATGTTTAGAAATAAAATAATGAAATTATTGAGATATATATCATAAGATATAATAATATGATACTTAATCCTAAAAAATCCCAATAACTAATGAAATTGTAGTATAAAATCACTACCACATTAGTAATATCTAAACCATAACTGTAGAGACCCGTAGCTTGACGTAAATGGACAATACATTACGTTTGCAGAATACTTAATACATAAAAAAATAGACACACAAGGATCATAATAGTTTAGTTTCTTTGGAAACTCAAAATATAAACATCTAACCATGTTGAATGATCTTCAACATCTCCCATAATGATCTTCCCCTTTTTGTTTCCTTACCTAAAACCTGTCTTTATTTCCTGGGGAAAATAAAACATAAAAAGGGTGAGCTCCAATTCTCAGTAAGGGAAACCATAGAGAACATAAAACAATCCATATACATTTGAAAGAAAAAAACATGAACATGAAATCTAATCCTTAAAACCTCGAGCAAAGACATAAATCCTGTAAGTAAGGCATTAATCATAAAGGAACATAAACCACGATAAAGTAGCATGGGAATAAAACATGTAATTGTGGCAACCGTCCATC
This sequence comes from Viscum album, assembly GCA_963277665.1. Lineage (NCBI taxonomy): Eukaryota > Viridiplantae > Streptophyta > Magnoliopsida > Santalales > Viscaceae > Viscum > Viscum album. The sequence continues at coordinate 1,647,289,041 of OY728128.1, forward strand.
ACTTGTTATGATTTCCGTAGTAGCCAAGGCATTGCTTCCAAGACCATCTTAGTGGAAAAAGTCCCTTTCGGAAGCGAGTTCACTCCTCGATCCAGTCATGTATCACTGAACTAGATTAACTTACCGTTTCAGACATGTCTATCTCATGAGATATATAATCTTCACCCAATTCATTGGAGGGAGATATAGGTCCCACCGATCTCGTAATGAAATCATTCCTACTTGTGCCACAACATAAACATAAATCATTCATCATAACCCAAATAATAAAAAAGGGTTTCATAAACATCATCCCTTCATAACATAATCCATATATAAAATAAATGGATATCATTTCATCATAAGAAAATTGAAACCATGAAAATCAGAGAGACATGATACTTGAAACATACACATGTGAAATAGTGTCATCTTATATGAAAATGGATTTCATAAAACACTTGAAATGAATTCTTGAGGAAAATATCCTTTTTTCATCAAAATCATTATTTTTTCACAAAATTTCATGCAATTTTAAAAGAAAATGATTTTTTTGAAAATATTCATGAAATATTTTCGAGGAATCTTCATGAAAATAAGGCTTTATAAAACCATAAATATCCTCTCATGTTGTATATGTTAAAAAAAATTCTTCTCGTACTTTTGTCATAAAAGTCAAAAATTACCTTATAGGGTAAATAAAAGAAAGATTCCTTCCATACCATGGGGTAAAAGTCAAAATGGGTAAATAGGACTTTAAAAATACATGAATGCACTTTTATAAAACATGGACATGGATGATAGAAACAACCCCAATAAATACTTACGAATAAGCAATCTCGGAAAAAAATGAGATTTGCAAAATTATCCCTTACCTTAGGTCTGATATGATTCATAAGTTTCCAAACCTCCTGTATAATGATTTAAATAATGTCATTGACTTATTACAGAATCATATTCATTGTTATGATATCATATATGGTTCACTTATGACTTTATATTACCCGTTCTTTTGTAAATTCCATGTTAAAGGTCGTTTTGGGTAAAATCGTTTCATTTGTCATCCGTGTTTTGACTTTTAATTATTCATATGATTACTTAGATCATGATTACTTACATCCATAACGTAAAACATGATTTATATATAATATATATTCAGAATATACATATATATAATATATCGATAAATGGAAAGAAATACACCGTTCATATAGACGGTAGGCCGTACGTACGCATGAACGTTGTTTTCGTTTCCTTATGGAATTAAATAGATGACATAGATATATATATACATAAATCCAGTATCATTATTATGTCATATATTTCATGATTAATTTTTATATATACTTTATAATCATTCATGAAGGGTTAATCTTTGAGAATGAATCTCATCGCGTCGTGGAGATGGTAGTCTGTACGTACGCACGAGCGATGATATCATTCCCATAATTATTGAATTGAATTGGAGTGGATGATACAATATATAATAATCAGTATGATGTTATAATTACTATGTATAGTTATTATTTACACCATTATACCCATCCATGTAAGGTATTGGTGGAAAAACAGATTTCACCATGGCGTAGAGACGGTATTCCGTACGTACGCATGCGTGGTGATTTCGTTTTCCGTAGGATGGATAGATGGTGAAATAGGGTTGTTTAATTCTTATAATAACATATCAGTATATGAGTTATACTGATGTTACTACTTCGTAATGAAACAACTAAAGAAGAAGAAGTGGAAGAAGAAATAATGATGAAAGAATCGGTAATGTACATTACCTCTTCTTTGAAGAGCCTCTTTGAGACCTCCTCTTAGGGAACTAAACATGGTCTTTGAAAAAGACCAGAACATCTAGGATGTTTATATGGAAATGGAGAAGATAATTTTGCATGGGTTGGCCGATCTTGAAGTATCAAAGTGGTGTGAGGAAGAGAGGGAGGAGGTGCCCATTTATAAGGGAGGAGAGGGGCACCTTTGGAAAAACTAAAAATATTATTTTATTATAAAGTCATATTCGGTTTTTAGTAGCTCTAAATTGATTTATTTCTAAGTTAAGGAGGGGATGGGTCTAAATAATTTCATCCAATAGAATTTAGACAAGTTTAGTTCATTATATTAACTTTATCTTTTAGTTTTAACTCTTAGTTAATTAGATTGATATTTACCATGTCACATTGTATTTTTATATTATATTGTTATTTTAACTTACCATATACATCCAAGAGACCACCAAGTGGTCTATTAATGATAAAACTATCATGATATAAGTATCTTGGCCGAACCGTAGATTTTTTGGAATATAATAACAATTAATAATATAATATTTGTTTTCAAAACTATTTTATGTCAATTTTGACACTATTTGGTAATTGATTTTTGTGAAACTCATAACAGAATTAATAGTTATAAAAACGATAATTAAATCAATATTAACATGTCATATTAACATATAAAATTATTTTAATTCATAAAAAGTCTAAAATTAAATTTACTTGGGTATTTATAACATCAATTATGTCAATATAGCATTGATAAGATAATTACTACATCATCATTGTGTCATAAATAAATTAAATTATTTTAAGTATAAAAATTACAAATAAAATATCATTATGTACTAAATCCTTTTATATTTTTAATGAATATTTATAGTTGAATTTATCTTTTGGATAACCCTATATTAAAAATGATTTAGTTATTAAACTTTGATTTTAACTATTTTAACCCTTCTTTAAATAAATTAATAATAAATGTCCTATTCTAATCCATGTGGGCCTAAATCATCATATTTTATTCCTATGGTTATTTTTGGTCGAATTAAACCTAAACAATAGAATTAGTACATTTTTTAGTGTAATAATAATAACACATTTACACTTAATTACCCTATTTACTTTTAACTGTGGTAAAAAAAAGTAAAAAGTTACAATTCACCAAAAATTATTTTCATCTCATTGAACCACATTTTAGTTCTTGATATTAACTGTGTCTCTTGGATTTTCAAAATTCAATTCATAGAAGTGGTAAAATTTCATTTAAAAGATAAAGTCAGTTTTTTAACTACCACTAACTAGTTTCACTATTCATCGAAAATTGCAGTTTTTCAGAAAAATACCAAAAATTCAGCCTATGCATTATTTGATATTCGGAATTAAAAATTGATGTATATTTTTCCAAATTCAGAAAATAGAAGTGGAATTAATTAATTTTAAAATTAATTCTCGTTATCAAAACAAATAGCGTGTTTTTTTAAGAAACAATAACTATCAAAAGATTGATACTTGTTTATATCCAATTTCAAAGTGAAATTAATTCCAATGACCAAAATTGGATTAAATGGTAAAAAAATATTATAATTACACTTTAAAACAAATTTAATAGATAATCTATCCGTATAAATTATTGTGATGAAAAAAGTTGTTTTTAATTAAAATACAGCGTGTTTTTACTATTCATTAAAATATGAAAGTTATCAGAATAATATGAAAAAAATCTCCAAAGTAAATTTTTATATCCTGATTCCAAAGAAGAATTTTATTTTGTCTAATTGAACTTATATACATGTCAAAAACAATAATTAAAGAGGGTGTTCCATCAAAAGGCGGCAAAACTACATTTTTCAAAAAATACATCTTTCACTTGAAAAATTGATTTTGTTCTCATACCATGTTCTAGAAAATGTGTAAGATGAATAATAATGTTATAAAATTCAAATTTTAGTTCATAGTATTCAAAATTTCTAGTCCATAATAATATTATAACCATATATCGTTGTTTAGTAAAACCTAGTATTGCGTACAAAACACACTATCGAGGAAGGTCGGGATTGTGTGTAATGCAAGCTAAGTCAGGGTTGCATGTTGTGCAAGACTCCTCCGTCATTTTTTATAACAGAATTCAACCATATTTCATTTATACATTGAATATATATATATATACACTCAATGTTTCATAGAATAACTGCTATCAAAATTGTGTATAACATGATCCAAGAATAGTGTTGTGTATACTGAATGCTCATATGGTGTTGCGTATAGCGCAAGGTAATCTTGTGGTAGCTTACAACACAAGACATCAATGAAATTAAAAGAACATTTTTCATAAAATCTTGGGGTGTTACATTCTACCCCCCTTAAAATGAATTTCTCCCTCGAAATTCATCGGGGTTATAAATCGTTTACTATTTATAGAAACCCACATCATAAAATAGAATACTAAAACTTAATTTTAAAAACTACAGTATGAAATGTAACAATTACCCAAAGAAACTCATCACTGGGTTTCCATATAGAAGAACATAGGTGAAAATATAGATATGGAAGAAAAATCTAACCATCATGTTCTGATGGAGAGTGGTAGAGAACATGGCTATGAAAAATCCATCAATCACAAAGCCATAGATTTGTGATGATCTAAGGTACCATCTGATTAATCGGATATAAGGGAACAAGGACAACATTTTTGGTTTTCAAGATCATTTCCCTAAAGTTGATGAAATTGGAATTATAAGAAATACTTTGTGATTTTGTTACAGTCTCACCGTTGGTCGTTCTTTGGACAATTTCCACTTCATCTCTTAAAGAAACGAAGTTGAATTTGTCATTCGTGAAGTGTTAGCAGATAATTTGATAGAATGATGGGTCATTTTATCTGTCTCAAACAAAAGGTTAGAAAAGTTATCAAAAATACATAAGTCCATCTATTGTGAGATTAATCCTATATGGTTCCTAAAATGGACTTATACATCATATATCACACTTCTTAATATAATAAAACTAGTTTTTACTAAATAGGGACTTCCTATAGGCCAGTGGTTGGCGATAAAGGCCAGTCACACTTTAGTTGGGGGTTCGATTGCCACAGCCTTGTCTGACACGATGGGTTGTCGCCTGTCCTGTAGGTTGTTCTTTTTCTAAAACTACATTACTGTAACATTCCATCAATAATATTGAAAAAGGTTCCATCCTTAAACAATACTAACTTATGTCCAACATAATCCATTCCAATCTTTAGTCTTATCTAAAATACTTTGGTCCAAGATCATAATATAAAGAAAATTATTACTTGAAATTTCAGATAACAGTCACGTGAATGCCATCATTTATCCCCCATATATCATAAGATATATCTTTTTGGTCAAATTACAAACATGTGAATACATTAATCATGTATTATCTTGAAGAATGAATACCCATTCAACCTTAGTGAAAACATGAATGTTGTTAAATTTTAACACTTTCCACGTACCAAAATCCCAAAAATTCTATATACTCAAACCATAATATAAATTAGTCCTTATATCAGTCATGAGCACATGAATACAGTCAAACATCTCATTATCTTCTTATCGCTTCATTATACACATTTCATCTACTTTCCAAAAATATCTGAATAACCTTTCATGGTTACCGGTACCATTAACCATATACTTTCAAATACTTTAGGAAAACAAATAGTGTAACAATCCTTAGATGATTCTTTATTCCATACTACCATTAACTATACAACATAACTCTTAATAAACATACAATAATTCCACTACCTTCTTAAACAACTGAATGAGCTTCAACCCTTCTTTCAACTCATATATCATTTGTAGTCTCCTCAACATCATCCACATAAATACTACCCATATGACCATTATGATTATCCTCATGAGATTTTCTCTTAGGGAATTAGTTTTTATAATGCCCGTACATTCCACATTTAAAATATCTAATCATTGTTGATGTCGTAGAAATACCATTATCCTTCTCTATGGTGTTAACTGAACCTTTTCCTTTGCACTTACTGGATTTGTGTCCTTCTTTTCCACACCCAAAGCATCCTCTAGTTCCTTTAAAACACTATCCTTGATGCCTCTTCCCATGTGATTAACATGAGGCGAATTGAACATTCTTTCCTCTATGATCACCGTGAAACTCCATCTTTCTCTTATTAGCTAAGTCGGGATACATACCAAAGTTGAGATTATTGATCATATTATGAGATAGCTAATTAGGCATAATAACGATATTTGGACTTCCAAATCCCATTTCATTTGGTTTCTCATGAAAAATATCATTCCATTGTCCATCATATCCTCCATTATCGTGAATCTTCCTGTTTCGAGTCATTTTCTAAAACCCAAAAATGATAGTGTGAGAGGAAAAAATCATGATAGGGAAAACAACATAGTAAAGGGGGAGTGCCCTCAATATCTAACATCTTAGGTTAAATTCTACGATCGTTACCGTAGTTCTAGGACTATATCCTATACGTATATTTATCTATATGGACATCCCTAGACATACCTTAGAAATTTATATAGGGATATAACTAACGTTTTTGCATCCTAGGTTCCAAAGTTTAACTAAACCATTCCTCTGATACCAATTATAGAGACCCGATGCTTGACATACATGGACAATACATTACTTTTGTGGAATAATTAATACATAAAAAAACAAACACACATGGATCGTAATAGTTTAGTGTCTTTGGAAGCTCGGAATATAAACATCTAACCATGTTGAATGATCTTAAACATCTCCTATAATGATCTTCCCCTTTTTGTTTCCTTACCTAAAACCTTTCTTTATTTCCTGGGGAAAATAAAACATAAAAATAGTGAGTTCAAATGCTCATTAAGGGCAAACATAGTGAACATAAAACAATCCATAAACATTTCAAAGCAAAAACATGAACATGAAATCTAATCCTTAAAACCTCGAACAAAGTCATAAATATTGGAAGTACGTAATGCATTTATCATAAAGGAACATCAATCAAGATAAAATAGAATGGGAATAAAACATGTAATTGTGGAAACCATCCATCACTTGTTATGATTTCCCTAATAGCCAAGGCATTGCTGCCATGACCATCTTAGTGGACAAAGTCCCTTTCTGAATCGAGTTTACTCCTCGATCCAGTCCTGTATCACTGAACTGGATTAACTTACCATTTCAGCCATGTCTTTATCATGAGATATATAATCTTTACCCAATGCATTAAAGGGAGATATAGGTCCCACCCATCTCATAATGAAATCAATCTTACTTGTGCCGCAACATACACATAAATCATTCATCATAACCCAAAGAATAAAAATGTGTTTCATTAACATCATTCCATCATAACATAATCCATATATAAAAAAATGGATATCATTTCATCATAAGAAAAGTGAAACCATGTAAATCATAGAGACATGATATTTGAAACATACACATGTGAAATAATGTCATCTTAGATGAAAATGGTTTTGATAAAACACTTGAAATGAATTCTTGAGGAAAATATCCTTTTTCATCAAAATCATTTTCTTTTCAAAAAATGTCATGCAATTTTAAAAGAAAAAGATTTTGTTGAAAATAGTCATGAAATTTTTTGGAGTAAGCTTCATGAAAATAAGTCTTTATAAAACTGTAAAAATCATTTCATGCCGTATACGTTAAAAAAACATTCTTCTCGTACTTTTATCGGAAAAATCATAAAGTACCTTATAAGTTAAATAAAAGAATGATTCCTTCCATACCATGGGGTAAAATTCAAAATGGGTAAAAATTAATTTAAAAATACATGAATACACATTTATAAAACATATACATGGATGATTGAAATAACCCCAGTAAATACTTACGAATAAGCTATCTCGGATAAAAATGAGATTTGCAAAATTATCCCTTACCTTAGGTCTGATACGCTTTATACATTTACGAAACTCCTGTATAATGATTTAAATAATTTCATTGACTTATTAAAGAATCATATTCATTGTTATGATATCATATATGGTTCACTTATGACTTTATATTACCCGTTCTTTTGTAAATTCCATGTTAAAGAGCGTTTTGGGTAAAATCGTTTCATTTGTCATCTGTGTTTTGACTTGTAATTATTCATATCATTATATAGATCATGATTAATTACATCCAGAATGTAAAAAATGATTTATATATAATATATATTCAGAATATAAATATATATAATAGATCTATAAATGGAAAGAAATACACCGTTCATGGAGACGGTAGGTCGTACGTACGCATGATCGCTGTTTTCGTTTCCATATGAAATTAAATAGATGAAAAAGATATATATATACATAAATCCAGTATAATTATTATGTCATATATTTCATGATTTCTTATTATATATACTTTATAATCATTCATGAATGGTTAATCATTGAGAATGAATCTCATCGCGTCGTGGAGACGGTAGTCCGTACGTACGCACGAGCGATGATATCGTTCCCATAATTATTGAATTGAATTGGAGTGGATGATACAATATATCAGAATCATTATGATGTTATAATAACTATGTATAGTTATTCTTTACACCATTATACCCATCCGTGTAAGGTGTTGGTGGAAAAACAGATTTCACCACGGCGTGGAGACAGTATTCCGTACATACTCACGTGTAGTGATTTCGTTTTCCGTAGGATGGATAGATGGTGAAACAGGGTTGTTTCATACTTATAATAAAATATCATTATATTATTTATACTGATGTTATTACTTCATAATGAAACAACCAATGAAGAAGAAGTGGAAGATGAAATAATGTTGAAAGAATCGGTAATGGACATTACCTCTTCTTTGAAGCACCTCTTTGAGACCTCCTCTTAGGGCACTAAAATTGGTCATTGAAGACAACCAGTACCTCTAGGATGTTTCTATGGAAGTGGAAAAGAGAATTTTTCAGGATTTTTCCGAGCTTGAAAGCTCAAAGTGGTGTGAGGAAGAGAGGGAGGAAGTTCCCTTTTATAAGGGACGAGCGGGGCACCTTTAGAAAAACTAAAAATATTATTTTATTATAAAGTCATATTCGGCTTTTAATAGCTCAAAATTGATTTATTTTGAAGATAAGGTGGGTATGGGTCGAAATACTCTCATTAAATAAAATTTAGACAAGTTTAGGTCATTATATTAACCTTATCTTTTAGTTTTAACTCTTAGTTAGTTAGACTGACATTTACCATGTCACTTTGTATTTTTATATTATATAGTTAATAAACTTACCATATACATCCAAGAGACCCCCAAGTGGTCCATTAATGATACACATATCATGATATAAGTATCTTGGCCGAACCATAGATTTTTAGAAATATAATAACAATTAATAATATAATATTTGTTTTAAAAACTAGTTTATGTCAATTTTGAAACAATTTGGTAATTGATTTTTATGAAAATAATAACAGAATTAATAGTTCTAAAAAATTTAATTACATAAATAATAACATGTCATATTAACATATAATATTATTTTAATTCATAAAAAGTCTCAAATTAAATTTATTTCAATATTTATAACATCAATTATGTAAATATTTCATTAATAAGATAATTACTTCATCATCATTGTGTCATAAATAAATTAAATTGTTCTAATTCTAAAAATTACAAATAATTTACCATTATGTAGGATATATTTTTATCTTTCTAATGAATATTTATAGTCGAATTTATCTTATGTATAACCCTATATTAAAAATTATTTAGTTATTAAACTTTGATTTTAACTATTTTAACCTTTCTTTAAATAAATTAATAATAAATGTCTTAATCTAATCCAAGTGGGCCAAAATGGCCATATTTTATACCTAAAGTTGTTTCTGGTCGAATTACACTTATCCAATATAATTAGTACATGTTTTAGGGTAATAATAATAACACTTTTACCCTTAATTACCCTATTTACTTGTAACTGTGGTAAAAAAAGTAAAAAGTTACTATTCACCAAAAATTATTTTCATCACATTGAACCACATTTTAGTCCTTTCTACTAACCGTGTCTCTTGGATTTTCGAAATTCAATTCATAGAAGTGGTAAAATTTCAATTAAATGAAAAAGTCAGTTTTTTAACTACCACTAACTGGTTTCATTATTCATCAAAAATTGCAGTTTTTTAGAGAAATAACAAAAATTCAGCCTAAGAATTATTTGATATCCCAAATTAAAAATTGATGTCTATTTTTCCAAATTCAAAACATAGATGTGGAATTAATTAATTTTAAAATTAATTCCCGTTATCAAAACAAATAGCGTGTTTTTTTAAGAAACAATAACTATCAAAAGATTGATACTTGTTTATATCCAATTTCAAAGTGAAATTAATTCCAATGACCAACATTGGATTAAATGGTAAAAAAATATTCTAATTAAAATTTAAAACAAATAAAAAATATAATCTATCCTTATAAATTATTGCGATGAAAAAAGTTGTTTTTTATTAAAATACAGCGTGTTTTTACTATTCATTAAAATATGAAAGTTATCAGAATAATATGAAAAAAATTTACAAAGTAAATTTTTTATCCTGATTCCAAAAAAGAATTTTATTTTTTCTAATTGAACATATAGACCGGTCAAAATCAAGATTTAATGTGGGTGCGCCATCAAAAGGCGGAAAAACTACATTTTTTGAAAAATTCTTCTTTTACTCAAAAAAATGATTTTGTTCTCATACCATGTTCTAGAAAATGTGTAAGATGAATAATAATGTTATAAAATTCGAAATTTAGTTGATACTATTCACAACGGCTAGTCCATAACAATATTATAACCATATATCGTTGTTTAGTGAAACCTGGTATTGTGTACAACAGACGCTATCAAGGAAGGTCGTGATTGCGTGTAATGCAAGCCATGTCCAGGTTGTGTGTTGTGCAAGACTCCTCCACTGTTTCATATAACATAATCCAACCATATTTCATTTATACATTGAATATATATATATATATATATATATAGACTCAATGTTTCATAGAATAACTACTATCAAAATTGTGTGTAACATGATCCAAGAATAGTGTTGTGTATACTGAAAGCTCACACGGTGTTACGTATAGTGCAAGGTAATCTTGTTGTAGCTTACAACACAAGACAATAATGAAATTAAGAGAATATTTTTCATAAAATATCGGGGTGTTACAATAATCCACCTGAAAAAGTAAAATAAAAAAACATTAGATATCATGAGAAAAAATAAATTAATGAAATAACATGTTCAAGGTTTAGTATATTCATTCATTAAATAATATAGGTTCATAACATAACTGATGTCTCAAAAAACAAATTTTGAGATAAAAATCACTTACCTTAAGTCTTGACATCCTTTGTAAATTTTTAAACATTATTTTTAATAAATATAAGTTCATGATAATTATTTTATAGAAAAATAATTATATATGTATCATTGTATATTTTATTTATTATGATCTTTTCTTACCCATTTATTAACAATTCCTTATTAGAATAATGTTTCATGTAATAACTATTTCTTTTTCCATGTATATTTTGCATTGGTATTTTCCTTCAATATATTTTTATCATAGTAACATTATATAAATAATTTTTAACATGATAAAAATATAATATAAAATAATTATATATTTATTTATAATAATCCTTTAATTTTAGAGATAGAAAATGAACTATATCATTTATGGAGATGATAAGCCATACGTTCGCATGAACACTATTTATATTTTCTCGATAGAAGAAATAAAAGAAAGGTAAATAAGATATTAAATCTATTGAAAAAATATTTATGTGATAAATATAACATATTTTCATTAAACATATCCTTATTACCTTCTATGTAAATCATAAGTGGATAATGAATTGCATCGCTTTGTGATGCGGTAGTCTTTCGTATACACGGGTGATGTTATTTAATTCCCAAAAATTGAATGTAAGAAGGTATATATGAAATTATAATTAAATATTTATTATTACATCATAAATATAATATTATTAAATTAAATCCATAATTATATCTAGTTGTGATAGTTAGTTATGGAAAAAGAATTAGACTGGTTTACGAGGTGGTACTCTATCGTAAACATGATTGGTGATTTTGTTTCCCACTTAATTGAAGAGGAGATAAATATAGGTCATATAAATAACATAACAAAATCTGATCATATGTCGTATAATTGTGATATTATATAATCGTGGTTTAATATTATTTTAATGATTCATAAGAATAAATAATATTAAAATGCATGGTTAATGACTATACTACTTCTTCAGAGAACCCCATTATCTTTACACATAAAGTGTTCATTGGATGGTTTAATAATTAAACCAATGAATAAAGTTATTAGAGAGTGAATTATTTAATGTATTTGGGAATTAATTAACTATGAAAAAGGATTTGGTAAGTGAGAAAAGGATATGAAAGTTGTTGCCTTTTATAAGTGGGGGAGAGGACACAGTTGGGATGTTTTAAAAGAAAAAGGAGTTCTGTGTTTTAGATGTTCCAAAAGGACCCAAAATATAACAATCTCAAAATATATATCATATAATGTAGAAATATGTCCCAAAAATGGGATTTGTAAAAGTTTATATGTTATTTATCCCTTATTATTTTAGTTTAACCCATGGTAAATCGGTCTTAACCTTAACCATGGTACATAATATTTACTTTTTTAACTATTCATTTGAACCAAAAATTAAGCTTAAAATATTATATAATATTAATTATTTAAACTCAAATTATATAATCCATTTTTTAAAATTCTGTTAAAATAATTTTAAAAATATGATTTAAAATAAAACCTGTAAATTCAACATAAAGGTTGTTTTCCAAAGAGACAATTTTCATAAGTTTTGAAATTCTTATTATGAAAATTAATTATGAAATTAATTCAAAAAGACAATTATTGGAATAATAAATATTTAATTAAACTAATTTTACTTTTAGTATCTTCTTAAAATAAAATGGATCTTGTAAATACATTAAATGAAAATGCAGTTCTTAATAAATATTATCATTATTTACTATTCATCAAAAAATTAATCTTCCTTCAAAATTATTATAAATTCACACTTAGATAATTTTTAAATTTTTATTCCAAAAGTGAAGTTAAATGTTCCAAATAAAATTTAAAAAGTGTAAAAATTTAATTTATTTATTATTTCAAAAAAATTAATACAAATAAATTTTGAGAGAACGATGTTTTTATATCATAAAAATACTTTAATAAAAATAATTTAATTTCTTATAAATATTATTTTTTACATAAAAAATTAATTAATATTTAAAAATTGGTTAATACTATCAAAACATCTATGTTTAATGATTGGGTTATAACAGTCATGTATAAATTACTATATGAATAGTATATCTCACTTATTAAAACTCTGTGTTTTGTGTAATGTAAGCTATTGAATAAATTAAATTTGTCTATAAAATATTTCATATAATAGCGTGGTATTACATTATACACCCATTAAAAATAATTTCAACCTCAAAATTCCATCACTTAGGTAAAATCAACAGGGCATACTTCTACACCATTACATCATAAGATTCCCATGTAGATTTTTAAAACTGGTGGATTCTCCACAATAATTTGACCAAATATGTGGCCTTTTTTATTAAACATTCTATATATGATCGCTAAAAGTCATTGGTTATTCCTCATAAGTAAGATCATTCTCTAGTTTTATTACCTCCGAGTTGAGTACAGGTGATCAATCATGAATCAATTTTCGTAGGAGATATACATGGAACTCATTATGAACCTGATAGAGGATCAATGGAAGTTCCAAAAAATAAGCTATGGTCATTATACAATCAATAATTTCAAATGGATTAATAAAACTAGGGCTTTTCCCCTTATTTCCAAATATAATTACCTTCTTTCATAGAGAAATTCATAGAAACACCTTGTCACTAAATAAAAGTTCCAGATCATGTTGGTAATTATTGGAAAACAATTTCATCCAACATTGGGATTCCTTTATGTGTTTCATAATATATCTATCTAAATAGAACATTTCATTATCTATCTCAAGTCCCAATTTCTTTCTTTCTCTAACTTTATTCCAAAACAATAGAGCTCTACACTTCTTCAAAATGAGGGCTTTATAAAGAGATGTCTTAATGCTCTCTTAAAATCCATTGTACAAATAAAACTCAATTAGAAGAAGGTATTAATCCAAAAGACCTTTAAAATATATTTATCAATATATTAACATGTACTCTATATAACACCCCATTATTTTAATAAATATTTCTTTTTAAATAATTTTCCTTCTTCAATATATTGCATTGCACACAATCGAGAGTTTAAACGAACCATGAGTTAGTATAAAATGACCATTATAACATAACCATTAAACAGATAGGAAAAATGTAAATAAATAAATTTTGAAAATATATTGTGAATTCAATTGTTAATTTGAAATGAAAATATAAACCCAATTGAATGTAAAGGAAATATTCTTATTTTATGCTCCCAAAGGTATTTTGTCCAAATATATTAAGTTAATTACAATTATTTAATGATATTATGAAATATATAACTTATATATTGAATAAAATATTTTTTTATATTCACTTATTTTATTTTATAGTCATATGATACGAACAACCCCGATTTTACACATAAAAACCTATATTTTTTAAGGTACTTTTACAACCTTTTAAAGGAGAACCTATTTTAAATCCTAATTTTTAAAAATTTATATAATTAATTTCACAAATTAAAATTATTATTTTAAAAAGGAATATAAAAATATACTTTGCATTAATTTTTTGTATTTTTCTGTTAAGTTTCATGTTTTGATGAATAGTTAAATAATATTAAATTTTAGTTGATAATAAATTTTTTCATTGAAATAATTTATAGTGTCATATTATATTATTAATTGGTTTTAAAGTATAATTAGATCAATTCTTTATCATTTAATCTAATGAAGTAAATTTTCATAAATATTACATTGAAGTTAGATATAAATATATTTTAAACATTTGCATATTTTAACTTTAATGACTTGTTTTCTAACCCCATCAATGTGATTGATTTTATATTAATTACCGAAACCTTTTTGTTTTTAATTTTCAAAATTTCATGCTATATTTGGAAAAATTGGTACAAAATTATGTAAATAGGTTTCATTTTTTTAGCATTATGAATAATAACTTCACGAAAAAAATTAATATACTAAAAGGTAAATCAGGTAATTAATTGTAAAAATAATATTATACAATTTGAATAACAATTTTATTAATTTAATTGGATGAAATTTTTTACTAAAATCATCCTTGGTCCAAAATTATATCCTTTTGAAGAAACTTGGATGATATTATGACATTTATTGTATTTTACTTAAAGAAAAGTTAATTATGTCATACAAATACTTTTAATAACTTTATCATATTTAATATAAGGTTATACAGAATATAAATTCAACTATATATAATAATTAGAAAACTATAGTGTTTTTATTTATAATGATAAATTATTTTTAATTTTCTAAAATAAAATATTACCCTAAAGTCTTATAGAATGATGATGTTTTAATTAATTTATTAATTGAAATTTTAAATAAATTTAATTAAACATATTAAAATAAATTTATTTTGATTTAATTAATGCGATAAAAAAATTTCTAGATGACCTAGATCTTTTATAAATATAGTAAAATTATTTTTTCTATGTTAACATGTTCTCTTGATATTTTTTAAAATCTAAGAAATGAATAGTGTCAAAACTGATACTAAATATATTTTATCAAAATAATGACATAAAATATTATTTAAAAATAAAAAAAATTATAAAAATACCAAATAATATTTCTATGGTATAAAATGTTCTATATTGTACATTTATTTTCTAACTGAAATAAAAAAAATTTAAATTAAAATCATTTAATACTGAAAATTTTGTTACCTTAGCTAAAATTAAAATATATTGACCATGGGTTAATCAAAATTATAAGGTTTAAAACAATACCAAAACATGTCCCAAATATTTCTTTTGATAATATTACAACATTATATCATCGTATATTTTAATCAATGACCTTTTTTAGGTATTTGAATTGACAAAAAACTTAATATTAAATGATATTTTGAGAGATTCCAAAAGTTCCTCTCATCTCAATTATAAAAGGGAACCTCTTCTCTCAAATATTCACATCAAATTTAGCCTTAAATATCATCCATATCCTACATATTTACATTATATACATCTATATTCACACTCTATAGGTTCTTTGTTTCACCAAAGACTAACTCTAGTGTCCCAAATAGAAGATCTAGAGGGAGATCATTGAAGAAGAGTTAATCTTCGTTACCGACTCTCTCAAGAGTATTTCTTACTATAATTCCTCTTCATGTGTTGTTTCCATTAAAAAGTAATTAATCATGTATCACCTATATTATGTGATGTTATTATTTTTATTGAACAACCATATTATACATTTTATCCATCCTACTAAAAATGAAATCACCATGTGTGCGTATGTATGACCTACCTTCTCTACTTTGTGGTGTAATCTATTTTTTCATCACCACTTTACATGAATGAGTATAATTATGGAAATAATGAATATATATAATGATTATAATATGATTTTTATTCTGAAAAAATATATAGATAATCAACTACCATTTCATTTCATAATTAAGGAGATGATATTGTCACTCGTGCGTACATATGGTCTATCATCTCCACAACACGATGTGATTCATTCTCTATTGTAACCATTAAAAAATTATTATATAAATGTGTAGAATAGTTGATATGATATATATTGTGTTAATATCAATCTGGAAATTACATAACAATATTATATAATAAAAAACTATGACTTATATGAAAAAACATGCATAAAAAAGAAAGTAGTTAACAACCGAAAGAAGAGTAATAATAAAATATCATTAACAAACATGTGATAATATGATCATATATGATATCATAAATATGAATATGTTTCCTGATTAAGTCAATAAAATTATTTAATACATTATTAATTATTTTAATATATGTATACAGGAAATTATAAATAAATGGAGGCTAAATTACACAATATCATTATTATCCGAGATTGTTTATATGTATGTATTTATTGGGATATATTTATCTTCCATTTCCATGTTTTTTAATAATTTTTTCCACAATATTTTACTATTATTATAAAATATTTACTGCCATTTTTATCCTTCGGGTAATTTTTACTATATGCTTTGAAAGGAATATTTTTGTTATTTTTCTAATGAGGTACCTTTTTGACTTTTTCAGAAAAAGTATAAGAAAATGTTTTCATAAATTATAAAACATGAATTGGTTTTTTCACTTTACTGAAGGTTTAATTCCTTGAACCTTCCTTTAAAATAAAACAAGGTTATTTTCAAATAAAATACCTTCCAAAATAATTTTCTATTCTTCATGATGTATTTTTTTTATTTTTATCCTTGTGTTAATTTTTACTATAAGTTTTAAATGGAATATTTTTACCAATTTTCTAACTAGGAACCTTTTTACGTTTACGTAAAAAGTATGAGAAGATTGTTTTTTTACTTATATGACATGAATCAATTTTTAAACTTTCATGAATCTTTAATCCATTGATCCTTTCCTTAAAATCATAAAAGGTTATTTTAAAATAAAAATTTTTATTTCAAATTAGCACATAATTTTATCCAAAAGAAATGTTTTCAAAGAAAAAAGTATATTTTCCACAATTATTATTTTTAATTTAACTCTCAAAATTATTTTCCTTCAAAAATATCATTATTTGATGTTACATATACATTAATGGGGATATATTTCATGAATAGTATCCCAATAATTCTTATGGTTGGGTTATATTTGTTAATGAAGCCCATTTTTTCATGGGTAATGTTATGATTGAATGATGTTTATGAAACACATTTTATTTCATGTGTTCTGATACGATGAATTAATTATGTTCATGTCGAACACATATTTTTTGTTTTAATTATGTGAATGGAGGGACCAATATCTCCCTCTAATGCAATAGGTAAATATTTGTATCCCTTGATATAGACAGTGATGGAACATGAAATGTTATCGGTTTAGTAATATAAGGCTCGAATGGGAAATGATGTCAGTTCAGTAATACAAGTTTGAAACGAGGAGTGAACTGGGTTTTGTAAAAGAATATTTCCATTATGATAGCCTTAGACATGATCCTCTTCTTATATAGAAATTATTTTTGATGCTTGTGTGTATAAAAATGTATCATTTTTTATGTTATGGCCTCTGGGAATAAGTTCATTTATTCCTTATGAACTTATATGATATATTCCATGACATGATATTAGGATCTTTGATATGCATGATAAGGTTTTAAAATATTATGTTCTTATGTCTTATGATTATGGTATAATTGATATCTCCCCTATTTATCCTCAATAAGAATATATTTTTACCCTTTCCTATGTTTTATTTCCCTAGTATATGAACAAGGGTATTAAGTAATATGTGTTAAAAGGGGGTTCTAGTTATGAATGAATAAGTGTGTTATGATGTATATTTTTTATGAACTAGTTTTTTATGTTTCTCAAATTCTGAAGACACTAAACATATAGAGTCCTGACATGATTTTGTTATGTTATATAATGAATATTCATCTATTTGGATGAAATGTATATGTATGTATATTATGGGTCATTGTAGTTGGTATCAGAGAAATGGTTAAGTTAACCATTGGAAACTCTGATGTGAAAACCATTGTAAGAAACCTAGGGATTTGTATAAGAATATTTTATAATCCTTCTGTTTTGGTGATGATCAACAGAAACCTACAATAAAACCTAAGGATTCATAAATTGGAATTTCATTTCTCTTAAATATGTTGGTTAACCATTATGATTAGTGTTTCTCACCCTATGATTCATGGTTTTATTCAATGGTGGGAACCTGAAAGAACCACATTAATGCTAAATGTGATGGTAAATTCAAAAAGGTTCCTCCTGAACAACCAAATGTAATGGGTGACCGAAAACAAAATCGTGTTTTCATTCTCATAAAACTTTCTTAGGCTATGAATCATACAGGACTACCAAAAAAATAAAAGTCGAAAATAATATTTTATTGACTCCTTTATAAGGAAGAATCCACATTATTTTAGTGGTTCTTCTAATCCAATAGTGGAGAAAAAATGGATCAATATCTCCAAAATGATATTTTCAGTTCTACAATGTTTAGAAAATAATAATTTCATCTTAATAGTCTATTGTTTGAAATATGAAGGCAATAAATGGTGGAATCTTATTAAGAATATGAGGAAAAAGAATGAAATTGACTCAGTGGAATGGGATGAGTTCAATAACTTATTTTTTAATAGGTATTTTCCTCTTATACATTGAATGAATGGATAAAGAGTTCCTTGAGGATCATAAAAATGATGATGAATCTATTTCTACCTAAGAAGTAAATTTTTCCAGACATGCAAAGTATGATTCTGGAATTTTAACCCAACCTGAGATTAAGGTTGATCAATTTATTAGTGGGTTAAAAACAAGTATCCAAAAGAAATTATCTATATGGGACTTCAATAGATATGAAGAAATCATTCAATGTTTTCTCAATGTTGATATGGAGATTTGAGTTACCCATTAGTTCTATGGGTTTGATAAGAAGAAAAAATGGAATTCAAGGGAAAATATAAAAAACATAATGAAAAGAAGATGATATATCCTCTATAAACAATGTGAAGAAAGAAACATGGAGGAAACTATCTTAAAGGGAATAATAAATTTCTTAACTGAGGGAATGAAGGCCACCAGGAAATTGAATACTGAAGTGGTGGAAAAATATAACTAACGATGAAAATATTGAAAAGCTATATAAAATTCAACTCCCACTCTTAAATGTTACAAGTGTAAGGAAATGGGGAAATATGATAACCAATGATCTAATCCAAGATTTATTGATGATTATTTATGCTAGTAACCACTTTAGGGTAACGAAAAAGGAAAATTTCATTTGATCACTATTGGCTATGTGGAGTACGATAATGATATGGTGAAAGGTACATTTATTATCCTCTCTAAAATAGAAAATGATTTACTTGATTTTAGATCCACCCACTCTTTTATTTCTAAGGAAATTTTTAAGATTATCACTTTTTTCCTCAATAATTAGATGTCCAGTTAGCTATAAATACTCCTAAGGGAACAATGGTCAAATCACATGTTTATAATTATTATCCAGTTGTAGTTTTTGGGAAAGGTCATCCAAAAATTCTTATGATCCTTAATTTAGTGACACTTGATGTGATTCTTGGAAGGTATTTTCTATCTCTATATATATCTCATATCAATTTCCAAGGAAGGTAATTAAAATTACATATTTCAAAAAAATATAAGATCACCAATTTATCCAAGGACGAATATGAACATTAAATGGAGATTACTTCCATCATTGGGGTCTTGGTTCATATAAATGAAGGTTATCTATCTCCTATGGTTAAGGATAATACCTCCCTTAAGGATAAAATTATTTTATATATTTTTATTGATGTATTTCTTGAATAATTTCTAGTTCATCAATTGAATCCCGAAGTTGATTTTTTGAAAGAACTCATACTAGATGTTATGGCCATTTCAGTGACTCCTTATAGAATTTTTCCAATTGAGTTTCTGGAATTGAAGATGAAAATTTAAAAGAATGATGAAAAAAATATTAAAACTCCCTAGTACATTACCATGGGGTGGAATTTTTTTATTTTCTAAGATTACAGATGAATCAATGAGACTATGCATTGATTATTAAAAACATAACAAGATTACTATCAAGAAAAATATCCTCTCCCTGATATAGATGACTTATTTGGCCAATTATGTGGATCTTAATAATTATCCATGAATGATCTTCAATTGGAATATAATCAATTATAGTTCAAGAAGGATGATATACCCTAAAAGTCATTATGTTTTATTTATGGGCACTATGAGTTTATTTTGATGCTTTTTGGTATTAAAAATTCTCTCCATATTATCATAGACTTAATGAATAGAGACCCTATAGACTATATTGACCAGTTTTTCATAGCCTTTATAGAAGATATTCTTGTTTATTTAATGAAGAAGGAAGAACACGAAGATCACTTAATGATTTTACTAAATATCCTGATAAAGAATAATCTTTATGAAAATTTAACTAAGTGTGAATTTTTTATGTAAAAGGTTTAATTTTGGGTCACATTATCTCAAGAGAGTGGTTATTTTTGGATCCTGTAATGACATAATTTATTGAATATTTTCCTAAACTTACAATGGTAACATAGATCTGTATTTTTTGTTTCTGAAGGATATTCTCGATGTTTTATGAATTATTTTTCACAATTATCTAATACACTAACCATGTTTACATTGAAAGTAGTTACGTTGATATGGATGTAGGGATGTGAAGATAATTTCAAAGAGATAAAAATAAGGGTAGCTAGTTCACCTGTAATGACACTACCATGTAGTGGAGATAGGGTTATGGTCTATAGTGATGCATCTAATAAGGGGATGGGATGTGTTCTCATGAAAAATTATTTGGTGATAGCTTATGCCTCAAGAAAATTTAAAATCCACGAAATAAATTAAACAACACATTATTTGGAGTTCTCTAGGGTAATGATTTCTTTAAATACATGGAGGCATTATATTTATTGATAAATGCCATATATATATACTAACCATAAATTTTTAAAGTATATTTTCACTCAAAAAGGAGTTGAATACATGCCAAAGTAGATGATTTGAGTCGATTAGAGATTATGGATGCTCAATATCTTACCACCCAAGGAATGAAAATAAGATCGTAAATGTTTTGGGTTGAAAGGATTATGCCAGCCTATCCATGATGATGAACATAAAATATCCAATATTTTTGGATTTTCAAAGTATGGATCTAGAAATTTTAATGGAAGGGGAAAATCCCATATTTTTCAAATGAATGGTCATTCATCTATATAAATGAAGATTGAGGAGGTGCTAAAGGAAGATGTAGACCTACAAAATATGGTTAGAAATGCTCATGAGTTAAACCTTAAATGTGATGGAATAATAAGGTTAAATAATCATGTTTTTATTCCTTGTATACAAGAATTAAATAATGATCTATTGTATGACGCTCATAGTTCATTAGTATGTATTCATCCTCAAATCACAAAGATTTATATAGACCAAAATGATTATTTCTGGTGGGATAACATGAAGGGAGATATTTCAAAATATGTTTCTTAGTTCTTAGTTTTTTAGAAAGATTATACTGAGATTAAAAAGTCTAAGGGGGTGTTACAATCATTACCCATACCAGAATGGAAATTGGAAAACAACACCATTGACATTGTTATTTGAATTCCCAAAATATAAAGAAGTTATATCG
The DNA here is from genome assembly GCA_963277665.1 of Viscum album. Classification (NCBI taxonomy): domain Eukaryota; kingdom Viridiplantae; phylum Streptophyta; class Magnoliopsida; order Santalales; family Viscaceae; genus Viscum; species Viscum album. The sequence goes on from OY728128.1 coordinate 1,647,311,174, forward strand.
ATATATGGGTTATATTTTATTTCCTTACAATGTCGACATAATTAATTTCTATTAGCAAATATTTATCCATGGATAATATTTCTAGGATATATATATATATATAATGTGGTAATATTGAATAGAGTATCACTTTCCATTATATCTGATCGAGATCCGAGGTTTACCTCAATTTTTCAGAGAACCCTTCAGTAGGAGCTAGATACCGAGTTATGTTTCAGCATGAGTTGTCATCCTCATAAAAATGGTCAGTCTTAAGGGACAATAAAAATTCTAGAATACTTGTTGATATCTTTCTAAATGGATTTCAGAGCTGGTTGGGATAAACAAATACCTTTGGAAATATTTAAATACAACAATAGTTTTTACTCCAAAATTCATATGGGTTCTTATGAAGCCATTTATCATTAGGAATATAGGACTCCAACATCATGGGGATAAAGTTGGGTAATGAAAGCACATGAGCCTCAAACCAGTTGGTGAGGAATCCTTAAGTGAATCCATCCAAACCAGGATCAAATCCAGGTGGAGGTATATTTCCGGGTAATGTAGCAGTGTTGTAGTAGTACTGTAGCAGGTAGTATAGAAAGAACTGTAGCAGGTACTATTTGGAACTGTAGTAGCCATTTCTATTCCCATGTTTTGGCATTCAGGAAATAAATTGGGTTTCTGATTCATTTAAGGACATCGGGCCACCCAGGCCTTCTGGTTAGTAAGGCCTTCGGCCCACCTCAAGGCCTTCGGGCTACCTTAATTACAGATGCAAACCAGACAACCTACAAAGAACAAGCTCCAGAATGAGGATGATAAAAAGAGATTTCACCATAATAGAAAATAAACAGATTGTAAGAATTATAGGGTATGGTACCTTCCATTGGGATAATCATGTGCATGCATGGTAAAGCCTAGTTGAACAGTATTGCGAAGGTGGAGAGCTGATTTCATGATGAAGATGCTGGGGAGGAACAGTTCCAAATAGTTATTCTGCGTCGTTTGTAATATTTGAAGCCTATGGGCAATGAATTATTTTATGGCCTATGGGACATATAATACTTACACCTATGGGCCTTGTAAGGGTTCCAAATCACCCTTTGAAAGGTGGATTATCAAAATAAATAAAAAATTAAGGCCTTCAGGCCATTGGAGAAATATGAGTAATGAAATCTATTGGGAATTGATTTTGATGAGGAAATGGAAAAGAAGATTATATTGATTCAATATCACATAATAGAATATCACTGTTTACAAAATGTTATGATGACAATTGATGAAAAGACCTAGAACCTAATGTTTCTGATAAGGTATTTCTATGAATATCTACTGGGAAAAGATTAATGATATTTTCAATGAATGGAAATATGATCTATATCTATATTGGTTCATTTGAAATTATAGATCATGTTGGGAAGGTAGCTTATTGATTGGCGCTTCCAGTAAATCACTCTTAAGGTCCTGATGTGTTTCTTGTATCTATTTTGAGGAATTACAATACAGGTCATTCAGATGTACTAAACACCAAAGTAATACCACTAGAGAAAGATATTTTTTACGAAGATCAATTGAATGAGATTATAGATTGTAGTGAAAAAGTTTAATGAAACAAGAATACTAATTTGGTTAAATATTTATAGTATATCAACCAATTTGAGAAGCTACATGGGAACTTGACGATGTGATGAGGTAGAGGTATCCTCAAATTTTTTGTTTCCAAGTCATAAATATGGATGTAAACATTAATTATAAGAGGGTATAAAGTAAAAACCTTATATTTTAATAAATATGTATCCTTAAATAACTACAATTATTCAATATCTTACAATTCATGAAATCATGCGTTTAAAAGAACCAAGAGATGGTATAAAATAAACCTTATAACCAAGACATAAAATTGGTAAAAAAAAGATATGAATAACTACCTTATGAAAATATATTGTGAATTCATTGGTTAATTAGAAATAAAAATATAAACCAATTAAATTTATGGAAATGTTCTTATTTTATGATCAAATAGGCATTTTGACTTAATATATTAATTTAATTACAATTTTTTTATTATATAAATGAAATATATATGTTATACATTCAATAAAATAATTTTTATATTTATCCAAAATATTTTATAATCAATGGATATGAACACACATAATTTCTTGCATACAATCCTACATTTTTATAAAGGCGGTTTTACCAACTTATAATGGATACACTATTTTAAATATTAGATTTCACAAATTTATATATTATGTTTGAAAAATAAACATCTTTCTTTAACATGGAATATGAAATTTTAATTTTCATAAATTTTTGGTAATTATTTTGATAAGTTTCTTGTGTTGATAAATAGTTCAAAAAATATTAAATTTTCAAATAAAAAAGTACTAGATTTAGCTATGAAACCCATATTAAAACATGGAAAATATGATTCATTGGAAAAAATGTTCATAATTAAAAATAATTTTATAACATATAAGAATAAATGAATTATATTTTTATAATACATTTTTAACATTATCATAAAATGATGAAATTATAGGCCACTTTTACAAGTTATTTTAATAAAGTGTAAGGATTTTTTTTTAAAAACATATACTTTTAAAAAAGAGAAATATCAATTTTGAAACCATAAAATGGATATAAAGAAAATATCAATAGAAGCTGGACTGGAAGATAAAACAAAAAATCATGGAATGAAACCCATTTTAATATTTTAAAATACCTTTGTAAAATCCCACATCATTAAATTGGATAATAACACATCTTTTTAAAAACATGAATAGTAAAATATGAATTTCAATTGAGATTATAAAAATTAAGTTTCAAAATAGGAAGGATGAAATTGATATAAATGGAAAAAATGGACAAGGAATAAAAATCATCATTAAAGAGAATGTGAATTATTATTAACAAAGATATTCTTTTTGAGAACGAAATTAATCAATGTATAAAATTTTAATTAAAAAATTTTCTTTACATATAGAAATAAGGAATTATATTATAAGAAAAGAACATAATAAAACAATACTGTAAAACCATGGTCAACAAGGTATAATCATGACTCGTGAAAATAAATTGTGTTAAGAAAAAACCATTATAACTTCATAAATGTTTTAACAGAAACCCCTTAAAAGAGAGAGAATGAAATTAATCATAAAATACAATGAATAAAAGGAAATTCATGATATTATATATACAATAGGAATTATTCAAATAATTTAAATTAAATTAGTTTCATAAAAAAAATATCTCAAATAATGTAAATCTTAAGAAAACACCCTTATCTTGCATCCAACATAGACAAATATTATAAAACCTATTTTATTGAAATAATAACAATATTAATAACCTATTTTATAACATTATTCATACCTATAAGAATTTATATATTTAATTATTTATCATTTAATACAAATATATTATTTAGTGATATTTTATTTTTACCATTGGATGTTATTATCTGCAATAGTTTGTTTGGTATTAGTTTCAAAATGGTGGTGTTGATTATTTTTTATATATTAAATGTTTATAATTACAAGATAATTATAAGTACTATAATATATGTTTTATAATGATTTTTAATGTTCTAATGTAATTTCATAAGTATTTTATTAATGTTTCATGAATACTAAGTTATTGATGTTCTTTTTTGTAATTTGTAATTAACAAATAGGTTGTTTATTATTAATATAATAAATATTAATTTAAACATTATTTAAATGCAAAACATAAATTATTTTCTTAATAATTTATAATGAAACTATTATTTAATTATTCATATTTATATATGATATAAATTTATTACAGTGTTCTTAAATGTGGTTAAACTGACCTAAATAAAAACTAGATATAATATACCGGTGAGTGTGATTAAGAAAATGATTCTTTTCAAATAATATCATAAAAAAATAATGATAATATTTATATTTATTATTTTTCTTAATCATATTTTAATAGAGTTTTTTAAAAAATAAAATACTATAGAAAAACAAAATTTGTCACTTTCATGGCTGCGATAGTCTGCACCTATGCATGGGGGGAATATTCATTTTCATAGAATGGGAGGAAGATGGAGAATTATTTATAATTTCATAAATTAATAATGTTATAGATATCATATTAATCTAGTAATAACCCCTATTAACAATATATGTCTTTAATTTATGAAAAATGGATCACATCACTTTTGGAGGTGGTAGTCCACGCGTAACACAAGCTGTGTTTTCATTTTATTAATGGTTAAGAAAATGTAGAAAAGGGTTATTTCATAAAAATAATAATATTCTACTATAATTATGATAATTTTAATATTATAAAAATATGTGTAAATTTTATTTTTATGAGGTACAAGAATAAAGGAACGAAATGAAATTTAACAGGAATAATTATGAATTTTAACTTACTCCTTGGAAATTCCCCTTTTGAAGCTGGGTTAAGGATTTGAGAGGTGAAATGTTTGGAAGATAAAAATTACAATGAGGTTTATAAGACTGTTTGAGATTTATTTTTTCTAATTTCTGTTGAATCTAAGAAGAATTTTTTAGGAGAACTAGGGCGGTGATGGATCCCTTTATAAGTAAATAATATTATATTTTTCTCAATTTTACTTAATTAACAGTAGTTTAATGACATTATTTATGGTAAAAATATTAAAATGGAATATAATAGCATGTGGATAATGTTATGCTCTATAATCTTCTAAACCATTAATTTTGGAGATAATGTTTGACGGATTTTATCATTTTATCTTTATATTAAACTTTTATCAAGGTAAATCATTTTTAATATCGATTAGTAATTTTATGGACCGAAACTAAAATTGAAATTATTACCTAATTTGATAATTCTGACTTCAAATATGAGAATAATTTTACAAAATAATATTTATAATGGTGATAAAATAAAATTTTAAAATTAGTGAAAATAATGCCTAGAAACATTATTTTAGGAAAAAAGTGTATTTTTACACATAAAATTTATATATTGGATAAAATTATCAATTTTAATGAGCTTTATAATATTATTATTTTTAAATAAAAAGAAAAATTTTTATTCTTCTTCAATATAAATCTGAGACCAAATTTTACCAATATTATATTTAATATAAACAAAATACCAAAAAAATTATTAGAAAATATTACTTGATTCCTTAAAATGTCAATCTTATGTTTTCTGAATTCAAATTAAAATTTTTTAAATTTATATTTCTATAAAAAAATTAGATTTTTTAAATATTTGAAATATTTAAACACTCATAGTTCTTCCTTATATAATGATACATTCCTAATCACGATAGTTTCATTAAAAATTATATTTTTAACTATTCACAGAAAAATAAATTATTTAAGAAAAATACCAAAAAGTAGTCATAATTTATTAGGGAACTATCAATGAAAAAATTAAGTTCATTTTATAGAAATGAAGTCTTCTAATCAATAAATTTCTCTTTTAAATTAAAATAATATATATATATAACCTATTTTATATTGAATTGATGTTTTAGAACATTAAGAGTTGTAAATATTATCTCCTGCTAATTTCTCATTTAATTAAGGTAAATTTATTAATTTTTATATTATAATATTAATATAAAGGTATTAAATATAATTTATTAGGATGAAAAATACAAATATTTTAATGGTTTATTTGATAATGTATAATTTCTTTAAATAATATATCTTATTAATTATTTAACATCTAAATGTATGAAATTTGAGTTGAAAAATATATTATTATTTACTATAAGTTTTATTATTCCTATAAATTTTTTTCAGTATTCATATAATATATTCTGTTACATTTTAGTACGTTGTTTTATATACCACATGATATAAAACATAATATTAATTTATAGAAGAATATGTTCCAAAAACTCAGTGTGTAATATTCTCCCCCAAAATTAAATTATGTACTCAATATTTTAATTATTTCTCACTAATGAAATATTTAAGTATATTTTTATGATATAAATGACACAATATTTCATTCTTAATGAGTTTTATACCATTCTATAATAGGAAATTAATGGAATTTTTTGGTCAAAAATATGCTTCTTTAAGAGTTTCTAGTGACATACCTTTCAAAACATCATTTTCATGATTTTGTTACTAAACAAAAAATAAATTTTTCATGATTATGATAATATCCAATAAATTATGAATAAATTATCTTATGAAAATTCAATCCTATTATGTCTTCCCCAATGGAACCATCATTTCAACCTATGATACTTTCCGTTAAAAAATGACATAATTAGATCAACCTATCCCTCATTCAGTTTAACCTATGTTATCCATGGAAATTTTTCTATTAGATCTTATAGTTATATAATACATAATAATATTATATTTAAATCCTTAGTAATGGTTTGAAAAGATAATTTTATTTAATGAAATATTATACCTCAGGATTGTCTAGACAAGTCTGTTGTCTTAGGGAAACTCACCATATATCAAGGGAAGACTGAGTTGATACTCAACCATCCCTTTTCATGGTAATTACCCCTACGTACATTGATTACCCTACCACATCCACTTGGCAGTATTCATATATAGATGTCATTTATATGAAAACCACATACTCTAAATATTACCCAAATTAATGTTTGTTATCGTATAATTAGTCATATCCCTAGTGTTTTTACTAATGATATGCCGTAGTATTCCTAAAAAATAACTTAACTAAACATTAAAAAACTAAACCTAGATATAATAATGACTGAGCTAGCATAGACCTTCACTCTCATATCTAAATCTAAAAACACATTCTTAAAAAATTATATTTTATACAATCCAAACTAGAAATATCTATATTTTACATCATTTTCCATAAGTTAATAATTATATCTAAGTAATGGTCACATAGTCCCCTAAATAAAACGTTTACTGACATTTAGGATCATATAAATTAGAGCCTTATATTAAAAATCTCATGGAAATTTATCCATATTTTAACAGCAGTAGAACCCCTTCTAGATTTTCTATTGCTTACACTCATATTCCAATCTAATAGAATAGAAACAAAAAAATGGGTGATCTCAAATTCTAGGGAAAAAATATAAATATTTTATCAAAGTTTATATCATAGGAATAAAATAAATCATGAGCATGGGAGAAAAATCATATTAAAATAAAATGGATAAATAAGTGTTTCCCATTAGACATAATAGAATAGCTTTTAGTATATAATGATCAAACATATATTTGTAATAGGTGTGTATAAATATGAGACAATAAAAATTGGACATCGTAGAATACCATTATCATATAATATATAAATGTGGGAAAAAAAATAACATAAAATAACAACCTGATTAGGATGTCAATTCCACTTTATTCTCACAACATAATGAGCATTGGATAACAACTTTTGTACACTCTTATGAATGGGATAAAAACTCATATACCCTATTTTTTTGGGGTACTACCAGTATACCATTTTGGGATTCGGATACTATGGGTGTACCCTATTAGTCATAGGGTTAAATCCCATGTTCCCACATGGGATTTGGCTACTCTCTATGTACCCTATTTGGATTGGGATACAACAAATAAACTCTCTTGGGATTTGGATAATAACCCAAGTACCCTCATAGTCATGGGATACTACCATTTTAACCACTATGTTTTTATATACTACTTGGGTGCCCTCTTTTACTTGGGATACTACTCAAGTACCTGCTTTGAGATCATGGGATATAAAACATCAACCAATGATTTGGAGCTTAATATAAAAACTCGCATGTTAATAATCTATTCATTTTTATGCCACATAAAATAATTTATACCTATTTAAATCATAAAATAATTAAACTAAGGAAAATATATGGGTTTCATGATTAAATTTATAGAAAATTTAACAATCTATCTTCAAAATGAATTTTTAAATTGGAACAATAATGTATCCCCAGTTTAATATTAGTAGTATTAATGATATCAATATAGATGAAAAATACCTTTTCAATATCATTATGTAAACCACTTTAAAAAATAAAAGGAAATACCCCATTTCATTTTAAAATAATTATGAATTAGGATTAATTAAAATAAAATTTTTAAACATATAATGAAATTTATATTGAAAATAATTTTTATAAAAGGAAAAAAATTCTTATATGGAAAAAACATTGAAAATGGTATTTTAGAAATCATTTTCAACATTTTTATAAAAAAGAAGATGGTGATCACTTAGAAAATTTGATCTAAAAAAGGTAAGGTGGGTGATTTTAATTTTAAAATTTATCATTTAATAATATATCCTAGAAAATTACAAAAATACTATCTCAAGGAAGTGTTGAGTGAAAGTTAAAATAAATTATCATGGAAGTAAAACAATTTTAATATATTAAAATAACTTTTTGAAATCCCATATCTCCAAAATGTATAATTAAAAATCATTTAGAAAATATTATTTATGAAATATGAAGGTCAAATGTGATAACACATAATTATTTTTCCAAATATAAAGGATAAAATTGGATGTAAGGGAAAAATAGATATAAAAATTCATCATCAAAGAGAAATGGAAATTTTCTTAACGAATATATACTTTTTGAGAAAGAAGTTAATTACGGTAAAAAATTTGAATTAAAAAAGGTATATTTACCTAGATATATATGGTATTATAAAATCATAATAAAAAAATACAAACTTATTTTAAAATCATGGCACAAGAGAAATAATTATGACTCAAGAATAGTATTAGACTCAAGAAAAAAATCATACAAATTACGAAATGTTTTAATAGAAACCCCATGAAATAGAGATATTAAAATTACACACAAATACATTGAATAAAATATATTATATATATAATAACATGTATTCACACCATATAAATAAAATTTGGTTCATAATCAAAGCATGCCTCAAATGAAAGACTCTAAAACAAATCACTCTTACCTTTAATCATGTTTAGCCATATATTCTCTAACAACCTATATAAAAAAATAAAATTGTTAATAACCAATATAATAAATATATTCATACCAATAACATGTTCTAAACTTCATTTATAACCATTTTTTAAAATATATTAGTTAGTTGCGTTTTATTTTCATTATCACATACTATTAGTTTTGAATGTTTTTTGGGAATAAACTTTGTAACGGAAATGAAAATTCATGTTTATAGATTATAATTTTATCTATTTAGGATAATTAGAGGTAGTTTAATATATATATTTAATGATATATAAATCTATACTTTCATTACATATGAATTTTAGTTATAATTCGCATCGATGAATTTAGTGATAATTTTGCTTCTGCAGTTTTTAACTAACAATATGGTGGTAGAATAATAATAAATTAAATATTAATAAAAAAATAATTGAACCATAAACCAAATATTATATTCTAATTAATTTCTTTTAATACCATTTATTTATGTTATAGTTTTCATTAATTATGGAAATTTACTCCATTGTTCATATACGTGGTTAAAGGCACCCAAAAATGAAAAATCTATAATCTATAAGTGATTATTTTTTAATAACATAATTATTATAGAATCAGAATAATAATATTTAAATTTATTTATGTTTTTGAATTATATTTTCATATATTTTGAAAAATAATAAATGACTCTTTCAAAAAATGAAGAATGTTTCTTTTATCGAGGAGGTAGTCCACAAGAATGCATGGGTGACATATTCAATTATATTGAATGGGAGTAAGATATGGAATATTTTATTAATTAAAAATATTAATAATGGTATAAATATCATATTAATCTATTAAATACTTCTTTTAACCATCTATTGAAGGTGTGTATGAAAAATAGATGATTTCTCTTATGGAGGGGTTTTCTGCATGTAACAGAGGCAATGTTTATGGAGGGGGTTTTTTGTGAATATTTTTTCAAGTGTTATGAAAAGTATCAAATCGGTTTCACATATCGGTTTCACATATAGATTTCATAGATCGGTTTCCCAGAGTGGTTTCACAGATCGGTTTCAAAGAACGGTTTCACAAATCGATTTCACATATCGGTTTCACAGATCGGTTTCATAGATCGGTTTCACAGATCGGTGTAACACCCCAAGCTTCCTTAGTATGTTTCCTTTCGAATAATGCAATGGCGTGCATTGTACGCAACTTCGAGATTTTAACACACCATAACCAGTCAAACTAGCCATTATGAATAGTAATACCTACTTTTTGAAATTTTATAAATTTTATCTCTCAAAATGGACTTCATTTTTGGATTCTGAATATCGAAATAAGCCTAGGGTGAAATTTTGGTACTTTTCGGATAACTTTCATATTTTGATGAATAGTGAAAATTACTAAATTTTATTTAAAAACAACTTTTTAAATCAAAATAATTAATAGTGATAAATTATGAATTTTAGTGGTTTTAAAGTATATTTAGAATATATTTTTACCATGTAATACAATGTGGGTCATTGAACATAATTTCACATTTAAACCAGACATAAAAAAGTGACAATCTTTTAATAGTTATTATCTCTAAAAAACATGCTTTTTGTTTTAACAACTGGAATTAATTTTAAATTAATTTCTGCCACTTATGGGTTTTGAATTTGGAAAAATGGATTCCATATTTGGAATCAGGATGTTAAAATGGTGTAAATAGTTAACTTTTATTTTTAAACATTTTGGATAATTACTTCGGTAAATATTTTATTTACCATAGTTAAAGGGTAAATCCGGTAAACAAGGGTTAAAAAAATAATATTATAATAATACTAAATTACCCTAAAACGTGTCTTAACCCTATTGGTTGATACATGGTCGACCATGGGCATCTTTGGGTCGATTTTGGGACCCCATGGATCCACTTGTAAGTGATAATGACACTTTATTTTAATTAAGTTAAAATAAATACAAAAATGACACAAGCATATATCTTTTAACAAAACAATTGTTACATAGGGTTATATATGTTGGATTTTAGATTATAAATATTCATTAGAAATATAAAAAGATTTCCTACATAATTATAGTTTATTTATAATTTTTAGATATTAAATAATTTAATTTATTTATGACACAATGATGATGAATTAATTACTTTAATAGTGAAAAATTAAAATAATAGATATTATAAATAACCAAATAAATATAATATGAAACTTTTAATGAATTAAAATAATTTTCTAGGATAATTTTATATATTAGAATTGATTTAATTGACTTTGTTCGAAGTAATCAATCTGTTATGAGTTTCACAAAAATCAACTATTGAATAGTGTCACAATTGACATAAAAGAGTTCTTAAAACAAATATTATATTATTAATTGATATTAAATTCATAAAAATCTAAGGTTCGTCCAAGAGACTTATATAATGATAGTTTCATCATTAATGGACCACTTGGGGGTCTCTTGGATGTATATAGTAAGTTTATTAACCATATAATATAAAATAAAAAGAGACATTGTAAAAGTGAAACTAATTAACTAAGAGTTAATACTTAAAGATAAGGTTAATATAATTACCCAAACCTGTCTAAATTCTATTGGTTGAGTTTTTTTCGACCCATCCCAACCTTAAAATTTAAATAATAAACTTTGGAGCAATTATAAACCGAATATAAATTTATTATAAATTAATATTTCTAGCTTTTCCAAAGGTGCCCCTCACCCCTCTTATAAAAGGTCACTCCTCCTTCTCATTTCTTCACACCTTCAAAGCCCTTTGGTTCGGCCAAACCCTGCCCAAATACTATCTCAACTTCCCTCACTACAACCTAGAGGCCTTAGTTTGATCAGAAAGCCAACCTACGGAGCCCTTTTGATCAAATCAAAAGGAAGAACCCGAAAAAGAGGTAATGTTTTCACCACCCCTTTTCAAGTTCCTTTCTTCTTCCACATCCTCTTTCTTTTTTATTGCCATTATAAAATAATAACTCCAGTATCATATATATACTTTGATGTTATTATAAATATGGTACAACCATATTCATTATTCTATCCATCCTTTGAATAACATGTTACCATACGTGCGTACGTACGGCTTACCGTCTCCACGTCGTGGTGTAATTGTTATTCAATATATTATTATTTGGATGGGTATAATAATGATGTGTAACTCATGTAAATAATAAATATAACATAATAATGATTCTGTATATATGATATAACATCCAATTATATATTATTTTAATATCAAAAGAATGATATTGTCGCTCGTGCGTATGTACGGACTACCGTCTCCACGAACGCGATGAGATTCATTCTCCATCATATCCATTCAAGTATAATTATAATTTGATGATTTAAAAATAGTATCTATGGACTTAATATCATTCTGGATATGAATAATATACATCCCATTAATAACGAATATGGCTCACATAACAAAGAATATAAAGTAAAATGAACCCGTTAACACCCGAAATGACGATAATTCTAAGATATTATTAACAAATCAATGTTAAAAGATCATATATGATATCATATTAAAGTAAATTATTCTTGTATAATTAAATAAAAATTATTTCACCATTATACATGAGGTAAACCTACCGTCGACCAAGGAAAAAGTACAAAGTAAGGGATTTTCTTATCTCACTTTCAATTCTGTGAGATTTCCATTATTCGCCACTAAATTATTGAAAGTGGTGTATTGTGTACTGTCATTTGATATATATTATCATGATTCTCTTTATATTCATTCTGTAAATAATTTGGTTGTTATTAACTTTTGTCCATATGACTCAGTTTATTAACGTGGTAAGGAGTTTCTTATCTCACTCTTAATTTCGTGACAATTCCATTGTTCACCACTTAATTATTACATGTGGTGTATGTGTACTGCCCATGATTGTATTCATTGTGTAATATACTTTAATTTATGGGTATTTACATAGTCATGGTATGATCCTTCTTCCATGGTTTTATGCTTCGTAAGTTACCAAATCGATAAGGGAATTTGAGATTTCAATTTCCACTCATTCGGCATTACGCATATTTCATTGATTATATTACTCCAAGATTATGTGTGGAATCACTATTCATTTTATTATGTCATAATTTCCACTCCCCTTCCTGTGGATATACTTTTGATACACATAATCACTCCATTGATAATTCTCAAGTCATTGATATGAATTTGATAAGAGTAATTTTAACTATTTTACCATTTGTTGAGTTAAACATCCAATTTGTTGGTGTTGTTCTACAAGAATATGTGTGAATATCCTTTGATTGTTTTACACTGAATATTCAATCATAATTAGTGTATTTATATTTTTAACACATAATTATGTCGTTGATTTATCCTTAACCTAAGGATACGACCTTTTTGAGAGATTTCATCTCAATTTACATTCCATTGAGACTTCTTTGTTGATATACACCAAATCACTTTTATGTGGTGTATATAATGTACTTTTACATAGTATATCATGAATCCCTTTATTCTCATGATATTACAAAGTTTTGATTACCTCAATTAATTGTATTCAAGTGTCTCTCTTTTGGTTAGAATCTCTAACTAAAATACCATTTTTAAATGTTTTAAAGACTTATTCTTTTATATCTTTCTCATTAATGTCCATGTTTTAAAAATGGTTTTAAGGATTTATTTATATGGACATTAATGTTTTAAAATTAAAAATCCTTTTAAAAAGTTTCAAAGTGGTATGGGACACTTTGATTCAAAAATCTATTTTAAATGGATTCTTGACAAATAGTGTGACTTTTAAATGATTTCAAGAAAAGAGGGATATTTCTCTCAAATTTTTTTGATGATTATTTTCATCTATGTCAACATCCTTAATTATTCTTGATTGAGGTTAATGTGATACAATACAATCTTCCATATTGTATCAAATGAGTTATGTTTGACTGTGGATGTGTTATTTTTATACCATTCATGGTTTGTGGTAGAAGTATTGACATTTCTTATGCTAGTTTTAATACGAATGTTTATGTTATGTTTAAACATTTTCATATGGGAATGCATTGGACTTAATATGTGACGGGTGGAGCCCGCTATAGCTCCTCGATGCATCGTTAGGTCTCATGAGACAAACTAGTGTCTTGGCATAAGGCCTTGGAAAAATCATATTTGTAGTCTTGGCACGAGGCCTTGGCTATGTGGTTATGATAGTCTGGCATTATGCATTCCATCATTATGAAAGTGGTTATTGATAATGCATGGGATTGCTCGACTAGTAGAATATCCATGTGATTAAGTAAATGGAATTATTTTATTTTATCTTTTCCATTTTATGCTGAAGTTCAAGTTTAAAAGGCTTTTGTTTTAGTTATAAACTGCCTTAAGTGTTTATTCTTATCTATGAAAGCTTCTGCTATAATGTTATCTTTACTAAGCATCTGAGCTCACCCCTTTCGATGTTTTATTTTTCCCAGGATTATGAAGAAGTAATTTATGGATGACCTGCAGGGATAGTATGAGGGGATATGAAGACAAGATGTTTTTTTATGATGTAATGTAAAAATTTATGGATGTATCTAGTTATTCCAAGGATACTAAACCAATCGGTCTTTCAAGATTTGATCTTTCTTGTGATCATTCCAATGTTATGTAATAATGCACCGACTCTAGGTAACTGGAGTCGGGGCATTACAGTTTTTATCAGAGAAAGTTTAGTACAAACCTTGGAAGCTATATTTAGATAAACTCTAATTAGAGCACGTAGACCTAAGATGAACTTTGAGGATTAGTATAAAAGAACTTCCTAGAATTTTGGTATTGTAGAGATTTTGTGAGTTTTCCGAGCAATAAATCCATGTCTGGATACGAGCAGGTAGAGGAGGATCTGGCACAGATGTACCTAGGGGTAAAACCCGAAAACACCGCTTTGAGCTAGACTCGAACGGGAACTGGTGCACGACAACGGGCCTTGATGCACTCTTGGTTATGACACTCCCGGGGGATATGCTTAGGATAATTTACATTTTCTTTACAAACTGATTTAAGTAATATATATATAAGATGAGAGTAAATGACCTTGGTTAATCCAAATATGTTTCAAATTGAGAATATGGTGACATTTTAATCTCTAATTGATTTTACGACTACTGTTACTCACACAATGCTTTCTGGTTTTAGTCAATGGATGGATTCCAAGGAAGTCATAGTGACTTTGAGAATGATGTACAAGGTGGGAAAGGTGGTGTAAAAGAGCAACAAAATGGAATGTTGATAGGCGTAAAAGATATCGTCTTTATGCCAAATCAGTTTTCCAAATATATGATCAACAACATATATATTAACCAACTCCCAGACTCAAAAAGGAAGAGAAAGGTGATAAATGATAAGAGCTCCAGCAATGGAGACCATAGAGAAAAGAACCCTCAATTTTCATCATGCATGAAATGTGGAAGGAGACACCCAGGAAAGTGTCTCAATGGGACCACGAAATGTTTTACATGCGGGAAGGAAGGACATAAAGTGAAGAATTGCCAACGAAAAATGAAGAGTACTATGGAAGAAGATAAAAATGGTCCCAAGAGTCCATTTACAGTCATTTTCCATAAATGTAGGGGACCTGGCCATTACCCGAGTGAATGTCCTATTCTATAGGATATTTTCTTGGTCAAAGAAGAAGCTATGTGGAAATAAATGGTTAGAGAAAAATTTAAAAAGTATTAGCACTCCTTGTTGATGTGTTTACTTTGGAATAATATTCTCTTGTATTTGTAACCCCGTAGTTTTCCATGTGAGAATGATATTTGAGGAAGAATTGTCTCTTCTATTGTGAATATAGTTATAAATAACCATTTGGTTTTATATGATCATTGGGGTTTGAGAAAATTATAAGTTATTATAATTTGGGATGAAAATACAAGGTATGATATAACTTTTGTGGTTAAATTATGTTATTTTGAGGAATTTATCTCATTTTAGTAATATTATAAAATATAGTTTTTGAAAAAGGACAACACGTAGACCGTGTGACAACCCGTCGCGTCGGACAAAGCTGTGGGAATCGAACCCAAAACCAAAGTGCGATTGGGATTTATCATCTACCACTGGACTACGTGAAGTCCCTGGTTAGTGTGACTATTTTTTTAGTTAAATGATTTTATTGATAAATAATAAGTTGATTTGGTATCTTATGTCTTATCAAATGAATACCCTTGGTATAGGAAAATGATTTGGTGATTAAGTGATAAATGTTATTTTGGAAGATGTTCGCTTTGTTGGGAACACTATATGCCCAAGGAAAATAGAATACAATGGGGTTTCATTTGTAGAGTAATGGTATATTTTCATTTACATTTTTATTGTGGATTTATAGTGATTTGGGTTATTTATGGAAATGATTTACCTATAATAGAGAATATGTGATGATGTTAATTACTTTTAAGTATGTGACTTTAAGAGTATTTGATGTCATTTGGAGATACAATTTAACATGGGAGACAACATAATCAAATTCTTCTATGTTTTGGGTTTCAATATTAGTTTGTATTATATTGAAGTATTTTAAGGACAATTGATTATTGAATGGTATTTATTTATCTTTGGGGTATTGTTGGTTTAATTTTAGAAATTAAGATTAGTGAAAATTTATCTCAAGGAATATCCTTTTGGGGGATCATTATATCATTCACTAACCATTTTGGTTTTGATTAATCTTCAAAGACAATGTAAATATATAGTTTATCCTGCATGGATCATGTGATTCTATAGAAGTTTATTCTAGCTCTTCCAGTGTGACCAAGTCTTCTTGAATACTCATAGTTTAAAAAAAATTGAGTTAGTGGTGGAAATTTATTAAAGAATGAAACTCTACGTAAAAAGTAAGTATATCTCTTAATGTTCTTGGTCAATACCATAAATGAATTCCTCGTCCTCATATAATGTAACTTAAAACAAAAAAAATGTTGTCTGTTCACTTTCCTACTAGGAGACTAATGGTCATTTGTCCCAACACAAGTTTGTGGTTTTCTTATTGTTAACTTTCTCCTGATCATGATTTCTATCCCTCTCCATCAGAACTTGACGCTTAGTTTATCATCCATATCCATGTTTTCCTATATGGAATCTGAGTATGGGTTATCTTGGATGACCCTTATACCTCTCTTTCTTTCTTTTAAAGTGATAGTTTTATTGACTCTTTTTCCGATGTGGGACTTTCCATTATATTCCCAAGCACAATTTTAAAAATTTTGAGGACGCAATTTATTGAAGGAGGGTAGAATGTAACACCCCACGCTTCCTCGGTATGTTTCCTTTCGAATAATGCAATGACGTGCATTGTACGCAACTTCGAGATTTTAACACACCATAACCAATCAAACTAGCCGTTATGAATAGTAATACCTAATTTTTGAAATTTTATAAATTCTATCTCTAAAAATGGACTTCATTTTTGGATTCGGAATATCGAAATTAGACTAGGGTGAAATTTTGGTACTTTTCGGATAACTTTCATATTTTGATGAATAGTGAAAATTACTAAATTTTAATTAAAAACAACTTTTTAAATCAAAATAATTAATAGTGATAAATTATGAATTTGAGTGGTTTTAAAGTATATTTAGAATATATTTTTACCATGTAATACAATGTGGGTCATTGAACATAATTTCACATTTAAACCAGACATAAACAAGTGACAATCTTTTAATAGATATTATCTCTAAAAAACACGCTTTTTGTTTTAACAACGGGAATTAATTTTAAATTAATTTCTACCACTTCTGTGTATTGAATTTGGAAAAATGGATTCCATATTTGGAATCAGGATGTTCAAATGGTGTTAATAGGTAACTTTTATTTTTAATCATTTTGGATAATTACTTCGGTAAATATTTTATTTACCATAGTTAAAGGGTAAATCCGGTAAACAAGGGTTAAACAATTAATATTATAATAATACTAAATTACCCTAAAACGTGTCTTAACCATATTTATTGATACATGGTCGACCATGGTCATCATTGGGTCGATTTTGGGACCCCATGGATCCACTTGTAAGTGATAATGACACTTTATTTTAATTAAGTTAAAATAAATACAAAAATGACACAAGCATATATCTTTTAACAAAACAATTGTTACATAGGGTTATATATGTTGGATTTTAGATTATAAATATTCATTAGAAATATAAAATGATTTCCTACATAATGATAGTTTATTTATAATTTTTATACATTAAATAGATTAATTTATTTATGACACAATGATGATGAATTAATTACTTTAATAGTGAAAAATTAAAATAATTGATATTATAAATACCCAAAAAAATATAATATGAAACTTTTAATGAATTAAAATAATTTTCTAGGATAATTTGATATATTAGGATTGATTTAATTGAATTTTTTCGAAGTAATCAATCTGTTATGAGTTTCCCAAAAATCAACTTTGGAATAGTGTCAAAATTGACATCAAAGAGTTCTTAAAACAAATATTATATTATTAATTGATAATAAATTCCTAAAAATCTAACGTTCGGCCAAGAGACTTATATCATGATAGTTTCATCATTAATGGACCACTTGGGGGTCTCTTGGATGTATATAGTAAGTTTATTAACCATATAATATAAAATACAAAGAGACATTGTAAAAGTGAAACTAATTAACTAAGAGTTAATACATAAAGATAAGGTTAATATAATGACCCAAACCTGTCTAAATTCTATTGGTTGAGTTGTTTTCAACCCATCCCCACCTTAACAGTTAAATAATAAACTTTGGATCCATTATAAACCGAATATTAATTTATTATAAATTAATATTTCTAGCTTTTCCAAAGGTTCCCCTCACCCCTCTTATAAAAGGGCACTCCTCCTTCTCATTTCTTCACACCTTCAAAGCCCTTTGGTTCGGCCAACCCCTGCCCAAATACTATCTCAACTTCCCTCACTACAACCTAGAGGCCTTAGATTGATCATAAAGCCAGCCTACGGAGCCCTTTTGATCAAATCAAAAGGAAGAACCCGAAGAAGAGGTAATGTTTTCACCACCCCTTTTCAAGTTCCTTTCTTCTTCCACATACTCTTTCTTTGTTATTACCATTATAAAATAATAACTCCAGTATCATATATATACATTGATGTTATTATAAATTTGGTACAACCATATTCATTATTCTATCCATCCTTTGAATAACATGTTACCATACATGCATACGTACAGCTTACCTTCTCCACGTCGTGGTGTAATTGTTATTCAATATATTATTATTTGGATGGGTATAATAATGATGTTTAACTAATGTAAATAATAAATATAACATGATAATGATTCTGTATATATGATATAACATCCAATTATATATTATTTTAATATCAAAAGAATGATATTGTCGCTCGTGCATATGTACGGACTACCGTCTCCACGAACGCGATAAGATTCATTCTCCATCATATCCATTCAAGTATAATTATAATTTTATGATTTAAAAATAGTATCTAAGGAATTGATATCATTCTGGATATAAATAATATACATCCCATTAATAACTAATAGGCTCACATAACATAGAATATAAAGTAAAATGAACCCGTTAACACCCGAAATGACGATAATTCTAAGATATTATTAACAAATCAATGTTAAAAGATCATATATGATATCATATTAAAGTAAATGGTTATTTTATAATTCAATAACAATTATTTCACCATTATACAGGAGGTAAACCTACCTTCGACCAAGGAAAAAGTACAAAGTAAGGGATTTTCTTATCTCACTTTCAATTCCGTGAGATTTCCATTGTTCGCCACTAAATTATTGAAAGTGGTGTATTGTGTACTTCCATTTGATATATATTATCATGATTATCTTTATATTCATTATGTAAATCATTTGGTGGTTATTAACTTTTTTCTATACGAATCAGTTGATTAACGTGGTAAGGAGTTTCTTATCTCACTCTTAATTTCATGAGAATTCCATTGTTCACCACTTAATTATTACATGTGGTGTATGTGTACTGCCCATGATTGTATTCATTTTGTAATATACTTTAATTTATAGGTATTTACATAGTCATGGTATGATCCTTCTTTCATGGTTGTATGTTTCGTAAGTTACCAAATCGATAAGGGAATTTGAGATTTCAATTTCCACTC
This sequence comes from Viscum album, assembly GCA_963277665.1. Classification (NCBI taxonomy): domain Eukaryota; kingdom Viridiplantae; phylum Streptophyta; class Magnoliopsida; order Santalales; family Viscaceae; genus Viscum; species Viscum album. The sequence goes on from OY728128.1 coordinate 1,647,331,199, forward strand.
ATTCGGCTTTACGCATATTTCCTTGATTATATTACTCCAAGATTATGTGTGGAATCACTATTAATTTTATTATGTCATAATTTCCACTCCCCTTCCTGTGGATATACTTTTGATACACATAATCACTCCATTGATAATTCTCAAGTCATTTATATGAATTTGATAAGAGTAATTTTAACTATTTTACCATTTGTTGAGTTAAACATCCAATTCGTTGGTGTTGTTCTACAAGAATATGTGTGAATATCCTTCGATTGTTTTACACTGAATATTCAATAATAATTAGTGTATTTATATTTTTCACACATAATTATGTCATTTATTTATCCTTAACCTAAGGATATGGCCTTTATTAGAGATTTCATCTCAATTTACATTCCATTGAGACTTCTTTGTTGATATACACAAAATCACTTTTATGTGGTGTATATAATGTACTTTGACATAGAATATCATGAATCCCTTTATACTCATGATATTACAAAGTTTTGATTACCTCAATTAATTGTATTCAAGTGTCTCTCTTTTAGTTAGAATCTCTAACTAAAATACCATTTTTAAATGTTTTAATGACTTATTCTTCTAAATCTTTCTCATTAATGTCCATGTTTTAAAAATGGTTTTAAGGATTTATTTATATGGACATTAAAGTTTTAAAATTAAAAATCCTTTTAAAAAGTTTCAAAGTGGTATGGGACACTTTGATTCAAAAATCTATTTTAAATGGATTCTTGACAAATAGTGTGACTTTTAAATGATTTCAAGAAAAGGGGGATATTTCTCTCAAATTGTTTTGATGATTATTTTCATCTATGTCAACATCCTTCATTATTCTTGATTGAGGTTAATGTGATACAATACAATCTTCCATATTGTATCAAATGAGTTATGTTTGACTATGGATGTGTTATTTTTATACCATTCATGGTTTGTGGTAGAAGTATTGACATTTCGTATGCTAGTTTTAATACGAATGTTTATGTTATGTTTAAACCTTTTCATATGGGAATGCATTGGACTTAATATGTGATGGGTGGAGCCCGCTATAGCTCCTCGATGCATCACTAGGTCTCATGAGACAAACTAGTGTCTTGGCACAAGGCCTTGGAAAAATCTTATTTGTAGTCTTGGCACGAGGCCTTGGCTATGTGGTTATGATAGTCTGGAATTATGCATTCCATCATTATGAAAGTGGTTATTGATAATGCATGGGATTGCTCGACTAGTAGAATATCCATGTGATTAAGTAAATGGAATTATTTTATTTTATCTTTTCCATTTTATGCTGAAGCTCAAGTTTAAAAGTCTTTTGTTTTAGTTATAAACTGCCTTAAGTGTTTATGCCTATCTATGAAAGCTTCTGCAATAATGTTATCCTTACTGAGCATCTGAGCTCACCCCTTTCAATGTTTTATTTTTCCCAGGATTATGAAGAAGTAATTTATGGATGGCCTGCAGGGATAGTATGAGGGGATATGAAGACAAGATGTTTTTTTATGATGTAATGTAAAAATTTATGGATGTATCTAGTTATTCCAAGGCTACTAAACCAATCGGTCTTTCGAGGGTTGATCTTTCTTGTGATCATGCCAATGTTATGTAATAATGCACTGACTCTAGGTAACTGGAGTAGGGGCATTACATCGGTTTCACAGATCCGTTTCACAGATCCGTTTCACAGATCCGTTTCACAGATCCGTTTCAGAGATTGGTTTCACAGATCCGTTTCACAGATCGGTTTCACAGATCGGTTTCACAGATCGGTTTCATAGATTGGTAGGTGTACCATAACAGTAGGTGAACACTGTTTCCATATTCCTATAGTTTTTCCCCTTTTGACGTTCCGTTTGACGTAAAATACATTTAAATCCTTATTTTAAGGAATCTTAAGGCCGATTCAAAGGCCATAAATCTTATATTAATTATTCCTAAGGTCAGGATATTTATACTTGGTCAAACCACGTGGGTTAATACGATCCATTTTTAATGGAGAATTAACCAGATCTTAAACTGTCACCTCATTAAATATTCAAAAAGGAATGAGATATCCTTCTCCCTTGTTCTTCCTCTTTATTATCACTTATGAGACACTATAACCTTTCAATCCTTCCTTTATGAGTTTCATAATCAGACATTACTCATAGGATTGGTTCTTCTCTATTTCTATGCAACCAAGCTGTATCGATCAATCTTTGATATAAGGTATGTTGTATCGTTGTTCTTTTGGGGTTCATCTTCTTCTGCCTCCTTTCCATATTATAGCATGTAATATTCAAGCCTCTAATGGGTTTTTCTTGGGGTTTGGTTAGTGCGGACGTATCGTAGAATCCTCGGGTGGATGCAGTTGTCGCGAGAGGAGGATCGTGACCCGTTGTGTGGATAAAGAACATCGAGAACTCCTCGAGGTAGGGGATTCGTGGCTTCTCTAATTTTTTATGTGCAATCGTAGTTTTAGCATGATTTATCCCTTTTGGATCACAGTAAATTTTACCTTATTAAATATTTGATCCGGATAACGAAATTTTTATCGCTCGTATGTTACCGCCTCGTGTTTTTCTAGATAGTGTGATATCTATGCTTGCTTTTCTTAGCTGTTTGTTCTTGATGGAAATTGATAAAGAACGTAAAGCCGGAAATAATTGATAATTAATTGGATAAAGATAAATAGGCATGGAAATGAATCTGGTTGTTTTCGTTGTTATATTTTTTCTAATTTTATGTTAATAAAATTTCCATAGTAAGCATGTTAAATATTTTGTGATAGCTTACTGAATAGGTTTCTCAGAATTGGAACCTATGAATTGAATCTGTTAATTCAAGAGGGATTAAAGAACTGTTTGGATGATATAAGATAACTCCTGGAAGTGTTCTTAGTTACCCTCTTATTCGTAAGGTCGAGTGCCTTGTTCTTTAGATCCATGAGAGCTCATTTTCTATGAAGGTCGGATTCCTTGTTAAAGGGCCAAGAGACCATTTGATTTGATGTTGGATTTCCTGATGCTTGTGCTGTGATGTGACCCTGGAGGGGTGTTGTGATATGTGGAGGCCGGGAGGCCTTGTGGTTGTGGCAGCGGATGATGCCTAGAGTGGCGAGATACATCGGTTTATGCATGTATGTTTCAAGGAGGATACCAAGGATAATAGAATGATATGGATGTGGTTGTTGGATTTTTGGAGATTTGATTGGTTGTTTACCTGTTTTAATTTTCCCCATTGCTCAAGGTAGCTGATTTTTTTTACCCTTCTTCCGAAAGGGGCGAAGACATGCAGGGTATGTCATGTGCTTTCTGTGTTCAGCCTCTCAAGGGAGAATGGGTCTACGCACTTGCTATAGGTGGTAAAGAATCAATGGGTAGTATATCATCTCACCGCATTGATCCCCCTTGTGTTTAGAATCATATGCTACATTTCTAGAATTCCTGGGAATATGTGAAAGTAATTCTATAATGTATGTTTGAATAAATGATGTTAACCCATGGGGTTGGAGATGCTGGAAAATAATTATGAGGTTGTAACTTTTGAGGGGATAATGGTTTTTGGATGTGATGTTAATAGAATTAAATGTTAAATTTCTCATGGATGATTAATGTATGAAGAATTAATTAACATACAGTGGAATTGATAAAATGGGAATGAAGTAATCTAATAAATCCCTCAAATGGTTGTGTGCTTATAGGATACCTAGTCTTAGAATTGGCAGCCCAGAGTCCTAGAACGTTAGATGTAGTTGTTTCTAATACAAGGTTATACCCATAGTGTGGTTGTGAGTATTATATATTCTGTACTTTTGTGTTTCTATATGCTACTCCACCCTTTCGGTAAGGGCATCTGAAACCCCGAGGATTCTGAGCCCTAGGGGGTGTTTTCCCCAACATTCTGATGGGAGGTTGAATGGATGACTACCCCCTTTAGCACCGCTCTCTTCTCTTAGTAGATACTAGTGCATTTGTCACAGTGGTCAGTTTTCCCCATATATGTTTGTAGATGGTTGTAATGGCTTGTTATTATTTCACACACACATATTCTGGATATATTATCCTATGGACTACTATCGGTGTAACATGTATACGCTGTGATGGCTTGAGGATCCTTACTCGGTGTATGGGCTATGATGGATTGAGGTATAATACCCGACATATGATACACATTATGTGAGCAGTGGTGGGTCCTAAAAACAACCTGGTTACTTTTGGTTATGAGGATGGTGTGGTGCTTAGCCCAGGTGTCTGTGGGCACGCCTTTGTGGTTCACGTGGTGCATATTGTGGTGCTTAGCCAAATTTTATACTGGAAAACCATTGGATAGAGATACACAGGACGTATGTCATTGGGGAAAAGCGGAAAACTAGTGGGGAAGTAGTATCAGGGTACCCTTGATATTCTTTACTATATGTTATATTCTTGTATGCGTTATTTGGTGAGAGTACCCATGGTGAGGTTGGGAACCTGGTATACCTGTTTAGGGGATGCGTTAGTTTCACTTGTTGTTTACTAGGCTTTAGGATGCTTTCAATACTATTTCACGAGAGGTTTCAGGGAGGATCCTACTAAGTATACTATTATACTCACCCTATGTATATATATACTGTTTTTCAGGTCACTTGGAGAAGGTTGGAGATTTGGCTGGTTACTACTAGCTTGTGGTTGCAGCAGTTGTTCGGGCTTGTAGTAGCTACTGTTTTTCATTTCTTTTGGGTAATTATAGTTTTCCCATTTCAGTTGTAGTACATTTTCATGGATTTTCATATATTTACTTGGGTTTCTTTTATATTTCAGTTTTGAGTTTGAGTTGGTTGGTGTCAATCTTATCTTTCTCTTCCACTTGTGTTCTCTTAGAGGGTAATACGTACCATTTTTGTGTTACTATACCCTCGGTGCTAGTCACCAACCCGGGGCCTACTGAAGGCGGGATTCGGGGGTCATTATCTCCCTTTTCACATTGCCAACCTAGGAGGGGTACACATTGTGGGGAGGGGGTGGTGACAGAGTTGTATCAGAGGTCTGGTTGAGGGATAGGATGGAGAATGGAGTTAGGCACAAGTGAGGTTGCATGGGTTGGTATGGAAACAGTTTCATTCATGTTTAGAAAGTGGGGTTGAAACTAGATACCAGAAGAGACATAGGTGTTTAGGGCCCCCTATGATCTGTTGCATAGACCATTTAGTTTACAATGACAACTAAACAAGGTGATATTGGTTTCAGGGTAGAGACCTAGGAAAGGATCATGCATCATTATTTTTTTCACCTGTGTTTGAATGGGTAGAACTTTGGATAGGTTAACCTAAAATAAACAAAATAAAACAATAAATTGATTAATTTTGAGTCTTCCATATTCCAGGCCTAGGAGCTCTAAGTGTTTGTTATTTTGCAGGAATGGCTCTAGGTCGATGTCGTCATTAGGCTCGCATAGAAGATGTCTAGCCGGCTGTGCCAGCAGATCGCTGTCGGGTAGGGGTCGACGACGACGACACTAGGAGGAAGACACTCTGAGAGTTTCAGCGCTAGAGTCTGCAGAAGTACGAGGGCTCCATTTTAGATAAAGTAACGGAAGACTGGTTAGAGGAGGTCGAGATCGGCTTTAGTTCGATTCATGCTCGGAAGGAACACTGGGTGTCCTTGGTTGTGGAGATGTTGCGTGGAGTAGCAAGGTAGTGGTGGATCTTCTTCCTCAGGGATCGTGATGATTCAGTGATCTCATTGGAGGAGATTCGAGACTAGTTTAGATTTTAGTTCCTTTCCTCGACCGCGAAGGCATCTATTCGTCAGGAGCTTCTTACCCTTCGACAGGGGAGCTCCAGTGTTCGAGAGTTTGGAATCCGTTTTATGAACCTTATGTGATATGCTTAAGACCTGTTACCAGATGAGGAGGTCAGGGTGAGGAATTTTGGGGAGGCTTTGAGTCCAGAGATCTAGTGCCAGGTCACCCCATTTATGATGAAGACATATCTTGAGGTGCTAGTGAGGTCATAGGTTGTCGAGAGGACTTTGGTCATGATATGGTCATCACGAGAGGGGGATCGTCATGATCCTTCATGAAGTAGAGCTGTGGTCCGGGGTTCCATATTTTTAGGGCAGAAGGGTTTCTGTTCACCTGGGGGTGGGTCCCAGCCCTTTCCATCTCGTTTATCCGGAGGCAACAACCCTCAGGCCTATGCCAAGAGATCATGTGCTTGTTTTTCTTATGGGGGTCGTGGTCATCAGCAGCGGGAGTGCCTGGCTTTTTAGAGCAGTCATCATGCACCGGGCGCTCTGCTCCAGGTTCCTCTGTTGAGGCAGTTTCAGCCGAGGCAGCAGCAGCTGGTCGCACTAGCTTTAGATCACCAGAGGGTAGATAGAGTAGGAAGAGGACAGGCCCGTGATTATCTCCTTCCTCAGAGAGTAGAGCGTGGCCATGGTGGTGGTTGTCATCAGGATCAGAGAGGCTATGGAGGAGGCCGTGGTTAGCTTCATGCTCTAGAGTTTCCAGTCCGAGTTGATCCAGATGTTGTTCGAGGTACCCTTTGCTTGTTTTCTACCTTGGTGTATGCCTTGTTTGATTTAGGAGTGACTCACTCATTCATAAAACCTACCATTGTCCGTGCCTTGGGACATGAGGTAGAGCGGCTTCAAGTGCCTTGGCATTGACTACGCCAGTTGGAAGTCGATATAACTTGTTTTACGTATGTAAAGTCTGTGAGCTAGTGTTGGGGAAACACCGCTCTTGGGGTGATTTCCTATGTTTACAAATACAACCATATGATTTCATCCTCCGCATGGATTGGTTGTTTTTGGTTCAGGTTATTGTGGATTGCTATAGGAAGAAGGTCGTTTTCTTTGAGGAAGATGGAGAGAATGTGGTGTTTGTTGGTGAACGCGACCCTCATATGGGTCATAGACGAGTTCCATACTTATCATCCTTGATGGAGGAGTTGATGATGTGTTCTTCAGAGGTCCAACAGTTGGCGTTTCCTAGGGTCGTGGAGGAGTACCCTGATGTCTTTCCAAAAGATGTTGTAGTATTACACCCTCGACGAGAGATCGAGTTTGGGATCCAGCTACAGTCAGGATCGTCTCCAATCTCTATGTATCCATATAGGATGGCCCCCTCTGAGTTATGAGAGCTACGTATACACCTTGATGGTATGTTGCAGTGCAGTTTTGTTCGGCCAAGTGTGTCACCATGGGGTGCACCAGTCTTGTTCGTGAAGAAGGCTGATGGCAGTTTGCGGTTTTGTGTCGATTATCGTCACTTAAACAAAGTGACAATAAAGAACCTCAATAATCTTCCACGGATTGATGACTTCTTCGATCAACTGAAGGGTGAAAGTTGGTTCTCAAATATTGACTTACGGTCATGATATTATCAAATGCATGTGAATGATGAGGATATCCCGAAGACTGCTTTCTGTTGTCGTCATTGGCATTATGAGTTCATTGTAATTCCATTTTCCATGACGAATGCTCAAAATGTATTCATGGTATTGATGAATATTGTGTTCCATGAGTTCCTGGACAATTTTGTGGTGGTTTTCATCAACGGCATCCTTGTGTACTCCACATATGAAGAGGAGCATGCAGAGCATCTACGAGCCGTTTTGGGAGCTCTTCGCCAACATATGCTGTTTGGGAAGTTGTCGAAGTGTGAGTTTTGGGCTCGAGAAGTCTGTTTCTTGGGGCATGTTGTGTCTCAATATGGAGTAGTTGTGGATCCATCAAAGATAGAAGCATTGGTGTCTTGGGTATCCCACAAGATAGTGTCAGAGGTGCGATGTTTCCTTGGTCTCGTAGGGTATTACAGGAGGTTTGTAGCCAATTTCTCATGGGTTGCGACTCCTCTAACTGCTCTGACCTGGAAGGATCAGGCCTTCTTATGGACTAATCAGTTTCATGTAGCTTTCGAGTATCTAAAGGAGAAGTTAGTGAGTGCTCTGGTTCATTGTCTTCCAGTTGAGGGAGTCCAATTTGACGTTTTCTGTGTTGCTTCACATATGGGGCTAGGCTGTGTTCTCATGCTGCAGAGGTCAGTTGTTTCTTATGGGTCTTGACAGTTTCATCCCCATGAATGAAACTATGCCATCCATGACCTTGATTTGGTGGTCATGGTGTTTTCTCTGAAGTTATGGAGACATTACCTCATTGGTGAGTGCTTTGTGGTTTTCACCGATCATAAGAGTTTGAGGTATGTTTTCTACCAGCGTGACTTGAACTTATGACAACGTCAGTGGATGGAGTTCTTACATGAATATGACTTCGAAATTTCATATAAACCTCAAATAGGGATTGTTTTAGCTGATACACTTATACAAAAATCATGTAGTGATGTTTTGCGTGAATCCGGGGATTCCTGGAGAATAATGGAAGAGATTTCAGCTTTGCATCTTGACATGGGAGAAGTTGGGGGTAGAGGATGTCTTTTTTAGATGAAGGTATAATCATCCCTGATACGGAAGGTAGAAGAATCCCAGTTGGGGGATCTATAGGTATAGTATTGGAGGGACAGAGTTGTTTGTGGTGAGGCCCCTGATGGTTGGTCGGAGGATGAACAACACCGAGTGTTGTATCATGGCAGGATTTTTGTTCCCTTGGTGATGCGCAAGACGATTCTCCTAGAGTTCTATATTTCACCCTTAGTAGTACATCGTGGTGTAACAAAGATGTATTGATCCTTAGGGAGTCATTTTTGGTGGCCTAGGTAGAAGCGTGCTGTTGCAGAGTTTGTACCTCGATGTTTAGTCTTCCAAAAGGTGAAGGATGAACACCGTGTTCCTGGTGGTCTTCTCTAGCCATTATAGATTCCTCAGTGGAAGTGGGAGGACATATCCATGGACTTTTTTACATGTTTACCTCGAGTTCTAGGAGGACATGATTCTATATGGGTTGTAGTGGATCGTCTAACAAAATCGTCCCACTTCATAGCGATCAAAGAGTCAAGATCAGTAGAAGTTTTGTCGAGGTCGTATCTAGAGGACATGGTGAGACTTCATGAAGTACCTAGGAAGATCATTTCTGATTGAGATCCTCATTTTACCTCTAGGATGTGGAGAGGTCTCCAATTTTCTTTTGGTTCTCAACTATGCCTTAGCACTTCATTTCATCCTCAAACGGATAGTCAAACTGAGCAAACCATCCAAAATATCGAAGAACTATTACGATATTGTGTTCCTGATTTTGGAGGTTCATGGGTGAGGCACTTACCCTTGGTGGAATTCACTTAAAATAATAGTTTTCACTCCACCATCGGCATGGTGCCATTTGAATCCCTGTTGGGTTGGGCTTGCTGTTATCCATTGTGCTGGACTGGTGTTGGAGAGTCAGCAATTCTCGGACCGGAACTAGTGCAGAATACAACAGAGATGGTTCATGTGATTCGTGAGAAGATGAAGACAGCACAATATCATCTGAAATCATATGTTGATCAAAGGAGGAGACCCTTGGAGTTTATTTTTGGGGATCATGTGTTTCTGAAGGTGACTCCCCATCGTGGGCAGTGAAGGTTTGGTCATGGAAGTAAGATTTCCCCCCGGTTTGTTGGGACTTTCAAGGTTTTAACTCATGATGGTGATATGGTATATCGAGTAGAACTTCCCCCACTGATGAGTTCGATACATGATGTATTCCATGTATCAAACCTCCTTCATTATCTTCACGACGACTCTCACATCATCGATTGGGGAGAGATCGATATTGATGATGATGCAACCTTCGAGGAGCGACCTATGGAGATCCAAGACCACAAGGAGAAGGTTTTGCGTGGGCGTTCTATCCCCTTAGTTCGTGTCTTGTGGCGACACGGTGGCATGGAGAAGAGTACTTGGGAACGTGAGTCACAGATGCGTGTCCAGTATCCAGAGCAGTTTTAAGTTGTTGTGATGAGTTTTATTTGATCCTTTCTTTTATGTACCTTTGATGTGATGTTATGCTTGAATTGTTTGGATATGGATTGTTTATTCCCTTGCTCTCGAATATCGTGGTTTTGTCCCAGCTTTAGAACAAGTCAGGTTGGTTTTCCCTTGAGAGGTATCTTAGGAGGTGGTTGTTCAAACCCCTATTTTCCTTAGGTTGTTTTTAAATTCTTGAGGACGAGAATGTTTTGAGAGGCATCTGATGCAATGGCCCAGACCTCCCCGGTAAATTACTTTGTGAAAATGTAGTGTTGGAGGTGTTCCGGGAGGTCAAGATGACTTATCCCCAACAATTTTCCAATTTTTCAGTTCTGTGAATAGTGTTTCTAGTTTTATGAACAGTAACAGATTGGTTTCAGAGATCGGTTTCACAGATCGGTTTGACAGATCGGTTTCACAGATTCGTTTCATAGATTGGTGTCACAGATCGGTTTCACATATCGGTCTCACAGATTGGTTTCACAGATCGGTTTCACAGATCTGTTTCAGAGATCTGTTTCACCGATCAGTTTCACATGTCGGTTTCACAGATCGGTTTCACAGATCGGTAGGTGTACAGTAACGGTAGGTGAACAGTGTTTCCAGATTCCTACAGTTTTTCCCCTTTTGATGTTTCCCTTGACGTAAAATACATTTAAAGTCATATTTTAAGGACTCTTAAGGACGATTAAAAGGCCATAAATCCTATATTAATTATTCCTAAGGTCAGGATGTTTTTACTTTGTCAAACTGCGTGGGTTAATGCGATCCGTTTTTAATGGTGAATTAACCGGATCTTAAACTGTCACCTCATTAAATCTTCAAAAAGGATTGTGATATACTTCTCCCTTGTTCTTCCTCCTTGATATCGTTTATGAGACGCTAGAACCTTTCAATCCTTCCCATAAGAGTTGCACAATCAAACTTTACTCCTAGGATTGGTTTTTCTTTGTTTCGATGCAACCAATCTGTATCGATCAATCTTCGATATAAGGTATGTTGTATCATAATTATTTTGGGGTTCATCTTCACATGTCCTCTTTTCCATATTATATCATGTAATCTTCATGCATCTAATTGGTTTTTCTTGGGTTTTGGTTGGTGCGGACGTACTGTGGCATCCTCGGGTGGATGGAGTTGTCGCGAGAGGAAGATCGTGACCCATTGTGTGGATAAAGAACATCGAGTACTCCTCAAGGAAGGGGATTCATGGATTCTCTAATTGTTTATGTGCAATCGTAGAGTTATAATGATTTAGCCCTTTTGGATCACAATGAAATTGACCTAATTAAATATTTGAACCGGATAAAGAAATTGTCATCACTCGTATGTTACTGCCTCATGTTTTCGTAGATAGTGTGATACCTATGCTTTCTTTTCTTAGCTGTTTGTTCTTGATGGAAATTGATAATGAATGTAAAGATTGAAATAATTGAGAAATAATTGTCTAAAGATAAAGACTCATGTAAATGAATATGGTTGTTTTCATTGTTGTATTTGTTCTAAATTTTTGTTAATCAAATTGGCATAGTAAGCATGTTAAATCTTTTGTGATACCTTACTGAATAGGATTCCTAGAATTGGAACCTACAAATTGAATCTGTTAATTCAAGAGGGATTAAAGAAGTAGATGGTTGATAAAATTTAACGCATGGTAGAGTTCTTAGTCACCCTATTTTTCGTAAGGATGAGTGCCTTGTTCTTTAGATCCATGAGAGCTCATTATGTATGAAGTTCAGATGCCTTGTTAAAGGGCCAAGAGCCCATTTGATGTGATATTTGATTTCCTGCTTCTTGTTCTATGATGTGACACTGGAGGGGTGTTGTGATATGTCGAGGTAGGGAGGCCTTGAAGATGTGGCAGCGGATGACGCCTAGAGTGGCGAGATGCATCGGTTTATGCATGTGGGTGTTAGGGAGGACACCAGGGATGATGGAATGGGATAGATGTGGTTGTAGGATGTTTGGTGGTTTGATTGGTTGTTTAACTATTTTACTTTTCCCCACTACTCAAGGCATCTAGTTTTGTTTACCCTTCTTCTGTAATGGGTAAAGACACGCGGGGTATGCCACATGCTTTCCGTGTTTAGCCTCTCGAGGGATAATGGGTCTACGCTATTTCTATAAGTGGAAAAGACTTGACGGGTAGTATATCTACTCACCATGTTGAACCCCCTTGTGTTTAGTAGCATAGGTTGATTTTCTAGAATTCCTCGGAATATGGGAAAGTAATTCCATAATGAATTTTTGAATAAATGATGTTATCCCATGGGGTTGGAGATGGTGGAACATAATGATGAGGCTGTAACTTTTGAGGGGACAATGGTTTTTGGATGTGATGTTAATAGAATTAAATGTGATTTTTCTCATCATTTATTAATGATTTAAAAATAAATTAACATGCAGTGAAATTGAAAAAATGGGAATGAAGTTTTCTAATAATGACCTTAAATGGTTGTGTGCTTATAGGATACCTAGTCTTAGAAGTGGAATCCCAAAGTCCGAGAGAAGTTAGCTACAGTTGTGCCTAAGACTAGGTTATGCCCATAGTGTGGTTGTGAGTATTATATATTCTGTACTTTTTGTGTTTCTATACGCTACTCCACACTGTCGATAAGGGAAACCGACACCCCAGGGATTTTGATCCCTTGGGGTTGTTTTCCCCAACATTCTGATGGGAGGTTGAATGGGTGACTAACCCCTTTATCCCCACTCTCTTCTCTTGGTAGATACTAGTGCATTTGGAATATCATTTAGTTTTCCCCATATATGTGTGTAGAGGGATGTAATGGCTTGTGGTTATTTCAGACACATATATTCTGGATATAGTGTCCTATGGACTAATATAGGTGTAACGTGTATAGGTTGTGATGGCTTGAGGATCCTTACTCGGAATATGGGTTGTGATGGCTTGAGGTATAATACCTGACGTATGATACACGTTATGCAAGGTGAAGTGGATCACAGAAACTATCTGGTTACTTTTGGTTGTGAGGATGGTGTGGTGCTTAGCATAGGTGTCTATGAGAAAGCCTTTGTGGTGCACGTGGTGAATATTGTGGAGATTAGCCCAAGTTTATACGGGCAATCCTTTAGAGAGAGATTCACAGGACATATGTCATTGGGGAAAAGCGGCAAACCAGTGGGGAAGTAGTAGAGGGGTACCGTTGATATTGTTTATTATATGTTATATTCTTGTATGCGTTACTTGGTGAGAGAAGCCATGGTGAGGTTGAGAACTTAGTATACATGTTTAGGAGATGAGTTGTTTTCACTTGTTGTTAACTAGGCTTTAGCATTCTTTCTTTACTTGTGCACAAGAGGCTTAGGGGGGGGGGGGATCCTACTGACTATACTGTTTTACTCCCCCTAGTTATATATAAACTGTTTTTCAGGACAATTGGAGCAGGTTGGAGATCAAGCTAGTTAATACTAGCATGTGGTTGCAGGAGATGTCTGGGCTTGTGGTCGCTGCTATTTCTCATTTCTTTTGGGTACCTGTAGTTTTCCCCTTTCAGTTGTTTTACTTTTGCATGACATTTCATATATGTACTTGGGTTTCTTTTATATTTCAGTTCTGATTTGGAGTTGGTTGGTGCATATCATATCTCTCTCTTCCACATGTGTTCTCTTAGAGGGTAATGCCTCCCATTTGTGTGTTACTATACACTCTATGCTAGTCGCCAACCCGGGGCCTACTAGAGGCGGGACTCTGGGGTCATTATCTCCCCTCTCAGATTGCCAGCCCAGGAGGGGTACACTTTGTGGGGAGGGTTCCGTGACAGTTGGAATATGATTAAATACATTATTCAAAAAAAATTAAATTTTATAATAAATAAAATTCTATTTATTAATGATTAGTAAATATACCCTTAATTTTTAGTAAATTTATTTTATTCTTCAAAATATGTTTTCTTCAAAAATGGGGTTTTTATTTATTTTTGGGATTGAATAAAACAACTAGTTTCTACAACTTTTAGAATATATATTAGAAAAATTAAATAAATTTTTTAAATAAGAATATAAAAATTATACTATAGTGATATTTTTAAATTTTTTTTGAAAAGATTAATATTTTAATGAATAGTGAAAAAAACTATTTTTTGGAAATTTTATTTTATTTTAAAGTATTTACAAATTACAATAAAATTTAATTTAGTTTTAAAATTTATTTGAATTATTTTGATTAAACATAATACAATTATAGTATTTTCAATTAATTTAAATTTTCCATTTTACATATAAATATTTTTATGCTTAAAAAGTCAAGTTTTTGAATTTTTTTCTTTTAATATTGCTTGTATAATTTTAAATTCAATTCTACCACTTTAGTTTTATGAATCATAAAAAATTTATTTCATTCTTTTAATTAGGAGTTCCAAATTTTTATCATTTTTCTCTTTTATTTTTTATCACTGTGAAGAGTATACATAGTAAATTTATGTCACCTCGGTAAGGGTCAATTGTGTAAGTTATTTTTAAAAATATATGATAAGGATTAAAAAAATTCGTAAAACTTTCAATAATTTTATTTTATTTGTAAATATCATCCATAAACATCCAAATGTCTAATACATAATCATTTTCCATTTTTATATGATTCATAACTTTATAATGTTTAAGTGAATATAAAGATAAAATTGTCACACTCTTGTTATAATAACAATAGTATTTTTGACATATTTATAAGAAAAGGATATATATGATTATAAATAATAATTTGAAATCTAAATGAGTTTTTTTTCAATAATTTGTTTTTATAGTGATGAAATAATTATCTTAAAATCTTACGCGATGTTGATGGAGTAATTATTGAATTAATAGAATAAAATAAAATATATGTGAATAAAAATATTAAAAAAATATAAGTGTAAATAATTATTGTGATCTATTGGATACATATGGAATATTAGGGAATTTTTAATTTATTATATTTGAATTAATTTATTGTCTTGAGGTTATTAAATTCATATTAAATGAATAGTTCTAAAATTAACAACAATGATAATTTATAATAAATAATATTTTATTAAATGATTTTAAAATCCTAAATACACTATATTTTTTAAATTTATTGGGTTATGGTTTAAAATATCTGCCATGGTCTATTTACGATCTATTTTTCTATTTATAGTAATTATATTGACCTTTAAAATGTTAAAAGCCTTATTCTCAAGGTAAGTGTGTAAAGGGTTAACAGCGGATAAAACCAAAACATATGTGTAAAACAAGGTATTAACATTTTCTTATTTTATAAAATTAGAATATTTCAAATACTATTCATCTAATCACTAAATATTATATTTTTTTATTCTTTTTATCAAGAAAACTAATTTATATTCATTTAAATTTTTAAAATTTCAAAAGTACCCCTACCCTCTCTTATAAAAGGGTACCTTGTCTGCTCATTTCTTCACACCTCATGAACCATTTTTCAGCCAATATCTACCTAAACATATTTTTAAATCATAATATAAATTCTATAGGTCTTATTATGGGTATAATACAATCCTCACATGGTTTAACATGTAAAGAAAAGGAGGTTTTCTGAATAAGTGGTATATTTATTAACCAAGACATTTCAATTTGTTTCTTACTTCAACTCAATTAAATATTTTTCAACCAATATATAATAAAAATATTGTTTATAAAATATATTTAAATGTAATAATTTTAAATTCAAATCCTATATCAATATCCTCTACTAAAAATTGGAAAAAGAAAACAATGATTATCTTTACGAAAAACCACCACCTCATGGTATAATGAAATTTATTCTATATAATAACCACAGAAAATGGTTATAATTATGTAATTAATGTTTATATATGTTATTAAAGAAAAATTTATTGTTATTAAAGTAAATTTATCTTATATTTGTTTACCATTTCATTCATTGAAAAATGATAATGTTGTCTATGCATACCTGTAGAGTACCACCTCCACAAAGTGATGTGATTCATTATTCATCACCACATATCACGGATGATATATATAATTTAATGTAAATATATAATATTTAATTTAATATTAAATTAAAATTATATAAATCTTAAATTATACATACCTTCTCTTCATAATGATATTTGAAAAATAGAAATGTTTCTCAAGAATTTAGACAACCTACTTTCTCCATTAATGTAACATAGTCATTTTTTCATAACCATATTTTATGGTTGGTTATAAAATTATTATTTAATTATAAAAAAAATTATTTATATCAATATTATTATTATAATTTTTTATGGAACAATGACTCCTTAGACCATGATCAATACACTGATGCTTTTTTTTAAAATTGTGAAATGAGCATTCTAAAAATTTGTGATGTGGACATAACTAAATATGTAATTAAATATGGAATTATAATAATTGAAATAACTTTTTTAAGGATAAGGTGTTAAACATAAAAAAATTAATAAGAAATAAAATAATTTATATGATTTTATTATACATGAGTTAAAGTATATACATTGAAATTTTAGACACGAGGTAAGGGATTTCATCTCAATTTATTTTCATTAACGAATATTTTACTATTATTCCACAAATTTTTTTTATATATTGTATGTAAATACGCTTTTAAAAGTTATATCATGAATTTTTCATACTTCATTTTTTTTATGATTAAATTTTAAACTTTTTATATTTGTCAATTTGATTTGAATATTACCATATGATAATGGGTTTATCAATTAAATTTCAATTCTTTTGGTCATCACTCTTCTTCATGGAATATGTTGTTCTGTGATTATCTATAAATTGATATATAAATTTATTAATTTTCTATTTCCACGAAGTTTTTTTGGAGTTAAATTTATGCATATAATCCATTCAATTATTAATCATCGATTCAATGATATGATCTTAGTAAGAGTTATTTTTATCAAAGTCCCTTTCCGTGGGACATTTGTTTATGATATGAATCTTTATTCTTTTATGAGGTGTATATACTACCACTTAAAATAATATATCATTAATATCTATTTTTTAGGATATTTAAATTATAATTTGATGTTATTTTTTCACGGGGACTATAATTGAAGAGTTACTGATGTGTAAAAGGCATTATGTTACAATATATTTACTTTTTAGTATTGTTCATGTTCATGTATCATTAAAAAGAAATAATATTATATTTTTTTCATAAACCAACTCTATTTTATTATACTATGGAAAGGAAAGTGTTTAACATTTTTTATTTATGTCTTCTATTATTTATTAATGAATCTTCAATAAATTAATTTCTAAGTGATGTTGATATTCTATCTTCTCATTGATTAATAATATTTATTATCCATATCCATGATTTATAAATGGTTTTAAAATTACTTTATTCTATAAGAAAACATTATTTCACAAAGTTATTTCACAGGGCCTTTTACTTTATTTTAAAATGTTTTAAAAAGTAATTTTCTTAATGTTTCCCAAATGATTCACTTTAGACACCCCTTAAAAAATATTTTTTATAAATGATTATTTTTAAGCTTTGTAACATGAACACATTTTCCCAATTCCATTAACATTATTTTATTTAAATATTCCATTATAATTTTTCATTAATATTTTAAGAAAATAGATTTTCAAAATATTTTAGGAATTTTAGTTTTATAAACTAACTCTCAATGTAAAAACTATATTTTCCTCAAGAAATTTTTTATAGTATTTCCAATCATCAATGCTATAAACACTTGATTTTATATATTCTACACTAAGGATATTTTGTAATGATACCATCCTAATTATTTTTATATATGTATAAAGATAATTTCAAATATAGTAATATGGAACTCATTTCTTCTCAATTCATTAATCATGTTATGAAACTAAAAATGGATGTTTCTATTAGTTTTATGATGAAATAAAATCAATACATACTTTATTAGTGCTATTGTTCTTAGTAATTGTTTATGAATATGGGTGGTTCTATTATATACCAAGGATGATTGGATATATTAAAATCTATTGATAAGTGGTTATATTATAAACCAATGGTATTTGGGACTATGATATCACTTCAATGAATTAGGTAAATAATTTTCCATAATAGTTACTCCATTTATAAGAGTGATGTGGAAAATGATTTTAAAAGTAACATTCATGATTTAACTATGAAATTTATATTATTTTATTGAAATATTATTACTTGCCAAGGTAATATAATGATTTTATGTTTAAATAAAGGTATTTTATTCTATTTATGGTGGAAAATATATTGGTTTTTTAATGCTTACATTGATCATGATTTAAAACACATGAATCATTATTATTAATTACAAGGAAAAATAAATTTTTAACATATGTCTCTCATTTTTTATGATTTAAGATCCATGTATTGATGTGTATTAATTCCATTATATTATTATCATGAAACATTATTACTTCATCATACCCGTATTCTTATCATGATATCATGGATGACATTCAATTGGTTATGATTATGTTCACACTTAGTGAGCATTTGATCTCACCCTTCTTAAATTCCAATATCCCTAAATTATGAAAAATAATTTTAAATGATCAGTGTCTATAATAGTTTTATATGTGAATAATTTTATTAAAGATATTGAAGTCTTAATTTTAAAAAATAAAAAATTGGTGTTAGTGTGAAAAATGATTTCCTATATACATGGGTATTTTTATGTATGATTCTTTTCTAATTATCTAAAATACATAACCTAAAAGGTTACTTTTTTATGTAAGTTATCCAATATTTCCATTTGATGTTGTATGATTCTTATATCTAAAACTGTGTCATTTTTTTCTATATCGGTATAGAAATGTAAACAGGGTTTTTTCATGAACCATCATGGGTCAACCCTAAACTAATTACCCGAGCAGGCCCACAACAAGACCTAAGATTCATTTCCAATCCTCTGGACCTGGAAAATAATTTTGTGAATCAATAATACAGAGTTGTTAAAAATTAATCCCATGAAAAACTAATATATAAACAAAAATTATATGAAAAATAAAAAGAAACAAAAACTATGGAATGAAATTAGCAGTTACACATACCTCCATGTGACCTCACGGATCACCTCAAACCATAGGATCACACACTCTATATAAGTGAACTAGAGTGTGAAATAGAACTGGAAGCTAAAAATAAAAAAAATTCTAATGATTAAAAAAATCATTATAAATGCTTAAATAAACTATTCCATTTTCCTTCCTTTAAAAAAAGACCAAAAAATGACAATTTAAAAATAATATATAAGAAAAATAATATTTTCCATTCATTTCAAATTCAAGTAACATGTATCGATTTTCAAGAAAAAATTATCCTTTTCAAAAAATTCTAAAAAATATTTTTCATGAATGCATAGAAATTTCAAAATTAAACGAAATAAAATTAGAATAAAACAAGGTTCTTATAGAGGAGGATCTGATCATGATGCAACTAAAATGGAAATCACTTCACAATCACCATGGGAATCCCTAAGTACTAGGGTTAGTGGGGACCTAGGATCCTCGTACATTAGTAACAAGGTATAGAAACCATAACCCAGTTTACCCTCATGTATAATCCACTATAGATGAGTCAATCCAAAGTTCTAGTGGTCGCCAATCATCATAAAATGTTTAGCTATTATTATAGTGTCAATCCTTATAGGGGGAAACTGAGTCTCAGTCCCACCGATCCACCAAGCATACTAGTCCTAGTCTTCCCCCTAGGTACTTAGGCTTCCTATTTTCTTAAAAAAATATTAATATAAAACTAAATTCCATTCCAAATAATCACAAAATCATCATATGAATGAAAAAAAGAAATTCATCCATTTTTAAACAAAATTACCATTTAACCTTGAATTCACAGTAAACCCCATGTACATTTCCAAACACAGAAAAACACAAAATTTTCTCTTTTTATATAAAACTACATGTGAACCCATTTTAATTCGTGTAAAATTTCAAAATTATTTTACCCTCACTAAATAAATTTTTAAATACTCATTACACACCCACAACCATTTTGGAAACCAATTTTTAGCATTCAAATTGTTGAGAATTCTAAAACAAGATTTCATGTATATTGTGATATGGAATACACATGTTAAAACTAGACGGTGGACATGAAAAATAAAGGAAACTCTAACACCAAAAATCACCATCACACTGCATAACATATACATACTATTTGATATTAAATGAATTTTTTTAAATACTCAATAATTTATGGAATCTCAATTAAAATTCTAGGCATGGGTAACCTACCTCAAACTAAAGGCACACTTCTAAAGATAATGGGAACTCGTATTTTCCTTTTTTCCTCTTGCATTCATATAAAGGATTTATTATATGTACGGAAACCTATCTTCTATGTACATATTTCTATTTCCACATATTTACACTTGGATCATTATATATAATATTATATATGCATATTCCCCTTTACACATACACGCATATGTCTTTTCATATACACATGTAATCACTCCTTTCCCCATAATATATATTCATTCTTTTATGGGTGAATATATATAATGGGGGATGAATATATGTACATTCATATGTAAGATTGAACATGTAACCCTTTTATGATGGCAGATCAAACCCACCCTAACTAACACCAAAACACACTAAAGTAATATAAGTAATCTAAAAATCACAAAATCCCTAATTAAAAAGGAGAAAAAAGAAATGTTAAAATTAAATCAACCTTAAACTGATAATGGGTGGATCAAAATGGTCTGATATTCTTCTCCTTCAGTGTTTAATGTCAAAATATTCCTAATGTCAACCCAAGAGACCAACTCCACACCCTAAATAAGAATAAAATAAAAAAATTTGGTTAACCCTTGACCGAGGGTTTGGACAAACCAAATCAGGCCAAATGTAAGGATAAAATCAAGGGAAATAATAACTAAATGTATGTGAAAACCATAAAATGTATAAAAGGACCTAAATAACCTTGAAAATGTGATTCATCACTATGTGAAGAGCTATTAATGTGAGTGGAATGTTTATCTAGGAGAGGGGTTCTACTAGGAAAGTCGCATGTGAGCAGAGAAGAATCTTAGGGAGTGCTCAAATAAGGGGGTATGTGTGGTGAGTGGGGTTTATGGAGGATAGGGTAGCTTTTGGTAATGTATATCATATGAGGGAGAAGGGATTTGTATGGGAGAGGGGAGAAGCGAGGGAGGGGGTATAGATTTGGGGTTTTACATTATTTTTAAATTTTAATTTCTTTAATTTATTTTTTTAGAAAAAGGAAACATTGCATGGTTTTTGTCACATGGTTTGTAAAAAAGTGGGATAATTGTTCACCCAAAACTATGCTCCTAGATCATCCCATATAAGTTGGCCGCTTGGTTTGGAATATTTCATCCCAACCATGTAATTGTCTCTATCAAAAAACTATAGAATTTGTCACACAGCTATGGATCTGCTTTCCAAACCATGTGCATTAACCATGGAACATGATTTTAATGCCCAAAAACTCTCATTTCACTGTTAAATCATCTAAAAGAGAAAATAAAAAATAAGAATTAAAAATAAATAGAATAAAAAAAATCAAGGTCTGACATTATTTTTTAAATAAGATTTGGGATTTCGGGTTTGGGGTTGTCACAGTTAGTATTAGAGGTGGTTTTAGATTACTTTTGAGATTATGGTGGCTTTATGAAAGTTTATTTTATGGTATATGGATACCATCAATGGTTTATGAGTTTGTTTGGATCCTAATTTCAATGTTATAGATGTACCTTTTGAGGTTTTAAGTGATATAATTTTAAAGTGACTAATGATATTTTGGGAGCCTTTTAATTTGGTGGAGATATATATAACACATATGTTTAACATGAAGTATTTTTTGAGGTGTCAATGTTGAAATATCTTTTGTAATCACATATGATATTAATGTGGGATTATTTTTGGTAATATAACATTATTAATGAATAATTATATTTGGACAAAAAAAAATTCTTATAAAATAATGTGTGATAAAATACATTGTAATTTTTTGTTTCATGCTTCATTGGGAGTCTTTTTTAATAATTTTAAGTATAGTTATTTATGGAATAATTTAGTTTGTGCTTTAGGTATTATTGTTGAATTTTATAGATTAATGTATTGTTTCTTCATATCAAGGATTAATAATTTTAGGAATTATCATACCATGTGGTAACCATTTTTGGTTTTGGTTAAATTCTAAATATTATAGGAATAACATGAAATCATTTATTGGAATTATTTGATCCATTATAATTTTATTAAAGTACATCAGAAATAAAAAAATAATCTTTAATACTCGTCATTTTGAGAAAATGATGGTATTGTGATTAAATTTTTTTAAATAATTAAATTATACTTTTCAAGTGAGAGTATTTTTTTATATTCTTATTCATTAAGTTAAAATAATTCTTAAACATAGAAAAATGTTTTTGGAAAAAATATTGTCTTATAACCCTCTCTTCGAATGAATCGATGGTCATTTTCACACCTCTTTAGTTTACCGTTTTGTGGTTGTTGACTTTATCATGATCATTCATTATATTATGATCAATGATCTATATCTATCTCCATTTTTGGACATTAAACTTTTATTCCATGTCCATTTCTTCACTTCCTTCGAATTTTATCTTATTCTGAAACCTATTAGATGTTATTTAACATGACCCTTGTATTCCCATTTCAATCTTTTTAAGAGGATGTCATGTTATATCTTTTTATGATGTGGGATTTCAAAAAAGTTATTTTGAATATTCCAACCCAAATGAACAAACCATGAGTTCAACTTTCAAGGATGAAATTTTCCATGTTGGGTAAAATTTAATATCTACATATTTTAAAAACAATGAAATTATGTTTAACAACGTGTATGACATGCAACAACGTTCATAAAGAAAACAAAAAATATTATTATTAGGATTTTTATTACCAAATATTTATATTGAAAGTTATGAACATTGTTAAATTTTTTTTGAATATATATATATATATTCTAATCAAAAAAAATTTATTTATTATTTCGTTGGAAATAATCCCCGTTTATTAGAAAATTCATATTATTATCTAAAGATATGTTTTTATAAAAAAAATTTATTTATATTTATGAGAGAATAATATAATTATTTTCTGAAACATTTATATAATTTATTTAATGAAATAAGAATCATTTTTTAAATCGTCACATTAAAACTACAATATGGTAAAATTTTGAATTTTTTTGGAAGTTATATTTTTCAATGCATAGTGATAAAAATAAAAAAATTTATTACAGACTATATATTCATTTAATGTATGTACAATTTAAAACGCTATTTTGGAATATTTTAAAATTTTATTTAATTTATTTTAATAAAAATAATACTATAATATTGTTTTCAGTAAATTCTAAACTTGAATTTGATATAAAAAACATTATACTAAAGAATTATTTTTCTAAAAAATTATTTTTCATTATTTATTACTGATTTAATTTTTAATTATATTATTCCACTTCTGTGTTTTGAATTTTGAAAAAAAATTACATATTTTTGGAATTGGTATTACCAAATTTTGAAAATATTTCAATTTTATTTTTTCCATTATGAATAGTAACCTTAGTAAATTTATATTGCCTTGGTTAGGGAAAATTTGGAAATTTAGGTTAAAAATTATATGATAAAGAATACAGAAAAGGACCCTAAAAAATCCTTAAATTTATATTAGAAGTATATATTATCTATAAACTTCAAAATATCCAAAAAAAATTACATTTTATCTATTTATCATTTTTTACCATTATAATATTTTTGGGAATATAATGATAAAAATGTCACCCTCTTAATTGTAATGATTAGGATATTTTTTATCATAGAGATAAACATAGGATATATTTGGTTCTAAATATACATATTAAATACAGATTTTTTAATCATAATAATTTATTTTCAATTTTTTGGGATGTAATAATTACCTTAAAAGCATACCTAAATCTGTCACGACAATTCATCAATTAAGAAAAAATAAAAATTAATGATATTAACAATATTAAAATTAATAAAATTTTAATGAATTATTTTTATTAAAGAATTTTGTGAATAAATATAACATGATTAAATTTTGTTAATTGATCATATTCTATTATTTTATTATATTTATGTTATTAATGTAAAAGTAACTGAATAGTTAAAAAATTATCATTAATGATATTTTATAATAAATAATATTTTATTTAATTATTTAAAATTACTAAAATCATATATTTGTCTAATTTATTGGGATATGAATTAAAATATCACAGATTTTCCCTTTTATGGGATATTTTTTATTGTATAGTAACTATCTTAACCCTCAAAAATTAAAAAAAAAACCTTGATAATGCGATAGGTGTGAAATGGGTTAATAGTGGGTTAAAACAAAAATATGAGGATTCGAAAATAGTATAAACACGTAAAAATCATATTAAATTAGTGTATTTAAAATACATATAATCCTATACTTGAATAATAAAATTTTGGATCATTTTTAAATGAAAAGTAATTTATAATAATTTAATATTTTAAGAAATTTCAATGGTACCCTACCCCTATCTAATAATAGAGAACCTCTTCATCTCATTTCATTACAAATAAAAACCATTTTTTTCGAAAACTATTGGACCCAATTCCATACTATAATTCCTATAAACGTTATATTTTTCTTACATTGGGTATTATACAATCCTTATATGGTTGAAGGTATAAAGAAATGGGGTTGTATGAAGAAGAGTTATTGTTCTTAACTGAGAATTTTCATTTTATATCTTATTCCACCCCATTAAAATACTCTTAAAAATTATTAAATAAAAAATATATAAAATATAAACATGTGTAGTGATGTTCAATTTCATAACCTATATCTGTCTCCTCTTCCATTAAATGCTAAATGAAACAAGCGTTCATGTGTGCAGTGGACCACTGCTTCGTGATCTAATGTGATTATTTTTACATAACCATATCACATGGATGGTTATAATGATATAATTAATATTTATATATTATATTCGTGGCATATTTATCAATCTGAAAAGTTAATATGTCTTAAAAATTCTTACCATTCTATTAATTAATAATGATAGCGTCCCTCTTACGCACATGTGGACCACCACCTCCATGAAGCGATGCGATATATTTTTCATCACCACATCACATGGATAATATATATAAGTTAAAATAAAAATATAGTATGGTATTTATGATAAATGTTTCACTATAAAAATAGAAAATTATAATTTCCTTATTTTCATACTGATTTTTGAAAAATGGAAATGTTATACATGCATACATGCGGCCTATAGTCTCCATGATTGTAATGAAATTAATTTTTACTAACCATTTTTAGGGTTGTATTTAAATGTATAATTAAAGTATAAAATTTTATATTATTTTATTATTATTAATCTATATTTTATTAACTATTAATTCTTTGATCACGGTCAACAAATCAATGTTGTTTTGAAAATTATTAACTAAACTTCCTCAAAATACCTGATATGGGGAAAACTTCTTACTTAATAAAAATTTCTTTATAATAAATTAAATAAATAGTTTGATGTTAATATATTAATCCATTAAAATATTATTTAGAAATAAAATAATTTATATGAATTTGTTATACATGATTTAAATGAAATAATTTTAAAGTCTAGACTCGAGGTAAGGGACTTCATATCAATTTACATTCATTGATGAATATTTTACTATTTTTCACATAATTAATTTTTTATGGAGTATATATTTCTAAATTAACATTATATATCATTAATAATTCATACTTAAAGATTTTTTATGTTTCAATGTGAATTATTTCATCCAAATGGATTTGTATCGAAAGTTACCAAGTGGTAAAGGGTTTCTTAACTCAATTTAATTTTGTTGTTTATAACCCTTCTTTATTAACATTATTATGCCAAGATTATGTTTCAATTGATATATATATATATATATTTATTTATTTATTTATTATTTATATCAACATGTTTCTTGTGGATTTATATTTTTACACACAATTTATTCATTGATTAAATCTCAATTCAATTATATGATCTTTCTAATGGTTGTTCATATCAAATTCCCTTTCCTACTGATATATGTTTATAATATGCACCTATATTATTTTATGAGGTGTCTATACTTCCACTAGATAAATTAAATCATTAATATCCTTATATTAATTATATTTAATTTTGTATTTTATTTTATTATTTCACGGGGCTTATGATTGGATAGTTACCAAAGTGGTAAAGGATTTTTGTTACAATCATTTTTCATTCCACAATTATTTATGTTCACGGGTTATTGGGGGTAATCATATTATTTTATTTTATTTAACTTCATATCTTTTATTTTAACCTTTTTATAAATGTGTTTAACATTTTTAATTTTCATTTTATCCTTTATTTATTAATGAAACATCAAGAAAGTCATTTTTAAGTTATAGTGATCTTGTACTGTCTCTTAGATCAAGAATCTTTATCTTCCATATTCATGTTTTCTAAAATGTTTTCAGAAATTTTCTTTTTCAAAAATAAATTATTTCCTAAATATATTTCACATGGTATATTACCTTCTTTTAAAATCATTTAGAAAGAAAATTTCTAAATATTTTATGAATGAGACACTTTATAATCCCATTACAAAATTTATAAATTTATTTTATACTTTTTATGTTAACAAAATTAATTGATTTTTATATTGTAATGACCATTATTTACAATGAATATTCATTTATATTTTTCCAATCTTATCTTCAAAAAAAATATTTTCACTATATTTTATTATTTTTTATTAAAATATATTTTCAATGTAAATATGGTATTTTCCTCAGGAATGTTTTATGGTATTTTCATTCACTAAGTCCAAAAACCACCCATTTTACTTATTCCTCACAAGGGATATTTTTTAATGATACTATCCTAATTATTTATCTAGATGGATTATGATTTTTTCAAATATATTTTAATTGAAATCATTTATTTTCAACGGTTTAATCAAATTGTGAAAGGAGCAGTGGATGAATCTATGAGTTTTGTGAGGAAATTATGACATTATGTACATTTTTAATGTTATGGTTCTTGGGAATTGTTTAATATGATGGATGGTTTTATCATAAAAAAAGGATGTGTGGTTCTATTATAATCGAAGTAATGGTGGATAAATTATAAACCAATTATTGGTGGGTCCATGATATCACGTCAATGCATTGGGTATGGAAGTCAGTCGTATGGTTATTCAATTTGTAAGACTGGTATAGAAAATGATGTCCCTATTTGAATACATCAATTATCTAATAATTTTATGAGATTTTATGGAAAAAATATGATTTCACAAAGTAATATTTTTAGTTTATGATTAAATAAAAGTATTTACAACTTCTTATATTTGAAATTTTTTATATTTTTAATGATTTAATTAATCAGGATTGACATCACATGGCTCATGATTATACATTATAATGACTATTGAATTTGTTAAAATAATATGTAATTTCTTTAATTGATGATCCATAATTGATGGGTATGAATTCCCTTATGTTATTTTCTTGCACTATGATTATTTCATCATACCGTTATACACATCTTACTCTCACCGATGACATTCAATTATTAATACTTATATTTTCCCTTACTGAGAATTTGAGTTCACCCTTCTTGTGTTTTATTTTACCAAGATAATAAATAATTACAGTAAATTATTTATTTCTATAAAGGATTTTTATTTAAATAATTGTATGGGATACATTGAAGAGGTATTTAGAAATAGGAAAAATCGTGTTTAACTGGGGAAAATGATCCCTTAACAACATGGGTATTGTTTTGTAAGAGTAATGCCAAATTATTTAAAACCATAAACCTAAAAACCTCCATGATTATTTAAGTGATAAAATATTTTCTTCTGATGTTACATGTTCATTATGGCTAAAATTCGGTCAGGTTTATCTGTATAATTCTTCAAATGTAAAGATTATTTTTATATCATTGGATCATTTATTTTAGGTTTAGGGTTGTTATAACTATAACCTATAATAGGTTTATAATAGTTTTGGTGAGTAATTTAGGTATATTTTTTATTAATATAAAATGTATAGTGTGTGAGAATATTTGAGGATATTATTACACCTTTTTTTGTAATGAAAATGTCATTATTATAAATACTCCTTACTTTATAAAACTTTCATCACAACATTCAATGTAAGAGGATAATGAAATGTACAATAATTGAATTTGGGAAATATTATGGTTGATGTTAATATAAAATATTAATTTTGAATTCAATTTTTTTATTTTACACTTTTACATTTATTTTATTTTTTTACACAAATTAAATTTTACCACCGTAACTCGTCTTTTAAGAATGGTAATAAATTTTAATAACCATGATTAAAAATGACCTTATCCACAAATTTTTCATATTTATTTCAAATATGATAATAATTTTACCAAATAAAATTTATGCTGGAGAGAACAAAAAATTTTAAAAAAAGTGATCATAATGTTCGTAAACATGTTTTTAGAATAAGTTTATTTTTAAGCATTATATTTATGTGTAAGATCAAATTTCCAATTTTTTAAAATTTAACAAAATTAATTGGTTTATTATAAAAAGATATTTATTTGGATTTTAATATAAAAAATAAACTAATATTATCAAAATCATATTAATTTTTAAAAATAACAACAAAATCAATTTTTATAGGAATATACCACTCAAGTCCGTAAAATGTTTATAATAGGTTTTATAAACTCAATAGATTATTTTTGAAAATTATATATATTCTTATTAAATATATATTTTAAAAATTGAAAGGTTTTATACACTTCTTGGTCTTGTTTGTATAATGATAAAGTCAAAAAAAATTATAGTTTTTATTGAAACTATATTTTACACTGTTGACATGCAAATCAATTATTTAATAAAAACCCAAAAAATTAACCCTGAGATAATTTTGACATTATGTATAAGAAAGGTCAGATAATTTTGTTAAATTATTATTAGAAAACGTATAAAAGTTTTCTTTTAATTAATAAAAAAATTATAAATAAAAACACCATTTATAGAAAATCGTATTTTTAAACATTAAGTGTTGTTAATATTATTTCATATTAATAAAATATTCAATTAATGTGAACATATTCGTTAAAATATTATAATAATATTATAAAAGTGATCAATTTAATTTTTTAAGTTAAAAAAATAAAATAAAAAAAAACCAAAATGTCAGAATGAACATTTCTTTTTAATATTAAATAATATTAATTAGTTATCCTCTAAATTCCTACTATTTTTGCTATGTAATATATTTTTTATTTTCTTTATGATTTATTATTATTATAGAATTCTTAATCATTTTCATAAAATATATTATATCCCATTTTAGTTTAGTGTTGTTTGTGGAGATATCTATTGAATATATTATTAATTTAAATAAATCTATATTGCAAAATCTATGGGTGTAACATGAGGTAAATTGATGTCATGACATCCATGACTATTCCTCATGATAAAAGTATATTAATATTTAAATATAGATGTTGATAGGGATAATAATCCCCCATTCAAGGTGAATTATAAGATACTGATGTTGTGCATGGAGGATTTCAAAGACGGTTGTGTTCTTTCACTAAAGTGTGAGTGATATTGATGGTTTTTTGTTTCTATTATTATAAATTAAATAATAGAGTAGTAGATAACTCATGCATGTTCTAATGATAATGTTTTCTTTTACATATACTATTTTAGTAGGTTTGTATGGTTAGAGACTTTGGGAATACACCATTAGCCACTAAATGAATCTTCACGGGGTAACATATTAAATCATAGTAGAATTTCAAATGGTCAGGTTTTGTCGTAACATGGAGTGGGACATTTCACAACAACACATAGTAGGGTACATCAGTTTTTGGTGTGTCAATATACCCAAATCATGAATGGTGAAATGTAATATAATTGACATATTCTAAAATATTTTGGGGTACCCACTGCACCACGAACCATGACCATAATGAAAAAAATATAAGGAAAAATATATTCACGATGTTATTTAAGTGATTAAAACTATTAAACTTATTAATAAATCCAAAAATTAAATCAACAAGACCACCCATATCATCACTCCATGACGGTAATATCCCATAGCTGAATACTTTTTGTATACTAACCTAAAAATTTATAGAGAATTTAAATTAATGCAGAATGGAATAAAGAAGAAAACTACACCATGATATATTCAAATAGTTTTTGAAACTCTTGATTTTAACCCTAAACCATGCCATAAACTTTAAATTTACCTTAATCAAATATCTATTGACTTATGAACCTTTACCTTCCCCACACCCTGATGAGCCTACATGTTGTAGCTAACCATCATGGGAACCATTCTGTAATGAGTTTAGGGGCATCCACATCTTATCATAAAAACCTTTTCAACTTCCTCGACTATTCTATTCCCCTATATTTTCTTCTTCCTTGAAGGTATATTTCATTAATTGAACCATCAAATCTCCTCTTATCACCCATTTTATCCAATTAAAACCACATATTACACGTTATATTATCTCATTACCTTTATCATGACTTGTGTATATACTTTACAAACAAAATCCAATTACAAATTACCAACCACCATTGTCTAGGACTTCAAGACATCCAAATCATCCAGGTTCCAGTGAACCAGATCACACATACCCTTTCATGAGCCTTATATTGACATATTATAAGAACCTAGGATTTTCATACATATATATCACATATTTTTAGATGAATATACAATACATTCCACAAATACATACCTAAGGATCATATTGGTTTTGCGTATTTAGAGACTGGGTACACAATCTTCTTATTTAATTAGATATATTCAAAATCAAACATAAATATATTCCACTTTTGTTCTCTTTAATGGTGATTTCATGGGTGATCTAAAATTATATTCTATTTCGGGTTATTTACGTGTAGTAGAGTGGCTAGAGAAGGTCGTCTCTCAAATGAGGAAGTAATTTAAAACAAAATATTAATGTTATTTTGAAAATAAAATAAAATATAATAAATAATCTACTTAAATGGATGGGACTTTTTATTGGTTATAAAACTAGAATAAGTGTTCTGGAAGATGATTGTGTTTTTTTATGAAATGTGATTGAGAAAATGCAACATGATTATATTTTAAAAAAAAGTATTTTTAGAGAGAGTAATCGATATATCTATATATATTCACATACATATTAATAATTATTATTTATCATATCATCCAGTTAATTATTATCCCCTAATTTATTAACCCTTTACCCTTATAAGAGTTAACTTAACCACAATGGTGAAATTAATTATACCCTATGCTAGCTTCAGAACATTGAATTGTATCTCCCAATGTTCTTTGTCATTAAAAGGATAGATTATGTTCAGTAGTGAATTTTATCTCATATCCATTAAAAATTTATGATGAATTGGTTTTAGGGATTAAATTTGAACTCTATAAATTGATAAGGGGTTGTTTCTTTTTACTGAATAATATTGCGCTCTCACAATTTCCACAATTCTCAACCACACATGTTTTTGGGTTAATTGTTCAATTGTTCTCTTAGTTAATTACAATAGTTCATTGATTCAAAATAAATAAATTAATACGATAATGGGTATAGAAAATACTAATAAAATACTCATACATAGGTGGTGTAATCATCAGTGAAACAAATTTCAAGTACCAAGGTTTAGAAAAGTTATAACCACATCAAGATTCCATTATTTAGTTCCAGTAGAAATAAGTAAATAAAATAAGAAAAAAAATAAAATATTAGAATAAATTTAATAGAATCTAAGAAGTATACTACAGGGAAAAAATCATTACAACAAAGAAGATGAAAAGAACAACATTTTGAAGGAATCCAAGATTGTTAGATTCCATTCTCCAATGGTAATTGAAATTGAAAGGAAACACTTATCTTATACTTACTATAATATAAGTCACATAAAAACCCCTCTAAATGAGAAGAATAAATATTTATAGAGTGGATTAAAGGCTAGTTTTATAATATGTTTCAAGTGTGAATGGAGAAATTTGTCCAAATATTTTAAGCCCAATGTCCATGCCTTGTTGACTGCCAAAACAATTGAACCATATGTCCTTCTAGAAGACTAATTTGTTTTTCCTTGGAAACTATGCATAGTTTCCCTATTTGATCATAATACAATCCAGGATATATAAGATATGGAACAATTGTGTATGTGGTATCCAATATTTCATGTCAAATTGAGCTTTGACTTCAAGGACCATTTATTCTAATAAATTGTTTGATTTAGATCAAATGTCCTGAAAAAAAGAGTTATATCTTACTGAGTGAGGAAATATTTTAATGAATTTTATGTTCAAATAATACATAGAAACTATATTTATGGTCAAATATTTACAGTGAAATTTAATGGGAAAAAATGAATTTTCATCAAATTTTGTAATAAATGATATAATCCCAAATATTTTATAAATAAACATATTTAACACAATGTGAGTAAATTATGTCATCTATTATTAATTGAATTTTCAATATAATTATGTTTTATCAACTCCCCCAAATTTATCTATTTTCAATATAATGAAAAACCTCATATCATGTATTCAAAAAAATCATGACAAGATATGTATGTTCCTATTCCTGAATCCAGCATTGAAATATAGAAAAATTAATAATACTGTAAGAAGTTAATATCTATTAATTTTAAATTCATTGTCTCATAAATTGTATTGGAATAGAGTTTAGTGAGATTAATGACACTCATCATAGAAAGATAATTCGTCAGTCTACCATGCGATTAATTCCTCACATGTGTGTGTTCTAACCAATTTAATCTCATATCAACACCCTTAATTTAGTATATTTAGGTCTAGTAACAAAACTCTACATACCTTTTTTAATTGAAAAAAACTATTCTAATTTACCTTACAATCAAATTTTAAGACCCACTCACTTAAAATTCCAAAAAGTCAAAACATAAGCTCCCAACCTAGATATCCAAAAAAATTCAACATTTCTTATCGCCCCTCCTTATTGAGTAAATATATATTCTCGATTTATTTTTTGAGATGTGTTTGAATTTTATATTTGATTATTTTTTAATGGGAATAAAACTATCAAATATCTAATACACACACACTGGAAAATTTGGTATAGTAAAGAAACTAACCAGAAGAGAAATTAATTTGTGGATTATCCTTTGTTATAAAATGATTTTTTTATATAACATGGATGTACCTTAAATTGAGTAAGAAAAATTTCAAAAGTCATGGTTGATTGAATAATTCTATAGAGAAATTAATGACACAATTTACGATGAGAAAATATCACAAATTATGATTTCATAATCTAAGAGGTGTTATAATGACACAACCAATAATGTCATCGGTGTCTTCATTTTTTATAAAACTCAACACTTAATAATAAAATATTGCTCATTCTTATCATTCCTCCAATGAATTTTTAAAACATGATTTTATTTTATATTATATATCTAAAATATCATGTTACATGGTATTGTTTTTTTTAATTTACACAAAACACACACACAAAAACACAAAAATGAAAAACCTGTAAAATCGACCTCAAAACTTTTCCCCCTCTCACACACATAAAATAATCCATTTTATTTAATGTTAACAAATGAGATGATATTGGGACATGAAATGTATAATTTTAATTAGGAAAAATAATATAAAACTGAATGGGTTTGGAATATCCTAATATTATCAAGCGATGATGGGGTCATGTAGTGTGATGAAACCAACTACATCTATAGGAAGTCCCTAAATGTATTTCTTCAAAATATTCCTATTGAATGTAAATATACATCCTATGTAATCTTGTTTTATCTCCACTGCACCATAATTAAAGACATTAGATACAACATAAGTACCTAACAATCTGGAATGCAAATTACCATGAATTAGCTCAAGTCATGAACTGTATAGTAGGAATTTATATCATATATGAAACTCCCATTTTTTAGATCATTATATCATAATATTATTTTGATATTTCCTTCTAAATACTTTCTTTTTCATATTATGGCATTTTAATCTCATCAAGATCTTGAATTGGCAGCTTCCATTAAATTCTGTCATGGGACAAATCCTTGTTTCATTCTATTTTAGATCAATATACCTGACGATCGACCACCACAAGAGGATGAAATGTTTTTTCCAAAATTATCTAGAAGGAGAGATGCCAATGGGATTTTTGAATTTCGTCTTGTAGGACCATAGAACATCATCAAAGAGCTTTCTTTAATCCTTCCTATTTAGCTTCACCATTTTCTCCAAGATTTGTTTCAACTCCCAATTTTAAACATGGGCTTGGACATTTTTTTAGGGGTGGTATGGAGTAGATGTTTTCTGTTTCACCTTATACTTTTGAATGAGGGTATTCCACTTCTGGTTGAAAAATTGTGTCCCTTGGTCAATGATAATTTCCTTTGGCACTCCTAACCTGAAAAATGTTTATGTCATGAAAAAAGTTAATAAAACACAAGAATCATTTCTCTTATTGTCCTTGGAATCCACCCATTTGATTACATGATCAAAGGAAAAAAAATATAAATAAAAATGAACTTGGTAAAGGAACCATAAAATCAATTCCCCATACATGAAAAATATTCTAGAATAATATGGGTTTTGGGGAAACCTCTTGTCCCCTAAAACTGCTTCCAGTGTGTTGGAAATGAGATCATGAATTAAAAAACACATGGGAATCATGAAACAAACTAGGCCAATATAATCTAGAGTTTATGTCTTTAATAGTTTCTAATTGGGTCAAAAAATGTCCTCAAAATGAAATTGAATGGAAAAAATGAAAAAAACTCCAACTCACGATTAGGAACCCAAATTTTAATAAATTGATCATCAGACATGATTTAGAGGTAGGGATCACCCCACATATAAAAACTAGTATCAATAATTAATTTTTAGACTTAATGTTTCTACAAATTTGGTGGAATTTATGAGGAAACATGTTTTTTCACAAAATATATTTACCAAGAATGAGTACCTGAGAGTGAATAATGATGCTCAATGGGAAAAGTGTCCTAAAGTGATACCTATTTTAAAGTGTCATTATCAAGTGTGTGAGTAATCCTACTCATGTTATCTGCCACCATGTTTTCTAGCCCCTTATTTTACTTTATATCAATATCAAATTCTTAATGATGGATCATCCATCAGATATGTTTGGGATTTGCATCTAGTTTCCTCAAGAGGTACCTCAGAGATGCATAGTTAAAAAAATATTTTAGATCCATATAAATATGAATATAATTTATATTAAGTAAAAATAACATCATCAAACTATTTTTCTATGGGTTTTTAGTTTTATTGGGATGAATCCAATTTCCTTGAAGAATATCTAGTCACATGTGAATTTCCCTCCACCATCTGTGATAGGACAACTTCAACTATTAATTTTGAAGCATAAAACATAAGCTCGATTGGAATTTCCCGCCAAGGGGGTATTATAATTGGTTGAGAGGTTAGAAACTTATTCAAATCATCAAATTTTACCTTTTATTAAAAATAACAAATTAATTCAATATATTTTTAACAAATAAAGATAAGGGTATAACAATCTTTCTAAAATATTAGATGAAGTATAAAAAAAATGAATTATTCCCTATGAATTATCTAACATCAGACACACAAGAACGAAATTAAATGGTTGAAATAATATCAAACCTAAATATATCAAACTCTATTATATGTTTTGACACTGCATGACCTAATAAAATGTCATGCTCTACTATGAAATGAAACTTTTTAAAGTTCACAACCATATTCTTCTCAATACAATGATTTATCACATTTCCCAAAATAAAGATACATTAATCAAATAAAGATCTATACACTGTAAAATCATCTATAAATATCTCCATGTAGGACTTGATGAAATCTGAAAAAAATAACTTTCCACGCATCTCTAGAAGGTACATGGGGGATTGAAAATTCCAAATGGAATACTTTTCTAGGGAAATATACCAAATAGACAACTAAATTTTGTCTTATCTTGATTCTCCAAAGGTATAGGAAACAAAAAATATCCATAAAATCCATCCAAGAAACAATTGTGTGTATTCCCAACTAGTCTCTCAAGCATTTGATCAATAACTGGGAGTGGGAAATAGTTCTTATTAGTCAACTGATTAAGCTTATGATAATTAATACTCATATGCCACCAATTTTATAACCTCATTGGAACTAACTACTATATCTCATTTCTAACAATAGTAACACGAATTTTGTTAGGAACAACATAAATAGGAATTACCCATAAGGAATATGAAATAGGAAAAATGATACCTACCTCGATAAATATTTCAACATATTTTATAACAACTTATTAAAGAGTTTGATAAAGTATCCTTTGTGGCTACCTAACCAATTTAGCACTATCTTATAGAATAATACTATGAATGTAAACGGAGGGGCTAATTCTAGATATGTTTAAAAAATAACCTTGATCTCCCTACAATTCTCCCTCAAATGATTCAAAAGTTTTTATTCATATTCAAAAGGTATATTTTAATCTGTTATTACAAGTAATCTCAAACCACAAAACAAGTCTAAGTATTTTATATTTGGTGTAAATGTATTGAGTTATAATGAAATGGGGTGATTTTTGGATGGACATATTGATGGAACGAAAATATATGAACAACAAACATTATTATTATAATAGACATCATAAAATAAGAAAATAATGCATCAAATCCATCTATATACTCAACATATTTGACATAATAAGAGGGAACATAGTAATAAATAAAATATAAATCCACATAAAAATAAAATCCAAGAGAGGTTTGTGAATTACAATCAAGTGTGGAAGGGCTATTAGACGTCAAACTAAAAACTATTCTCATAATCTCTCTATGAATAGGACAATCATAATCTATGGGTTTTTTACAAGGTGGTTTAAAAATGTAGATAAAAAAAAACAAGAATGGTCCCCTCATAAGTACTTCATTGAATACATAACATTAAATATCACAAAATCATTTCTAAACTCCTAGTAAATTGTACCCTTGTGAACATATATTATAGATTTTTGCATTTTTTAGGAAGTTTATACCATTAATAATGGGAGAATAAGAATTTACATGATCATCATTCAAGTTAAGCACGTAAAAATCTGTGGGAAGTATCACGTATCATTCCCGAACAAGTACATCCTCAATGACTCCCAATTGATATTTTTTGGCTCTATTATCTAATTACCCCACTACTATCTTTTTTTCAACTCACCAACCTATAGAGAAGAGAAGAAAAGTGAGTAATTTCATTTATGGAAAATCCCAAATCACATAAACCATCGGAAATGTGAAACTTTTCTATGGTGCATGGGAATAAAATTTCCTTTGATCATTTAAATTTTTGGGAATTCATTGAGTTGTTGAAATGTGTACTGATACATTTCATCAAATATTCTTCCTCTCATTTAACAGGATCCCTCTATGATTGGTATAATGTTCTTTTAAGAGTTTTTTATACCTTGTGATTTTCCAAATTGCTTCAAGTAGATGTATATTAATCTCAAAATGATTGATTGTATCCAAAAAATCCTTTTTTATCACCTCTTCATCCAAATTACATAGTTTTGTTAATCTACTTTTAAATTGAAGTGATTTATGAAAAACACAAAAAATAATTTTCTTTCCTTTTTCATTCTCATTGGGTTGCTCAAATGTTATTCCATAATGGGGCTTCAATAGAGTTGTGGTGAATCCCGATGGAATGGTAAGTGTAGATGTATTATTAGTTTTCTTCCCACTTATCAATGTGATGGAATTCACATTCCCCTTAGGTTTTGGAATTGGTTAGGAATGTATAATTCAAAAGTTCTTACTTACCAATTCCTAGAGGTACGTGTCAATCTAGCTCATTTGTGTCCTCAACTCCCTAATCTCTGAACCTTAACTCATTAGATTATTCTATTGATTAAGCACATTATTAATCAAAATTTAATCACTATTAGAATCAATATTTGATTGATAATTACCTTTATTTACCGATTGATTATTCAAAATAAAAATTCCTTCGGGGTTTTTGGAAACCTTGTTAGTAAGGTGAAGGCTATTTTAAATTTTATTTAAAGGGGGCCTTTTTTTTTGTCCAGAACCATACCTCATATTTGATTGATATTTACATCCTTGGTTTTATGTTCGCGCAAAAGGATCATACATATTTTTTGGACGTGGTTTTTGTTTCTATTAATAAGGTCTCCTAGGTAATACTGCTATGTAATCCCTTATCTACTGTAATTGGGGAAGCAATCAGTTGGTTAGTCAATTTTAGTGAAAATTATACTGGGCCTTATAGGTGTGGGTTAGTACATATTTTTATTCAATGAAAGTTTCCTCACAATAGTAGCCAATTCTTCCAACTTAGTATCAATCGAATGATTTTTAATAGAATAAGGGATTACATAATGTACTCCTCTATCATCTGGTGTACCTTAATAACCAAATTAATTGGATTTCTGTGCCCTAATTTCAGTTAATTCACATGAAGTTGTTGGTGCTTTAACGACCAATTCCCCTCCTATTACGATACCCATCATGATCTTATCCATAGGCATGATACCTTTATATTGGTACCAGATAAATAGATTCTCATTGATTGGGTGATGTGTGAATCTTGAACCAAAATCCTTGAATCTCTCCTAGTAATCATACATCAGCTAAACATTTTCATACTTGATTCCTAAGATCTATTTATGAATGGATGTGTTCCTTGATGCTGGAAAAATCTATAAATGAAAATGCAATTCAAATTGTTCATACATGTTACACCTTTAGGTTGTAAATATAATATCCAATCATTTATAGTTCCATTAATTGAAAATAGAAATGATCTTTATTTGATTTTATATTAAATGAAATTTCTTGGATTCATTTCTTAGCATACAATATTGAATTCTATAAGGAATTTTTTTGGTCCTCACAAGATAATCCATGAAATTTTGGAATAAGGTTAATTAACCCATATTTTAGTGTAATATCATATTCGAGAGTTGGATATTCAATGCATGTAGGTCGATAATTAGTATCTGGTTTATCATGCTCTTGAATTGTATTATTAAGTTCATTGTTATTATTTTTATCCATTAGATCTAGTTTAATAATTTTTTAGTTCATATTCCTATTTCAAAATTCATAGAGTGGAGGAATTTTCTAGTTGGGTAAATGTTGACACTTCTTGTAGAATGAGACTATCTAATTTAAACCCTAAGGCCATGTTCCATCATGGAGTCTATTTCAATAATATACCTAGTATTTAATCTTTTCATAAATAATAGAAATTAAGAAGATTATACTATAATATATTGAGAATAAGTTTTTATTAATGATCTAATAGAGAAGAAAATAACGAGTTGAAAAAAAACAAAAAATAAGAAAGTGGAAAAAATAATGAATAAAGAAGAGAATATTAGGATAAAATAAAAGTAAAAATATACCACTAATTACTTAAATAAAATACTCTACTCCCCAAAAATAGTTTCAATTTTCACAACACTGTCATGGGTTCTCACAAATGATGTTTGCTTTTGGGTTACTTAGGTGTAACAGAGCTACTTAACACGATTAACTCTCAAAGGAGGAAGTAATTTAAAACCACATATTAAAGTTATTTAAAATAAAATAAAATAACATAAACACACTACATAAAAGGATGGTGGTTGTTTATCATTCTTAAAACTATAAGTATTATATTAGAATAAGATTTTTTTCCCTTTTTTTTAAATGATATTTAGAAAACACAATGAGAATATACTTTTTTGAAAACTATTTTTAGAATGCATACTCGATATATCTAAAACAATTCACATAGTTATTAATTTTTATAATTTATATTAATCCTAGCATAATTATGATCCCGTTATTTTTTAGCCTTCCAAACCTATGAGAGTTAACTTAACCATAATGATGAAATGAATCAGACCCTAGGAATGCTTGGGAATATTCAATCATTGCACCCTCTGTGGATTATATTTAAATAGATAACATATGTTCCGTGGTGAATTAGGGCCCATATATATTATATAACATATAATCAACTAATTTTATGGAAAAATGATAACTCTAAAAATTTAACAAGTGTTTTTTTGTTTTTCCAAATAAGTTTGTGCCCTCATAATTTACACAATACTCTACCTCGCATGGTTTGTTTTAATTGTTAAATTTTTTAATTTTTTTATTTGAAATTAAAAAAAGTTTCATAGATAATATTATGTGAATTATAGTATCTAATTTATTCAAAATAAATAAATGAAGAAGATACGACGTATATCAATTCCTAAAATACTGCTCTTCTATGGGCGGTGTAGTCATCATAGAAATGGATTGCATGTTCAATGGTTTATAAAGGGTATAACTTAACCATACTTATACTATTTAGTTCCAAAAAAATTATTAAATAAATTAATTAAGAACTTTAAAATAATATAATAAATGTAAGATGAACTAGGAATTTTATTACAAGAATGAAAACATTATAATAAAGAAGAGGAAAAGAAGTGCATTTTGAAAAAGATCATAATTCAATAGCTTCCCTCCTCCAATGGTGAATTAAAATTTAAATAAAATAATTATACTATTATCCCAATATAATAATTCATTTATAAACACCTAAAAATAATAAAAATATATATTTATATAGTGAAGGTTATGCTAGGTTTATACAGGTTTCAAATGTGAAAGGGTAAATTTTTATAAATATTTTAATCCCACATGAATCGCCTTATTGAAAACCAAAAATTGTAAACCACCTATAAATAAAGAAGGTTTATTTATTATTAGTTTTATCCCCAATATAATTTCCAAATTTTATCCTGATACAAGTCATGATGTTGAATAATGGCCTAAATAATGAAGTTGATTTCAATCTGGTGAGTCCAATCCATCTTTAGCATCATGCCCCATTTTGTCCTATCAAATTCCAAATTTAGCTCATTTTTCCTGAATAAAAGTAATATCCTATTGATTTTTTTAACACTATTACAGAATTTTCTATTCAAATAAAATAAAACATATATTTATGGATGAAATACTATAGATAAATTTAAATGGAAAATGTTATTTTTCATCAAATTTTCCGATGAATGATCTAACCCCAAATATTTTATAATTAAATTTTTTTAACAAAGTATGAGGAAATAATGTCTTTTATTATCTATTAAATATTCAATAAAATTGTTTTTTATCATCTCTTTATAAACATAACCTACATAAAACCATTATTCATAACTAGGGTAAATGAAA
This sequence comes from Viscum album, assembly GCA_963277665.1. Lineage (NCBI taxonomy): Eukaryota > Viridiplantae > Streptophyta > Magnoliopsida > Santalales > Viscaceae > Viscum > Viscum album. Next base: position 1,647,372,317 of record OY728128.1, read on the forward strand.
CATAATGAAGGGTGATGTCAGATGCACAATAAGGGTAAGAATGGATATATCAATCTATGGTTATATGAAATCATAAGATAAGAATATTGGTATGAGATAATGCACATCACATAAAAATTTCATACCAGACATGTCGTAGATCTTAAATGTGAGTCATAGAATAAATCAATATCTATACAAAATATGTGATTTATAAGAGTGTGAAATCATTATAATTTATCAATCATTAGATCATATCGTAAAATTGTCTAACCAAAGTTTCTATAAACACCATTTTATTTTTCAGGGTTAACTACCAGGACCAAAAAAATATTGAACCAAGCCACATCACAATTTTCCCATTATAAATCATGGCTATATGCCTATTTCACATTATGGATCAAGCCCATAAACTTGTTTCCAATTATAATATCATGATATATAATGCTTCACCCAATCTATTATAGGAAGATAAAGGTTCCCCTCCTCTTTGGTTATAATTTAATAATTGTACTTCGTTATATTCTAATCAACATAACATACTGGAAACTATATATTGGTGTTCGACAAGATAGTAAAGAATTTATCAAATTTGAACCCATGAAGAGAAATGAGTTTCAAAAATCATTCATCATATCTGAACCAATTAAACAAATTGTCTTTCATACAACATTTCACTATAAGATAACCTGTGGAGAAAAATGGATCTCATAAAAATCATGTAATCATACACATAAACCATCAATGTAGAAAATAAAGACGATATTATTGGATATCATCACTAGTAAAGATTACGTAACACCAAATTTTTTCATAAAATATGGAAAAGTATTTTGAATAAATCACTTGGAACATTTCTTCAGAAAGATGATCATTAGACAATGGAAGTCACCAATTAAAACTAAAAGATCACAACCAATTAGTAGAAAAATTTTATTTTTAAAAAAAATTGAATCTTATAATAGAATATTTAAAACATTTAGTGTTCATGGTAGTATAAAATATCATTCATTCATTCATTCTAAAACAAAAAATCTTTTCACATTTTTCATAAAATGAAAGAATACCTCATTTATAAAAAGATAAGAATATTCCATTAAAACTACTTATAAATAACAAAAAATGGGTAAAAAACTATTTAAACAAACATTTTAAAATAGTAAAAACATTATTTAAAACGTTTTTAGAATACATTTATAGTTATGAAGAACCTTTTTTCGACCGAAGAGGGAAATAATGTGGATATTAACATAGAAATATATTTTTGATTTATTGATTACATAAAAAGAGAAAAATGAAAAGAAAGAAATTTATTCTGAAGAAATAACATTTTTAGAAAAAAATAATGAATATATTAAGAGGTATATCATAATATATAATCATGTGATACTTAATCATAGACAATCCTGATAAATAATGAGATTGTATTATAAAATCACTACCACATTTGTAATATATAAATCGTAATCCACATGAAACAATAAAATTAAAAAAAAATAGTAGATATAATGATAAAAAATAGGTTAGTGACATAACATGTCTAAGGTTTAGTATATACACTCATAAAATAAGGTAGGTTCATAACGTAACTTAATTCTCAAAAAATAAATTTTGAGATAAAAATCACTTACCTTAAGATTCGATATCCTTTGTAAATGTTTAAACACAATTTATAATTAATATAAGTTCATTATAATTCTATTATAGATCCATAATTATACATTTATCATACTTTATTTTATTTATTATGACATTTTCTTACCGATTTATTAACAATTCCTTATTAGAATCATGGTATAGGTAATAACTATTTAATTTTCCGTGTATGTTTTGCTTTGGTACTTTCCTTCCATATATTTTGATCATAGTAACATCATCTAAATAATTTTAAACATGATAAAAATATAATATAAATTAATTATATATTTATTTATAGTAATACCCTAGTTTTAGTGATAGAAAATGAATTACATCATTTATGGAGATGATAATCCATACATTCACATGAACACTATTTCTATTTTCTCAATAGACGGAATGAAAGAATGGTAAATAAGAAATTGCATTTATTGAAAAAAATATTTATGTGATATATATATATAATATTTTCATTTAACATATCCTTATAACATTATATGTGAAGCATAGGTGGATAATGAATCACATTGCTTCGTGAGGCGGTAGTTTGTCGTATACATGAGTGATGTTATTTAATTTCCCAAATGAGAATGTAAGAAGGTATATGTGATATTATAATTAAATTATTATTATTATATCAAAAATATAATATTATTAAATTAAATCCTTAATTATATCTAGTTTTTATAGGTTGTTATGGAAAAGCAATTACACTAGTTTGTGTGGTGTTAGTCCATCGTACACATGAATGGTGATTTTTTCCCACTTGATTGAAGAGGAGATAGATGTATGTCATATAAATAACCTAATAAAATCTCATAATATGTGGTATAATTGTTATATTATATCATAATGGTTTAATATTATTTTAAGGACTCATAGGAATAAATAAAATGAAAATTCATGGTTAAGGACTATACTAATTCTTCAGAGGACCCCTCTAGAATTACACATAATGTATTCATAGGATATTTTTCTAATAAATCAAATGAATCAAGTAAGTATAGAGTGAATTATTTAATATATTTGGGAATGAATTAGCTGAAATTTTTTTTTCTGTAATTGTGAATAGGATATAAAAGTTGTAGCATTTTATAAGTGGGAGAGAGGACGCGGTTGGGATGTTTGAGAAGAAATAGGTGTACCATGTTTTAGATTTTCCAAAAGGATCAAAAATAGATCTTTCTAAAGATATATATCATATAATGTCTAAATATGTCCCTAAAATGGGATTTGGAAAAGTTTATATGTTATTTATCCCTTATCATTTTAGTTTAACCCATGGTAAACTGATCTTGACCTTAACTGAGGTACTTAATATTTACAATTTTTACTTTTCATTTGGACAAAAAAATTTAGATGAAATAATTATATAATTTTAAATATTTGAAATCCAAATATATATACCATTTTTTAAAATTCCATTAATATAATTTTAAAATTTAGATTTAAAATTGATCCGACAAATGCAACGAAAAAGCTGTTTTCCAAGGAGACAATTTTCATATGTATTGAAATTTTAAAAATTAAAATTCTTTATGAAATTGATTCAAAAATACAATTATTGTAATAATAAATTTTTAATTAAAATAATTTTAAATTTAATAACTTCTTAAAATAAATTGTTTCTTACAAATACTTTTAATGAAAATGTAGTTCTTAATAAATATCTGTATTATTTACTATTCATCGAAAAATTAATCTTTTTAGAAAATTGTTATAAATTCACACTAAGATAATTTTTAAATTTTTATTCCAAAAGTGATTTTAGTTTTTCCAAAATAAATTTTCTAAAAGTGTCGAAAATTAATTTTTTTATTTATTAAAAAAAATCAATACAAATCATTTTTGACAGAACAATATTTTTAAATCATATATATACATTAATAAAAATAATGCACTTTCTTATCGATATGATTTATTTATATAAAAAATTACTTAATATTTAAAATTTGGTTAATTCTATCCATACCTCCATGTTTAATGATTGGGTTATAACAATTTTTTATAAATTATAATATAACTAGTATATCAAACTTATTAAAACTCTGTGTTTTGTGTAATGTATGATATTGAATAAATTAAATTTATCTAAAAATTATTTCATAAAATAATGAGGTGTTTCATTATAGCCCCATTAAAAATAATTTCAACCTCAAAATTCTATCACTTAGGTAAAATCAGTAGGGGATACTTCTACATCATTCCATCAAAAGGTTCCCATGTATCTTCCTAAAACTAGTAGATTCTCCATTATAATTTCACCAAATATGTGGTCATTTTTTATAAAACATTCTATATATGATCCCAAATATTCATTGGTTATTCCTCATTAGTAAGATCATACTCCATTTGTATTACCTCTTAGTTGAGTATAAGAGATCAATCAGGAATGTATTTTCTAAAGTGATATACATGGAAATCATTGTGAACCTATGAGAGGATCAATGGAAGTTCAAAATAATAAGATATAGTCTCTATACAGTCAATAATTTCAAATGGGTTAATAAAACTAGGTCTTTGTTTTCCCTTATTTCCAAATATAATTACCTTCTTCCAAACAGAAATTCTTAGAAACACCATGTCACTAAATAAAAGTTCCAGATCATGTTGGTGATTGTGGAAAAACAATTTCCTCCAACATTGTGATTCCCTTATGTGTTTCATAATGGATATAACCTACAAAGCCATTTTATTATCTATCTCATGTCCCAATATCTTTCTTTCTCTAACTTAATTCCAAAACATTAGAGCTCTACGCTTGTTTCAAATAACGTCTTCATAAAGTGATGTATGAATGCTCGATTGAAACATATTGTACTAAGAAAACTCAATTAGAGGAAGGTATTCGTCCAAACACCTTTAAAATATATTTAACAACATATTAAAATATGCTCATTGTAACTCCCCATTATTTTAATAAATATTTCTTTTAAAATAATATTAATTCTTTAATATATTGCATTGCATGAAATTGAGAGTCTAAACAAACCACAAGTTTGTATAAGTTGACCATTATATCACAGCCATTAAATTGATAGGAATAAATATAAATAAATAAATTTTGAAAATATATTGTGAATTCAATGGTTAATTATAAATGAAAATATAAACCAATTGAATGTAAAAAAATATTCATATTTTATTCTCCCAAAGGTATTTTTTCCAAATATATTAAGTTAATTACAATTATTGAATGACATTAATGAAATATATATATTATATATTGAAATAAATATTTTTTAAATTCATCCATTTTATATTATAGTCATATGAAACGAACAAAACTAATTTTACACATAAAAGCCTATATTTTTAAGGTAGTTCTACAACCTTTTAATTGAAAACATATTTTAAATCAAAAAAATTACAAATTTATATATTCAATTACACAAATTAAAATTATTCTTTTAAATGAGAATATAAATATTTACTTTGGATTAATTTTGTGTATTTTTCTGATAAGTTTCATGTTTTGATGAATAGTTAAAAAATATTAAATTTTTGTTGAAAATCATTTTTTCCATTTAAATAATTTGTAATATTAAATTATATTTTTCTTTGTTTTAAAGTATAATTAGATAAATTATTTTTCAGTTAATCTAATGAAGGTCATTTTTATAAATATTACATTGAATTTAGATATAAGTACATTTCAAGCATTTGCATGTTTTAACTTTAATGACTTATTCTTTCACCCCATTCATGGGATTAATTTCATATTAATTACCAAAACTTTTTTTAATGTTAAAAATTTAATTTTTTATTTAGAATAAGTGAGTCGAAATTATGTAAATATGTTTCATTTTTTAGAATTATGAATAATAACTTTAGTAAATTTTATTAATATAGTAAAAGGTAAATCAGGTACTTAATTGAAAAAACGATATTATACAACTAGACTAACACTTCTCCTAATTTAATTGGATGAATGTTTTTACTAAAATAATAATTGGGAAAAAATTATATCTTTTTGAAGACACTTGGATGATATTATTTCATTAATTATATTCTACTTAAAGAAAAGTTATTGATGTCATACTAATATTTTTAATAACATTATCATATTTAATATAAGGTTATACAGAATATAAATTCAAATATAAATAGTAATTTAAAAACAAAAATGTATTTATGTATAATGGTAAATTATTTTTAATATTTAAAAAATCAATTATTACCCTAATGTCTTATAGAATGTTGATGTAGTAATTATTTTATTAATGGAAATATCAAAAAAAATTATTAAACATATTAAAATAAATTTATTTTGATCTAATTAAGGTGATAAAAAACATTCTAGATGACCTAGATCTCTTATAAACATTATAAAATATTAATAATATGTTAAATTTTTATCTTGATATTTTTTAAAATCTAGGAAATGAATCGTGTGAAAATAGATAATAAAGAGATATTATCAAAATAATGATTTAGAATTTTTTAAAAAAAATTAAAAAAGTTAAAAATACCAAATAATTTTTATATGGTATACAATGTTCTAAATTGTACATATATTTTCTAATTGACATAAAAAATTAAAATTGTATTGTTTTAATAAGGAAAATTTTGTAACCTTATCTAGAATTAAAATATATTGACTATGGGTTAATCAAAATTATAATGTTTAAAACAATACCAAAACATTTCCAAAATATTTCTTTTGATAATATTAAAGCATTATATCTTCATATATTCTAATATAATGCCTTTTAGGCATTTTTATTGACATAACATTTATTATAAATTGATATATTGTGAGATTCCAAAAGTGCCTCTCACCTCAATTATAAAAGGGAACCTCTAACCTGAATTATTTACATTAAATTGATCCTTAAATATCATCCATATCCAACACATTTACATTATATACATCCATATTCACACTTTAGAGGTTCTTTTTTTCACCAAATACCATCTCAAGTGTCCCTAATAGAATATCTAGAGGGAGCTCATTGAAGAATAGGTAATCTCCTTTACCGACTCTCTCAAGAGTATTTCTTCTTATAATTCCTCTTCATGTGTTGTTTCCATTATAAAGTAATATCACTTTTATCACATATATTATGGTATGTTATTTTTTTATTTAACAACCATATTATACCTTTTATCTATCCTACTAAAAATGAAATCACCATGTGTGCTTATGTATGGCCCACCATCTCCACTCTGTAGTGTAATCTATTTTTTCATCACCACTTTACATGAATGGGTATAATGATGGAAATAATGAATATATATAATTATTATAATATGATATTTATTTTTTAAAAATATATACATAATCCACTACTATACCATTTCATAATTAAGGGGATGATATTGTCTCTCATGCATACTTACGATCTATCATCTCCACAATGTGATGTGGTTCATTCTCCATAGTCTCCATTAAAGATTTATTATATTAATTTTTAGAATAAATAATATGATATATATTATTTTAAAGTCATTCTGGAAATGATATAACTAAATTCTCTAATAAAGAACTAGGACATATATGAAAAAATATGCATAATAAATGAAAGAAGTTAACACCTGAAAGAATATTAATAATGAGATATTATTAACAAACATGTGATAATATGATCATATATGAAATCATAAATATGAATATTATTCTGGAATAAGATAATAACATTATTTAATCAATTATTAATTAGTATTATATACGCATTAAAAAATTATAAATTAGGTAAGGCTAAATTACATAATATCGTTATTATCTGAGATTATTTATATGTAAGTATTTACTGGGATATATTTATCTTCTATTTCCATATTTATTAAAAATGTTCTCCAAAATATTTTATTATTCTTATAACATTTTTAATTTCATTTTTATCCTTCTAGTAATTTTTACTATATGTTTTGAAATGAATATTTTTTTCATTTTCTTAATGAGGTACTTTTTTGAATTTTTCTGAAAAAGTATGAGAAGAATGTTTTCCTAACTTATAAAACATGAATTCATTTTTACACTTTCATGAGGACTTAATTCCTTGAACCTTCCCCCTAAAATAAAACAAGCTTTTTTTCAAAGAAAATTTTTTTCTAAAATTTTTTTCTATTCTTCAAGAAATAGTTTTTCATTTTTATCCTTATGTTAATTTTTAATATACTTTTTGAAAGGAATATTTTTTCCATTTTCCTAATGAGGTACTTTTTTACTTTTACATAAAAATAATGAGAATATTTTTTTTTACTTATATTAAATGAATCGATTTGGAAACTTTCATGAATCCTTATTTCCTTGAACCTTCCCATAAAATCAGAAAAGTTTATTTTCAAATAAAATGTTTTATTTAAAAATTGAATATCATTTTATCTAATTGAAATGGTTTCAAAAATGAAAGTATATTTTCCACAAATATTATGTTTAGTTGATCTCTCGGAATTAATTTCCATCTAAAGTAGCATTATTTGATGTTAAATATACTTTAATGGGGAAATATTTCATGAATAGTATACCTATAATTCTTATGGTTGGGTTATGTTTATTAATGTAACCCATTTTTCATGGGTAATGTTATGATTGAATAATGTTTATGAAACCAATTTTATTTCATGTGATCTGATATGATGAATGAATTATGTTCTTGTGGAACACATATTTATGGTTTTTATAATTTGAATAGAGGGACCAATATCTCCCTCCAATGCATTGGGTAAATATTTATATCTCAAGATATAAACAATGATGGAACAAGAAATGTTATCAGTTCAGTAATTTTGGGTTGTCATGGGAAATGATCTTAGTTTAGTAATACAAGGTTAAAACGTGGAGTAAACTGGGTTCTATAAAGGAATTTTTCCAATATGATATCCTTGGAAATGATCCTAGACTAATATAGAAATTGTTTTTTATTCTTGTGTGCATGAAAAATGTTTCATTTATTCTCTTATGGCCTTTGGGAATATGTTCATTGATTCTTTTTGAACATATATGATATATCCCAAGATGATATCAGGATCTTTGAAATGCATGATGTGGTTTTAAAATATTATGTTCTTATGTCTTATAATTATTATATAATTGATATCTCATTTTTTTACCCTTATTGAGAAAATATACTCACCCTTTCTTATGTTTTATTTCCCTAGTATATGAACAAGGGTATTAAGTAAGGTTTGATAAAAATGGGTTTTAGTTATGAATGAATAAGTGGGTGGTAGTGTAGATTTTTTATGAACCAGTTGTTTATGTTTCCCAGTTTCTGAAGACACTAAACATATATAGTCCTGATGTGATTTTGTTATGTTATTTAATGAATATTCATCTATTTGGATTAAATTTCTATGTATGTATATTATGGGACATTGCATCTGGTATCAATGAAATGTTTTAGTTAACCTTTGCAAACTATGATGAGAAAACCTTTGTAAGAACCCAAAGGATATGTCTACCCATATTTTACAATCCTAGTGTTTTGGTGATGAATAAGAGTAACCTACAATAAAACCTAAGGTGTCCTAACAAGGAATTTTATTTCCGTTAAATATGTTCTTTTCCAATTATGATTAGTGTTTATAAAATTATGCTTCATGGTCCTAGTCAATATATGGAACCTGAAGAAACCACGTTAATGCTAAATGTGATGGGAAATTCAAAACATTTCCTCCTGAACAAGTGAATGTTATGGGAGATGGAATACAAATTCATGTTTCTATTCTCCCATAACATTCTCAGGTTATGAATCATACATGACATCCAAAAAAGAAAAGGAGGGAAAAATATTTTGTCGAGTCCTTTGTAAGAATCATCCACCTTATTTCAGTGATTCTTCCAATCCACATGTGGAGAAAAATGGATCAATAACACTAAAAATATATTTTCAGTTCCCCAATGTTCATAAAATGATAATGTTATCTTGATAGTCTATTGTTTGGAAGGTGGAGCCGATAAATGGTGGAATCTTATTAAGAATACGAGGAAAAGGAATGAAATTGACTCTATGGAATGGAATGAGTTCAATAACTTGTTTTTTAATAATTATTTTCATCTTATACTTCAAATTAATATGGATAAGGAGTTCCTTTAAGATCATAAAAATTATGATTAATCTATTGGTACCTAATAAGTAAATATTTTTTGACTTGTAAGGTGTAATTCTAGAATTTTAATCTAACCTGAGAGTATGTTTGATCAATTAATTATTGGCATAAAAACTAATATCCAAAGGTAATTATCTATAAGGTACTTCAATATCTATGAAAAAATCATTCAATGTTTTCTCAATGTTGAGATATAGATTTGAGTTACCCATCAGTCATATGGGTTTGATAATAGAAAAATGAAATTCAAGGGAAAATATAAACACCATAGTGAAAAGAAGATGATATTTCCTCTATCAAAAATTTGCATAAAGAAACATGGAGGAAACTATATTAAAGAGACTAATAAAATTTTTAAGTGAGGGAAAGAAGGACACCAGGAAATTTAATACCAAAGTGGTGGGAAAAATATAACTAACGATGCCACTAGATAAAATCAATAGAAAATTCACCTCCCACACATAAATTTTACAAGTGTATGTAAATGGGGAAATATGATAACCGATTATCCAATCCAATGGTTATTGATGATGATTTACTCCAGTAACCTCTTTCGGCTAAAGAAAAAGGAAAATCACATTTGATCACTATTGGCAGTGTGGAGTACAATAATGATATGGTGAAAGGTACACTTAACATCCACTCTAAAATAGAAAATGATTTATTTGATTTTGGATCCACCCACTCTTCTATTGCTAATGAATTTTTTAAGGGTATCTCCTTTTTCTCCAACAATTAGATGTTTAGTTAACTATGAAAACTCCTAATGGAACAACAGTCACATCAAATGTTTACAATTCTTCTCTGGTTGATGTTTTTGGGAAAGGTCTTCCTAAAATTTTTATGATCCTTAATTTAGTGGAACATGATGTGATTCTAGGGAGGTAATATATTTCTCTATATCTATCTTATATTAATTTCCAAAGAAGGGAATCCACATTAGATATTTCAAAAAATATATAGGATCACCAATTGATGCAAAGATGAATATGAACTTTCAATGGAGATTACTTCCATCTTAGGGGTCTTGGATCATATAAATGAAGTTTATCTATCTCATATGGTTAGCGATAAAATTACCCTTAAGTATAAACTTATTGTGAAGATTTTTATAGATGTATTTCTTGAATAATTTTTAGGTCATCCACTAAATCACGATGTTGAGTTTTCAATAGAAATCATTCTTGATGCTATGTCTATATCAATGACTCCTTTTAGAATTTCCGCAATTTATATTCTGGAATTGAGGAAGAAAATACAAAAGAATGATGAAAAAAGATTCAAACTCCCTAGTTCAATACCATTGGGTGAAGTAATTTTATTTTTTAAGAATAAAAATGAATCAATTACACTATACATTGATTGTTGAGAACATAACAAGATCACTATCAAGAATAAATATCCTCTCCCCTGTATAGATGACTTATTCGACCAACTATGTGGATGTCAATAATTATCCGTGATTGATCTTCATTTTGGATATCATCAATTATGGTTCAAGAAGGTGGATATACCCCAGAAGTCATTACATAGAATTTATGGGCACTATGAGTTTATTGTGATGTTGTTTGGTATTAAAAATTCTCCTCATATTATCATGGACATAATGAATAGATATCTATAGACTATATTGATTAGTTTTTCATAGTCATTATATGTGGTATTCATGTATATTTAATGAAGAAGGAAGAACATGAAGATCAATTAACGATTTTACTAAATATCCTCATAAAGGATGGTTTTTATAAAAAAATTACCAAGTGTGAATTTTAGAATTAAAAAGTTAAATTTTGGGTCACATAATCTCAATATAGGGGTTATTTGTGGATCCTGTAATTACATATGTTATTGAATACTGTCATTAACCATCAATGTTAACTTAGATCTGAATTTTTACTTTTTTGGTAGGATATTATCAATGTTTTATGAATTATTTTTCATAGTTATCTAATCCACACACCATGTTTACAAGGAATGGGGATACGGTGATATGGATGAAGGTATGGGAAGAGAATTTAAAAGAGTTAAAAATAAGGGTAGTCAGTTCACCTGTACTCACACTACCATGTAGTAGAGATAGGTTTATGGACTACAATGATGCTTACAAGAAGGGGATGGGATGTGTTCTCATGAAAAATTATCTGCTGATAGCTTATGCCTCATGAAAATTGAAAATCTACGAGGTAAATTAAACAACTCATTATTTAGAGTTAGCTATGGTAATTGTTTCATTAATTACATGGAGGCATTATCTTTATTGATAAATTCCTTATAAATATACTGATCATAAATATTTAAAGTATATTTTCACTCAAATAGAATCTAAATATATGCTAAAGTAGATGGTTTATGTTGATTAGAGATTATCGATGTTCAATATCTTACCATCCTAAGAAAGTAAATAAGGTCATAGATGCTTTGGGCTGAAAGGATCAAGCCAACCTATACATGATGATAACCATAAAATATCCATTATTTATTTATTTTCAAAGGATGGATCTGGAAATTTTAATGGAAGGGGAAGAATCCCATATTTTTTAAATGAATGGTCATTAATATATATAATTAAAGATTAAGTAGGTGAGAAAGGAAGATGTGCAACTACAAAAGATGGTTAGAAATTCTAATGAGTCAAACCTTGATTGTGATGGAATAATAAAGTTCAGAAATAATGTTTGTATTCCTCCCATACTATAATTAAATAACAATCTATTGTATGTGTCTCATAGTTCATTAGTATGTATTCATCCTCAAATCACAAAGATGTATATGGACCAAAATTATTATTTCTAGTGGGATAGCATGAAGGGAGATATTTTAGAATATGTTTCTTGGTTCTTAGTTATTCACAAAGATTAGACTGAGATTCAAAAGTCTAAGGGGATGTTAGTATCATTTCCCATAGTAGAATGGAATTGGAAAAATATCACCATGGACTTTGTTGTATGAATTCCTAAAATATAAACAGGTTATACTAATATATGGGTTATATATTTTTTTCTTGCAATTTCGGTGTACTTAATTGATATTATATAATATTTCTCTCTTCACCATCTTTCCAGGATATATATATATATATATATAAAGAGGTAAGATTGAATATAGTATCACTTTACGGTACATCTGATCGAGATCTGAAGTTTAACTTGATTTTCCAAAGAATCCATCATTAGGATCTTGATATCGAGTTATGTTTCAACAGCAGTTGTCAACCTCATAAAAATGGTCAGTTTGTGAGGAAAATAAAAAATATATAAGACATGTTGACAGATTTCTAAATGGATTTTAGAGGTTGTTGGGATCAAACCCTACCTTTAGTAAAACATAATTGCAAAAATAGTTTTCACTTGAGAATTCATATGGCTTTTTATGAATCCATTTATGGTAAGAAATATAGGACCCCGACATGATGGTATAAAGTTTCGTAATGAAAGCGCATGAGCCTCATCCCAATTGGTGAGGACTCATTAAGTGCATCCATACGACCTGAGATCAAATCCAAGTGGAGGCATATTTCTGGTACTGTAGTAGTGTTGTAGCAGGTACTATAGCGAGAACTACAGTAGGTACTTTTTCAAACTGTAATAGCCCAGACTATTCCCCCTTTTGGGCCTTTGTTCTATCGAGTTAGTCCTCGAGTCCTTTATGGACTTTGCGCCACCCAGGCCTTCGGGTCGGGAAGGCCTTAGGGCCACATCAAGTCCTTTATGCCACCATAAGTGTAGATGCAAACCAAACAAACTACAAGGAACAAGCTCTAAAAAGAGATTCAGCTAAGGAGTATTCACCATAGCATAAGCTAAACAGATTGCAAGAATGAGAGGGTATTGAACCTGTCATTGGGACAAGCCTGTGCATACATGGGAATGCCTATCCTAACAAACATGCAAAGGTGGGGAGATGATTTCATGATGAAGATGCTGGGGAGGAGCGGTACAAAGTAGTTAGTCTGGGTTGTATGTAATGTTTGAAGCCTACATGAAATGAATTCCTCTAAGGCCTACGAGCCATATAATACTTAGGCCTATGGGCCTTGTAAGGGTCCCACCTCACCCCATGAAATGTGGATTATCAAAATCAATAAAAAAAATTAAGTCATTCGGGCCATTGGAGAATGTTGTGTAGTAAAATCTATTGGGAACTGATCTTGATGAGGAAATGGAATATGATATTATATTGATTCGGCAGCAAAAAATAGAATCTTAATATTTACAAAAATGTTATCATGATATTCAATGAAAAGATCTAGAGCATGAAGTTTCTAAATAGTTATTTCTATGAATATCCACTTGGAAAAGATTAATGACGTTTTCAAATAATGTAAATCTGATCTCTAGGTATATCAGTGCTTTTGAAATTATAGATCATGTTGGAAAGGTAGCATATTGAGTGGTTCTTCAATTGAATCTCTCTTAAGTTCCGGATGTGTTTCATTTATCTCTTCTGAGTAATTACATAACTGGTCCTTCACATTTACTAATCTAAAAATTAATACCACTTGTGAAAGATATTTATTATGATGAACAATTAAAAGAGATTATGGATCATTGTGAAAAAGTACTATGAAACAAGACCACTCATTTGGTAAATGTTTTATAGTGGAACATCTAATCTGAGATGCTACGTGGGAACATGAGGATGTTATGAGGTATAGGTATCCTCATATTTTTTTATCCAAGTGACAAATATGGATAGAAACATTAATTATAAGGGGGTATAAAGTAAAACCCTTTTATTTTAAAAAATATTTCTCCTTAAATAAATATAATTCTTCCATAGCTAACATTCCAAGAAATCACGAGTTTGAAGGAACTGAGATATGGTATAAAATAACCCTTCTAACCAACACATAAATTTGGTAGGAAAAAATATGAATTACTAAATTATGAAAATATATATTTAATTTTTTGGTTAATTAGATACAAAAATATAAACCAATTGGATTTATGGAAATGTTCTTATATTATGATCCCAAAGGAATTTTAACTTAATGTATTAAATTAATTACAATTTTTTTATTTTATTAATGAAATATATATGTTATACTTTCAATAAAATATTATTTATATTTATCCAACATATTTTATAGTCAATGGATATGAACAAACAAAATTCCATGCATAAAACCCTAAATTTTTATAAAGGAAGTTTTAGAACCTTTTAATGGATACACTATTTTAAATATAGGTTTTTACACATTTATATATTATATTTGAAAAAAACATCCTATTTTAACCTTTAATATGAAAATTTTAATTTCTTAAATATTTGGTTTTTTAATAAGTTCCATGATTTAATACGTAGTTTAAAAATATTTAATTCTAATTGAAAACAACTTTGTTTATTGAAATAACTTATAGTGTTAAATTATATATTTTATTGGTTTAAATGTATAATAAGGTAAAAATTATATCATTTAATGTAATGTAGTTCATTGGTATCAATTTTACATAGAATTTAGAAATAAATATGTTTTAATCTTTTTCATGTTTTAACATTAATAACCTATTTTCTCACACCGTCAATGGAATTAATTATATATTAATTAGTTTATTTTTTGTTTTTTTTTTTTAAAAATGGATTCATTAGGAAGAGTAATTTTAGTAAATTTTTATTAATATAGTAAAAGATAAATCAGGTAATTAAGTATAAAAATAATATAATATAATTTACCTAATATTTTTAATATTTTCATTAGATGATTTCTTCCACAAAAATCATATTCGGGAAAAAATAATTTCATTTGGAAGCCACTTGGATTGTATTGTAAGATTTATTGTGTTTTATTTAGTGAATAGTGAAATATTTCATACTCATGTTTTTAATAACATTATCATTTTTAATATAAGGCTATACAGAAGATAAATTCAATTATAACTTGTATTTTGAATGATATAATGGTTTTATTTATCATGTTAATTTATAATTAAATTTTATGTAATAAATAATTACGTTATGGTCTAATAGAATAAGGATGTTATAATTATAATATTAATGGAAATATCATATAAATTATAATGAAAATATTTAGATAAATTTAATCTGATATAATTAATGTGATAAAATAATATTCAAGAAGACCTTGACCTCTTATGGGTATAATAAAATATTTCTTCGAAGTTAACTTGTTCTCATGATATTTTATAAAATCCGAGAAATGGATAGTGTCAAAATTTCACTATGGATATTTTATCAAAATAATAATTTATTAAATTATTTAAAATCATAAAGATTTTGAAAAATAAAAAAATTATTAATATATGGTCGAATTTTTTTACTATTTTTCATTTATGGTATAATTTACATAAAATAAAAAAATAAAGTCTTTTACTATTGAAAAATTTGTTACCTTAGTTGAAATTAAAATATGTTGACAATGGGTTAATCCAATTGATATAGTTAAAAATAATAACAAAACATATAAACGAATGTATTGGATGAAGATATTAAAACATTATATCATCTTATCTTCAAATCCGTGTAATTTGGAGGTTTTTGGATTTATATTGAATTTATTATAAATTAATATTTTTAGAAATTCTAATGGTACCCCTCACCACAATTATAAACGGGAACATCCTTCCTCACTTCTTCAAATCAAATTAGTCCTTCAATATCATCCATACCTTACCCATTTACATTTTAAACTTCTCTATTTGGACTCTAGAGGTGTTTTACTTCTCAAAAAACCAACTCTAGTGTCACAAAGAGAAGATCTAGAGTGAGCTCACTAAGGAAGAGGCAATCTCCTTTACCGACTCTCTCATGAGTATTTCTTCTTCTACATTCTATTAATATGTTTATTAAATTATAAATTAATAAATCTAGTACAACCTATATTATGATATGTTATTATGATTATAGAATAACCATATTCCTACATTTATTAATCCTATGAAAAATGAAATTACTATGTGTGCATACGCACGACCTATTATCTCCATGTCATGGTGTAATCTATTTTTCATCATCTCTTTACTTGTATGGGTGTAATTTTGGAAATAATGAATATATATAATTATTATGAGATGGTATTTATTTTATAAAAATATATACACCAACCACTTCCATATCATTTCACAATTAAGGGAATGATATCATCTCTCACACTTACATATCATCTACCATCTCTATGATGTGATGTGATTCATTCTCTATGGTGACCATTAAATAGTGATTATATAAGTGTTTTGAATGATTAATATGATATTTATTAACATAATATCATTCTATAAATGAAATAATTATATTTTATATGAAAGAACGAGGACTTATATGACAACACATGCATAAAAAAAAGAAATAGTTAAAACCCAAATGAAGATTTATTATCAGATATTATTAACAAATGGGTTATAATTTGTTATCATAAATCTGAATATGTTTTTTTAATAATTTAATAAAATTCTTTATTCTATTATAAAGAGTTTTATAAACATAAAATGGAAATCATACCTAAGGTAAGAGTTAGTTTCAAAATCTCATTATTATCCCAGATTGTTTAAATGTATGTATTTTATATTTATCTTCTATGTCCATATTTCTGAAAAAAAAATTATCCAAAATATTAAACTATTATTATAATTTTTTTATTTTTTACCCATGTGTGACTTTTTACGATCCTCTTTCACTGGAATATTTTTTTCATTTTCCTTACATTGTAATTTTTGAATTTTTAGCAAAATTACAAGAATAATGTTTTTTTTAACTTATACGACATGAATAGATTTTTAAGAATTTGTGAAGAATGAATGCCTTGAAACATCCTTTATAACCATAAAAGGTTATTTCTAATGAAAATGTTTTGTTTTAATATTACTTGGAATATTTTTTAAAGTAAATATTTTCAATAAATAAATGATTATTTCCTTAAGAATTATTTTTATGTGATATCTGAAAATTAATCTCCATCTAAGATAACATTATTTGTTTCTACATATGCTTTAATGGGGATATTTTAAATAATATTATCCCTATTATTCCTATGGTTGGGTTATGTTTTTTTTATAATACCCATTTTTTATGGGTTATGTTAGGATTGAATGATGTTTATAAAACCCATTTTATTTCAGGGGTTCTGATATGATGAATGAATTATGCTCTTATGGAATACATATGTATCATTTTCATTATGTGGCATGTGGTGCCTGTATATATCTCCTATTAATTAGGTAAATATTTATATCTCATTATATAGATATGAAAGGAATAATAAATGATATTAGTTTAGTAATATAAGTCTGTAACGGGAAATGATCTTGGTTTAGTAATACAGGGATATAATGGGGAGGGAACCTAGTTCAGTTGATGAATTTTTCTATTATGATGGCATTGGAAATGAGCCTTGACTAATACAAAAATGATTTTATATTCTTATTTATATGAAAAAAAATTTATGTCTTATGTTATAACGTATGGGAATATGTCTATTGATTTTTTATGAACTTCTATAATTTATCCCATGACAAGATATCAATATCTTTGATATGCTGGATAAAATTTTCAAATTCTACATTAATATCTATTATGATTATAATATGGTTGATATATCCCTTTTTTATCCATAATGAGCATATAATTGAAGGACCCCAGGACACCCTAAGGGGGGAGGGGTGAATCAGGGTGTTACCTTTTTCTTCTAAACTGACGGATCTTGTTCCCAGGTTTGTAGAAACTAGTTTAACCAGTGTGATGGATATGAGAATAAATTAAACATTCACATGAAATGAGATGACACAAAACTTTTTACTTGGTTCACCACTAAGGGATACGTCCAAGGAGAAAACGCCGGCAGGTTGTCGGTCGTACCAAATTCCACTATTCTTTATTTGTTCTAGATTACAACGGTTTGGAAACAGTCACTCTGTCCCAGGCTCACTGCCATTACAAAAGTTAGGGGATAGCCTACTACGTCCCTTAGGTCACTCTTGTTGACTCCCCCTGGCTCACTGCCCTTGATGATGTCCCACTCAGTTTATAGACGTGAAGGTCTCTTCATCATTACAAAAGAATGCATCCTATGTTGTATGTAGATGCTCTGTTGAAATCTAACTTCCACTCGTAGACTAATCTCAGTTTGCAACGAAGATATCGGGGAATATTATAGCTTTCACGCAGCCTCAAAAAGACTGGCATACTTCAACAACACCTGGGGCGCTTCTCCATGCCCAACGTGCAAGTTTCAAGACAGCGTGCAAGTCTCGGTGTGCAAGTCCAAACTGGCACGCAAGTTCACCTCAACCACATGCGCGACACTCAACTCTTCAACTTCAAACTTGCTCGAATCAACCCCTTTCTCTCCCAAACAACCTTGGATGCGCAACTAACAACTGTTGTACAACTTCAAGTTGCACGACCCACCACCACTTGCGTGACGCACCACCACTTGCGTGACCACTACACCTACACGATGGGAGATCTGAATTTCTCTAAGTCTGAACATCATCCTGAATGAGGTGGGGGTGGACCACTATTTATTGGAATTTGGAAACCCTGCGCGACGGCGCGCAAGTCCTCCCTCGGCGTGAAAGATTTTGTGCGCAAGTACTTGCGCGACCAAACACAAAACTTGGGTTCCCTTTATTCCTTTGCCATATTTTCATGTTCTGATTTTGAAAAACAAAAGCCACGCAATTATCATCTCATTAAATTCAACAGAGCGCAAGCCTCTTTTCCAAAAACACCTTTTCTTCATTTGTTGATTTTTAGGCCCAAAAAATTGGCAAGCACTGGAAAATGGTGCCACCTTCAATGTTGTTATCTTCTTGTTCTATATGATCACTTTTTCGGCACACATTCTGAACTTTCTCTGAGGATTGACAAAAAACACAAATCATACCATACTCCAATTCATGCATAGAACAACCATGGTTCCCACAATCTCCCCCTTTGGGTTTGTTGGAAATAATTAAATAAATTCAATAGAGCACCAGCCACAGGAAAACCAAAAATGAAAGAATCAAATCAGCCAACACTCTATGTTTATGTGGGCAATGATTGGTGTATAAAACAAGAGAGAAAGCTTGAATTGGGTTCCTGTGTTTTGGAATTCCCAATGACGCCCAAGAAATTCTCTTACAGTGTCACTGAAGCATTACATGTCTAATATATTCCTTCCCATCCTATCATCGACACTGGATTCTCAACGTGTCACAAAATAATTACATGCCCGAATTTATTAATTTCTCCCCCATTGACAATAAACCCAAAGACCGGTAAATGTTTATTGTTCACCTCAAACCACACTCCCCCAGGATAGTATCTCCCACACAAACCTACATTGCATCCAAAAACAAATTAAAAAAAATAACATAACTGGAAAGAGGGGAATTCCTTAACATCCTTATGCAATGGGAGATGGATGAACACCGAGGTTCAACCAATGTTTCTCAAACACAGTAGCTGGCAGTGGCTAGGACAGGATATCAATCACTTGCTCTTCAGTACCCACATGATCCATTCTAATCACGCATTGCTCAACAATATCTTTGATAAAGTGATACCTAATTTCAATATGTTTTGTATGAGAATTCTGAACCAGATTAATCATAAGATCAATTGTGCTCTTTTTATCATAGTAAATCACCATTGGTTGCTTCACCTCATCACAAATATCTATTAATTGTTGCTTCGTCCATAGTAGTTGAGTGCATGCCTTTGTGGTGGATATATACTCAGCTTCAGTAGTACTAAGATAAATACATTCTTGTTTCATTCTCAACCTGCCAACACATTTATTCCCAATATAGAATGCTCCACCACTGTTGGACTATCTATCCACTACATCACCTGCCAGTAAACATCAGAAAATGATGATAATTCACTGTCGTTTCCTGTAGTAAAGTATAAGCCACAATTGTGAGTACCTTGAATATACCTTATGATTCTTTTTACTTCTGTCATATGTTCCTCCTTGGGATTACTTTGAAAGTGGGCCACTAGATAGGTTGAAATGACAATATATGTTTGTGTCGCTGTCAGGTACAGTAGGCACCCAATTATCCTCCTGTACATGGTGGGATCTATAGAGGTCCCATCCTCATGCTTTCCATGTTTGGTTCTAACTGTAATTGGAGTTGACATTGGTTTGGAGTCTTGGATATTAAACTTCTTCTGTAGTTCTCTTACATTTTTTTCCTAATAAATTAAAGTGCAATCCTTCCTTTGAATCACCTGCAGCCTCATGAGATATGTGAGCTCCCCAATCATAGACATTTCAAATTCTGATTTCATATGATTAAGAAACTCATCCACTGATTTCATCCTACTACCACAAAATATAACATCATCAATATATACTAGAACCATGAATTGATCTTTTGGGGAATTCATCACATATAGATTGTGATCTACTCCTCCTTTTTTGAATTCCAGCTTTTTGAGATAAGATTCCACCCGAGAGCACCACACCAGTGGTGCTTGTTTCAAGCCATTAAGTGCTTTCTTTAGTTTGCAAACCATTGTTTCATCAGTACCAAGAAGAAAACCCAATGGTAGTTCAATGTAGACATCTTCTTCGAGTACACCTTTTAATAATGATGTCTGGACTTCTATTTGATATACTTTATATCCGTTTTGGAGATCCATGGAAAGGAATAACCCGATTGACTCCAGTCTAGCCACCAGAGAAAAGTTTTCTTCAACACCAAAGCCTTCAATCTGAGAGTATCCTTTACATACCAGTCATTCATTATTTTTATTAACACTTTCATGATCATAAAACTTGTTCTTGAATATCTATTTTGTACCAATCACATTGTGACCTTCGGGTCTCTGGACAAGATCCCATGTCTGATTATTGTCAATATGATCTAACTCTTCATTCATGGATTTCACCCATGATTCATCCTTTGCATCTTCTTCAAATGAGGATGGCTCCAAAACTGACAGAAATGCAGATTTCATGTTATTCCTCATCATCCTTTTTTGAGTGGGTGCACTCGTATCCCCAATAATGTTCAATAGATCAATATTACCTCTTTGATTTCTCCTGCGAGGTTCAGTTGCATTATCTTCAGCCATAGTTTCTTCTTCAGATTCTTCTTATGAGTCAACTTCATGATGTTGCTGATGAGTGTCTTTTACAGCTTCCTCTGTTTCTGTATTTGTATTTTCTCCACGTTCACCTACTTCCTCACTTTCTATCACATCAGCATATGATGTCCTTGAAGCATTTGTTGTTTTCACTTCAATTATATTAACATCACACGTTTCCACAATCCTTCCTAATCACTTGTTGAATCATTTGTAGGATTTACTATTCATTGAGTATCCGAGGAAAATTCATTCATCAACATTATCAACATACATCCCTTGATTTCCTTCTTTGTTTCTGATGAAGCATTTACTTCCAAAAACACGAAAGTATTTCAAAGAGGGCTTCCTTCCATGAAACAATTCATATGGTGTCCTTTCCTCACCCATATAAAGTCCTATTTGATTTTAAATATACACTGCAGCTTGAACAGACTCTTTCCAGTAATGTCGTGGAATACGAACCTCAATCAGCATAGTTCGTGCCATGTTGTTCACCTGTCGATTCCTACGTTCAACAACTCCATTTTTTTAAGTTTTCACAGCAGCTACCTCATGTTGTATTCCATGCTTCTCTAGGTAATTTTCAAATTCAATGGACATGTATTACCCTCCATTTTTAGATCGCAACACTTTGATTGTTCATCGAGTATCATTCTCGGCGATTCGCCGATATGTTTTCATGCATTCAAACACTTTTCGTTTCCTTTGAATGACCATTACACATGCCATTCTACTAAATTCATCAATGAAAAGGACAAAGTACCTTTTTCCATGAGTTATGACAACATTTATCGGCACACATACATCTGTATGAATTAGATCAAGAAGATGAGATGCTCTTTTCGTCATTGGCCGATATGAACTGCAGACTAGCTTTCCACGAATGCAAGAATCACAAGATTTTTCACTCTCATTCTTCAGGTTGGGAATGTCCATGAAAATTATCAAATTTGATATTTTCTCCATATCTTTCTGATTGATGTGTCCAAGTATCTGATGCCACAAATTGTATTCTTCTTCAACAGTCATGTAATAAACATTTTCTTTACTATCAACCGGATACAAGTTTCCTTCTATTCTGCATCCCTTTATAAGTGAGTTGCATGTCTTTCCCTTGATAGTGCAGCCTTTCTGATTAAAAGTAACTATAAGTCCCGAGTCACAGAGTTGACTCACGATGAGTATATTATGACGTAGTCCATCTACATAAAGGACTTCAGTATTCTTTAGCTCTCCATTAGTTAATTCAGTACTTCCACTGCCTTTTATTTTTAGATCTCCATCATTACCCAATCGTACTGTACCATAAACCTTCCTTTTGATATTCGTTAACAGGACAGCATTACATGTCATATGAGATGAACAACCAATAGCCAGAATCCAGGTACTGTTACTTTTTGTAGCTTTTAGGGCCACCTCTTCAAGGTTGAATTTCTCAATTTTATTCATTTCTTTCCATGATACATTGGATTGTGTATAGAGAACTGATGGCATTTCAATTATTTATTTTGTGAATCTAGGTTCTTCGTAGTCGAAATATTCTTTGAGTGGTGAAAACCTATTTGAAAGAACAACATTGTCTTGCTGATGAGACTTGACTTGTCTCAAACTTCAGTATGAGATGTCCATGTCCCTTCTTTGCCTGCAATTAACAGCCTTATGACCAAAGTTAAAACATCGAAAACAATATCCATATAAATTGTTTCTTCTAAAATAATTAGGATATGAGTTTGTTCTCCTCTGTTGAACTCCTATATCTTCTCCATTCAGACTGTGTCTCGCCTCTTCTCAATAAGACATGGTAGGGCCCAAATATCCACAGAATTGACACTTCATGAGAGGAAATGTATTCTCGCTTCTATTTTCCCTCACTCCTTTTTCTATGGGATAATAGTATAAGGGATCCTTCTTCCATGAGGCTCAAGTATAATATACCTTTCTTCTTTCAGATTGAATTGGGTGTTTCTGTTTCATCACATCAGATGACTTTCCCACATCACCCACTTTCATCTTGCCTTTATTTTGGTCACCTTTAATTGAAACATTTGACGATTCTACCACACAACCAATTCCACTATTTCCCATAAAGGTCGGTCTTTGATTATTTAAAATCTTTTCAACTCCATTACAGCAATGTTTTGCTCCATCTAAGAGCTCAGTAGCTGAAAATCTTCCAAATTGTATTTTCATCCTTGATTCTTTTGAAATTATATCTATTTCAAGTTTACTCTTAATATTAGCAACTTCCTCCTCAAGATGCTTAGTAGTCTTGGAACTTTCCTCTAGTCTGGAGGTGTGGTCATTGATGTCCTTTTCTTTCTCTTCAATTTTAAGCTTCAGATCCAGTAAATCATCATTGCTTTCAAGTATTTTAGACTGTACTTTCACCAATTCTTACAATCGTTCAATTTCAGCTTCAAGTTGATCAACATATTCAGTTGATTCTTCTACAATTTATTTCCACTTATTCCAACTCTTATATTTAATATTGATATTACTAACAGCATCCTTAAGTTGCAAATTGGGATCTGCACTAGTCTGCAACTTATTTTCTCCACCAGTATCTTCTGATTTTTCAATAGAGGCCATCATGGAAGCATTGTTCCCAGTTTTAAATTTTGGTTCTTCTTTATCACAGAATTAATTATCATCTTCTTCCTCTTCACAGACAAAACTCTTATTCAGAACATTATTCCTAGATTTGAAGTCTCCTTTCCTGAAAAACCATTTCTTAGGCTTCTCAATGTTTTCAACATCACTATCATAATCATCGATCATTCTTAAGAACTGATAAGAAATGTGCCCCACTTTGCCACAATGAATGCAAGCTAGAGGTAACTTCCCTTTGAATTTTTATTTTACCATCTAGAACTTCTTGGAAACGAGAGGAGGAATTTATTTTTCTTCTTCATCTTCACCACTAATATATTTTGAGATTTTCAGTTTCTCCATGGATTTTAACTCTATTTCATTTCTTACTTGAGTCATAGCATCTTTTGGTTTGACCCTCATTTCATATGCCACCAAGCTGCTCAGTAGATCATATAGAGAAGGTTTGGAAAGATCTATTTCCTTAAGGGATGAAACTTATGTATTGTAAAGGGGTGGAATTATTCTTAATATTTTCATCACAATGTATACGTCTTTGATTTCTTCACCTAGACACCAAATTTCTCCAACCACTTCAGTAATTAGGTTGAAGAAGGATTCTACATTATCATCAGGATGCATCTTCAGATCATCAAACCTATTGTGTAGGACTTGTAGTTTTTCCTCATTCACTTTACTATCTCCTTGATAAATATTTTCAAGTTTATCCCACATGGACTTTGCTAAGGTGAAACTCATCACCTTTCGGTATATCAGATCAGAAAGGGATGCGGTGAGAGCATTTTGCGCTTTAGCATCAGAATCATGAATTTTCCTATCGAAATCAGTCATAGCCAGCAATGTTGGATCAGTAACATGTATACCTTGCATGGTGGAAAACAGAACATCCATTCTAAGGGATCTTAGATGAGATCTCGTTATATTCTTCTAAATCTGATAATTACTTCCATCAAAGAGGGGAAATCCCTATCACTGGATGAATATTCCATGGCGGTAAAAAATAGATCAAACACTAGCAACCTCCCTCTAATACCACTTAAAGGACCCTGGGACACCCTGAGAGAGGAGGGGTGATTTCGGGTGTTAAATTTTTCTTCTAAACTAACAGATCTCATTCCCACGTTGGTAGAAACTAGTTTAACATGTATGATGGATATGAGAATAAATAAAACAGTCACATGCAAAGATATGACACAACACTTTTTACTTGGTTCACCACTAAGGGCTATGTCTAAGGAGCATACGCTGATAGGTTGTCTGTCGTACCAAATCCCATTATTCTTCACTCATTGTGGAATACATAGGTTTGGAAACTGTCACTCTGTCCCAGGCTCACTGCCTTTACAAATGTTCAAGGATAGCATACTACGTCCCTCTGGTCACTCTTATTTACTCCCCCTGGGTCATTGCCCTTGGTGAAGTCCCACTCAGTTTATAGAGGTGAAGGTCACTTCATAATTACAAAAGAATGCATCCTCTATTATATGTAGATGCTCTTTTGATGTCTGACTTCCACCCATAGACTAATCTCACATTGCACCAAAGTTATTAGGAAATCTTCCAGCTTTCCCGCATCCTCAAAAAGACTGGCGTACTTCAAAAACACCTGGCGCGCTTTTCTAAGCCCGACATGCATGTTTCAAGACAACGCGCATGTCTCAGCGTGGAAGTCCAAACCGGCGTGAAATTTCACCTCAACCACTTGTGTGACACTCACTTCTTCAATTTTGAACTTGCACGACTCACCCCCTTTCTTGCTGAAACCACCTTGGACGTGCAGCTAACAATTTTCGCACAACTTCAATTTGTGCGACCCACCACCACTTGCGCGACACACAACCACTTGCATGACAACTACACATGTGCAATGGGAGCTTTGAATTCCTCTAAGTTTGAACTTCATCCCGAATGAGGAGGGGTGGACCTCTATTTATAGGCATTTAGAAACCATGTGCGACGGCGCGCAAGTCCTCCCTCAGTGCGCATGTTTTGGGGCACAAGTACTTGCACGACCAAACACAAAACTTGGGCGGACTTCTTCCTTTGCCATATTTTCAGGTTTTAATTTTGATAAAAAAAAGGCGTGCAAGTATCCTCTCCTTAAAGTCAATGACACAGAATTCGCTTTTCCAAAAACACCTTTTCTTGATTTGTCGATTTTCAGGCCCAAAAATTTTTCAAACACTGGAAAACGGGTCCACCTTCAATACTATTATCTTTTTGTTCTGTATGATCAGTTTTCCAGCACACATTATGATCTTTCTGTGAGGATTGAAAATAAACACAAACCATACCATACTCCAATTCATGCATAGAAAGACCATGGTTCCAACAATAATCTCACCCTTTATTATGAGTATTTTCTATAGTATATGAACATGGTTATAAAGTAATATGTATCAATAATGGGTTCTATTTATTAATGAATATGCAAGAGATTATGTATATGTTTTATAAACCAACTGTTCTGTATCCCAATTTCTGAATAAACTAAACTTATGCAATCCTAGAATGGATTTTTATGTTATGTAATGAATATTATTCTATATGGATGTAATATCTATGTATGTAATTTTTGAAACTCTATTTCATCACAGAGTCTAGAAAAAATGAAAAAGGGAAATACCTCAGAAAAAATAGGGGAACACACATGAAGAAAATCCAAATTTACAAAGGCACGAGCTTTGGGTCTCCCTAGTCAGGACAATAGGCTATCGGTGCACAAACTACTTGAGCTCCCCCATCTGTTACACAACCTACTAGAGTGACCAATTTCAATTTACCAAGGGTCCTATTTTTTCCTATAAATAGACACTCATGGCCTTCATTTGTATGGATGAATTTCCCTAAATCCCAATTGCTGATTTGGTTTCCTTAGTGCTTCTCCCATGACTTCATAAACATTCAAGGTAGTTATTTAACACCTTAAGGGGAGTAATTGAAGGAGGGTCATTATACATAAGTCTTTTTAGTGTTTTAAATCCATAATTCTTGTGCACCTAAAGTGCCTAACTTCCCTAAATCAGAAACACTTATCTTACAACTATTCCATTCATAGGAACTTGAGCGTTCCACTTCTGGTATTACTTGTGAATACTCTTGAGTACTTGATCTAGGTCTCACGAATATATCACAATACAGGTTGTTCGTCGCTTAAGTAAACATCATGTTTCCCAAGCATACATGCAGGCCCATACTTGTGCACCAATACTAGCTTGGGTTTCCCTCTTCGATTCACTTACTCTCTTTAGTCTATAATCCATCAATCCCTCCTCAAACGCATTCATGGTAAGGATAATTCTTCATTGGCTCCCTTTTCTGAAATGGATTCTATTGAGACCTCAACCCAAACCTCCTAACATATCCAACCCTTGGGAAAGTCACATCAACATGTCTTTTATTTGGGTTTGTAAATATGTAGCCAGATATTTACCACATTTGTTTCACAATGGGGTTAGGATTCATGAAGCATATGTGAGTTTGTATATATATAGTCACATGGACCATTCTACAAGGAATAATTTTGGGAATTTCCTAGATTGGAGGTGGTTTTAGGTCCTCAACTCTCCCATGTCAAAGACCATGAACCTCGGGTCTCTGGTAGGAATGGTACGATTCACAATTGATTTTCTGTTCAAGCAATGGAAATGTCTAGCTCCCCTACCAGGCTCATTTTTAGGGAAGCCATCAAGGTGTAAGACCCTAACCTTTATCTCCCATTCCTTTCATTAGACCCTTGTCCAATGTAAAGAGAACAGAGGGAGGGCTCATCGCCTCACCCTCTACCTAGGTTGCCTCGACCTAGTCTACCTTGACCAACGTAGGTGCGCCCTCTTCCACTAGTATAGGAGGAAAAGTTTGTGTGCCTTTATTTTATTTTTTTCATCCTATTGTTTCCACACCGATATTTACTCACACGGGCTTGTATATTTTTCATATTCATAACATTTTCACAACAAATTGTAATACAAGAACTCTAATTCATGTTCAAACAAGGATATGTAGGAAGCCTTCATCAAGGCTCTAACTATAATGCCCCGACCCAAGTTACCCAGCGTCGATGCAATATTACATAACATTTTCAAGATCACAAAGGATCAAATCCCTAATGTCTGATCAGTTTAGAGGCCTTGTAAGTACTAGATATATATATATATATATAAGTTTTACATTACATTATGAATTGAAAAACAACAACATTGTGTCTCCTTTAAACACATTCATCCCCCTTAGACTATCCATGCAGGTCAGTCATAATATACTTCTTCGCATCCTAGGAAAAATAAAACATAGTAAGGGGTGATCTCAGATTCTCATTAAGGATAAAAATATAGATTAAACCCTCACAAATAATAATAAACATTTAAAGAAATGTATAAGACTAAAATACAATCCTTTTAAATAGATACGTCTGTATAATATGGAAAATAAAATAAAATAATGCCATTTACTTATTCACCTGGATATTCTACTCATCAAATTATCACATATAATATCAATATCCAATTACATAATGATGGAATGCATAATTTTAGACATCATAACCACATATTCAAGGCCTCATTCTAAGAATAAAAATAATATTTTATCAAGGCCTTATGCGAAGACACAAATTTGTCCCTTGAGACCTACCTATTCATTAAGGAGCTATAACGGGCTCTACCCATCACTTACTAAGTCCAATGCATTCCTCATATGAAAATTTAGAAACATAACATAAACATTCATATTAAAACTAGCATTTGAAATGTCAATACTTTAACTATAAATATCGAATGTTATAAAAATAGAACTTACATAGTCAAACATATTATAACTCATTAAATACAATATGGAATATTGAATTATACAACTCAACCTCAATCAAGAATAATATCTAGTAAAGGATGATGACATAGTTGAAAATGAACAGTAAAACTCTGTTGGAGAAATATACCCTTTTGTAAGTCTTTTAAATATCACTCATTTATAAAGGGATTATTCTGAAATATAATTTTGAATCAAAGTGTCCCATACCACTTTGAAACTTTTTAAAGGAATTAACATTTAAAAACAATCATATTCATATAAATAAATACCTCAAATCATTTTTAAAACATGGACATTAATTAATAAAATTTAGAGAAATAAATCATTAAAACATTTAAAATGATGATCTCAATAATGATTACCTTCCAAAAAACCTTAAAATATTTATTTTGAAAACATTTTTATTAAATAATGTCATAGATGATAAAACTATCCCATTGAATACTTACACATAAACAATCTCGGATAATAACGAGATTTTGGATTTAGCCCTTACCATGTACATTTCATTGATCGAGGGTATATTAACCTCATGAATAATAGTCTAATCATTGTCATTAAATTATAAAAGAAACGCATACATAAAAAAGATATCATTTATGATCTTCTAATATTTCATTGTTAATAATATTTCAGTAGTACATTTTTTGGGGTGTTAACTGATTCG
This sequence comes from Viscum album, assembly GCA_963277665.1. Taxonomy (NCBI): domain Eukaryota; kingdom Viridiplantae; phylum Streptophyta; class Magnoliopsida; order Santalales; family Viscaceae; genus Viscum; species Viscum album. The sequence continues at coordinate 1,647,402,111 of OY728128.1, forward strand.
TTTCCCATTATATATTTTGTTATGTAAGTCATTTTTTTATGTATAGTATGTATTTTATTCATATTCAGAATGATATTAAGTTCTTAAACATTATTTTTAATTCGAAAATGAAAATTATTCTCGAATGGTTATGATGGGGAATGAATTTCATCACGTTCGTGGAGACGGTAATCTGTACAAACACACGAGCAAAAATACCATTCAATTGATGGTGAAAACTTATATAAATGGATGGTATATCATATAATAAGAGTTTTTAACGTGTTATATTTATTATTTACATCGATTATACTCATTATTATACCCATACAAATAATGAACTGTTGAATAACAAACTACACCACGACGTGGAGATGGAAAGTTGTACGTTTGCACGTAGAGTGACTTTGTCATTCATAGGATGGGTATAATGATGTATATGGTTGTATCATATTTATAATAACATAAAAATTTTTATAAGGGACTATCGTTATTATTTTGGTTTGCAAACAACAAATAAAGAGGAAGTGGAAAAAGAAAAGGACATTGAAAGAGGTGATGAAATTATAAACTCTTCTTCAGGTGCTACCTTTTTTATTTGATCAAAAAGAATACTTAGGATGTATTTTTATCATTTTATGGCCTATAAGATTATGTGACTAAAGTTGGGATGATATTTTAGCATATTTTGTCTAAGAAAAATGGATTTCCGTGTGAGATTTTGATATAAGGGGAAGTACCCTTTTATAAGAGAGGCGATGACCACTTTTGGAAAATATTGAAATATTATTTTATTATACAATAATATTAGTTTTATAATTGCTAAAAAATGTTTCATTGCAAGGATAAGGTGGGTATGGGACTAAAGCCAATCAAACTTATGTTTTATACATGTTTAGGTCACCATATTAACCTTATCATTTAGATTTAACTCTTAGTTAAATAATTTAACTTTTACAATGTCTTCTTGTATTTCTATATAACATGGTTAATAAACATACTATAAAATTCAAAGAAAACCCCAAGTGGTTCATTAATTAAATTTATATTATTATATAAGGCATCTTATCAAACCATTTTTTTTGGAATATTATATCATTTAATAATATATTATTTGTTTTAAAAACTAATTTATGTCAATTTTGACCCTATTTTGTATTTGGTTTTTGTGAAAGTCATAAATACATTATCACATAAAAAAATTATTTAATCAATAGTAACATGTCTTATTAACCTATAATTGTTTTGGGATACAGAAAAAGCCTCAATTCACAATTATATTATTATTTATAATATCAATTGATTTAATCATTTAATATTAAGGTAATTACTACATCATCATTTTGTCATAAATAAAGTTAATTATTTTGGGTCAAAAAAATATAAAAAAAATAAAATTATGTAATAAATAGTTTTCTCTATCTAATGAATATTTATAGTCGAATTTATCTAATTTATAACCCTATATTTAAAATATTTTATTTATAAAACATTGAATTTGACCCTTTTAACTCTTCTTTAAATAAAATAATAATAAATGTCCTAATCTAAACCAAGGGGACCAAAAGGATCATATTTTATTCCTAAGGTTCATTTTGGTCGAAAAACACTTATCCAATAGAATTAGGGCATGTGTTAGGGTAATTATAATATCATTTTTATCTTTAATTTCCCTATTTACATTTAACCGTTGTAAATAAAATTCAAAATTTACAATTCACCAAAAATTATTTTCATCCTATTGAACTAAATTTTACAAACTAATTTCAACCATGTCTCTCGGATTTTTGAAATTCAATTCACATAAGTGGTAAAATTACATTTTAAGCAAATTTTCTAACGTTCCTAGAAAGGGGGGTAAAAGACGTTAAAATATTCAATAAAATTTTATACATAAAATTTTATTATAAAATGACTTCAATGAATTAAATTGAAATAAAATAGGAATTATGTGTCTATTTTTTCATGAAATAAATCTAAATAAAATAAATAATTATTAAAATAAAATATAGGTTTTAAATAATAACGTAGTGTTTTTCACAATTTATCAAAAAACCAGAAGTTTTCAGTAAAATACCAATTATTCATCCTAATATAATTTTAATATTATGAATTCAATAAATTTAGTCTATTTTACCAAATTAATAACATATAATTTTCATTAATTACTATAAAATTAATTCTCACTGTCAAAACCAAAAGGCGGGTTTTAAAAAATAAAACTATCAAAACATTGACTTGTGTTTATGTCCAAATTAAATGTGAATTTAATTATATTGACCTAAATTATATTAAATTATAAAAATATAATCTAATTATACACTAAAACCACTCAAAGGAATAATTTAACACTATAAATTAATTTTGATTAAAAAGGTTCTTTTTAATTAAAATTTAATATTTCTCGCTATTCATCAAAACATGAAAGTTATCATAAAAGTACAAAAAATTTATCCAAACTAAATTTTAATGTCCCAATTATAAAGAAGAACTTAATTTCATTAAATTGAATATATAAATTTGTCAAAAAGAGGGTTTTCCATTAAAAATAATAAAAACTACATTTAAAAAAAAAATACTTCATTAATCAGAAAATTTGAATTTGTCCTTATATTATGTTTAATACACAGAAAATATTAATGTTAAAAGTATATAGAATATATATAAAATTATAAATGTGGTTAATATTATTTATATCTGCTTTTTAAATGGCTATTTTTATAGGTCGTGATGTGCTTGAACTCAGTGTTGCGTGTATCGCAAACTATTGAATTACTTTAAATAGATAACGTAATATGAAATCTTAGTGTGTTACATTCTCCCCTTCATCAATAAATTGCATCCTCATAATTTTAAATTTATCATAAAAAATAAATGGTTGAAAATAGAAAATACCATTGCGGAAACCCACATCAGAAATAGAGTTTCTAAAATTTAGTCTTAATAAGAGGGAAAGGGAAATGAAAAGTCACCACCAAATTAGGGTTTCTAATTGGAGAACATTTTTGGAAATTATATTCACATAATTGGTGGAAAAACATAAATATTTATAGGGAGTGATTGAGTTCATCAATCACAAACAAGTCAACAATAAATGGAATGTTGAGGGCCTTATAGCCATAAATCGATGATGATTTAAAATATCATTGGTTCAAAAAAACATAAGATATTAGGATAACACATATTTTGGTTTTATTTTCCTTTCCTTAATGTTTAAGAACTAATTTCATCATAGAATAATAAAAAACAATACTTCACAAGTACAGTTCCATCCTTCAACTAATCTCTTCCACAAACTCATCTTTCACTCCAAAGGATAATAGAACTCAAAAATATTTTATTTATCCTAATCGTATAGGGGTTTAAAAAAAATTAGTTTATAATTAATCAATTATATCATTTAAAAAACTAAATTATACAAACTAGGAAATCACATAGGCCAATGGTAGGTAATGAACCCTTGTCGCCCATTAGTTGCGGGATCAAGCCTCACAGCCTTGCCAGACATGATGGGTTGTCTCCCAACCTTTGGGTTGTCCTTTTTATTAAAATCCACAAATAATATTTAGAAATGTTTTAACCTTAAAAAATAGAATACAATGTACAACATAATTCATTCCAACCATTACACTTATCCAAAATACTTTTGCACAAACACTGAGTTCAAAATCTATAAGGAAGTTAAACATAATGAAGATCTCTTTTTCCACATAATAACATGTTAATACCTTCATCATGTATTCTCTTAAAACCTGGTTAAACCCTAGATTATCATAAAACCTTATTTATTACATTCATGCTCCCTTATTCCTTTTAAAATACTGAATATACTCCTTAAATTCAAAAATTTTGTAAACTACAACAATGATCACTACTGGAAAAAGGATCTTTCCCAACAGTTGTGTACCAACGGTTCTTTGAACCGTTGGCATATCATATCTTTCCCAACGGTTTCTATAAACCGTTGGGAAAAACCCCTCAATGCATAGTTTTCCCAACGGTTGTATGAAACCGTTGGGAAAGATAGGTTTTTCCCAACGGTTCTTAAGAACCGTTGGGAAAAGTGGTGAAGGACCCTTGTTTTCCCAACGGTTATATGGAAACCGTTGGGAAAGATGGTTTTTCCCAACGGTTCTAAGAACCGTTGGGAAAAGTGGTGAAGAAATTGGGAAAGGTTGGTCTTTCCCAACGGTTATTAAAAACCGTTGGGAAACAAAAGCCCCAAATACCAAATCGAGCCAGCGGCCTCCCCACATTACAGAAGCATTCACCTCGTGTCCTCCTGGAGCGATTTCTTGCGGAAGGACCTCCCAATCCCCACATCGTCCATCAGATCAGCACCTACCAGGTTAGACTCCTATATTTTATCAACGATATAGTTCAGCTCTTATAAATCATATACTTCTATTCTTGATTTTGTTATTCCCAATTATTAGGGTTTTTGTAAAAATTTATGATTGTTTCATGGTGGTCATGTGCACCACTATAGGTACATTGATTCACTAATTTATTTTGGTATTTCCATAAAATTCGAATACAATTTATTAATGAATCAATGTTGGGTGTTAACATGAAATTCATGTTCTTGATTTTTGTTGAACACCTTATTTATGGTATGGGGTAAGATTATTTAAAGTGTAAACAAATACTTATATAGAATTTCCTTGTAAAACCTGATGGTTTAATTCTAGTTAAATGGAATCATAATTTTTTATGTTATTAATATTTAGTAATTGGTGAGGTGAATCATATATGTATATGAAAAATAGATCAAGATCATTTAGTATTGGATAGAATTATTCCCTAGTAATGTGAGACCCTTATGTTGTTGGGTGAGTATGGAGTAGTGAGATATATTGCTTGTTACTTACCTTTTTTCAATTCTATGAGCTAATGATGGCATGCACTAATTTTTTGAGATCTTTCAATGTTTTTATGTTTTTGATAGTGATCCATGATGTGTATCCTAGTATGTAAGATCTTGTTGGGTATTAGACCCTAGATTGGGTGAATTTGTATGCGGTAGGGTGCTTTCTAGGATGGGTTGTAGTGATGTGATGGTAACATATGAGAGGGGTGGGTCTTACTAATGTGGATTCATTCTATATCATAAGCATGTAAATATAATTTGTATTATGATAACTAAATGTGAATGATGTGTGATCAAATATTGTCTTATCCTGGAGAATTCCTTGTGATATATTGATATGGTGGCATGAGTGATGATGCATGTGGTGACATGACCAACATACATGTGTTTCATGGTTAGTGATCAATTAGGCTAATGATCCTATGATCATTGGGATGTGACTCTCAATGATTCAAGAAGAGTTATTAATATGATAACATGAGGGTGTGTTCCTATTTGGTTTTGTCATTCGGTCAGTTTGGACCCCCCCACGCGCGTTTATCAAGCGCGCGCAACGCTTAAAGAACGCATAATGAGACCTCCCGCGCAGACCGCACGTCCGATTGACGTTCCGTCTGTGTGTGCACGTCGCGAATAATAATGGGATTGTTGTCCTGTGATTTCAAGTCAATCTGATGTCGTCCGCTATGAGTTTGAACGTTAGACGCCCATTTTGGCCGTTTATGACACCAGAACGGCGTTACCGGTCACCGCGGGCACACGGCACGGCCGATTGACGTGCCGTCTGCTCGACCACTTCATAAATCACTCACCCGTATTTTTTGTCTGATTTCAGGCCATTCTGACTTCGTTCGGCCTGTTTGGACCCCCTCGCGCGCGTTTACGAAGCACGCTCATCACTTAATACACGAATATTGAGCCGTACCGCGCAAACCGCACGTCCGATTGACGTGACCTATGCGCGTACACGTCACGAATAATAATTAGAATGTCTCACGGTGGTTTCAGCTCAATCCGGAGACGCGGTGTGGCCGACACTGTTGTACCCCACTCTCTTGGATTTTAATGATCACAATCACTCTCATCGTGATCTAATATTGTTTCAAGTGTTTTTGATGGTAGGAAATAGGGTGCCTAGAAGCTGGCCCAAGAAGTATTCAAAGTGGACTGTTTAAGTCCACCGGCCAGCCGGTGTGAGACCACCGGCCGGCCGGTAAGGGCACCGGCCGGCCGGATCCAGCCCATCGGCCAGCCGGTGGACAAGGCAGAAGGGCTTTCCCTCTGCCAGGTGCCACCGGTCAGCCGGTGTCTGGACACCGGCCAACCGGTGGGTCCAGACAGAATGGGAAGCCTTCTGTCCAGACCACCAGCCAGCCGGTGGCCTCCTCACCGGCCAGCCAGTGGGACTCCTTGGAATAGTGAGACCTACTGTCTCACCACCGGCCAGCCGGTGTGATTCTCACCGGCCGGCCGGTGGCTCCTGGGCAGAAGCTCTCTCCACCTTCCAAGGCACCGGCCAGCCGGTGGACAAGCACCGGTCAGCCGGTAAGCAAAGTCAAACTAGCCATTAGAGCTTGACCAGACTTGCCCACTTTATCCCCAACGGCTCCGAAAGCCCTCCAACGGCCATATTGAAGTATTTGGGAGTATTTCTCCTATAAATAGACGTCCATGGATGCCGGGAAGACTACCGATGATATACCGAAGCATACCAAAGCTATTTTTCATTTGAGCCTCCTACGACAATTCTCAAAGGCCACTTGAGATCCAATTGCAATCCTTGAAGCTTGGGCTGCCTCTACATCAACTACACTCACTTCTTGGCGCTCAATCCGAGCCACGGTGTGGCTGGGACCACTAAAACGTTCTCTCTTTTGTTGAAAATGGACTAAATTGTAAGTGAAATCAACAACTGTCATACGGGAAACCGACCAAACGCCTTCGTAATCTATTTACACTTTAGGAAAACAATCCATGGGTCATATTTGATGTGTAAGAGTCAATACCACCTCAATCCGAGGCATGGTGAGGCCGACACCACCCAAACCGTCTCTCATATGTTAAAAATGGACAACATTTTACATACATACGCCAAAATGATCAAACAAATTCTGATTGTGTTGAAACATTAGGATAACAATCCATGGCTCATATGTGACATGTACGAGTCAACGCCGCCTCAATCCGAGGTCCGTTGGGGCCGACACCACTCCAAGTGTCTCTCTTTTGTTTAAAATGGACATAACTTTAAGTGAAAACAACTGTTGACAAACGCCAAACCAACCAAACGCATTAGGATTCTATTGAAACTTTAGAAAAATGATCCATGGGTCATATTTGACTTTTACGAATCAAACCTACTTCAATCCAAGCCACGGTGTGGCCAGGACCACTCAAATTGTCTCTCTTTTCTTGAAAAGGGACTAAATTGTAAGTGATATCAACAACTGACATACGAGAAATAGACCAAATACCTTCTAATTCTTTTGACACTTTAGTAAAACAATCCATGGGTCATATGTGACATGTACGAGTCAATCCCACCTCAATACGAGTCACCGTGGGGCGGGGACCACCCAAACTACCTCTCATTTGTTCAAAATGGATTAATATTTTACGTACATATGCCAAACCGATCAAACGGATTTTGATTGTGTTGAAACTTAAGGACAATGATCCATGGATCATATTTGATGTGTACCAGTCAACCCAGCCTCAATTTGAGGCATGGTGTGGCACTTACTGAGTTAAAAGTGATGAGACTCCTATGAAAATACCTTTTCACTATATATTATAAAAGTGGTTGTCGTATGAAGATTGAAATGGGTGTAAATAATATTTGACTTATTGAAACTCTGATTCAACTATACTGGATGATTTTTGTCATATGAAGATTAAAATGGGGAATTATTCACCATGACTCTATTCAAAGAGGTGGTGTTCTTTTTTGTTGTTTTAAGTGTGTCAGTGTTTTTGTCATATGAAGATTCAAATGGGGAATTATTCAGAATGATTCTATTCAAAGAGGTGGTGTTTTTTTCAGTGTTGTTTTTTATGCAGGTGCACTGGAGCGGCCACTGGAGGAGCTGCTGACAATTCTGAAAATACTGAATACCAACGGTTGTAAACCGTTGGTATACTTTTCCATACTTAAACATATGCCAACGGTTTCCATGAAACCGTTGGGAAAAAATCTATACCAACGGTTTACAACCGTTGGTATAAAATAAAAACCATTGAATTCCCAACGGTTTCATGAAAACCGTTGGGAAAAATACTATACCAACGGTTGTAAACCGTTGGTATAAGATGAGAATATAGAAACCTATACCAACGGTTCAGCAAGAACCGTTGGCAAATCCACACCTCCAGTGGGCTACCCCAACGGTTTACTTCAAACCGTTGGTATATATCTTTCCCCACGCCTTACTTCCCTACGGTTTGGACAACCGTTGGTATAGAATATACCAACGGTTCTCCAGCCTATACCAACGGTTCTAAACCGTTGGTATATCCTTTATTTCCAGTAGTGGATGGAATAAAAAAATAATTAATTAGTTCCATGGTAGTCAATAATATCAAATATTCTTTATCAAACACAATAATATCTTATTTAGAGATCATTATCTATGTTTCAGAGACATATTAAGGGATATGTTTCCCCCAACAATAAATTTTCCAAAATGTTTTACTTGAAACTATGTTACATTACATGGTATGAAAAAATCTAAAATACTTAATGAAATAGTACTAAAATACAATCCTTATATACTATATAATTCATATAACATGTACATCATTCATAAAATACTCAAATGACACAATTCTTTAATAATGTCATAAGGTCAATAATCATTACTCTTTATCTGTGGAATTATTATAAACTGATTATTATCCAATATCATAATTTGTGGTATACTCTATTGATTGGGACATTGATTCTAATAGTGTCCCAACTCCATGCTAATGAATAATTGTACATTTGAAACCATTTTATTACCATTGAAATCACGTAGTTTATATCCTTTTTCTACACACTTATAACAAACTCCCATTCCCTTCATGCATTTACCAAGGTGATTCTTTCATCAGTTATCACGTATGGTAAATTTCATCTTGCCCCTCTTCCCTTTATCCATCTTTCTCTCTACAAACCTTTTCTTCTCTTGCTTCCAGTCAAAGCCATGGGACTCAAAGGATTATTTACATTATCTTATTGGCACATGATAATATTTATTTATATAATGAGAATACATGGGAGACTATTTCCCTTCTAATGGTTGGCTTAATACCCTAAAAGATATGATCCTTCTTGCTCTTTGTATCATGCGTATTGCTGGAGTTATCATTCCTTCTACTGGGTTATATTTATAAGCAATGGAATACACTAGGTTAGTTTATGAATCACAATTCTTAATTCAAAACTTGTAAAATACCTAATGTAAATTGAAACTTTTATGCATATAATCTATAATAAAAAAAGGTTTTCTATGAGGAGTTATTTTCAAAAAAATCCATTATAATGGAATATAATGAAAATGTGAATTATCAAAAGAATACAGTACCGAAAAATTCATCTTTACTAAAGGTTTAAAACCGTTGTTAAAGGTAATACAACCATTGGTATAAATGATACCAATGGTTCTCCAAACTGTTGGGTCTGGAGTTGTGGGGATAAACATATATCAATGATTCTATGAGAACTATTGGTATGTGTCTAAAAAATTTAGTATATAATAATGGTTCATTTAAAAAATTGGTATAAATGTTTACTAACGGTTTAAAACTGTTGGTAATATCAAAAATCATCTCTATAACAATGGTTTACAAACCATTGGTATAAAATTTTACCAACAGTTTCCCACTAGCCATTGGTAAATATAAAGTAAAAATACTTATAGAAATGGTTGGTAAACCGTTTCTATATACTATTACTAACGGTTTACCTAACACCATTGGTATAAAGTACTAATTTTATAGATATGCCAACAGTTGTAAACCATAGGCACAACCTTTATACCTATAGCTGCAAGTCGGCCTCCCACTATGAAGCTACAACACTTCCACCAGCATCCACCAGTAGGGACTGCCTCCCTATAGGAGGAATTCATTCACAATTCTCAATACCTGCAGAATACATAGAGAATTATGTATGAATTCATACAGAATGTATACAACACATATTTCATACAGAATTTTGAATACCTTCAATTCTGTATTTAATTACCCTATACACACATACATAATCAACACATAATTCATATAATAATTACAAAAAGTGCACACACACATGTATACCCATACAACAAGTATACCCGAACACCATAAAAAAATGATTCATTAGTTAATTAAATACCTAAAGAATTCAAATCTGAATTTAGGGGTTTGGGCTTTTAAGGGGGTTGGGGTGGTTGTCCAATGGGGTATGGGGGTATACAGGGGGTGGGGTGTCTGGGGGGATGGGGGTTTCTAGGAGGGTGGGATGTCTAGGGTGGTGGGGGTTGTCCATGGGGGTGGGGGTCTCTAAGGGGGTGGGGGTGTCCATGGGTGGGGGTCTCCAGGGGTGGGGTTGTTCAGTGGGTTGGGGGGCTTTCCAAAGGGGTATGAGTGTCTAGGAGGTAGAGATTCTAGGGGGGTGGAGGGGTCTAGGGGGTGGGGTGGTGTCCATGGGGGTGGGGGCTATCTAGTTGATTGGGGGTTGTCCAAGGGGGTTGGGGTGACTGGGGGTGGGGTGGTGTCCAGGGGTGGGGGGATGTCCATGGGTGGGGGGATGTCTGTGGGGGTGGTGGTGTCTAGGGGGTGGGGGTGTCCAAGTGGAGGGGTGGTGTCTAGGGGGTGGGGATTATCCATGGGTTGGGGGCTGTCCAGGGGGTAGGGGTGTCTATTGGGGTTGGGGTGTTCAAGGGGTGGGTGGGTGGGCTATCCATGGGGGGTGGGTGGGTTGTCCATGGGGGTGGGGGTGTCCACAGGGTGGATGGGCTGTCTAGGGGGTAGGGGTGTCCGAGGGTGGGCGGGCTGTCGATAGGGGTGGGGGCTATCCAGGGGTGGGCATGCTCTCCATGGGGTTGGCAGGTCTGTACAGGGGTGTAGGGGTGTCCAAGGGTTGGGTGGGTCGTCCATGAGGGTTGTGGGTGTCCATGAGGGTGGGGGTTCAGGGGGTGGGGATGTCCAGGTGTTGGGGGCTATCCAAGGGGGTCGGAGTGTCCAGGGCGTGGGGGTGTCTGGGGGGAATGGGGTCTCCGAGGGGTGGGGGTCCTGGGGGCGGGCGAGCTGTCTATAGGGGTGGGGTTGTTGAGGGGGAACGGGGTGTCCAAGCGTGGGAAGGCTATCCACAGGGGTGGCAGGGCTATCTAGGGGGTAGGGGTGTCCAGGGGGGTGGGCGGGCTATCCACAGGGGTGGAGTTGCTTTCCAGGGTTACGGGGTGTCTAGGGTGTGGGCGGTCTATCCATGGGGGTGGTGGTGTTGTATTGGGGTGTACGGGGTGTTCTGGGGTTTTGGGGTGTCAAGGGGGGTGGGTGAGTTGTCCACGGGGGTGGGGGCTCTATAGGGGGGTAGGGGTGTCTAGAGGGTAGGTCTGTCCAGGGGGTGGGCGAGCTATCCACGGGGGTTGGGGGTGTTTAGGGGTGTGGTGTCCAGGGGGTGGGGGCTGTCCAGGGGTTTGGGTGGCTGCCCAACGTGGTCAGGGAGTCCGGGGGTTGGGGTGTCTGTGGGGTGGTGGGGTGTTTAAATGGATTGGAGGGATATCCAAGGGGGTAGGGTCTATCCAGGGGGTACGGGGTGTCTAGTGGGTGGGTGCACTGTCCATAGGGGTACGGGGTGTCCAAGGGGGTGGGCGGGCTATCAGGGTGGTTTCGGGATGGGGGGTGTCCAGAGGAGGGGTGAATCAGTCACAAAAAATAATCATGTCAATTTTTATTATTTATAGATAAAACAATTCAATGTGACCTGCCTAATCACACATATATTCAGGCACAAAAAATCAACAAAAATCAATTTTCAGTAATATCAGTCAAAAATGTAACAGATCAATTTGTCCCTCATAACCGTCACTATCAACCCATTTATGATCAACCTCACCCTCTTCCTCCTCGTCGTCCCATCATCATCCCTTCCCTCCTCAACATCTTCCCCTCGCCCTACTCCTCTGCCTTGGCCTCCGCCTCACCATCATAGTGACCACAATAAAAACTGCCACCTGGTGCACCATATATAGTACACATAGATGACATATATTCATCACATGTTGAGTTGTCCTATTGTGGAAGTGGTGGAAGTGGTGGACGTAAAAATTCCATCGGTTTCCTAAATAAACTTTTTTCCCTAGCAGACTATTCTGAAATCTATGTGGACCTTTTATCAACCTATTCTTCATGTGCCATAACCTTTTGGAACTCGGTGGAACTAAAAATTATACCCGAAGGGGGATAATACCTTGTCAGAACTATCCTCTTCCCATGTTGGCGGCGTACTCTACCATTTTACTCATCTTGCAACACCTGATATAAGTGATTTCTTGTCCCTAAATTGTTAGGTTACTGGGCATAAAGGGCATCTAAAGTAGCATGTTACATATATATATATATATATTATGTTACAAAATAGAGATAAAAATTTTAAATCAACAAAGTAAAACATACAACTTGCTGTTGTGTCAGTTTATTAACCGCACTTCCATCACTATTCCATCTACTCGAGAAAAATAGTTTTGCTCGAGGAAAACATCCTTCTATATTCAATTTATTCCTCTACAATGACATTCATTGTGGGAAACCATAATTAAAAATATGATACCAATAATTAATTTCATCAATAATATTATATAACAACATTAGAAATCGAATAAATTATTGAGAAATCAATAGAAGGTTAAAGTCGTAAAGAAATATTATAAACTGTCATACTTTCTTCCTCTCATGAGCTGGAATCATAGTACATCCCAATGTGTGGTGGTTTTTTTAGCATCAATGTTTTTTTTGTTTCTTTCAGATGATTCCTTAATAAAATTCATTAATTTGTATTAACGAAAAACATGAAAATTTTCAGTTAAATACCTCAAATATGATTAATAACATAAACTGGATAGTCATCCAATTAGTAAGCATATGTCGATACTATTCTAATGGAAAATAATCCAATATAGGGACCACCTAAAACTCTATGACATCTCTATCACACCATATAATATTAAACTTGTGCTTATAGTCTCTCCAAATCTCACCTAAATCCTTTAGACATGTTGGTTGTTCACCCTCACGATTGGGGAAATTAAAACAAAGATGACACCAAAATACAAATTAATATAAATACAAAATATTAATATATTTAATGAAATAAAATAGATTTTTTACCCATATCTCTACCCACGATTTATCCTTGACTTTATTTGGAAACTATCTCTAAGAGAGTGGGCCGAGAAGAATGATGCATGGGTATTTGGAAAGAATCGCAAAAAAACTCCAACATTATAACCTATTTATTCAATCATTTGATTATCTTGATTGTATTCCTCTATAAACTTCATGTGGTGGTTCCACACCACACTCATGTGTGTATACCCTCGCCCCCTCCTCATATTAGAAGATATATATATTATGAAATAAAAACACATATTTTATAAATACATTTTATAAAGAAAATAAATAATGATTTGAAAATGTGTTAAGGTTGTATAATTATACCTGCGATAGTCTAATCAATGGGCACCGCTATATCTGATGAAACTGAAGGAACACCCTATACAGGTGGAGTGGGTCCCAATTTATTCTCTACAGGGACAAACTCTAGTGGATCAGGAGTTGAAGAAGATGGAATATAAAATCCCTGAAGGAAGGAAGCATATGTAAAAGAAGTTGACAGTGATGGCTGGAAAAATGCTAGATAGGGAGTGGTAATCATCATCAAAAAAGGTAATGACAGGTGATGAGGCTCAGATGTAAAGGGTGGTGAAAACATGGGAGGCCTAAATATCTCATTTTTCCCTAATGACTCACTGGGATCAGAATGTGGGATGAATGGTATGTTAGAGGTAGGGGCATGGTCTAATCGGGTAAGACGATCATATCGTCAAGCTCTCATCCACCCCCTTGAATGAGCACCCTAAGTACTAGGATAACTACTAGGCTACTCATCAAATAATGGTTGCCTAATATATGGATCCTGCAAAAAAAATTAAAACATAAATAATCACATGACATTGTATATTATTTAAATATATGTATTTGAAATAAAATAGACACTACTGGAACGAGTGTTGTGCGAAGTAAGAATTTTCTCAAAAGGATTAAAATATTCACATGAAAGACCAAGCCCCACATTATGCACATTATCTAAAAAATCGGGATATCAAACATAAAATCTCTTCTATGCAAATACATCTGTTGGGTGAAAGAACTCATCATTAGTCTTCTTTCTCTTGGTATCATGCCATCCCCTTTTTATAGTTATTTCATTAGACATAATAAGATTCTAGAGTCTAGGGATCAATGGAAAGTTCCACATTACTTTCTCTGGCACACAATATTGTTTTCCATCACCTTTTAGCATTCTGGTGGGATGTGCCACAATTTATACAATCATTTTGTTCAGACATTTACTCCCAGAATAAAATGTAATATTTCAGGAAATCAAGAATTTTGTTTCCTGAAAATCCATGTTCCTCAACTAAATTCCATTCTATATAGTGTTTTGAGGGAATATCAACATCATCTGGAAGTAAGTCCATCAAGAAAGTAATAATGTAATCTATGGAAATATTAGAAATCTCATACATAGTTTTCCCATGAAATAATTGGATTAAAAATTCCAACCAGTTCATCTTAACGCAATGTCAATATACTAGAGTCATGGAAGCATCATTAATTTTTTTCCCGTAGATAACATCATCATTTTCTTTAGACACATCATTTTTTCTCATATCAAAGTCTTCTTGGGTCAGAATCCTTTATATTTCATGATTATGAATAAAAAAACCAGTCATATATCTAACTCTCCAATACAGTCCCCTCATTTGGATCATCAGCAATATGATATTTTATTTTCTCCCCATTGTGAAACCACACGGAGTAGTTTTCTTAAAAACTATATTTGGTTATGTGGTAGCTGACTTCTTCCCGGATCAGCCAAGGTATTCAAACAAAATTGTAATAGGGGTGGTGTATGTGACCACTATCTGAAGCATTTTGAAAGGAAAAATCTAAAAAGCCCTCCAAATTGTTTTGAAAATTGATTTAGATCTGATCAATTGCATACATCCAACTTTTATCCATTATATAAAAAACTATTATAAGTAATTTTGTCAAATCCAATTCAATCAGATTGAAGTTCAATAGAAAATATAATTATGTAAACGAGAATTTATCACTTTATATTAAACCATTACTAACAATCTACTTTATATGGGAATCATAATATAAAAGACAAAAAATTAATATATTTATAACAAAATAGCTTCGAAGAAATATACATGAGTATAAAAGATCATGTACACTTATGGGGGAAAATTATTCAGGAGTTGATTATATTTTAGATTGAAGAAATTTAATAATATAGTAGATTTTTTGAGTGATCACATACACTACCCAAGGGGGTAGAAGTGTTTAGGGGTTGGGACTATCTAGGGGTGCGGGTGTCCAGGGGGTGGGGTGTTGTTTAGGAGTTTAGTATAATATAGATTGAAGAAATTCTTTATTTTAGTAGATTATTTGAGTGATCACATACACTTCCCATGGGGGTGGGGGTGTCCGGCGGGCTCTAGGGGTGGGGGATGTCTCAGGGGGTGGGGGATATCCAGGGGTGGGGGTATCCAAGGGGGGTGCGGGTGTCTAGGGGGTGGGGTGATGTCCAGGGGGGATATACAAGGTGTGGGGGTTTCTAGGGGTGGGGGATATCCAGGGATGGGGGGATTTCCATGGGGTGGGGTTGTCATGGGGGGCTGCCAAGCAGGGGTGGGGGTTTCTAGGGGGTGGCTGGTGTCCAGGGGGTTTTCTAAGGGGGTGGGTTGGGTGTCTAGGGGAGGTGGATGCAATCTAGAGGGATGGGGGCCTGTCCTTGGGGGGTGGCAGGGTTTCCAGGGGGTGGGGGTGTCCAAGGGTTGGGGTCGAGGGGAGTGGGGGTCCAGGGAGGTGGGGGATATCCAGGGGGATGGGTTTTGTCATTGGGGGTGGAGGGGTGTCCAAGGGGTGGGGGTATTCAGAGGGTGGGTGTCCAGGGGGGGTTCTAAGGGGTGGAGGTGTCCACCCAAAAAATAGGGTCATAGAATCCAATATCTATCCAATTGTAGCATGATTTCATTCCTGTTATAGAATACCTAGAAGACTACTGTGTATACCATGAATATCATACTTATAAATCACAAAACACATAATTTTAAACACACCTCCCAATATGTGGATCAGATTTTATCTCTACTCTAGATTTCATACATGAATTATAAAAAAACACACCTAATTGTAAAAAAACCCTCCAAATTTTGAGCTATGAATGTTGCT